>CM019119.1:25590843-26840843 GCA_009720345.1 Fragaria iinumae | reverse complement strand
AGTATATGATAAAATATATACCACTGGATTTAAAAGCAGAGTTCATCTCTGTGACAAGGCAACTTTTCGGCTTTCCTTGAGACAAGGAAGAAAAATGTCAATCCGAAGCCTTGCCATGGTTACTATGGACAATTCCCCATGCTCCCTTGTATGAGAGCATTGGCATTGAAGATGCATCCAACTATGAATCTCTTACAAGCTTCACCAAAGTAATGTGGTCTGATGGTCATGACCAGTTCTGGTAATACGTTATGTTCTAGTATTATGTTATTCTTATCTTATGGTTCAAAGTAAAGATGCTTTTGGTATTGATGTGTTTAGTTTACGACAGTGTGGTTGTGATAGGAGCATAATTATGCGACTATATGACGGTTAATTCCCCTCTTTACTTTGTTAGTTTATCATATTTTCTATTTGATTTAGTTATTTTTATGTTTATTAGGTGTTCCGGAGCAAAGAAGGGAATATGAAACAAAAGATGAGAAATCTTAAAAAAAAAAAAGGAATCCATGTGGTGCAAGGAAAGAATTATAAAGATCTGCCAGAAATTATCATCTAACTTCGACAGATGATTGTGATCAGCTCACAATGATCCAGACGATGAGTTATATATCAATAAAAAGCTATAAGAGTCTACTTTCTAGAAATTTTTACGGATCGTCAATATCTATTTTGGAGAAGAATATATGATTATTTTAGTGGCCGGAGGTCAGTCTGCCCGAATTTCTAATTTGGACCGAAACTTCAATTTCAAGGCCCAAACCATATTGGCAAGCCCATGGACGAAAATTGAGGGTTCTCTAACCCTAATATCATCTGATACACAAGAGAGAAGGGCGGAGAAGAACTGGGGAAGAAAAAGAACGAGAGAATCAGACGATCAAGCTTTTCTCAGGGATTTTCCAATCTTAGTTATTGTTGTCTTCCTCTTCCATGAACTCTTTTGTGTTTTCAATTTTCATTATGTGCAACTAAATTCATAGTAGCTAGGGGGCTGTTGAAGCCCCTAGACATGATTCATAACATGCTTTGATTTTCAATTTGTTATTGCAATTAATAACATTGAGGTTTTGTTTACCGATTGTTTATCGATGAATTCTTTATGTTTTTGCTTTAGAGGCCTACTTAGTATACATGCTAGGGTTCTAATACCTTAATTATTTAATGCCTGGGTCAATATTGGATCCCTTAAATTGTCTAGAGGAGTAATCGGTAGTTTTCACTAGCGAGTAGACAAACAAAACCCTAGGTTTAGCAAGGCGCTAAGTTTATTGCGAGGCCTAGTGATTGCTCAAACTCTTTTTATGGTTATTGGTCTCTGCATGTTTAACCTAATAAATTTACCTTTAGGTTACAATGTTTGAGAATAGTTTAGGTGTAGAGCACTTCTTGCCTAACGTACAAAGTAAGAAAGATTAATAGATTGTGCTCAAGCGTACCGAGTCAATCTGAGCATCTTCAATTGAGTTAGTTGGTCAAAAATTGGACACGGTGTGTTGTGTGTGATTGTCGGGAGTGGATACTTCCTCCCTAGCTAGTCTTATCATCTTGATTCTCAACTAATTTGAAATAAGTTTTCAGTTTTTTTATCTTCTGTCCGTCATCTTCCCATATTTTATTTCCCTATCAAATCAACTCCAAATCATCTCAAATTTTTTGTGCTAAACGTCCAAATCGTCCTCTGTGTGTCTAGTACACCTTTGTAAATTTTCGTGTTTTTCTGAGCATTCTAGGTTAGGTTTTACTTTTATTTTTCAACTGCTGATAATAGGAGCTGCAGTCACGTTTTGTGACATTTGTTGAAGCTTTTAGTTTAATTTAATCCTCTGCGGGAGACCCTTATTTCTCTATATTACAATCGAAAAATTTGCAAGAGAATAAGGAAAATAAATAGCTTTTAATTTAGTTATCAATTTTATGGCGCCGTTGCCAGGGATTACTTTGAATCCAATAGCTTCGTTTGTTTTGTATTTTGTTTCTTGTTGTGCTTTAGTTTTTAATTTGTTCTTTGTTCCTCTTTTCAGGTGAATGCACACTCAAAGGACTGTGCTAGGAGAACTTACCCTTTTGGATTCGGAGATAGAACGCACTTGTAAGTTGAATATGAAGCAATCGAAATATTCTTGGTTGCCCATTGAAGACATAACGGCAGGTTCTACTTCTTCACAAGAGGAGGAACACGAGCAAATACCATCATCACCTACACATTCAATTCACGAGGACGAGGAAGAGAAAACATTGTATTTTCTTCAATTCGATTATGTGTTGTGATTTTGTGTTTCTGCTTCTGAAAACTCGTTATAAGATAGCGAAATCCATTGGTACAGAAGTGGAAGCCCTGCAAATTGCTTGTACAAAACGATGGACCCATATTTGGCTAGAGACAGACTCATCACTTGTGGTTCATTACTTTAAAAATCCTGCGCTAATCCAAATGCTGGTAATGAATATCGTTCTTTTTCTCCACACATCATAACTCGATGCTTTACAGAATGTATTCTTCCATTACTCTATGCCTGCAAGTATATAAGATCCAATTAGTCTTCAATCATTTGTGCTTTTTAATGTTTGGTCAGTTTTTATTATCACTAACAAATTGTAAATTGTGCACTTACAAGGATAAGCATTAACTAAGCTTCAGAGTTCAGCCTACTTAAAAGTTCTGTTGTTATAATCCTGTTGTAGTGTTCGTTCAATAAATATAATTCTAGCTTTCATTATGTTCAGTTGTTCAAATCTAAGTTATATGCTAGAAAGAAGTTATTTAGTACATGTACCATAAGAGCATCTCCAACAACAAAGACAAATGAACTATGAGGTAGAGATAAATTGATATATTGTCCATCTTTATTTTCAAATTCAAGCCCTAATCATCACAAAGAATTGCAGTCAATGTTTTGTCAGTGTGAGCATCAAGCCCCTTCATCTACTCCCCTGATGGAGGTACAGTGTATCTTTGTACTCGTAGCAGCGTCTTGCACGCCATGATCGATTCTTATTTCTCTCATAAACCATAGCTATCAAGAATCATCATTTATATCATTTCCTTCAGCTCATCAAGCTTCTTCATTATGGCAACCTGATAACTAAATTAAAAGCTATTTATTTTCCTTATTCTCCTCCAAATTTGTCGATTGTAATATAGAGAAATAAGGGTCTCCCACAGAGGATTAAATTAAACTAAAAGCTTCAACAAATGTCACAAAACGTGAGTGCAGCTCCTATTAATAGCAGTCGAAAAATAAAAGTAAAACCTAACCTAGAATGCTCAGAAAAACACAAAAATTTACATAGGTGTACTAGACACACAAAGCGTCTAGCACAAAAAATTTGAGATGATTTGGAGTTGATTTGATAGGGAAATAAAATACAGGAAGATGACGGACATAAGATAAAAAAACTGAAAACTGATTTCAAATTAGTTGATCTACCTCTGACAATCACACATAACACACCTTGTCTAATTTGTGACCAACTAACTCAATTGAAGATGCTCAGATTGACTCGGTACGCTTGAGTACAATCTATTACTCTTTCTTACTTTGTACGTTAGGCAGGAAGTGCTCTACATCTAAACTATGCTCAAACATTGTAACCTAAAGGTACATTTATTAGGTTAAACAAGCAGAGACCAATAAGCATGAAAAGTGTTTGAGCAATCACTAGGCATCGTAATAAACTTAGCGCCTTGCTAAACATAGGGTTTCGTCTACTCGCTAGTGAAAACTACCGATTACTTCTCTAGACAATTTGAGGGATCCGATATTGACCCAGGCATCAAATAATCAAAGTATTAGAACCCTAGCATGTATACTAAGTAGGCCTCCAAAGCACACACACAAAGAATTCATCGATGAACAATCGGTAAACAAAATTTCAATGTCATTAATTGCAATAACAAATTGAAAATCAAAGAATGTTATGAATCATGTCTAGGGGCTTCAACAGCCCCCTAGCTACTATGAATTTAGTTGCACATAATGAAAATTGAAAACACAAAAGAGTTCATGGAAGAGAAAGACAACAATAACCAAGATTGGAAAATACCATCATCATCGTCTGATTCTCTCGTTCTTTTTCTTCCCTAGTTCTTCTCCACCCTTCTCTCTTGTGTATCAGATGATATTAGGGTTAGAGAACTCTCAATTTTAGTCCATGGGCTTGCCAATATGGTTTAGGCCTTGAAATTGAAGTTTCGGTCCAAATTAGAAATTTGGGCAGACTGATCTCCGGCCACTAAAATGATCATAAATTCTTCTCCAAAATAGGTACTAACGATCCGTAAAAAGTTCTGGAAAGTAGACTCTTGTAGCTTTTTATTGATATATAACTCATCATCTGGATCGTTATGAGCTGATCACAATCCTCTGTGGAAGATAGATGATAATTTATGGCAGATCTTCATAATTCTTTCCTAACACGACATGGATTCCTTTTTTTTCAAGATTTCTCATCTTTTGCTTCATATTCCCTTCTTTGCTCCGGAACACCTAATAAACATAAAAATAACTAAATCAAATAGAAAATACGATAAACTAACAAAGTAAAGAGGGGAATTAACCATCATATCGTCGCATAATTATGCTCCTATCAAAGACCCCCACACTTAAGTTTTGCTAGTCCCTAACAAATACAAATACTAACTAAACAAATGACACCACCTTAATGTCTTCCAAACATCTCAGAGAACTTATAACACACACAATGATCAACAAAAACTCGAGCTATCATGTATTAAAACTCTAAATTTCACCTAAGATTTAATTTATTTGAACAACCAAGATGCTCAAATCATTATGCAATGATGATCAAACTATACACCAAGTAAGAACCAACTTATTAACAAGTGCCAACTCAATTTCTCACAAAGATGCACTCAATTTCTTTTCACTCATGATTTTTTGGCTCAATCTCTCAATTGTATGCAAAAGAAAGTAGCTTGCATACTTATATGAACAAAAAACACATGACAACATAAATAAACCTCATGAAGAAATCAATTACTCACACAAATGAACCACACCATAAGCTCAACTCTTGGAACAAACTCCACAGATCAAGTTTTACTCATCTTTTAGATCAAAAGGAACTTTACAAGAGGTAATACTTGGGCTAGGTTAGGGGTATGAGTTAAAGAGTAAGGAATTGTAAAATTTCTAGGGACATAGTAGAGCATTGAAACACGCCTTATGTCGCCAAAGTAAGGGCCATATATCATCGTGTTGGGCCCATCGTCATTCCAACCTCACAACATTATGAAAAAGAACAAAGACCATATATTCAGTTTTTAGGCCTTCAAACATACACAAAACTCTAAATTCACAAACAATAGACTTAATCCAATTTTTCTCTTCTTTTCTTCTTTTCCTTTTTTTTTCTTTGCCATTTCTTTTGATTTTTTCTTCTCTTTTTATTTTTTTCGTGGCATTTTTCTTTTCTTTTGGAAAAGTCACCTTCCCCCACACTTGTTTCTTATCATCATTTCACACAATACATCACAACATCATGCTTTACTAGGCCCAAAGGACAAAGGTAGAGATATCACTACACTAAGCTCAAGGTATGTATTTCATGGGTGATGAAAAAAAATGCTAAACGTAGGCTCAAAGAAGTTTAACTAAGGGGTGTGCCGCGCATACAAATAGGGACACATTGCAATTTGACAATGGTGTTCATCCTAAAAAGTTCCATTTATCCTTTCCAAAATCAGAGTGTTTTATGATAAAAAGTTTCGAAAGTCCACAAGAGTGAGTTCTAGTCATCTAGAGTTCATTAAAAGCTATGGTGAAAAATCAATCAACAAGAAAGAATAATGAGGTTTTTGAAAATTTATAGCCAAAAGAACGAATCAGAATATTTTCAATAAGCACTCAGAAAGAAAACACATATATAAAGCTCAAAAGCTCACATAAGGGTCATATGAATCAAGTTGAACTCATTTTTGCATGAATCAATCAATCCCATTCATCACACAAGGCACTAACCGCCATGGATCACGATCATATACTCGTCAACACAAAGAAAGTGAGAAATTCAACACTTGATCAGAAAGGCGACTTCTTCGCTCTTCAAAGCAGTGACGCTTCTTCACAAACCTTTGAACTTCACTTTTCACTGATCTCTCTTTCTTAATGAAATAGAGCAGTGTACCAAGTGCAGGCGCCAGCCACTACTTTATATACAATCTCGAAAAATCATCCTGTCGTCCGATCGACAACTTTGACACACGATCAACACACGTGGAACTCACATGATTCCACTACCAATTGAAAACCCAAATCGTCGAATGACGTCATTTAGGCAACACATCAAGTCATTATGACGCTTAAAACCAAATAATGACGAAACTCAAAGAACGAGACCATCATTACTTCATACACTATTTCCAATGCAAATCACGAAGCCCTAAAACAACGCTAACAAAATCGAAAGGGCTAGGAGTAATGATTGTTCAATATCCATTCGATTCTACAACGAAATCAATCATGAGACATTGAATTTCGTTCGCACACTAACCACGAGAGCGGTAATTAATCATATGTTGCCAACAAATCATTTACCCGAACAACACATTTTCGGTTGCAACCAATCCATACACACATAATCCAGATCTCAAACGGCTTCAAACAGCCACGCCTACTCACAGCCTCATGACGATAGCCCTAGGATCAAAGTGACGCCTGAGGGTCAAAAGTTCACTCCCTAAACGTCAATATGCTAGCCCACATAACAATTCTTATTGCAATCATGAGATAAAACATGAGACATGCACGATCGGGTCAGTTAAGTTCGCTTCCCATCACCCACGCTCTATCCGCACAGGTCCATCCCCTCATCCGAGCATTCCGAACGGGTAATCCTGACCAAGCTCGGAAAATTCCTCGCTCAAGGAAAACATCATGTCGACCTGCCGCAGGACCAAGCGGAAACATTTGGCGGTGGCAACTATAGCGAAATAGCCAAAGAATTGCATTGATAAGCAATTAAAATAGAATTAAAACATAGAAATACGGTAGCGACTAATTTACAGTCCAACCTCTCCTCTTTTATGTCGGTCGACCCAAAACGTATCGTGGCACAGCAGCTGCTCGTATAGATGACAGCTGCGCATGGCGACATAACTTCTCTTTTGTAGCACCCACCAAATGATGATGACGTGAGCCGACTGGTCCACTCCTCCAAAACGGCTCTGTAATATCCGACGCGTGTCCTTACGGCACATCATCAAGTTGGGCACAGCAGCAGCGTAACACACACACTCCTTCTCAGATCCTCATCAGACAAAACAAAAAGGAAGCATTTCCTTTTCCTCTCTTCATTACTTTAAAAAAAAAAATTCCTCCGCAAAATGGAAACTCCATGATTCCGAATCCAAGGAGATATTTGACCAGCGCCAATGCTGAACCCGTAATCACCGGAGCTTCCTTGTAATTCAAGCCGACCCAGTTAAGAAGATTCAGATCAATTCTGTTTTGGTATTTTTTACCATTTATTAATTTGTCATCTTTCGCAAGAAGAATAGGGTACATCTTTATTTGTCTCTGGCCGCTGCTGACACTTGGGACAGTGATCTGTCAGTGTCACAACCTCATCGACAATGTCCACTGATTTCAGGGGCGTAGTAATTAGACTGACTGTGGCTTTGTTGGAAAGGTAAAGAAAGCGAGAGCATTGTTTCACTTTCACTCATTTTGGCCTTTTGGGTGGTTATCACTTGTCACTTCACTTTAAAGGCCTTTCGTTTTCTTGCACTGTTTCTGAATCTTGCAAAAAATGAAGTGATATTAGTTGTGCTTTGTGGGATTGGGGTCGAAATTCCCATCTGGGTTTTGCTCTTCTCAGCATAAATTCTCAGGTTCTCAATCTTTCCCTGCATTTCTCAATCTGGGTTTTGCTTGTTATACTCTGTTTTGAGGTTTTGAGGTTGAAAATTTATGTCGGTGGCGTTGTGCTTTTTATTTGTTGCTGTTGTGGATTGGTTGAGATAGCCCATGTATAGGATGTGGAGGGTAGGGAATTTGGTGTTTTTGTGTCTATTGGGTGTGGCTTATGGTGCTACTAACCCGGATGACATGAAGATTCTGAATGATTTTAGAAAAGGGTTGGAGAATCCAGAGCTTCTTGAATGGCCTGAAAATGGGGATGACCCTTGTGGTTCCAAATGGCCTCATGTGTTTTGTACTGGGGATAGAGTTTCACAGATTCAAGTTCAGGGTATGGGGCTTAAAGGTCCTCTGCCTCGGAACTTTAATCAGCTCTCACAGCTCTCCAACCTTGGTCTCCAAAGGAACAAGTTCAATGGCAAGTTGCCCACTTTTAGTGGCTTATCTGAACTGAAGTATGCTTATTTGGGGGACAATGACTTTGATACTATCCCGTCCGATTTCTTCAATGGCCTTAGCGGTCTCATGGTCATGGCTTTGGATCACAATCCGCTGAATGCGTCTACCGGGTGGTCTAGTCCTGATGAGTTAGAAATGTCAGCTCAGCTACAAAATCTTTCCTTGATTGAATGCAACTTGGTTGGACAAGTGCCTGAATTCTTAGGCACATTGTCGAATCTCAAAATGCTGCAACTTTCCTATAACAGATTAACTGGTGGTTTGCCCAAGAGTTTTGGACAGTCTTTGTTGCAGATTTTGTGGTTGAATAATCAAGATGGTGGTGGGATGACTGGTCCAATTGATGTTATTGGATCAATGACGTCTTTGACACAGGTTTGGCTGCATGGAAACAAATTCACGGGGACAATACCAGAGAACATAGGAGGTCTTTTATCTCTTAAGGAACTCAACCTCAATGGTAACCAACTTGTTGGTCAGATTCCTCAAGCATTGGCTAAGTTGAAGCTAGACAAATTGGACCTGGCAAACAACCAGTTAATGGGTCCAATACCGAAGTTTCAGTCTGGTAATGTTTCCTATAGCTCTAATTCATTTTGTCAATCTGATCCCGGACTTCTATGCGCCCCACAAGTTACTGCACTTCTGGATTTTCTTGGTGATCTGAGCTACCCATCAAGTCTGACCTCTGACTGGTCTGGTAATGACCCCTGTGGGGGGCCATGGCTGGGAATAACTTGCAATCCACAGTCGAAAGTTTCTGTCATCAATTTGCCTAAGCGCAATCTAACTGGTAAGCTGAGTCCTTCGCTTGTGAGTTTAGATTCTCTGGTTACTATTATGCTTGCTGGAAATGATATAAGTGGTACAGTTCCTTCTAATCTTACTGATTTGAAATCCTTGGCAAAATTGGATATAAGTGGAAACAATATTGAGCCTCCATTACCAAAATTTCGTGATAGTGTGAAACTGATCACTGATGGAAATCCTCTCCTAGTTGCTAATAAAACAACCCCACCTCCTTTACCTACCAGAAGCCCACCCCCGATCCAAACACCAGCTCCAGTAGAAAATCCGCCACCAGGTACCACAACACCTCCTCAATCACCTGGTTCCCCTAGTCCACCTTCGCCAACCGAGACAAATGCAGTTCAACCTAAGTCTGAATCTCAACTTAGAAGCTCCAAAACATCTAAACCAGTTATTGTTGTGGCTGGAGTCGCAATTATAGCTGTCTTCGCAATTCTTCTGTTGATGTGTCTATCTATATACTGGTGTAAGTACAGAAAAAGAATCTCAGAGGCTCCTTGTTCTATTGTGGTTCACCCTAGAGATCCATCTGATCCAGGAAACAAGCTTAAGGTTGCAGTTTCCAGCAATAATAATGGAATCTTATCAACCAAAACTGGGACTACTTATTTGAGTAACAACAGCAGTGGAACAGACAGCTCTCATATAATTGAGTCCGGTAACCTTGTCATATCTGTTCAAGTACTTCGAAAGGTGACCAATAACTTTGCACCTGAAAACGAGCTAGGCCATGGTGGATTTGGAACTGTTTACAAGGGTGAACTAGAAGACGGGACAATTTTGGCTGTTAAGAGAATGGAGGGTGGTGTAATCAGCAGTAAAGGACTAGATGAATTTCAGGCAGAAATTGCTGTTCTTTCGAAGGTTCGTCATCGACATTTGGTTTCTTTGTTGGGTTACTCAGTCGAAGGGAGTGAAAGGCTTCTTGTCTATGAGTATATGTCTCAAGGCGCTCTTAGCAGGCATCTTTTCCATTGGAAGACCCTAAGTCTGAAGCCTTTGTCTTGGACAAGGAGACTTACAATTGCATTGGATGTTGCCAGAGGCATTGAGTATCTGCACAATTTAGCTCGCCAGACCTTCATCCACCGAGATCTCAAATCTTCTAATATTCTTCTGGGTGATGACTTCCACGCAAAAGTTTCTGATTTTGGATTGGTTAAACTGGCTCCAGATGGGGAGAAATCTTTTGCCACTAGGCTTGCCGGGACATTTGGATACCTTGCACCTGAATATGCAGGTAAGATAATCCCAGCGTCAACGTTTTCCATGGACTTAAAACCATAGTGATATGTGGAGCATGCAAAAGTTATTAGAATGTGTAGGGGTTTACAAATCCCTTCTTGCTAGCATATACACATCTAGTGGTTTTAGTACTTTTTAAAATCTTAATTGGAACAATGAGTTATATACTTCTCTTACAGTTCCTTAGAACATTATTTTCTAATACTTGGTAGTTGTGTTTAAACTTGTTGGTTTTTTAGGGCACAGAGTTGTAGAGCATGTACTTGTAGTAACATTGAAGAACAGAGTTTAATCAAAAACCAAATCTGAATGTTTCTCGATTGAGTTTGTGCTGAACCAATGCTTGAGAAGTAATCACTATCCTTCGCACTGTAGTAAATTTTGTCTGATAACAGGCTCGGCATTCTTGGCCTGTTTGAAAACAAGTTTAGTGTCCAAGAGAGAAAGATGGTCTGCAATGGTAGCTCTGTATTTGAAGAGCTTCTAATTTGTTTTGCCAATGAAAATGCATTTTTTATTATTTATTTTTTCAGGCGTAAGCCTTAACTTGCAGTATTATTTATTCTCAAGTTTTTGCAATGAATACAAATGATCAGTAGTCTGTACCAGAATCATGTACCAGTAAAACATGTCTACAACTGTCATAAAAACAAAATGAATCTTTTTATTTATTTATTTTTCTTTTGAGAGAGATATATCACTTCAAATAGAGCCCAGGGCGAAAACCTGCTAGCCACACGTACAATTCTCTTTAGCTTTATTAGAGTGATTTTGGTTAGAGCATGAAAACCAATGACATAATGAAGTCATGAACACTCTTGTGTGGTCAAATTTTCCAGGTATATTGTAAGAGATAGATCATTCTATCACTTTTAGATCTGTCATAAACATAAAAGGATTTCTCCAGCTATGTTGGGAATTTATGGGATATCTTGATGATTATTGGAATTTTTTTTTTGCGATTTCTCAACTCATTGTATATGTGTAAATAGTAAATACTAACTCATATACTTATTTTCAGTGATGGGGAAAATCACAACTAAGGTAGATGTGTTCAGCTTTGGCATTGTGTTGATGGAGCTTGTGACTGGATTAATGGCACTGGATGAGAAACGGCCAGAGGAAAGTCGGTACTTGGCTGAGTGGTTTTGGCGAATCAAGTCGAGCAAGGAGACGCTTATGGCTGCAGTTGATCCAACTATTGAGGTTACTGAAGAAACTATTGAGAGCATCTCTTTAATAGCTGAACTTGCTGGACATTGTACTGCGAGGGAGCCAACCCATCGGCCTGACATGGGACATGCAGTGAACGTGCTAGGCCCACTTGTTGAAAAGTGGAAACCATTTGATGAAGAATTAGAAAGTCTCTCTGGAATCGATTATAATCAACCTCTTTCCCAGATGCTAAAAGTTTGGCAGGAAGCGGAAAGCAGAGAGGTCAGCTATACTAGCCTGGAAGACAGCAAGGGAAGTATTCCTGCTAGACCTGCTGGATTTGCAGATTCCTTCACTTCTGCTGATGGTCGATAGTTGACTTACTATTGATCAGTATCCTTAAATAAATTTCATCTCTTGGTTTTCTCAGTTGATCTATTTTGTGCTTATATAGGGTACGTTATTAAGCATTTCCTTTTTATTGCTGCATGGATACGGCAACAGCCATCCAGGTGCTCATTTGAGCTGTTTATCTGGATTTGATCCTTCAGCTGTGAGGCTTCCTGGTATATCAATGTAGAATTGTAGATAGACAGTTGCCGATACTTGTTTGTTCTTCGTGAACCATGTTTTGTGGTTTACGTTTTAGTTTTGTTTCATTATCTAAATACTGATTTGCATCCTCATCTGAAAACATCTGTGTTTTTGCTTATGTACACAGATGAATTACCAGTATCTTTACCATTTTAACTTTTTAAGCGCTGAAACATTAATTCCATCTTTGATCCCAAATAATTCACAGAAGTTGAATAGAATTAGGAAGCATGATTTTATTCCTTGCTATTTAGTCTGGGTGTCCAAATCAAAGAATTTTGAACTGATGGTGAATATAATCCTATCAGTAACAGAAACATTGTTTGGTCAAATGAGTACCATCACTTAGATTTTAGAAGAATTGAAATTTGTTTAGTCCTTGTGGTTTTATTTTAATCTGAATAGTCCTTAAAGTCACAATTTTTCATCCAAATAGTTCTTATGGTTTTATTTTAATTTGAATAATCCTTAAAAGTCATGATTTTTCATCCAAATAGTCATTTCGACAATTTTCTCAATTAAAGGCCATATGGACTATTTAGATGAAAAATCATGACTATTCAAATTAAAATAAAACCATAAAGATTATTTGGATGAAAAATCGTGACTTTAAGGACTATTCAGATTAAAATAAAACCATAAGGACTAAACAGATGTCGACTTTAAATCACAAGAACTATACAATATTTTACCCATTTTAGAATTATCTTTTAGAATCATTCAGAATTGTTTAAATATTTTAGTACCACATTCACATCTCATCTTTCTCTATCTTACCGGTAGAAAAAAGACATAATTATTCTCTAAATTATTGGTTATTCAAATATGTACATAAATCTATATGCTTAGCTGGGCTCTTATTTTCAAAGTAAACTTCATGACTTGTGGACTGAGATACGTAATTTGAGTTTTGGGTGATATGGTGACTGTTATAATTATTCACTTTCTTCATCTCAAATTATTGGTACCCCTATATACTTCTCCTGCTGTTCATTTGTGGCTAAAGTAGCCATCTGCTGCAACCTGCAACTATAATTTGCATCATGGATGTCTTCCCTCTAGTTCTGTTTTTAATCTTATCAATTTTGGGGTGTTCATATCTTCAAACTTGTAACTTCTGTCTAGCTGAGGTACCTGTAAGTGTGAAATGCATGGTGAAAGAAAGGGAGGCGCTTGTCACCTTTAAAGGAGAGCTCAGTATTCATATGGTGATCATCTTGATAGGTTTTCTTCCTCTTTTGGTCAAGACTACTGTCAGTGGAAAGGTAATTTCTGCGACAACCGTACCGGTCATGTTGCAGGGATTGACCTCAGAAACATATATTTGTCTCATGATAGCGAGGATGACTATCATCAATCTGCCTTGAGTGGTAAGATAAATCCTTCTTTGCTTACCTTAAAGCATTTAAGTTACCTAGACTTAAGCGGGATTATTTCTAAGGGATTCCAATTCAGATTTTTTTGGACAGCTTAACAAGTAGCTAGAGATATCTTAATATCTCTTTTGCATTGTTTGGGGGAGACCAATTTGATAGTAGCCTTCAAGAGTTCTTCAGTAGATTTTTGGATTGTTTAAGAAATACAGTAGTGTCACTACGTTTGTATGGCTGTGATGAGCTGGTAAGTAAACTGCCATAGGTTGATCTGAGGACTCTAAATCTAGTGCAAATTCTTCTAATCTTGTGAGATCTATCAAATGCGCTTCAGCTCAGCACCATTATCATCCCAAAACTGCCAAGTAGGTCCATTGTTTGCCTTATGGCTTCAATCTCAAACTGAACTAGTATATGTCACTCTTGGCGGTACTGGAATCTTGGACAAAAATACAAGAGGAACGGCTGCTCAGAACATCTTCCCAAGTCGAACATTTGGATTTATCTGAAAACATAATCTATGGACTCCTTCCGTTCCAATTCAAGTTTTCTAGTTTATGGTATATGGATTTGAGTGAAAATCAACATTCACGAATGATATGAAGTCAGTCTAGAGAATAGAGACTTCTATCAACATTATAAATAGGTGAAGCTTGTGTGGAATCAAAGAAAGCAAGGAGAGAAAAAGAACAACTCTAAGGACTTCGTGTATAGAAGACAAGAGAAGTTGTGTTATTGAGTATGAATAGCTAGAGTGATCTTTAAAGTTGAGAGAATCTGTACAATGAGTATTTGTTTTTTTAGATACAAAGCCTTGGGTTAGGCATAAACTGACGGTGTAACCTCGGGCGTAGGTAGGGGCTAGTAAGGGCCACTGCCCCCACTCATATTTTGACATTTGACACATGAATATCTTTTTTCCTTTCCCTCTTAACCACGTTTATGTACCCCTACTTCACTTTGCCACATATATATTATCTTTTTATATTACATGATTGTAATTGTTATAATTGTGGGATTATGTAAATCACACTGAAAGCCTAAACTTTTTTATATTCTCTGTTTCTTTTTAATTTTCGTCCAGAAATCCCCAAAATCCCAAGACATGATAGTCCTAAAATCCATGGAGTCTCCAAAACCTCTTTGTTTTTCCAAGCTAAAAAGCGGAGCATAATAGTCTTTAATCTTTTAATGAGATATATTTGGATTATACTTTAACGTACTTTACATCTCCTTTCCATTTAGAACCCTCCATTCTTTTCTTCCTTTTTCTTTTTTTAGTTACATAAAGTTGTATGCCAGTATTGTTTTGGTAAAAATCTGTTCATAATTGAGTAACATCATACTTACCCCCATCAAATATTTTCCATCGTCCACCACCGGATATTGGTCGAATCTCACTTATTCATTATTCATTAATTTCCTAACAGCACAGATGTATATAAGTAATAACCCGTAAGCCTCTATCTGCTCCATCCATCTTCTTCCGTCGGGCCATTTCCAAGTCCAACTCCTCTTTCCAATTCGTTCACTCAGCTAAATTCAACTAACCAAGTTGAGTTCTTTAGCATTGAGAAATCCAACAAGGGTAAGATACGAGTCTCTCTCTGCTCTCCTATTTCAAACAATGATTCTTCCCGCCTGCACAGCAACCCCAACTCAACTCCCCAAACAACAACCACCCATCACTACTCCTACTCCAAAACACCACAACAAACACTCGGTTTTTCTGAAAAGCAGGAAAGAACAAATAGACCAAACTGTCTTATGGACCTCTTCTATATCCCAACGCTGCCGAAATGGCCAGCTGGCTCAAGCTGTCTCACAGTTCATCCAAATGAGACGAGCCGGGGTCGAACCAAACCACATCACATTCGTCACACTCCTCTCCGGCTGTGCTCACTTTCCCGCCAAAGCAGCATTCTTCGGGCCCTCGCTTCATGCTTATGTATGTAAACTGGGATTAGATAGGACTAATGTCATTGTGGGAACAGCTCTAATTGATATGTATGCAAAGTCTGGTCGGGTGGAGTTTGCTAGATTGGCTTTCGGAGGGATGGAGGTGAAGAATTCCATGAGTTGGAATACTCTGATTGACGGGTGTATGAAAAACGGGAATGTGAGGGATGCAGTTGAGGTGTTTGATGAAATGCCTGAGAGAGATGCGGTTTCCTGGACCGCTTTAATTGGCGGGTTTGTGAAGAAAGGGCGGTTTGAGGATGCGCTGGAGTGGTTTCGTGAGATGCAGGTCTCGGGTGTGGAACCAGACTATGTGACCATAATTGCTGTCATTGCTGCTTGTGCTGATTTGGGAACTCTTGGGTTGGGATTGTGGGTGAATCGGTTTGTTACGAAGCAACATTTTAGACACAATATTCGGATAAGTAACTCGTTGATTGATATGTATTCTCGGTGTGGATGTATTGATTTTGCTAGGCAAGTGTTTGAGAACATGCCTGATCGGACCTTGGTTTCTTGGAACTCGATGATTGTGGGTTTTGCCGTGAATGGGCATGCAGAAGAAGCTCTTGAGTTCTTCCACCAGATGCAGAAGGAAGGGTTTAAGCCAGACTGTGTCAGCTTCACTGGGGCTCTTACTGCATGCAGCCATGCTGGTTTAGTCGACGAGGGGCTCCATTTCTTTGATAAAATGAAGAGGATTCACAAAATAACCCCAAGAATTGAGCATTACGGCTGCATAGTTGATCTCTATAGCCGTGCAGGGAGGTTGGAAGATGCCTTGAGTATAATAGAGAATATGCCCATGAAGCCAAATCAAGTGGTTTTGGGTTCTTTGCTAGCTGCTTGTAGAACTAGTGGGAATGTTAACTTAGCTGAAAGACTAATGAAGTACCTCTTCAAGCTGGATCCTGGTGTTGATTCGAATTATGTGCTCCTTGCCAATATATATGCAGCAGACGGTAGGTGGGATGGTGCAAGCAAGGTTAGAAAAACTATGAAAGATCTCGGAATCCAGAAGACTCCGGGTTTTAGTTCAGTTGAGATTGACTGTGACATTCATGAATTTGTGGCTGGTGACAAATCTCATGTTGATGCAGAGTATATATATTCGACACTAGGGCTTCTCTCTTTTGAGCTCAAATTATGTGGGTATGTTCCTGATCAAATTATAAGGGAATAATACAAGCATGACTAAAACTTACTGCTAATCATGCGTAGTACGAAGACATATCAAATGCACTTCATGAGTTGCAATTTAGCTGGCCAGACTTTCATAGACCAATATTTCAAATCTAGTAATATTCTTCGGGGTGATTACTTACACCCAAAAGTTTGGATTTTGAGTTGGTTAAACTTGATCTGGATGGGGAGAGCTCTGTTGAAAAGTTTTCAGAGACATTTGGATACCATGCACATGTATATACAGGTAAGCGTTTCTTTTAAGTCTCCTCTCAGATATGGTATGGCATTTAATTTGTAAGTATAGCTATGTACTGAGCATGCAGTTTAGTCAACAAATCAACATCTTCTGGTATAGTCTGTTAATTCTCTGTATTTCACATCTACCTAGCATTCTCAGGTTTAGTGCATTGTAACATTTGGTGTTCTGTCACCAATCTGCAGCTAAGAGTTCATTGTGTTATCAGCCCAAAAATCTCATATTTACAAAAATATTGACAGCTCCAGGGTATAATCCTGTGAAGAAGAAAATCCTTCGGATTTATCAATTTGATGTAATAAAGCTGATGAAATACAATTGATACAAGCTTGTAATTGTCCTTCTCAAGTTTTTTCATCCAAAGACATGATAAAGTATAAGCCACCAATGAGAAACCAAGGAATGTTATATTTGAATAAGAGGAGATAGAAGGTTCCAAATTCCAGTTGCCTCTCCCAAAATTTTGTTGAGTATGCTGTACGCACCTCTTGTAATAGAAAAGCTTAAAGTTGAAAAATGTTGAATTTCACTCCTAGTTTCCCTTTGAACTGAAGCCTGAAGGAATGAACTCACTTTCCACCCCAGTGATCTGTGTTTGAGAACTGGCCCATCATCCTTTGTCTTACTTCAAACCAGATACCTTACAATACTTCATTACAATACTTCAAACCAGTTACCTTACAATACTTCAAACCATTTACCTTACAATACTTCAAACCAGGTTACCTTACAATACTTCAAACCAGTTGCCTGAGGAAGTAGGTTGCAATAGTAAATGACTCTTATTTGCTATGTTTCGCTATCAAAAGGCTTTCTAATGCAATATCAATTCTTGACCTTTTGCTGTAACTGCCGAAGTTAGGTCCCCTGTTCCATTAAATACATGTATTAGTATATTTGCATGTATTTCATAAACATGAGATGGACTTCTTGTCCTTTTTACCAGTTATAAGAGATAAATCGCTTCTAACTATTCCCTCAATGTGATAACTGACTTGCATGCTATTCAAACTTTCGTAGTCCTGAAAGATTTTTTCGTTTAGATAAGTGAGAATGAGTATATGTTTGTGTTGATGGTAATGTCACATCTAGAAGTAGTTGTGTTCATGTTTGGGTTGGATCGGTACTTGGCTGCAATTGGTCAATCTCCGTTTACTAGTGCAGAAATATTAGAGAGGATCTCCCTCATAGCTGAACTTGCTAAGCATTGCACTTGTTTAAAGGTCGAAACCAGTTGAGATCAATCACAAAGTCTCAGAATTTATTAGAATCAACCCCAAGGACAGCAAGGGAGGTTTTACTGCAAGATCTACTGAATATGCAGAGGCCTTCACTAATGCCCGTGGTTGATGAGTAAACTTTGTATTGGTAAATCTAGAGCAAACATTGCCTCTTATAGCATTTTCCTTGAATAAATTGCTTGGTTTGCTCAGTAGATGTTGTTTAGGATATTATCATACAGAATTTCATTTTTGTTGCTCCATATGAATTAAGAATGGCTATTGCTGTACTCAAAGTTGCTTAGCTATAATTTCAAATTTGTTCCTTGAGCTGTGAGATCTGTCTGCCGCTCCCGTTCAGGTTGCTGCATAGATGTCAATCATGCTTAGCTTGGCAAATGAACAGTTAAATACCTTTGCTGATATTGCTTTGGAGATTGTCTTCAACAAGTTGATTTTTCTGAATGAACAAATGGAAATCAAATCACCTTCCTATGCAGATTCTCTTTAATGAAGTGTCGGGCCAAGCTCCACATGTTTAGTACTATCATGATGTACTCAGTTGTGCAATATCCATAGCTATCCGATTGTCACAGTGTATGTGTCCATATGTCTTGTGGACTTAAAACCCTGGAACCTTTAGGGTATGCAGGATATCTTGGGGTCACACACATTGTGCCATTCCTTAGAATTCTACTTCTGCACTAGATCTTGTAAGTGTCTTGCTTCGCCAAGTTACAAGATTTCATCCAACAAGGTGAAATAACCGGATATTATACCTACTGCATGTTTTCGGTACCGTATATATACGGATCTTGTGACATGAAGTTCTCATAATCCTTTCCCTGGCGCAGCTAAGTATTTCAAGCATCTCTGTTACTCTGTATACGAATTCATCTGTTTCTGGGATCATTAAGTTCTCACGTACTTAAAATGTGAAATGGTCTGAAGCCAGCCGTACGTATAAGTTTACAGTAAATTTCACGTTAATGAAGCATTAATTCATTGATTTATATTCCAAATCAAAACAAAATGATCCCAATTAGAGTTCTGCGTCTCATAAACCAAAAGAATACTAACACTTTCTGAACTCCCTTGTGTTAAATTAATTATAAATTTAATTTTTCAGCTGTTGATTTCTGAGTTATACAGAGTACTACACTGAACTTACTATTGAGCACATTTCTATTCTAAAATCATATTTGGTTTTTGGTCTGAAATTGATTTTGATAAAAGTCAATTAGTTACAAGCATGAATTCTTCAACTGTTGATGCCTCCTGTTCACCCACGTAAATTCCATCAACTCAAACACCGTCCACATATCATAATAATCAAATGATATTTTGATAAGAAGACCAGATTCAACATAACTAAATAACAAGTAACAAATTTTCACATGTTCAAATTTTCCACCCTAAAATACTGTAACAAACAACAAAGTGACTGATCGAGATGAGAACAATCATAACAAAAAACTATTGAATTCTATGTATATATATACATCACTCGTTATGCATGCTGCTCATATAGGTACCCGACCAAAAAGAAGAATGAAGAGTCTGTATTCACTTGCAATCCAAATTATATTTGTAGATGTAGCTGCCTCTAGGCTTCTTCTAGCCCCAGCTGCTTCCTGGTCTTCCCCACAAAAAGATCTTTAGATTTGATCAGTCCAGGAATGCGTCCAATACAAGTAGTGTATGGGAACTGTGCAACCCCATGTTTCCTTCCTAGTGAAACAAGGGCCACCCCTGAATGAGCTTCATAAGTTGCCATTTTACTTTCTCTTCCACCTGCAAGTAATAGCTTTAAGTTCTTTGCAGCCACCAAAGCCTGTTTTTGCGCCAAATACCCTTGCTTGATTTCCTGTGGTTTGGGATTTCACATGAAAAATCCATTAGACTTGCATTCAAAAGGCACATAGTGCTTCATTTATCAAAGATCCATACAGTTAAAGCACAGTGACCCAATTCATTTTCACTTCTTTGGTGCTTGAGATACATGAGAATACAAGATTAGCTAACTATAATCACAAGGCATCATTAAGCAAACAACTGATAGAAATTGAATATATATCTAACTCTTCTTTTTCTTTTAGTGGAATGGCACCTACTGTTTTAATTTGTAGATTGAATATAGAATCATGAAGTACCAGAAAGGCCTTAAAATCTGGAATGGTCTAAAGACAGCTGTAGATGATGTTTGCAGTAAGATTTCACAAAAGCACAGCAGGAAGGCATGAACTCATGAATTCATATAAATTCCAATGAATCTATAATTATGGCACTAAGGGTTATGCAATTCAAAAACCAAAAGAACACAAGCCTCATCAACATTTTCCAGAACTCAGTTATGTTAATAACTTATAAATAGCAAGGAGCAAGTTACCATCTATATCTCTAGTATAAACTGAGGTCATATTTAGATGGTGAAGCGGAGAAAATATACAGTAGTTTTACCGTTGAACTCTGAGTATACAGTACTGCTCTATTGACTGAGTGATTTAAACCTAGAATTATGGAATAAAACAATCAGAGCGACAACAGAAACTAACTAGGTTGTAGTTTGGACTTACTGGAATATTAGTAATGTCTCCGATTGCAAAGACGTTTTTTCTCCCTTTGACTCTCAAATTCTGGTCAACTACCAATCTCCCATGAATATCCAAGCTACTCTTCAGAACTGTTTCTTTGAGCCATGCTGAACCGAGACGTTTCCCTATGCAGAGGAAATGACAATCTGCTTGGAACGTTTGTCCTTCTGAAGTCTGATAGGTTTTGCTTCCAGGTGAGTCAGTGATATTGTTTAAATTGACTGATTGCTCCAATATCACTTCAACATTCCTTGACTGAAACCAATTAAGAGTCTTGTCTGCAGCTTTTGGTCCAATGAATTCCAACAACCTTGATCCAGTATGAACCAGAGTAATTTTCTTATCTGGAAAATCAGTAGCAATTTCTCCAGCAAGTTCTACACCAGTAGGTCCTCCTCCAACAATCAAAATGGAATTAGCTGATCTTATCTTCTGATTATCTGCCAATGGAAAGATTAGTGTTGATTCAATCACAGTCACAAAAGAATAGTATGATGATATGCATTCAACTTGATTATGGCAAGTCTTATGTTGTGATTCTTGGGAAAACTTCTAATGCTAGGAAAGCTTTGTTTTAAAATCTAATTTGAATGCTACATCTGAAATGTTGACAACTACTTTGAAAGATGTGCAATCTGCCTTCTTGGTTGTCAGTTTGGCAGTTCATAAAAAATGAAAAGACAAAAGAAAGGAAGTCAGGATTGCCATGCAGTCTTACCTTCTTGGAATTCCTTAAGCCTCCCAGTCTTACTTTTTGGAACAGAGTCTGCATGGCCAGTGGCAATGACAAGGTAGTCATAGGGAATCAGACGGCCTTCTCCAGTCAACACTTCAGTGGCAGTGATATTGATTGCTCCGGATGTAATAAGATGGCCATTAGTGAGGTAATCTCTATGGTTGATCACAGATCTCTCCCCAAATGAGGGCTCCACCATGGTCCTCAAGCTTGCCCATGGAATCTCAAAATATTCCTTCCTGAGTTCAAATTTGTTTCCTCTTAGAACAAGAGATCATGATAGTTCTACACAACTTAGTAATACCAACTCGGATCCTCAGAACTTCAGTAATATCAATTATGATTGAGATGAAGAACGAATTTACAGATACAACAGACCTAGCCAAACAATGCGAGATATGATCCTATATAAGATAATGACCTAATATCAAATTCATGCTTCATGCAAATTCCTATAACCAAAAGAGAGTGCATATCATCAAAATTTTTAAGTTAAACAGTTATGAACGTCTCAAAACTGATGGAATATCATATAACCGTAGGTCTTCAAAGAAATCAGTCGGGTAAATCATCAAATCCAGATTATTCAAGACAATGGGTTTAACTGGTTTCATTAGACGATACATACCCTTCAACTACATAATAACCAAGTCTTGAAAATGATAAACTATACATGAAACGAATAAAGTAATAACCGAAGTAGCAAATTTTGATGCAGTGACTACCAACAAAAACAAAAATCACTGATTCACGAAATTCACAGGACTCAGGAGGTTGCTACGAGTTGCATCAACCTTGAACTGAATCAATTAAACATTTAAACTTAATTACCTCCCTCAAATCTTTCATCTAAATATATCCCCGACCAAAATAGAACAGAAGTATCTTATGATTTGAGCACAATGAAAGAAACTTACAAACCCTTCAAGCTAGTAACCAAGCACTCTGAAACAGAATAGTTGCCCCCACAATAAGTCAATAAATTATAATACACCGTGAGTCCTAGAAACTTGTGGGTTTCACAAGAACCAACGGTGCTTGCGTATCAACTCAAACTAGAGATGCGTATTGTCTAATTCTAAGACAACTGTTGCATGTCATACATGAAAACACAACCCACACATAATTCTTCAAACCAAACTGGTGAGTAATACAAATCACAACGACAATATCTATGACAGAGTATGATGGTTCCTAAGTGAAATCAATCCAATTTCCAACATAGGTTGAGACAATGAGACTGGATGCTTACTTATCAATGAGGGTGAAATCAGCGTTGAATTGCAGAGACTTTGCAAGAAGGGAGCCAGCGACGCCGCCTCCGACCACCACCAATCGTTTTTTCTCTCCGCCACCCAACTCCATCGCTCTTCCTTGTCAAACTCGACCTCTTCTTCTTCGGGTCCTTTTGGCAAAACCCATCACGCAGTTAATGAAATGAAGGTCAATAATTGAACAGTTGGGTTGACAAGGAGAGAATAAGAAGAAGAAGATTAGGTGGGTTTGGTATTTACCGAGTCCTGGGAAGCAGCAGATTCCGTCTCCCGTGAGACCCAGTCGCAGCTAACATGCAGATAATCAAATCATGAGAAATGCATAGAGCCATAGACATATATTAATGAAAATGGAATAATCTACGCATTTCATTTCATTAGAAACATTCTTTATGTACGATTATGATGGAATTACAAGATCAACATACATAATACATGATGACAATAATCACTGATTAATAATTAATTAAACTATTAAATCCGTCGATTATCAACTTTCAAATTTATTTTCGTTAATTATTTTAACAAAAACACATTTAAAAACATTTTTCTTTCAGCATTCCCTCTTGTGTCAAGTTAAAGACAAAATAGTGCATGGATGTTGCCCTCGTTATAAACCTTGCCAAGTAATGAAACACAATGGGACAAAATAAATTTTGTCTGAAGGGAAAAAGAGCACAACGCACTTATTACACATGGTGATGGCATGGTGTGTTAGACTCCCTCTACAGTCTACACATCCCTTATCGTTACATCAATCATGGGAGCTTGGAAAGTCTTCGCCTTCCTATGTTTCTCACATGCTTCTCAAATGTAGCCTTAAGGTATGATTTGATAAACAAATCTGCCACATTCTCCTCATATCTTATTTGATTCACTTGATATCTTAAGGAGAGTGATGTTTCTCAATAGTATCGTCGTGTTCTCAATGGAGAATACATAACCAATAAAACCAACCAAAGCATTGTTGGGGGTTTAGGTGTAGGGATTGTCCCATATGTATTCCCTTTTGTCTTTCTGTAGGGATAGGATGAACCCGAATCAATCGTTCCTTTTAGGTATCTGGATACATTTTTTATATCATCCCAAAGATGTTGTGTTGGCGACGAGTTAAGTCTAGCTACAGATTTTTTGAGAATGCAATATACGGTCGAGTTCATTGGGGTAAGTACAATAATGAGGATGCTGCACTTATATAGGGAATTTCAGCACCTAACCCTTCTTCGTCATCTTCCTTTAAATGAAATGACTTTTTCCTTTATATTGACCAACCATTGGGAGTGCAGTATGCACTTTGTCCATGTAAATCACCTGAGCATATGTTGGACATATACAACCGGTAGATTAGTATTACACACACTCGGTGTTCTAGCTCAAGGCCTAGACAGAACTGAGTTTTCCCATATCATTATTCATCTCATCAATTCGGATTTTAAGTAGCTCGTGGTTTCTCTTATTTCATCAATAGTACCTACTATGTTCATATCATCGACAAAGACAACTACAATTACAAATCCGGAACCCGTTTCCATTATGAGCACACATGGGCATAATTTATCATTTGTATTATCCATTCCCAACCAAGTAATCACTTCCTTAAAGTGAGTGTTTCATTTCTAATTGCAAACACACTCTGTGGTTTAAAGTTACTCGAATTGGGTAATAGAAGTAGAAGACCTTCAGGCACTTTCATGTTTATCTAGACATCAATATCCCTATAGAGATATGCAATAACCACATCTATGAGTTGTATTCCATCATGAGAGAATATGTCTCCTTGTAGTCAATTCGGAGTGTTGTGAGATACCTTGGCGCCACAAGGCGAGCCTTGTACATCAAGATTTCATTCTTCTCATGACGCTTTCTGAAAAATGCTCATTTATGTTCTACAGACTTTATACTTGGAAGTGTTAGCACTACCGGACCAAATACCTGTCTCTTTGCCAGATAATCTAATTTTGTCGGGATTGCCTCTTTCCATTTAGGCCAATATACTCTTTGTTGATTTTCTGCAACAGAGAATGGTTCGATATCATCGTGATCTATGATTCGTTGAGCAACAGTGTGAATATAACATCAATGTGTATGCACTCTCATAATCTGTTGAGATAGCTTTGTCTATAGAATCATTTTAAACATCAGAGCGTCCTCTAATATTTATTCATGGACACAACTGTAATCAAAGACAATATCATGAGAGAGATTCTCTACATTGATGATTAATGGGTTGTGCCTTATTCGCTCTTTCTTCCTTGGACAAGTATCGATCGAACCAATTGCCCCCCCCCCCTTTCCCTCCTTTTTCCTTTAGGAAGCCATGGCCTCAACCACACCTCCACTAAGTGTGGTTGTGTTGCCTCTATCTCTGTGGCGTCGTGTGCCTTATTGGAGACTTCTAACCTTACAAGCATTTGTCGTTGGTATGTGTGATCTCGTCACTTTAGCAATATCTTGAATCATTGGTATGTGTGATCTCGTCACTTTAACAATATCTTTAAATGCGTCAAGCATCAAAACTATTACGTTCTAGATATCGATTATGTGGGGATCAAGAAGAAACAGAGTAGGGACAAACCACGAAAATTTATTTGGTTCCTTTAGAAAATCATTATTCTTATTTTTCCCTAACGATGAGAAAACTGTCTCATCATGTCACATCCCGGTTCTTAAGTTAATTTGCAGTTATTTGCTTTTGTGTTACTTTGACCTTTTACCGTTTTGAGTAACCGTTTACTATTAAAGACTTCAAAAGTTGACTTTTTTCTTCGTCTAAAATTTGGGAAAACTTTCTTTATGGAAGTCATAGAAGACGTTAAACGGAGTTCGTGGACACGTGACACGCTCAAAACGGAGTCCGTATGAAGAAGTTATGGTCTAAAAACAAAAGTTACTATTCATGGAAACTGCTATAAATAGAAAGGGAAGGATTCCACTTCGGGAAACTTCCATTTTCAGAAACTCTCTCCCTCTCCACCCGCTCGACCCGCGCAGAAACCCCACCGACCATTTTTCATTTTCCGGCCATATCTTCTTCGTCCGACATCCGATTGAGATAAGACCGGCGGCATTGGATTCGTATCTTCCTCCTATATCTTGCAGCACGATTTGAGCCGAGGTGAGCCCAGCAAGCCAAAAACAGTCCGCTCGGCCCCGTTTCGGCGACTCTATCGCCGCTCCTTGCTCCGGCCACCTCAGACGGCGCCACTACCCACATCTTGAAGGTCTACCGTTGCATAGCAAACCCTCAAAATGATTCAACCTAATTCGATCTTGGTAAAGAGAATCGAAGGTTTGAAGTTCTAGGGTTTTCAAATTGGGTTTTTCTGTTTTTGTTTCGATTGACATGTTTAGACTTGAAATTAATCTTCGGGCTAGTTATGAAAGTTGTTTGAAATGTTAAGAGGAAGATTGTGTCAAAATTTGGTAGCCATTGGAGGTGGTCATATTTTGGGTGGCCGGCCGCCGCTTTTGGGTGGTTTTTCAAACTAATTAGGTACATTATGATGGGAGGAGTCCATTGATGTTAAGTTTGTGAATTTTGAGTTGAAGTTGGTCGAAGTTTGAGAATTTTCAAGTTGATTTTATTGGTATGTAATTTAAAAAGATCCAACCGTTGATTTCCTTTGTATTTATTCTAGAATGTTAGAATCGATGAATTAAGGTTGTGGTGGAGTTTGGTGTAAATCCGGTAAGCTTAACCATAGTAAGGGTAGTGGGTTAAGCGAAAGAGTTTTGGGTGTTTATATTTAAGTATTTTTTTTTTCCGAAATTGAAGTTTGGTCCTAAACATGGTTATTGTGCCAGGATACGAGGAGACCTTGCTTGAGTGGCGATTCGGGTATCGTCAGGGTTATGCCTAAATTTGTGAGTGGACACTTTGGTTTTTAATAAATATGCATATAAGTTAACATTTTATTTTCCGAGCTTATATTATAATTTCGGCTTATGAAATGATCTTGGAATTTATTTGAGTTTGATGCAAGGAGTAATCTTTGTCATGATTTATGGATTTGAGCTTGGGTTATTAATTTGGTATTTGAGTTATGATATTCTCTATGATTTCCGGATTTAATTATTATCGTTTTTATTTGTTGACTTTGACATTTATAAAAGATTACCGAAAATGAGATTTTCGGTAGTTCTCTATTTATAATTTTCTCATTTATTTGTGGATCATCGATCTTGACATTGAGAATGTTTTAGCGAGTATTTCGGGTTGAGATATTATTTACAATTTATACTTGATAATTAAATCTCGCTTATATTTATGGATTTGAGAATATTTTGACGTGTAGACACGTCATTGAGTTTTATTTTAATTTCTTATGATAATTTCCGAGTACGGTTGGGAACTGTACCATTCGTATGATATTGGAGAAGCTTTATGGATTTAAGTGATTTCGTATGTTTTTAGTCACCATACTAGGGTCGCTCTTATTCATTGTTAGCTAGCCTTTATTAGCAGTCCTCACCATAGGTGAGTCGAGCGCTTAGCGTTGGATGCTACTATGGCCTAGGAGGCACCGATCGGTTATTATTCATTGCTAGCTAGCCTTTATTAGCGGTCCTCACCATAGGTGAGTCGAGCGCTTAGCGTGGGACGCTATTAGAGCATATGAGACTCCTCTTACATGGTGATATCTCTTCCCCTTGTTTTATTTTCTCAGTTATGTATTTGATTAACCAGCGGGGCTGGTTTATCTCTTCTTATGAGATTTATATATTTGATTAACCAGCGGGGCTGGTTTGTCCATTCTTACGTGATTCTGGATTTAAAGTTTTAAGGATGATCAAAGTTGCGTGTAGGTAAGTTATTAAAGTTTAAACATGAGAAAGTATTTAAATTACGTTCTTGTCAAATTATTTAATTTATTTTTGTCCACTCACTCTAACGTTTTAACTTACTTTCCCCTGGGCCCTTCGGTTTCAAATGCCTAGTTTGCAGGCTAAGTTTATTTGAGGTCGAGCGTACATGGAGTCAGAGGCTGGTTCCGCTTATTCTTTATTCATTGTTTTTCTTTCATTATAGATATGCTCTGCTAATCTAGTGAGTAAATTATTGAATGTCTGTTATTGGTTGTGATATTCTTTTAGATGAGTAATTGATATTTTGGAAGATGTGATGAACTTGGGGAGCAGGAAGGCTCCAGGAGTATAAGGTTGGAGTATGATTATAGATGTGTATGTTTGGATTTGACAGGTAGGGTTGTCCATTTTCAAGGGGAGGTTATGCCGAAATTTTTGGTAAATTCTCTCTTGAAATGGATCCTACAGGGTTTACTTCGGATTTCAAGGTGAAATCTGAGCTGGGTCCTGACACATCAAAGTGACAATCTGCAAATCTAGCGGAAGAGAGAACGTCTGTCAAGGGTTTCGAATAACGGATAATTGTTGGAGATCTGTATCCAACATAAATACATATTCGTCTCTTATGACCCATTTTTAATGTGATGTGGGGGCGCAATAGACACATATGTTGCGCAACTAAGTATGCGTAAATCTCAAGCTCATGGTTAGTAATGGGGATTTTAAGCTGCATCAAATAAACCCTTTTTATCGTTCGTAGCATTGAGTAAGTAGGGTATCACATGTAACTGAGCAGTCAACAGAAACAATAGTCTTTAGTCTGACAAGTCACAAACTGTGCAAGCGATCACTTGTGGTACAATGTCAGGGTATCATGAGTTTCTCAATATCAACTATCTTGAGCAGAAGCAAATCTAAAACGCCAAAGAAGTGTAAATGGAAACCTCTTGTGCAAGGTCAGCTAAAACTAAATGTGGATGGGGCTTTTATGCCAAATGAAACAGAAGGAGGTGTAGGTGGCATTCTCAGTACTGAACAAGGTCTAGCAGTAGCTGCTTTTACTAAGCACATCAGTGGCATCTCTTCAGCAAAACAAGCTGAATTGGAGGCCATAAGAACTGGACTGCAGTGGCTGCAAACATATAGCTTTCACAATTGCATTATTGAAACTGACTGTCAAGTTGCAGTTGCAGAGTTGCGAATACAGGAGTACCTATCTTTGGAGCATAGCAACATTATTGATGACATTCATTAGCTGCTAGCAAACCTTAACATTGTTTCTATCTCTTTTGCACCTAGAACTGCAAATGCACTTGGGCATAGACTAGATAGTGAAGCTTTGGAATATATTGGCTTTGTTCATTGGATGGACGCCATCCTGTTATGCTGAGAGACACTCTCCAGCTTGTCGTTTTTATCCTACGATTCTAAACTACGAAAATTTAGATAAAACTGTACATATTCACAAGTAATTGACTTTTGCACACACAATACTCATATTCAAACTCAAATTATCATAGACTTATGTTATTTCGATGCAAAGAATCCTAAGATAAGAATACTTGACAATCAAACCAAATTCCAAGTAGATACAGCCGACGCAGCCCAGTATTACTTAAATTCTTTCTAGAGTCTCCTAAATATTAGCCGACGCAACCCAAATATAAAGGATATTTCATGCAAACATAACCAACACAGTCCAATATCACACAAATCAATAAGCTCAAGAATGAATTCGAAAATAACAATACAAAAGTATAGCCGACGCAGCCCAATACCCCATATTAACATACAATCCATGATTTAATCTTACGAAATTACTTTTGTCTAACCAACACAGTCCCGACACAAATATAAAACACATGGTTATCAAGCACAATCATAAATACTTGATGTCAAGAACACAAATCCTAAAACCCTAAAACATCACATGATAACAAAGAACATGATCAAGTTCGAAACTTCAATATATCAATCCATCCATCTGTAGACATAGAAAATTTAACGATAATAATAGTCGTTGAATAATCCAAGCAAATACGTGGCTCGTGAGTCAACAAAATTGGAAAACCGTCAGAAATGACACATGGCAACGTGAGAATGGTCGGCCGACAACAAAACCTCAAATCCCGATTGAAACAAATTATCAAGTGTCGATTGATGATCAGATATCAATTAAATTAAATTAATCGGACATCCCTAAAATAATTGGTAATAGTTCGCCAGCGGTCAGGCGAGCTAGATAGCTTGACTTCGCGAGGCGAAATGGATTTCGCGAGGTGAGCTAGACTTCGCGAGGCGAACTTGACTTCGCCAGCGGTCAGGCGAGCTAGATAATTTGACTTCGCGAGGCGAAACGGACTTTGCATAGAAGTAAACAGAGGCGAGGCGAGATGACTCCGCGCGCGTAGATTTACATGAAGGCGAGGCTAGATGGCTCCGCGCGAGTGGATTTACGTGAAGACGAGGCGAGATGGCTTTGCGCGCGTAGATTAACATAAAGGCAAGGCGAGATGGCCCCGCGTAAGGGAGAACCTCGCGAAGGAGCTAGACGACAGAGTTCGCATGCATGCGGGGATGTACGTCCAAGATAAGTCGTCCGCGAAGTGAGACCAGAAATCACCGGTTGCTTGGAAATCAAGGTGCCTCGCGAGATACCTTCCATATCCGCGGGATGGCTTGCCCCTTACTAAGGATCTTGATCAAAACGGGACATTTAATCCAAAGCGATCTGGGCATATCTAAATTTTAAGATTTGATTGATTTGATTATGTTGAAATCGGCAAGTAAATCAATCAGTAAAGATTCATTGATTCGATTAAGGAAATATCATTGATTCAGTATCTTCATTACTTGCCAAAAGCGAAGGCATGTTAACACTATAAATACCCCCTCTCATACCAAGAGGAGGGGGCAGAAACAAAAAGGAGCGGACTAGAGAGAGAGAAAAAAAATCCCTCAAGAGCTCAGAAGCCTCCTCGAAATCCTTGAAGAACTATCAAGCTCCCCAAATAGCCAGTTCTTCACTAAACCCTTGAAGAACCATCAAGCTGCCAAATAGCCGGTTCTTCATCAACCTCAAACCTAGAAGTTGTCAAATCCCGAAGAGTCATCAAGTTGCCAAGTAGCCAGTTCTTCATCAACCTCAAGTCTAGAAGTTGTCAAATCCCGAAGAGTCATCAAGCTGCCAAATAGCCGACATCTTCACCAAATCCAAATCTCAAATACCCGTTACGTGATCAACCCGCGTAACCCTCAAGAACAAGTGCTTGTCACCCTTGAGTTAAACCTAAATTCGGAGATAGAATCAGAGGAGTTCATAAAGATTGTAACCCGCATTCGCATTGATTAAATTAAATTATTCTTTGTACACGTGTTGTTCTGTTATTTATTGCAGATATTTTCGTGTTTACAAAATTGGCACACCTGGTAGGACAACTTTGCCTCTCATCTCCTTCTCCGCAAGAAAGTTCAAATCTGTTCGAAGTGATGGCCTCCAAGAGGACCCAAGCCATCTCGACGAAGAAATCTAAACCAACGACCTCGAGGTCAAGCAGCGAGCCCTCTGGTCATGTCACCCGTAGCATGGCGAGGAATCAACCCACAACATTTGTGGCTTTGCCTTCCAACCCTCGCGAACCAGTCATCACCTTGGCGAATCTCGCGGACAAGCATGCCTCGCGAAGTGAAGACAAGCGTGCCTCGCGAAGTGAAGACAAGCGTGCCTCGCGAAGTGAAGAGAAGGAAACTCCAAACAAATCAAGGGAGCGATCATTCTCACCTGCCACGGATGATGAATCAAGCACGGCTTCATACGATGAAAGTCCAAATGGTGATGAAAACAACACGTATGGCCTGCCAACGGACTATTCACCACAACCTATCCCTATGCAAGTCATGGTGATAGGCGCATCCACCATTGAAGAGCAAATAGCCAATCTGATGGGAGCGGTTCAGAAGCTCACCAAAACGGTGGAAAAAAAAGACCTGCAAATTGCCGAGCTTTATAGCAGGCTTGAAAGTCAAGATGAAGAAAAGAAGGACAAAGTAGGCGAGAACTCTAAGAACGATGACAAGGAAGATGATGGCTCGCTTGGATCAATGTCCTTTCAGCAATTGCAAGACACCATCACCAACTCCATCAGAGATCAATATGGAGACCCTTCTCGTGATTCTCTCACCTACTCCAAACCCTACACCAAAAGAATCAATGGACTAAGGATGCCGTTGGGATACCAACCGCCAAAGTTCCAGCAATTCGAAAGGAAGGGCAATCCAAAGCAACATGTTGCTCACTTCATTGAAACCTGCAATAACGCCGGGACGGAGGGTGACCACCTTGTCAAGCAATTCGTTCGCTCTTTGAAAGGCAATGCCTTTGAGTGGTACACGGACTTAGAGCCCGAGTCCATCGACAGTTGGGACTAAATGGAACGTGAATTCTTAAACCGCTTCTACAGTACAAGGCGAACTGTGGGCATGATGGAACTCACCAACACAAAACAACGGAGGGACGAACCAGCAGTTGGCTTCATCAACAGGTGGCGCTCGCTCAGTCTCGATTGTAAAGACCGCTTGTCGGAGACGTCTGCGGTAGAAATGTGTATTCAAGGCATGCATTGGGATTTGTTGTACATTCTTCAAGGGATAAAGCCTCGCACCTTCGAAGAACTTGCTACTCGAGCTCATGACATGGAACTTAGTTTGGCTAGTCATGGCCAAAGAGAATGTGACATCATGGAACCAGAGAATCAAGAGTCTTTGGTAATTAGCACAGCTCCTGCAAGGGTCATGAAACAAGTCCAATCAACTGATCAAAAGAAGTTTCAGCCAACTCAAGATCAAGCAAGGAGGAAAACTCTAAAAGACTTGGAAGCTAAAAGTTACCCTTTTCCAGATTCCGATGTTGCTAAGATGTTGGAAAACTTGCTTGAAGAAGAAGTAATCAAATTGCCAAACTGCAAGCGTCCAGAAGAGATGCATCGCATCGATGATCCAAAATACTGCAAGTACCACCGTATCATCGGTCATCCGGTGGAGAAGTGCTTTGTTTTGAAAGACCTCATCATGAAGCTCGCACAGCAAGGAAAGATATGTTTAGACGTTGAAGATAACGTAGCTCAGTCAAATCATGCTACCTTCATCTATGAACAACTTAAAGCAGTATCATCGATGTCTTTGCTGGGGGCATGCAACCTGCCAAGCCTCATGTAAACCACACCAAAGTCAAAACGCTCCTTGTCCGCACGAGCATAAACTGCGAATGACAAAAATGCTCCTTGTCTGCACGAGCTTAAACTGCAAATGACAAAAAAAAAAAAAAAAAAAAATGCTCCTTGTCTGCACGAGCTTAAACTGCAAATGACAAAAACGCTCCTTGTCTGCACGAGCTTAAATTGCAAATGACAAAAAAATACTCCTAGCCTGCATGAGCCTAAACTGCACAAGGCACTCAAAAAAAAATTTCCTTGAACTACGTCATGACTTGATCTCTTTCTCATAAGAGTACATAGGCAGCTTGGAAGAAGCTTCTAAGTCCAGTCATAACAAAGCATGAAAATGAGTTTGCTCGAGTTGTCCAGAACACTGCCATATCAAAAGAAGGAAATGAATTTGCTCAAGGTGTTTCCCATGTCAAAGAGGAGACATACAAAAATTGAGGAGTCTCTACATATGCATGGATCCTTATAAACTCAAGGAGTCCTGACAAAGTCAGGAATTTTTACAAATTCTAGAATTCCTACACACATTTGAGCCCAAGAAGTTGGCCCAGAACCATCCACAACAAAAGCATGGACTTCAAGTCGCGCCTCTGGCACATGACGACATCATGGCTATGACGCACCTTGAAGTGGGGGCATTTGTAGACATAGAAAATTTAACGATAATAATAGTCGTTGAATAATCCAAGCAAATACGTGGCTCGTGAGTCAACAAAATTAGAAAACCGTCAGAAATGACACATGGCAACGTGGGAATGGTCGGCCGACAACAAAACTTCAAATCCCGATTGAAACAAATTATCAAGTGTCGATTGATGATCAGATATCAATTAAATTAAATTAATCGGACATCCCCAAAATAATTGGTAATAGTTCGCCACCGGTCAGGCGAGCTAGATAGTTTGACTTCGCGAGGCGAAATGGATTTCGCGAGGTGAGCTAGACTTCGCGAGGCGAACTTGACTTCGCCAGCGGTCAGGCGAGCTAGATAATTTGACTTCGCGAGGTGAAACGGACTTTGCATAGAAGTAAACAGAGGCGAGGCGAGATGACTCCGCGCGCGTAGATTTACATGAAGGCGAGGCAAGATGGCTCCGCGCGGGTGGATTTACGTGAAGACGAGGCGAGATGGCTTCGCGTGCGTAGATTAACATAAAGGCAAGGTGAGATGGCCCCGCGTAAGGGAGAACCTTGGGAAGGAGCTAGACGACAGAGTTCACATGCATGCGGGGATGTACGTCCAAGATAAGTCGTCCGCGAAGTGAGACCAGAAATCACCGGTTGCTTGGAAATCAAGGTGCCTCGCGAGATACCTTCCATATCCGCGGTATGCTTGCCCCTTACTAAGGATCTTGATCAAAACGGGACATTTAATCCAAAGCGATCTGGGCATATCTAAATTTTAAGATTTGATTGATTTGATTATGTTGAAATCGGCAAGTAAATCAATCAGTAAAGATTCATTGATTCGATTAAGGAAATATCATTGATTCAGTATCTTCATTACTTGCCAAAAGCGAAGGCATGTTAACACTATAAATACCCCCTCTCATACCAAGAGGAGGGGGCAGAAACAAAAAGGAGCGGACTAGAGAGAGAGAAAAAAAATCCCTCAAGAGCTCAGAAGCCTCCTCGAAATCCTTGAAGAACTATCAAGCTCCCCAAATAGCCAGTTCTTCACTAAACCCTTGAAGAACCATCAAGCTGCCAAATAGCCGGTTCTTCATCAACCTCAAACCTAGAAGTTGTCAAATCCCGAAGAGTCATCAAGCTGCCAAATAGCCGGTTCTTCATCAACCTTAAGTCTAGAAGTTGTCAAATCCCGAAGAGTCATCAAGCTGCCAAATAGCTGACATCTTCACCAAATCCAAATCCCAAATACCCGTTACGTGATCAACCCGCGTAACCCTCAAGAACAAGTGCTTGTCACCCTTGAGTTAAACCTAAATTCGGAGATAGAATCAGAGGAGTTCACAAAGATTGTAACCCGCATTCGCATTGATTAAATTAAATTATTCTTTGTACACGTGTTGTTCTGTTATTTGTTGCAGATATTTTCGTGTTTACACCATCATAAATCAAAAATACTAAACACATGAACAATAAAAACACATAAATTTTATAAAGAAATAAACAAAAAACAAAGGGAGTCATCGTTTACACTTTATATTCTCCGATTGTCACACTCGAATGCCGAGAGAAGCGAAGGCTCCGAAGGTGAATTACACACCAAAATTCTAATGAAAACTACGCAAATCTATACTAAGAGTTTATGAAGGATGGAGCACGAATTTAGGGCAGAAACTTGGAGTTCTTGTGCGGCCAAAGTGATCATCAATGCGTCTCAATGCTCTCCTATTTATAGGAGAAACCCTTCCAACTTATGACGCAATCTTGGCCCTCCGTCTCGATTCATTGTCTTTTAATCTGATGGCCATATCATTTAGTGAGTCCTCAAAACAATTAGAAGCCTTTCTTTAGCTGTCATTAGGGTTAGAAAACCCCAACAATTCGTCTACGGGCTTGCCGGTGTGGTCCGGGCCTTGAATAACAAGTTTCGGTCCAAAATCAGATTTTCGGGCAAACTGACCTTCGACCACAGAAATGATTGTAACGCCTTGTACCCAATTTTACCTATTTACTGGGTATTTTGCGAGTTACTGGAGATTTTAACCGTGCTCGGTAACCTAGTAACTTAACATTTGAGTTATTTTCGAGTTTTTCTTGAAATGTCAAATTTTTCTGTTAAGACTCCAATGTTGAAGTGCAAGTCGACACTAGTTCATCGGTGTCCTCGGATTATTTTTTTGAAGCTTCGGGCTATTTTCGCTGATTTGTCGAAAAATCTAAGTCGTTGATTTCTAATCATCAACCACTTGTTGTCCATTTTGTTGTTGTTGTTGTTTTTTTTTTTTTTTTTTTTTTGGATAATGAGTTGTTGTTGTTGTTAAATAGAGGAAGACTGGTCAGACCCAGTCAAAGAACCCAAGTCGGGTTTGACCAAGCCCAACGGAGTCTCTCTCTCTTCTCTCTCGTCTCCCTCTGCCGCTGCCCTTCTCTAGCGCAGCGCCGCCGATTCCGGCCATCACTCACCGCCACTCCGGTCTCAAGATGACCGTGTCCTTCTCTTCTATCAACCCCCAAACCTCAAATCCCACGTCCCATCTATGGATCGAGGAGATCGCAGTTGAAGAACACGGTGGTGTTCATCGGACTCCGACGAGGACCCGCGATGACTGCAACTGCGGCTTGTGCGGTTGCTCTCCTCCCTCTACTGCTACTCACCAGCTCGGTATGCATCGTCTCTCCTTTCGAATTGAAATCCAAAAATCTTAATCCCCAAATCCAATTTCCGGCCGAATTCTCCCTCTCCGGCGAACTCGTGCTCCGTGAAGGTAAACTCATCACTTCCCTCCCGTTTTTACTCCCCCTTGAGCTTCGATTTTCAGATTACAGCCCTAATCCGATTCCGGTCTTTTCTGTTGTTTTTCTGGTGTCTCGTCGAGCTCTTCTGACGACTGTTTCTGAGCTTTTGGCGTTTTTGTCGAGTTTTGGTGGACCTCTAGGGCGTTTTGGGGTGGCGTCTTGGAGGCAGCAGTTGCGGTTGGGAAGGCAGAGCCTAGGTGCTCGGTGAGGACTTCTATTTCCCCCCACCTGGTCGTCTGTTGGTCACCAAAAAGGGGTTCTGCTTGTGTCGATCCAGCAAGGAGGAGCCACTGAGTTCACGAATTTGAGTAGACTCGAGGTAAGGGTTGTGATTGAACCGCTAATGCAGCTACTGTGTTGTTGTTGTTGTGTTTGGATTGTTAGCTGAATTGGTTATTTGGTTTACGTTCATGTCGAGAACTTGGTGTTCTGGAAATTGCGGGGAGATCATGGCGAAATTTCCGGCAAGTGGCCGAAATCCGGCAAGTCGCCGGAATCCGACGAAGCAGCAGATCCGACAGAGAGCCGATAAGGTAGTTCTCGAGGTTATTCTTTCTGATTCAAGTCTAGTTTCCGGTTTAGTAGAATCTGTCATATTTAGAAAGTTTCTATTTTTGAAAACTTTCCATTATTGGAAACCCCTTTTAGGTGTCCTTAGCAAATTGGTTGATGCGTTGAAGGCATGGAAAGTGTTTGTGACTTCGATTACAGGTTAAGGGTTGGTTTGGAACTGAATGAGTTATAGTCGCGAACCTAGTCGAAAATGATTATTTTTATCTATTAGTCAAACATAGGTCAATTCTTGGTCAACCTAAGAAAACCTTGGTTAAGTAAGAGGGGTCGAGTCCACTATTCCTTGAGTCCATCCTGATCAATTCTTTCTACAATGTATTGTCAGACTCGGAGTTGACTTGAGGATTGGGATATCTTGGGGCATCACTCGAGGAGTATTCCGAGCACTTGGAAGGCTTAGACCTAATACTGTGAGTGGACCTTTGTTTTAAATATTATGTCAGCAAAAAGATTTATTGATGATATTTTCTTTTATTGGAGAATAACCGAAATTGAGAATTTCGGTGATTATATATTTATATACGGATGTTTATGAGGATAGTATGTATATAAATAAATGCTAGCTAGCTATACGTGCTTTTCCGCCATAATGAGGTAAAATACCATTATGGTGTGACGTGAGCGTTAGACGCAATCGTAGTAGCCCTATATGAATATAATAATGATTCATATAAGGAGTATGCACGTATATAAATACAGCAGTCTTTTTCGCATAATGAGGTAAAATTCCATTATGGCGTGACGTGAGCGTTAGACGCAAGCGTAGTAGCCTTGTATGAATTTCTAATTTCTTATATTTCTTCATAAGAAATCATACAAGGAGTATGACGAGTGTAAATACATACATATATATATTTTAGCCTGAGAGGCTATACTTTATTAAGTTTTGGAGACTAGCCGAAGCTAGTCAGATACTTGCCAGTTTTTGAGCTGTCGCATGCAGCATAATTTGTATGGAAATTAAATTGGGGAAGCATAAATATTTTCATTAAATTCATTTTTGTCCACTCACTCTAATGTTTTCAAATGTTTTCCCCTGTGCTCTTCGTTTTTAAAATGCCCAGTCTGCAGAGTACGGGTTGGTACTAGTAGGAGGAAACGAGGCATAGTCACCCATCATTCAGCCACTTTTCACCAGTAGGTTACCTGCTTAACCTACTAGGGTAGTTTCCTGCTTCTGTTGTCTTTAGTAGCTCTGAATACTCTTGGGATTATTGTATAATCTTTTAATGGAGTGTGCTAAGATTTATGTTATATTATTTGGATTATTATTATGGGTAATTCTTGGATTCCCCGGGTTAGGGTTGTCCATTTTCAAGGGAGGTTTGCTGAGTCCTTTGGTAAATTTTCCTTGGAGGTGCATCCCGCAAGACTTACCTCGGGTTTCATGGTGAAATTCGGGGTGGGTCTTGACAAAAATGGTCATAACTTCTTCTACAAAATAGCTATTGACAACCCATAAGAATTTCTTGAAACTAACTCTTGTAGCTTTCCATTGATATATGACTCATTTTCTGGATCATTGTGAGCTGATCACATTTTATTGTCGAAGTTGACTGATAATTTCTGGTATATTTTCAGATTTCTTCTCTTGCACGACATGGATTCCTTTTGCTTCAAGATTTCTCCTCTTTTGTTTTTTTGTGCTCCTCGCCTTTATTTGCGACCTAATAACACAAACCAAGTTAAAATCGATATTGTTAAAGAAATTATATAGCTAAATAGGGTCGAAAATATGTTAAGAATGTTGCACATAATGCACCTATCAACTAATTACCTACTGGAACGTAGAAAAAACACATGAAACAATATAAGAACAAATATTAAAACCACATAACCAACACTTTTACAAATATACATGTACCCATGAGTCTCAGATACCAATAAGGTATCTCTCATGACTTACAACAAACACATGTACCCATGAGTCGCAGATATTAATAAGTACCTCTCACAACCTACAACAACAATTTATGTACCCATGAGTCCCAGATACCTTAAGATACCTCCCATGATCTACACCGACAGACGGACTAGAGCTCATTCTTAACTGTAACCAATCACCCGGGCAAAGGCTTAGAACCCAGTTTAACTATCTAAACAACGAATTCACAATATAATAATATAATAGGAAAACTTGTTTTATCTTACCTATGAGCCGTTGGCGATCAAGCTCATATATTTAAAAAACAAACAATAGCATATTCTTTAATTCAACATCATCAACAACACAAAGAGCACATCATAAAAATTATATCCTTCTACATAGATATATTTATATGAACAAACATAGATATTCCCACAAGAATAATCTATCAAGAACCAACAATATTATGATCACATGAACATTAAAAATAATTATATAATAAGAAAACTTGTTTTATCTTACATATGAGCCATTAGCGATCAAGCTCATATATTTAAAAACAAACAATAGCATATTCTTTAATTCAACATAATCATCAAAATGATCATAATAATTTGGTCCAAATGTGAACCTTGGTGAACCTTACTCACAACCTAGAATTTCCACCTCTCAACATGCTCACCACAGCCAGAGCTAGCTAACCACAGCAAACTAAAGCCACAAACACTACCGGACGAGCTGCCACGCGCCACCAAAGGCTGCAGCGAGTGAGCCCCACGCGCCTCCACCAACTTTAAAATTTGGAGAGACTCACAACATGAAACTTGTAGATTAAAGCATGGAGAGCAACTTTAATACCTGAGGTTTTAACCAATTTGGCCGGAATCGGCCGGAAAAAGCCCCGAACACCACACCAAATCCAAACTTCCAAATCTACAAATCCGGGGTTCAAAAACTCAAAAACTTGTTTCAATCTATGCCTAGCCATAACCAGAAGGAGGAGAGGACCCAGACTTACCTAAGATAGCCCCTCGTCGCCGCCGTATAGGGTGGTTCCGGTCGGTGACACAACAACTCTCTTTTCCTGCCAAGAGCTCTGTTCCGGCGTGCAACACCTGTCCAGACTTGGAGGGGACGTCTGTGTGAGTCGAACGGGACCGGCGGCGGTCCAAACGGTGGCCGGACGGCGGAGTTAGCTCCGGTCAAAGTTGGGTGCACGGGGTGAGCTCGGGGGAGGAAGAGAGAGAAGAGAGAGATCTGATTTTAGGGTTCCTAAAATAACTCCCACACATTTTTCTACTTATACACTTTCTAAAACTGTAAACTAACTTCCTCTGACCGTAACTTTCTCATACGACATCTGTTTCACGTGTGCCGTATGTCTATGAACTCGTATCGACAAACTCTACAATTTTCATGCAGGAAGTTTTCAAAAATAACTTACGGATAAAAAAGTCATTTTTTGGCCACTTAAAACAAAACACCTTAAAATTTACTCCCGAAACTTCAACTTCGCATAAACAAATAAGAATTTCCCAAAATAATCCTTCATTAAATTCGGAAATAATACAAGGAAATTAATATGAAAATCTAGGGTATTATAGTGTTCCCTTAGAGGCATCCTTGCTATAATTTTTTATGTTGTAAACTTTGGGTGCCGTAGAGGCTCTTCTATCTAAATGTCTTTGTGTGTGTGTCTATATATATATATATAGGCCGGATATGAAGTGGACGTCCGCAACTGTGTTAAAGTGCAAACGCCGGCTCAAATCAACTCCGGCAGCTGCATATGGCAGCTCTTCTTCCTCCTCAGACTCCATTGGCGTCCTGGACGCCATTACCATCAAGTTGAATGCCAAGGTGATCGTAGAAGAAGGTCCGGCGCCAGAAAAACTGCAGAAACTTGAAGAAGCTCCATCCCGGATTCAAAACTCATCACCGGCGAGAATAAACTCTAGATGGAGCTCTTTTTTGGAACCAGCAAGAACAACGAAGCAATCGGTGCCGCCGGAGTTGATTTGAGTTGGCGTCCGCACTTTAACACAGTTGCGGACGTCCGCTTCATATCGTTTCCGTATATATATATACAAAACACGGAAGCATAAATAAAAGTAGCATTTGATTTATTGAACTCGAATAAAAGTTTAAAACTTACTGATTGAAATCAATGCATGAATAAGTATCAGGCTCGGTACATGAACTATCTAAGAAGAAGAGGTTCTGACTAGAGAGAAAGGGAAGAGAGGAAAATGAAAGCCTGCCTCACTATGAAGCTGGGGGCTTCTATAAATAGAAATTACAAAGTGACTGTGGATGAATAGTAACTTGCCTGCCACGAGTGAATAGTAAAAAGTGACTGTAGATGAATAGTAACTTGTCTGCCACGAGTTGAATAATGAATAGTAAATTGACTATTGTTGAATAGAAATTTGTCTGGACTTGACTTCACTAGAATTCATCATATGGGTCTTGGCTATCTTCATAATCAGCCCACTTGGTTGGTTGACTGGGAGAACTTTCATGACTATGTGATGATGATGATTCTGATGGAGAGTGTTCTCCTTCATGATCTGTGGATAAGCTGGCCGCTTGTTGTAATAACTGCTTGACTAATTCCATTAATTCATCTGCTTTGGAGGATGAGGATGAACAAAATAATTACACAAACCAGAGCCTAGTCACCATAGGAGCCCAGTTAGATAAAATAGAAACAAATGTTGATAACATATCTTCCAAAGTCAACATTCTACCTCAATCCAAGCCAGAAATTCCTTTAGTTCATTTCAGTGAATAAAATTAACCTATTCTCAACCCTACTTCTTTCATTCAAAAGATCGAACGAATGCTAGAAAAATTAAAAACTGAAACACCTGAATCTAGTAGAATTGCAGTAATTCACACCCAACAAACCACTTCATCTGATAGCGATTCTAGTACCACTAGCCAAATTACAGAATTAAACCAGATATTTCAAAATTTAAACACAGAATCCTTAAAAATAGATAGAATAATTCATCCCAAGAAACGACCTTTTAAAACTTGGACAGAACGTCCTCTTCCTTTAGATATACAACCTAGTAATCATCTTACAAATCAATTCTCAGTTTCTTCTAATAAAACTTATGAATGGAACATTGATAATTTATCAGAACAAGAAATCTTAAATAAACTATACCACATGTCTATGGCAGCCAATAGCTATGTCACTAATCATAATTTCAGCCAACCGGAAATTATTGATATACTCTCCACAGGATTTACAGGAATGCTTCATTCCTGGTGGGAAAAACATCTCACTCCTGATTCTAGATCATCCATTAAACATGCCATTAAATGTGATGAAGATGGAACTCCCATCTTTGACGATCGCACAGGAATGGGTATTTCTGATGCTGTTAATACTTTATTTTACACAATTATCCAACATTTCATAGGTACCCCTAGTCATATTACTTCCAGAATTCATGATCAACTTAGTAACCTTAGATGTCCTACCTTAAGTGATTTCAAATGATACAAAGATGTTTTCATTTCTCGAGTTATGCTTAGAGACGATAGTAACCAACCTTTTTGGAAAGAAAAATTCATAAATGGTCTCCCAAAATTATTTGCCTGTAAAATCAGGCAAGTCCTTAGTAATGAAACAGGTCACATTGACTATGATTCTTTAACTTATAGAAACATAATTACAGTTATCCAAAAAGAAGGATTAAAAATGTGTATAGATATGAAACTAAATGCCCAAATGAAAACATTTAAGAAAACAGCTAAATATGAATTAAGAAATTTTTGTGAACAATATGGCTTACCTCCCTTACCTCCTTCAAGAAGAAAAAAGGCAAGCAATAAATTTATTCCATATCATTCAAAACAAAAATCTAAACCTTATAAAACCAACTTTGAACGAAACAACTTTTATTCCAAAAATAAATTTCGAAAAAATTGGTCCAAAAAACCAAATCGTCAACTAAAAAGTAAATCTTTCGATAAAAGTAAAACCAAATGTTTTAAATGCAATAAAACCGGTCACTTTGCAAATAACTGTCCAGTTAAAAGTACTATTAATCAATTAAAAATCAGCCAAGAGGAAAAACAAAAACTTATACAAACCTTAGAATTACGAAATACTGATTCAGAAAACGAAATGAGTGAAGATGACATCAATTTGATAGAATCTTCTTCTCTTGAATCCGATGAACATTCTTCCCCAGATATTACTTTTGGGTGTAAAGATGCCTGTAATTGTAAAACAATCAATGTTCTTTCCAAACAGGAAGAACAAGAAGAACTATTAATTAATTTAATAGGAAAAATAGATAATCCTGAACTTAAAGCTGAGTACCTTAAAAAATAAAAAAAATTAATTACCCAAGAAAATATAATTAATCCTCCCCCACAAAAAATTAGTCTCACTACAACTTTTGATAAATTTTCTACTAGTAAAAAGGAAATAAAAATCCAAGATTTGCAACATGAAGTAAAATCAATCAAGTGTCAAATCCATGCCCTACGACAAACATATTTAGAACTTACGAATGACAATAAAGAAATTAAACAAGAATTAAATTTACTTAAAATAAATAATCAGTTTGTTTCTCAAATTACAGGACCCCCATGAAAATCCTCCTTCGTATCAGTCTCCAGTAAATAATGAAGCTGAAACTTCTGAAAACAACACTATTAGTATCATACGTCAAATCCAACTTAAAAAATGGTACACTACTGTCCAACTCAAAATAAAAGATTTCCAATTAACAATACCAGCCCTCATTGATTCCGGTGCAGATCTTAACTGCATCCAAGAAGGCTTAATACCTTCAAAATATTTTGAAAAAACAAAAGAGTCTTTACGTTCAGCTAATGGAACAAAAATGGATATTAAATACGAAATCCCTAAAGCCCATATATGCCAGAACAATGTCTGTTTCAAAACTCCTTTTGTCTTAGTAAAAAATTTAACAGATAAAGTAATTTTAGGACTTCCTTTCATTACTTTGATTTATCCCTTCAATACCGAATATGATGGTATTATTACCTACCCTTTTAATGAACCAGTCAAATTTGCTTTTCTTTCTAACCCTGAAATCCACACTCTAAAAGCATTCCAAGAAAATAGTATTTCAAAAACCGTCAGTTGCATTCAAGCAAAAAATAAACAAATGGCCTTTCTTCAAGAAAAAATTAATTTTCAAAGAATTGAAAACCAACTCCAAAATTCTTCTCTTCAGCAAAAAATCAAAACTTTTGAAGAAAAAATTACCAAAGAAATATGTTCTGATATCCCTGTAAACACGAAAATGTCTGCGACAAATGACAGAACAACACGTGTACAAAGAATAATTTAATCAAATCAATGCGAATGCGGGTTACAATCTTTGTGAACTCCTCTGATTCTATCTCCGAATTTAGGTCTAACTCAAGGGTGACAAGCACTTGTTCTTGAGGGTTACACGGGATGATCGCGTAACAAGTATTTGGGATTTGAATTTTGATTTAGTGAAGAACTGGCTATGAGCTTGATAGTTCTTCAAGGATTTGATGAAGAACTGGCTATGAGCTTGATAGTTCTTCAAGGATTTGATGAAGAACAGGCTATGAGCTTGATAATTCTTCGAGGATTTGATGAAGAACAGGCTATGAGCTTGATAGTTCTTCGAGGATTTAGCGAAGAACAGGCTATGAGCTTGATAGTTCTTCAAGGATCTTGGGGAGACTTCTGAGCTCGCGGGAGGGATTCTTCTCTCTCTCTCTAATCCGCTGCTTCTGTTTATGCTCTCTTGGTTTCGCCCTTTTTCTCTGCCTCCCCCCTCCCTCATGGTATGAGGGGGTATTTATAGTGTTAACATGCCTCCACTTAAGGCAAGTAATGAAGATTTTGAATCAATAACATTTCCTTAATCAAATCAATGAATCTTGACTGATCGATTTACTTGCTGATTTTAACACAATCAGATCAATCAAATCTTAAGATTTAGATATGCCCAGATCGCTTTAGATTAATGTCCTGTTTTGATCAAGATCATTAGTAAGGGGCGAGCTATCTCACGGACATGGAAAGTATCCCGCGAGGAGGCTTGATCTCCAAGCGAACCGTCATTTCCAATCCCTGCATGCATGCAAACTCTGTCGTCTAGCTACTTCACGAATTTCCCAATGCGGAGCCAACTCGCCTTCACGTACATGCGCGCGGAATCATTTCGCCTCACCACTATTTAAGTCTATGCGAAGTGAAGTCGAGTTCGCCTCGCCTTCATTTATCTCTACGCGGAGTCATTCTGCCTTGCCACTGTTTAAGTCTATGCAAAGTGAATTCCAGCTCGCCTCGCCAAGCTTAGCTCGCCTCGTGAAGTCAAAGTCACTGTTTAGGTCTATGCGAAGTGAAGTCTAGTTCGCCTCGCCACTGTTTAAGTCTACGCGAAGTGTAGTCTAATTCGCCTCGCCAAGCTTAGTTCGCCTCGCGAAGTCAAAGTCACCTCGCGGAGTCAATTTAACATTGCCAAGCCTAGCTCGCCTTGCGAAGTCCATTTCGCCTTGCGAAGTCTATTTTGCCTGGCGAAGTCACAACGTCAATCCACACTTGATAATTGATTTCAATTGGGGGTTTAAGGTTTTGTTGTAGGCCCACCATTTCCACATTGCCACGTTTGGCATAGGAAAAAACATATTCAACGACTATTTTTATCGTTAAATTTTATATGTCTACAATCCCTACTGCCTTTTGGCATAGGAAAAAACATATTGTTTCTCTTCCTTACATCCATGAATTTAATGAAAAAAATATCCCTACTAAAGCTCGTCCAATCCAAATGAGTCATGAAATTATGGATTTCTGTAAAAACGAGATTAATGATTTACTTCCTAAAGACATTATTCGCCATAGTAAATCCTCTTGGTCTTGCCCTGCTTTCTATGTTCAGAAAAATGCTGAACTCGAAAGAGGAACTCCTCGGTTAGTCATTAATTATAAACCTCTTAACTCAGTCTTGGAATGGATCAGGTATCCTATTCCCAATAAAAGAGATCTTATTAATAGATTAAACAAATCTGTTATCTTTAGTAAATTTGATATGAAGTCAGGATTTTGGCAAATCCAAATCAGTGAAGCTGACAAATACAAAACGGCATTCGTCACACCTTTTGGTCATTATGAATGGAATGTTATGCCATTCGGCCTAAAAAATGCTCCTAGTAAATTCCAAAATGTAATGAACGATATTTTCAACCCCTATAGTCATTTTTCCATCGTCTACATCGTTACGGCATTCAAAACTACGATTTATAATTAAAAGCATAAACGGTTCAGGTTTGGCAGATTTGGTTCGTTCATTGATTTAATCTTGTTCGACACCTTAACGATCACCAAATTGGCTGAAAATTTGCAGAACAAACTGAACGGTGGAGATGTGATTTTGTGATCGAAAAGTTGGTGTAATCCTCCATCCCTCATATATTTCAAAAAAAAGGATCCCTTAGTGAAAGGGCCCTATATATATATATATATAGGATCTAAAGTGGGCCTTCTTACTTTAAGAATTTGAAGATTTCTACTATTTTACATTAGTAGATTACTTCACTTAACGATCTCAACCGTTAATCCTCTAGATTCATATGCAAGAAGCGTGTCTACAAAATTTCAACTAATTCCATAATCATTTGGTCATTCAAATTGACGTAAACAATTGTAGATCGTTAGAAAAAATTAAAACGAATATTGTGCTAATCAAATGGTTAAACATTTTTCATTTAGGCTAATTTTTTGTATGATTCATATGTGGGTAAGTAATTAGAGAATGAGTGGCTTTGATCGTCAAAATATATTCTAGAACTAAAAACATCCTTACTTTAAGAGTTTAAGGAGATCATTTCTAGATCCGGACTAATATATATATATATATATATATATATATATATATATATATATATATATATATATATATATATATAACATATCTAATGGTGAGTTGCTATCCTTAGAAATGAATAAAAAAAGGATCCCTCATATATATATATATAGGGCCCTTCCACTAAGGGATCATTTATTTGACACTTATACGAGGGATTGAGCATTTGACAAATCGATCACATTTTTCGATCTTAACAATTCAGTTTTTAGGTCCTAATATGTAGATCACTTATACAAAATTTCAGCCAAAATGGTGATCAATAAGGTACTCAAAACTGCGATTTAAGATTATAAGCATGAATAGTCCCGGTTTGGCAGATTTGATCCGTTCATTGCTTTAAGCTAGTGCGAGACCTTAACGATCACCATTCTTGCTGAAAATTTCCAGAATTAATCTACTCATATAGACCTATAAAATGAACGAACGATGGATGGAAAAATGCTCAGATCTACCAAACAAGACTTTGGTTGATAAGAGTTCCTGCAATTCCCAACTAAATGGCTAAGAATCAATTTTAGGGTCTGAATCACTGAAATTACAAAATTGAATTAAGATATGGTTATTTTTCTTTAAGGAAAAAAAAAATTTCAAACCTATTCAGGCTAGAGGCTCATCCCCACGCATGTATTTTTAGTTACTGTAACTGTTTACGCCTGAATTACTATTTTACTGGACAGTAAATGTCTATGTAAATATTAATCATTTCTTGGACTATGTCATACCGGCGAGATGGAGTTTCTCCAAGTTTACAAGTGATAGCTCGCCAGTGAGACCACGCGAGCCAAGTTAGACTTTGCGCGGAACGAACTGCATGTGAACTTGACTTCACTTAGCTCGCACGCGGAATGGACATAGGCGGACTACGCAGTTCGCGTGGATCACTTAGCTCGCGTGCGGAATGCCTTCATGCGGAATTACTATTCAACAGTCCGCATAGGCGAAGAGAGGCGAGCTGGCGAACTAGCTCGCATAGAAGACTTCGCGAGGAAGCGACATGCGGAATCCGCGCGCACCACGACAAACGTTGAAGACTTTTTCAAGTCTTTGACATGCTTCGGGCCAACCCCTGTGGCCCATTAAATATAAAAAGCCCTTTTAAGGCTCGCGAGCTATAATAGCCCGCGAAATAGACGCGAGCTACAGAAGCACGCGAGATAGCACCCTGTAGCAGCCCGCGAGATGAGGATGCTCATAATTCCAGTTCGCATAGGAGTCTACAGTTTGCAGCGCAGAAGCAATGCCCTATGCGCGAAATGGAGTGTGCGAACTGGGCAGGTGTCACCAATTGGTTGGTTCGCATGGACGAAACAGTGTCCTTGTGAAATAGTGTTTCAGAGTTCGACTTGGATTCTAATCACTTTGCTTCTGCCGAACTACTATATAAGGGGGCTCGAACCCTAACAGAAAGTGACTCTCAAATCAATACAAACAACAAACAAACACAACTGAAACCCAGTTACCCTTCGAGCCTTCCTCGAAACCCTAACCCTAAGCGCCGCCGCCTAGGTCTTCCTCCAGAGCTCTCCGGACTCTGCATCCCTGCTTCTCTCCGAACTCCCTGTGATTGCTCTGCTCGCGCCGCCGTGAGTATCGACTCGCTTGTGCTCGTAAATCCTCCTCTGAGGTGGCACCTGTGACCCCCCTTTCTGCCTGATTAAGAAGTCAAGCGCACCCCCATCAACCTTTTCCTCGTCCGCGAGGTGGAACGCCCGCAACACTCCCCTCTCTTTGTCTGCTAGAAACCTCTGCTCCGCGCGCTGAGGATCGTGGCCAAAACATTGGCATGCCCAGTGGGACGGGGAGTACAAGCAAATACATCATTGGGAAACCGGAGGAAGCGCCGTACCGAATGCCCCAGCTTTCTTGTCTAAAGCATAGATCGCTACGGTACAAGCCCCATAATAGTGCGGCTTGCCGATCCCTCACCCAAGAGCAGGTTCTTGCTCAGTTTGGTAATCCAGATTACAGCGAGACCGCCATGGTAGGCTCTCAGCCGACCCGAGATACAGACTCTGCTCCATCTATGGAGCAAATCATCCAGATGTTCACACAACTCACGGGGCAGATCCAGGGTCTGTCAACCCAAAGCTCCGCCACTCAACAAAGCCTCACCGACCTTGCTGCTAAGGTCGACGGCCTCGCTGACCAAGTCAAAAGGGACAAAACCCTTTGGGAAGCGGACCAGCACAACCTTACCGTACTCACTGAGGACTTCAACCAGTTTGTTAGTGAGACAAGGGAAACCAAAGGCCTGGTTGAAGGAAGCCTGCAACAGATCCGCTTGGAGCTGGATCAGAACACGGAGACCGTGAAACAAGGCGTGGAGACCGTGAAGCAACATGCAGAGGTCCTGTCTCTCACTCGCGCGACGGTAGACGAGCAGACCCGCCGCTTGGACGAGCACGACACCAAGCTGCATGACCAGCAGAATGCTTCCTTCTTTGGAAGTAAGAACAGTCTAGAGAAGCTAGACGAGTTCAAAGACAAACAAGACCGGCTGAACCTATGGGTCCTTGAGGTTGAAGACTGGATGAGGGCGCAGGCGCCAAAAAACCCTGCTCTAAACCCTACCGACCCAAGCGCGAGCGATGGGACAGCCAAGTATATTCCTCCCAATGAACGCACCAGGGGAAACCCTAAGGTCGGGACTCCGAAGTCCCCGCAGTTCGTGCCAGGGGCAAGAACGTCAAAGAGCCCGCTCCCGCATGGCTCGTTTGCCTCCCCTAGGGGGTTGAATAGTTCTCTATGTCAAGGAGCCGGGACACCAGATGACCCGCTTCTCGTTCATTCCAGCCTTACTCCCAAGAATGGCGGATAGGTTGTCAGTTTCTCTGCATGGCCAATCCATGGGGAAGGGACGGAGTCCGCGCCTGTGACCACAGCCGACTGGCGCCAGCTTATCTCCTCCATTGTCAAGGAGCAAACCGGACACGGTGATGCTAACTTGCAGTATCGCGACCCCTATCCAGATAGCGTGGCGCAATACCTCTTCCCGCATGGGTTCAAGAACGTAGTGTTCACTACCTTCTCCGGCGAAACAAGGGAGGACGCAGCAACCCACATGGCCCGCTTCAAAGTCCAGTGCGGCCAGTATGGGAACAACGACATCCTTAAGCTCAAGCTCTTTGGGACCTCTCTGTCCGGAGTTGCGTTTACTTGGTACTCCAGGTTGAAGCCAGGATCCATTGCGGACTGGCCTACCATGGAGAAGCTGTTCCGGGAGACTTACGGTACCATTGAGCCGGAGGTCGGCCTTGACTCCCTCACTCAGATGAGTCAGCAGAGCATGGAGTCAGGAGTCTCCTTCCTCCAGCGGTTCAAGATCCAACAAGCCAAGTGCGACTTTCTCCTACCCGAACAGGAAGCCCTTAAGTTGGCTGTCCGTGGTCTCGAACACCGCCAGCGGCTGAAGCACCATGGGGAACGCTTCATGTCTATGGGCGACCTCATCAACAAGGTCGGCTTCATGATCACAGGCGGCTTTATGACTGGTTAGACCTCAAGTATATTCGCTTCGAGGACAAAGGCGGCTTCATGATCACAGTTGCTGACATCGCCTGGCCTCGCGTCGGCCAGCGCACGATAACTTTGGACTTGTCTCCAAACGCGGGCCAACGCGACCCGCCAGGTCGAAACCGTAAGAGGCCGGCGAATGACTACACCATTCTGGCGAACCAAGGTGGGAACCACTACCCGACAAGGGAGGTAGCCGCCAGACCACAGCCCGATCGCCTTTCAAGAAAGGATAAAGGCAAAGCTACCATGCGGGACGATATACCGTCTCCAGCTGACAACTATCAACCCATGAGTCCCAAGACTCGCGAGGAGCTAGAACAGAGGATCAAGCGCCTCGAAACCTTCGTTCAAACACACTGGACTAAAGATGTGCCTTCCTCTCCAGCTTCAAGCGAGATGGACATCTCCGACTCCGGCAGTGAACGCCAAGATAGCGAGGCTTCAAGCCCCAGGCGAGGTATCTTGACTGATCCCTATATTCCTCCGACATCCAAATCAGCGATCAAGGAAGGGATTTGGTACACACAGCGAGGGGGAAAGCCGGTTACCATCAGCAGATCCAAGAAACGGAAGATACAGAAAAAGTATGGCAGCATACTGCGTGCCTTGCGAGCGGCCGATGATGGCATCATCCGACCCTCGCAGCTCGCGCAGACACCCGAGAGAATGTGGAGAGAAGTTGAGGGCTTGCGCGCTCTACTCCAAAGGCCACCTGTCACGCCTCCACGTGTCTGTGCGCAGGCAGCAGATGACCCCGCTCCAAAGGCAAATGTCTTCTGTCGCCTCACCGTGCCACCAAGACAGAATCCGCGCCCCGCGAGGTACATATCTTCTCCGGAGCCAGCAAGGAGAAGGGAGCCACAGTTCTCCCGGCATAAGCCTTCATCAGAACCTGAGAAAAGAAGGGATGTCTTACCTCCTCTAAGGCGCAAGCAGTCGCCGGAAGCCGAACATCGAAGAGACCCGCCACCTCCACCAAGGCGACGGCAGTCGCCAGAGGCTGAGAGAAGACGAGAACCGTCTTCCCCAGCGAAGCGAAGGCTGTCCGCCAGAGCCAAGGCGCGAGCTGCCTCGGTCATCACATCCTCCGAAGCCTATTCGCCAGGAACCTGAGGTTAAAAAGGAGCTATCACGACCGGGTCCGCTCCATCCTCAACCCACACAGGAGCCTCAGGTCTCAGTCCTTCCTCCTAGGGCAGAGGACAATACCAGAGCCCCACTAGCCGCGGATAAGCTTTCAGCCGCGGACAAACAGCCTTCGACCAAACTCGTATGGCGACCACGGCAACCAGAGGGCAACGTCTCGCCAGGGGTCGAAAGTAGCACCTCCAGCCCTAACCTCGCGGAGCTCATGGCCCGATGCTTCCGTGAGAATTCACGAACGAGGAGACTTATTCCGAGCCTCGAATTGACTTGGGTGACGACCAAGCGGAAGGGCAGGGTGAATCATTCACCTGCAATATGCTTGAGATCTCTGCATGGCCAGAACATGAAGAAGTCAACCCGGCGGAGAAAGCATTTGCTGTGCTCGAAGGAGACAATGGACCCATTGAGACTCCACTAATCCCAGTCCACGAGCAATTCTCTTTTCAGGTCGGAATGGTTTTCTTCATATCTGAGAGATACGCTCTCTCGCCAAATACAACATGCAACGCGGCAGATATTCCAGACAATAGTGAGAGTGTCTGCGACCCCACCTGTTTTGGTTCCCCCTCGCCCGGGCGTTCCGCTTAAACTCTACATTGCCGCTGCTGACTTGTCCATTGGCGGACTCTTGGCACAAGACGATGAGAATGGGGTGGAACACGCCGTTTACTATCTTAGTAGAGTGTTGACCGATTGCGAGACGCGCTACTCCCCAATGGAAAAGTTGTGTCTCACCCTTTTCTTTGCAGGTTGCAAGCTCCGCCACTACATGTTCGCCTTTACCACGGTGGTGATCGCATAGTCCGACCTAGTCAAATATATGCTTTCCCGCCCAATCCTACGCGGACGCATAGGTAAATGGATATTAGCCTTGTCTGAATTCTCGTTGCAATATGTTCCGCAGAAGGCAGTTAAAGGATAGGCCATAGCAGATTTCCTCGCGCATCACCCGCCCACTGAGCTGACAGCATTCCGCGAGTTGGAAGTCGTTGCAGTCTCCCCTTCTCCATGGACTCTCTACTTCGACGGCTCACGCACTGACCTCGCTGCCGGTGCTGGGATCGCCATCGAGAACCCTGTCGGAGACCGTTTTTCTTACTCTTTCCAGCTGGACTTTAAATGTACCAATAATCAGGCGGAATACGAGGCGCTCATTATCGGACTGGAAATCTTGTTGGACTTAGGAGTCCGCGAGGTTCAAGTCTTTGGCGACTCCTTACTGGTGGTCAACCAACTTGTGGCGAAGTTCAAGTGTTTAAGCTCATCCATTGAACCTTACCTACGAAAAGCTTTTGATGTCTTGGACCGCTTCGACGATGTTCACATTGAACACATCCCACGCGAGTTCAACTTCGCGGCGAACGAGCTCGCGCAGATCGCATCCGGTCTTAGCCTGCGCGATGGAGTGCGCGAACGACTCCTCGAAGTCGAGCGACGTACACTTCCTTCTTTTCTTGCCAGGGGGCAATATGACACAGAACCTCTCCACGTCGCCGCCTTAGATCCTATTGATGAGGATTGGCGGTTACCGTTTATTGCCTACCACGAACATCCTCACGACGCTACCCATTCCAGGCAAATGCGGTTTCTCGCCCTCAACTTTGTGCTTCGCAATGGTGAGCTTCACCGGCGCGGCGAGGACGGTAACGACTTCCGCTGCGTGTATGGCAATGAGGCTAAGCGGCTTATGCGTGAGGTGCATTCCGGTGTTTGTGGTTCGCATCAGGCTGGACCCAAGATGCGTTGGTTAATCCGCCGCCACGGTTACTACTGGCCTACTATTCTCAAAGATTGTATTACTTTTGCCAAAGGATGTCAGGATTGCCAGGCTCACGGACCAGTGCAACACATTCCAAACATTCCGTTACAACCGATCATCAAACCCTGGCCATGTCGAGGTTGGGCAATAGACTTCATTGGTCTCATTCACCCCCATTCCTCTGAGCAGCACAAGTTCCTTATCGTGGCCACCGATTTCTTTACCAAGTGGGTTGAGGCTGAGCCACTCAAGGTCGCTTCCGCGACCTCGGTCCGTAACTTTATTTTCAGCAACATTATCTCCCGCTTTGGTATTCCAGAGTGCATCGTGACTGACCGGGGGGCAGCTTTCATGGCGGATTCTGTAGTCACTTTCCTCACCGGTTATGGCGTCAAACTCCTGCATTCAACCCCTTATTATGCCCAGTCCAATGGTCAGGCGGAGGCGAGCAACAAAGTTATCCTCGGCATCCTGCGCAAGATGCTAGAGTTGAACCCCCGCGTTTGGCATCTAGAACTTCACCATACTTTGTGGGCCTACCGTACCTCCAAGCGCGGTCCGACCGATACCACCCTTTATGCTCTCATGTTTGGCCATGATGCCGTCCTTCCCCTGGAGATCCACGTCGCCTCGCTTCGTGTCCAAGAACAGCACCAGTTGCTCGGTGACGATTACGTCCAGGCAATGTGGCAGGAGCTTGAAGACCTTGACGAACATCGCATCACTGCTTTCAACAATCTCATCCTCGAGAAGCAGCGTGTTGCACGGTCTTATGATAAAATCACTCAAGGTCGGAGCTATGCTGAAGGCCAAACGGTATGGCGTGCTGTGCTCCCCCTTGGGGAGAAAACCGACGGCCGCGGGAAATGGTCCGCGCGGTGGGAGGGACCCTTTATTATTCATTGCATATTACCTAAGGGGGTATACCATTTGCGTGACCTCGACGGTTCGCTCCATCCTAACCCTATTAATGGTCGTTTCTTAAAACGCCATATCGCTAGTGTTTGGGAACGCGCAGACCCTCCTCCCCCCTCTGATCCCGCGACCACTGTCATTAGTGTAACGCGTCGTCGCGCTTACGCTCCATCCCCTCACACTAGGGGGCAACACCAGGAAGAAGCATACAATTAGTTTTTAAAACGTGCGTGGTCTAATTAACAGACCAGTACAAGATTGGGGCCTATTCCAGAGGCCCTAAATATTTAGAATTTTTTTTATTCAATTGTTTCTCATGTCATCAGTTTCTCCCTTTGTAAACGTGCGTGGTCTAATTAACAGACCAGTACAAGATTGTGGCCTATTCCAGAGGCCCTAAATAAAAACAACTTCATTCAAGTATTTCTTCGTTCGCCGACTCCTTTGTTTACTTTTCATTGGTTCGCACTGGAGGCAGCGAAGTATATACTGGGGGGGGGCAGCGAAATGCATGGCCTCTTAAAATTTTTCAACTTTTTGGTTGTCTCTCATCGGTTCGCACTGGGGGACAGTGAGGTACTTGGCCTTTGTCATTCCTTGTTTATCACCAAGTTGATTCGCCATTGCTAAGATCTCGCGAAGAGCCTTTTTTGGAATCTAGTCAAATCACATGCGTCTGCTCAAGATACAACCATGCGAGCTACATTTGTTCGCGGTATATACAATGCACTATATCTTCTAAGTGGAGCAGGCGAATGCAGACATTTTCAAGTTCAAGTCCAAATTGCCTAGGCGAGCCGTGCAGTAGTTCGCTACGATGCCTTACTGGGTGCTTGAGTTTCAAGGCCTATTCACAGGCTTGTTTCTTCACACTCCTTTTATGTATGACCCGAGCCAATACTATTGGCTTTGGAGCAACATGAACATAAACCTCTTCAGTCATTCTCGACATTTCATAACTTCGAGGCTAGGGGGCAATGTTTACGCCTGAATTAATATTTTACTGGACAGTAAATGTCTATGTAAATATTAATCATTTCTTGGACTATGTCATACCGGCGAGATGGAGCTTCTCCAAGTTTACAAGTGATAGCTCGCCAGTGAGACCACGCGAGCCAAGTTAGACTTTGCGCCGAACGAACTGCATGTGAACTTGACTTCACGTAGCTCGCACGCGGAATGGACATAGGCGGACTACGCAGTTCGCGTGGATCACTTAGCTCGCGCGCGGAATGCCTTCATGCGGAATTACTATTCAACAGTCCGCATAGGCGAGGCGAGATTGCCAGTCCGCATAGGCGAGGCGAGATTGCCAGTCCGCATAGGCGAAGCGAGGCGAGCTGGCGAACTAGCTCGCATAGAAGACTTCGCGAGGAAGCGACATGCGGAATCCGCGCGCACCACGACAAACGTTGAAGACTTTTTCAAGTCTTTGACATGCTTCGGGCCAACCCCTGTGGCCCATTAAATATAAAAAGCCCTTTTAAGGCTCGCGAGCTGTAATAGCCCGCGAAATGGACGCGAGCTACAGAAGCACGCGAGATAGCACCCTGTAGCAGCCCGCGAGATGAGGATGCTCATAATTCTAGTTCGCATAGGAGTCTACAGTTGGCAGCGCAGAAGCAATGCCTTATGCGCGGAATGGAGTGTGCGAACTGGGCAGGTGTCACCAATTGGTTGGTTCGCATGGACGAAACAGTGTCCTTGTGAAATAGTGTTTCAGAGTCCGATTTGGATTCTAATCACTTTGCTTCTGCCGAACTACTATATAAGGGGGCTCGAACCCTAACAGAAAGTGACTCTCAAATCAATACAAACAACAAACAAACACAACTGAAACCCAGTTACCCTTCGAGCCTTCCTCGAAACCCTAACCCTAAGCGCCGCCGCCTAGGTCTTCCTCCAGAGCTCTCCGGACTCTGCATCCCTGCTTCTCTCCGAACTCCCTGTGATTGCTCTGCTCGCGCCGCCGTGAGTATCGACTCGCTTGTGCTCGTAAATCCTCCTCTGAGGTGGCACCTGTGACCCCCTTTCTGCCTGATCAAGAAGTCAAGCGCACCCCCATCAACCTTTTCCTCGTCCGCGAGGTGGCACGCCCGCAACACTCCCATCTCTTTGTCTGCTAGAAACCTCTGCTCCGCGCGTTGAGGATCGTGGCCAAAACAGTAACATTACACATCTGTGAGTGATTTGAGTCGCATCCATGGATAGAAGAGAACGACTTGAGTGAATACAATATAAGTATTTAAGATAACACTACATAATTAAGGAGGTTTAAAGTAAAAACAGATGATATGTAATTTACTTTTGTATCGTTTTCCACCAAACATATTCCAAACTAAAACACACTACTCCTTAGTCCCAAAACATACACTCATCTAATCAGGGATTTATCATTAAAAAAGAGAGATGTATTACAATAAATTTAGATGAGGACAACATCATGACTCATGAGAACAAAAAACTTATCACTTTAGAACAAACTTATCATTCTCCAACTCACCAGGAGGCAAGAGCCTGCTTGGAGATATGCAATCTTATGTTTGTCAAGAATAACCAAATTACCTTGGAACTAGAACCTTATGATTCAAAGACTCATAATATGTTATTAGATCTCACAACTTGAGATTATATTATTGTAAAATCATGACTACGTAAATTCCGTTGATATTAAACATACAATCGTACAAACAATCTTATACTTATCTTCGATCTGAAACACATTATTGAAACTTGAAAGCGAACTGATGAGACACCAACGCTACAAACACTTGAAATATGAAAAGTCCGTATGGAAAGCAACACAACAAACTCTAACCTCTCTCAAAAGAGGTGAGGTTAGAGGAAGTCCACCCTAAGGGGTTGGATTAAAGACCCAGCTGAAAAAACCCATCTCCACCCATAATTTTTTTTTGACCCAGGCCTTCATTGGGTCTTCACCTGGGTCAGACCTATGACCGAGGCCTCCATTACTGAAGACCCGAGCCTTCGTCTCCATCTCAGCCCAAAACACGGGGCCCTGCAGATGTCAACGATGTGAAGTGCGCGCAAGTGGTGCGGACGAAGCGAGAAGGCGAGCGCGTATAGCGCACAGGCGAATCAGCCAAGCGCTTTTTGTCGCCTACTGACGCTGAGGACGAACGCCTGGGCCACGCGTCAACAGCTGGCGTTGGTTTTCATTTTAAATCCAATGGTCATTTGATCTGGACCGTTGGTTGTGATTAAAGAAGCAGATCAACGACATTCAATTATATAGCAAGTTACAGTTGTGTTTCCAACGGCTCAAAATGATTTTTTTTTAAAAAAAAATCCCAACGGTAAGAAAAATAATTTAAAAAAATTATACAATTCTCTATAAATACATATCACACTCCTATAGCTTTTTCATACCACACAAAAAATTGTGATCCATAGTTCTATAGCTATTTTCTTTCATTCTCCTATAGTTTTCATCTTTTTTATTGTTTCGATTCATGGCCGGTGGATCTACTTCCGATAGAAAACTTTGGGAAGCCGATGAAGACCTCCAATTGTGCAAGTCGTGGAGATTTGTTAGCCACGATGTGGAAAAGGGCACCGATAAAAAGAAAGTGCAATTTTGGGATAATGTTCTCAAGTCATGTAATAAATAAATTAATTTTAATATGTCATTTTTTTAAATTTATTTATTAATTTTTGTATAATTTAATACGTTATTCATAATTTTATTAATATATCAAATCATTATTCACATTCAAAATACCTAATATAAAATTCAACAAACAATCACTGCCACGTGGCGACCCAAGTCTCGCCTATGATCCACGTCTTCTCAACGAAGACCCAGAGGGTGGACTTGCTCTTAGGGTAGTTTTGAGGGGTTTCCATAATTAGCGGTAGAAAATGTAATGATAATTTCCAAGTAATTACGTTACTGGGAAATCTTGCTCGCTCAAAAAGGCCCCCACCTCCACCTGCAGATCGGAAAACAAGTGGGCATATACAATTAAAGAGATTTTATTTCTTTAAAAATGAATAGACAAAACTCAATTAGTGAGGACAGCTACCTGTGTCGGCGTAGAAGCCAGCATACCCACTTCACAGAGAGAGAGAAGAAGAAGCACCCTGAGCTAAGCTGGACTATTGCTTGCTTCACCCCCTCAATGATTAAGCCGAGGCCAACCACATTCGGCTGAGCCCGCATTGCTTGCAATGAGAGCAGGACCAGGACCAGGACCAGTCTGGTGGGATTGGAATTGAAAGCTGATCAGGACAACATTGATTAGGTTAAGCGGGAATGGCGTGAGCTTGGAGTGAATGCGAGAGTGTCTGTTTGATTTAAAGACGAGACATTGGTGTTGTTGATTTGGGGTCTAGGGAGAGAGAGATGGAGTCCAGGATGGATCAGTATGAGCTGATGGAGCAGATCGGGCGGGGAGCTTTTGGGGCTGCCATTTTGGTGCATCATAAGGCGGAGAGGAAGAAGTGAGTTGAATCTGTGTAATGCTGTGGGTTTAGGGTGGATGATTGTTGCTAATTTTTTATTTATTTTTCTTCTTTTGATGTGTTTCAGGTATGTGTTGAAGAAGATCCGGCTTGCGAGACAGACGGAGCGGTGCCGGAGATCTGCTCATCAAGAGGTGAGGTTTCGAGTTCGATAGTTTGATTTGCTGGTAGTTTTGTGTAGATTTAGTTATGTTGTTGTGTTGCTTGATATGTGTTTCGGCATTGTAGATGGCTCTCATTGCGCGGATTCAGCACCCCTACATTGTCGAATTTAAGGAAGCTTGGGTTGAGAAGGTTAGGGATTCTTGTTTACGTGTGTGTTGATGATTATATCAGATTTGTGTCTTATTGGTTGGATTTTAGAATTCTGTGTTTGTGCTGAATCGGAAGTATTGGATGGGTAATGTAGGGTTGCTATGTTTGCATTGTCACTGGATACTGTGAAGGTGGAGATATGTGAGTTGTTCTCTGTTTTTACAAACCTTGTTATTTTGTCTGGATTCATATAATGTTGTTTGTTTACCAGTTTTCACACTGTTTGTCTTGTATTAACTTCTCAGGGCTGAGTTGATGAAGAAAGCCAATGGGGTTTATTTTCCCGAGGAGGTATACTCATTTCTCTATTCAAACAAAACCATGTTTTCTGTTCTCACAAGCTAATTTAATAATTAAACTTACGTGTTGCAACTGTTCTGGTTGTGTTTCATTGCTTAGAAACTATGCAGGTGGTTCACACAGCTACTTTTGGCAGTTGAATACCTGCATTCAAACTATGTTCTACATCGTGATCTAAAAGTATGTTCACCACTGCTAGCACTTCCCATCTGAATTTTTATTTGCATTTTACAGTTTCTAAGATCAATCTGCTGGTCTCTTTTGCAGTGTTCCAATATATTTCTTACTAAGGATCACGATGTTCGTCTTGGTGAGTTGAAGATGGATTTGACAATGGTTTAGGAAATGATTACACGATTATTTTGTCATTACACTGTTTTTAAATAAACTATGTCTTTACCTTTCGTTTTTTGTTTTATACAGGGGATTTTGGTCTTGCTAAAACTTTGAAGGCGGATGACTTGGCTTCTTCGGTATGTACATAGGGAGATTACTTGTGTTTCTATGTATTTTACTGTAAACCACGTTTAGTAAACTGAGTGAATAAATGTCTGGATAACCATATTGATGGGTTAAATTGGAAGCTTTTACATCTACCAAGGAAATGACTTGGTTCTTTTCTTTTTTGAAAGGACGACTTGGTTATTATTCTAGTGAAGTTGAGGTATTTATCCTTGATGGTAATAGTGACATTGCTGCTATTATGGAGTTGATAATTTTCCTATACTTTCGTGAGCAGGTTGTGGGGACCCCCAATTACATGTGTCCCGAACTGCTTGCTGATATTCCATATGGCTTCAAATCTGATATCTGGTCTCTAGGTATGATATCTTAGATGTGTCTTGTTGTCTTTGCTGTATATTTTATCCTTGTCTGGCTGACATGGTTGATTGTTGTTCAGGCTGCTGCATATATGAGATGGCCGCTTATCGTCCAGCTTTCAAAGCTTTTGTAAGATTCTATACATCTCTCTTGACATTGATTTTATAAATCCAGTATGATTTGATAGGAATTCTAATTGGCAGATGCAACATTTTATTTCCTTCCTTTTCACATCAAGTAATAGTAGAGAAGAAAAAATATCTCTCTAGTGTTTTCTCAAATACTGTTTTCTAGAAATTCTGATCTTTATCCAGTAATCGGATGTTTATGTGATTACTTTAGCGATATATGTATTTGAACTGGCCATCCAATATATTCAGATAAAAGCTAAAAGGCCATGCAGTATGTAATTTTTTAATTCAATTCTTAATTCTTGTCCAATTAGGAAAAACAACTGATTAAATTAGTATTTTATGATGTGTGAATGGTCGAAGAGGGTGACTTGCTACTGATATACATTCCTTGACGTTTCATTTAATCTGGTTTCAGGATATGGCAGGTTTGATAAGCAAGATCAATCGTTCCTCTATAGGTCCTTTGCCTTCCTGCTATTCTCCATCGTTGTAAGTTTCCGCTGCTATTGTTAACTTTTACTGTTTCCCGAATTCACAGATAACAACTGTATCAGGTGTTATGTCAGTACTTTCAATTCTTACTGCTGGACTTTTCATTGCAACTTGGTATTGCTCTGTGTTACTGCGATAAATAGATAGATCATGTATGTGCATCTCTGAGCATAAACATGGCAATACATACGTGAACATAAAACAGATACACACTCATAGTTTTATGCATTGAAAGGATATACATAAATCCATAGGTATAATTAACACTGCTGGTATTTGATGTCCACTTTTTCTTTTTCTTTGATTTTAATACCACTTTAGCAAAATAGTCATTGGTTGGACGTTATGCATGCAGGAAAACACTAATCAAAGGCATGCTGAGAAAAAACCCTGAGCATCGGCCAAGTGTAAGTCTCTCTCTGCGATACTTGGCATCACGATTGACAATTTTGAGCCTAATGATTATAACTTGTTCTCTGTCAGGCAACCGAGGTTTTGAAGCACCCTTATTTGCAGCCTTATGTTGAACAATATCGTCCGTCATTTATTACTCGAACAGCCTTCTCCCCGGATAAGCCTATCTCTGCAGCCCGTGAATCTCGGAGACACATGGCAGAAAGCCAAAGCAGTAATGGTTCAAGCAGTGATAAAGATAGTTTGCGTTCAATTGAGAAACACATTCCAGAAATGGAGTCAACCTGTGATAATAGAAATACTGAGTCATACTTGGTTTCCCTTGATGATGAAGAGGGCTGTGAGCATGGTCCGAATGTTTGCAACATCAGAATGGAAGAACAAGAGTCGACGAGACTTTCACATCCTGAACAGAAATCTAATGTTGAATTTCGGCAACCAAAAACCATTAGAAATATAATGATTGCTCTGAAAGAAGGAAAAGTTAGGGAAAGTTCACCAATGAGAAGTAATCGTGCAAAGGTTGTTGCCCCCACCCAAAGAACTAACGTGGAAGCAGTGTCTAAAATACCCAGGCTGACTGCTTTGTCTTCTGGTAACAAGTCCAGTCCTGAGACACCACCTGTTCTGCCATCAAAGGCAGTCCCTGAATCTGCAAAACGGGCACAGGGATCCCATCCTATAAAGCATCAGGTAACAATAAGGTTTATAGTGTTATTTTTAGTTTAATACACGGATTAAACTGATCGTTATATATTGTGATTGTTTACAGCTACCTGTTATTGAGTCTTCTCCAAAACCTAAACCCAGAAACGATGGTACTCCTCCCCCTGTTCCTGTGAAACCAATTATTGAAGATGGACTTCCTAAAGCTAGGCAAAAAACTCCTCCTACAATGATTAGACGCCCTTCCTTTCCTCCACGGATGAAGCAAGTAGTGGTTGATGCTCCAAATGTAGTGAGCACTGTTCCTAAGGTAGGTTCAAGAGAGATCTCTCAGGAGCCTGAAAAGAATCCTCAAGTGTCCAATGGTTGCCAAAGAAAATTATCTAGAGAGGTAATGGAAGAGCCACAAAGAGATCAAGAAAGAGGTTCAAAAGCAATGCAAACTGACAGCAGCAATTCTATCTCCTCTTCTGTGTCTATTCAAGCATTTGAGATTTGTGATGATGCAACGACTCCTTTTATTGACATGACAGAGAAGATGATTCCTGTTGGTACTGTCATCCGACCTGAGAGTAAAGAATCTCCATCAAGTAGCTCAGCTGCTACTCATTGCCATCCAGTGGTGTCTGAAACTGTGGAAAACACTGGGAATGATAATATATCTAAATGCTTAGCCAAAACATCTGTGGCTAATCTAGTTCTTCACCATAAAACAGCTGATGATAAACAAATCAGTTCAGCTGTCACTCTTGATCCCCCAGTCGTAGTTTCTGAAGAAAGACTGATTTGTAGAGATCACACTCCTGTAAGCAGGCCAAGTAGTACCCCAGAAACAGTGGTCCAATCAAAACTTACATCTACATCTAGTGGTCATGACAAGTTCATGGTGAGGGAACTTCTATCCCCAGCAACAGATACTACCCTCTCAACTGCTCCTCCCAACCAGAAAGGTTTTCCTGCAGAGAAAGGCACTATTTTGCAAAATCCAACAATTGAAATGCCAGCTGCTGCACATCTTCCTCCAGCTTTTGATGATGTTATACATGTCATACGCCATAGTAGTTTCCGTGTTGGGAGTGATCAGCCTGTAATGGAAACTGTAGAGATGGGGGTTCAGAATATGGATGTTGGTAAGCTGATAAATGTAGTAAGGGATGAAATGGAGATGCGAAATGCAAATTCCCCTATGGCTCTTAAATCATCAACTTGCTCTGAAACAGTAAGCCCAAAATCAACTAATTCTGAAAACAGTGGTGCCAAAGAAACTGAGATTGCAAATCCTGTTCCTTCAGCTCTGAACAAATGTGACTCTGCTGAGCCAACAAAGCCCAGTCCTCCTATCACCGAAGAAGAAGCGCCAGAAAAGGAGATCATGGATGTCAAGTCTTTTAGACAGAGGGCCGAGGCTCTTGAAGGACTGCTAGAATTATCAGCAGATTTGCTGCAGAATAATAGATTAGAGGAGCTCGCAGTTGTTTTGAATCCATTTGGGAAAGATAAATGCTCTCCAAGAGAGACAGCTATCTGGTTAGCAAAGAGTCTTAAAGGTATGAGGACTGAGGAGGGCGGACGGAGTTCATAAAGTGTCACATCTACTGTAAGCTTTCGCTTCTTGATATTAATAGACATTGCAATTCCAGTCTCAGATTTTGCCACACCTTTTAACAATTCAAATCCCGTTTGAATTCTAAAGAGAACAGCCAGGTGTTGAGATTCTTCTATTCATTTTGTGATTCTTTGAATGCATTTGTGGGGATGCATCCGGTTGTTGTACATAGTGACAGTACGTATTATAACATTGTCTTCTGGCCAAATGTATGATATGCTGAGCTTGCAGTCAATGTTAGTAACGCAGAACTTGCTGACAGCTTTGTTCTTATTCTGAATAAGATTCCATAGATAGTATCTGCACGGATGGAAAACTATTCTGTACATTTGATTTTGCAGATTAATGATTATTTTGTTTTTATAAACCTTGTTTAGAATTTCACGAAGTCTATATTATTCTCTTGTTGATTTACTGTTTGTCGATGCACAGCTCTTCATGCTTTGTCATAGCAAGTTCCATAACGCGTGAGAGAAAATTTTATATAAGCAGCCTTGTGTATCTCTTTACATGGAAAGAAGTCGAGTCAATTCACAAGTTTACCTTGGAACCTCCATTGCAAACTTCGTTCAAGACCTAGGAAGCACGGAAGCTTGGCCTCACTCACGTTTCCCGCTTCGGAAGTGGAAGTGCGTCAGAAGCGCGGGGAAGCGTCCAGAAGCGCACTTTCGGAAAAAGTGGTTTTGGAAGCGCGACGGTGGTCAGTGTCATGACAATTTTTTGTAATCAAATCTGTTTGTGAAATCTATTTGTTTAGTTTCATTATAAACAAAACTGTGATTGAAAGTTTTCATTTATTACCACGTACCAGCCACCACTCTGAAACTAGAAAAAGAGACGAAGAGATAAGAAAGAGGTATGAGGAGCAGAATAAATTAATAAATGAAGACATGCAAAACCTTCTATGTAGAAGTATAATGTAAATACATATTTTATTTCTTATATTATAATATATATATATATATATATAAATAGAACATTTGATTAATGAACTTGAATCGAATAAAGAGTTTACAACTTACTGATTTAAATCAATGCATGAATAAGAGCCGGAGTTCTCTATGCTAACTTTAGTTTTTCTAGAGAGAGAGAGAGAGAAAAGGAAAAATGAAAGTCTGCCTGACTACGAAGCTAGGGGCTTCTATAAATAGAAATTACAAAGTGATGAATAGTAAAAAGTGACTGTAGATGAATAGTAACTTGTCTGCCACGAGTGACTGTTGATGAATAGTAGATTGACTATTGTTGAATAGTAGCTTGTCTGTCACGGATTTACTGTTGATACTTTCGGTGGAATTTTGTCTAGACTTGTCTTGACTAGAATTCAGCATATGGGTCTTGGCTATCTTCATAATCAGCCCACTTGGTTGGTTGACTGGGAGAACTTTCATGACTATGTGATGATGATGATTCTGTTGGAGAGTGTTCTCCTTCATGATCTGTGGATAAGCTGGCCGCTTGTTGTAATAACTGCTTGACTAATTCCTTTAATTCATCTGCTTTGGAGGATGAGGATGAACTAGAGGCTTTATTTTTAGAAGGGGATGGTAACTGAGAAGTCTGAGGTTTTAATTGAGGCATCGGAGATGCCAGCTGGATAGAGACCGGAGCTCCTGAACTAGATGGAATAACTGAAAATTCTTCACTAAATTGGGATAAAACTCTGTCAGAATTGAATTTATCCCACCATTTGACTAAGAGTTGTCGTAAGACCATATGATCTTCAGATTCAATTTTATATTGCCATTTGAAGATCCAATGAATTTTATATTTGGCCATGAATTGGAGAGTGGGGGAAAACCTTTTCTCGTATTCTGAAAAGGTCATGACTGAAGCAAATTTAGTGACTGCATTTTGGAGATTTGGGGGCAGAAGGTCATAAAGGCACCCATGATTATTCCACCAATCACCGAACCACATGGGGAATTGGCGATTGAATTTTCTATCAAAATTGAGAAACCATGAATGGGAAAAATCTTTTGTTTGGTAGAGAAAGATTTTACTCCATGCTTCAATGTACTCATGATAAGTAAATGTAATGGATTCTAATTTGTGAGGAGTATAGGGGGAATCACCCCATTGGGATAATGAAATGATACGAATTATGTAAAGAGAATGGTATAATATTTTGGATGGGTCTTTTGGGTCATGGATTGGTTTAATAGATAATGACTGAGATTTGAATATAATTTCTTTATAGAATGCTAAAGGTTTACCGGGAAGGTAGTGAGTATTTGGGCCAAAATAATTTTTTACTAAAGAGATGAGATTTTTGAGATGACTCATAGATGGTTCAATATAAAATAGGAACAGTTCGGCCCTGTCAAAGTAAGGGGATGATTTTTTTATAATTGACTGGAAGGTTTGATAAAGAATCTGTCTTGTAAGGGTCATATTGGTTTACTAAAACTAACTGGTAATTGGGTTTATTCAGACTAAGGGTGCTACCAAGAGCACTATATCGATTGACTATTGGAATGGGGGAATGACCTGTATAGGGAACTATGCTGGGGTTTGACTCAGGTGATTCTTTCTTAACTGGGGGAGATGACTTAGATACTGATTTTTCGGGATTTCTCCATTTGGATGAGTTGGGCTTCATGTTTTGGTGCCCTGTAGAAATTCATGAGTTAGGAAATCTGGGACGTGATTGTCACTTCCTTTAATGAATGCAATTTCAAAATCAAAAATACTTAAGATTGCTTGCCAACGGGCAAAAATTTGTTTGCTAACAATGTTTTGAACATCTTTTGCACTTTTACAATCAACTCTGACCAAAAATTTTTGATTTAATAAATCATCTTGAAATTTACTGATACATAGTACAATCGATAAAATTTCTTTCTTAATAGTACTATAATTTGATTGAGCTGGGTTCCAGATTCCAGAATGGTATCAAACAATTTGTTATGGATGATTGGGAGAAATTTGTTGTTTGAGGATACCTCCATAACCAATTTTAGAGGCATCGGTTTCTACGATTTTATAGGAACTAGAAAGAGGGATGCCTAAGCATGGTAGATTTTTAACATGACTCTTAATTTCTTTGACTAAGGATGTATGAAGTGATGTCCAAGGGGAAGGGTTTTTTTGTAACCTATCAAACAGAGGTTTGCAGTGTTTCCTAAGATTTTTGTAAAAATCAGCTACATAATTTAAAGATCCTAAGAATCTTTGTAATTGATTTTTATCTAAAATGACATCTGGAAATTTATCAGCAAATTGTATTGCTCTATCGATGGGTCTAATTTGGAGTTGGTGAATGTTGAACCTAAGGAAATGAATATTGGTTTGAAATAATTTGATTTTTGAAGCAGAAACAACTAAACCATTATTCTTTATTCTGGAAAAGAATTGGTGTAAATGTTTCCAGTGCTGGTCAATTGATTGTGGAAAGATCAGAACATCATCAATGTAGACGATGGAAAAATGACTATAAGGGTTGAAAATATCGTTCATTATATTTTGGAATTCACCAGGAGCATTTTTTAGGCCGAATGACATAACATTCCATTCATAATGACCAAAAGGTGTGACGAATGCAGTTTTGTATTTGTCAGCTTCACTGATTTGGATTTGCCAAAATCCTGACTTCATATCAAATTTACTAAAGATAACAAATTTGTTTAACCTATTAATGAGATCTCTTTTATAGGGAATAGGATACCTGATCCATTCCAAGACTGAGTTAAGAGGTTTATAGTTAATGACTAACCGAGGAGTTCCTCTTTCGAGTTCATCATTTTTCTGAACATAGAAAGCAGGGCAAGACCAAGGGGATTTACTATGACAAATAATGTCTTTATCAAGTAAATCATTAATCTCGTTTTTACAGAAATCCATAATTTCATGACTCATTTGGATTGGACAAGCTTTAGTAGGGATATTTTTTTCATTAAATTCATGGATGTAAGGAAGAGAAACAATATGTTTTTTCCTATGCCAAAAGGCAGTAGGGATATCAGAACATATTTCTTTGATAATTTTTTCTTCAAAAGTTTTGATTTTTTGCTGAAGAGAAGAATTTTGGAGTTGGTTTTCTATTCTTTTAAAATTAATTTCTTCTTGAAGAAAGACCATTTGTTTATTTTTTGCTTGAATGCCACTGACGGTTTTTGAAATATTATTTTCTTGAAATGCTTTTAGAGTATGGATTTCAGGGTTAGAAAGAAAAGCAAAGTTTACTGGTTCATTAAAAGGGTATGGAATAATACCATCATATTTGGTATTGAAGGGATAAATCAAAGTAATGAAAGAAAGTCCTAAAATTACTTTATCAGTTAAATTTTTTACTAAGACAAACGGAGTTTTGAAACAGACATTGTTCTGGCATATATGGGCTTTAGGGATTTCGTATTTAATATCCATTTTTGTTCCATTAGCTGAACGTAAAGACTCTTTTGTTTTTTCAAAATATTTTGAAAGTATTAAGCCTTCTTGGATGCAGTTAAGATCTGCACTGGAATCAATGAGGGCTGATATTGTTAATTGGAAATGTTTTATTTTGAGTTGGACAATTGTGTACCATTTTTTAAGTTGGATTTGACGTATGATACTAATAGTATTGTTTTCAGAAGTTTCAGCTTCATTATTTACTGGGGGCTGATATGGAAAATGATTTTCAAGGGGATCTTGTAATTTAAGAAATTGATTATTTATTTTAAGTAAATTTAATTCTTGTTTAATTTCTTTATTGTCATTCGTAAGTTCTAAATGTGTTTGTTGTAGGGCATGAATTTGACACTTGATTGATTTTACTTCATGTTGCAAATCTTGGATTGTTATTTCCTTTTTACTAGTAGAAAATTTATTAAAAGTTGTAGTGAGACTAATTTTTTGTGAGGGATGATTAATTATATTTTCTTGGGTAATTAATTTTTTTTAATTTTTTAAGGTACTCAGCATTAAGTTCAGGATTATCTATTTTTCCTATTAAATCAATTAATAGTTCTTCTTGCTCTTCCTGCTTGAAAAGAACATTGATTGTTTTACAATTACATGCATCCTTACACCCAAAAGTAATATCTGGAAAAGAATGTTCATCGTATTCATGGGAAGAAGATTCTATCAATGTGATGTCATCTTCACTCATTTCGTTTTCTGAATTAGTATTTCGTAATTCTAAGGTTTGGATAAGTTTTCTTTTTCTTCTTGGCTGATTTTTAATTGATTAATAGTACTTTTAACTGGACAGTTATTTGCAAAGTGACCGGTTTTATTACATTTAAAACATTTAGTTTTACTTTTATCGAAGGATTTACTCTTTAGTTGACGATTTGGTTTTTTTGGACCAATTTTTTCGAAATTTATTTTTGGAATAAAAGTTGTTTGGTTCAAAGTTGGTTTTATAAAGTTTAGATTTTTGTTTTGAATGATATGGAATAAATTTATTGCTTGCCTTTTTTCTTTTTGAAGGAGGTAAGGGAGGTAAACCATATTATTCACAAAAATTTCCTAGTTCATATTTAGCTGTTTTCTTATCTGATTTCATTTGAGCATTTAGTTTCATATCTATACACATTTTTAATCCTTCTTTTTGGATAACTGTAATTATATTTCCATAAGTTAAAGAATCATAGTCAATGTGACCTTTTTCATTACTAAGGACTTGCCTGATTTTATGAGCAAATAATTTTGAGAGGCCATTTATGAATTTTTCTTTCCAAAATGGTTGGTTACTATCGTCTCTAAGCATAACGCGAGAAATGAATACATCTTTGTACCATTTGAAATCACTTAAGGTAGGACACCTAAGGTTACTGAGTTGATCATGAATTCTGGAAGTAATATGACTAAGGGTACCTATGAAATGTTGGATAATCGTGTAAAATAAAGTATTAACAGCATCAGAAATCCCTATTCCTGCGTTATTGTCAAAGATGGGAGTCCCATCTTCATCACGTTTAATGACATGTTTAATGGATGATGTAGAATCAGGAGTGAGATGTTTTTCCCACCAGGAATGAAGAATTCTTGTAAATCCTGTGGAAAGTATGTCAATTATTTCAGACTGGCTGAAATTATGATTAGTGACATAACTATTAGCTGCCATACACATGTGGTGTAATTTATTTAAGATTTCTTGTTCTGATAAATTATCAATGTTCCATTTTATCAGAAGAAACTGAGAATTGATTGTTAAAATGATTACTAGGCTGTATATCTAAAGGGAGAGGACGTTCTGTCCAAGTTTTAAAAGGCCGTTTCTTGGGATGAATTATTCTATCTAGTTTTAAGGATTATGTGTTTAAAGTTTGAAATATCTGGTTTAATCCTGTAATTTGGCTCGTGGTACTAAAATCGCTATCAAATGAAGTGGTTTGTTGGGTGTGAATTACTGCAATTCTACTAGATTCAGGTGTTTCAGTTTTTAATTTTTCTAACATTCGTTCGATCTTTTGAATGGAAGAAGTAGGGTTGAGAGTAGGTTTATTTAATTCACTGAAATGAACTAAAGGAATTTCTGGTTTGGATTGAGGTAGAATGTTGACTTTGGAGGATATGTTATCAACCTTTGTTTCTATTTTATCTAACTGGGCTCCTATGGTGACTAGGCTCTGTTTTGTGTAATTATTTTGTTCAATAATTTTTTTAGTTTCTGGGTTGATTTTCTTAGTCTCTAGATCTTCTATAGCAATTTTAAAAGGTGAGGCTATGATTGGACTGTTAAGATGATCAATCACTATTGTTTCGACAGGAGGATGACTAGAAAGGACCGAGCTAGTGGAGGTTTTCCATCTTGCTTTTGTTAATGTTTGAACAATTTTTTGATTGTTTAGTTGATCTATAAAATCAAGAAAGAATATTTCAGATTCTATTTCAAGCATAAATGCTTGCCAATCACTAAATAATTGCTTTCGTTGAGTCATGAAAGGGAACTTCATCCTATAGAGGTTTCTCCTAAGGATATTTTCTTTTGAATCAAGATGTTTATCTAATTTAGAATAATTGATTACGAAAGGTTGTGTGAGTGTACTTAATTGAGGATTTAGTGGGGGAGTAACTAAAAAATCAGAAGCAATGGGAGAAGTTTGCTCTTCATCTGTGACTGAAATATTTTGAGTTTCATTTTCTGTATAATTTTGGTAACTAACTTGGGAATTAGTTCTGATGTTTTTAATTTTGAGTTTTTGCAATTCTTCTTCTAATTCTTTAATCCTAATATTTTTAATTTCTTTATCCAAATCATAATCTTGTCTAGACATTGTTTCAGCTGTAGTGGAACCTGCAAATGAATGTCTAGCAGTTGCAAAAAAATGTCTGGAGGAATTTCCTATTTCTTGAATTCTTGAGTTTTGACTTATCCTGGAGTTTTGAAAATTAATTCTTACTGTGCCATCATTAAACTGTTGAATACAGTCTAAATCAACAAGACTATGTTGTGCATTAGATGGGTGATTCTCACTAGTGAGAGACCATTCTGAAGGGAGTTGGACGTCTGACCATCTGATTGTGTGTGGAACACTAATATTGGCGTTTTCTTGACTGCTTTGAATTAAGAGAGTATGATTTTTGAGACTTTTGCTAATAGCTTGAAAATTCATATTTGTGCCAGTGACTTTATAATAGATTCTATATATTAAGGTTAAAGGTTGAGTTCCTTCAAGAACGTGATAACCTGAAGTTTTAACATTTAGGGTTAAAGCTTTTAGGATATGAGGGTCACTAAGGCTAATGGTAAAATCGGGGAAACAATTGAAATGAACTGGACCATTAAACAGACTTGACTCAATTAATCTAAGGGTACTGTCATTAAAGTCAGTAAACCTTGCATCTCTTAGACATAAGAGAATGAAGACATTAAGACTTTTTCTAGTTAAAGGTTTAACACCAATTTGGACTAATCCAATATGGAGGAAATTATGACCATCTTTTCTATGTTTCTTAATTGATTCAGGACTAAAAAGTTGGCAAGTTTCATGTTGTTTACTGAGGGCATAAACTTGTTCTATGGATTTAATATGGTGTTCACTTTTGAATGAAGAAAGACTCCATTTTTTCTTATAAATTTCATGACTATGAACTTTGGGAATATTCCAGCCATTCATGTCTATGTTATCGTTTGACTGAAACTCTATTTGTTCTTCGTTGACTATATTTAAGATTCTATTGAGGGAGGACCTAGACGAACTAGAAGTGACTGAGTTAGATCTAAATAGCCGACTCATTTTGGGAAGAGAAGAGAAAACTGGATCGAAACTTAAAGGATAGGAGGTTTTAAGACCCTTGGCTTAAGATCCTAAAGACTATTACGCACTCTACACCGCTCATGCCTCACCTGGGACTTAGTGTTTGGACCTGGACTTATTGTTTGGTTGAAGAGAATAACATGCTTCAAAGGAGATAAGGAAAAGAAAAGAAAACCAAAAATCTTTAAAATTAAGGGACATGAATCAAAACACTTCACAAAATAAGAAAAGAAGATAGATCAACTCAAGATCCACTCTTAGGCGGTAGTCCGCCACCTGAGGATTGAGAAGTTTACCCTAAATAACTTGATATGAACTCCAGAACCACTCCTAGGCGGTATTCCGCCACCTGGGGTTGGAGATTTTGAATGATTAACTATATCAAGCTGTTTTGGCTCTGATACCAAAATTTGCATAATTGATCTATATATAAGGACCAACAAACTGAACGATGGAGATTTAAAAATATAATTGGAAAGTTGGTGTAATCCCTCATCCCTCATATATGTTAAAAAAAGGGATCCCTTAGTGGAAGGGCCATGTATATATATATATATATATATATATATATATATATATATATATATATATATAGCCCTTTTCAGCTGCGGACGTCCGCACCAATGGTTTTGGTGCGGATTTTCATTTTTGCACCACTTTTCGATCGACTTTCCTCATCCCAACCGTCTAGTATCTAAATAATATTGTGTAGATCATCTCTGCAAAATTTCAGCCAATTTGGTAATCGTTGAGGCCCTCAAAATGACGTCTTTCTGTTACAAACATGAACGGTTCATGTTTGACAGAATTCAGTCCGTCCATTGGTTTTTCGAGTTTGAGGGCTTTAACGATTACCAAATTGGCTGAAATTTTGCAGATATGATCTACACAATATTATCTAGATACTAGACGGTGGAGATGAGGAAATTCGATCGAAAAGTGGTGCAAAAATGAAAATTTGGTGCGGATGTCTGCAGATGAGAAAATTCTATATATATATATATATATATATTTTATTCCACGCTTCTGCTTCCAAGTATTTTTTTTTAAAAACGCTTCCGCGTTTCCAAACGCTTCGCTTCCACGCTTCCGCTTCCGATTCCATGCAACATAGATTAAGATCCCACTTCGACAATGGTGGAGAACGGATTAGGCTTAGAAGTAATAGCACACATCACTAGAAACAAGAACACAACTATTTATATCCGTAAGAACAGCCCAGTTTTGATAAAAAGTTCCCTTACGAAAGATAACAAAATCTTGCTTAATTAGCTGTAGAGTGGAATAAGGAAAAAAAAAGTAATGAACCGAGAAATAAAGCAATCAAATCTATCAAATTCTCTTTAGATTGTGTGCTTCACGTTTGAGACTTGAGAGACCTTTGAGCTGTGTTCTTGGAGCGGAAGATTAATCTGCTTTGCTGGGATACTCTCGTGGACCTTAGTTCGAATACTTACTAGGTGTGTTACTAACTTGCTACCTCACTCCCGATAAAAAGAAAAAAATTATTTCCGACTCATAATATACTACTGCTAAATCTATGCAATTAACTTTGATATGATATTATAGTAACTGACCGTATTTTTTTTTTTAAAGAGTCAGTTACAACTTCTTTTAATTTGGGTAAAACGAATGCCAGAAGTAGTCATTGACCCATTACATACTCTATATACAAGTAGTCGTGGGGTATATCTCACCTGCTACAGATGTGAGCAACGCCCACGTTAAGGTGTGTGGTAAAATTTGACTAAATACCCACATATGTGTGTGGCGAAGGCCCATTGCCACATTGCAGCTACATTTTTTTCCGTGTGCGCGCTCTAGAAGTGTGGCAATGAGAGAAAACCCACATTTACATCAGACCGTGGCTTTGATTGAATTCTGACATTTGTGGGTCAGGTTTGAAATATAATATTGTGTGGAATTTCAGCATATCAGAAATGAATCTCAATTTTATTTGGGTAATATTTATCAATAATTCTCATTTTATGAATTCATCCTCAAATTCTGAATTAAGGGGCTATTAAATTCTGAATTAACTCAATTAAGTCCATTTATCTTTGTTCTTGACAGTTCTTCAAGGAGATTCTAGTATTCGTAGAGATCTAGTATCAATTGCTACAAGGAGTTCATCAAGGAGTTAGTATTCCTTTCAATCAGACAAGAAAACAAATAATAGAAATCGATTAGCAAGTAATATGAATACAAAATGACATCTTTACCTGGAGAGAATCAGGTCAAGGATTAGCTCCCATTCTTTGCAAGTTATTTCAAGGTACTAACATCTTCTTCTGGGTCGAATCTGAACTCTAAAAATTCAATAGACGACATCAAAATTCACCCAATTTAATCACGATAAAGAGAAAAAGATGAATACTTGAACCGATCGAAAACTCGGTTTGAATTACCCAAAAATCACAATCACCGATGTAAGCAATTCCTGGATCTATTTAGCAGCACTATCACTGGTGGAGAAGGAGCTGGGGCTTCTTCACTATAGCTGAGGCTGAACAAGATCCCAAATCCAGAGTGGGTGGGTGTTGACGGTGAAGAGTCTGGACCTCAAATATCAAAGCTTCTTCAAGTCTGAAAAAGAACCAAATTTTTCTTAAATCCCCGAATTGGGAAGATATATAATACTGAGGAAGGAAAAAGATAGAGAAGCACTGAGAATTTGGTCAGTTACCAAACGAAAGTGATGTCGAAGGCGGTCGTTGGCTCGAAGTCAAAAGTCGGAGGCGGTCGGAGCTTTGGTCTTGCACAAAGAGAGAGAGAGAGAGGCGGACGAACCTACGTGAAGGAGAGAGATAAGAAAAGAATTAGATAAGATCTAAGTTGCACGGACACGAACACGGACACGGCGACACGGCGCGACACGACAACACTACAAAACTCAAAGATTGAGTTTCCGACACGGCAAATAGAATTATATATTTATGTATTTTTAATAAATAAAAAAATACTAAAATATAAAATAAGTTTATTACATTACCAAATAAAGTTCTAAATTCAATCTATTTTCATAACCATAAGAAATAAGTCAAGTGTATAACTAATACCATTAAAAGGAGCACATAAAACATAACATTAAAGAAAAACAAACTTGAGCAGTAGCTTGTTTTCAAATAGGACAATCCTAGCACAACAGCACGGTTAAAACTTAAAACTAATACAACAACAGAAATGATAAACTGCCACTCACTACAGACCAAGATTACACTGTCAAAGTACCTAATATTTACAATAACATGGAACAAAAGACTCCAACCAAACTGTCACCCACCACAAACAGCTTTAAATATACATAGATTATGATCCTACCCGCTATGCAACAGATGATGCATTACTCTTCAGTTTCCTAGTCAAATGTCTTCTAGTTAGCCCTAAATAAGCGAGTTAAACAAACTAACAAAGAGCATGACCCAGAAAGAAAACAGACAAAAGAGATGAAGAACAAGAACAACCTGATGAAGATTTAGCAGAATTCCTTAACTTAAGTCTCAAACACATCTCATTTTGAATTCAATCAGCAATACCACATAGGAGAAGGATTTCTTTTTTGTTTTTGTATTTTAGGAAGAAGATTTAGTAGAACTATCAGATATGGGAGGAAAACGAACTAACCTTAGCAACGGCGGACTGGCGACGGCGGACGGTAGAGAGAAGAGGTCAGATCAGTGAACAGATCGACTAGGTGGCAGACTGGCGACTGGCGAACGGTGAGAATGGGTGGCGGACGGTGAGCGTTTTCTTCGTCTGGGAATCGAATCGGTGAAGAGAAGAGTCGGCAGTACTAGGCACAGAGAGGACTGAGGAGAGAAGAGAAGATAAGAGAATGAGAGATCGAATCCGAGCGTGCCTCAGTTACTTCATATTTTTTTTTTTAAGTCTTGTTGACTTGGCGTGTCGGAGGAGGTCAACGTGTCTGAAAAGTCAACATTTTCGGACACGCCACGTGGCATGTCAGACACGGATTTTGCCGTGTCGGGTGCGTGTCGGCGTGTCGGAAGTGTCAGACACTCCGACATTTCAGGGGTGTGGAGTGTCGGTGCAACATAGGATAAGATACAAGTGTGGGACAGTGGGAGCACGGGAAGGTGATAGAGAGAGGGGAGAGATGAGAGCCTTGTCAGGTTTGAGTAGGAAAAAAAAACAATAATATATTCCCTAGCCACAATTGCGGCACAATGTCTCACTTGCAATACCAAAAGGGATGGGTTCGACCCTAAACAGTAGAAGTTCCCACATTTGCAAATATATTTTGTAAAGCAAATGTGGCCTTTGGCCATCATTGATGTGGTGTACATATGATAGACTACACTTTAATAATCGTGCTCACTTATTCTGAAAGCCTATTTCTACTGATTCATAGACAAATAAGCTAGTGCTATAAATTGAAGAACAAAATTAAAAACATCATTGCCCTACAGCAGGGCTAGTTTATTGCGATGAATGGAAAAAACTTAAGGAACATCCATGCCCTTGGGGTTAGGGCTAGGCTGCATATTACCAGCTTGCATGGTCACACCACCTACTTCCTCTTTCTTCTCCTCGGCTTTGAGGTTCTTTAGATTCTTCGAACCGAACAGCCTTCCTCTCTTCTTGTTACCGTCAGCGCCCATTCCATTGTCACTATCAAAGCTCTTCCCTTCATCCAACAGACCAAGAGCCCTTGCTGTGATTCTAGGTATGTGAGTTTTCTGTTTCTTGAGGGAGGACAGAGGACTTTCACCAGCAGATCCATTCGGCAGCTTTAGCTTCTTAGGAGAGGCACAAGGAGACGAAGGACGTCCCCGTTTCAGTGACTCCACCTTTCGCTCAACCGTCTTCTTACGTTTGTCTAAGGCAACCAAGGCAAGGGTTTCAGGATCAGCTTCTTCCGGAATGGAATCCCGACGAATGATGATTGGCTTACGTTGGGATGGCTGAGGATCAAACAATCCTCGTACCACAGGTGGCTGGGTCTCGGTGGCTCCCGTCCCTTTGAATTGGAAATCTGCATCAGTAAAACCAAGTTTGGTTGCCGGAAAGGGTCACGGCATAACCAACTTCGATGAACTAGGGTTAGGGTTTGCTCCCCCCACCTTGACGCAAATGTCATTCTCATGCTGAATCAAATTACAATGCTTACACAGCCCAATTAGATTCTCAAATTGAAATATAATTTCTGTAACCACACCATCAATAATTTTAAGGGTGTTTTTCCCATAAAAGGGACGATCTAGGGCATGAGAAACCCTAACCCTAATTTGCTATGTTGTTGCAAAAAAATTTCATCTTTGCATATGTATTTATCTGCGACAGAATAAGTGTTTCTGATGTATCGATCCTTCTCAAGAGCTTTCAACATATTCAGGATCCTTACCCAGAAGTAGAGCTTGTCCATAGGGATGGATGTAAGAGAATTGAGGCCGTGTTATTTCTCCACAACTAACGGCATCTTCTGGTAATACTAGGGACCTCCCTAAAAAACCTTGTTGCAATCTTTTGGGAGATCAAAAGTGATGATGAACAGATTCCAATCTTGTGCTTGCACTCGGAAGCGACGTTTGGTCAGCCAGATTCGCTTAAAGTGACTTTACAGGTCATCAGCACTGACCGACGTTGAGTTGCTGGCGTGTGCCAAGAGATAGCTTCAGGTTTGGACAAGGATCATTCGAATGATCAAGGTGAGAGATATCGATGACATCTCCACTAGCAAGAGCCAAGGAGGCGGCAAAGCTAGCCGTGACATCTTCAAGTGTAGTCGACATGATGGGTAGAGAGATCAGGTTGAAATTTCAGAGAATAGGCTAGGGTTGGATCGGTGGTGGAAATTTCAGAGAATAGGGTTGAATCGGTGGTGGACTTGAGAAGGAAGAGATGGAGGCTGTTTAGGGTTTTCATAATGTTAGGGTTTTCCTAGTTTAGAGCACGGAGACGTGCATAGTCAAAGGATATCTATTTAGCATTAGTAACTGACCGCATATGATCATGCATCTGTCACATCCCGGTTCTTAAGTTAATTTACGGTTATTGACTTTTGATTACTTTGATCTTTTACCGTGTTGAGTAACCGTTTACTACTTAAGGACCCTAAAGTTGACTTTTTCTTCCGTTTGGAATTTGGGAAAACTTTCTTCATGAAAGTTGTAGAGGACATTAATACGAATTCGTAGACATGCTATACGTTAAAATCGGAGTTAGCATGAAAAAGTTATCAACTAAAATGGTAAATTTTGAGTTGGTAAAAAGGGGGTAAATATTTAGTGGGTATAATTTTTGGGGTTTAAGTTATTGGACCGGGTGTGGGCAGCCCAACACCCCCCCGATTCTCTTTCTCTCTCCCTCTTTCTTCTCTCTCTCCTTCTCCCGAAGTTTCCCGACCCGCCGGCTTCACCACCTTCGTCCGCCGCCGTCCGGCCACCACCGACCGCCGGACCGGTCTCGTTGGGACCCCCGCCACCTCCTCTCTCTTCCTGGGCCGGTGACCGGACGTGTAACGCCGCCGTTCGAGTGAAAGCCCGCCGGAGACACCGAATAGCCTTTCGCCGGAGTTCCGTCCTCCGGTCACCATAGGCTGAGATTTGTGGCTCAACTTATAGCCCTCATCTAGGTGAGTAATCCCTCAAAAGGAATCGGCTAAATTCGATTTCGTTAGGGTGGTTTGTATAATTACAAGTTCTAGGGATTTATGGATGTTTTGATTCGATTACCCTAGTTAGTCTTAGAATTGGACTAAGTGCTTGTTATGAAAGTTGTTGGGTATGATGAGAGGATTATTTTGTTAAAATTTGAGAAGCATTGGAGGTCGCCGGAGAGCGGCTGCCGGCGGAGCAGGCGGCGGCGGCGCCCCTTAGGGGCTGTTTTTCATGTTTTTAAGATGGTATTAAGGAGAGGAGTTTAATGAAGTATAATTTAGAATTTTTGGAGGAGTTTTGATAATGTTGGGGATTTTTCGATGGTTAAGGATTTTGGCGGTGTTTAGAATGGAATATCAGTAGTTTGGTTAGCCGCTTTAAATTTGCGTATAAGGTTAATTTTTGGTTATCGGTGATGGTGGTGAATCTTGAGATATAATGGGTTAAGGATGGAGAAAATGGGCAAGGAAGAGGATTGATTTTAGACCATTAATTTTATGGAATTATTTATTGAAGTTTATTGTTGAATGAGAATTAATATTAATTATTGTTCAGGACGTGAGGAGGATCATTTGGAGGAAGCCTCGGGTCGTCGGCAGGCATAGCCGAGCACTGTGAGTGGACCTTTGATTTGAATGTTATGCATGCACTATAGTATATTTAATTTTCAAAGGCATATTGAAGATTTAATATTTTCTTGGAGTAATGAGTTCCATTTATTTATCGGGAACTCTTTTGAGCATTTTATTTGACATGTGGGACATGTCAAGTGATTTATTTTATTACGCAATATTTTTAGATACAGTTGAGAACTGTACTGAGTTCAATGGATTTAATTATTTTCGGTTTTATTTTGATGACCTCGGGATTTATAAATGATTACCGAAAATGAGATTTTCGGTAGTTCTCCATCATAATTTAATTGTTTATTTGAGGCATAATGATTTTGACTTGGAGAATATTTTAACGAGTATTTTCGAGTGGAGATACTATTATTTATGATTTATATTTGATATCGAAATCTCGCTTATATTTATAAGTTTGAGAATATTTTGACGTGTAAGACATGTCATTGAGTTTATTATAATTTCTTATGATGATTTTCAAATACGGTTGGGAACCGTACCATTCGTATGATCTTGGGGAAGATCAGTGAAGTTATGCATTTTCGTATGTTATTAGTCACCTTAATATAGGGTCGATTGTATGGATTATTGCTCGCTAGCCATTATATAGCGGTCCTCATCATATGTGAGTAGAGCGCTTAGCGTGGGACGCTATTATAGTCTTACCAGCGGTCCTCATCATATGAGAGTTGAGCGCGTAGCGTGGGACGCTATTATAGCCTGGGAGGCAACCGATCGGTATATATATATTTATTGCTAGCTAGCCATTATATAGCGGTCCTCATCATATGTGAGTAGAGCGCTTATCGTGGGACGCTATTATAGTCTTACCAGCGGTCCTCATCATATGAGAGTTGAGCGCTTAGCGTGGGACGCTATTATCGTTTGGGAGGCAACCGATCAGTATATATGTATTTATTGCTAGCTAGCCATTATATAGCGGTCCTCATCATATGTGAGTAGAGCGCTTAGTGTGGAACGCTATTATAGTCTTACCAGCGGTCCTCATGATATGAGAGTTGAACGCTTAGCGTGGGACGCTATCATAGCCTGGGAGGCACCGACCCGAGCCTAGGAGGCTCCTTTTTACATGGTGATAACTTTCCCCTTATTTTAATCTTCTCAGTTCCGTATTTGATTAACCAGCGGGGCTGGTTCGTCCATTTATTTATGAGATTCCGGATTTAAAGTTAAATGTTCATCAAAGTTGCGAGCAACAAGGTTTTAAAGTTTAAATGTGGGAAAGTAGTGAAAATTACGTTTTGTTAAATGAATTTATTTATTTTTGTCCAATCACTCTAACGTTTTAAATTACTTTTCCCTGGGCCCTTTGTTTTCAAATGCCCAGTTTGCAGGCTAGGTTAATTTGAGGTCGAGCGTACATGGAGTCGAGGCTTAGTCCAATAGTCAGAAGCTGCTTCCGCTTCATCTTTATTCATGGTTATTCTTTCCTTATTAGATATGCTCTGATAACCAGCTAGTGATCTAATGCTGACTTTGTTGTTTAGTATAGAAGTGTTAAGTTGGATTTTTAGGTAAGGGTTGACCATTTTCAAGGAAGGTTTAGCCGAATTTTCGGTAAATTTTCCTTGGAGGTGGACCCCAGCAGGATTTACCACGGGTTTCAGGGGGAAATCCGGGGTGGGTCCTGACAATCAGTTCATAAATTTGATTTTTGAGAAGAGAAAAGGAAAGTTCGTGAGGAGAAAAGGAAAATGACTAAACACTTGTGACACCTTATATTTTACTCATAAAAACAGTTTTGTTTCACGGTTTCCAAATTTAACTGATATATCTTTAAACTTTCATTCGGTCATGAATCTGTGTCAAGAGGTTTAGGTCTAGTTTTGTCACATCCCGACTCTTAAATTTTTACCTTAATCACTTGCATGGTATTAATACGAGTTTTACCGTCTTCGTTAATGGGTTTTATAGTTTCAAAGAAACCTAGTGTTGTTTTTGCAAGGTGATTAATCCGGAAAAATTTTCGTAGGAAAAATATTTGAAGACGGTAAAAAGGATAAATTTTAGTTAGTTAGTAAAAATGTAATTTTTATCAGGGTATATTTTTTTAGGTTGTTTTTGGGGTGTTATTGTGGAGTTGGGTTTTTAAGTTTGGGTTGGGACAAAAAGCCCAAAACACTCTTTTTCCTCTCTCTCCTCCCTCCCTCCCGATCGGAACGTCTCTGCCCCTGTCTGCCGCCGTTCGGCCAACTCCGACCGCCGCACCGGTCCTGTTTGGTCCGCCGCCGCCTCCTTTCCCTTCCTGGGCTGGTGATCGGGTTTGCAACACCGCCGAACGAGGGGGGGGGGGAGAATCTCCCCTAGCAGTCCGACTGTCCTCTCGCCGGAGCTCCCTCCTCCGGCCGCCATAACTGGCGATTCTTGGCTCTTCTTGTAGCTCTCATCTAGGGTAGTAATCCCTCAAAAGGAATCGGCTCAATTCGATCTTGGTAAGGAGAAATGTATAATTGAAGTTCTAGGGCTTTATTTAATGTTTTGGTTCGATTACCCTATTTAGGCTTGGAATTGGTGTTTGTGCTAGTTAGGGAAGTTGTTGTGCGTGTAGAGAGGAATGTTGTGTCAAATTTTGGTGGGAATTGGAGGTGGTCGGAGTATCGCCGGCCGCCGACGTGTTGAATGGTTTTTTTTGGGTTTATTGGTTGTATTTGAAGGGAGGAGTTTATTAATGTTAAGGTTGTGAATATTTGCTGAGTTTTTGATTAAGTTTGGAATTTATCATAGATAATGTTTCTGCCAGATCCCGTAGACCTTGAAGAAACTCGTCCTGGATCTGTCTTCTTGCCTGCAAAAGGATACTGACCGGGACTTTCCGGTCTTTATCTCTCTGATGGTAAAGTTAGTTTATCGGTAGGGGAGTATTTAAATGTAAGGAGATGTTTTCTTACCCTTTTGGCTGACTTCACCATTATACTTATAGCCCCGGGTTGTCTTGCATTTCAAACATTCTTCGATGTGGGACAAGTATGACTCCCGTGTAGTCGTCCTCCCTCCCGGGTGGGACCGTTACAACTTTCTGCTTCGTAGCATCACGGGCCGGGGGAGGTATTTGTCGACTACCGACTACAAGTCCCCCCAAGTTCCCGTTCAAGACACGTCTTGAGTGGGGACTTGAAGAAATGGTCCGTGATGCCAAATTGTTAACGGGTACCCGATCATAGTCCCCTCAAGTTCGTACTCAGGACATGTTTGAACGGGTTGCCGTTGGGATGGAAGGTAGCGAACCATTCCACGTTAGTTGTTGCTCGAGCGCGGGGTATGATCCCCGTGTGGGTTATCAGGCCACTATTCTCAGTGTGAAGGGAATGATACAGGCATGCCCAACTCCCGTGTTTCCGGAGTCGTACAAGGGGCTTACAGCTCTCAAGGCTTGGTTGTTTCAACCTTGCATCCAACCGGTGGTACGCGCGGGGCGACCACAGCTCGCGTGTCAATTATGTACGCGGCGCGAACTTTTCAGCCCGCGTGAAAGTGTTGCCTACGGAGTGAACGCAGCTCGCGTGTAAGTTAGGTATGCGGAGCGAACTCAAGCCGGTGGTTCGCGCGGGGTGACCACAGCGCGCGTGTCAGTTATGTACGCGGCGCGAACTCTTCAGTTTGCGTGGTCACTGGCGCGCGGAGCGAACCCAGCTCGCGTAAAAGTATTGCACGCGGAACGAACCCCACAGCTCGCGTGCTAGTCATGGCACGCGGAGCGAAGTCAACAGCTCGCGAGGAAGTCGTGGCCCGCGGGGTGAACTCAGCAGCTTGCGGGGCAGTCGTGGCACGCGGAGCGAACTCGCGTGTAAGTTGAATGCGGAGCGACGTATTCAGCTCGCGTGACTTGTTCAGTCGTTTTGCGCGGGGTGAACTCCTCACCTTGTGTGGAGGGGACCCTGGTGGCTTGATTGATGGGTCTGCGTAATCCCCGGGAGCTCGGTGACCACTGGCGAGTGCTACCGGGTAGTGTTGTTGTGCATTAATGGTATGTCCGCCAGGTGGCGCTGTGGGGGGGGTGAAGGGATGTGCATTTAATGCGAGGCGTGTCACGCCTGTCGTGTTGGACAAGCTACTCGGTAGTGGGGCACGTGTCTGGATCCTACGGTGGGTGCGACTGGTTGGATTGCCTCAATGGGAGGGGGAAAAACGAGGCGTTCCGTCCCCGGCTTCGTATATAAGGAAGCGCTGCCTTATCTCCATTCCCGTCTTGCCGTTGAAGCGTGGAGGAAAGAAGGGAATTCGTACGCCTGGGGGAGTGCTGCTGCTCTGCTACAGTCAATCTTTCGATTGCGAGGTGCTATCCGTTTGCTGCTCTTGTGTGTCGTCGGCCTTCGCTATCTGGTTAGTTTCCCTTCTCTAGTGTGTAGTTGTGTGGCTGTGAGTATCTAGTAGGGTGTGGATTGGTAGATGTTTCTGGGTTTCTAGGTGTCGTCGGGTGGCGGAAACGGGTGGTGTCAAAACTTCCCGGCGGCGGTACGCGGTGTAGGTATCTGATAGGGGTTTTTTTTATAGGGTTAAAATGGAGTCAAGGGCTTCCGACGCGAGCGTTTCTGATTCGTTTCGGCTGGCCCGTGCGGATGAGGACGAGAGGATGGAGGGGTATCTGCGCCGGGAGACTAATAGGGATGCCGAGCGGGCGAAATCAAATTCTAGAGTTTCCAGCTCGAGCACCGAGTACCCGGTGATGGAAGCGATCCCGATCCCTCGCGTCCTTCACCGTTTGGAGGACGGGAGGGTGTGTGATGAGCCCATATGCAGTTACACGCCTGAGGAGATCGAACAGTTGAGGGAGGAGTGGAACATTCCTCCCGAGATCCCTATGCGTGGCTTGTACCCGGGAGAGCTTACGTGCGCTCCGAGAGATAAGTATGTAGCGGTGCATGACAACATGTTCAGGAATGGGTTCTCCGTACCGCTACCGCAATGTGTGCAGTACATACTGAGTATGCTGCAGCTCGCTCCCGGCCAGGTCCCGCCGAACCAGTGGCGTCAATTGCTGGGACTAGGTTGTCTGTATTTCCTTTCGAACTTGGGCTGGCCGACAATCAATGAATTTCGCGCGCTCTACAGGCTATCATACTCGAAGAAGTTGGGAAGCTCCGGGTGTGTAGGCTTTACCGCGCGGGACTATGAGTCAGTGATCACCGATCTCCCTTCTTCGATAAACAAGGAGTGGAGGGCGAAGGTAGTCCTGGTGGGGGGGCCCTGGCAAAGAAAGACGAGGCGGCACACGGTTCCCAACTAGTTCCGGGCTATTGGGGATCAGAGCTACTCGTTGACAGCGATCGAGCGGGAGCGGATTGCTCGTATATTCGCTGCGTGGCCCCACGACGAGGATCGTAGCTCGTATCACTTGACGCGGTGGGCCGTTCTCGCATACTGTGAGATGGGTAGAGTGCCCGGTGGGTTCATCTTGATTTCCACTTTATATCTGAAGTCTTTAGTATGCCCAGTGTAATTAATGTCGTCCTTTGGTGTGCAGGAAAGATCCCTAGGCGTGTTCCGCGCCCGAATCATCCTCTTGACATGGAGAAGGATCAAGCCCTCTTGAAGAGGCTCCTGAACAAAGGGGATCTGGCATCGCGCACTGAGGTGGACGTGGACACACATACGGTACGTGTTTTGAATAAACAGAAGGTGCTGGATGTTCCCGAAGAAGTATACGGGTCAACGGAGACTTCGCCGGTACCTCTTCCTGCAGGTTCGCCGATCACTTTGGGTGAAAGGAAAAGGCGCCATCATCACTCGAGGAGAACTCAAGGTGTCGAGGAGCCCCTGGTGACAGACACCGGCAGGGTCGTGTCCGGGAGTCACGTACCAAAGCCGAAGAAGCATAAGGCGGCTCCCGGGGCATCTACGTCGACTCCCACGCTGTCCATACTTGCCTCTGCGGTTCCGAAGATTTCGAAGACTCCGATCAGGCAGGTTCTTGATGAGTATGGTTATGCGGACGAGAAGTTCGTCCGGGCGATGGTTGGTGACCTGAAGGGGATTGATCTGGACCGGGTGAGATTCAAGGAGAGTTCTCCCTCCGAGTCCCGAAGGATAGCACGGGAGCACCTGATGAAGGTAAGCGTACGGGATGCTTGTGTTTTGTTGTGAATTGTGTTTGGGGACTGGTATTTGTAGGCTCATTCTTTTGTACTTGTAGGCTTTGTTCGCGGTGTACTCTATTGACGCCAGCGAGGACACTGCTGTACTGAAGGAGCAGGTGGCGAAGCTCAGCGGACACGTAAGCTACCTTCAGACTGAGAAGGGGTCTCTCGAAAGGGAGAAACAAGTTTTGGTCGAGAAGCTGGCCACGACTCAACAGCATGTCTGGGAGGTGGAAAGCAAAGCAGATCGGGTCCCGGAGCTCGAAGCCGAATTGCAGGCTTTGAGGGTGGTGGTGGAAAAATATCGCCCGCTGGAGGATAGGCTTCGTGAGAAAGAGGCCGAGATAGCGGAGTGGGAGAGCTTGGTTCCCGTGCGCTGTGAGCAAGCTGTTGCGGCGTTCAAGGAGTCGCAGGAGTTCAAAGGTCTGCTCCAGGCTGCTCGGGATGAGGCCATCACGGAGAAGTTCACAGAGTGGAGTGTGCACGGGTACCTCGACAAACCCCGGATGCTCGCGGATCTGCTTGCTGCGCAGGAGAAGGGCGAAGCACAGGGCTCCCAGGCTATCCACCCAGAGGGTCCTGTCGAGGCCGATCCTGAATGCGCTGGGGCCGAGGTGCATGTGTCCGAGAGTGAGGGCGAAGAAGATACACCCGACTCGGTCGAGAATGACATGGTATAGGGTGTTGAGCTGAGCGCAACTGGACTAATTTTTTGATTTTGCTGTGGAATGGCTGTGTCGGCCCGTGGTCCGGTTTGTATATTTGTAATGTGTTTCAAGTGTCCATGTTGAATTCTCATTGTTATGCCTTTGAATTGTGTTGCCTCTTTGTTTTGCCCGTTGGAATCCGGTGTACTACACCCACAGTTTTACTCCAGTGTTACGAGTTTAACTGTACAAATGTTGTGAATTTAACTTCTTCATTTCTGTAAGTTGTTAACAAAACAAATGAAGGCATCTTCCCGGTTCGACTTAACCAAACCCGGGAGGCATGATTTACAATTCCTGACCTCGATTAAACGGGGTAGAATTTAAGGTGTTCGGCGTTCCACGGGAGCCCGGTGACGATGCCGTCCCTGTCTCTTAGAAAGAATGTTGCTGGGCCGACTTCCTCCACGATCTCGTAAGGGCCCTCCCAGGTCGGATCAAGGGCCATTGGTTGGGCCATCACCCGCTTCATTACCCAATCTCCGAGACCCAAGGTGCGCGGTCTGACCTTGGAGTCGTAATGCCGGGCGACGCGCTGCTTGTAAACTTGGTTGTGTATGTCGGCCCTGTCCCTTCTCTCCTCAATGAGATCCATGTTTAACTGTAGCCCCTCTGTGTTGGTTTGTGCGTCGTATCCCTCGACTCTTCCAGTCGGTATCGTCACTTCGACGGGAATGACAGCCTCCGTGCCGAAAGCCAAGCTGAAGGATGTCTCTCCCGTTGATGCCGTAGCAGTAGTTCGGATGGCCCACAGAACCTCTGGGAGGGTTTCCGCCTACAAGCCTTTAGCGGCGTCTAACTTCTTCTTCAGCAGTTTCTTGATAATCTTGTTGACCGCCTCCACCTGCCCATTGGTCTTTGGGTGTGCTACCGATGCGAACACCATCCGGGTTCCCATGTCCTTGGTGAACTCAATGAGCCTTGGGTTGTTGAACTGCGTGCCGTTGTCGGTTATGATAGTCTCCGGGACACCGAATCTACAGTAGACATTTTTCATGAGGAACCCCATCACGCTGTCGGTGGTTATCCGACGAAGCGGTTCTGCTTCAACCCATTTTGTGTAGTAATCCACCGCTACGATGGCATACTTGTACTGTCCGAGAGCGATAGGAAACGGCTCGATCAAGTCCAAGCCCCACTGTGCGAAGGGCCACGGAGACAGCAGGATTGAGAGTGCAATGGGCGGGGAATGGACCGCGTTAGCGTGTTGGTGGCATTTATGGCATCTTGCTGCTACTTGGTCCGCCATCTTCCCCATGTTGGGCCAAAAATACCCCGTTCTGAGTGCCTTGAACGACAGGGATCGTGATCCGGAATGATTGCCACAAACGCCCTCGTGGATGTCCCGGAGGATCGTTTCACCGTTTTGTACCGATACACATTTTAAGTTGGGAAAGCAGTAACCCCTGTGGTACAGTGTATCGTTGATGAGCGTGTATCGGGCGCATCTTGATTGCAACTTCCTTGCCTGTTGCCGATTCTCCGGGCGGACGCCCTCTTTGAGGAACTCGATGATGGGGTCCATCCACGTCGGTTCTGCGAGACCGGTAGTGATGGCGAAGATTTCCGAGATCGTCTTGTCGATACTCGGCCGGTTCAGGATCTCCACTTTCATTTCTTCGTGTCTTTGCTGACGGGTGCCGGTGGCGAGCCGGGCCAAAGCATCGGCATGGCTGTTTTCCTCCCTAGGGATCTGGGCCATAGTTGCCGACTCGAATTCGCACATGAGAGCTTTTGCGAGTGCCCGATAAGAATTGAGGTGCGGCTTTTTAACTTCAAATGTCCCGTCTACTTGGTTCACCACAAGCTGCGAGTCGCTGAACACCTCGACTCTTTTGACCCCAATCCCTAATGCCAGTTGTAATCCTCCGATCAATGCCTCGTATTCGGCTGTATTATTGGACGCAGGGAAATTAAACTCCTGGGCGTGTGTGTATGCGAACCCGTCCGGGCTAACCAGGATGATTCCCGCTCCGCTCTTCTCTTTAGTGACAGAGCCGTCTACGAACAACTTCCAACACGGCTGGACTTCATGGGGAGCCTCCGTGTCCTCTTGCTCTGCCGCTGAGCATTCCACGACTCTTTTCATGGGGGTCAATTCGGAGATAAAATCCGCTGCCGCTTGCCCATTGATGGCCACTCTCGGCACGTAGTGGATGTCGAACTCTCCCAGTTCTATCGCCCATTTGGCCAGTCTCCCGCTGGTCTCTGGCTTCTGGAGGACTTGCCTGAGGGGGTAGTTGGTGAACAGGGTGATGGAATGAGCTTCGAAGTAATGCCGCAGCTTCCGGGCGGTCACGATGAGTGCTAGGGCCAACTTTTCTAAGTCCGGGTATCTGCTTTCAGCCAGTGTGTAGCCCTTGCCAACATAATACACCGGAAGCTCCACGGTGTCATCTTTTCTGATCAGAGCTGAGCTTACTGCCGTATTAGATGCTGCAAGATAAAGATATAGCATCTCCCCGGGAGTTGGTTTGGAAAGCTTCGGGACGGATGCCAAATATTCCTTGATATTCCTAAAAGCCTAGTCTTGCTCCGGCCCCCAATTGATCAGCTTGCAATGCTGGCTCTTGAGGAGTTTGAAAAACGGTGCACACTTGTCCGTGAGTCTGGAGACAAACCTAGCGAGAGCTGCGATCTTACCCGTTAGGGACTGCACATCGCTTCGGACCTTCGGGACCACCATATCCATGATGGCTTGGACCTTCTCTGGGTTCACTTCAATTCCCTGCCGGCTAATCACGTGGCCCAAGAACTTCCCTTTGACAACTCCGAACACGCATTTCTCCGGGTTCAGCCTCATACCGTACGCGAGTATAATATCGAAAGTTGTTTGCAGGTCACGAACGTGCTCGACCGCAGTGAGACTCTTGACTAGCATGTCGTCCACGTACACTTCCATGGTGATCCCCAGCTGCTTAGCGAACATCTTGTTCATCAGGCGCTGGTAGGTCGCTCCCGCGTTCTTTAGTCCGAATGGCATCCTTTTGTAGTAGTAGACTCCTTTGTCGGTCGTGAAGGCAGTATGTTCCTCGTCCGCGGGGTCCATCATGATTTGGTTGTAGCTCGCATAAGCGTCCATAAAGCTCAGCATTTCGAACCCGGAGGTGGAATCGACAAGCTGGTCGATTCGAGGCAACGGGAAGCTATCTTTGGGGCACGCCCTATTAAGACTGGTGTAGTCCACGCACATCCTCCATTGCCCTACCGCCTTCTTGGGGACCATGACCACGTTGGCCAACCATTGCGGGTATTTCGCTTCCTTGATAAACTGGATATCCAGCAGCCTCTGCACCTCTCCCTTGATGACGTCATACTTGGCCACGTCGAATGACCTCCGCTTCTGCCGTACGGGGGGTACGCCTTTACGGACTCCCAACTTGTGCGTGACTATATCACTCGAGATACCGGGCACGTCAGCGTACGACCAGGCAAACGCTCTGCTGTTTGCCTTCAGAAAACGTACGAGTTCCTCCCGCACGGCGATAGGTAAACCGGTCCCAATCTTCGTGGTTCGGGCTGGGAACTGGTCCTAGATGCAAATGAGCTCTGTTTCCTCAACCGACCCTGGTCTCTCAGATTCAGTCCCTTCCGTTGCAGCATTAATTCTGGGATCCTCATAAACATCCGACATGAGTCTATTCGTACTTCCGGAGGTTAACACCTCTGCTCTTTTCCTGCCAGTATCCCGGTCGATAGCGTAACATCCTCGTGCAGCCACCTGATCGCCATGGATGGTAACGATACCCGTGGGGGATGGTAGTTTCATCATCAGCATGTGACCGGCAATGAACGCCTTGAGTTTCCACAAGGCCGGTCTCCCAAGTATCCCGTTGTATGATGAGTTACAGTCGACTATGATGAAGTCTACCGTTGATCGTAGCGTGCTCCCCTCTGAACCTCCGAGGAGCATAGGTATGTAGTCAGATCCGAGAGGTTGCACCACGTCTCCGGAGAAGCTTATTAGCGGTTCATTATCCTGTGTGAGCTTACTGCTCCCCCTCTTTAGTGCCTGCCAAGCATTTCTGAACAGTACATTCACGGACGCCCCGGTGTCGATCAGAATTTTCTTACAGAGATAATGATCCAACTGTGCAGTGATCAAGAACGGATCCTCGTGAGGCAGCCTGGTCCCTTGCTCCTCTTCTTCTTCGAACCTCACGGATTTCCACCTCAAGTTAACATTCTGAGTGCTACAGCTCCTGAAGGCGTATACCTCCCGCCCATCTCTGATCCCGGGGCATTGTTTCTTGGCCCTGTTACTTCTCTGGTCGATCGGCTCTCCCCTGCGGATCGTGTTGATCGTCCCGTACACGGATTCCGCAGGCGCTTGCCGTTGTCCTGACACGTACTGCTGAAGCTTTCCTGCTTTTAGCTGGCTTTCGATCGTCTTTTTTAGCTCAATGCAGTTATTTATCGCGTGCGTCGCTTCCCCGTGGTATCCGCAGTACTTTCCGGTATCCTCCCTCGTTAATCGGGATAGCGGAAACTTTCTGGTCGCCGGTCCCAGGATCGTTTCCTTGTTCTCGTTCCATACTACCTCGGGGGTTGTTGTTAATGTGGTGAAGCGTTCCCTGGCTACAGGAATTGTCGCTCCAAGTCCGCCTTCCCGAGAGCTCCCTCTGCGTGGACCCCCCAATGGCTTGGTTTGCTTCCTGCCCCCGTCCTTGAACTTCTTGCTCGGGGTGCATACTTGTCCCTCTGGGTCCCCTTGCCAAGTTCTTACTTCTTGGATCGATTGCCCTCGGGATTCGGCCCTCCTACCTTCCTTTCTTTTGTTCGCATGCCGATCCCCATATGTGTCGTGGTCTGCTTGGGCATGTCTGATCGCCATTTCCATCAGCTCATCATAGCCCCGTGGGTTTTCAATCCGTACTGCGTATAAGAACTTCCCGGGCAGTAGGGCCTGGACGAAGGATTCCTCCGCCACCTTCTTGTCGAAACTCCTAACCTTGGCCGTGGCTCCCTGCCAACGATTCACAAAGGTCTTTAACCCCTCGGCGTGCCCTTGTTTTACCTTGAAGAATTGGGTGGTATTCTGCCCGTCCTTACGCAGTATGAATCGGTTCACGAATCTGTCCGCGAGCTTCCTAAAGCAATCTATTGAGCCGGCCGGGAGCTCATAGAACCAGCTCAGCGCCTCTCCCGATAGCGTTTCCTGAAACATGTTGCAGCACGCGGCATCCGAATAACCCTTTGCGTTTGTATGAGATTTAAAACTGTCGAGGAAGAGATGCGGGTCCCCTTCCCCCCCGTAGCTCAACTTTAGAGGCTTTGCTGCGTGAGAACGTACGGTCTGTGTAATGGTCTGCGTGAACGGTCCCCTTCTTTCTTCGAATCCCACACCGGGCGGGTTGTGGGCCGCCCGCCTCTCCGCCTCGTCTACCCTCGTTGTCAGGTTCACCACACTGTCCCGCATTGCCATTAGGGCCGCCTCTATGCCTGTCGTTTCCGATCTTCCATCCTCGATAGGCGTTGGGGGCGGTTGACGCGTCGCGTAACCGGGGTTAAACTAAGCGCACAATTTATTACTCTGCAAAAATCATCGTTAGTATAAAATAAGTAGGGATCGTTCAGTCCGGGGATCAATTAGGGTGATCAATCATGATGCTAAAACAAAACACACACATATATACATATTTACAAGTTGTCACGTTGGGGGTTTTTAGAAAACATTACTATGATCCTAAAGACACGAAAAATAAATCCTAGACTAATATTTACATATGATCGACAACCATACACATCATAGCATAAGTAAAAAGCAATCAAAAACATGCAATAAGATCATACAAGGGAATCGGCAAAACAATGAACAAATAACCTAACTCTAACTTAATTTCGACCTAACTAGAGCCCCTTGCGGTTCATCTAATCGTTATAAGACTTCTTAGATTATACTTAGAAAACACGTTGCGTCGAATCCTAAGCCTTTACTAATTGATTTTAAGAACACGTTGCGTCGAAAATAAAACTAACAAGTAATTATGCACAAAAGTCTTGATCGAAAACACACACAAGGTATGGCATCACTCATCCTATTAGCATGCAAATTTCTAGAATTATAACTGCCCTAAAAGCAATGGAACCTAATCGACGTTGCGCCTAACTAAGCCCTAAATACTTTGGTTGATGACATCTAAACCTACACAACAACTAAGGCCTTAGCCGCATGCAAGTGTTGATGGAGTTGCTCGAATCCTAGAAACTAATCAAGTTATGAGAATGACTACATGAACATGCTTTGCCTAATCTAATGCACAAAATTATCACAAGTCTAAGAGTATGAAAATCCTAAGTATAGATTTTGAAAATGGTTTCACAACTTTCATACAACAAAAGAATCAAGCAATCAAACATGCATATTTTATAGACAAAATAATGCAAATCTAAACAAATAAACAGAGATGAAGAATAGAATGTATGGATCATACTTTATAAGTCTTAAAGCTCCAAAGTATGGTGATGGACGGAATTATGAAAGGTGGCCGGCGGTGGTGAAATCTCTCTCTACTTGTCTATAGGATGAACACTCAAAAACTCTCGTATTACAATGACTTATGCCCTGTGTATTGCTTGGTTGTGACCGTTATCTAAGTGCCTAGAGGGTCCTATATATAGTGATTACAATGGCCAGCCAAGCCCTAACCTAAAACCAAGAGGAATTGGTTTTCCTAGTACAACAATATTAGCTTTTCCTAAACCAACTAGACTTTGAACTTCTTGAATCTTCTAGGAACTCCTTTGTTGCGTCTCTTGCCTTCAAATCCTTGTCATAATCGGCCTAGGATAGCAGATGCAAGCTTTATTTCATGGTTGCACATGGAATCCTCTCCAAAACAGGAAATGCATCTTCCAATCCTAGCCGGACTAGGATTGCTTCTTCTCCTCCATTCCGTGCAAAGCTTTGGCCCTAAATGACTTTTCAAATCTTCAATATGCTTAGTAGACCTCTCTTGATGAGTTTTGATGTGACTTTGATGTAGAAACATTGAACTCCAAACCGGAATTGCAAAGTAGCAGAATCCTGTTTTCCGGCAGACTGACCTTTGGTCATTCCTTCAGGCATAACTCTCTCCTCGTTAATCCAATTGGCGTGATTCCAAGTTCTGGGGAAACTAGACTCGTAGAGCTTTCCATCCATATATAGCACGCAATTTAATTCCAAGTATTGAATCGTACATAAGCTCTTAAAGTTAGGACACAGTAGCTGGAAACTCTGTTTTAGCCCCTGGAGTGAAATTCTCGAACTGCCGGCTTTGAGCCTTCATTTGAACGACCTCCCGAACTCCAATTGACCTGAAATTTTGAAATATTACACTTTAGCTTCCAAATAATACACTTGCAAAATTTCATCGAATTCGGATAAGAATAAGTCAGTCCGACGCAAGCCTCAAAATCACAAAAACTACATATCTTGGCACTTTTTCACAGATTTTCTATACTTAGTCGTTTTTCTAGCAATTTAAGCACATTTTTCCAAAACTATACCAGAGCTTCATTTAACTAAATTATGACTCTATCTTACTCTAAATAGACTTAACAAAACATAAATAAGGGATAATAAGATACTAATAATGTCGCATTTTATGCTCCTATCAGCGGTGGTGGGCCCTCTCTCTCCATAACTTCTGGGAACAGGTTTGCCCCGACAACGACCGTCCTGCGGGCGATCATCGGTGGCGTCATCGGTGAACCCAACCCTTCGCCTTGCGCCTCGCGGGATATGGCGGCAGCCCGCTCGATTGCCTCGTCTCTCTCCAGTCTTCTTGATAACGCGCCCATTATCGTCGCGTTATCTTTCTCCAGCTTTTTCTCCCGAGCGGTTGCTTCTAAGCGGTCCCGTGCTCTCTCTCTTTCCATACGTGCCACTTCCGCTCTTAACCTCCCTACCATGTCCTCCATTTCTTCCTGCGTGGGATCGCGCATCACCCCGTCCGGGGTCCTTTGCAGATCGTTTGTCGCCAGCGCGCGCTCCAGTCTCTCATCCGTTCCTCCCGTCCTAGTATTGTTTCCTGGTGTCCCATCTCTACTGAGGCCACTGTGGTCTCCTGTCGTCATCCTGCTCCCGACTTCTGCTTCATTTGCCTCGGTCATCATGACACTGGCTTTTCGTAAAGAGTTCCCACAGGCGGCGCCAATTGTTTCTGCCAGATCCCGTAGACCTTGAAGAAACTCGTCCTGGATCTGTCTTCTTGCCTGCAAAAGGATACTGACCGGGACTTTCCGGTCTTTATCTCTCCGATGGTAAAGTTAGTTTATCGGTAGGGGAGTATTTAAATGTAAGGAGATGTTTTCTTACCCTTTTGGCTGACTTCACCATTATACTTATAGCCCCGGGTTGTCTTGCATTTCAAACATTCTTCGATGTGGGACAAGTATGACACCCGTGTAGTCGTCCTCCCTCCCGGGCGGGACCGTTACAACTTTCTGCTTCGTAGCATCACGGGCCGGGGGAGGTATTTGTCGACTACCGACTACAGATAGGTTAGCTTGTCGGTTGTAGGTGGGAAACCGGTTGTTGGAAGGAACGTTGGAATTAGCTTAAACCCATCAAAATATATTGTCAAGGATTAAGTACGGGTTCGGCCCAGGCTGTTAAGAAATAAGAGAAGTGGGCTAGTGAGAGCATTGTAGGCTCGTGTTATTTATTATTAATTTTTGGTGGTGATACTTGGTTAGCAGAAAATAATTCATCTTTTCTTCAGAACGAGAGGATACTCGTGTTGAGGAGCATCAGGATCTACATCAGAGCTAGTCACAATATGTGAGTGGACTTTAATTTTGAATAAATTGCATGCGAAAATTAAATTATAAATATCTCCTCTATAATTATCGTTTTTATTTGTCAACATTGAGATTTGTAAAAGGTTACCGAAAATGGGATTTTCGGTACTTCTCAATCATAGATCCGAGTATATTTTGACGTGTGGGACACGTCATTGAGTATTGTTATATTGCTTGGTTGAGTGGGCCGGGATACTTATCTCGTGAGCTCTATCTAGTGGGCCGGGATACCTTTCTCGTGAGCTCTATATGATCTTCTTATTTCATCATATAAGGGTTGTTATATATTATTATTGCTAGCTAGCCTTTAGCATGAGACGCTATTAATAGAGCGTGGGAGGCTCCGACCTTAGCCTGGGAGGCTCATCTTTATGGTGAAACCCCTTTCTAATTTCTTGGATATATTCGAACTAATGGGATTGGTTCGTCATTTTTACTCTATGGAAGTATTATTGGTGAGCATTAGGTGGTGCATGCATAATTATATTGTTCGATGAACAAAAAGGGAAAGCATTTAAATCTTGTTTAGAAATTTTTATTACAAGTATTTATTATCGTTATTATTTTTGTCCACTCACGCTAACGTTTTCAAATGTTTTCCCCTGAGCGCTTTTTTTTTTTTAAAATGCCTAGTCTGCAGAGTTCGGGTTGGTTCTTGTAGGAGGCGAGGCATAGTTACCAATATCACCACCATTTTTCACCAGTAGGTTACCTGTTAACATACTAGTGTATTTTTCTTGCTTCCTCTAGTGGCTCTGATTACCTTGGGATTAATTTATGGTATTTCGGTTGTATGTTATTACTCAGAAATATATTTTAGAAATATTTGGGAGGTTGTTGTATAAATTATCTTGGGATGTTTGTGTGATGGATTTAGATTTGGTATAACGTTAATTGTGGTGGATGTGTTTGTGGGTAGCGGATGGTTCCAGGAGTTGAGGATGGATGTTTTTGTTATAGGAGTGTTTATCTGAATTTTTCAGGTTAGGGTTATCCATTTTAAAGGGAGGTTAGGCCAAATTTTTTGGTAAATTTTTCTTGGAGGTGGACACCCCATGATTTACTTCGGGTTTCAGAGTGAAATTCGGGGTGGGTCCTGAAAAGTTTGATACAGCTTCGCTTTTAAAAAAAATCAGCTTTTATCTAAACTTCTAGATTTTATTGTGTTTGGTAAACTAAACAAAAACAGTTTTTTTTGAAAATTATAGATAACTGGAAACATATTTTAGAAGCCGCCTTGATGTTGTTTTTAGAAGCTGCTATTAATAAAAACATAGAAAAATAATATTTTATGTCTTGACAACAGTTTTAAAAGTAGCATTTACCAAACATAAAATTGTTTTAATTCACAGCTAAATGCATTCACTGTACAACAGAAATAATTTTTATAAAAAGTCACAGCAATCCAAACTTGTCCTTAATGTGTGTTTGGATGCGACTGAATTCCCGAGAATTTAATCAAAAATAAAGAATTCTCTATTTCTTAGGACTGTTTTTGTGAGACCCCTGAAGTTTTCAATGACGTAAGTAGGATTGATGGTGCAGTCTTGGAAAGCTATTGATTTCATTAGCGTGCGCATGTAAACGGTCGATTAATCGGTGTTGTATGAAAAGTTGCGGGTTAGCAAAGAGCAAGGGTGATTTGGTAATTTTTTAGCCTAGCTCATATTCTAGAACAGCTTAGACTCTTAGATCATATTAGCAAAGATCAAGGCAAGTCACCGACTTCACCACCGTCTTCACCCGAACCGACCTTCTTCTCTCTTCTTTAACATATAGAACCAAATATCTCTTCATTCCACCTTAGTTTAAGAAAATCCCTCAGATACTTGTATATGATAAGGAACACACTACATGTCATCAGAATCCTATCCTATTGAAAACCAATTTTATGGAAGCTGCATAGGTAACATCCTCTTCAGAGTCAATTCCCGTCAGTCAACTTCGAGGGTTATAAACAGCACCTTCTGTTGTTTATTCGATCATACCTTCTTCATGAAATTTGTTCGGAAACGTGTCTTCTCTGCTGTGCTAAAAATTGACGATAATCCAACTGTTAGATCATTCTCAGAGAAGGTAATACTGAGGGCAGCTCCCTGAAAATCCTATTTTGAGGTTTACTTGTGATTCTGGTTCTAATAGTATTTGCCTGTCCAATTTTCTTTCAAATTCAGTTTCTCCTTGCAATGAGTTGTGTTCCTATACCGATCATGACTTGAATTCATGAAGTATACTCTTCAAGCTTGAACCAATATCCAGATATTTATTGATCAGTAAGTATTGACTTGTCTCATGCAATTTCACCTTTTCTTTGTTCATTTTCCATTTTACTGTTTTGAGTTCAATTTTCTTGTGAACCATGCTTGATATCTGAACCCAATCTACTTCATAATCTTATTTGTTGTCTCTAGTGGAGTGAGTATTCCTATACGGTTGATGTCATTGATAAAGTTCTTGCTTCTGACCTTGTCAACATGTTTATGCAAATTACCTAAAATATTGTCTTCTACTTTGGTTTGTGTTGATCCCATTTCCAATTATACATCCAAAGGATTGTATTTGAACTTATTTCAAGTCATTCGAACTTGAAATGAATATCTAATGAGAGCTTTTAATTGAATTCTTGTTCCAGAAATTTTAAGAAAACGCTGACAGATCAGTCTCTTTATGTCCAACTTTCCCTTACTTCTCAAGCTCCGTTTTTCTTGAAATTTTAGCATGTTATACCTTAGTGTTCCAACTCTAAATCTAGAAAGTTTCATGGTCAGTGGTTGAGAATTGAATCATGTATGATTTTCCAACTCCCAACAGTTTCTCTCATTATAATCTTTGTCCTTGTTCAATTCATTATAAACGATCCAGTGAGTTCCCAGAAGTACCAGGTTGCACCTTAGTCGTTTCAACCTCACTCTTAACTCTAACTCTTGATATGAAACCTACTCTATATGAGTAAATTGAAATGTTAGACATGGGAAGTGTTTGCACAACAAATGGATACGAGTTTGATAATCTGCGATATATGTCATTTTAGGACTTTGGGCAAATTGTAGACTGCTATCAATGAAGAACCAGTATTGGAGTATTATGTACATTGATATCTTGCCGTTGCTAAACAATTGAGGTAGGGAGGCTTCACCCTGGTTAGTGTTTTATACACTGCTTTATGATTTGAAAATGAACTATGATTTAAAGTTTGAGTTTATGAGATGACTTGAGAGTGAGCGGGGCATAGCGACTTCCTTGGGTTTCGATCCCCTAAACCTCCGGAGGGGTTGTACGGACTGGAGGACATCTGACATCCTTTGAGGTGTGGCGTCGCTCCTAGGCGATATGGTGTAAATGGACACTCTCGCTACTCTTCACCAGTTGTTGAAGACAAAGATCTTCGGTGAAGAGGTAGTTGGCTAAAGGTAGACCGGTCATCAGGTTTGGATTTTTTACTCGGGTACTCTTGGATTTTCAGTTGGTTTTACATTGAAAAATCTTATTTCAGTTTATTTACTTTTTACTCAACTGGCGCCTATTATTGTTATTTGGTTTTCAAACCTAGCTTGGGTGATGTTTGAGCAGCGAGAACGAAAGCTCACCCCTATTATAGTTGTCACGCCCCAATTTTCGAAGGATAATTTTAAAAAATTTTGACATGAAATATCTTAAAATATTATAATCCCAAAACCTGTTTCAACAAACTTTATGGAAAACTAAAACTCAAGCGGAAATGTAAATGTCACACAACTCAACACTGAGTTAAATATTACATTTCCTTGTTTACATACTTGAAAGTCAAGAAAATGAAAATACTCTCTTGAGTATACAACTGTCTACCCCAAATATACACAAAGTACAAAGTACAGCAAAACCCAACAAAACTATTCCACTAAGCCTCCGCCTCAACCCTGTTGATCCTCACCTGCAGGTCTAACTCCTACACCAAGAATTGGTGCACCGGGTTGTAAAATAACAAACCCGGTAAGCTAAAAAGCCCGTATGAGTAATCCCAAAAATAACACAACACTTCTAACATCCAATTTTATCACAAGAGCAATTTAAATCAATAATTAAAATCCACACTTCCAACACATTTATCAAATATCTGTACCCATGAGTCCCAGATATTAATAAATACATCTCATGACCTACAACAACAATTTGTGTACCAATGTGTCACAGATACCATAAAGTATCTCTCATGACCTACACCGACAGACGGACTAGAGCTCTATTCCTAACCGTAACCAATCACCCGGCTAAAGGCTTGGAACCCAGTTTGACTGTTCAATAATAATTACAAAATAAAAATAACATCATAACCGTAACCAATCACCCGATTAAAGGCTTGAAACCCGGTTTGACTATTTTGAACAACCATTCACTATATCACCACATCATCATCAACAACACAAGATTCACATCATAAAATTATATCCTTCACAATGATATAATTATATGAACAATATAGATTATTCCACAAGAATAACTTATCAATAATCAACAAAATTATGATCACAAGAACCTCAAAAATAAACATATAAGGAAAACTTGTTTTATCTTACCTATGAGCCGTTGGCGATCAAGCTCATATGCTTAAAAAAAACAATTAATAGCATATTATTAAATCCAACACCAACATCAAATGACCCTAATAAAATTTGGTCCAAAAGTGAACCATGATGACACTTACTCACCTATATATTCCCGCTGCATCTTCACCAAAAACACAAGGAACAAGCTCAGTAACAACTCCACAAGCTACCTAATTAGCACAAATTATAACCTTATTAACCACTCAATAAGAAACAAAGTACCCTTAACCAACCTTTAGCCTAAAGGTTGTCCAAAGGAGGGCAATCCTTCCTCCGAGACCTCCCAAGGTCGTCGGACACTCAACAACCTATCCAAGCTGCCTCCAAGTTCAACTTCCAAAGTTTACAACTCAACAAACCTCAATGATTAACATAGCACCTAATATGCACTACAAAATCAACACTTAACCTTGTCACACAACACCACACTCACAACTACAACAACTAGTTAACACAACCACCCAAATTCACTCACACTGCCCGGACGCGCTTCCACACGCCGCCACAGGCGGCGGCGAGTTTGCCCCACGCGCCACCACCAACTTCAAAATTTGGGGAAACTCCCAACACTAAACTTGTAGATCACAACATAAGGAACACTTTTTATACCTGAGACTAAGCTCGATTCAATGTGAAACTACCCTAAACAACCACCACAAACTCAGGCTTCAAATTTGCAAATCCGGGTTCTAAAACTCAAAATTGAGTTGATTAGTTTGCACAGCCACACACAGATGAAAGAGGGGAGCAAAACTCACCTAGTGCTGCACCTTGTCGCCGCCGCAAGGGGCGGTTCTAATCGGTGATGCTTCGACAGTGGCATCGGGTCTAGCTGCGCCACCTACGCTGGTCGATGACCTTGAAGATTAGCACAGTTGTGTAGAGGAGGTCAGTGCAAACCTATCGGAACCGACGACGTCTCGATTGGTGGCCGGAAAAATAAGAAACTCCGGCAAAACCGCAACAGCTCCTCCGCCTCGTGGCGGCGTCTAGACGGCGCGACGACGAGCGGCGCTGCCCTAGGAATGGAGAGGAGGTCCGTGCGAACCGAACGGGACCGGCGGCGTCCAATTTGGTGGCCGGACAACCGAGTTCCATGCCGAAGAAGGTTGAGGCGCGCGGACGGTCGGGAGAGAGAGGAGAGAGAAACCGGCTGCAATTTCCAGGGTTTCCAAAAATAAAACCCACAACTTTCTATTTATAAACTTCCCAAAACCAGAAACTAGCTTCTTCTGACCATAACTTTCTCATACGACATCCGATTTACACGTGTCGTATGTCTACGAACTCGTATCGCTAAACTCTACAACTTTCATGAATGAAGTTTTCACAAATAACTCACGAAAAATAAAGTCAATTTTTGGCCTCTTAAAAGTCAAAGCATCTTAAAATGTACTCCCGAAACTTCAACTTCGCACAAACTAAAAAATTTCCACAATTAATCCTTCATTAATTTCGGAAATAATACAAGGAAATTTATATAAAAATCTGGGGTATTACAATAGTTGGTCTTGCAGGTATTGTGCATGAGGGTTGAGGAGGATACAGGACTGAGCTCGGTGTGGTGTTTTCACCTTAAAACTTGTTGGTATATTTACACTCACGTATTTAATCTCTTATGTTCTAATTGTTATTGTTTCATTGAGGTGAAAGTTTGGTTGTAATGATGTTCATCTTTGCTTTACCCCTTCCCTTTATCTTTATTTGGTCTGAACCGAATATTTTATTACTCTTGATAATGTTTTGTTATCTTATCATGTTAACTACAAGGACAAAATGTTCAATTTCACCTCACCTTAAACTCTACGTCTTCCGCCAACTCCTACTATTTCTAAAGTTTTGTTTTTAATGAATATTGCCTTGCGTTTCTTTCGGACATGAGTTAAGCTTCTTAGCTTATGTTCCTAAAGGTTCGCGACACTGTAATGTATCTGATTTGGAGAGGTGCAAATTTAGGCGTTACAGAAAATGGTATCAGAGCATTTGGTTTTCCAATCTCTTCTATTCTTTATTACTACCTCATATGCTTAGTGATACATAGTGTCTTTAGAGTGTTGGACCGACCTCGGAGGATTCATTAGCCTCATATGCTTAGTGATACATAGTGTCTTTAGAGTGATGGACCGACCGCGGAGGATTCATTAGCATTATATGCTTTGGATGCTACATTTTTATTAAGTATGTGGGGTAGTTGCTCTTGCCTCAATCTATGGACTGTCCAGTGTCGATTTATTTCTATTTGTTAAATCCACTTGTTCTATATTCTTGACTGTTGATATATTTTGTTAATTTGATCCGTTCAAATTGTTCTTGTTACAAAGGTCTTTTGGTTAAATAGAATGCCTTTACTATATTATAATTCCAGATTTCCAGACTTGGAATACTTGCTTTCGACTTTGTTCTGAAAAGATTTCGAACTTTTCTTCCTATGATGAAACTGCTTGAATGAGTTTCATACTTGCATTTTGTCTCTTGCCGTTGTTTAAACTTCAGAAACTATTCTCCTATTTTCAGTGATAAACCTTATTCTGTTGGTTTTGACCATGTCTAGTACTGATCTGAAATCTTTCAGTCTCTATTTGTTGAAGTTCTAAACCTCATTCTCAGTTCTACTAGTTGAAAAGCAATTGATAGTTTATCTTATTGAATTCTTTGTAACCTTGACGTTTGTCGTTACCTCAATTTTCTTTATTTATTGAGTACACTAAATTTCTATCACTGAGTATTTTACGTAGACTGTTGTTGTATCCATCTGGAATTACGTTAATCTCTGTTCAAGATCTCAAGCCTGTTAAGGCTTGCGATTATGCTGTCCAAATTGTTAGACTACCTTACTATTGAAATTCTTTTGAGACACCTTATGTCTCCATTCCACTCCGAGATTTGAATTTGTGTCTCCAATTTTAAACTTGATCAGACTTGAAGTTTAGCTTCCATTCTGTTATGAAGCTTTCATGTATGTCTTTATGTGTTTTGTTTCGATCAGTTAATCCCTCACAACTGATTTCATGGAAATGAAACTATAGTTTTACCTTGTGGCTGTAATACTGAGACTCATAAATTCCACATAAGATTTATGTTGGAATCTCTCTCTTTCCTTTAAGTTTTAAATTGCTTTGCTTTTAGAAGTTGCATTTATTCTTAGCTATGTTGGAATTGTATTTGGAAATTTTTGAAGCTTGTGAGTTGGAAGAATTTTATACTTCCTTGAATGCTAACGTGTCTTTGTGTTGAAACCTTACGTCTTAAAGCGTAAGTGTTGACTTTTAAAGCATCATATTGATAATGATTTGAGATCTCTTGTGTTCACCTTGATGTGGACTTTCTTCATTCGACTGTTGAACTTCAATCGAGTTTATATTTACTGCTAGTTCCTCTTATTTGTATAATCAGACTTCACTTTGAAAAATCAGATTTGGTTTTTTAGTTTTGGAAGTATTGGAATCCTTGTTCATGAACTTTCTCAGTCAAAAGTTCTTTCCTTGCATTGAAAGTTACAAGCCATGTTAAATTATGAATCTTCAATTCGATGTTAGCTTGGACTAACTGTATGTGTATGGATTGAAGTATTTGTTCAGTTTGTATTTTGGAACAGTATTCCACTTTCCGTGTCACCTCATTGTTTGACTGGTATCCTACTCTGTTACAATTATTTGATAACAGTTTACTTGACTTGTCTATATCGTCAATCCATGAAATACTTGTCCGGTTGGAGCTTTGAGCATTCTGTTATTTGAGCACGAATTGTAATTGTAACATACACCCAGAGCTCGTCCCACTCGTGCACAGACCAACAAAGGAAATTACTTGGAATTGGAACAAGAAAAGGCTGACCATGAGTTGAGTAAAAGTATGCTAGTGAGCAGGTAAGTCATTTCATGACTTGAATATTTGGATTAATTTGAATTGAGTACCCGTGGTGTTAGTTCTTATTGCCTGCTTATAAGCTTGCTGCAATGAATAAAGCATTGAATTGGAAAGATGATATAATAGAATGTGGAAGACATTATTGTCTGCAATCGGTATCTTTTACATTTGAGAATAGGATGATAAAGGGAGAGAAAATCTCACTTCATTATCTGTTCGTTATCTATAATAACAGATTACATGCCTTGACACCAGCTAAGTGTATGCTGCCCTAGCTGCTGTGGCGATTGTTTATGCTTTAAGATTTCTCAGTTAGAAATTTAGAAATTTTGAGATTCAATTTATAAGATTTGCGCAAGATGATTCTGTTGGGAAAATAATATAATGGAAGTAACAACTCAAAACCACACAAAGGATAAATATACAAAGATGTAAAAGATAGAAGAAAGGGAACACCGGATATAACGTGGTTCGGCGATGTGCCTACGTCCACGGGGCAGCAATAACAAGAACTTCAACTATGAAATAATGGGTACACGAGATACACAACTTCAAGAACAGTACTTGAAGGAAACCCTCTCTCACACTTGTGCTATCAACTACTCTACACTCTCAACTTGGAGTGGACACTCTTCTATACTTGGAAGATGGATGTTTCTCTCTTGGAAGAAATGCTTGAGATGGATGAGATGCATGGAATGAGCAAATGACTCTCCTTTTATAGGCTAAGGAGGAACCATCTAGACCTCTCATTAGTGCTCTCCTAATAAATGGTACTTCATGAGTCTTCCTGTAACTCATGCCTTGACTATAACCCCAAAACCATTCATGTAACCTTGTGTAACTCATGTAACCTTTGTGTAACTCATGAAACCTTTCATATTATTTTCATTACTATTTTATTTATTTTGGTCTAGATATTATAACAATCTCCCCCTCCAGACCAACCCAGGGACATACGCGGCAAGACTTCTACTTGAAGTCCATCCCAGCGGACTTGCTGCAATACTCCAACTTCTGTTGTGGCATAACCTTAGTCAACATATCTGAAGTATTCTTGTTGGTGTGAATTTTCCTCAACTGCAAAAGCTTCTTTGACACTATATCTCGTATCCAATGATAACGTAGATCAATGTGCTTAGTGCGAGGGTGATAAACTGAATTTTTACTCAAGTGAATTGCACTCTGACAATCACAATGCACCACATACCTTTCTTGCTTCACACCCAACTCGCGAATGAACCTTTGTAGCCATAACATTTCCTTGCCTGCTTCATTCACCGCTATGTACTCGGACTCAGTGGTGGATAAGGCAACACACTTCTGTAACTTAGACTACCATGATACAGCTCCCCCACAAAATGTAAATAAGTACCCAGAAGTGGACTTTCTGTTATCAAGGTCCCCAGCTAAATCTGCATCTGTGAAACCCTCCAAAACAGGTTCGGATCCACCAAAAGACAAGCACAACTTTGAGGTGCCCCTCAAATATTTGAGTATCCACTTAACAGCTTCCCAATGCTCTCTACCAGGGTTAGATAAATATCTACTAATAACTCCAACTGCATGAGCAATATCTGGACGAGTACATACCATGGCATACATAAGACTACCAACAGCTGATGAGTAAGGGATACCTGTCATCTTGTCCTTCTCCTCTTGTGTAGTTGGGCATAATAATCTGCTTAACTTAAAGTGATTACCTAGAGGTGAGCCCACTGACTTGGCTTCTTTCATGTTGAACCTTTCAAGCACCCGTTCAACATACCTCTCCTGTGACAACCATAATTTATTTTCCTTCCTGTCACGGGTAATCTCCATGCCCAAAATCTGCTTAGCTGGACCTAAGTCTTTCATATCAAAAGACTTTGATAAATCTGCCTTCAACTTGTGGATCATAGAAACGTCTTGCCCCACTATCAACATATCATCAACATAAAGCAACAAAATTATAAATTTACCTCCAGTGAACCGTTGAATGTACACACATGGGTCTGCATCAGTTCTTTTGTATTCATGACCCACCATGAATGAGTCAAACTTCTTGTACCATTGTCTTGGCGCTTGCTTCAGCCCATACAAACTTTTCTTTAGCTTGCAAACCATGTGCTCCTTGCCCTCGACCTCAAAACCTTCTAGTTGCTCCATGTATATTTCTTCCTCCAAATCACCATGTAGGAATGCCGTTTTTACATCTAACTACTCCACCTCAAGATCTATGCTAGCTGCCATGCCCAAAATAACTCTGATAGATGTCATTTTGACAACTGGTGAGAAGATCTCATCAAAATCTACTCCTTCCTTCTGCCCGAAACCTTTGACAACCAAGCGAGCCTTGAACTTTGTCAACTGTTCATTCTCGTCCCTCTTCAACTTAAACACCCATTTGTTTTTAGTGCTTTTCTGCCTTTAGGAAGCTCCACCAACTCGTAGGTGCCATTTTTCAACAAGGACTCCATCTCAGACTTCATATCTAATATCCACTTGTCGCCGTCTGCATGAGTCTTCGCCTCCTCAAAGCATTCAGGCTCTCCATCACCAGTCAACAGAATGTATTTGGAATATGAATTATCTCCATCACTAGTGAGCAAAATATATTGAGAAGAAGGATACTTGGTACTTGGCTACAACACTCTATGAGATCTTCGAACTGGTGCTTGGGCATTTTCTTGTTGCTGCTCTTGATTAGGCTCTTCCTGATTAGGCTCCCCCTGATCATGATCATCCTGAACCAGATTCTCCTGGTCATCATTTGGAAAACCTGCAGCTTCTGGTTCTGCCGTATCAGGAACGTCTTCATTAACCATTTCTTGAGGTTTGTTAGACTCTTCTTGGAGCGGAGACGAGTCATAAGTGAGACGCTCTGCATTTTCTAGTATGTTCTTGTCAAAATTTGCAACAGTCTGATCCTCATGGAACACCACATCTCTGCTTCTGAATAACTTCTTGGTTATTGGATTCCACAACCGGTAGCCCATCTCTTCATTACCGTACCCAAGAAAGATGCACGGCACGGCCTTGTCATCTAGCTTCAATCTTTTCTCCTTTGGAACATGTGCAAATGCTTTGCACCCAAATACCTTCAAGTGAGAATATGAAGCGCTTCTACCGGTCCACACACTCTCTGGAGTCTCCAAGCCCAACGGTACACATGGTGTTCGGTTGATGAGGTAACATGCAGTTGTCACTGCTGCGCCCCAAAACTCTTTCGCCGGTTAGCTGTCTTTACCATGCTTCTCACTTTCTCCAAGATGGTGCGGTTCATCCTCTCTGCTACACCATTATGTTGTGGGGTGCCAGGAACTGTCTTTATGTGTCTAATGCCATGCTTCGAACAATAACCTCTAAACTTGTTCGAAGTGTACTCTCCACCATTATCACTGCGGAGACACTTGAGGGTTCGTCCCGTCTCCCTCTCAACCATGGCATGGAACTCCTTGAAGGTTTGGAACACCTGGTCTTTTGATTTCAACAAATACACCCAAACCTTCCGTGAAGCATCATCAATAAAAGTAACAAAATACTTGTTATGACCTAGTGAGTCAACTTCCATGGGGCCACATACATCAGTATGTACTAGGTCTAAAAGATTCTCCTTCTTGGCGAATGTATCAGAAAAGCTGACTTTCTGCTGCTTACCAAACAAACAGTGATCACAAGAGTCAAGAGAGGTACCTTTGGCAAAGGGAATAAGAGACTTCTTTGCCAGAACTTGCAATCCCTTCTCGCTCATGTGGCCCAGCTGCTTATGCCATAGACTTGGGGAAGAGTCTTCTCCAACGTTCAACTCCCCTTTTCATATCTTGCCGTATGTCTTGTAGAGGGTACAACACAGCTTCCCTCTAGCCACCACTAGTGATCCTCTGGTAAGCTTCCACTTTTGGTCTCCTCCGTGATGATGATATCCTTCCCGATCAAGCACACCGGTTGACATCAAATTAAGACGTAAGCTGGGAACATGTCGAACATCTTTCAATATAAGCTTGTTCCCCAAATAAGTCTCAAGGCAAACATCTCCAACTCCTGCAATCTTGGAGTAGCCTTCGTTGCCCATCTTTACAATCCCAAATTCTCCACCTCTATATGTAGAGAAGAACTCCTTATTTGGAGTGGCATGAAAAGAGGCTCCAGAATCAACGACCCATGGAACACCGGGAGTATCGTCATGAACATGTAGGCATTCTCCTTCAAGGCAAAGGAACTCATACACATCATTGCACACGGCAGCGGTTGTGTTCCTTGTGTCATCCTTTGGTTGAGAACTGCCTTCTCGCACCTCCTTTGGATCCTTTTTCAACTTGTGACAATTTTTCTTCATGTGCCCAAAAATGCCACAATGATGGCACTTTCCGTTGAACCTCGTTCTGGATCGGCTTACACTCCTTCCATGACCTTTGGATCCTCTACTCTTGCTCCTTCCTCTGTTCTCCGCCACGAAGACTTGGCTACTGTCGGAGCTTGAGGCTTTTCTCCTTGTCTCTTCATTCAACAAGTTACTTTTGACATTATCCATAGTCAATTTACCATCAGGAGCAGAGTTACTTACAGTGATGACAAAAGTCTCCCAATTGTCCGGCAACGACCCCAACAACAACAGTGCTTGTAATTCATCATCGATCGCCATCCCCATGGTTGTCAATTGATTAATTGTACTTTGGAAGTTGTTTAGATTCTCGGTGACCCTCACACCATCACTATACTTCATGTTGACAAGCTCTTTGTGTTTACGCCTAGATTAATATTTTACTGGACAGTAAATGTCTATGTGAATATTAATTACATTCTTGATTCATGTCATACCGGCGAGATGGAGTTTCTCCAAGTTTACAAGTGAAAGCTCGCCAATGAGACCAGGCGAGCCAAGTTAGACTTCGCGCGGAGCGAACTGCATGATAACTTTACTTCACTTAGCCTTCGCGCGGAATGGACATAGGCGGACTACGAAGTTCACGTGGAACACTTAGCTTGCGCGCGGAATGGACATAGGCGGACTACGCAGTTCGCGTGGAACACTTAGCTCGCGCGCGGAATGCCTTCGCGCGAAATTACTATTCAACACTCCGCGAGGCGAAGCGAGATTGCCAGTCCGCATAGGCGAGGCGAGATTGACTTTCCGCGTAAGCGAGGCGAGCTGGCGAACTAGCTCGCGTAAAGGACTTCGCGAGGCTGCGACATGCGGAGTCCGCGCGCACCACGACAAACGTTGAAGACTTTTACAAGTCTTTGACATACTTCGGGCCAACCCCTGTGGCCCATTAAATATAAAAAGCCCTTTTAAGGCTCGCGAGCTGCAATAGCCCGCGAAATGGACGCGAGCTACAGAAGCACGTGAGATAGCACCCTGTAGCAGCCCGCGAGATGAGGATGCTCATAATTCCAGTTCGCATAAGAGTCTACAATGGCAGCGCAGAAGCAATGCCCTATGCGCGGAATAGAGTGTGCGAACTGGGCAGGTGTCACCAATTGGTTGGTTCGCATGGACGAAACAGTGTCTTTGTGAAATAGTGTTTCAGAGTCCGACTTGGATTCTAATCACTTTGCTTCTGCCGAACTACTATATAAGGGAGCTCGAACCCTAACAGAAGGCTCTCTCTCAAAAATCAATACAAACGACGACCCTCAAATCAATACAAACAACAAACAAACACAACTGAAACCCAGTTTCCCTTCGAGCCCCTCGAAACCCTAACCCTAAGCGCCGCCGCCTAGGTCTTTCTCCAGAGCTCTCTGGACTCTGCATCCCCGCTTCTCTCTGAACTCCCTGTGATTGCTCTGCTCGCGCCGCCTTGAGTATCGACTTGCTTGTGCTCGTAAATCCTCCTCTGAGGTGGCACCTGTGACCCCCCTTTCTGCCTGATCAAGAAGTCAAGCGCACCCCCCATCAACCTTTTCCTCGTTCACGAGGTGGCACGCCCGCAACACTCCCCTCTCTTTGTCTGCTAGAAACCTCTGCTCCGCGCGCTGAGGATCGTGGCCAAAACATTGGCACACCTAGTGGGACACGGAGTACAAGCAAATACATCATTGGGAAACCGGAGGAAGCGCCGTACCGAAAGCCCCAGTTTTCCTGTCTCAAGCATAGATCGCTGCGGTACAAGCCCCATAATAGTGCGGCTTGCCGATCCCTCAATCAAGAGCAGGTTCTTGCTCAGTTTGGTAATCCGGATTACAGCGAGACCGCCATGGTAGGCTCTCAGCCGACCCGAGATACAGACTCTACTCCATCTATGGAGCAAATCGTCCAGATGTTCGCACAACTCACGGGGCAGATCCAAGGTCTCACAACCCAAACCCAGGGTCTGTCAACCCAAACCCAGGGTTTGACAACCCAAAGCTCTGCCACTCAACAAAGCCTCACCGACCTTGCTGCTAAGGTCGACGGCCTCGCTGACCAAGTCAAAAGGGACAAAACCCTTTGGGAAGCGGACCAGCACAACCTTACCGTACTCACTGAGGACTTCAACCAGTTTGTCAGCGAGACAAGAGAAACCAAAGGCTTGGTCGAAGGAAGCCTGCAACAGATCCGCTTGGAGCTGGATCAGAACACGGAGACCGTGAAACAAGGCGCGGAGACCGTGAAGCAACATGCAGAGGTCCTGTCGCTCACTCGCGCGACAGTAGACGAGCAGCCCCGCCGCCTGGACGAGCACGACACCAAGCTGCATGACCAGCAGAACGCTTCCTTTTTTGGAAGTAAGAACAGTTTAGAAAACCTAGACGAGTTCAAAGACAAACAGGACCGGCTGAACCTACGGGTCCTTGAAGTTGAGGACTGGATGAGGGCGCAAGCGCCAAAAACCCCTGCTCTAAACCCTACCGGCCCAAGCGCGAGCGATGGGACAGCCAAGTATATTCCTTCCAATGAACGTACCAGGGGAAACCCTAAGGTCGGGACTCCGAAGTCCCCGCAGTTCGTGCCAGGGGCAGGAACGTCAAAGAGCCCGCTCCCGCATGGCTCGTTTGCCTCTCCTAGGGGGCTGAATAGTTCTCTACGTCAAGGAACCGGGACACCAGATGACCCGCTTCTCGTCCATTCCAGCCTTACTCCCAAGAATGGCGGACAGGTTGTCAGTTTCTCTGCATGGCCAAACCATGGGGAAGAGGCGGAGTCCGCGCCCGTGACCACAGCCGATTGGCGCCAGCTTATCTCCTCCATTGTCAAGGAGCAAACCGGACACGGTGATGCTAACTTGCAGTATCGCGACCCCTATCCAGATAGCGTGGCGCAATACCCCTTCCCGCATGGGTTCAAGAACGTAGTGTTCACTACCTTCTCCGGCGAAACAAGGGAGGACGCAGCAACCCACATGGCCCGCTTCAAAGTCCAGTGCGGCCAGTATGGGAACAACGACATCCTCAAGCTCAAGCTCTTTGGGACCTCTCTGTCCGGAGCTGCATTTACTTGGTACTCCAGGTTGAAGCCGGGATCCATCGCGGACTGGCCTACCATGGAGAAGCTGTTCCGGGAGACCTACGGTACCATTGAGCCAGAGGTCGGCTTTGACTCCCTCACTCAGATGAGTCAGCAGAGCATGGAGTCAGGAGTCTCCTTCCTCCAGCGGTTCAAGATCCAACAAGCCAAGTGCGACTTTCTCCTACCCGAATAGGAAGCCATTAAGTTGGTTGTCCGTGGTCTCGAACACCGCCAGCGGCTGAAGCACCATGGGGAACGCTTCATGTCTATGGGCGACCTCATCAACAAGGTTGGCAGCTATGAACTCATCCTCAACGAGATGGACGAAAAGGCGAATGCCTCCAAAGGGACGTACGTGCCGGGGAGGAACAGGATAGTCGGGGCGTTAAACCTCCAATCCTCCACGTTCGACCCTTACTACCAAAGGCAAAAGGAGAATGAGGCCGCACAGGGGTATGTTGACGACGTCGGAGCAGTCGAACTGACCGGGAAGCCTTTGGCTCACAAACTGAAGAATCTCAAGATGATCCGCGAGCCAATCACCATTCAGTCCTTTGCATGGACTAAGACCGAATACGAGTCCTACACGTATGATGCGAAAAACGCCCATCTTGTCTTTAATGACTTGATTGAGGCGAGCTACGTGCGCTTGGACCATAAGATCCCGTCCAAGGAAGAGCTGAAGGACAAGAAGTATTGCAGTTTCCACAATGCTTACAATCACGACACTAAGGACTGTGTCAAACTCCGCGACCAACTGCAGACTTGGTTGAATTCGGGCGCCCTGAAAATGAAGACGCCAGGAAGCACAGCTTCTCTGGTGGACGTGGATCCTTTCCCCACCATGGTTGGTATGGTCGAGGTGAATTGGGCCGACCAGCCAAGGGAGAACAGCCATCACCGCGCACCAAAGCCAGGCGAGCGGCGAATTACCTTAGACCTAGCCAAGCATCCAGAGGGTGATAGTCCGCGCCGGGTGCTTAAGCGAGACCGAGAGAATGGTAATGATGACACACGTCAGCCATCTCGCCGGTACACTTACAACGTCAACCTCGCGCACGAGGTCCTAGACGATCTTATTGACGGCGGACTCGTCACTGTGTCGAGGGCCTTGCCCTATGTTGAATACAAGGAGGGCCGCGTCCACTACAAGCTCCATGACAGTTGGGGACACAGAACTCGCGACTGTTACCAGCTCCGCGAGCAAGTCCAGGACTGGTTAGACCTCAAGTATATTCGCTTCAAGGACAAAGGCGGCTTCATGATCACAGTTGCTGACATCGCCTGGCCTCGCGTCGGCCAGCGCGCGATAACTTTGGACTTATCTCCAAACGCGGGCCAACGCGACCCGCCAGGTCGAAACAGTAAGAGGCCGGCGAATGACTACACCATTCTGGCGAACCAAGGTGGGAACCACTACCCGGCAAGGGAGGTAGCCGCCAGACCACAGCCCGATCGCCTTTCAAGAAAGGATAAAGGCAAAGTTACCATGCAGGACGATATACCGTCTCCAGCTGACAACTATCATCCCATGAGTCCCAGGACTCGCGAGGAGCTGGAACAGAGGATCAAGCGCCTCGAAACCTTCATTCAAACACACTGGACTAAAGATGTACCTTCCTCTCCAGCTTCAAGCGAGATGGACGTCTCCGACTCCGGCAGTGAACGCCAAGATAGCGAGGCTTCAAGCCCCAGGCGAGGTATCTTGACTGATCCCTATATTCCTCCGACATCCAAATCAGCGATCAAGGAAGGGATTTGGTACACACAGCAAGGGGGAAAGCCGGTTACCATCAGCATATCCAAGAAGCGGAAGCTACAGAAGAAGTATGGCAGCATACAACGTGCCTTGCGAGCGGCCGATGATGGCATCATCCGACCCTCGCAGCTCGCGCAGACACCCGAGAGAATGTGGAGAGAAGCTGAGGGCTTGCGCGCTCTACTCCAAAGGCCACCTGTCACGCCTCCACGTGTCTGTGCGCAGGCAGCAGATGACCCCGCTCCAAAGGCAAATGTCTTCTGCCGCCTCACCGTGCCACCAAGACAGAATCCGCACCCCGCGAGGTACAGATCATCTCTGGAGTCAGCAAGGAGCAGGGAGCCACAGTTCTCCCGGCACAAGCCTTCATCAGAACCTGAGAAAAGAAGGGATGTCTTACCTCCACCAAGGCGAAGGCAGTCGCCAGAGGTTGAGAGAAGACGAGAACCGTCTTCCCCAGCGAAGCGAGGGCTGTCCGCCGCATCAAGGCCAGAGCCAAGGCGCGAGCTGCCTCGGTCATCACATCCTCCGAAGCCTATTCGCCAGGAACCTGAGGTTAAAAAGGAGCTATCACGACCGGGTCCGCCCCATCCTCAACCCACACAGGAGCCTCAGGTCTCAGTCCTTCCTCCTAGGGCAGAGGACAATGCCAGAGCCCCACTAGCCGCGGATAAGCTTTCAGCCGCGGACAAACAGCCTTCGACCAAACTCGTATGGCGACCACGGCAGCCAGAGGGCAACGTCTCGCCAGGGGTCGAAAGTAGCACCTCCAGCCCTAACCTCGCGGAGCTCATGGCCCAATGCTTCCGCGAGAATTCACTGAACGAGGAGACTCATTCCGAGCCTCGAATCAACTTGGGTGACGACCAAGCGGAAGGGCAGGGTGAATCATTCACCTGCAATATGCTCGAGGTCTCTGCATGGCCAGAACATGAAGAAGTCAACCCGGCGGAGAGCGCATTTGCTATGCTCGAAGGAGACAATGGACCCATTGAGACTCCACTAATCCCAGTCCACGAGCAATTCTCTTTTCAGGTCGAAATGGTTTTCTTCATATCTGAGAGATACGCTCTTCCGCCAAATACAACATGCAACGCGGCAGATATTCCAGACAATAGTGAGAGTGTCTGCGACATATCGCCCCCTTGCAGCAGCGAGATGGGTCCAGTCCTGGCGGAACCTGTGAACGCTCCACCAGTGGAAGCTACGAGCAGCGTCACTCGCATGCCGACTCTGACCTTCTCCACTCCGACTCTGGATATGGCCACTCACATGAGGCCATTTTATATCACGGCTGAAGTTGAAGGGATCATGATAAACAAAATCATGGTCGACACGGGGGCGGCAGTGAATGTCGTCACCACCCGTACTATGGGACTCCTTGGTATCCCACGCTCGATGATCCAGACTACGTCCTTGACAGTCAAGAACTTCACCGGACAAGTCTCCAGGACTTTAGGTTTGTTGTTCTTACGGGTCAAGGTGGGTCCGGCTTCAAGGGTTTACACATTCTTCGTCGCCGAGTGTGCTTCATCCTACAGCATGATCCTAGGCCGCGACTGGATACATAGAAGTTTCTGTGTGCCTTCCTCCATGCACCAAGAACTCCTGATTTGGGATACAGAGAAACGCGAGACGATCCTCATCCAAGCGGACCCGCGTCCCTTCTCCATTTCCGCCAACTTCAACGACACACCGCCTCAAGCCCGCAATCCCACATTACAAGTCAACGTGGGAACTGCAGAGAAACCCTTATTACTTTCCATCAGTGCTAAGTTGGCGGGACAAGAAAAGGAAGACCTTCTCGCCTTACTACACGAAAATAGGGATTGTTTCGCCGCGCAGTACGAGGACATGCCTGGCCTCTCCCCGGATTTAGTTTGTCACCGTCTGCCTACTCACCCCGACAGACGTCTAGTTCACCAAGACGGCAGATTCATGTGAACTGAGACCCAGATCTTGGTCAAAGAAGAGATTGAGAACATGCACCGATCAGGTATCATTCGCGTGACCAAATACAATGAGTGGCTGTCAAACATCGTTCCAGTCCGCAAGAAGAACGGCAAAACGCGTGTCTGTGTTGACTACCGTGACCTCAACAATGCAACGCCTAAGGATATATATCCCATGCCTGTTGCTGACCTCCTCATTGACGCGGCCGCGGGGCATGAAGTGCTCTCCTTTATGGATGGAACCGCTGGTTACCATCAGATCCCTGTCGCTGAAGCAGATCGCCACAAGACTACTTTCCGCTGCCCAGGGTTCGCGGGCGCGTTCGAGTATGTTGTCATGCCATTCGGACTCAAGAACGCGGGGGCAACTTATCAACGCGCCATGAACCTCATCTTCCACGACATCTTAGGCAAGTTGATCGAAGTCTACATCAACGACGTCGTGGTTAAAACCAAGACGCGGGCGACACACGTTGAAGACCTTCGGCAGGTTTTCACACGGATGCGGAAACACCACCTGAAGATGAACCCCGCCAAATGTGTTTTCTTCGCGGAGGCAGGCGACTTCCTTGGTTTTCTCATCCATCAAAGAGGTATCGAGATCCCCAAGGACAAGGCGCAGGCGGTAATCAACGCCTCGCCTCCTACGACCAAAAAGGAGCTCCAACAATTGATCGGGCGCATCAATTTCCTCCGCCGTTTCATTTCAAACGCGGCAGGGAAGGTTCAGCCTTTTTTGCCTCTTCTAAAGCTCCAGGGGCAACTGAGTTCGTTTGGGAGCCACAACACCAGGAGGCCTTCGATCGTATTAAGGATAACCTTGCAACCCCACCTGTTTTGGTTCCCCCTCGCCCGAGTGTTCCGCTTAAGCTCTACATCGCCGCTGCTGACTTGTCCATTGGCGGACTCTTGGCACAAGACGATGAGAATGGGGTGGAACACGCCGTTTACTATCTTAGCAGGGTGTTGACCGATTGCGAGACGCGCTACTCCCCAATGGAAAAGTTGTGTCTCACCCTTTTCCTTGCAGGTTGCAAGCTCCGCCACTAGATGTTGGCCTTCACCACGGTGGTGATCGCCCAATCCGACCTAGTCAAATATATGCTTTCCCGCCCTATCCTACGCGGACGCATAGGTAAATGGATATTGGCCTTGTCTGAATTCTCGATGCAATATGTTCCGCAGAAGGCAGTTAAAGGACAGGTCATAGCAGATTTCCTCGCGCATCACCCGCCCACTGAGCTGACAACATTCCGCGAGTTGGAAGTCGTTGCAGTCTCTCCTTCTCCATGGACTCTCTACTTCGACGGCTCACGCACTGAACTCGCTGCCGGTGCTGGGATCGCCATCGAGAACCCGGCAGGAGACCGTTTTTCTTACTCTTTCCAGCTGGACTTTAAATGTACCAATAATCAGGCGAAATACAAGGCGCTCATTATTGGACTGGAAATCTTGCTGGACTTAGGAGTCCGCGAGGTTCAAGTCTTTGGCGACTCCTTACTGGTCGTCAACCAACTCGTGGCGAAGTTCAAGTGTTTAAGCTCGTCCATTGAACCTTACTTGCGAAAAACTTTTGATGTCTTTGACCGCTTGGACGATGTTCACATTGAACACATCTCGCGCAGATCGCATCCGGTCTTAGCCTGCGCGATGGAGTGCGCGAACGACTCCTCAAAGTCGAGCGACGTACACTTCCTTCTTTTCTTGCTAGGGGGCAATATGACACAGAACCTCTCCACGTCGCTGCCTTAGATCCTATCGATGAAGATTGGCGGCTACCGTTTATTGCCTACCTCGAACACCCTCATGACGCCACCCATTCCAGGCAAATGCGGTTTCTCGCCCTCAACTTTGTGCTTCGCAATGGTGAGCTTCGCCGACGCGGCGAGGACGGTAACGACTTCCGCTGCATGTATGGCAATGAGGCTAAACGGCTCATGCGTGAGGTGCATTCCGGTGTTTGTGGTTCGCATCAGGCTGGACCCAAGATGCGTTGGTTAATCCGCCGCCACGGTTACTACTAGCCTACTATTCTCAAAGATTGTATTACTTTTGTCAAAGGATGTCAGGATTGCCAGGCTCACGGACCAGTGCAACACATTCCAAACATTCTGTTACAGCCGATCATCAAACCTTGGCCATGTCGAGGTTGGGCAATAGACTTCATCGGTCTCATTCACCCCCATTCCTCCGAACAGCACAAGTTCCTTATCGTGGCCACCGATTTCTTTACCAAGTGGGTTGAGGCTGAGCCACTCAAGGTTGCTTCCGCGACCTCGGTCCGTAACTTTATTTTCAGCAACATTATCTCCCGCTTTGGTATTCCAGAATGCATCGTAACGGACCGGGGGGCAGCTTTCATGGCGGATTCTGTAGTCACTTTCCTCACTGGTTATGGCGTCAAACTCCTGCATTCAACCCATTATTATGCCCAGTCCAATGGTCAGGCGGAGGCGAGCAACAAAGTTATCCTCGGCATCCTGCGCAAGATGCTAGAGTTGAACCCCCGCGTTTGGCATCTAGAACTTCACCATACTCTGTGGGCCTACCGTACCTCCAAGCGCGGTCCAACCGATACCACCCCTTATGCTCTCATGTTTGGCCATGATGCCGTCCTCCCCCTGGAGGTTCACGTCGCCTCGCTTCGTGTCCAGGAACAGCACCAGTTGCTTGGTGACGACTACGTCCAAGCAATGTGGCAGGAGCTTGAAGACCTTGACGAACATCGCATCACTGCTTTCAACAATCTCATCCTCGAGAAGCAGCGTGTTGCGCGGTCCTATGATAAAGTCACTCAAGGTCGGAGCTATGCCGAAGGCCAAACGGTATGGCGTGCTGTGCTCCCCCTTGGGGAGAAAACCGACGGCCGCGGGAAATGGTCCGTGCGGTGGGAGGGACCCTTTATTATTCATCGCATATTACCTAAGGGGGCGTACCATTTGCGTGACCTCGACGGTTCGCTCCATCCTAACCCTATTAATGGTCGTTTCTTAAAACGCCACATCGCTAGTGTTTGGGAGCGCGCAGACCCTCCTCCCCCCTCTGATCCCGTGACCACTGTCATTAGTGTAACGCGCCGTCGCGCTTACGCTCCATCCCCTCACACTAGGGGGCAACACCAGGAAGAAGCATGCAATTAGTTTTTAAAACGTGCGTGGTCTAACTAACAGACCAGTACAAGATTGGGGCCTATTCCAGAGGCCCTAAATATTTAGAAAATTTTAAATTCATGTGTTTCTCAGTTAGCAGTTTCTCCCTTTGTAAATGTGCGTGGTCTTACTAACAGACCAGTACAAGATTGGGGCCTATTCCAGAGGCCCTAAATAAAACAAAAAATCTTCGTTCGCCAACTCCTTTGTTTACTTTTCATTGGTTCGCACTGGGGGGCAGCGAAATACATAGCCATTGTCTTTCCATGTTGGTCCGCCATCGCCAAGAGCTCGTCAAGGGCCATTTTTGGAATCTACTCAAGTTACATTCGTCCGCTCAAGATACATCCATGCGAGCTACATTCATTCGTCGTATGAGCAATGTAGAGCAAGCGAATGCGGGCTAGAAGCACGCGAACACAAAAGTGGAGCAGGCGAATGCAGGCATTTTCAAGTTCAAGTCCAAATTGCCTAGGCGAGCCGTGCAGCAGTTCGCTACGATGCCTTACTGGGTGCTTGAGTTTCAAGGCTTATTCACAGGCTTGTTTCTTCACACTCCTTTTATGTATGACCCGAGCCAATACTATTGGTTTTGGAGCAACATGAACATAAACCTCTTCAGTCATTCTCGACATTTCATAACTTCGAGGCTAGGGGGCAATGTTTACGCCTAGATTAATATTTTATTGGACAGTAAATGTCTATGTGAATATTAATTACATTCTTGATCCATGTCATACCGGCGAGATGGAGTTTCTCCAAGTTTACAAGTGAAAGCTCGCCAGTGAGACCAGGCGAGCCAAGTTAGACTTCGCGCGGAGCGAACTGCATGAGAACTTTACTTCACTTAGCCTTCGCGCGGAATGGACATAGGCGGACTACGAAGTTCGCGTGGAACACTTAGCTTGCGCGCGGAATGGACATAGGCGGACTACGCAGTTCGCGTGGAACACTTAGCTCGCGCGCGGAATGCCTTCGCGCAGAATTACTATTCAACACTCCGCGAGGCGAAGCGAGATTGCCAGTCCGCATAGGCGAGGCGAGATTGACTTTCCGCGTAAGCGAGGCGAGCTGGCGAACTAGCTCGCGTAAAGGACTTCGCGAGGCTGCAACATGCGGAGTCCGCGCGCACCACGACAAACGTTGAAGACTTTTACAAGTCTTTGACATGCTTCGGGCCAACCCCTGTGGCCCATTAAATATAAAAAGCCTTTTTAATGCTCGCGAGCTGCAATAGCCCGCGAAATGGACGCAAGCTACAGAAGCACGCGAGATAGCATACTATAGCAGCCCGCAAGATGGGGATACTCCTAATTCCAGTTCGCATAGGAGTCTACAGTTGGCAGCGCGGAATGAAGTGTGCGAACTGGACAGGTGTCACCAATTGGTTGGTTCGCATGGACGAAGCAGTGTCCTTGTCAAATAGTGTTTCAGAGTCCGACTTGGATTCTAATCACTTTGCTTCTGCCGAACTACTATATAAGGCAGCTCGAACCCTAACAGAAGGCTCTCTCTCAAAAATCAATACAAACGACGACCCTCAAATCAATACAAACAACAAACAAACACAACTGAAACCCAGTTTCCCTTCGAGCCCCTCGAAACCCTAACCCTAAGCGCCGCCGCCTAGGTCTTTCTCCAGAGCTCTCCGGACTCTGCATCCCCGCTTCTCTCTGAACTCCCTGTGATTGCTCTGCTCGCGCCGCCGTGAGTATCGACTCGCTTGTGCTCGTAAATCCTCCTCTGAGGTGGCACCTGTGACCCCCCTTTCTGCCTGATCAAGAAGTCAAGCGCACCCCCCATCAACCTTTTCCTCGTTCGCGAGGTGGCACGCCCGCAACACTCCCCTCTCTTTGTCTGCTAGAAACCTCTGCTCCGCGCGCTGAGGATCGTGGCCAAAACACTTTGATTAAAAAGGCTTTCTTGGCGGCGGTCTTCTTCTCGAACAAGGACTCCAACTTCTTCCATAACTCGTGCGCATCGGTTTCGTTGGCTACATGGTGGAACACACTATCGTCCACCCATTCCCGAATATGACCGATCGCCTTGCGGTTCATCTTCTTCCAATTAGCATCTGAAGTCCCTTCCGGCTTAGCCTCGACTCCTTCGATGGGCTCATGCAAATCTTTGCAATAGAGTATGTCCTCCATTCGTGGCTTCCATGTAATCCAATTTGAGTGGTTGAGTCGCATCATGGTACTCCTTGAACCTTCCATTGTAACACCCACGCCCTACGAACCAAGGGCTCTGATACCACTGTTGGGAAAATAATATAATGGAAGTAACAACTCAAAACCACACAAAGGATAAATATGCAAAGATGTAAAAGATAGAGGAAAGGGAACACCGGATATAACGTGGTTCGGCGATGTGCCTACGTCCACGGGGCAGCAATAACAAGAACTTTCACTATGAAATAATGGGTACACGAGATACACAACTTCAAGAACAGTACTTGAAGGAAACCCTCTCTCACACTTGTTTGGCTATCAACTACTCTACACTCTCAACTTGGAGTGGACACTCTTCTCTACTTGGAAGATGGATGTTTCTCTCTTGGAAGAAATGCTTGAGATGGATGAGATGCATGGAATGAGCAAATGACTCTCCTTTTATAGGCTAAGGAGGAACCATCTAGACCTCTCATTAGTGCTCTCCTAATAAATGGTACTTCATGAGTCTTCCTGTAACTCATGCCTTGACTATAACCCCAAAACCATTCATGTAACCTTGTGTAACTCATGTAACCTTTGTGTAACTCATGTAACTTATGTAACTCATGAAACCTTTCATATTATTTTCATTACTATTTTATTTATTTTGGTCTGGATATTATAACAGATTCTAAGTCTTCACCGGAGCTCAAATGAAGTCTCAGAGTGTGACTGACTTGATTTGATCAGTGTGACTGACTTGATTTGATCAGCTAGATGGTCATGAGGATTTGTAAAATTTAAAGAGACCTATGTTTGCTAGGTCTAGGGGTTGGTGTAGCTCAGTTGACATTTCGTCAGTTGATAAAGGATTAATTCCTGCCATCAGTTTCATACATTATCATGACTTCTTGTCTTTAATTTTAGATTACGTTATATATTCGCGAAGGATGTGAAATAACTACTCCCAAAGGAATTGATGAAGGTCTTCTCCAGAGTAATTGTCTAGTGTAGTTCTTTAAGGCATTGTAACAACAACGGCAATATATGACCTGTTAATAATGGCTAATGGATTGAGGTCGATTGAAAATTATCTTCATGTCCTGCTGACCCAATTACTCCCTTTTTTGTGACTTTCCTCGTGATTTATCGAAACTGTTCTACGCTCCTGTAGAGTCTACTCGACTAGAACGGTGGATTTGGCATGCAGTTCACTCGGGCAGCAATTTTCCCATGTGATGTCGAGGATGCAGTTTACAGCAAAGCGCATTAGCATCAATAGGATCATACTATAAGTTACAATTCTAAGTAGGAAACTACCTTTGAATCCTTTGCCTCTCTACGTCTGGTTTGTCGCTACCTAGCCAAATATTTTCCTTTCCCCGTCCTGGGTAAATTTTGCTCAAGCTTAACTATATTTATGATTTATTGAGCTCTCCTGCCATGTTTAGTTCTTAATTACCTCTCCTGGATTTGCTTTCTATTCCATTCTATTTTTCATTTGTTTCATCTCATATTATAATCTGTATGGCCATCTGTCCAGTTTTTCGTACATGCAACTGTGGTTCATATTCAATGGTTTACTGCTTCTGATTTTATTCAACTTGTAAATTTTGAGAACTCAAATTTATTATGAAGGTTTGTTATGTTTAAGCACATTTCTTTACAGAATAAACTGGTTTATTTACTCACCCTGTCGTGCAAAAAGGAAAGTAAACTACTCTCTATCTATAAAGCTTTTTCTTTTTGTATTTTTGTGGGAATATGAATTTATTTTCAAGACACTACTGATTTCTTCTTATCTATATGATTATGATTCTTGGTATTTTCTCCATTTCAGAGCTAAACCCAGATTTCTCTTTAAAAAAAAATGAAAATTCTTATCTTTCTTCCTATTTTAGTTCAAGTCTGGGCTACCTTGTCGGAAATTTGGTATAATAAGTATAACATTTTTTTACCTTCAATTGGTCTTCATAGCCATTTAGCCTTGCTTTATTTCCTTATAAGATGTGCTATCAAATCTTGAACTCTACCCTTTTAACAGCGTGGATTAGACGAAACTTGCTGCTGGCATTCTTGTGTTGTGTTCATTGTATTTGCCAGCTGAATACCTACTTCTTATGAGCATGTTAGTCATGGTAGGTGTCAGTCCCAAGAACTTCTGCGTCTTATTGGAAGGTTACTAGATTGTGATTATGTTGAACCACAACAACACAATATTTGAAGTGGAAATGAGCTTCAGTAGTCTTATATGTTATCCTTGATTTAAATTTTGAGGACAAATTTTTTTTAGGGGGATGAGAATGTGAGACCCCTAAAGTTTTCAATGACGTAAGTAGGATTGATGGTGCAGTCTTGGAAAGCTATTGATTTCATTCGCGTGTGCACGTAAACGGTCGATTAAACGGTGTTTTACGAAAAGTTGTGGGTTAGCAAAGAACAAGGGTGATTTGATAATTTTGTAGCCTAGCTCATATTCTAGAACAGTTTAGACTCTTAGATCATATTAGCAAAGATCAAGGCAAGTCACCGACTTCACCACTGCCTTCACCCGAACCGACCTTCTTCTGTCTTCTTTAACATATAGAACCAAATATCTCTTCATTCCACCTTAGTTTAAGAAAATCCCTCAGATACTTGTATATGATAAGGAACACACTACATGTCATCATAATCATATCCTATTGAAAACCAATTTTATGGAAGCTGCATAGGTAACATCCTCTTCAGAGTCAATTCCCGTCAGTCAACTTCGAGGGTTAGAAACAGCACCTTCTGTTGTTTATTCGATCATGCCTTCTTCATGAAATTTGTTCGGAAACGTGTCTTCTCTGCTGTGCTAAAAATTGACGAAGATCCAACGGTTAGATCATTCTCAGAGAAGATAATACTGAGGGCAGCTCCCTGAAAATCCTATTTTGAGGTTTACTTGTGATTCTGGTTCTAATTGTATTTACCTGTCCAATTTCCTTTCAAATTCAGTTTCTCCTTGCAATGGGTTGTGTTCCTATACCAATCATGACTTGAATTCATGAAGTATACTCTTCAAGCTTCAACCAATATCCAGATATTTATTGAACGGTAAGTATTGATTTTTCTCATGCAATTTCACCTTTTCTTTGTTCATTTTCCATTTTACTGTTTTGATTTCAATTGTCTTGTGAACCATGCTTGATATCTGAACCCAATCTACTTCATAATAAGGGTGAGTCGGTTTTGTTCGGTTCGGTTTTTACCTAAAACCGGAAACCAAACCGAATAAAAAATTTGGTTCAGTTCGGTTTGGTTTGGTATTTTTTGAGACCTTGAACCGGAAACCAAACCAAACCGTGGTTCGGTTCGGTTCGGTTTCGGTTTTTTTTTCGCTTTTTTTATTTTTTTAAATAATTTTTCTTAAAATTTGTATGTTTTTGGCTTAGTAAAAAATTATCGTATTTTAGGTCTTTTTTTTTCTTACATTACTTATTTTTATAAGCACATTTATATATCAATAAAATTTTTGACAATGATTCTTCAACAAACCAACAATTTATAAACCAAATAGATACTTTGAAAGTTTAATACTCAATAATTTCGAAAGTATTGGGAATTGACCACACTATCACACCATGAAACCATAATTTTAAAACTTCTAAGTTCATCTTGAACACAAAATATAGACTCCATAGTTTCAAGTCCATCCAAATAAATTCTGAATTTTAAAGTTTAAAAATCATAAATTTAAATAAAGAAGAGAAAAATAAATTAAATATTTAAGTTTATCATCTAAAGCTCTCAAGAATAAGGTTTTCGATTTTAGAGGTAATATATCACTCTTTATACTTCGCATACACGACACCTAAAACATTTCTATATGTACATAAAACGAAAATAAAAAGCAAAATATTAGAAAAGACAAACATATAATTATATAGAATATGAAACCTAAAATCATATTGTTCAAATCAAATATTTAATACGAAAATAAAGACAAAAAACAACATCGTTTTAGAGAGATTCGGTTTTTCGGTTCGGTTCGGTTTTTCAAGGGCCGAAACCAAAAACCAAACCAAACTAATTTGGTTATGCTCCGGTTTTCTTAATTCGGTTTGGTTTTTTCCGGTTTCGGTTTGGTTTTCGGCTCGGTTTTTTTCGGTTTTCGGTTTCAAAATTCCACCCCTACTTAATAATCTTATTTGTTGTCTCTAGTGGAGTGAGTATTCCTATACGGTTGATGTCATGGATAAAGTTCTTGCTTCTGACCTCGTCAACATGTTTATGCAAATTACCTAAAATATTGTCCTCTACTTTGGTTTGTGTTGATCCCATTTCCAATTATACATCCAAAGGATCGTACTTGAACTTATTTCAAGTCATTCGGACTTGAAATGAATATCTAATGAGAGCTTTTAATTGAATTCTTGTTCCAGAAATTTTAAGAAAAAGCTGACAGATCAGTCTCTTCATGTCCAACTTTCCCTTACTTCTCAAGCTCTGTTTTTCTTGAAATTTTAGCATGTTATACCTTAGTGTTCCAACTCTAAATCTGGAAAGTTTCATGGTCATTGGTTGAGAATTGAATCCTGTATGATTTTCCAACTCCCAACAGTTTCTCTCATTCTAATCTCTGTCCTTGTTCAATTCATTATAAACTATCCAGTGAGTTCCTAGAAGTACCAGGTTGCACCTTAGTCGTTTCAACCTCACTCTTAACTCTAACTCTTGATATGAAACCTACTCTATATGTGTCACGCCCCGGTTCTTAAGTTATTTCATGGTTATTTACTCTTGATATGAAACCTACTCTTGATATGAAACCTACTCTATATGGTTGAGAATTTATTTTTCTTCCATATGGAATTTGAGAAAACTTTCTTCATGAAAGTCGTAGAGGATGTTGTTACGAGTTCGTAGACATGCTATGCGTTAAAATCGGAGTTAGCTTGGAAAAGTTATCAATTAAAAATGTAAGTTTTATTGGGGTATTATTTTGGGGTGTTAAATTTTGGAGTTGGGTTATGTTTATTTAGTTGGACCGGGCCATTGTTTGGTCAAAGCCCAAAACTCTCTCTCTCTCTCTCTCTCTCTCTCTCTCTCTCCCCCCGCACCCGCTCCCGATTTTCTTCTCCCGCTGCCGAAAGCTTTCCGGCAGCCGTCCGGCCGCCCCAGACAGCCGCGCCGGTCCCGTTCGAACCACCATCCTCTCCTCTTCATTTCTAGGTAGGTGACCGAAGCCCTAGAGCCGCCGAGAAGCCGCAGCCGAGCCCGGAAGTTCCGACTGCCCGGAACTTCTCGTCGCCGGAACTCTCTCCTCCGGCCGCCATAGCTGGCGATCCTTGGCTCAAAAGGAAGCTCTCCCTTCCGTGCGTTCATCCCTCCAAAGGACTCCCTCATTTTTATTTGACGTCATTTTTATTTGACGATTTTACTCATTATGGTGAGTTACCAAAAATGAGATTTTCGGTAAATTATAATATATTTTTAAGGAGAGTATGTATATAAATGCTAGCTAGCGATATGTGTCTGTCCACCTTAATGACATAGTATATAACTGCATTATGGTGTGACGTGAGCGTTGGACGCAAGCGTAGTAGTCTTATATGAGTGTTTAATTCATATAAGGGGTATGGGCACATATTTATACACCCGTCTGTCCACCTTAATGGCGTAGTGTATTACCGCATTAAGGCGTGACGTGAGCGTTGGACGCGAGCGTAGTAGCCCTATATAGATTATTATTAATTTATATAGGGAGTATGGGTGAGTGTAAATACATACATATATATATTTTAGCCTAAGAGGCTGTATTTTACTAAGTTTTGAAGACTAGCCGGAGCTAGTCAGATACTTGACAGTTTTTGAACTATCGCATGCAGCATAATTTTTATGGAAATTAAATTGGGAAAGCATAAATGTTAATAAATATTTTATTTATTTATTTTTGTCCACTCACTCTAATTATTGCGAATGTTTTTCCCCTGGGCTCTTCGTTTTAAAAATGCCCAGTCTGCAGAGTTCGGGTTAGTACGAGTAGGAGACGACGAGGCATAGTTACCCATTTCTCAGCCACCTTTCACCAGTAGGTTACATGTTTAACCTACTAGGGTATTTTCCTGCTCCTCTAGTGTATAGTAGCTCTGAATGGAATTTGGGGTTCATCGTATAATTTTTCTAGTGGTGTGCCAAGACTTATGTTTTATTTTAGAATATACGAAGTTTGTAATTATATTCTCACTTTCGTATAATTGTGGGTTGATTTGGAGGATGCTTATTAATTTAGGAAAGTAACATTTTAGTTTTCTAGGTTAGGGTTGTCCATTTTCAAGGGAGGTTTACCTAGCTTTTAGGTAAATTTTCCTTGGAGGTGGTCCCCGCAGGACTTACCTCGGGTTTCAGGGTGAAATTCGGGGTGGGTCCTGACAATATGAGTAAATTGAAATGTTAGACATGGGAAGTGTTTGCACAACAAATGGATACGAGTTTAATAATCTGCGATATATGTCATTTTAGGATTTTGGGCAAATTGTAGACTGCTATCAATGAAGAACCAGTATTGAAGTATCATGTACATTGATATCTTGCCGTTGCTAAACAATTGAGGTAGGGAGGCTTCACCCTGGTTAGTGTTTTATACACTGTTTTATGATTTGAAAATGAACTATTATTTAAAGTTTGAGTTTATGAGATGACTTGAGAGTGAGCGCGGCATAGCGAATTCCTTGGGTTTCGATCCCCTAAACCTCTGGAGGGGTTGTACGAACTGGAGGAGGTTTGACATCCTTTAAGGTGTGGCGTCGCTCCTAGGCGGTATGGCGTAAATGGACACTCTCGCTACTCTTCACCATTTGTTGAAGACAAAGATCTTCGGTGAAGAGGTAGTTGGCTAAAGGTAGACCGGTCATCAGGTTTGGATTTTTTACCCGGGTACTCTTGGATTTTCAGTTGGTTTTACATTGAAAAATCTTATTTCAATTTATTTACTTTTTATTCAACTGGCGCCTATTATTGTTATTTGGTTTTCAAACTTGGCTTGGGTGATGTTTGAGCAACGAGGACGAAAGCTCACCCCTACTATAGTTGGTCTTGCAGGTACTGTGCACGAGGGTTGAGGAGGATACGAGACTGAGCTCGATGTGGTGTTTTCACCTTAAAACTTGTTGGTATATTTACACTCACGTATTTAATCTCTTATGTTCTAATTGTTATTGTTTCATTGAGGTGAAGGTTTGGTTGTAATGATGTTCATCTTTGCTTTACCCCTTCCCTTTATCTTTATTTGGTCTGAACTGAATATTTTGAGACCAATTTGAGTTTCATGATTCTTCTTCTCCATTGCTCTAAGATGATGATTCCACCATTTTGTTTATTGACAAGGGTCATTATGATTTGTTGATTAAATTCCGATTCACCGAAGTAGTTATGTCTATAAATTACTCTTGATAATGTTTTGTTATTTTATCATGTTAACTACAAGGACAAAATGTTCAATTTCACCTCACCTTAAACTCTACGTCTTCCACCAACTCCTACTATTTCTAAAGTTTTGTTTTTAATGAATATTGCATTGCGTTTCTTTAGGATATGAGTTAAGCTTCTTAGCTTATGTTCCTAAAAGTTCGCGGTACTGTAACGTATTTGATTTGGAGAGGTGCAAATTGGGGCGTTACAGTTTTCTCTCCTTTAGATTCTTATCTAGAGGAATTAGCAATTTTCACAGGAAAATAATCATGGAATTTGGAAGCTTAAATTCCCGATTTGAATTCCTCAAAAAATATGTGTCATTTGTCAATTTCCTTAACTGAGGTTAGTCTAAATACAAATTCTGGTCATTTTAAAACTCTACATCATGAAATCCAAATAATGAAATTCTTAATTAATGAAATTTAAATTCATGGAATTGTAATTCCCATGATTTTGAAATTTCTATAGAAATTGAAATTACTTTATCCAAACACAACCCTTACTGAATTATTTCCGATGGTATTTAAATTTCACTCCTCTGTAATATATCACGGACTCATGTAAACACATATACTTTTGTGGTTTCTTATCAACGAAGCTAAGTTACTTGAAAATTGGGTGTTGCTAAATGTACCTAGCAAATTTCTATGTAGACCCAACAAGTTTTTTACACCCACTAATAAGATTAAATTTCCAATGATTCCCTTCTTACTAACCCTTCTAACTCGCACCCAGCAAATCTCACGCCCAAATTCCACACCTAGCAATCTCCGTTCATCGTGGTCTCCTTTCACCGACTCCGATCTTCACCTACTTCGATCTCCATCAATGATGCTCTTTTGCTCTAAAACCCTATTAGCAGTTGATGCATATTTCTAAGATTTCCCAAATCTTTTTGCACAAAAAGTTTGTCTATCTTTGTAGAAGAAACGCATAATTTCGAGAGCTTAGGACGAGGCTTGGAAATTGAGTTCATATCGTATTTGTGTTGATAGCATTGAAGACATCAGGTGACAATATCATGGGCAAGGATGTGTCCCGCCTTATTTGACATACTAAGTATGCTGGAAGATTATTTGCAAGTTTGTGACTACGTACAAGCATCTTTCTTGCTTGCAAAGTATAAGATACACACAACACCCTGACTTCTTGATCAATAGTGATTCCTAATACTTGATGAAGCATCTGATATGGTTCACAAATCATCAGATGTTTCAACAGGCAACATCTCGTATGCCAATATAAGTTTTGCTACGTTTATCAAAAAGGGTATTATTGTAATATTGCTAGGTGTAATTAGATTATGATTTTTTGCTGAGAGTAAAATGTTCGCCGGATCTATATAACAATTTGCTAGGTACATTTAAAAAATTTCCTACTCACTTCCTCACCGATACCCTCTTTATATCTATCACCAAGAGAAATGTATCCTTTTCATTTCGGTTTATCTTCCCATACTTCTTTCTCCATTTGTCGGGAAAACCTTTATCTTCCCATACTTCTCCATTTGTCGGGAAAACCAAAGAGCAGATAGTCCATTTATAAGGACTAGGTCAATTTGGTAGAAGAAACTGCTCAAGAAGATTCGACATATCCTACGCGTCATATTCCCCCAGAGGCAGGACGGCACTGTTCGTCTACATCTTAGCATTTCCGGATATCACGAAATCCACAGAGTAAAGATTTGATTAAAAGCTCCAGATTCTTCACTGAACCCACATTTCCTTTCCTCGCTCTTTCTTTTCCCTTTTAAATCCCAACACACAGAATCCCCAATCCCCCGAATCTCAGAAAACCCTAAAAATGGCAGACCCTTCTCGACCCGTCACCGGCTACCCAGCCCCTCCATACGCCCAGCCCTACCCTCAGCCCGCCGCCGCCACCAACGGCCACCCCAACGGCGCCTACCCAAACTATCCTGTCTACCAGCAAGCCTCCTACAACGCGTACACCGCACGCGCCGCCTTCGTCCGCCGCTTCGTCATCGCCATGGTCTTCCTCTTCGTCGTCTTCGGCTCCCTCCTCCTCATGATCTGGCTCATCCTCCGCCCCAAGATCCCTGACTTCCGAGTCGACTCGTTTACAGTGACGAATCTCAACGTCTCCTCCTCCCGCCAAGCCCTCACCGGAACCTGGTCCGTCGGCTTCGACGTCTTTAACCCCAACAAGAAGATGACCATCGAGTACGACGATATCGGCGCCTCCGTCTTCTACCGCTCCGGCTTCATCTCCGAGACAAGGGTCCCGCCGTTCCAGCAGGGCAAGCGTGTCCGGAGCGTAGTGAACGCGACTCTCTCGGCGGCGAACTCGTTCGTCGATGACAGGGTGGGGACTGGGATCAACGCGGACAGGGCGGCGCGTGGGGTGGTTAGCTTCAATATCAAGCTGCTGGCCAGGGTTCAGTTCAGAAAAGGCGGGTGGAGGCTGAGGCGGCGGCTGCTGAGAGTGTTGTGCCTTGACGTGCCGGTTGCGATTTCGAATAATGGGACCGGGAAGATGACCGGCGGAGGTAGAGATTGCGGCGTTGCTGTGTGAGAGTGAGTGGATGCATCCTCTTGACTGGTTTTATCTCTCACTTCAGTTCAGTTCTTTTCAAGTTTGTCTGATTCTCACGGTGCCATTGATAAAATGTATGGTTTTAGGATCATGAGTTTTTACTAATGAGATTGATGGGTTAGGTTCAATTGCTGTATAGAGTTTAACTTCAATTCTTTTGTTTGTTGTGTTCAGTAATATGATATTATGGATCTTATCATTCTGAATGTTAGTAGTTTAGGGTCAAGGATTGCAATATTTTTAAGGTTAGTAAATAGTAATACGATTTATCGATCTAGTAGCAGAAAATGAACTGGTGATTGTTTCTGGTTTGATCCATGTTTGAAATAATTTGTTAATAAATATGTAGTCTTCATAACCCAATTTGAATGCTGCTGATTATTGGGACCATTTTTGAGTGAGAACACTCTAATTATCCTCCGATATAACATTCTGTCTGGGGGACAAAATCTTGGGACTTCGGGTGTAGAGTTCAGGGAGTAGCTAGTCCTGCATAAGTATTGTAGAAATCCTCATCAAGCTAACTCTCAATCATTTGCTTAATGAGCTGTTTGGTCTGCCTAACCTTGTCGTGCGTCAATGATAAGCGTTGATGCCTAACTGCTGATTGCGAGCAGCATACAAAGTCAAGTGCAGCTTCTATGTTGTGTCTAGTTTGACAACTCAGTAGGGGGTGCTAATGCCTAGTGGTGGAACTCATATTACGTGACTTGAGCCCTAGTGTTATTTGATTCTTGAAGTCCAGATTTTGAACTGGAAAGGTCAGTCTGGAACTCTGGATAGTAGTAATTAGATACATAGCTGCTGAACCACTAAGCAGAAATACTTGTATGAAACTCGCTGTTTGACTCGTTTTGGCTTGGATATTACTATTCAACCAGAGTAGTTTTTCTTAGGATGAGATTGACTTGCCAGAGAAAACAAAGCTATACATGTATATTTATGTTTACAAGAAGAGAACTTAGTACACTCTACCAAATTAAAACTAGTCTTATCTATGCTTCTGTAGCAAGTAGTGTGGCTCTTCTTGTCCGGATTCCTTGCCGTTTTCCCATTTGTTAAGTTTCACTTGAAGTGACCTGTTTAAAACCAGCCAACCACCACAGAATTGAAACAAAGAGATAGAACCTTAGAGCATGAAACCAATTATAGGTGATCTACCATGCCGCCCTCTGCAGCAAATTCTTATAGGTGAGCTGTGCATTGCCCTCTTATCAGAGATGGGCATAACCGGGGGTTACTAGGCGAAGGGAGCCTTTGGCACTCGTGAACAAGTTTAAATGCTGATCTTATTAATTCAAAATGGACATTTGAGTAGATGAAAGGGTTCCTTTAATGGCCTGCTCAAAGATGCCAAACTTAGAGAACAGGGTATCTCTCGTATCTCAACCTCATTCCATGTACTCTGCAAATTACTCTGAGTCTGCGAGGTCCAAAGGATCAAAGGCTCTGAGCGGTTCTCTGCCAATGTGGTAGCCCTCGACAATAATCCGTGTTTGCCAAAATGGGAAGAAACACATTCAAGCTAGACAGCTTAGTAGGAGAAAGAATGAAAGAACTTGGGGACGTAAGTGATCAATTAATTCTATAGTCATGGGTATCAGTTCGATCTATTTCTAAATATGAACTATGTTTTTATTATTGAAGAGTGAGGGACAATGACGAATATATTCCCAAGTGAGCTCATACTTACCGGACTTGGATCCTCTCCTCTGTGTGCTCATATTGTCTCATAAAGCATTTTTAGCCGTTGGATCTAATCAATGGCCAAGATGTCTTTATTTGAGGGTGAATGATTTTCTTCATCTCATCTCTCTCTTCCCAAAATCTCATCCGAGATAATACTTTATCAGTTTATTGAAACTGAGACTCTCTCTCTCTCTCTCTCTCTCTCTCTCTCTCTCATTTATACATTTTTCTCTGGAAAGCCAATTATCAATTCAGAATTCTCAAGCTCTTTGAAATTGCATAAAATGAATTCGTAATTAGCATTATGTTTGATTATAATCTTCATTTCATAAATTCCGATGTTTGAAATTACATTAAACAACTATATTCAAAAAGTCTCTTTAAATAGTTCACTGATAAAATTTTGCAGATAAGAGTGAAGTTCTATTTTGTCTCCTGGAATTTCCAGATTCAATTACTCCCACAATGCATCGAATTCAAGTTCACATCTCCATTGCTACTCCTTTTGTAACGCCCCGTACCCAATTTTACCTATTTACTGGGTATTCTTCGAGTAACTGGAGATTTTAACCGTGCTCGGTAACCTAGTAAGTTAACGTTTGAGATATTTTCGAGTTTTTCTTGAAATGTCAAATTCTTCTGTTAAGACTCCAATGTCGAAGTGCAAGTCGACACTAGTTCACCGGTGTCTTGGAGTTTCGAGCTATTTTCTACGATTTATTAAAGGTTGGTGAAAGAAATTAATTTTTTAAAATTGGAATAGCCCATTTAATCTTGGTCATCAGATCTTTAGAGTTTTGATCTTGACCGTCAATTCAAGTATAAAAGGAAGGGAAGAGTTGACCGAGTCAAGAAGCCACCCTCGGGCGTTGACTCGAGCTCCAACCTCTCTCTCCTCTCTCCGGCTGCGTCAGTCTTCTCCGACGCCTCGTTGCCGATTCCGGCCACCACTCACCGCCACACCGGTGTCAAAATGACCGTCTCCTTCTCTTCTATCTATCCCAACCCTTAAATCCCACATCCCATCTATGGATCGAGGTGATCGAAGTGGAAGAACACGGTTATGTTCATCGAACTCCGACGAGCTCCGGCGACGACGGGGAGCCCGAATGGTATGGTTCTCCTCCTTCTTCCTTCTTCTCCAATTTCATGATTTCAATCGTTCAAATCAAGCCCTAATCTTGAAAACCCTATTTTCTGTCCAAATTGGGATTTCCGGCGAGCCATCGCCATTGACGCCGTCGAGGATGCTCGGCGCTCCTCCTCTCTTTCCTGACGTGGTATTTATCTCTAGAGACCAAGATTAGCTAGTATGGAAGCAAGGAGGGTTGCTGTTGTTGTGTAGGAGGAGACCCGAATCCAGAATCCGGCCGAGAAGCTACTGCTGACGAGGGAGGCGCGATTTCTTGTTTGAAGGTGGTGCTGCAAGTAAAAATCCGGCGATGAAGGCTTCCCAACAGTGGCGAAGGGGAGGGGTTCTACTGATGTAGCTACTGTGTTGTTATTGTTGTGTTGTTGTGTTTGGATTGTTAGCTTTATTGGTTATTTGGTTAACGGACATGTCGAGAACTTGGTGTTCTGGAGATTAAGGGGAGATCATGGCGAAATTCCGGCAGAATATTCCGGCGAAGGCAATTAATTGGACAAAAGCAGTTGAGGTAGTTATGGACGTTTTTCCTTTCTATTTTGTATTGTTTAATAAATAGGAAAGTTGTCGGTTTTTTAATCGGAAATTTTTCAAAGTCATGGAACCCTTTTGGGTGCCCTTAGTAAATTTTGGGGTGAAGTTGTGTAGAGAGGAAATGAAGGAAATTATTGGTATTGTATGTGGGCATGCTTGAACGTAGGGAACCATAAAATAATTTTGGTAATATGAACATTGTCCATAGTAACTCTAGAATCTAGACCAGATTACTATGTGATGAATTTGGAAGTAAATTGGTTGATGTGTTAAAGGCATGAAAATTGATTGTGACTTTGATTCCAGGTTAAGGTTTTGTTTGGGAGCAATGCTCGAGGAGTATTCCGGGCATTATATTTGAAGGCTTAGGCTTAACCTGTGGGTGGATCTTTGTTTTAAATATTATGCCAGCAAAAAGATTTATTGATGATTATTTTCTTTTGTTGGAGAACAACCGAAATTGAGAATTTCGGTGATTATATATTTATATATAGATGTTTGTGAGGATAATATGTATATAAATAAATGCTAGCTAGCTATACGTGATTTTCCATCATAATGAGGTAAAATATCATTATGGTGTGACGTAAGCGTTAGACGCAATCGTAGTAGCCCTATATGAATATAATAATGATTCATATAGGGAGTATGCACGTATATAAATACACATGTCTTTTCCGCATAATGAGGTAAAATTCCATTATGGCGTGACGTGAGCGTTAGACGCAAGCGTAGTAGCCTTGTATGAATTTCTATTTTCTTATATTTCTTCATAAAAAATCATACAAGGAGTATGACGAGTGTAAATATATATATATATATATATATGTATATATATATTTTAGTCTGAGAGACTGTATTTTATTAAGTTTTGGAGACTAGTCGGAGCTAGTCATATACTTGCCAGTTTTTGAGCTGTCGCATGCAGCATAATTTTTATGGAAATTAAATTAGGGAAGCATAAATATTTTCATTAAATTCATTTTTGTCCACTCACTCTAACGTTTTCAAATGTTTTTCCCTGGTCTCTTCGTTTTTAAAATGCCCAATCTGCAGAGTACGGGTCGGTACTAGTAGGAGGAGACGAGGCATAGTCACCCATCTTTCAGCCACTTTTCACCAGTAGGTTACCTGTTTAACCTACTAGGGTAGTTTCCTGCTTCCGTTGTTTTTAGTAGCTCTGAATACTCTTGGGATTATTGTATAATATTTTAATGGAGTGTGCTAAGATTCATGTTATATTATTTGGATTATTTTTATGGGTAATTCATGGATTCTCCGGATTAGGGTTGTCCATTTTCAAGGGAGGTTTGCCGAGTTCTTCGGTAAATTTTCCTTGGAGGTGGACCCTGTAAGACTTACCTAGGGTTTCATGGTGAAATTCGAGGTGGGTCTTGACACCTTTCCTTGCAATTCCTGATCAGCTGACTGCTTGTAGAGTTCCAAACCGGTCCTTAGAACACCGAAATACGACTCTGAGATAAGATTTCGTGTTCGATTTCGGCTTCAGAATTGGCGCAGCTTTGAGATAGGATTTTGTGTTCAACGGCGAATTCTGGTAGTCTTGCTCCGATTCGTCTAAGATGGAAATGTCCCATTCTTAACTGTGCTTCTCCGGCACAGGAAAGTCAAAGCCCATCCCGCTCTGGGCTCGATTGGGGGTATGAGGTATATTTTTGAGAAAAGGAAAGAAGGGTTCTTTTGGTGTAGTTGTGAGGAAGAGAGACGAGAATAGATGAGAGAGTTGAACCAGATGAGAGAGATGAGCTCAGGTATGTATATGAATTTTCGATGAAGTATAGATGAGAAAGGGTTTCGACGAGATTTTGGAAAAAACATAAACAGAGATGAAGAAAAATCATTCACCCTCAAATAAAGACATCTTGGCCATTGATTTAGATCCAACAGCTAAGAATGTTTTATGAGGCAATATGAACACACAAATATGAGGAGAGGATCCGAGTCCTTACTTACCGACCGCACTTGATTATAAACCCAACAAGATAATTGTCCAGTTAATCAATAAAAATCGGGCACGGCCGCACAGCGATCCTATTCCGTCAACTGGTAATTGAAATGCAATCTCTCTTCACTTGGTTCTCACCTTGTTTTTACAGTGTCTACGCTTTCGTTTTTACTATACAATTTTGATTTACTGCAGAAAAGGAGAAGAAAAAAAAAAATCAGAAGCGGATCTGTACTAGACTTTGGAGTTTGGAGTATTAGATGTTGACTTGTGCAAGTAGAATTGCTGGTTCAAAGCTGTTAGATATAAAGAGACTACGATGAGTGTTTTCTGGGTATGTTTCAATCCTTGTCTTACCGGACAAAAATGAAAATAAAGACACAACAGTTTGTTTACCCAGTGAAATCTCAATTTGAGAAAAACACTGCCAGTGCTTTAACTCTTGAAAACCTTAATGAAAAGAGAATTCACTATGAATCAAGAACGAGCCAATTACAAACTACGTAGCACTGGCCGCGGCTACTATCTCTAGATCCCTAACAAATATGTTTGAAGCACTCTTCTTCTTCAAGCAATCTCTTCTTCACTTGATTTTGAGGTACTGATCGTGACCTTCAATCTTCTTGCACCAAGAACTTCTCTACAGACATTGAAAGAATTATGCAAATACATAAACAATGAATCACTTAACAAGGAACAAGTGATTCAATATAATTTATTGATGCTTTTAGGTTTTGACGAAAACACAATAGCATGAGATGAACAATAATCTCTTGCGTTAGAAGCACGCCCTTCTAGCCCTTCGTGCAACATATATAGGAGTCCAAGACTCCCTTTAAACAAGTCATAACCGGTTTGGTTTCTCCAAGGAAAGTGCACACTGGCGGACGTATATAGAGACCATGACACCCCTAAGATTCATGGTTTTATCTGCACTTGGTGTTTGAATTCTAGCTAGTTTAGAAACTTTAGTTATGCTGGCACCCCCAGTCCTGTACCCACATATATTTGGTCATTTGACTTTATTTCTTTATCACCAAACCCTTACAGTTTTCAGATTTTTTAGGTAGGTTTTTAACGTGGTCCAACCTACTTTTCCTAGAAAGAGAAAGTTTTTATTATTTTTATTAGTAAACCAAAGCAATCTAGAAGTTTACTTTATCGTCCAATAAAGAATGATAAAAGCTATATAATTAACCTATTCCTAATACAATTATACTTCTACCTCACCGCACCAATTAACATTGTCTTCTATAAATAATCAAACTCATAGCAGCATATATGTGAGACCCGGAAATATTTAAGGAGCCTAAATTGAATAGTTTGAAAATTAATTTTTAATCTTGTTAAGTGACGAGAACATTTAAAAAGTTTATTAAATTTTTTCTTATAAAAATGAACTCTTCAATTTAGAGGTTTTAAAATAAAGCAAGCTTCACTTAGAGTTCGTGGTAATTTTCGTGTACATTGTTCGGATTCTTAAGCTATTTTCTATGATATTAAGAAGTTATGGAATATTAAGAAATTATAAAAGAAAAATGGGAAAATAGCACGGTGCGATCTAGGCCATCTAATATCTCACCGTTTAATCGAGGCCGTACAAATCTATTGTATAAATAGGAGTTGGAACAGGTAAGAACTCTAGAACCCTCGAGTTCTCTCTCTCGACCTGCGACTGGTCTGATTGGCGCCGACCAGCGCTCCTCCGTCCGGCGACAATACGACGATGCACGGGCACCCAGAAATTCATCTCGACGATCTGCTTTAGATGTCGGTTTTCTCCATGACAAAACGAGAAAGGAGAATTGCTCTTGGTGGATGATGCCTTCTCAGCCGGCTCCGGCGACAGTTTTCAATACATGAGAGTTGATGAATTTGAGGAGAAAGGAGCAAAGGAGAAGCTGGTCCTAGGGCTACTGTGTTCCTCGTCAAAGGAGCTCTGTTTTGAGCTTTACTTCTTTTGGCATCAAGGTTAGTTGAGTTCTCGTTTGGAGGCTTAGGATCATATTGGGTATATAAATTTTATTGATTACCTGATGTTTGATGTTGGTTGGAATGATTTATGTTTGTTTTGTCAATTTCTCGAGTTAATTGAAAGGTCAAGAAGGACCTTGTGGAGCTAGACAGATTTTAGGTGTTGAACTCAGAATTGGATAGTACGATTTTCTCTAAAGGTAATCATTTGAGAATGGATAACCAGTTGATATGCAATTGTTGTAGTGAGAAGTTTATATGTATAGTATTGGCTAAAAGAGAAAAGGTTTCGGTGACTATGGTAGCTAAACTAATCATATGCTACTATTGGTATATGTGAGTTGCATTGGAGTACAAAATTGATTAGACTTGTTTAAGGGATATTGCACCAAGAGATAATGAAAAAGTGAAAGTGAACATTACCTTTCAGGGGATGTTCTGTGTTGGTTTCCTATATATATATATATATATATATTGTGATCATAAGATAAGATGTTGGTGCTTGTGAAATAGGTAAGGACTGAGGAGTGTCAATGTCAACGTGTAGCCAAAAGCGCTTCTGGGAAGCAAGCAATACCTTAATTGAGTTTCTGATCCTGTTGTGGCTGAGGTAAAACCTTGATTCCTCTTAAGAACTTGAACTTTTATTTATCTACAATAGATGCTATTCCAATTAGGAGCTTTTGGGGTATATTTTGGTTTGAACGTAGAAGAAGAGTATCTAGTTTGGCTCGTATTGGAATCAAGATCAAGTAATATAGTTCATCTTAATAAGCTATTCCATTATGAAGTTGGAATAGTTGTGTGGTTCATGTTAAATGCCACAGTAAATACAAATTTGGAGGCAATACAATAAATTCAATTATGTTGGGTGGTCCTGGTTGCTAATCAAGGTAGTAATTAACGTGTTAATGACTAGTTTTGAATATGGTCGAAATATTGATTAGTGCTTGGTTTGCACAACAATGTTAAGTATGAAGTTGTCCTTTGTAAAGAAAATCTGGATTTAGAATTTGGTAGTGTGAATGTGTGATCTCATGATCCTTGTGAAAGAGTTTGGATGAAGACATACGTCAAATAAGGAACTTCGTGTATTTGAAAGAAAAATGTATATGGACTTGATAATATTTACCTTGTGTTATCGTATGGATTTCTTATTAACAGTCGAATATTATTTGTTGTCGGATTAGGGACTCCAGATACCTGGAACAATAAAGATAATGGTGTTGGCGTAGGGAAACCTAATGGAATCAAGCTGTGATATTCTAGGTAGGGGATTCTGGACTTGCCTTAGTTAGTGATTTTATGCATATGATATTAAAGTAAAGTGATTTATGCATGAAAGATATATTTTCGAATTCTTGTGAATTACTCTTTGATGACCTGAGATTGAGCGGGGCATAGCGACTTCCTTGGGTTTCGATCCCCTAAACCTCTGGAGGGGCTGTACAGACTGGAGGACGTTTAACATCCTTTGAGGTGTGGCGTCGCTCCTAGGTAGTATTGCGTAAATGGACACTCTCGCTACACCTTGCCCGTGTGTACGATAATAATCGTGGTAAGGTTGTAGTTGGCTTGAGATAGATCGATCATCAGGTTTGTATATCTACTTTGGGCCCTACTTGCATTTTTACCAGGAATGTTTATTTTAAACTGTTATGCATTATTTTCACTACTAGCCATGACAACTGTTTTAAATTGTTTTGACACCTAGTTGGGGTAAAGTTTATTGAGCAACGAGGACGCAAGCTCACCCCTACAACAGTTTATGGATGCAGGTACTGTGTACGAAGACGAAATAGTTGGACGACGATGGGTGTGGCTTAGTACTCTGTATTTCATGTCATTGGCGGAGTTAGATCCGTATGACAGGTTCCTTTCTTTTTGAGTCCTTGTATAGCCCTTTGGTCGAGTCTGTGTTTATTCGGGAAATTTCTTCTCTTGTAAGTTTTTCGAACAATGATCTCGAATCGGGTTAATATTTGAGTTTGGTTTCAGAAAGGGTTTGTTTGATTTGAAAGATACCTAAACACTTTATAGTTTCACCTCATTTTAAATAAACACTTCTGCTAACTTTTTTTGAAATTTTTAATTTTTCCTTTGCCTTGCGGGTTTTTAGAACTTGAGTGATGGATCCTAGTTTGGGTTCTATGAATCTGCGGCACTGTAAGGTGCTCGATTCGATGAGGTGCAAATTAAGGCATTACAATATTCATATAAGAAAACATCAACCCCAACATCTTTTCTTTTTTTCAGTCTGTCAAGATGAGTTAACAATCTAACAATTGATGGATATTTCAAAAGGAAAAGAATTGAATATGAAGCCGGTACATCAGTACCTTTACAATTGTCTAACACTGATATAGAAGTAGCGGTTCCTGAAAATCCTCTTAAATCGGCGAAATTTAATTTCAATATGACAATGAAGTTGACATCGCTTCTTTGGAACGTGATCCAGGACGACGACAACAAATATGAGAGTATTGATGTGCTCATATTATCTTATATTTATATGCATCCTAATCTTTGTTTTTGCATTTAGTTTCATTATTTGTGATTAATTTACGTTATTTTAGTGTTCTTGTAGGTTTGTGTCATAGAGAGAAGAAAACGAGCAAAAACGAGCAAATAAAGATTGAAAGGCGATTGCAATCCCAATTGTCAGAATCTGTTTGAGTAGAACGTCCAACTTTGCCGAATTATTAGGAATTACTCAGATCAAATCAGACTATGAGCCTTATATCATTAAAAAGCTGCGGAAGTCTACTTTTTGTAGAAATTTACGGATCTTGATTTCAATACTCCTAGACCGAGTTATGATCGTTTGAATGAAGAAAGGCCAGATTAGAAAATCTGCTCGGATTTGAAAACATTTGTGGAAAACTCAAGTTCCATGTTACAAGACCGTCAACCCTAAAGCTTGAAGAACAATAATACAGATAATGATTCAAAGAGTACATGTATTCCCAGTTCTACAAGAAATATCTCAAGGTTTTCCCATTCCATATCAAGAAAGGAGTTTGAATCCAAGTCTTAGAAGGAAACTTGAAGCCAAAGTTGAGCAGGAACTTCTCTATTTAAGGGAGCACGAATTTCACATAGAGAGAGGTCTCGGAAGCACATCGAAGACGCCTAAAGGAGCAGAGACCATTCATCCATTCATCCTCACCTTCATCCCCTTTCCATCTTTTCTATGTTTTATTTAGTCATGTTTTGCTAAACTTTTTTTAGGATAAGGATGATGCCCTAACATGATTGTTTATGTTTTTGATGATTGATTAATAGATTTATAGTTTCTTTATGATGAATTCTTAGTCACTATTTTAATTGATGCTATATGTTTGAGTTTTTTGATTGATCACCTTAGGGGTTTGCATCTAGTAATTAGAAGATGAATTTGAGGCGTACCTGCAATATAATTCATATTAGCTTCTTGTGATTAAGAGTTGTGAATTACATTATTGTCGTAACTGAAGGAATAGTTTGCATGATTCTCTTGTTTTCTAGAACGTAATGAGTCTTACATGTTAAATTTATGCCGTAACTGGATAGACTGCATGCTAGGATATACGACGTCTGCCGTACCTTGAGAGAATCATACACTTGAGGAAAACTATGGTCCAAGTACCGTACCTGGACTTAGATACGAGAATTGTCATCTAAAGAAACGAAAGAGTCTGTTAGTTGCATCAGATTATAAATAGGATTGTTAATGGTTGATTCTGACACCCTAGGCTCATCATCATCGTATTCTTACTCTTTTCAATTTCAATTATTTTCTCTTATTTTCTGTTTACAAGTTATTTTTCATCATCATAAAACCCTTTTCAAAAACCGCAAAAATCATAAGTATAATTTAGGTTTAGTCATTGTATTCGTCTTTGTCGATTTGTGTTTTTGTTTTCTGTGTTTTAGTGTAGTTAGTTTAGGTATTTCATAATTTGAGTTGAACTAATATCCTCGTGGGAACGACAACCCTTTTTCTTCCATTCGCTATACTACATCCACCCTGTATACTTGCAGGAATTCCATCAAGTTTTTGGCGCCGTTGCCGAGGAACATAAGTTTAATTTAAATTCTGGATTCCTATTCTAATTCTTGTTGATTCAGTTTGATTTAGTTTTATAATTTTGTGTCGTTTTGGTGTCAAAAGTGTGTTTAAGGAATCAGTCTACTTTTTCTGTTTCTTGTGTGTTCTGCAACTGTTTTGAAATGCTTATTATGAACTGATAATTTCATATTTTTGCAGGATTTTTATATATCACTGGAAAGATAAACGAGTGTAGTTTTCAACGCACCAAATGTATCATCATTCGGAGTTCTGAGCTAAAGGATACTTATAAAATACCGAATAGTGCTCAATTTGCGCGGAAAATTTGACTGATTTTGTTCAAGGTGCAAAAGTGATCTCAATGGCTTCCTATGGACAATGGGCTCTACCACCTTATCAAGCTCCAATTTACCAGCAAGAAGAACCTTCTGTCAAGGAGATGGTATTTGAACTCCTAAGGAGATCATAAAAGTATGATCAAGAGGTTGCAACGCTTAAACATGATCAGTTAAAGCTTGAAGAAAGGCAATCCAAGCTTACACAAACACTATCTGGAATTGAAGCTCAACTTTGGCGGCTTGCTAATTCCTGGGAAGAAGAGGACGAGAGATATCTTAGCATATCACAAGAAAGTGAGATTCCCATTGAGATACATGTTAACGAGCAAAATGACGAAGAATCCAAGGAGGAAATTCAATTCGAAGAAGTTGCGATAACTCATCCACTTGATGTCTTTGATGAAGTAACCACCATACTAGATGATGCACCCGATTTTCAAGAGTCCATGAAGCACCAAGTTTGTGAGTTCGTGCCTTCTTCACCCTCCAAAGTTGTACCTCACATTCTTCCAACTCCAAGACTTATGCTCGTGTGTGAACCCAAGCTGCCTACAAAGACTAAGGATGTGTGCCTCCCACAATCACTCCAACCTCCATGGCCACCTCCTTCACAATTGATGAAGTTCTACTTAAAGTCTAATGCCAACAAGAGAGAATGGTGTTACAAGAAAAAGATCAAAAGGAGGAAGCATTGCATCTTTAAGACAAGTGATTGGAACATTGGAAATTCTTATATAAATAGGATGCTTGCTGCTGGAATCTTAAGGAAGCTGCTATTTTGGATATTCTGGGTGTCTCGGATAAAAAGAAAGAAGTCAGTTTTAACTGTGAAGTTCATGTGGCGATAACTTTTAACAGAAGTGTCCGTTTCTGACATGTAATATGTCAATTTTGAGTAGAATGATGAGATCTACAAGTAGGGCCAGGCATTTAATCGAATGTGTGCAAAAAACCGACCGAACCGAACCGAAAATCCGGATCGGATAACCGAACCAAAACATTTGGGTTAAAATAAGTAGTGAACCGATCTGAACCAGTTTAAATCGGATTTGATCTGGTTCAAGCTCTTAAACAAACCGAAAATAACCGAACCGACCCGAATTATATAATGTATATAATAGATATATAATTTATATACGTAAAACGCTATTATTATTGGTAGATTCCATCTCTATTTACAGTGTACTCTCCCACACTTTAATAAAAGACAAAGATCCTAACATTAACACAATTTCTCATTCAACTCATTTCTCAGAGAAATCCGTTGGTGTAGAAAAGATTGGGAATGCATTGGATTGCTTGTTGTACTTTGAGTTTACAAAAATAACATGTTACTCAAGTCAAAAACTTGAAGTTTAACTCTACAGTAATATACTAGATAGGCTAAAGTTTTTCAAATATGGGTCAAAACCGAAACTGACCCTAACCGATCCGAAAATTCAAATGGGCCGAATATTCGAGTCAAATGTTTTAAAATCCGGATTCGGTTGGAAAAAACCTTAAACCGAATAAGTAGGATTGGTTTTGGTTTCGCCCTAAAACCGACCCGAACTGAAGATGCCTAGCCCTATCTACAAGACTCATTGTTTTGCAATGAGCCCCAATAAATTTCGACCGAATTCAGTCGTCTGCACTGTCTGATTTGAGGATCAAATTTTTCCGACGACTTTGGCGATCTTTTCGATAACATCGGATTCGAGCAATTCTTCAATCAATCTCAGGGAGCTCTACACTCTTCTTTTTATTTTATTGTTTTTGTTTTGACATCTCTTTTCCATACTTTTATGTGCATTTCATGCTTTAATTCTTTTAACATTGAGGACAATGTTACCTCTAAGTGTGGGGGAAGGGACTTTGATTTCTCTTTCTTTTAGGTTGTTAGTTTTGTGTGTTTGTTAAGAAAGTTCAAAAAAAAAAAAAAAATTATATTTTCTTTGTTTTCTTGAGTCTTAGGATGCCTTTCAACAATTATGTCTAAGATTGTTCTATATCTATGAAATTTAAAGATGATCATGTTATTGAGACTTGTTTGATATTATTTTTTGGTTAAATATGATATATATATATATATATATATATATATGACATATGATGTGTAGTGGATATGTCATTGCTAACATGGTACTGAATATGAGCATGCTAGGATGTGTTTTGTTTCAAAAATTACCCTTTGTGAGAATTTGAGCCTTGTATGTGCCTTTCTTTCTGAGTGTTAAAATATATTCATATCTTCTTGGCTTGAATTTTGATTTCATTATACTTCAATCGATTGATTACTCGCCATAATTTTTAATGGACTAGAGACTTATACTAGAACTCACTTTTGTGTTATTCGATACTTTTATTCAATACATGCTTTGATTTGGGAAGGGATTAAAAGGACTTAGGATTTCCACCATTGCCAAATTGCCATGTGTCCCTAACTGTACACCCCTTAGATAACCCCTTTGAGCTTACAAGTTTAGCCTTTTGTTTCATCACCTATATTATCCTTTACCTATGAAGCTCTAGTATAGTTAAATCCTTACCCTTTGTTCTGAGATCTAGTAGAGCTATTGTTTACACCCAAATTAATATTTTACTGGACAGTAAATGTCTAGGTGAATATTAATTAAATTCATAGTCCACGTCACACCAGCGAACCCAAAATAATTAGATTCACAGGTGATGGCCCGCAAGCGAGATCATGCCAACTGGATAGTAGAGTTCGCATGCGAAAGGGCCTTCACATATAAGGATTGAAATTATCAGGCGAGCTGAGGAGTTCGCACATATCAAAACAATGACTGGAGTTGTATGCGAGCTGGATGCATGAGTAGATGTGCTACGCGAGGTGATACTTTGGTCCAAGACTGCATAATAAGTTTTGGATAACATTTGGGCCAATACCTATGGCCCTTTTAATATAAAGCCTGTTAAGTATCGTAAGCCTCGATGTCGCGCGAGATAGGTTTCCACAAGGACTATAGCACCTTGCGAGATAAGATGCTTGTTGTTTGAGTTCGCATAGAAGTCTATAGTTGCACATCGTGGAGGTAGTGACCTAAGCGAAGTCTGTTGTGCGGCTAGACACGTGTCATGCAGATGATTGGTTCACTCGAGTGAAGCAGTGTCCTTTTGGTATTCGGTTTCAGAGTCCGAATTGGACTATGATTATCCCTCTCCTGGCAGGTTGCGAGTCACTATATAAAGGGGCTCGAAGGCTTACAGAAAGACTCTCTAAAAAAAAAACAACAACTACTCAAACAACAATACAAAAAAAAACCTTCAACCCAGTTGAACTTCTAGACGCTCCCCGGAGCTTTGCTTTCGCTTCCCTGTTGAACCTCTCTCTCTCTACAATCTCCCTTCGAGCCTTTCGAAAACGAATCCGAAGGACGTCCTCGCCTTAGCTCAGAGCCCTGTCGGACTCTCTCCTGATCCCTATTATTGCTCTGCTCGCGACACACCGTGAGTATTGAATCGCCTAGTGCTTGTAATTCCTCGTCCGCGAGGTGGCACCGAAGCCCTACTTTCGTTTGATTAGAAGTGCATGTCAGCGCACTACAACAACAACTCTACTACATTCCGCGTCCGCGCGGTGGCACGCCCCGCATCCTTAGAAGCATTGACTGCTTCTATCTCTCTGCCCCCTGCTGAGGATCGTGGCCAAAACAGCTATACTTTGGTGATTTATACTTATTCAATAGAGGAGATGATGAAAAGCAAGTGTGGGGGTGGGATAGACTTGTCCTAGAAAAAAAAAAAAAAGAGAGAGAAGAAGAAGTGTGTTGTTGCCGTGTGGAAAAAAAAGAAGAAAAGTGTTGTTGCCATGAAAAGAAAAAAAAAAGGTAAAAGATATACAAAGTGACGGCAAGGCAGAGAAAGAAAAATAGAAGTATTGGATTAAATCCCCCATTATGATTGATGAGTTTGTTTTAAATTAAAGACCCAATAATGTTATATATGGTCTTTGTCCTTTTTCATGAGTGTTCTAAGGTGATTATAACCCTCGCCATGACCCGATTATGACATTCTAAAGTCCTTTTAGGATCCTTAAGATGAGCAGCCTTTGATCTGTGGAGATGTATGTGTTAAAAGAGTGAGTGTCAAGATCCACCCCGGATTTCACCTTGAAATCAGGAATAAATCCTGCGGGGACCACCTCCAAAGGAGATGCTACCGGAAATTCGGCATAACCTCCCTTGAAAATGAACAACAAGAGATCAAATACTAATCCAAAAGAATCCCACAACCAACAACAAAGACATTCAATAATTTATTAACTGGATTATCAGAGCATATCTAAAAATGAAAGAAAAACAATGAATAAAGAATAAGTGGAAGCATCCTCTGACTATGCCTCGACTCCATGTACGCTCGACCTGAAATAACATTTGCCTGCAAACTGGGCATTTGAAACTGAATGGCCCAGGGGAAAGTAATTTTAAACGTTAGAGTGAATGATTAAAAATAAATTAAATAATTTAACAAAAACGTAATTTAAATACTTTCCCATGTTTAAACTTTAAAAACTTAGCTGCACGCAACTTTGATCATCTAAATAACTTTAAATCCATAAACACATAAGAGACAAACCAGCCCAGCTGGTTAATCAATTACATAAATGAGAAAAAAATAAAACAAGGGGAAGAGATATCACCATGTAAGAGGAGCCTCACAGGCTCTAGTAGCATCCCATGCTAAGCGCTCGATTCACCTATCGTGAGGACCTCTAATAAAGGCTAGCTAGCAATGAATAAAAACAGATCGGAGCCTCCCAAGCTATAGTAGGGTTCCACACTAAGCGCTCGACTCACCTATGGTGAGGACCGCTAATAAAAGCTAGCTAGTAATGAATAAGAGCGACCCTAGTATGGTAACTAAAAACATACGAAATCACTTAAATCCATAAAGCTTCTCCAAGATCATGCGAATGGTACGGTTCCCAACCATACTTGGAAATTATCATAAGAAATTAAAATAAAACTCAATGACGTGTCTCACACGTCAAGATATTCTCAAATCTACATTTATCAGCGAGATTTAATTATCAAGTATAAATAATAAATAATTTCTTAACCCGAAATACTCGATAAAATATTCTCAATGTCAAGATCAATAACCTACAGATAAATGATAAAATTATAATAGAGAACTACCGAAAATCCCATTTTCAGAAATCTTTTATAAATATCAAAGTCAACAAATAAAACAATAATAATTAATCATAAAGAATATCCAAACTCAAATACCAAATTAATAATCCGAGCTCAAATCCATAAATCATGACCAACACTTAATCGATGTATCAAACTCAAATAAATTTCAAGACTATATCATAAACCGAAATTTATAATATAAGCTCGGAAAATAGAACTATAATTTTCAAAAGAAACCATGCATGCTTATTCATTTAAAAACAAAGTATCCACTCACAGTATTAGGCTTAAGTTTTCCATTGCTCGGGACACTCTTCGAGCGCCGCCTTCAAACATCCAAGTCCTTGAGTCAATCCCATTCCTGACCATAAGCTGTAGGACAAATCGGTCAGACCGAACTTTGTAATAACCATCGCCTCGTCTTCTTTCCTAGTTTGACTAGGGTTTCCTAGGTTGACCAGGATTAACTAACTAACAATGATCAACGTTTTCCAATTTAACCTTTGACTTAACAAATCGAGACATTTTCCACTATACGTCCTATTAACCGGTAGACACTTAGGCCTCGCTTAATAATTCGTTTTGGTGAACCTCGATTTTAATTAATCAAACTAATGTCATTTCGTTAACTCAAAAACATACGAACCACATTTGGAGGAGCGAGTTCCGGCAACAAAACCACATTTCGTTAATTCCGAATGAACCAAAATCTTACGTGATGGCGGCCGAAGGAGTGAGTTCCGGCAACAAAACCACCACTGTGCAGTCGGGCTTCCGAGCTGGATTTCATCCAAATGGCAGCACTATAGTCTGGATCACCAACCCAGATAGAGAGAAGAGACGACGACAGATCGATTGGGACCTGCGCGGGGGTCTGAGCTGGCCGGACGACGATGATCAGAGGAGGTGGTTGCTGGCAGGGAGAGAGAGACTCGGGGGAGAGAAGAGTGAGTTTGGGCCTTTTTTCTAGTTTCCCGATCCGGAAACTTCTAACCCTTTACATACTGAACCCATAAATAAATTTTTTACCCTCTTTTTATTAACCAGCTTTTTACCAACAACTCAAAATACCCGTAACTCATGTCTGCTACTTCATTTTTTTCATCCTTAGCGACTTTCCTTTAAGGAAAATCCCCGTAATAGTCGTCATATAAAAATCGTCTCTAGGATCCATTGAATAAGAGATCGTAAACAAAAACAGTAAAAACTCAAGGTAAAATAACGTAAATAATTAGGGTAAATATTAAGGGTCGGGTTGTGACAACTTGAAACTACCTCAATGGTCTCTGCCGGATTCTGCCCTTGCCGGAATCTCTTGCCAAAATATTCCACCGGATTCCGGCGACTTGTCAGAATTTCGCCATAACCTCCCCGTAGACTTCGAATCACCAAGTTATCGACATGCAACACCAAAAATGCACCCCATCAGTCCGAATATCAAAACAACAACTATATAACATCAAAGGAGATCGAGATTACCTTCCATCGATCTCAAGTACTAGCCCAAGAACTTTCCTCGTCCAGACTCAACATGCAGGACTTCCAAACATCCCCAACCGCTGCCTCATTCCTCACTGCAACGACACCATTCACCTCGGATCCTCTCCAGCCAAGCACACCAGGCCTCTGCCTCGGTCCAGATTGATATGCAACTCCTCCAAGGTCCATCTCAACTTCACACAAAGCTCACGGGTTACTGCTTTCCCAACTTGAAGTGTGTCTCAGTACAAGACGGGGAGACGATCCTCCGGGACATCCATGAGGGCGTTTGCGGCAATCATTCTGGATCAAGATCCCTGTCTTTCAAGGCGCTCCGTACGAGGTATTTTTGGCCCAATATGGGGAAGATGGCAGACCAAGTGTCAGCAAGATGCCATAAATGCCACCAACACGCTAACGAGGTCCATTCCCCGCCCATTGTACTCTCGATCCTGCTGTCTCCGTGGCCCTTCGCGCAGTGGGGTCTGGACTTGATCGGGCCGTTTCCTACTGCTCCCGGACAGTACAAGTATGTCATAGTAGCGGTGGATTACTACACAAAGTGGGTTGAAGCAGAACCGCTTCGTCGGATAAGCACCGACAGCGTGATGGGGTTCCTCATGAAAATATCTACTGCAGGTTCGGTGTCTCGGAGACTATCATGACCGACAATGGCACGCAGTTCAACAACCCAAAGCTCATCGAGTTCACCAAGGACATGGGAACCCAGATGGTGTTTGCATCGGTAGCTCACGCAAAGACCAATGGGCAAGTAGAGGCGGTCAACAAGATTGTAAAGAAACTGCTAAAGAAGAAGTTGGACGCGCTAAAGGCTTGTGGGCAGAAACGCTCCCGGAAGTTCTGTGGGCCATCCGAACTACTGCTACGGCGTCAACGGGAGAGACACCCTTCAGCTTGGCTTTCGGCACGGAAACGCTGAAGAACTCGCCGGAATCCACCGAATGCAAGTTGCCGGAGCTAGGAACTCGAAACCCAGAAAGAGGCAGAGAAAAAGGGTTTTTTTCGAATTAGGGCACGATTTAGAGAAACAACAGCACAGAAAGGAAGAGGAAATCGAGGCGGTGAAGGACCATACCATCAACTAACGAGACGGCTGCCGGAGCCGCCAAAATTCTGAGAAGATAACCGGGTTCCTCCTCCACCGATCTCCCTCATCAATGGCCGCACAAACGATTTAAGGGTTGTGATAGGTAGAGAAGAGAAGGACGGACGTTTTGATTGTGTTCTTGTGGCATGCGGCGGCCGGAATCATGTCGACGCGTACTACAACATCAGGGCCTTAAAATAAGAATTTGATATTTTGAGAAAAATTCGAAAATAAACTTGAATGTTACCTTACTAGGTTACCGAGTACGGTTAAATTCCTCAGTAATTTGTAGAATACCCAGTAAATAGGTAAAATTGGGTCTGGAGAATTATAGTGAGCATATGGTTTTGGGTCCATTTGTGCGAGTAATTGATATTCTTGATGAGATCTTTCTTTTTCACAAAGTGCTTTTCTTTCTTAATATGTGAGCTATTTGTTTGTCTTTGTATATCTACTCTTACGTATGCATATGTGTGAATAAGCTTTTAAGCATGAGCCTTGATTATGAGAGGGAAAAAGAGTGTGTCCATTGTGAGGTTGATTCATTACTTGTCCGAAACATGCTAAGCTCCACCCAATCACCATTGTTGCCCCCAAGTCCTACATGTGATATGTTACATATGTTTTATTTAACTCTTGAATGATTTATGACTAAGTCTTTGTGACATGCTATTCTTTTGTGCATGAAAGTATGAGATTTTCGGAGACTATCATTGAAAGGAATAGTGTGCTTAGTGTGTTTGTTTCGTATGTTTGTGTTTTCTAGTTATTCATAGTTTTGCTCGAGGATTAGCAAGGTCTAAGTGTGGGGGTATTTGTTGTGCTCATAGTATCCTATATTTATATGCCTCCTAATCTTTGTTTTTGCATTTAGTTTACTTATTTGTGATTGATTTATGTTATTTTAGTGTTCTTGTAGGTTTGTGTCATAGAGAGAAGAAAAGGAGCAAAAAGAGCAAATAAGGATTGAAAAGCGATTGCAATCCCAATTGTTAGAATTTGTTTGAGCAGAACGTCCAAATTTGACGAATTACTAGGAATTACTCGGATCGAATCAGACTATGAGCCTTATATCATTGAAATGCTACGGAAGTCTACTTTCTGTAGAAATTTACGGATCTTGAAATTAATTTGGATTCAATTAGTTTTTCCTATTTTCATATATTCAATGTGGGTTCAACCCCTCGCTCTTGCATATCTGTGCTGCAACTGATTCGTGTGCTTGCGAGTAACATTTTAAAACACATCATAACACTCCTTTATTGATATGGAATGGGAAAACCTTCAAATATTTCTTGTAGAATTGGCTATACATGTACTCCTTGAATCTTCATCTGTATTATTGTCCTTGAAGCTTTAGGGTTGACGGTCTTGTGACACGAAACTTGAGTTCTCCACAAATGTTTGCAAATCCGAGCAGATTTTCTAATCTGACCTTTCTTCATTCAACTAACCTAGTTGAATGAAAGTTGATGCTGAAGTAGCTAAAACAAATAAAATAGATAAAGATTACCTTGATGATGAAGTAACTAAGGCATCGGATTCCATCACATTACTCAATAAGTCTCTTAATATATATTACCTACCAATTCCCGAATTAGGAGTAGCAATCTAGAAATCAATCCACTGCTTTCTCAAGATTTAACAATGAAGAACACATGAAATTTATCTAAAGTAGATTCTTCTTCGCTTCTTAATTATGAACACCAAAGCATCACATGTACACAAACTTATTGAAACTACAAAAGATCAAAGTGTTTACAAAGCGTCAAATGTGAAACAAGCTCATTTGAATGACAAGAGATCAAAGGAGTTCATATTAAATATTTTATAAAGCCAAGCATGGATTAATAAAAATGTCTTCCAAACTACCAAAAATGCATGACATTAGAGGTGAAAGGAACAAAGATTTTATTAATGCATTTTGAAGCAAGAGTCATAGGCATGAGTAACATAACTATGGGAATCGATAGATAATTAAAAGAAACTTATTTCATAATGTGGTTTCCTCCTTAACCTTAGTTAAGGAAATTAGCAAGACATAGTACAAATTGAAAACATACTTAAAACAATACAAAACATCATACAAAAAGTAGCTAAAGAAAGGGAGGAACAAAGAGCACAAATGTGTGTAATTCTCCACTCTCTCTCCCTCTCCTTATTCACTTCCAACAACATCTATTTATAGGGCAACATAGATCTCCATTCCAACTCCATCTTCATGTGAATATGACTTTCATCCCTTCAACCTTCTCATGCTTGATGGCAACATTTTTCTTCACACATAAATGCTTTCAAACATGAATTCCTTTTCATCTACAACACATTTGCTTCTCTTATTTTTCATGTGCAAGAGTACGTACACAAACTTTGAAGGAATGAGTGTAAACACGAAAATATCTGCAACAAATAACAGAAAGACACGTGTACAAAGAATAATTTAATTTAAATCAATGCGAATGCGGGTTACAATCTTTGTGAATTCCTCTGATTCTATCTTCGAATCTAGGTCTAACTCAAGGGTGACAAGCACTTGTTCTTGAGGGTTACGCGGATTGATCACGTAACAAGTATTTGGGATTTGGATTTGGGTTTAGTGAAGAACTGGCTATTTATGGAGCTTGATAGTTCTTCAAGGATCTAGTGAAGAACTGGCTATCTGGGGAGCTTGATAGTTCTTCAAGGGTTTAAGGGAGACTTCTGAGCTCCCGGAGGGATTTCTTTCTCTCTAGTTCGCTGCTTTCTTTTATGCTCTTCTTGGTTTCGCTCCTTTTTGTTTCTGCCCCCCCTCCTCTTGGTATGAGAGGGGGTATTTATAGTGTTAACATGCCTTTGCTTTTGGCAAGTAATGAAGATACTGAATCAATGATATTTCCTTAATCGAATCAATGAATCTTGATTGATTGATTTACTTGCCGATTTCAACATAATCAAATCAATCAAATCTTAAGATTTAGATATGTCCAGATCGTTTTAGATTAAATGTCCCGTTTTGATCAAAATCCTTAGTTAGGGGCGAGCCATCCCGCGGATATGGAAGGTATCTCGCGAGGCACCTTGATTTCCAAGCAACCGGTGATTTCTGGTTCCCTTCGCGGATGACTTCTCTTGGACGTATATCCCCGCATGCATGCGAACTCTGTCGTCTAGCTCCTTCACGAGGTTCCCCCTTACGCAGGGTCATCTTGCCTCGCCTTTATGTTAATCTACGTGCGCGGAGCCATCTCGCCTCGCCTTCACGTAAATCTACGCGCGCGGAGCCATCTCGTCTCTTCTTCACGTAAATCTACGCGCGCGGAGCCATCTTGCCTCGCCTTCATGTAAATCGACGCGCGCGGAGTCCATTTAGCCTCGCGAAGTCAAGTTCACCTCGTGAAGTCTATTTCACCTCGCGGAGTCAATTTCACCTCGCCAAGCTTAGCTCACCTCACGAAGTCCATTTCGCCTCGCGGAGTCAAGTTCACCTCGCGAAGTCTATTTTGCCTCGCCAAGCTTAGCTCACCTCGCAAAGTCCATTTCGCCTTGTGAAGTCTATTTTGCCTGGCGAAGTCTTGTTCGCCTGGCGAAGTCTATTTTCTTCCTCGCGAAGTCTTGTTCACCTAGCGAAGTCACATCATCAATTGACACTTGATAATTGACTTCAATCGGGATTTGAGGTTTTGTCGTCGGCCAACTATTCCCACGTTGCCATGTGTCATTTCTGACGGCTTTCCAATTTTGTTGACTCACGAGCCACGAATTTGCTTGGATTTTTCAACGACTATTATTATCGTTAAATTTTCTATGTCTACAATGAGATTTAGTTCCTAAAATCATGCATGCTTGATTTTTTGCCACCTTCTTTCTTGGTATGTTGTCTTTGACAAATTCTTCATGCATCTCTTCCATTTGAATCAATAGCATGTACGTACGAATGAATGAGTAGAGTGAATTCAACAATTGATGACTAAGGTAAATATTTTCAATGGAACACACTTAATGCAATGGAAAAACATTTCACCAATTGTAGGCACATGCTATTGGAACCTATAAGACATATGTTGCACTTAATTATCTAATTAAAGGGAAAAAGACTCATGTTAAAACAAAGACTCAATTTACTATATGAAAATAGGTAAATTGCTTCCATAACTTTAACATTTTATTTATTTATGACAACATCTATAAGAACATAAAAACAAACCAAATAACTCAAACTACTAAAGACAAGTAACTAACACATATAAATTAGGGATAATAATATGATATAAAATGTGCTCATCATCTTACAAGGAAATTTGAAGCCAAAGTTGAGCAGGAACTTCTCTATTTAAGGGAGCACGAATTTCACATGAAAGGGAAGTCTCGGAAGCACGTTCAATATGCCTAAAGGAGCAGAGATCCATCCACCCTTCACCTTTCCATTCTTTTTATGTTTTCATTATGTTTTACTTAGTTATCTTTTGTTAAACCTTTTCTAGGGTTAGGATGATGCCCTAACATGATTGTTTATGTTTTTGATGATTGATTAATAGATTTATAATTTCTTTATGATGAATTCTTAGTCACTATTTTAATTGATGCTATATGTTTGAGTTCTTTGATTGATCACTTTAGGGCTTTGCATCTAGTAATTAGAAGATGAATTCGAGGCGTACCTGCAGTATAATTCATATCAGCTTCTTGTGATTAAGAGTTGTAAATTACATTATTGTCGTAACTAAAGTAATGGTTTGCATGATTCTCTTGTTTTCTAGAATGTAATGAGTCTTACATGTTAAATTTATGCCGTTACTGGATAGACTGCATGCTAGGATATACGACATCTGCCGTACCTGGAGAGAATCATACACTTAAAGAAAACTATGGTCTAAGTGTCGTACCTGGACTTAGATACGGGAATTGTCATCTAGAGAAACGAAAGAGTCTGTTAGTTGCATCAGATTATAAATAGGATTGTTAATGGTTGATTCTGACACCCTAGGCTCATCATCATCGTATTCTTACTCTTTTCAGTTTCAATTATTTTCTCTTATTTTCTGTTTACAAGTTATTTTTCATCATCATAAGACCCTTTTCAAAAACCCCAAAAATCATAAGAATTTAGGTTGAGTCATTGTGTTCGTCTTTGTCGATTTGTGTTTTTGTTTTGTGTGTTTTAGTGTAGTTAGTTTAGGTATTCCATAATTTGAATTGAACTAATATCCTCGTGGGAACGACAACCCTTTTTCTTCCATTCACTATACTACATCCACCATGTATACTTACAAGAATTCCATCAAGTATCCGGTTAATAAGCAAGACGAGGTTCATCGATTATACATCAAATTTGGTTCAAATCAGCCTCAACTTAATAAGTATCCTTGATCAGGACTACATGTTACTCTTATTTCCCTCATGGTTAGAATATTCTGAGGAAAAAGTTGAAGCTTTTTATCTACTGTGTTATCTCTTTAATAAGCCATCTGGGAATCTGGGAGACAAAGCTTTCACTGTTGTTGGATTCCGTAACTGGAATAAAGTTAGAGATGGGAAAGAATGTGCTTTTGCAAACCATGAGAGGAAGCATCCTAACTCCAAACATAAAGTTGCGGAGATATCTTGTTCAGATTCACTACGCCAATTTTGCAATCATACGACAGGGATCAGACGACAGAAGTCATTTTTACTGTCGTCTGATAAATTTTTACGACAGACATTTAAATATTTGTCGTCTGAATGTTGCAACGCGTAGTCAGTTAAACTTAGCGTGTTCATTATACGACAATCATCTGTCGTCTTAAAAACAAGCCAAAATGAGTAATAAGATTGTTCGTTTTAAGACGACACTCTTTTGTCGTCTCTTCAATTGCCGTAATTTTTTTTTGACACAACATATGGGGCGTTGTTTGGACACTTGATAGACTTTCTCTCTCCCCGAAAAATTATTTAAGTTCTCAGTTCCCTCATTCTCAACACAAACTGAAACCTCTCTTCTTCACAAACCAAATTCTCTCCTCTAGATCTCTCCCTCAAGCGAATTAAAATCCGTCTGTTGCTGGGTTGTTTTAGGGTGTTGTTGGATTGGGGTTTTGCTTGGTTGATATAGAGTTTTGTTGGATTGGGGATTTGCCTGATTTAGGGTTTGTTGATGTTCATATTTGGGGGTGCAGGGCTTTTTGAGATTTTCTAGATGAACACTCCCTCTCTTTCTTCTCCTTCCTTAATTCTCTCAATTCAATTCAAGCTTAATTCGTAGTAATGGATCCCAACCCCTCTAACTTCCCTATCCTCTCCTACATCATGGACCGCATTCTTATCCTCGGCTCCACCGCCCCACGCGCCCTCGACATCTCCGACCTCAAGTCCATCCAAATCGACGGCGCCCAGCCCCAGCTGATCCGACCTCAACAACAACCCTCCTCAGGCCTCCTCCACCAGATGCCCCACTTGTCCGACCCCAAAGTCATCGCCGCCATGACCCGCGCCGTCTCCGACGTCTCCCAGACCCGCTCTGTCCTCAACGCCCTCGGCCCCCGCCCCGACCACGAGGCCGTCAACACCGAGGCCAAGCTTGCCCTCATCGACTCCTCTCTCTCCAAGAAGCGGTGCTTTCAGGACAAGCTGAAGGAGGCCAAGGGCGGCGACACCGCAATGCAGGTGTTGGTGGAGCAGATGTATCATAGTGGCTATGGTGTTGAGAAAAACCCAGAAGAGGTCTCCTTTTTTACTTGGTTTTACTTCAAGTTCGTTTTTTTTTTGCTGCGTTTTGTTTATGAGCTTGTTTGGTTTTAGTTTAGTATTGGGTGAATTAGGATTGGATACATGATTACGATTATTTAGTTAGTTTATGAGTTTAGAAAAAATGAATGTTTATGTGTATGATTCAGTGCAAGCATATGTCATCTTTCCTTATTATGAACTTGCGAGTTGTGCATTTTGAATGATGGTAGTGATTTATCTGTATCTTAGGGACATGCTTGGATTAGTAGAGCTTCAAGAAGTCGAAGGGCAGTTTGGAAAGTAAGCCAGAAGCAACCAGGTACATTCTGTCTCATTCTCTCTGGTTGCAGCATTGATGTGTGAGTTGTTGTAATTGAATTTTTGTTGGTGTCTGATAGGTTACCACGCAAGTGATTCCGACTCAGATGAATTGGAAGATGTTGCAAAGTAAAGGCCAACTACACTTTCGTTTCAAATTTACTTTTGAGGTTGGGTTAATCTTCTTTCGTTCATACTGTTATTGAAGAAGCTTTGTGGTTTGATTTTGACGTAACTAAGCAATAGAAGAGTTGATATATACCCTTGCTCTGCATAAACAAGTCTTTTGATTATCTATTTGAAGTTATGCTTTCAATGCAAGTTGTAACATGCAAGTAACTGAGTTCTGAAATCTATCTCTCTCTCTCTCTCTCTCTCTCTGCATGCTTTATCTCATGTTTTGCAGGTTTAATTTTCTTTTTTAAAGCCTTTTAATATTAGTGATCAATTGTGTTATGGGAGTATAGTTGTGTATTTAAACTAACTATATATTAGTGATCATACATGTACAGTTAATCATATATTAGTGATCATACTGTGGTTGACTAATATTCAACTAACTGTACATGTATGATCACTAATATTAAACTAGTTGAGTATACTTGTGTATTTAAACTAACTGTACACCCATATGTTAATCATATATGGGATCTTTCAACTGGCCGCTGCGTTACACCTTTGGTGTACAACTAACTGTACAACTAATCTCTCATATATGATTAACATATATAGTATCCAAAGTTTGATTACTCGTAATAACTTGCCCTTGACTGATTCACTTTTTTCTGTCTATTTGGGTGAAGATCTTGATTCATCGAGTATCAGAGAGATCAAAAGTTTAGAGCAACAACTTGACACTGCTCTTAAGCAAATTCGATCAAGAAAAGTATGCTAGATGGGTTGATTAGTGATAGTTTGCAGTTAGTTTGTTTTAGTGCTAATATATATTATGATTTATTGCAGAACCAACTCATGCATGAGTCCATCTCTGAGCTACACAAAAAGGTTCGGTCATGGCCATTTTGCACACTAATTATATATAAACATACTACACTTTGTGTAAAAAATGTTTGTTTGTTACTTTGTGTGAAATTCTTGGTAACTAGTTAAGAGATTTGGTTCGTACAAGTCAATTATAGTAGAGTTTTCGTTTATTTGTCTGTGAAAGGAAATGACATTCAATTATACTTGACTTGTAAGTTGTACACGTGTGTGTTTCCATTTAATTGAACTTTTGCAGTCTCAAAATCTGATCATAACTTTGTTTATGTTCTTCACTGTGACAAGAGAAGGCAATCCAAGAGCAGAACAACTTGCTTTCAAATAAGATATTTTTATATAAGATAGCAGCAATGTATTTTCTAATTAATGTGATAATGCACCGCTCTTTTTCTCATTAGGTTCTGCTTTTAAAATTGATCAACATTTAAGAAGCACAATAATGTAGCGGAAGTTCATGATTGAGTATGAAGGAAGACACTGAAGTTTGAGTATGAAGGAAGTAACAGAGTACATCACTGCAGTTAGGAGGATTTTCTGCACTATAGAGTACACCACTATTGCAGTTGCTAATATTTGGTTTGATATCTTTTTATGTTATAGCTTATAGGTTTATTTAAAACAAGTAACTCTATGTAAAATATGTTGGTTTTTGGCAATTAGAATGAATTTGAGATTTCTGAATCATGTTGTGCAAATGCTTTTGTTGAGACATTAAATTCTCATAAAATTGACATCCAAATCAAAATCAGACAACAGATAGTCTCATGGACTCTGATGTCTCTACATCTTTCGAACAACATTTATATGTCGTCTTAAAGTAAAAGATCATATTGTATGTTATCTGAGATATATATCAAACGACAGATAAGTAACGTTTGAATTGGTGTGAGACGACATACATTATATCTCATACGACAGATAAGTGACGTTTGAATTGGTGTGAGACGACATACAATTGCTCACTTTTAGTATAAAAGTAATTTCAACGATACTTTTATGTCGTTATAGCCAATGTCTAACGACAGAAAATTAGAGTTTGTTACAAATCTATATGCACACAGACGACAGATGAGTTTATATTGTCTGTCTATCAGACGACGGACATTGCCTGTCGTCTGAGAGCTTATCAGATGGCAGCTGGATAGACGACACGCAAAAAAATGATCAGACGACGGGCATTGCCGCTCGTCTGAAGGCAAAATTGATGTAGTGATTTGATGAATCAATCTAAACATATTCGAAGGGTGGTTGAAACTTACAGTGCTTAGCAAATTGCAGAGAATCGGCTACGAGTCAAAACCTCAATTGTAGCAGCTAGATGGCTAGCATTTCAATGATGTTCATTTAGAGGTCATGTTGAAAGCCCGACTTCCATAAATCCTTGAAATTACAGGGCCTTGTTAAAATTATTGGTTCTGTACAATGAAAAAGTTGTTGAAGTTATTTTAGACAGAGCTCCAAAAACTGGCTCATACACATCACCACTAGTTCAGAAGCAGATTTTACAAGTTTTTTCAAATGGAGCAAGGAAGGCAATTCGTGAAGAAATTGGGGATGAAAAATTTTGTATAATAGTTGATGAATCTTGCGATGAGGCAAAGAGGGAGCAAATGGCAATAGTGTTACGGTTTGTCGACAAAGAAGGACTCATTCAAGAGCTGTTTTTTGGACTTGTTCACATACCTGACACATGTAACACCCCGAATCTTATTTGACCATTTACCGTCATTTGGACCGTAAGTGACCATCATTTTTTACTTTTACCTACGTATTCGAGCTTTCAGTGGCTCTAAAATTTGACTTTTTCCTTCATTCGAAATTTAAGAAAACTTTGTTCATGAAAGCCATAGAGGACGTTAAACCGAGTTCGTGGATACGTGACACGTTTTAATCGGAGTTTGTACGAAAAAGTTACAAGGGTTTAAAGTCAGGGGCATATATGTAATTTCGCTGGAATCTCAAGTTCTATAAATAACAGATGAGACCTCCCATTTCGGGAAATTGCAAACTAACCCAGAAATTTACTGATTCGCTGTCAAAGCTTCTCGGTCTCGCCGGCGACGATTCCAGCCACCTCCGGTGGTGAGACCAGTCCCATTCTCTTCGTCTTGGAACGATCTTTCCAACCATATATGCCATGCAACCTCTTTCTGACCTTATGACACTAATCGAAGGGAAGAAGGTATGACTATCTTTTTGGCTATTTTTCATATTCTGGCCAACTCCGGCCAAATTGAACGGTGTGACTAATTGGGATTTAAGGTTGTGGTGGAGTTTGGAGGGAATCCTAGCTAGAGTAGTGGGTTAGGAGGAAGATTTTTGGGTTGTTATATATAAGCAATTAATTTTTTGAAATTGGAGTTTGGTCATAAGCATGCTTATTGTTCCAAGATAGGTGGAGATCTCATATGAGTGGCGTTGCGGATATCGTCGGACTTATGCCTAAATTTGTGAGTGGACATTTGTTTTAAATTAAATGCATGTAATGGTTTATATTTAATGATTGATATTATTTTACTGAATCTTTATTTGTGGAATTAATTTCCTTTCGTGAATTATTTATGCAAAGTTATTTTCGGAAGTAAATGCTCTTATTTTTAATTGTTAACTTTGCTATTTGAAAAGTTACCGAAAATGAGATTTTCGGTGGAGTCGTATGTATATTGCTTTCTTTTATATTTGACAATTTTCTTTAAGTTGGAGAGTTACCGAAATTAGGATTTTCAGTTGACATATATATATATATATATGTATATTTATGAGGATGGTATATATATAAATGCTAGCTAGCCATACGTATTTATCCACCATAATTGTGTAGCGATTAGCCACTATTATGGTGTGATGTGAGCGTGGGACGCAAGCGTCGTAGCTCTATGGGCACGTATATACACTTGTCTGTCCGTCATAATGGCGTAGCGATTAGCCACCATTATGGTGTGACGTGAGCGTGGGACGCGAGCGTCGTAGCCTTATATTAATTTTTAAATCCACAAAAAATTCATATAGGGGGTATGGACGTGTGTAAATACATACTTATTTATTAGAGCCTGAGAGACTCAATATCTTATAGAATTGAAGACTAGCCACGTATTTTCAGTGTTTGTCAGTCTATAAGTTAAAAGCTTTAACGCTTGTTGCATGCATCGCAGTTTTCCAAAGAGATTAAATTGGGAAAGCACAAAATCTTGGTTAATTATTTGTTCTTTTTAAACTTTATTTTTGTCCACTCTCTCTAACGTTTTCAAATGTTTCTCCTCTGGGCCCTTTGGTTTTAAATGCCTAGTTTGCAGGTTAGCCTAGTTGGGGTTGGGCGTACATGGAGTCGAGGAACAGTCCATAATATAGCTTCCGCTTATTTCTATAATTTTTGTTTCTTTCCTTCACTATTAGAGTTGCTCTGAACCTATAAATGTTAGTTATGAGATTATTTTTAGATTAGTAAATAAATTGGGAGGTGTTGTGAATTTGGGGAGCACGAAGGCTCCAAGAGTATAAGGGGACAGTTGGATTTTTAGAAGTGTTTGCAGGTATTTTTAGGAAAGGTTGTTCATTTTTAAGGGAGGTTATGCCGAATTTTCGGTAACATCTCCTTTGGAGGTGGTCCCCGTAAGGTCTACTTCGGATTTCATGATGAAATTCGAGATAGGTCCTGACAACACAGCTGCATTAACCTTACAAAATAATGTATATTATACGTTGTCTCATCATAGCCTTGATATTTAGAACATCAGAGGGCAAGGATATGATGGTGCTAGTAATATGCGAGGTCAGTGGAAGGGATTACAAGCTTTAATTTTGCAAGATTGTCCATATGCTTACGACATTCATTGCTTTGCACATTGATTACAGTTGGCTTTAGTTACAATCATCGAGAGAAGTTGTTCCTGTTCACCACTTTTTCAATAAGTTGGCCGCTGTTGTTAATATCGTTGGTGATTTATGTAAGCGAAATGATGAATTTTGAAAGGCCCAAACTGTGATGATGCATATCTGATTTCTATTGATGAGCTTGAGACAGGAAGAGGACTTAACCAAGTTGGCACTTTACCACGAGCTGGAGATACTCGCTGGGGTTCTCACTTGAGATCAATTGCAAGCTTGATAGACAAATTTAGTGCAACATGTCACGTACTGCTGAACATTATTGATGATGAAAGTACTTATTTGCAAATCGGAGATGCAGATGTGGCTTAAAACCGGATGACTACATTTGAATTTGTTTTCATTCTGCATCTTATGAAAGAAATTATGAAGATCACTGATGAGATATGTAGGGCTTTACAAAGTAAATCTCAAGATATTTTACATGTCATGTGTCAGGACCCATCCCGGATTTCACCATGTAATCCGAAGCAAACCCTGCGGGGTCCACCTCAAGAGAGATTTTACCAAAAATTTCGGCATAACCTCTCATGAAAATGGACAACCCTACCTATCAAATCCAGACGTACACTTCTATAACCAAAACAAACCATCCATAACACCTGGAGCCTCCCTGCTCCCAGCTCTACATCAACACCTAGAACACAACATGCCTTAGCTAATTTACAATAATCTCAAAGGTCATCAGAGCAATTCTAATAAGGAAGGAAAACATAGATAAGAGAGCCAACGAAAGCTGTGATATTGACTATGCCTCAACTCCATGTACGCCCGACCTCTTTTAAGCTAACCTGCAATCTGGGCATTAGAAATCGAAGGGCCCATGGGAAAGTATTTGAAAGCGTTAGAGTGAGTGGACAAATATAAATTAAATAATTTAACAAAATTGTAATTTGAATACTTTCCCACGTTTAAACTGTAAAACCTCGATGCATGCAATTATGATATAAAATTTAACTTTATGTCTAGAAATCTCATAATAAGAGACAAACTAGCCCCGCTGGTTAATCAAATACATAAATATCGTAAGAAGAGACAAACCAGCCCCGTTGGTTAATCAAATACATAAATAAGAATAAAAATAAGGGAAAGAGATATCACCATGTAAGAGGAGCCTCCCAGGGTCGGGTCGGAGCCTCCCAGGCTCTAGTAGCGTCCCACGTTAAGCGCTCGACTCACCTATGGTAAGGACCGCTAATAAAGGCTAGCTAGCAGTGAATAATAACTGATCGGTGCCTCCTAGGCTCTGGTAGCGTCTCACGTTAAGCGCTCGACTCACCTATGGTGAGGACCGCTAATAAAGGCTAGCTAGTAATGAATAAGATTGACCCTAGTATGGTGACTAAAAACATATGAAATCACTTAAATCCATAAAGCTTCTCCAAGATCATGCGAATGATACGGTTCCCAACCGTACTTGGAAATTATCATAAAAAATTAAAATAAAACTCAATGACGTGTCTCACATGTCAAAATATTCTCAAATTCATAATTATAAGCGAGATTTAATTATCAAGTATAAATTGTAAATAATATCTAAACCCGAAATACTCGCTAAAATATTCTCAATGCCAAGATCGATAATCCACAAATAAATGAGAAAATTATGAAGGAGTACCGAAAATCCCATTTTCGGTAATCTTTTATAAATCTTAAATTCGACCAATAAAAACGATAATAGTTAATTAAATTTAAAATCCTCTCAAAACATAAACCATTAAGACTCAACTTAAAACATAAGTCCCAATAACAAATCAAGATCATATTTGAAATCAATCAAGAAGGATAATCCCATGTCAACTCCAAAATCATAGAAATGATAAACAAAACTAAACTAAAACTTTCTTGCTTTCATGAGAACAATATTTATAGAAGAGATATTTATAAATTGAACGTCGCATGCAATTTATTGAAAACCAAAGTCCACTCACAAATTTAGGCATAAGCCCGACGATATCCGTAACATCACTCGTAAGAGGTCTCCACGTATCCTGACACCATAAACATGTTTAGAACCACTATTCAATTTAGGAAAAAAAAATGTTTTAACTGAAGAACCAAAATCCTTCCACTTAACCCACTACTCAATCTAGGGTTAAGCTAATTGGATTTCATCAAACTTCAACCACAACCTCACTTCATCGTTTCTTGCACTTTAGGACCATAACCAAGGAAATCCAATGGTCGGATCTATTCTATCAACTGCCAAGTTCTCTAATCTCTGAAAAATCCCAAACCTAACCAAAACTCCTCCAAAAATTACAAACTTTACACCATTGGACTCCTCTCATTATAAACAAATTAAATAACACTAAAAACTACCCAAAAGAGGCGCCGCCGCCGTCTTCTCCGCCGGCAGCGGCGGCTGGCCACCCCCAATTTCCGACCACCACCGATCGTCACCAAATTTTAACACAATCATCCTCTCAACATTCTAAACAACTTCCATAACTAGCCCGAAGATCAATTTTAAGCCTAAACATGTCAATCGAAGAAAAAACATAAAAACCCAATTTGAAAACCCTAAAACTTCAAACCTTCGATTCTCCTTGCCAAGATCAAATTAGGTTAAATCCTTTTGAGGGTTTGCTATGCAAGGGAAGACCTACAAGATGCAGGTGGTGGCGCCGCCTGAGTTGGCCGGAGGAGAGAGAACCGAGCGGGTCGTCGAAACGGTCCCTCACAGACTGTTCTTGACTTGCTGCGCTTCACACACCAAGAATTGATCTACATGGCTGCTATAGATCGATAGGGGAGGAAGAGGGCTTTCCAACGCCACTTGTGGCGTCGTCGGAGGTGACTTGACGGCAGAGAACTCGCCGGAAAACTGATCCGTGTCGGGTCGGCGTTGCGGGTCGTACACGGGAGGGGAGGAGAGAAAAAAAACGAGGGTTTTCTGATTTTTACTTTCCCAAAGTGGACATCCCCCATTTTTATACCTACGTTTCCGAAATAGTAGCTTCGGTTTTTAGACCGTAACTTCTTCATACGAACTCCGTTTTTGACGTGCCACATGTCCACGAACTCGGTTTAACGTTCTCTACGACTTTCATAAAGAAAGTTTTCTCAAATTTTAAACGGAAGAAAAAGTCAACTTTTAAAACCTTAAATAGTTCGAAAACGGTAAAAGTAAAAATGAAGTCGTTTACGGTTCAACTGATGGTAAACAGGTAAATTAAGGTCTGGGGCATTACATCATGAGTCTTGTTGAATCTACCAAGATACTTCTACAAGAATTGAGAGATGTTGAATGTGATCCTTTACTTGCTTGTAGAAGTCTCTTGGTAGATTCAACAAGACTCATGGCATGTAAAATATCATGAGATTTACTTTGTAAAGCCCTACATAGCTCCTTAGTGATCTTCATAATTTCTTTCATAAGATGCAGAATGAAAACAAATTCAAATGTAGTCATCCGGTCGTAAGCCGCATCTGCATCTCCGACTTGAAAATAAGTACTTCCATCATCAATAATGTTCAGCAGTACCTGACATGTTGCACTAAATTTGTCTATCAAGCTTGCAATTGATCTCAAGTGAGAACCCCAACGAGTATCTCCAGCTCGTGGTTAAGTGCAAACTTGGTTAAGTCCTCTTGCTGTCTCAAGCTCATCAATAGAAATCAGAGATGCAATATCATCAGCTTGGGCCTTTCTAAATTCATCATTTCGCGTACATGAAGCACCAACGATATTAACAATAGCGGCCAACTTATTGAAAAAGTGGTGAACAGGAACAACTTCTCTCGATGATGTAACTTGTTGCTGTGAAAACCCTCAACAATTCCAATGAGAAAGGGGAAGATTTTATAAACGAAGTAGGCACGATGGGTCAAATCCACCATGTCAATGTGGTACTTGGTTGGTTACTGCGCTGATGGATTTATACGAGCTCTTGTTTATGAATTCTTACCAAATGGTCCACTCCAGAATTTCTTATCATCAGCAGATAATGAGAATTCGTTCCTTGGTTGGGAAAGGTTGCAAGATATTGCTATAGGTATAGCCAAAGGAATCGAATATCTTCCCCAAGGTTGTGAACAACAAATCCTCCACTTTGACATCAAGCCCCATAATGTGTTGCTAGACCATGATTTCACTCCAAAAGTTTCCGATTTTGGTTTGGCCAAGTTGTACTCAAAGGATCAAAGCGCGGTATGCATGACTGCAGCGAGGGAAACCATAGGCTATATTGCACCAGAAGTCTACTCTAGGACCTTTGGTAACGTGTCATACGAGGCAGATGTCTATAGTTTTGGAACATTGCTTCTTGAAATGGTTGGAGGCAGAAAGAATTTTAAGGTCATGGAAGACTGGAGCAGCCAAGTCTACTTCCGAGAATGGATATATAATGGGTAAAATACTGTACAGTCCTTCTGGTTTGAAGTCGACATCTGTTTAGTCTTTGTGGTTTTATTTTAATCTGAATGGTCCTTAAAGTCACAATTTTTAATCTGTTTAGTCTTTGTGGTTTTATTTTAATATGAATGGTCCTTAAAGTCATAATTTTTCATCCAAATGGTCATAAGTCACGTCAGCAATTTAACTGAGAAAATTGACGGAATGACCATTTGGATGAAAATTTGTGACTTTAAGGACCATTCAGATTAAAATAAAACCACAAGGACTAAACAGATGTCGACTTCAAACTAGAAGGACTAAACAAATTTCAATTCATATATAATCTCCTAGAACAAGGGAACGACCTGCGCATCCATATTGGGGACGAAGGAAATGTTGGAATTGCTAGGAAACTTGAAATTGTGGGTCTTCGGCGCATCCAATGGCATCCAATAGACCTTCCTTCCATGAAAGCTGTAGTTCTAATGTTGGAAAGGGAAGGTGACAATCTGACCATGCCTCCTAATCCTTTTGCCTCTACTACTTCAACTTCGAGTTGAATAAAGAGTTCATGTGCCTGCAGCAAGAGCTGCCAGACGCCAGTCAGGCTCATATGTTAACGAATTATGTTCTTTATAGTGAAATTAAGCATGCAGATCGACACTATGGAACTGCTCCCAGTTAATAAATTTGATGCATGGATTTGTAGTAATTCAATATATTTTGTTACAGTACCAGAAATCCTCTGTGTTAATTGGCCTTTTTGAGTTTTTTAGTTGTACTACTTTTTAATTGGTATCACTTCTGCTTTTGAGTATAGACGTACTTTGTTTTAGCTAAATGAAGAAAATAATATCTCTAGTTAGGCCGGGGAGGAGGAGAGTGAATTTAAGAGGTTCAGATTATCAGATCATTCAGATGGCTAGCTTGACAGAATGAGAGATATCTCCAATTAGTGGCGGGAATGAACCTCGATCAGCCTGTCTAACCCGGCAAGCCATAAAGCAACAGACTTGTCTATTCTGTTGTCAATTATTGAGTTTAATCAAACTAGTTCATGGTTTATTGGCAACAATGGCGGAGCCAGAACCATAGGTTTAGGGGGGCCGAAATATAATGAACGGACAAAGATATATAATAATTTTAAATCATTTGACAAAATTATGAAAGTAATATTATTGTTTTTTCATAATCTTTAAACATAATTGTTCGTTGTAAAGCTTTATTTATGTCCATGAAACGATATATATGTGTATTGAAAATTTAGTTATATGTAAAATGATTAGTTAACACCTAATTAATTGTGGTGATGGATCCATATGGTAAGAGGCAATGGAAACATGACATAATATTACATGGAAAGGAAGTTAGACCTATACAATTATAATTATAACCATTCAATCCTACTGATAGAATATTCTTAATTGACATTTTTCAAAAACTTTGGGGGTGCCAATTATAATAATAACCATACAATCTTACTAATAGCATAGTGTTGTAAATATTATAATATATGTGGATGTCTTTGTAAATACTCATTAGTTATGTCCTTACGATGTAAATCATACTCCTATATAAAGGAACCTAATGAGAATGAAAGTAACACTTCTTCCTCCTTCTTCATTCTGTTCTCTCTTTTCTCTTTATCTCATTCTTAGTTTATAACACGTTATCAGCACGATATCGCTCATTCCGTTACATAAACTTCATGATGATCTATGAGATATTGGTGCAACTTTTGTTGTTTATTATTCATACTCACGATCTATGAGTTCACTTCTATTTTGATTATATCTTGTCTACACATATACTTTGTTTATATTGCTCAATTCTATGTTTACAATTGCTTATATTAGTGAGCCAGAAGTTTCACTAATAATACTTGAACCTGAAATTTTTCGAGATTATGAACCTGAAGTTCAAATATTACATTAGACTTGCAATTCTAATTGTTTGCATAAACCTGAAGTTTTGTGCATGTACATGTGATCCATTGTTCACAAGATTCGAACATGAAGTTTCGATGTTGATATTTCTTTCTTATGAACATGAAATTCTAAACAGCATAATTGGATCCATGATGATCGATGTGGTCTATGATGCAAGATTATTGCTTAAAACCATGAACCATGATCTATGAGATTATAGATGGTTTGTATATTATTGATTTAGATAAATAATCTATGGTTCTTATTCCTATTTGTTTGGATGAGTTTTGCAATATCATGGTGCAATTCCATGCATTTTTGTGGATAATTTTATGGAACTTTTGAACACATGTTCAATATGCGACATTGAGAATCATTGTTCTACCAAGAGCCATGAATAGACGCATATGCGTCTTCTGATATGTAACTTGATATGGCTATAGATGTGGCTATAGTAACCACACTATGTAAAATTTGGATTCTCATGTATCTGTCATCCATTGTTTCACATGATATATATTATGTTATGTTATTATGTACAATTGATACATATATATTTTTTTTTTTTGGGTATAATGTTGACCAATCGTTAATTTGTTTAGAATTCTATTATAGATACAATTAAATATATTTAATATGCTTAATATGTGACACACATTTCCATATGATTAATATGTTTATTATTGCAATTAGTACATATTGAATTAATGATGCAACCATTTCAAATTCTTTGACAGTTAACATGACTAATTTTGAGGTCATTATTATGACTGATTATGGTTAGTTGATTACTTTACCTTCCAAATACTGTTAAAGTCATAAATTTGACAATCAAAGGTAATTTTTTACCACTCTGTGCACCACTTAATAAACATTTAAGTCATAAATATGTCTACAAATTATATATATATATATATATATATATATATATATATATATAAACAGTTATATATATGTTCTGTACCTATTCATTGATGATAGTTATCGTATTATTACGTTTAATTTCATTTTCTACGATAATATATTCATTATTGCTTATCTATTTTCATTTTATTATGAAGGTATGAAAAAAGATCATGAACATGCTCACCTTACAAATGGAAAAGATATTTGTCTTGCGGACAATGCCACCACACATACAATCCTTCGTGATCAAAAATATTTCTCCATCTTAGTGCCTTCTTAAACTAATGTGACCACCATATCTGGAACTGTCAAATTTGGTTGAAGGCTCCGGAAGAGCCCACATTAGTCTTCCAAATGGAACACAATTGTCTATTAAGTCGTCCTTGTAATCTCCTAGACCAAGAAGGAATTTCCTAAGCTTCAAAGATATTTGTTTGAATGGATTTCATGAAAAGACCACAAATGACATGAATGTGAAATATCTTTATATTAATTTCAATGTATGCAGCCAAAGGCGCATATTGAAAAGTTTGTTTGGCCTATCATCTGATTTATATTACACCGGCATTTAAGTTTATTCAGCCGTAACATGCCATGAACCAGAAGTTCAAGGACAACAATACATTTATGCTTTGGCATGACTATTTATGTCACACCATATTTACAATGATGTGTAGAATACTTGCAAATTCCAATGGTCATCCATTATTGACAAAAAATATAATTTTGTCAAGCGACAACACTTGTCAAGATTGTTCTCAATGAAAGATGATAATTACACCCTCTTATGCAATATCATTATCTATTTGTGAATTTTATGTTCATAGATCGAGACATGATGTCTCTTGATTGAACTATAGAGGTCTGAAGTTCCTTAAGAATGATCTAATGAAAATTGTGATATGAAGTTTCCCAAAGCTTATACAATTAACGAGGGCCAGAAGTTCTTCATAGTTAAATGATCATCGAAACCACATCTTGTGATCCCTAATTAAATGAGGGTCTGAAGCTCCTCTTTATTTTGATGCAATGTTATTGTGAAATTAGAGGAGAGAAACAAGATTATCATATTCGTGAAGGTAACTAAACCAGAAGTTCTTGCACTTCTTATGGAACCGGAAGTTTCCACTGTTTTATTTATACTTGTTCCTTACCATTTTAGAGTTTGTTAATTATTTTCCTCTTCTAAACTTTATAGTTACTCATAAGGGCTAACAGTCCTATATCTCGAACATATAAATTTCGAGTGAAATATTTTTCAACATTTCATAGGAGTTACCAGGGTTCTAACAGTAGAAACTCAAACCCGAAGTTTTAAGTATAATAGATTAATGAATTAAAAGTTTCACTTGAGCCTGATGTTTTGAGAAACAGTTAACTTGAAGTTAACATTCTGAAAACCTGTAGTTCTAACATTATAAAATCGAGCCTGAAGCTTCAATTACATATATGAATGATGGCTCCAGAAGAGCACATATTATCCCCTCTTTATATTAAGTGCCCCCAGTATGTCTCCAGAATATATAACACATACTGTGATGTGAGATCCTACCTCACCCAAGGGAGGGCAGAAGATGTGTCTAACATGTTGCAAACATACCTCCCCATATTGTGATGCATTTTGGGTTGCAACCCAAGAACAAAATTGTGAGGCGAGGTCCAAAACACACTGTATCTCGCTATGCGGCCTATTACGTATCATATTCTATAGAAAAGTGAGACACATAATGTCATGAACCAAAAGTTCATTGAACAAAATATACCTTATTTGGACATGACTATTTACGTCATATTTTACATAAAGTGTTACTTGGAATCAGTAACAAATCTTGTTGACCGCTAGCTAACGCTACTCTAAGCAAATTGTTCATTTGCCGCATATTTGTTTTGGTTTGTCACCTTAATGAGACACTCCTAGGCTTGGACACTCCTCTTGTTATGAGGGGAAGAAAAATTGTTCTTGAAGAACGACATGAATTGTTGTAAGATATTTACCTACTGTTTCATTTTGAGCTGGATAACTCTCAGCTAGTGATGACAAAACTATATGTTAGCGCAAAACCATTTTCTTGGGTTAAAGTCTATGAGACTAACCATATTAACAAAACAACCTTGACCCCATTTAATTTGTGGAAGGAATGTGACATGGTTCTCCTGACGAGAATGTCATTAAAAATGTCCGAGTTCCTAATATGGCGGCTACAATATTACACATACAAAGATTAAAAGTACACCATCAGAGGATGATACCTTGGTGATACAACAATACATCAATATGGTTGATACTCATGAATTTAATGTTTTTGACCTTTAACTTGGTTTGGGTTCGCCACCAGCCAATGAACATCTTCACTCGAAAGTGATAGACATTTAAAAGCATTTTTATGCATGGTCATAATGAGACAGTCTTCCCGTCGTTAGGGGGAGAGAAAAGACTGCTATCATTTAAATAACGGTGTAAATTTAAGTGGAATGTATCCATCAGGTCTAAAGTTTTAAGCTCCTGAAAATGGAAGATTATACAAGTCCTATAATGTTTTATGATATTATGAATATAGATCCACATTCGCTAGATATAATTCATCTATGAGAGATGTTTGTCGTAGAAGTGACAGTATTTGCCCCAGAAGTGGCATGGGTACCCAATATCAATAAACTCATAGTAGTTAATGCATGCATATAAGAATGTATGGGATCTATGAATGATGATCATCTATGAAAATTTACATATGGTAGCTGCCAAAGACCATTAAGGATTGTATGATGCAATACCACGTTTCATTATGAATGTCGACAAAGTATATTATTGGATATTATTGGATATAGGCAATTCCAATTAAACTGAATATTTAAAACGTGATGAGATACTTAGACCTTTAACCCTACATGATACAAAAAGGTATTAATCACAGTGAAAATAAATAACTATGACACAATGTCTACAAGAGACATGGGGATTACGAATATTTTTCCTTATACGTGACAATTTTCTGTAAGTACAGTGTTACATATAGTTATTGACGAGAGACTTACGACATTTGTCATCATATATTATGAGAATCTTAAAAGACTTTGCTAAAAGCAAAATCCCAAAAGTAAAGCGTCATTATAAGCGTTTGGCTTATCAAATCCTTAAAGGATCCAAGTATATGAATGGTTTGAACGTAAATCGATTCATGAATACTTGAGAGAGTCTGAATGTGAGATTCCTCATCGCCTAAGGGAAATGACGTAATGTGCCTTATACATGCAAACACAACTCCCATTAGTAAGACGTGTCTTGGGTTGGAACCCAAGAAGAAAGCCATGAGGGGGAGGCCCATAGACGAGCATATCTCGTTATGGTGGGTTGTTAAACTAAAGTTAACTCATGCAATCGATAGTCTAAAGCTAGCTCATATATATTCATTATGTTATAGTTAACGTGATCAAAATTGCCTCAATGAGTATTATGATTGGACCACAAAACCGAATTTGGATTATGTTGCTACATATTCTAACTTTCGCGAAATTATGAATTGCTTAGAGCTCTTGAAGAGCATATACGAGACGTATCAATAAACAAAGATATTATATGAGTGGCTGGATATGCCAGGCTGATCTTCCAATGGTTTGAACCATACATAATAATGTGTTAATTAGCTTCTACTGCTTAGTTATTACATAGTGTATGAATTTGAACATGTGAGGTTGTTTCTAACATTAGTGAATGAGGTAAGACCTATTAAATTGTATAACTCTGTTGGTATTGCTTTCACTTTGCAGGTATGAAAATCTTGTGATGAGCCCCTGTATTCAAAACGAACAAAATCTCACTTCAGTGATAGACAAAACAAACCGTTATTTACGGTACATGAAGATTGCAACAATCAGGGAGAGAATCTCATCAGAGGGAGCATCCAGAAGTATGTTATCTAGGACATATGCGCGTTGCACTCTTTTTCTCCTTTGACCAGGGTTGTTTTTTCCCACATGGTTTTTATTACCTAGCAAGGTTTTTAACGAGGCAACAAATAAGCGCGTCCAACACCATATCATTCATCGGTGGACATCCAAGGAGGAGTATTGTAAATATTATAATATATGTGGATGTCTTTGTAAATACTCATTAATTATGTCCTTACGATGTAAATCATACTCCTATATAAAAGAGCCTAATAAGAATAAAAGTAACACTTCTTCCTCCTTCTTCGTTCTGTTCTCTCTTTTCTCTTTATCTCATTCTTAGTTTATAACACATAGCATTAATTGACCTTTTTAAAAAATTGGAGGGGTGCCATGGTCCTCAGCTAGTTCCGCCAGTGATTGGCAACTTTAGACCTTGAGGCCAAGTGTGTGATAGGCAGCAGGCTGGTTCTCGATATCTCCAGTATCATTACTAATTGAAATGAAACGTGTCTTAGCCGTAATGTAAAAGACAAGAATATCACGTCAATATAAATAGCCGTCTTTGTTCACTCTGAAGAGGAACACTCTTTTCAGTTTTCACCATCTCTCAACGGCGTCTCTAAACGCAAATCCAAAGCATGTTTAAACCAAAAATCAAATTAAAACCGATTATCTCTTTCTTTCTTGGATATCAAGTTGTCTTGGAGATCTCTTGGTGCCGATATATCTCTATAAATGTAAGGTGTTTTGGTCCGTGCTCTCTCTACAAAAAAAACCTACAGACCTACCTCATATATGGTGTCGAAGGCTAGAAGAGAGGAGAAGACAAAATCTATTCTGTTGCAGACTCATTGGTTGATCAACTAGCTGCTATATCATTATCAATAATGAAGAAGGTAAGCTACAAGCTCTTAAGTTGTGTCCATGTTTAATCGATAAAGATTAAGATGTGTTTATGTTCTTGTGAATTGAATCTGGTTTTGCTCATTAGGCTCTTACATGTCGACAGACGTGCTTCTCTATGATACACGTAAATTACACGAAATGATACGTCTTACAAATGAAATCTTACATATCGAATTGCATTCGCAACACTACTGAAACCAATTTACAGATGTACCGGATAGAAAATATATGAACTTTCGTCTGTTGGACACACTAATAGGGATCCGGAACCCTAGCTAAAAATAAGAACAGAAAAGGAAATAGAATTCAAAACAAATGCAAAAGATTCATTCATTGCAGCAGCAAGTTTACATTCAGACATATATACTCACAATGGAGCATTCAGATCTTGCCACAGGTCGAACATCTAACTTGGCACATAAACCCTAATTGCAAAATATCTCACAGCAGCACATGTTAGGGGCAATGCCCACTGACCCTAATTTTAAGAATTTTATTCCCACTAACAAAATCAGATTTTAAAATTCTCAAGAGTCAACTTAAACAGCAGAAAGACAATTATACCCTTAATGAATTAGATAAAATACAATAGACCATTATAAGAGTCTATTATAAAATAAAGTGTTTATGACCGGATTCCCACCACCAATGATGTTGACCGGACTCCGGGGGCCGTTGACCGGGCTCCGGTGACTGTTGACCGGGCTCCGGTGACTGTTGACCGGGCTCTGAAGACCGTTAATCGGACTCCGACGAAAGCTAGGAGATCTATTGGGGGCAATAGGGGTTTATTGGGGGCAGTAGGGGTCTATTAGGGGCAGTAGGGAATCTGTCCGGGGATCTACTAGGGGCAGTAAGGGAGTCTACTGGGGGCAGTAGGGAGGTCTAATGGGGGCAGTAGGGGGTCTAATAGTGGCAGTAGGGGGTCTAATGGGGGCAGTAAGAAGGTCTACTGGGGGCAGTAAGGGGGTCTACTGGGGGTAGTAGGAGGGTCTACTAGGGGCAGTAGGGGGTCTACTAAGAGTAGTAGGAGCAGATGACCTACGTTTTCTCTACCGCCAAACCCTCACCAACAACAACAACCAAACCAATATATTTTGCTCTGCCGCATTCAACACAAAACAACCAATATATGCTCTGCAAACAAAAAACTTCATCAACATTAGCATTGAATATTATAAGACCATTCGTTATCTCCAGGAGTACTTGTTTCTTTGCTGAGTATCATGAATTAATGGGTTCTCTATAACAAAAGCAAAGAATTAAGTGAGAGATGGCGATGCCATTAATCAAGGTATATATCAATAAACCTATTGGGCCTCATGACCATGTACATAGCAATCGAGTATTGCCTACTAGCTGAGCTTTATCGGGGCAGTAAGGGGTCTAACGTCCATAGCATTGTTCTCAGCAATATTCCCAGAAATTTCCATTTGCACAATCCTAGCCTCAGTACTCTTTGTTGGCCTAGGATCATTGCTCATTACAAATATTAAAAGTTCCTTAACTTGATTAAGAGGAGGGGCCAATCACAATAATGTTCAATAGAGAATGATATAGTAGAAACACATACCTGGGTCTAGAAATTTGCCAATTTCAAATCAAGTTTGTAAGCAGGGAAAGAGGAACTCTGACCTTGAATAGCACCGTACCCATGGAATTGCATGGGTTTACATCAAATCCATGCTCACATTTGTTCCGTGTAAGCTTGATACAAATGCATAGCACCCGTAGCAGCAATCCATAGATTTCAAATCGTTCTTCAATTGATAGCAATTAGACGAAAAACTCGAACTCGAACTCGAACCCAACCACCGAACGCCGGATTGGGCCTCCCCGAGCGTCAACGGTTTCGCCAACGGCGATTTCAGCGCCGACTGGGGTTTCACCAACCTCTTCTTTGCCGTCAGCGACGACCTCCTCTCTTTGGTCAGATCTTTGCAGTGAGGAGAGAGAGAGAGAGAGAGAGAGAGAGATCTGTAGAAGACGGAGAAGCAAGAGAGAAATGAGAGATTGGGAAAAAGGAGGGTATTATGGTAAGCAAAAATAGGTAGAATGTTGAAAATTTTGTTTGCGGAGATACCCGGAGAGTGCATACTGATGGGAATTTTGAAATTTAATTTTGTTAGTGGAAAAAAATTTCACAGAATTAGGGCTAATAGGAATTTCCCCCGCATGTTATTCACGTGGCTTTTTAGAGAAAGATTTAATCGAAGACACTAACTCTCACACATGCCTAGCTTGACCAGGGAAGACCCTCTGATTCATAACATTACTTCGCCCTTCTGTTGAAACTTGTCCTCAAGTTTCTGGATCAAATCTTGGAAACCTGCGCTGCATTTTTTCAGCAAATTCCCAAGTAGCTTCTTCCGGGGCAGTGCCTATCCAGTGTACCAACCATTGTGTGGCTGCTGCACCTGCTCTCTTTACCATTCTGCGCTCAAGTACAGCTGCTGGTTCCCACTTGGGATTAGCTGGATCAATTATTGGAGGTAGGTCAGCCAAAACAGGGGTCTGGTCTCCAAGTTTCTTCAAGAGAGAGATACATGGAACACTACTACACATATAGCCTTTAAGGGCAATATGTTTATGGCGTTTTGTCTGAAATGTCATTCAAAATGTGGAAAGATGATGTTTTTCTAAAATATGACATGGAATGCAGCACATGAGAAAAAAATAATGGTATGGCCACAGTTTAATGACATTTTCCTAAACGTCGTTAATTTCTTGACGTTTACAAACGCCATGAATGATAAATGAAAATATGATATGACGTTTGGCAGTAAACGCCATCAAGTCTACTTTGTACTTGTCGAAATCTATTATTTGATTCGTATTTCAACTCCTTCGTCACAATCGGAAAAAAAAAAAAAAAAAAACTCCTTCGTCTTTCTCTCACCAGCTCAAATCTCGCTCCTTTCCTTGTTCATCCCAAGCCGAAATCATCAATACCCAGAACAATCTCTTTGCTTCGTCTTCCCCAATCCCCAATCTACTTTCCACCTCTCTTACCATGACCGTGAAAGCTGAATCGTGCAACCCGTATGCCCTAAATTTAATCACTTTTCCTTGAACCCAACTCTTTGATTTTGATTTTTCTCAATTTGACCCAACTCTTTGAATTTGATTTTGTGAACTGACGATTTTGATATATGACGCGGTTGTTTTCTATTTTGCAGTAAGGGGATCTGGCAAAGAGGGATTTTAGTCAGAGATCGACTTAATATCGGCCACTTTGTGAATCTTCCAACTCCAACTACATGTTTATCTCATGTGAGTCTCATTTTATGGCTGATTGTATGAAGCGAAATTAAAGTTGGTTTTTTTTTTTTTTTGGGATGATTTCAACAAGCTCAAGTTTTTGGTGTCGAGTTCGGTAACGGAGGGGAGCAGTAACTCAATTCTGCTTCTGGCTCCTCATGGTTCTGGGAAAATCGATGTATGCCCAAATTGTAGTTTTGATTTAATTCCTTGTATGATTGGTGGTTAATTATAGATTTTATTTTTTTGTTTTAGGTATTGGATCTTGTGATTGGTGATTTGTTACAAGAATATCCTGATTCGATTACAGTGGTAAGTTCTTTTACTCTTTTCTGTCTTCTTAAATTTCTTTGAGTTTATAATGGTTTGTTTTGGGGATTGGATTACTAGTGCGCATTTTGATTTGCATTGAACATTGTGTTGCAGATCAGGTTGAGTGGCCTTTTGCATAAGCGATGAGAATTGTGCATTAAAGGTTGAGGATTCTGTTTTCTTTTGTTATTTTTCTCTGGGTGGGGATAATGGGAAGGTTTTCCCCATCCTTTTGTTACTCTAGCCTGTTTAAGATCCGTAATGTTTAGTTTATTGTTGTATTAGTTTCTAAATTCATTTCTACAATATGGACCTCTTGCTTAGTTCCATTGTTCCAACATAATCTGTGTTTGGAACTTTTATACTTTAAATTTGTACTCTTGATCATACAAATATGCTACTGTAAGGTTGTGATTAGTGGATCAAAACATTTCTAGACTTTAAGTTTTTTATGTCTAATATGATTGTTGATTATTCAGGAGATATCTACAAAGCTATGTACGGAACTTCAGTTATAATTTTCAAAAATGGTAATGTGCATATTCTTACTGTCCAATTTTGAAGCAAGTTAACTTCCACAACGTACAGTTTCTTAATGTTCATTTTGGTATCCCTCTTAGTCTTGAAGATGTTGATCGTATTGGTTACTGGAAGAGCATATGGTACTGGTGCTTCTTTATATCTTGTGAGTTTGTTAAACAATTATAGGGGACCCTTTTTTTTTTTCTGTTTTGTATGGAAATAGCATCCAAGTATAATGATCGTTGGCTTTCAACTTAATAGTTAGGTAGTTGGAATCAATATATCAGGCAAATGCCATTTTTGGGAAGTAATGGAGATGTTAGAAGCTTAAAGAAGAGTAAGTTATAAGTGCTCATATATCAGGCGCCAAACGCCATTTTTGGGTCTAAAGATTCATCAATACATCTGAAACTATCGTTGTGTGAGTGAATGTTAAGAGTTATAATTTTGGTTTCGTATGATTCTCGTTTTGTGTACTTAAGTCAATTTGGTCGTGTGTGCTCAAGTCAAATAGCTGATATTGCCAGAGTTTGTAGTTGATTGAATATAACTACACTGGGAAACTACAAATATATTATACCCAAGCTTTGTGTTTTTGATCAGGGCTGCTGCTAGCTCTGTAGTATTTTAAGTGGTTCTGTCTTGAGGTTCAACTTGACTATGTTTTCTTGTCTTCTGTTTTTGCTAGAATGCTTGTTCATATTTAATGTAGATTAAGTACTCTATGTGTAGATTTATTTCTCTGTTTCTTAATTTCTTAGTGAAGTACCATATGTTACTCTGTTAGTATACAATTAACAATATCAGCTATTTTTTTTTCAGGTCCTGAGTATTTGTATGCCTCTTCTTCTTGAAGGATACATTCATTGTATTGGTTGTGCTAGAGCAGCAAAATAGCTGATATGTTTATCAGCTATTTACTAGTGTTAGTGCATATCTATTGAAACCAACCCAGGTTCTTAGCAAGAAGCCTCATGCTCCTCACTTGTGAATTGTGCCAGATTATTATTGGATGCCACAATCAAAGAAGCATCAAGAGAGTTAAGCTTGCCATGTATTGAAGTAAAAGTTCAAGAAAGATAATATGCAGCCATTAAGTTTCTCTGTGCTCATGTATACTTAGTTTACTTTTCGAACGTATTTCTTCTTTTCTTTCTCTTACATAATAGAGTAACAATAAACATGAGTTTGAATAAAGTTATGCAGATGTATTTATGTTTTAAATCATTTTGTGATATGTAATATTTTTTTGCAATAAACCAAAGGATAATTGATTTTCATTTAATATGAAAATCAATATTTATAATTTTTTTTTTAAATGTGAAAGTATTTTCATGGCGTTTATCAAACGCCATTAAATTAAATTCAACGACGTTTTGGAAACCTCATTAAATTTAATGGCGTTTTTCAAACGCCGTAAATCTCTATAGGAAAAGACAGCACCGGTTTAGACGGCGTTAGGGCATGGCGTCAAAAAACGCCATGAATGATTTTCCACGGCATTTTTCAAACGCCGTTAATGTGTATGCGTGTAGTAGTGGAATACATTGTGAATTCTTGCAGTGGGTGGCAGCTTTAACTTATATGCTACTGAGCCAATTTTCTCCAGCACTTCAAATGGACCATAATATCTTGCAGATAGTTTGTTGAAAACACCTCTCAGCATAGAATGTTGCTTGTAGGGTTGCAGCTTCAGATATACCATGTCCCCAACTTCAAAACTTCTCTCAGTGTGCCTCTTGTCATGAAAATGCTTTATTCTTGCTTGAGCTCGCTGCAGATTCCTTTTCAGCAGCGCCAGCAACTCTTCTCTCTTCCTCAGTTGCTCATCAACTTGTGTTATAGCTGTAGATCCAGGGATATAAGGTATGACAGGAGGAGGAGGGTAACCATACAGAGCCTCAAAAGGTGACATTGCAATGCCTGTATGGTACGCAGAATTGTACCACCACTCAACCCAAGCCAAACACTTCACCCAATCTTGTGGTTTTTCTCCCACTACACATCTCAAATACTGCTCAAGGGTTCTATTCAGGTTTTTTGTTTGCCCATCCGATTGGGGGTGGTAGGCTGAAGACTTGCTGAGCTTAGTTCCTTGCAGCGCAAAAAATGCCTCCCAGAAAAGACTCATAAAAATGGGATCTCTATCTGATATGATGTTATCAGGCATTCCATGCAATTTGAAGATCTCCTTTACAAAAATCTGCGCCAAGGTTGCAGCAGTATAGGGGTGTGTTAATGGTATGAAATGGGCATACTTGGTGAGCTTATCCACAATTACCCAAATAGTAGTTTTACCTTCTGATTTTGGCAGTCTATCAATGAAGTCCATAGAATTCTCACTCCAAGCTCTCTCAGGTATAGAAAGAGGTTGTAAAAGTCCAGGTAGAAGTATTGTTTCATAGTAATTCCTCTGACGCACTTCACATTCTGCCATAAATTTCTTAACATCCGATTGCATCTTAGGCCACGCAAAATTTCTTCCAACTCTCTTGTAAGATCTCAGCCTACCAGCATGTCCTCCACTCACCCCTTCATGAAACTCGGCTATGATCCTTTTTCTCCAATCATCTATCTCCGGCACATAAATTTTGTTTCTATACAGCAGCTGTTCATTGACAAGGGAATAGTGAAATTGGCTCTTAGGATCCAGCTTCAGCTTTGCAACAATCTCCTTAGCTTCTGTATCTCTTGTGCAAGCTTCTTGTATTTCCCTCATAAAAGTATGCACAGGTTGTGATACCCCAGTCATGGCAGCTAAGTTCGAATATCCTGAGTGCATCAGGGACTGCGTTGTTCTTGCATGCCTTGTAATGAATACTAAGTCATATCCCATCAGCTTAAGCAGCCATTTCTGTTGAGCTGGTGTTGTAATCCTCTGGTTGAGAAAGTGCTCTATAGTTTTGTGATCAGTGTAAATTTTGAAATGGTGGCCCAGGATGTAAGGTCTCCAATGTTGAACTGCAGCTACTACTGCTAGCATCTCTTTATCATAGATAGAGAGTGCAAGATGCCTTTGAGCTAGAGCTTTACTCATGAATGCAATTGGGTGGCCCTCTTGTGACAAAACAGCTCCTATGCCCTGATCAGATGCATCATAGTCAATTACAAACTCCTTAGTATAGTCAGGTATTGCCAGGACTGGAGCTATTACTAGAGCCTTCTTCAGATCAGCAAAAGCTTGTACCCCTTTCTCATTCCAATGAAAAGCATTCTTCTTGAGCATTTCTGTTAAAGGTTTTGCGATGATTCCAAATCCCCTCACAAACTTTCTGTAGTACCCTGCTAACCCTAAGAAGCCTCTTAGCTCCTTAAGATTCCTTGGTTGAGACCATTGCTGAATACATGCAATTTTGGCTGGATCAACTGCCACTCCTGCTCCACTTACAATATGCCCTAGGTATTCCACTTGTTGCACCCTAAAAGAACACTTGCTCTCCTTTACCTTCAGAGAGTGCTGTAACAATTTCTTAAACACCATTTCCAAATGTTTCAAATGTTCTTCCATTGAAGGACTGTAGATTAAGATGTCATCAAAGAAAACAAGCACACACTTCCTCAAAAGTTCTCTGAGAACCTCATTCATCATTGATTGAAAGGTGGAAGGAGCATTAGTTAACCCAGAAGGCATAACTAAGAACTCATAGTGCCCAGAATGAGTTCTAAAAGCAGTTTTTTCTACATCTTCCTCTCTCACCCTTATTTGGTGATATCCAAACCTGAGATCTAACTTAGAAAAAATGGTGGCCCCATGAACTTCATCAATTAGCTCATCAACCATTGGAATGGGGTACCTATCCTTCACAGTTACAGCATTTAGGTTGCGGTAGTCAACACATAATCTCCAGCTTCCATCCTTCTTCTTAACTAATATCACAGGGGAAGAGAAAGGGCTCACACTTGGCCTAATGACCCCACTGTCCAGCAATTCTTGAATAATTTTCTCAATCTCCCCTTTCTGAAAATGAGGATACCTATAAGGCCTCACATTTACTGCTGGGGTGTTAAGTAGCAGCTCTATTTGGTGATCATGCTTCCTGGAAGGTGGTAACTTGTTAGAGGTTTCAAAAAGCTCAGCATAATGAGACTTGAGATTCTGGATAGGTGTTGAGACTACTTAACTAGAAGGGGTTTGGAATGCACTGTTAATTTGTACCACAATTGCTTCCCTTTCTTTTCTGAGCAGCCTGGTCATTTTCTTGCAACTTACCATCGTTGTTGTAGCTTTTGTCTCCCCTTGCAACATATACCATTGCCTCCAAACAAAAAACTTCATTTTCATGCTCTCAAAATTCCAAATGATATCTCCCAAGGTTTTCAGCCAACTAGCCCCCAAAATAATTTCACACCCCGAAATAGGCAACACATAATAATTGCCTTCACATTTTTTAATAATGCTGGGTGCACAAAATTGTGGGAGGCTCCTGAATCCACCAAAACATGGATCTTCTTCTTGCTGCAGAAACCCTTTAATTGCATGGTGTTGCTGTTGGAGTCATCTCCCATTGAATTCAGATGGACCTCAGGTCCTGTTTCCACGTCTTCCTCAACTACAGGGTGCCCATGTTCTACGTCCCCAATGTTGTTTGGTTCATGTTGATCAATTTCCTCCTGCATTACCTCCATCACCATCAAGGGTTGGTCTCTCCGGTAGTTGTGACCAGGTCTGAAGAGTTCATCATAGAAGAAACACTGGTTCCTTGCCCTCCTTTCTTGGTATTCGGCCTGAGTCAATCTTCTGTTGCCTCCAGCATTATTCCCAACTGCAGGATCGGCTTGTGGTCTTGCAAGACCCACTGGTTGTGGAACTCGTACTGGTTGATTAACATTGATTCTTGGGGCTGCATTTTGAGTTGTGGCAAGCCTAGGAGGATAAACATTCCTCAACTGCCCCCTACTTTGCAGCTCTCTTTCTTCGAAAATCTTAGCAAGCTCACATGCTTCATACAAACTTTTTGGTCTAAGTGCCTTGACATTAGCTCTTATGTTACTCTTCAGTCCCCCTAAGAAATAAGACAAGAGGAGTTGTGGTGTAAAGCCAGGAGCTCTCCTCGAAAGCTTAGTGAACTGATCCATGAATTGCTCCACTGAGCCATTCAGTGACATTCTCGCCAATGCAGCATGATAATCAATCCCATTATGGCCACTGAATTCTCTCATCAACAAATGTTGTAACCCTTCCTAAGTTTGAGAGAACTCATGTCTAAACATGAACCATCTGTCTGCAGCTCTCTCTGTGAGGTACATAGTAGCAATGGACAACTTCCTTTCCTTCAGAATTTGGTAGAACTTGAAGTACTGCTCCACCTTGCTCAGCCATTCCACTGGATCTCCCCCACTGAAATTAGGCAACTCCAACTTCATTTGCCTCATAGTAGGCAAGTTAGGATCAAAACTGTTACTACTAGGTGGTTGTTGTTGAGCTGTGCATGGTCCTGGAGTATAGGGGTATTGCTGTAAGGGTGTGGGGGTAGTGGCCACTTTATATTGAGGGTTAGGCATTTGGACAAAATTTTGGCTATGGTACCCACTATGTTGCATTGCAAAAAGGTTGGGGCCATAGTTGGGTGCAAAATTGGTGGTGTATGTTAGCATGAGTCATGAAGTTAATTTAGGAATGTAAATTAATTTGTTATTGCTTTTTTATTTTATATGTGTAATACATGTAGTACATAGTACGTAGGGTTTGTACATGTAGTAACTCTATAAATAGCCTCTTCTGTGGGATGAATAATATATCAGAAAATTCATTCTCCAAACCTTGTTATATTTAACTTGGTATCAGAGCAAAGATCCGAAAGGACTTTGTCTCTTTGTTTTTCCGCTGCGATTTCGTTGACGTTTTTCCCAACGATTTTTTATTCTCCGGACGACGTTTTTCCGTTCGGGTGTTTTTTTTTTGTTTTTTGTTTTTCCCGTTTCTTCAGAGAGAGTGAGAAAGAGAACGGGAGAGCACCAGAGCAGAGAGCACGAGAGCACGTCCGCACGAGAGCACGTCCCCTGGCTCGCATCTCCGTCGTGCCCAGAAGACGCCGGCCTGACTCGCATCGCCGTCGTGCCCAGAAGACGCCGGCCTGACTCGCATCGCCGTCGTGCCATCGTCTGCCCTGAGGCTGCCGCCGATCCCAGAAGCCAGAAGCCGTCTTCCATCTCCGCCCGGAAGCCGTGCCCTAAGTCGGCTGAACTACCCCAGAAGCCGGAAGCCGTCGTCTTCCATCTCCGCCCAGAAGACGCCATCTCCGTCGTCGTCTCGCCCCAGACGTGACGACGCAGACGACGCGCCCGACCCGGTTCTGCAATCCCGACCCGGCTCTGTTTCTTCCTCAACCCGACCCGACTCTGTTTCTTCCTCAACCCGACCCGGCTCCGTTTCTTCCTCAACCCGACCCGGCTCTGCTGCCATCCCGACCCGGTTCTGCACTGATCCGACCCGGTTTGAACTGATCCGACCCGTTTGTGATATATTGTTGCTTTATTGTGGTATATTGTTGTCACTGCATAAACTACTGATTTGGCATTTGTGTTACAATGGGCTCTGGAGAAGAAAGTTATCAGGTCAATGATGTTCAGAAGTTTGAAGTATCAGTCAAGAATTCTGAAAGTGGTTCCTTTGGGAGAACCAAACTCAATGGAACCAATTTCCGAAAATGGAAGAAAATCATGACGGCTCATCTCCGAGGGATGCACAAGATGGGACATGTAACTGGGGTGATTGAGGCTCCTAGTGCAAGTAATGTTGCTGCTTACACTAAGTGGGAAGATGATGATGGTCTTGTGATGTCAGTTTTGTATAAGGCCATGAATGAGGAAATAGTTGACCTGGTGGAGCAATGTGATACTGCGCAGGCAATTTGGAAGACATTGGCAGATTTATATACTAATGAGTCTGACTTCATACAGGTTCATGAGTTGATGTGTACTGCTGCAGCAATGCAACAAAATGGGCAGCCAGTGGCGCAGTACTTCACCAAGCTGAAGAACATTTGGGCTGAAATTGATGTGAGGCGTCCTTGCAAGATCAAGAATCAGGAGGATCTTGTTTGGTACCTAAAGGAAAAGGAGCTTGAGCGAGTTCATCACTTCTTGAGAGGCCTTGATGCAAAACATAACAGTGCCAAAGGAGAGCTGCTCAGAATGACAGAACCTCCTAGCTTGACTACAGCTTTCACATATATCCGTAAGGATGAGTCTCAGCAGGAAAGCCTTACTCAAGCACAACTTGAAGTCTCTAGTCTCACTATTCAGGCAAGAGCACCAGCACCACTCCTTCAGCAATCAAGTTCCGTTCCACTCCACAGGCAAGGACCACCACCAGGCTTTGGGAATCAACCTCGTTCTCCTTGCTCTTACTGCAATGGTGACCATGCTCGTGAATCTTGTTGGAAGTTGTACCCGCATCTTAGGCCTAAAAGGCCTACATATCGTCCCAAGGCGAAAGCAGCTATTCAGTTAGTCCAGGAACCAGACATCTATGGGGTGGTCGGATGTGATCATCATACAGCAGGAGGTGCCACACCCTCAGCATCTGTCGCTAGTCGTGGCAAGATAGGTATGGCCTTAAATATTTCTCACTTTGTTGGTGGTGATACATGGATTATTGATTCAGGTGCTTCCGATCATATGACTTATGACAAATCTTTTTTTAATGAATTATCATCTCCACCTGTACCTTATGTTACTAATGCCAACGGTGAGGCCTTCCCTGTTTTAGGAAAGGGGTCAGTTCGTATCACTCCCACAATGGTGCTAAAGAATGTGCTATATGTACCTGCTTTATCCCATCATTTGATATCTGTCCCACAGTTGAATGTTGAATCCAAATGCTCTGTGACCTTTTTACATATGTATGTGATTTTTCAGGATCTTCTCACTGGGGAGTTACTAGGTCGGGGGTATCTGAGGGGCAGGTTGTTTCATCTGGATCAGACGTACGTAGGGGAGAAACCAGGAGCACAGTCCCGGATGGCTTTAATGTCCAATTCTGACAAGCTAAGTGAAGTTTGGTTATGGCACCGTCGCTTAGGGCATCCATCTTTTAGTGTTATGAAAAAATCCATGCCTTCTTTGTTTTTTGGTGTGGATGAGTCAGTCTTACATTGTGAAACATGTGTTTTGGGCAAGAGTCATCGCTCAACTTATTCATCTCGTATTTCTAATAAAAGTGTTATTCCTTTTGAATTAATTCATTCTGATGTTTGGGGACCTTCAAAGGAATCCACTGTGTCTGGTATGCGATACTATGTGTCATTTATTGATGATTGTACACGTCTTACTTGGGTTGTTCTTCTTAAAACTAAGGATGAGGTTTTTCCGGCTTTTCAAGCCTTCCTTTCTGAAGTCCAAACGCAATACAATGCCCAAATTCGAATTCTTCGCTCTGATAATGGGGGGGAATATGTCAATCGTGTCTTTCAGTCTTTCTTACAAACACATGGGATTATCCACCAGAAAACGTGCCCGTACACACCTGAACAAAATGGGGTATCCGAAAGGAAAAATCGTCATTTACTTGATATGGCTCGTTGTATTCTCTTTAGTGCCCATTGTCCCAAGAATCTATGGGGTGATGCTATCTCCGCATCTACCCATCTCATTAATCGTCTTCCTTCTACTGTCCTCCAGGGAAAAGTACCATTTGAGGTACTAGCTTCTTATGTCTCTTTATCTTCCTTTCATAATCTCCCAGCTCGTGTTTTTGGTTGTGTTGCATTTGTTCATATCCCAAAGAGTCAAAGGTCAAGTAAATTGGATGCCCGGGCGATTAAGTGCGTGTTTGTTGGCTATGAGGGCCATCAGAAAGGGTACAAGTGCTATCATCCACCTACTAGGAAGTATTATGTCACTATGGATGTTACTTTCTTTGAGGATATGAGCTATTACACCTCTTCTGATACTGCTCTTCAGGGGGAGAACTCATATTTTGAAGAACTGTATCATGGAGAGGGGGAGACAAGTCATTCAGTTGAGGTTACAGATACATCAGAGGTTCAGGGACAAGAAGATGACAGACAGGCACCACCAGATGATTCTGGTATAATTGCTCCAGAGATTCAAGAGTCCGACACTGCAAGTGTTCCTGCTGCAACTGTTAGTGTTCCTGTTGCAACCGTTACTGCCCCTCCTTCCTTGCCTGATGTTACTAATACCCCTGACTCATGTCTCCCTGGTACAGAAGATCTTCCATCTGAGGTTAGTAATTCTATTGGGGTTAATACTAGTGATGCTAATAGTAGACAATATGTGTTACCAAATAGGTCTACTCGGGGTAAACCAGCAAAAAGGTATGAACCTACCCTTTAAGCCAAAACTAAGTATCCTGTGACAAATTTTATGTCTACCAAGAGATTGTCTAAGTCATATGAATCATTTGTGAATCAAATATCTGCTGTATCAGTACCTAACAAAGTGCAGGATGCATTGGGAGATCCAAAATGGAGAAAAGCAATGGATGAGGAAATGGAAGCATTACAGAAGAACAATACTTGGGAGCTTGTATCTCCACCACATGGAAAGAAGGCTGTGGGATGTCGCTGGGTGTTTACAGTGAAGCATAATCCAGATGGGTCAGTGAGTCGATATAAAGCACGTCTGGTAGCAAAGGGATTCACCCAGACATATGGCATTGACTATGATGAGACATTTGCACCAGTTGCAAAGATGAACACTATTCGGGTATTGCTCTCTCTTGCTGCTAACTTAAACTGGCCTCTTAAACAGTTTGATGTCAAGAATGCTTTTCTTCATGGAGAACTTATAGAGGAAGTGTATATGGATCTGCCACCTGGATATAAAACTGCTCCTTCAGGTAACTTTGTGTGCAGATTGAGAAAATCTTTGTATGGTCTTAAACAATCACCTCGTGCTTGGTTTGGAAGGTTTTCACAGTTCATGAGGAAGATTGGTTATAAGCAGAGTAATTCAGACCACACATTGTTTCTCAGACATCAACAAGGGAAGGTAACAGTTCTGATCATATATGTTGATGATATGGTTGTTACTGGTAATGATACTGTTGAGATGGATAGATTGCAAAAACAGCTAGCCACAGAGTTTGAGATGAAGGACTTAGGTGCACTCAAGTACTTCTTGGGCATTGAGGTAGCCAGGGGGAATGAAGGCATCTATCTGTGTCAGAGGAAGTATATACTTGATCTATTAACAGAGACAGGTATGTTGGATTGTACTCCAATTGATACTCCTATTGAGCAGAATCATCGATTAGCAGAGTATCCTGATCAGGTACCTACCGACAAGCCTCGATATCAGAGGTTAGTTGGACGTCTGATTTATTTAGCACACACCAGACCTGATGTTGCATACGCAGTAAGTGTGGTGAGCCAGTTCATGCATAATCCCAGTGTAGATCATATGGATGCCGTTGTAAGAATTTTGAGGTACTTGAAGTCCGCTCTAGGGAGAGGAGTAATGTTTTCTAGGCACAGCAATATTCTTGAGGTATGCGGTTTTACAGATGCAGACTGGGCTGGAAATATTACAGATCGGAGGTCTACATCAGGATACTTTACCTTTGTGGGAGGTAACCTTGTTACTTGGAAGAGTAAGAAGCAAAAGGTTGTGGCTCGGTCTAGTGCTGAAGCAGAATATAGAGGTATGGCTCATGGAGTGTGCGAGTTGTTGTGGCTGAGGAGTGTGTTACGAGATTTGGGTGTCTAACCCAAGTGTGCTATGCAGCTGTATTGTGACAACAAGGCAGCTATCGATATCTCACAGAATCCTGTGCAACATGATCGTACTAAGCATGTGGAAGTTGATCGTCACTTCATAAAGGAGAAGCTAGATGCTAAAATCATTAGCTTTCCTTTTGTCCCTACAGAAGAGCAACTTGCAGATATACTCACAAAAGGAGTTTCTAAGAAGGCCTTTTATGACTCACTTAGCAAGTTGGGCATGGTTGATGTATATGCGCCAACTTGAAGGGGAGTGTTAGCATGAGTCATGAAGTTAATTTAGGAATGTAAATTAATTTGTTATTGCTTTTTTATTTTATATGTGTAATACATGTAGTACATAGTACGTAGGGTTTGTACATGTAGTAACTCTATAAATAGCCTCTTCTGTGGGATGAATAATATATCAGAAAATTCATTCTCCAAACCTTGTTATATTTAACTGTGTATAGGCTGTATTGAGTGAAGTTTGGCGAAGCAAAATTTTGGCCTGTAAAGTTCTGAGCAGCAAAATTGGATGTTGGAAAACCTTGACCAACACCTGTATAAAATTGTTTTGAGTTTGTGTTATAGGAACCATAAGAATGGTTAAAGGGATGGGTACCAAAATTGCTCTGTTGAAAAAATTGAGTTTTTGGTGGAGGACGTTTTTGAGTGTCTCCAAGACCAGCCTTATCCTTTCCACTGGACTCTCCCTTTTCAAACTTCCTTCCACTAGTACTCATCTTGCTCACATTATGAGGGTTCATCACAATCCCAACAGAATTTGTGATAATAGGCTTACTGGTATGAAACTCAAGTAACATCTCACAGTCATCACTAGACTCATGTATATCAGAATTAGAAGAGTCTAAAAACAAAGGATCTGAGGAGTTTGGCTTAGAATGACTACCTCCCTCAACAACAGCAGTTGTGGTGGTGGTAGCTCTTGTTGAAGCTCCCGATTCCAACTGTGCTGCTAGAAGTGGTGTTCCTGTAGATGGAGGTAAGGAACCAAACCTGAGAAGTGATGAGTCGAGCTTATTAGCAGCAGCAGCTGAGGATAGCTTAATGGCTCGAAATTCCTCCATCATTTCCTTCCGAAATGAGTTGAATGACTCCTGGCACACATTGAAAGTAGTCTGCAGCTCACCAATCTTAGCTGCAGTATACTCCTTGTGTGACTGAAGCTCAGATTCGAGGTTGGACACCTCACCAGAACCTTGAGGATGATGACCCCTCACCAATATATATATAATATATATAATAACAATTGATATAATTATAGGATAGAATTGGATCACGCCTAAAACACCAAAACCCTTTATATTCCTTGTTCTTATTCTCTTCGTCAGTTCGCTGTTCGTTTGTCATCCCCAAAACCCTTTATAACAATCGGTGATGCCTTCTTCTTCTCAGTTTACTACTTTATTTTTTGGATTGATGACTTGTTGATTAAACAAATTTACAATTGCAGGTTGTGAGAGATGGAGAGATATTTTAAACGAACATCAGGTGAGTTATCTTCAACTCATGTATAGAATGAAAGATCAAAACAGAGTCGTGTAGAGATTAACTTGGGTGAGCTTCCTTCTGATTCTGGATTAAGGATGAAAATTTCAGATTATCATCATGATGTTGGGATAAAATTCGAAGAGAGTATATGTTAAGAGGTCCTTGTCAGCCTTCAAATCATGTGTTTGTTCAAACACAACGTGGAGCGGGAAAACGAAGGTTCTGTGTAGACTGGTTTGATGAATTTTCAAATTGGTTAGAATATAGCATATCTAAAGATGCTGCATTTTGTTTATGCTGCTATTTGTTCAAACCAAATGTTGGTGAGCAAGGAGGAGGTGATTGTTTTAGTGGTATTGGCTTCCGAAATTTCAAGAAGAAAGACAGATTGTATGATCATATAGGGAAGACGCACAATAGTGTCCACAATCAAGCAGTGCGACAATGTGAAGATTTGATGAATGAAAACCAGCATGTTAGGAACGTTATCAATCAGAATGCACATCAATCTCGAGCAGATTATCGAATTCGACTAGACGCATCAGTTGATTGCATTCGCTTTCTCCTAAGACAAGGCCTTGCCTTTCGTGGTCATGACAAATCAGAGAACTCAAGCAATCAAGGTAACTTTCTTGAGCTTTTACAGTTTCTTGCTGATCATAATGATGAAGTGAGAGCAGTTGCATTGAAGAATGCTCCTGAAAATCTTAAATTGACATCTCCTAGGATTCAAAAAGACATAATGAATGCTGCTGCTGTTGAAACTACAAATGTTATTATTAAAGATATTGGTGATGCCTTTTTCTCTATTCTAGTTGATGAGTCCAGAGATGTATCTGTAAAGGAGCAGATGGCTGTTATTTTTCGTTATGTGGATAAAAATGGATGTGTGATTGAATCTGTCATAGGCATTGAACATGTTGAGAGTACCACTGCTATGTCACTTAAGAAAGCTATAGATGCGCTATTTTCTAAACATGGATTAAGCATCACTAGGCTACGTGGTCAAGGTTATGATGGCGCGAGTGATATGAGTGGAGAATTTAATGGTCTGAAGACACTTATTTTGAAGGAGAACTCGAGTGCTATTTATGTTCATTGTTTTGCACATCAGCTTCAATTAGCTCTTGTCGGTGTTGCCAAAAAGCATGATATTGTTGGTGCATTCTTTACATCAGTGGCTAGTGTTGTAACCATTGTTGGGGCATCTTCTAAACGCCAGGACATTCTTCGAGCAAAGCAATCTATCAAGGTCATTGAGGCACTTCAAATTGGAGAACTTACAAGTGGACAAGGACTCAATCAAGAAACTGAAATCAAGCGTTCATGTGACATGCATTGGAGCTCACACTATGGTACTCTTATAAACTTTATTGTCATGTTTTCTTCTATCATTGATGTGTTAGATGAAATATCATCTGACAAAGTGAGTTCTGATCAGAAGCTTGAAGCATATATTTCTTTGAAGTTGCTACAATCATTTGATTTCATATTCAGTTTGCATTTGATGAGAATTATACTTGGAATCACTCATGAGTTGTCTCAAGCTCTACAAAAAGATGATCAAGACATAGTAAACGCCATGGATTTAGTGAAAGTGTGCGAGAGAAAATTGCATACCATGAGGGAGAATGGATGGGTTTCTTTGTTGGAAGAAGTTGTTCTCTTTTGTGGAAAAGAGAATATCAGTGTTCCAAACATGGATGCTCAACATGTATGTCCAGGAAAATCAAGGCGTAGAGCTCCAGAAATGACAAATAGGCATTACTATCGCTTTGACTTCTTTTGTGCTGTTATAGATTTCCAACTTCAAGAGCTAGACAACCGATTCAATGAGGCTAGTGCTGAACTTCTCCTTTGTTTGGCATGTCTCAGTCCTAATTACTCATTTGCAGCCTATAACAAGCAAAGTTTGATGCGCCTTGCTGAGCTTTATCCTCAAGATTTTTTTGCATCAGAGTTGTTATTTCTAGAGATTCAATTAGAGACATATATTGATGATATGCGGTCTAATGACAAGTTTCAAGAATTGCAAGGGATTGCTGATCTTGCAAAGAAATTAGTTGAGACAAGAAAGCATAAGACATATCCTTATGTTTATTTGCTGATCACTTTGACGCTTTTACATCCTGTTGCAACGGCGTCTGTTGAAAGAGCTTTCTCTGCCATGAATATCATAAAGAATCGAATTCGCAATCGAATGGGAGACCAATGGATGAATGACAGCTTAGTTGTATATCTTGAGAAAGATATATTCAGTTCCATAGACAATGAGTCTATTATTCAGCGATTTCAAAAGATGGCACCTCGTAGAGGACAATTATAGATGTGGAATCACTCTGCTTTCTAGGTATGTGCTCTTTTTTATGCTTCTTGCTAGCTCTCTGTTTTGTTTAACCTTTTGTGCCATGGAAGATTGTTTTTCCAAGTTGTAGAGCTAAGCATGATAATATTTAATCCATGTATGAGATATATTTGGATTATATTTCAATGCACTTTACATCTCCTATATATTTAGAAGTTCTGTTCTTTTCTTCTTTTTAATTTGGTTACATGAACTTCGAAGTTGGAAGTTGAAAAGATTCATTCATTGCGGCAGCAATTTTACATTCGGACATATATACTCACAATGGAGCATTCAGGTTTTGCCACACTCGAAAATCTAACTTGGCACATAAACCCTAATTGCAAAATATCTCACAGCAGCACATGTTATTCATGTGGCTTTTTAGGGAAAGATTTAATCGAAGACACTAACTCTCACAGATGCCTAGCTTGACCAGGGAAGACCCTCTGATTCATAACACACACAACAATCTTGATTTTAACCTATTCAAGAACTACCTCAATTTCAAGCGCATCACAACGTAGATCAGTAAGTGTGCCTGATGCAGAAAGACTTGTGTCATCATCTGTTCCACTATTTTGACCGGAATTTAGTCGCGGAGATTGCAAATGTTCAAAGGGGAAAGGAGGTGGACTAATTTCTTTATTCCCCTCCAACATTTGCACTACATTGCTCATGAGGGGTCTTGCTTCTGGTGAATACTGAATGCACCACAGAGCTATCAGTAACATCCTCTCTGCTTTTTCCCTGTCACTCTCTTCAATCCCACAACGCAGTAATAGTGTTGCTAACTCATTTTTCTCAAACATGTTCCATGTCCATTTAGGTAGCCAGTCCCGGGACTCATGGCTGACATTATCGTCGTAATGTCTCCTTCTTTCAACAATCTCAAAGAGAAGAATACCAAAACTGTAAACATCACATTTATGAGTCACAGGATAAGGCTTCCACATCTCTGGAGCTGCATATCCGGCTGTCCCTCTGAAATTGGTTAGGATTACTTGACTACTTCCTCTATTACAAAGCTTGGCGAGTCCAAAATCCGCAACCTTGGGATTCAAGTTCTCATCAAGAAGCACATTGTCGGGCTTAATATCATAGTGAATGATTTTTCGTTCACACTCCTCATGCAAATAAGCCAACCCTTTTGCAGTTTGGACTGCAATACCATGAAGCTTCTCTAGATCCACTTCTCCATCGTTCTTGAACAATAACTTTTCCAGAGAACCATTCTCCATGTACTCGTAGACAAGGGCTTTCATTTCGGGGGCGAAGCAAAAGCCCACGAGTCTAACCAAATTGACATGGTAAGTTCTTCCCAAGGTTCCAACTTCTGCCATGAACTGCTTTTCAACCATCTTACCCCTATTGTTGGTAAGGACCTTGACAGCTACTGTTACTCCATTCTCGAGAAACCCTTTATATACTACTCCAAATCCACCTGAACCTAAAATGTTGGAGTAGCTATAGTTTTGTGTGTACTCTGCAATTTGCTTTGCTGTGTAAGCTACAGGCTTCTCTCTTTCCATGTCGCTTAGGAACTCTTTGACTGTCGGAAACTGGGCCTTGGAACCAAATGCTACTTCGCTGGAAGATAATGGAATATAATTTCCAGACATTCTACTCGTCACCTCGCCAGATATTGGAATATCATTTTCATACTTTCTCACGCAGTTAATAATGGCATATATAACGACTGTAGCAGCGATGACCAGCACCACAGAAGAAACTGAAACAGAAAAAAGAATAAAATTGATCAAATAACTAAACTAATATGTTTGTCCAAAACAAATTAATCTGGATGGCTGCGTTTGTTGTGGAGGAGAAAGAGATGGAGAAGGGGTCGGTTGTGGAGGCCATGAACTCGATCGGGTTCAGTTGAGAAGAGGAGGTCTGATTTGATACAACCAAAAAGGATCTGAATCTGACTGTTGTTGTACACACTAGTACTTGATAGGATCCTATCAAGTTCTCATGCATCCTTTAAACCAAACACATGAAAACATGAAAACAAATCAAATATTATATATCCTAATCTAATCTGATTCTTATCCTAAATCATTCCGATTCTTGATCCCTAACACGGCCCATGTGTTTATAGATTTTATTTTCAATGTTCATCAATGAATAAACAAAATAATAAGAAGAACTTACTAAGGGAACTAATAACACCAGCAGCAGCAACCCCGTTGAATGCGGAAAAAAAGGAACTAAAAGCCTTGTCGACGTCGTTTTTGAAAGGGTCGACGTCTCTATTAGGTGGGGATGTCAGATCAAATAAAAAATTAGGTGGGTATGAGCTCATTCTTTCTTGTTAAAGATGGATATATACTTATATAGAATGAATGTTCAAGAAAATAATGAGGATGGCAAGTTGGCAACGATATATAGAGTCCAAATGAGCTTGTGATTATTTGCCTGCATATGTACACGTAACTAGCTACTTTGCTAGGAAATTCAATGCCACTCGTTTTTGACCAATTCTTGGTATGAAAACTCAAGTCTTTTGGGAAGCAGACTTGAGCTATATATTGAATGATCCGAGTCTAACTGAGTTCTGCTTGGAAACTTCCCCCCGCTGGCTCAGGTTTTACACTCGATTTTACATATAAAAGTCTGATGAAGCAGGAGGTATTCCACGACAACAGGGCAAGCTCCAAATATGTTATGTACTCTCCATTCTACGAGGCAATGGCGTAGCAAGAAGTATGAACTGGGAGGGTCACGATTTAACCAAAAATAATATACCATACAAAAATATAGATTTATCAATTACATAATTACTTATAAGTTTATTGTTACAAAAAGAGTGGGATGTTCTAGGATATTCTGTATTCTTTTAGGATATTTCATATGTGTGTCTTGGTCTTATGCCAACAAGATATGTAGTTAGATTATGACTATGTATTTTTTATCATTACTATATTGATATTTTGTAATTCCTTATATAAATGACTCATATCAATGAATAAGATACAACTATTTCACGATTCTCTCTACTCTCTATTCTCAAATATGTCTCTTACTAAACTATGGGACATATTTTAGGGTCCAGTTCAAAGGACGCTATATTTTACTCAATTTATGAGTCATTAGATTTAAAAAATTCGAAGTCCTCATAGGCATGTGTTTGTTTTCTGGGGCCGGGTTTGCTCGCATTACGTTTGACGCTCTGGATTTGTTGTATGAATATGACATGGCATTAATATATATATATATATATATATATATATGCTCATAACAAATTATACTTAGATTAAAGCCCTAAATTAAATTTTTATTTATTAAAAGAAAGAATAAATCAAAAAGTGAATATTATTGCCGAGTACCGTTTGGTCTAGCAGCATAGTCTCTCCTTAGTAAGTGGGAGGTTGTGAGTTCAACTCATGAAAAACTAGTTGTGGTATTTGAGTTATTTACCAGATAAAAAAAAAGGAAATACCATTCCAATTTGAATCGATCAAAACAAAAGAAGAACAGAAACAGAAGACAAAAAAAAAACAAGAACACACACAAAAAAGAAAGAAAGGAAAAGCAAAAGAAGTCTTTGATGTAGTTGCCTAGGTCTTTGATGATGATAAAGACCTCAAGTTTTACGCGCATAAGAAAGAAAGAAAAGGAAAACCAAAAGTCTTTGATTGTAGTTGCCTACGTCTTTGATCTTAATAAAGACCTCAGGTTTTTGTTGCCCTAAAACAATTAACACCTTATGCATCCTGTAGTCCTAAACATCATCAGATGAAATAAGAGCATCTCTCACCGTAAGTCAAATTTCAAGCCAGGTTTAGCTTACAAAACAAGAATATTTTATAAAACTTTTTTTTAGCTTACCAAATTCTCCCCAGACAGGCTAGCGTACTCACCAACGTCTCGTCGTTGAATCGAGTATTGCAGTGGCAAGTTTGGAAACGAGGAGGAGAGAGACTAGAGCAACGGCCATGGTTTGGATTGATCCAATCTAGACAGGAAGACAACAAGGGTTTGGAGCGCGGAGGTGGTTGGGAGGTAGTTATGACGCGGAGGCGGTGGCTGCCTCGCCGGATTCATCCCGATCGGGTTTGATTTTGATCTGTCTCGGTTGTGCTTTGATTTCGAGCAGATTTCTAAGATTCGTTGTCACACCCCAGTCCTTAAGTTATTTTACGGTTATTTACTTTGGAATTATTTTAGTCTTTTACCGTATTAAGTAACCGTTTACTGTTAAGGACCTTAAAGTTGACTTTTTCTTTCGTTTGGAATTTGGGAAAACTTTCTTCATGAAAGTTGTAGAGGACGCGATTACGAGTTCGAAGACATGCTACGCGTTAAAATCGGAATTAACATAGAAAAGTTATCAATTATATGGTAAAGATTTTGTGTTGGTAAAATTTAGTGGGTTTATTTTTTTGAGTGGGTTTAAGTATTGGACCGGGTGGGGAGCAGCCCCAGCCCAAATCCCTCCTCTTTCTTTTCTTTCTTTTTCTTCTTCCTTTCCCTGAGCTCCCCGAGCTCTCTCACTCTCGCCGGAAACTGCAGCCACCAGCTACCGCCGTCTAGCCAACCACCAGCCGCCGCTCCAGCCCAGTTCGGACCCCCACCACCTCCTCTCTCTCCCCGGCCAAGTGTCCGAGCCGATAGTGCCGCCGGAGAGGAGAAAAACTCGCCGGAAACGCCGACTGCTTCCTCGCCGGAGCTCCGTCCTCCGGCCACCATAGGTCGAGGTTTTTGGCTCAACTTGTAGCCCTCATCTAGGTGAGTAATCCCTCCAAAGGAATAGGCTTAATTCGATCTTGTTGTGGAGATTTGTATAATTGAAGTTCTAGGGATTTTATGGATGTTTTGGTTCAATTACCCTAGTTAGCCTTAGAATTGGACTAAGTGCTAGTTATGAAAGTTGTTGTGCGTGTTGAGAGGATTATTCTGTTAAAATTTGAGAAGCATTGGAGGTCGCCGGAAAACGGCTGCCGGCGGAGCAGGCGGCGGCGCCGCCCCTTAGGGGCTGATTTTTCATGTTTTTAAGATGGTATTAAGGAGAGGAGTTTAATGAAGTATAGTTTGGAATTTTTGGAGGAGTTTTGATATCGTTGGGGATTTTTCAATGGTTAAGGATTTTGGCGGTGATTAAAATGGAATATCGGTAGTTGGGTTAACCGGTTTTAAAAGGCGTAAAGGGTTAATTTTTGGTTATCGGTGATGGTGGTGAATTTTGAGTTATATTGGATTAAAGATGAAGAAAATGGGCAAGGAAGAATAATAATTTTAGACCCTTAATTTTATGGAATTATTTATTGAAGTTTTAAATGTTGATTGGGAATTAATATTAATTATTGTTCAGGACGTGAGGAAATCATTTGGAGGAAGCCTCGGGTCGTCGGCAGGCGTAGCCGAGCATTGTGAGTGGACCTTTGATTTGAATGCCTTGCATGCAATAAAGTTTATTTAATTTTCAAAGGCTTATTGAAGATTTTATAATTTCTTGGAGTAAAGAGTTCCGTTTATTTTTGGGAACTCTCTTGAGCATTTTATTTGACATGTGGGACATGTCAAGTGATTTTAGATTAATTTTTGGGGAAGTGACGTTCTGGATATTTGTCATTTCTTTTATTTCACCATAAAGGGTTGATATATAATCATTATTGCTAGCTAACCATTATTAGCGGCTACTCATCATAGGCGAGTAGTGCGCTTAGCGTGGGACGCTATTATAGTGTGGGAGGCAACCGATCAGTATTTATATATATATGTTAGCTAGTCAATATTAGTGGCTACTCACTATAAGTGAGTAGTACGCTTAGCGTGGGACGTTATTATAGCCTGGAAGGCTCCGACCCTAGCTTGGGAGGCTCATCGTTATGGTGAAACCTCTTCCCCATTTTTATTAATTAATGAGAACCAATGAGATTGGTTCATCATTTTTATTTGTAAGTAATTATGGAGAATCGTCCATGAATGGCATGCAAAATATTTTTCTAATGGAAATTATGAGAGAGCATAGATCTGATTTCATTGCTCCATATTTTTATTATTTATTTTTGTCCACTCACTCTAACGTTTTAAATGCTTCTCCCCTGAGCCTTTCGTTTTTAAATGCCCAGTCTGTAGAGTTCGGTTCGGCGAGGATAGGAGGCGTGTCACAAATCCCTACCTCATCTAGTTTTCCCATATATGTTACTAGTTTAACCTATTATGTTTCTTTTCTCTCATTTTCCCTAGTAGATGCTCTGATAATTATGGGATGTTTTAAGTGTGTTAAGAGCTGGTGAAAAAGATTAATTTATTTATGTTTATTTGAGAGATTATATTTCAGATACTGTTTGGGGATTATTTTGAGTTGGGTTTGGTGATTTTTCTCTCAGTTAGGGTTATCCATTATCAAGGGAGGTTTCGCCAATATTTTTGGTAGAATTTCCCTTGAGGTGGGTCCCGCAGGATTTATTCCGGATTTTAAGGGGGAAATTCGGGGTAGGTCCTGACAATTAGTATCAGAGCATTAGGTTGTCCGATTCCTGTCTTTCTATATCACTACCACATGTGCTTAGTAAAACTTAGTGTCATGATGGTGATGGTCCGACCGCGGCGGATCCATTAGCTTATAAATGTATGCTAAGTGTTTATTGAGTATGGGGGTAGTAATTTGTTTCTTGTCTCTTGTACTAAATATTTTATTCTCAAGTAGTATGCCTCCTCGCCGAGCACCTAGGCAGAATCCTCCAAGAGGGGAAGATGAGGACGTACAGGGTGATTGGACTAATGCCATGGAGCAGTTCTTTCAGCGTTTTAGCACTAGCATGGCTCCAGAGATAAATTATGATAGAGCCTACGAGAATGGTGCTAGAGCGTTGAGCCATTAGATGCTCAGAATTGGGTAAAGACCATCGAGAAAATGTTTATGCAGGTGAGATGCCCAGAGGATAGGAAAGTGGGCTTGGCTACCCAGTTTTTGGAGAAGGAAGCATGGCATTGGTGGCTTGATCACATGTCCTGGGATCAGTTTACAGCTCTTTTTAGAGAGCGTTATATTAGTCATGCTCATGTCAACCGAATGAGGGAGGAGTTCTTGAGTCTGCAGAAGGGTGATGACATGACAGTGATGGCTTTTGAGCAGCGATTCCGGGAGTTATCTTATTATGTGCCGGATTTGGTGACGACAGAGCAGGAGAAGATTTATCAGTTCACCAAGGGCTTTGGTGGTATTTATGCAAACAGGATGACAGCGGTGCCATATCAGTTCTTTCACCAGGCCATGACTTTTGCTCTAAATATTGAGGCACAGGAGTTGGCAGCTGGCCGTCTTCGTGATTCTGGAGGTCGTGGCCAGGGTTCATCGAAGAAATTGGCGTCTACCTCTGGTTCTGGATCATCTTCTGGTAGTGGACATGGTAGCAGTTCGAGTTCTGGCTCTGGTTTCAGAGGGAGGTTCAAGAGGCAGGGCAGTAGATCCTTCAAGAATTTCTTTGGGCGTCAGTTTGGACGATTCAGGAGTGGATCGAGTAGTAGGAGTGGCACTTCTAGTGGACAGTCTTTTAGTCTGGGCAGAGTCAGTTTCAGCCAGGAGGATGTTTTCAGTGTGGTCAGCTGGACCACTTCAAGAGGGATTGCCCTCTTCTGACTCAGGGAGCTACATATGCTCCTACTCAGGCCATGGGTCAGTCTTCAGCTGGTGCTTCTGGTAGTGGTACTCATGTCATGGCTCCAGCCAGAGGCAGCTTTCAGCAGGGCAAAGGACAGAGAGGTCGTCCTGCCACTACTCATGCTAGGCTTCACGCCATGACTCAGCATAAGGGACGTACTTCCCCGGATGTCATTATTGGTACATTGTTAATTTTGGGTCATCCTGCTTTTATATTGATAGACCCTGGGGCGACGCATTCTTTCATGTTTAGTAGATTTTCATCTCTCGCCAATGTGCCATCATCGCCACTCTTAGATGAATGGTAGGTTTATTTGCCCTCAGGTGATGTGATGAAGATAGATTAGGTATATAGAGGTTGTGAAGTGTTAGTGGAGGGTTCTGGTTTCGATGTTGATTTAATTCCATTAGATATTGTGGAGTTTGATGTGATCTTGGGGATGGACTTTTTAGAGACACATAGAGCCATGATTGATTGTTTTCGGAAAATAGTGGTGTTGTGAAGTCCTGGGAAGCCTGAGGTTACATTTCAGGGTGAGCGAGATGTGATTCCCAGTTGTTTAATTTCAGTTGTCGCTGCTAGGAAATTATTGAATAAGGGTTGCCAGGCTTATTTAGCCCATGTGGTGGATACTAGGAAGGGAGAGGTGAGAATGGAAGATATCCCTGTAGTTAATGAGTTTCCAGATGTTTTTCCAGATGATTTGTCTTGTTTGCCTCCTGTAAGGGAGATAGATTTTACAATTGAGCTGCTTCCGGGAACGGCGCCTATTTCTCAAGCACCTTATAGAATGGCACCTGCATAATTAAAAGAGTTAAAAACTCAACTGCAGGAGTTAGTGGATAAGGGTTTTATTCGGCCTAGCATGTCTTCATGGGGTGCTCCAGTGTTGGTTGTCAATAAGAAAGATGGCACCATGAGACTTTGTGTGGACTATAAGAAGTTGAATCAGGTTACAGTGAAGAATAAATATCCTTTGCCTCGTATTGATGATTTATTCGATCAGTTGAGGGGTGCCACAGTCTTTTCAAAGATTGATATGAGATCAGGATATCATCAGTTGCGGATTCAGGAAAGTGATATAGCCAAGACTGCTTTTCGATCACGTTATGGTCATTATGAGTTTGTGGTGATGCCGTTTGGACTTACTAATGCACCCGCTGCTTTCATGGATCTCATGAATAGGGTGTTCCGTCCATACCTTGACCATTTCGTGATTGTATTCATAGATGACATCTTGGTGTATTCGAGGAATTTGAAGCAGCATGCTAAGCATTTAAAAATGGTATTGCAGACTTTGAGGGAAGCTCAGTTGTATGCGAAGCTTAGTAAATGTGAGTTTTGGTTGGATAAAGTGAGGTTCTTAGGCCATGTGGTTTCGGCCGAAGGTGTCAGTGTGGATCCCCAAAAGATAGAAGCGGTGACAAATTGGAAGAGGCCTTCTAGTGTGACGGAGAGTCGTAGCTTCTTAGGGTTAGCAGGCTATTATCGTCGTTTTGTTTAAGATTTCTCAAAGATTGCCGCTCCTCTTACAAGATTGATCAGGAAAGGGGTGAAGTTCGAGTGGTCTGAGAAGTGTGAGCAGAGCTTTCAAGAGCTCAAGGATCGTTTAACTAGTGCTCCTGTTCTAGCACTCCTTGATGATAGTGGGAAGTATGTAGTTTATTGTGATGCTTCTAGGTAGGGTTTGGGTGGTGTGTTGATGCAGCATGAAAGAGTAATTGTTTACGCTTCTAGGCAATTGAAGCCGCATGAAGTGAATTACCCCACCCATGACCTAGAGCTTGCTGTAGTGGTTTTTGCATTGATATTATGGAGACATTACCTCTATGGAGCCAAGTGCCAGATCTTCACCGATCATAAGAGCCTACGGTATGTGTTCACTCAGAGAGAATTAAATATGAGGCAAAGAATGTGGATGGAGTTGATCAAAGATTATGATTGCACTATTGAGTATCATCCTGGGAACCCTAATGTAGTTGCGGACGCTCTTAGCCCCAATCCTTCTATGTCTCTAGCTTATTTGAGGACGGTTCGGGTCCCTCTTCTTTATGAGTTAAGAGCTTCAGGAGTTGAGTTGTCGGTGGATGAGGTTGGTGCTTTGGTAGCTAGCTTTCATGTGAGACCAGTTTTGGTTGATAAGGTGCGTGAGGCTCAGCATAATGATCCCTCCATAGTTTAGTTGATAGAAAGAGCACTTAACGGGTCGGCAGTGAATTTTTCTGTTAGGAGAGATGGTGCTTTGTTGTTTAAAAACAGATTATGTGTTCCGAAGAGGAATTTGGAGTTGAAACAGGAGATAATGGAGGAAGCTCATAGTTCTGCTTATGCCGCACATCCTGGTAGTACTAAAATGTACAAGACCCTGAAGGATTTTTATTGGTGGCCAAATATGAAGAAGGAGATTGCCGCTTATGTGAGTAAGTGTTTGATTTGTCAGCAAGTGAAAGCTGAGAGGCAGAAACCTTCTGGTCTGCTTGAGCCATTGCCTATTCCAATATGGAAGTGGGACCACATCACTATGGATTTTGTTTTTAGTTTACCTCGTACTCGTGATGGGCATGATGGTATTTGGGTGATTGTGGATCAATTAACCAAAATCTGCACATTTTATGCCAGTGAGGAAGAAGTATTCGTTGGATAGATTGGCGAAACTTTATGTGAATGAAATTGTGAGACTCCATGGTGTGCCTGAATCTATAGTATCGGATCGGGATCCCAGGTTTGTTTCTAAATTCTGGGGAGCTTGGCAGGCAGCTTTGGGCACTCGGTTGCACTTCAGCACAGCCTTTCATCCTCAAACGGACGGGCAGTCTGAGAAGACTGTTCAGACCATGGAGGACATGTTGAGGTCATGTGCGATACAATTCAGAGGGAGTTGGGATAAGAATTTGTCCTTGATAGAATTTTCCTACAACAACAGTTTTCATTCTAGTATTGGTATGGCTCCCTTTGAAGCACTTTATGGGCGGCAATGTCGTACACCTCTATGTTGGAATGAGGTGGGAGAAAAGGAGTTTTGTGGTCCAGAGATAATCCAGGACACAAATGAGAAGATCTAGTTGATTAGAGATAGGCTCAAGACGGCTCAAAATAAGCAGAAGAGTTATGCGGATAACCGCAGAAAGGACCTTGAGTTTCAAGTGAGGGATTGGGTATTTTTGAAACTATCCCCTTGGAAGGGCGTAGTACGTTTTGGTAAGCGAGGAAAGCTTAGCCCGAGGTATATTGGTCCTTATGAGATTAAAGAGCGGGTTGGCACGGTTGCTTATCGGTTGGAGCTACCTTCAGAGCTATCCAGGATACATAATGTTTTCCATGTGTCCATGCTTCGCAAGTATATTGCCGATCCTTCTCATGTCTTGCAAGAGCAGCCACTTAGTTTGAAGAAAGATTTGACCTATGAAGAGGAACCGGTTCAGATTCTTGATCGGAAGGAGCAAGTGCTTAGAAATAAAACAATTCCTCTAGTTAAAGTTCTTTGGAAGAGTCAGCAAATAGAGGAACCTACTTGGGAACCGGAAGAGCAAATGAGGCAACAATATCCTTATCTCTTCGAGTGACAGGTACGTAAATTTCGGGGACGAAATTTTTATAAGGAGGGGAGAATTGTCACACCCCAATCCTTAAGTTATTTTACGGTTATTTACTTTGGAATTATTTTAGTCTTTTACCGTATTAAGTAACCGTTTACTGTTAAGGACCTTAAAGTTGACTTTTTCTTCCGTTTGGAATTTGGGAAAACTTTCTTCATGAAAGTTGTAGAGGACGCGATTACGAGTTCGCAGACATGCTACGCGTTAAAATCGGAATTAGCATGGAAAAGTTATCAATTAAATGGTAAAGATTTTGTGTTGGTAAAATAAGGGTAAAATATAGTGGGTTTAAGTATTGGACCGGGTGGGGAGCAGCCCCAGCCCAAATCCCTCCTCTTTCTTTTCTTTCTTTTTCTTCTTCCTTTCCCCGAGCTCCCCGAGCTCTCTCTCTCTCTCGCCGGAAACTGCAGCCACCAGCTACCGCCGTCCAGCCAACCACCAGCTGCCGCTCCAGCCCAGTTCGGACCCCCGCCACCTCCTCTCTCTCCCCGGCCAAGTGTCCGAGCCGATAGTGCCGCCAGAGAGGAGAAAAACTCGCCGGAAACGCCGACTGCTTCTTCGTCGGAGCTCCGTCCTCCGGCCACCATAGGCCGAGATTTTTGGCTCAACTTGTAGCCCTCATCTAGGTGAGTAATCCCTCCAAAGGAATAGGCTTAATTCGATCTTGTTGTGGAGATTTGTATAATTGAAGTTCTAGGGATTTTATGGATGTTTTGGTTCAATTACCCTAGTTAGCCTTAGAATTGGACTAAGTGCTAGTTATGAAAGTTGTTGTGCGTGTTGAGAGGATTATTCTGTTAAAATTTGAGAAGCATTGGAGGTCGCCGGAAAACGGCTGCCGGCGGAGCAGGCGGCGGCGCCGCCCCTTAGGGGCTGATTTTTCATGTTTTTAAGATGGTATTAAGGAGAGGAGTTTAATGAAGTATAGTTTGGAATTTTTGGAGGAGTTTTGATATCGTTGGGGATTTTTCAATGGTTAAGGATTTTGGCGGTGATTAAAATGGAATATCGGTAGTTGGGTTAACCGGTTTTAAAAGGCGTAAAGGGTTAATTTTTGGTTATCGGTGATGGTGGTGAATTTTGAGTTATATTGGATTAAAGATGAAGAAAATGGGCAAGGAAGAAAAATAATTTTAGACCCTTAATTTTATGGAATTATTTATTGAAGTTTTAAATGTTGATTGGGAATTAATATTAATTATTGTTCAGGACGTGAGGAAAATCATTTGGAGGAAGCCTCGGGTCGTCGGCAGGCGTAGTCGAGCACTGTGAGTGGACCTTTGATTTGAATGTCTTGCATGCAATAAAGTTTATTTAATTTTCAAAGGCTTATTGAAGATTTTATAATTTCTTGGAGTAAAGATTTCCGTCTATTTTTGGGAACTCTCTTGAGCATTTTATTTGACATGTGGGACATGTCAAGTGATTTTAGATTAATTTTTGGGGAAGTGATGTTCTGGATATTTGTCATTTCTTTTATTTCACCATAAAGGGTTGATATATAATCATTATTGCTAGCTAACCATTATTAGCGGCTACTCACCATAGGCGAGTAGTGCGCTTAGCGTGGGACGCTATTATAGCCTGGGAGGCAACCGATCGGTATTTATATATATATGTTAGCTAGCCATTATTAGCGGCTACTCACTATAAGTGAGTAGTACGCTTAGCGTGGGACGCTATTGTAGCCTGGGAGGCTCCGACCCTAGCCTGGGAGGCTCATCGTTATGGTGAAACCTCTTCCCCATTTTTATTAATTAATGAGAACCAATGGGATTGGTTCATCATTTTTATTTGTAAGTAATTATGGAGAATCGTCCATGAATGGAATGCAAAATATTTTTCTAATGGAAATTATGGGGGAGCATAGATCTGATTTCATTGCCCCATATTTTTATTATTTATTTTTGTCCACTCACTCTAACTTTTTAAATGCTTCTCCCCTGGGCCTTTCGTTTTTAAATGCCCCGTCTGCAGAGTTTGGTTCGGCGAGGATAGGAGACGTGTCACAAATCCCCACCTCATCCAGTTTTCCCATATAAGTTACTAGTTTAACCTATTATGTTTCTTTTCTCTCATTTTCCCTAGTAGATGCTCTGATAATTATGGGATGTTTTAAGTGTGTTAAGAGCTGGTGAAAAAGATTAATTTGCTTATGTTTATTTGAGAGATTATATTTCGGATACTGTTTGGGGATTATTTTGAGTTGGGTTTGGTGACTTTTCTCTCAGTTAGGGTTACCCATTATCAAGAGAGGTTTCGCTAATATTTTTGGTAGAATTTCCCTTGAGTTGGGTTCCGCAGGATTTATTCCGGATTTCAAGGGGGAAATTCGGGGTAGGTCCTGACATTCGTTTTGGGGAGATTCGGATTGGGCGTCGTCTATGCTAGCGGACAATTGACGATGGCTTCCCGACCAGGCTGATGGAGCGGTTTAGGGTTCGAAGGGCTGTTGGCTGTGGCCGAAGGAGGGTTGGGCTGAGCTTGGCAGGAGGCAATGCAGTCCCTTTCCTTCTGGTTGGCTATTTGGGCTTGGGTATGGGCTTGTGGTTGGGTCCATTATGTGGGCCTTCCTTGCATTTCAAATCTCGGCCAACCTATCCTAATTTAATCTTGCTTATTTGCATTTAAAATTTAGTACTAAGCGGATGTCGCCAATAATTCCCTATCATGTTTTGGTAGGGCACAAAGGGCCTTCTGCCGGTCTATGCATCTTGTGTGCCTTAGCTGCTCTAGGTAGGAGGCGTGGTTAAATGGTCGCAACCTCTTAGTAGCAGGATAAAACTAAGTATCGTCGGATTTATTATCTGACGACAACATAGTAGGAAAACTATTTTATTGGATATTAGGATATCCAATAATGCACCTTGTGTGCCTTAGCTGCTCTAGGTATGAGACGCGTCGTTTGCTTGGTTAAATGGTCGCAACCTCATAGTAGCAGGATAAAACTAAGTATCGTTGGATTTATTATCTGACGACAACATAGTAGGAAAGTTGCTCTATTGGATATTAGGATACGTAATCGTGTTACATATTTAGTGATCTTTCCATTATGTCACTGCTATGACAAAGCAAATAGAGTCGCCTTTCGATAATATTTTTTGCTAGTTGATGCTTGTTATAATACATGCAGGTACGTTGTAGAGATTCTTGATATTATTTCGAGGTCTTTGTAATCAGGGGTTTAGACTTTATGTCCCCTCCTGTATTCGACGGTTTCATTAATGAAGGCTTGAGGACAGCCGCACCAGCCCTTTATTCAAAAACAAAAAAACCATAGGAATTATTCCTAAATAATCTAAAATATATTTAGCAAACCTGTTAACTGTGTTCTAAAAAACGCCGCCCAGGGCCGCCTAGGCGCTGGGCGGCAGGGGACCGTTCCGATTTTGCCCAAATCGTCGAAGCTGGGCGTCTGGGCAAAAAACGGCCGCCTGGGCGGGCTGGGCGGCGCCTGGGCGGGCTGGGCGGGCTAGGTGGGCTGGGCTGCCCAATTATGGTTTTTTTGTTGGCCCGATTATCTCTCCCTCTACTTTACTCTAATGTCCGAACATGCCTCTATCTCTTTCAGAAACCAATACTCTAAAGTCCTCTCAATCTCCTCCGCGCTTGCCTCTCCGGCCATCCATATCCGGTCGCCTGGCCGCCCACCGGGGCACAACACCCCAACGCGGCAGTGCACAACCTCTCTCTCTCTCTCTCTCAGTCTCTTAGTCTCTCAGTCTCTCTTGATCTTTTCGGGCAAGGACGCAAGGTACTTTTTTTTCAATCTTCAGTTCTTCACTTATTCTTTACATTAATCAGTTCAATGAGTTCAATCTAATTATGGGTTCTCACTTTTCAGTTGTAGATTTCCTGGTGTTGAACTGTTGAAGGGTTCTCAATTTTGGACAAGTTCATTCTCGGCAGAAGAACAGAAAAAGGTACTTTTCTGAGTTCTAACTATGTGGTAATCGAAACCTTTTATTAGAGCTGAGAGTCTGAGACTGCTGAGTTGCTCATGTATACTGTATAATGAATAGCCACCATTTGCTTATTGATATGTGACTTATTGTCTCTCAAAATCAGTACTTTTAGTAGAGAAGTATGCTTACAGAAACTGGGATCAAATATGAACACATAGTTTATACAAATTTCTAGTACATTAACAAATTGCATATACAAATTGCATTAACAAATTGTATATACACACTGTAACTTTCTCTGGAAATAAAACAAGAACAAAGGTGAATAGTTTTCTACATCTTAGTTCGATGGAGTTCTCAGTGTAGATGTGTAGGTATTAACACAAGTGAGAATGAGTAGAATCTATTAGCAGTCAAAGCTTGCTACGGGTTCTTTTTTTAGATAACATGTAAGATTATGCAATTTTGGTTATGTGGTTTTGACGTTTACCTACATGGCTAGTTGGCCACATACATAATATGATAATATGCAATATGAATATATGATCATGTGAATCAATGCATCTATTTAAGTGGTTTGTTATCTTTGGATTTGCAATTTTGGAATATGAGATGTGTTATTCTGCCAATTTTGATGAATTATGAGGTTAATGAGTGTATAAATTATGATTACATTATTTAGACTTTAGTTATTTATACATACAGAAAAATGGCTGGAACTACTTCTTCTTCGGCATCTAATGCAATGTCGGAGACGACTGCGGCATTGATACGCAAGTCAGGTGATATAGGTTGGGAATTTGCGGAGTTGGCGGATGCTACAAATGTAGATAAGTTAAAGTGTATGTTGTGTGGAAAAATAGTGAGTGGTGGAATACATCGACTCAAGCAACATGTTGCCAACATCAAGGGGAATGTCACCGCATGTAGGAATTCTTTGGATGATCAAAAGGCAAGATGCAAGAAAGCTATTGAGGAAGGAAGAATTAAGAAGAGACAAAAGTATGTGCATGATTTAGAAGTGAGGGAAGAAGTTATCATTGAAGAAGATGAAGATGATAGTGTGAGTGGAGGAAGATAGCGGCGTAATCTTGGACCTATGGACCGTTATGCATCTGCTATCGACCCTGACTTCTCAATGCATGGAAGTGGGAAGATGAGGCAACAAAATATTAATGATGCACTTTTCAAGGAAAGAACAAAAAATGTGCATCAATATTTGGCTAGATGGGTGTATGAAGCCGGGATCCCTTTTCATGTTATTGATAATGATAGCTTCAAGAGGTTTGTGGAAGCGGTTGGTCAATTTGGCCCGGGTTACAAACCTCCAAGCCAATACCAATTAAGGGAGCCATTATTGAAGGATGAAGTAGAGAGAACTAAAGGTTTATTGAAGAAGCAAGAAGAAGAGTGGGCTTTGAATGGTTGCTCTATCATGACCGATGCTTGGAGCGACAGAAAAAGAAGAAGTATCATGAATTTGTGTGTCAATTGTGCGGAAGGCACTACTTTTCTTTCTTCTAAGGAGGCATCGGATGAGTCACACACCGGGGCATATATTTTTGAATATGTGGACAAGTGTATTGAAGAAATTGGGCCACAAAATGTGGTTCAAGTTGTGACGGACAATGCTTCAAATAATATGGCGGCAAAAGATATATTGAAGTTGAAGAGGCCAAACATATTTTGGACTTCTTGTGCAACTCACACCATCAATCTTATGCTTCAAGGAATTGGCACTCAACCTAGATTCAAAGGAGTAATTGAGAAGGCAAAGACTTTCACCATCTACATTTATGCACATCACAAGACTTTGGCAATGATGAGAAAGTTCACAAAGAAAAGAGACATAGTGAGGCCGGGAGTCACAAGATTTGCAACCGCTTTTCTCACTTTGCAAAGCTTGATGGAGAAGAAGAATGACTTGAGAGGTATGATTACTAGTGATGAATGGAATGAAAGCAAACATGGAAAGAGTGTAAAAGGGAAGGCGGCGGGGAATATTGCTTTGAGTGCTGCTTTTTGGAATGGAGCTAGTCTTTGTTTGAAAGTGTTTGCCCCTTTAGTCAAGGTGCTTCGCCTTGTTGATGGGGATAGAAAGCCATCAATGGGCTTCGTGTATGGAGAAATACTTACAGCAAAGGAGGAGGTTAAAAAGGCATTCAAAGATCAAGAAACTCATTATCGTCCAATCATAGACATTATTGATGGGAAATACCGGGATCGACTTGATTCTCCTTTGCATTTAGCAGGCTACATCTTGAATCCTTACTACACTTATGCCGATCCAAGCATTGGAAATGATGATATTGTCATGGAAGGGTTTCTTACATGTGTTGAGACATTTTTTCCCGATGACATTGAAACTCAAAGTAAGGTGACAAATGTAGAATTGCACAAGTACTTGAAGAAAGAGGGTGTATTTGGAGAGCTTTGGCTAAGGTGGGATGCGCACAAGATAATGAAAATTATAATCCGGGTAAGAAATACTTACTAATTCATTTGTAATTCTTATGTTATTTATGCTTTTATAGTTTTTGCTAATTCATAAATGTTGCTTGTTTTTAATATTGTATAGTTGCTTGGTGGAGTATTTATGGAAACCAAGTACCACTTTTGCAAAGAATGGCTAAAAGAATACTTGGTTTGACCACAAGTTCATCCGGATGTGAAAGAAATTGGAGTGCTTTTGAGGGGGTAAGTACTTATTTTATTTAGTTATGCACTCATACAAACAAGTAGCAATATAGTTTATCAATTAATTCGTTTTCCCTAATGTAGATACATACAAAGAAAAGGAATAGACTAGATACAACAAGGTTGAACAATCTAGTGTATGTCCAATTCAATGCAAGGATTATGAACAAGAAAAGAAGAGAGAAAGAGAAGAATGTGGATGTACTACTTGCTAGTGAAGCAACTATGGCACAAGGATGGATTGTTGATGGTGGTGATGAAGATGTTGAGTCGGATATTACTAGTGAAATGGTTGGAGATGATTTGGGAGTGGGTAGTGGCTTAGAGTCTCGGAGAAGTTCTAGACTTCAAGAAATTAGAGAACTTCATGAGGATGATTTTGTATCGGATTCGGATGAAGAGGAAGAAGATGAAATAGACTTTGAGTTTGAGACCGACACAGAAGAAGTACAAGAGGAATATGGAGAAGAAGAATTTGAGGCATAGCCGCATAGGCTAGCAAGAATGAAGAATCTAATTTGTTTCTTTCAAATTGTTTTTTTTATAATTTGATTAATTTCTAAGAACATTGTTGTTGAATATTTTGTCTATCATTAGAAGTATTTTTGCTATTTTAGAACATAATAATGCTTTTTATAAATTTTATTTATATAATTATTTTAATTAAATAATTATTTTAATTAAATAAATAAAAAATATAGAAAATAAAAAACCGCCTACGCGCCGTCTAGGCGCCCGATTAATCCTCTAGGCGCTAGGCGCTGGCTGTCCGCCCGACTAGCGCCTAGCGTTTTTTAGAACATTGCCTGTTAATGAAAAAAACTAGGGGTGGATTCGGTACGAATACATGCTTTTTTTACCCATACAGCATACCAACCAACTTATGATTGGTAGGCGAAATCCGCTACCAAAACCAACCGCCAATGTTGGTATACCGACTTCTTGGTACGGTTGGTAATGACCTTGTACCGATATACTAAACTTGGCCAAAATAGTTAAAGGCCCACTCCAATGAGATTAATCGGCATTGTAGAATTTTCGCTACTAATCACCGGAACACAATCCGCTTTCATCACGCAAGAGAAGAACATTACTAGTCTGTGCGATACCCAACCTAGAGAAGTCAAATAAAACACCAAGATCTCATGTTCAACATATCAATTCAAAATCAAAACTTGTGACCCAGAAGTTTCTATTACAAAAGATAGATGACCTAAATAAAGCAGACCGACACTTTATGCCTTGATGGCAAACTTTCTCAAGCGGTAGTACATCTCACTCTTCTTCTCACGTTCAGTCTTCAAAGATACATGGTGCTTGGTGAGCCTCCAGTGAATGGCCTTGGTTGTCACATCCCGGTTCTTAAGTTATTTTACGGTTATTTACTTTTGAGTTACTTTGACCTTTTACCGTTTTGAGTAAACCGTTTACTATTTAAGGCTCCAAAAGTTTACTTTTTCCTTCGTCTAAAATTTGGGAAAACTTTCTTCATGAAAGTCGTAGAGGACGTTAAACAGAGTTCGTGGACACGCGGCACGCTTAAAACGAAGTTCGTATGAAGAAGTTACGGTCTGAAAACTAAAGTTACTATTTTCAGTCGGGAGTATAAAAAGGGAAACTTACCAGATGGGGTAAGGTAGAAAAATCAGAATTACTTTCTCTCTCTCTCTCTCCTCTCTCCCGCGTCTCTCCCAACCCGTCGGACTCTCCACCTCCGTTCGCCGCCGTCCGGCCACCACAGACCGCCGCACCGTCCCAATCGGTCAGCCATCGTCCCAGCTCTCTTCCTAGACTGGTGAGAGCCACCCTAGCGCCGCCATGAGGGAGAAAGAGTGACCGGAAGCCGCGGCTGTGCGCGGAGGTTTTTCGCCAGAAACTCCTTTTTCCGGCCACCATAGCTGGAGCTGCTAGTATCATTTGGAAGCTCTCCTCTTGTGCAGCAAACCCTCAAAAGGATTCATCCTAACTCGAGCTAGGTAAGGAGAATCGAAGGTTTGAAATTCTAGGGTTCTTGTATTGGGGGTTTTTCAGTTTTGATTCGATTGACATGTTTACGCTTGAAATTGATCAATGTGGTAGTTATGAAAGTTGTTTGGAATGTTGAGAGGAAGATTGTGTCAAAATTTGGTAGCCATTGGAGGTCGCTGGAGTTTGGCTGCCGGCCGTTGCCGCCGGCGCAGCCGCTTAGGGGTAGTTTTTCATGTTTTTGAGTTTGTTTTAATCAGAGGAGTTTAATGATGTGAAGTATGAAATTTTTGGAGGAGTTTTGGTTAGGTTTGGGATTTTTCAAAGATTGAGAATTTTGTCGGTTGTTAGAATAAAAATCCGGCCGTTGGATTTCCTTGATATTTATTCTAGAATGTTAGAATTGATGAATTAAGGTTGTGGTGGAGTTTGGTGTGAATCCGATAAGCTTAACCTTAGTAAGGGTAGTGGGTTAAGCGGAAGAGTTTTGGTGTTTATATTTAAGTATTTATTTTCCGGAATTGAAGTTTGGCCCTAAGCATATTTATTATTCCAGGATACGAAGGGAAACTCACTTGAGTGGCGATGCGGATATCGTCGGGCTTATGCCTAAATTTGTGAGTGGACATTTTGGTTTTAAATAAATATGCATGCAGGATTCTATAATTTATTATTTTATTTTCCGAGCTTATATTATAATTTGGCTTATGAGTAGATCTTGGAATTATTTGAGTTTGAAGCATTGATTAATGGTTGGTCATGATTTATGGATTTGAGCTCGGATTATTAATTTGATATTTGAGTTTGGATATTTTTATAAATTCTGGATTTCATTATGATTGTTTTAATTGTGGAATTTGTGGTTTATAAAAGATTTTCGAAAATGGGATTTTCGGTAGTTCGTCATTTATAATTTTCGCATTTATTTGTGGAATATTGATTTTGACCTTGAGAACATTTTAGAGAGTATTTTGGTTTGAGATATTAATTACGATTTTTACTTGTTAATTAAATATCGCTTATATTATGGTTTTGAGAATATTTTGACGTGTGAAACACGTCATTAAGTTTTAATATAATTTCTTATGATGATTTTCAAGTACGATTGGGAACTGTACCATTCGTAAGATCTTGGGGAAGTTTAATGGATTTAAGTGTTTCGTATGTTTTTAGTCACCATAATATAGGGTCGCTTATATTTCATTACTAGCTAGCTTTATTAGCGGTCCTCATCATAGGTGAGTAGAGCGCTTAGCGTGGGACGCTATTATAGCTTGGGAGGCACCGATCGGATATTATTATTTATTTGTAGCTAGCCTTATTAGCGGTCCTCACCATAGGTGAGTTGAGCGCTTAGTGTTGGACTCTACTATAGCTTGGGAGACATCGACCCGAGACTTGGAGGCTCCTTCTACATGGTGATAACTCTTCCCCTTATTTTATTTTTCTCAGTTATGTATTTGATTAACCAGCGGGGCTGGTTTGTCTATTTTATGGAATTCTGGATTTAAAGTTATTTAGATTATTAAAATTACGTGCTTATATGTTTTGAAAGTTGAAACGTCGGAAAGTATTTAAATTATTTAATTTATTTTTGTCCACTCACTCTAACGTTTTTAAATTACTTTCCCTTGGGCTCTTTGGTTTTAAATGCCCAGTTTGCAGGCTAAGTTTAATTGAGGTCGAGCGTACATGGAGTCGAGGCATAGTCAGAGGCTGCTTCCGCTTAATCTTTATTCATTGTTATTCTTTCAATCCTAGATATTCTCTGATAACCAGTTAGTGATTTAATGTTGTCTTTGTTGTTGGTTGTGGAATTCCAGAAGTTTAATATTCGATTTTTTTGGGAGATGTGATGAACTTGGGGAGCAGGAAGGCTCCAGGTGTTGAGGCTGGTTTGTTTGGTTATAGAAGTGTAAGTTTGATTTTGCAAGTAAGGGTTGTCCATTTTTAAGGTAGTTTATGCCGAAGTTTTGGTAAATTTTCCTTAGAGGTGGACCCCGCAGGACTTACCTCGGGTTTCAGGGTGAAATTCGGGGTGGGTTTTGACATTGGTCTTCTTGAAACGAATATCAAGAATCAAGAGCTTCTTCTTCTTGTACACTTCCCTTAGAGTAGCCTTCTACTTCTGCGTGATCACTGTCAACACCTGAGCAATCCAAGCCTCACAACCTTGATCTTAGAGAGCTTGTTAGGTGCGCCACCGGTGACCTTGGCGACACGGAGGAGTGCGAGCTCCACCTTGAGATCGTTGAGCTGGGCCAGAAAGATCGGCTTTCAACTTCTACCTCAGTTCATGTCCCTTGATTCTGGCCATTGAGACACCGTGTGTGAAGTTCGGCGGCTCTCACTACTTTCACGTAGATTAGGGTTTGATGAGAAATATATTTAATGTGTAAGTTGTTAACCTTGTTTTGAAGTTTGACTTATGTGAAGGTAAAAAATGAGCATATCACATATTGATAATCAAGTGGCAAAACCATGTAATATCTGAAACCCACAATCCAATACCCAGAGGCAACAATTAGGGAACAATTCCGAGGCAACAATGCATATAAGATAAAACCGACAATTCTTTAAGAATTGAAATTTGTTTAGTCCTTGTAATTTGAAGTCGACATCTGTTTAATCCTTGTAGTTTTATTTTAATCTGAATAGTTCTTAAAGTCACAATTTTTCATCCAAATAGTCCTTATGGTTTTATTTTAATCTAAATAGTCCTTAAAATCATGATTTTTCATCCAAATAGTCCTTCCGACAATTTTCTCAGTTAAAGGCCATAAAGACTATTTGGATGAAAAATCATGACTATAAGGACTATTTAGATTAAAATAAAACTATAAGAACTATTTGGATGAAAAATCGTGACTTTAAAGACTATTCAGAATAAAGTAAAACCATAAGGACTAAACAGATATCAACTTCAAACCACAAGGACTATACAATATTTTACCCATTCTTTAATCTCAAAGGCAACAATTTGGGACCAATTCCGAATAGTCTTTACGAAACATTCATATATGCCAACCTTGATGTTACTCTGTAAAAATAATTAAGGGACTGATGAAAGAGCATGAAACCTAGTCAAACATGGCTCCTCGACCTCAAGAAAAGAAGGAGCACCAATATTTTGAATTGAGATTTCACTCATACCTTGTAGATTTACCAAGACAAATCGAAGGGACAAATCGAGATCATTTCACTGATTCATGATCAAATGACAAAACCCAGCGGAAACTCACACCATCTAAAATTCACGGCCGTGAATACACACGAAATTGATCAAAGGGTATACCCGTTTGAAACCCACGACCTCCGAAACCCACGCCACGAACATATCTGAAATTCAATCACCGAATACCAGAATCAAAACCTAAGATACAAAATTGAAGAGGATCATTTCAATTGAATTTACAAAGATGATTAGAGAAACTGAGAAGAACAAAACGAAAAAGAAAAGGTTGAGGGCTTTACCTCGTGGTGGTGAAGCCAAGGAACAGTGAACCACGGCGGTCGTTGGCCAAACAATTCCATTTTGAATTTTGAAAATCTCAGAGAGAGAGACGTTACTGGAATTTTAAAAATGGAATGAGAGGTAGGAAAAGGTTACTGGTGCTTGATATTTACTATATACTAAAATCCGTTCAGCCGAAATATTGTTTATAAGCCCCCTATGAAGTTACTGCTTCGTCCTGATTTTGTGTTTATTTACGAACATGCCCTCACACCTAGAAAATTACAATTATGCCCTTCTTTTCTCTTTAATCACATAATTCTCATTAACTCTGTAAAATGACTGTTTTGCCCTTCATCTGCATAGCTACTGTTCCACAAGAACTCCAATACCAATGAAGAAAACTCGTATAGATGAAATACTGTTCATAAGCCCCCTATGAAGTTGTTGATTCGTCCTGATTTTGCGTTTATTTACGAGCATGCCCTCATGCCTAGAAAATTACAATGCTGCCATTCTTTTCTCTTTAATCACATAACTGTCATTAACTCTGTAAAATGATTGTTTTGCCCTTCGTCTGCATAACTACTGTACCTGTCAGGACCTACCCCGAATTTCCCCCTTGAAATCCGGAATAAATCCTGCGGGACCCACCTCAAGGGAAATTCTACCAAAAATATTGGCGAAACCTCCCTTGATAATGGGTAACCCTAACTAAGAGAAAAGTCACCAAACCCAACTCAAAATAATCTCCAAACAGTATCCAAAGATATAATCTCTCAAATAAACATAAACAAATGAATCTTTTTCATCAGCTCTGAACACACTTGAAACATCCTATAATTATCAAAGTATTTACTAGGAAAATGAGAGAAAAGAAACATAATAGGTTAAACTAGTAACCTATATGGGAAAACTAGATGAGGTGGGGATTTGTGACACGCCTCCTATCCTCACCGAACCGAACTCTGCAGACTGGGCATTTAAAAACGAAAGGCCCAGGGGAGAAGCATTTAAAACGTTAGAGTGAGTGGACAAAAATAAATAATAAAAATATGGAGCAATGAAATCAGATCTATGCTCTCTCATAATTTCCATTAGAAAAATATTTTGCATGAAGCATGGTGCTATGACCCGGCCTTCCCTCAATATCGCATTGGCCCCCTGCAATTTTCATTGCTCGTTTTGAAAGCCTATTCTTTAGCTAAATTAGGAGTGAGACCCTCCTATGCTAAATGACACAAAAGTGAACATTTCATTTTTACATCAAACTATGTAGATAGATACAACCAACTTGCGGACACCTTTTTATGCTTTATGATGTTGGTTGAAGTGTTAACACACTGGTCACATGTTACACTATTATCTACTGCTTATGCTACTTATACTTCTACGGGCTCACTACCCATTCTTTAAAGAAGTGTATCGGGATGTAATTTGAAGTGTCCTGTACCCCATGTTCACATGCAATACGGTCTCACCGAGGCTACGACTAAGCAACTTTAGCTTGTCGCTCGAACATTATTGATGCGCACCAATCTTTCTATTGCGTCTTGGGACTATGCAATATTTACATACAGCTTTACTATTCATCTACGACCCACCATCATTGAATATTGTTGTACTATAGCTCGTGACTGTGTACTAGGATTGACACGAAATTGCAATCCTTGAGCTCAATCAAGATTGAAACGGATCTCCAATCTTTGAGCTCAGCTAGATGTTTATTCTAGGTGCCAAATCGCACTGCCACTGCGCACAATGATGAGTCATTTGAGATGAATAAGTACTTAGGTTGGATATGAACCTCCACCTATAATCCGCATATGTAGAAACCTTGTCAGGCGATCTCATGCACCGCTAAATTGTGGATTGTCACTTTGATGAGATAATATTCCTGCCGTTAGGGGGAGATAAGAACACAAATATTCAAGTGGAACGACGTGAATTGTCGTGGTTTGTCTCCACTAAGTCTCATCTTGATCCCAAATGCTTAAAGTGTTAAAGTGACGAGATCACATGCTGCAAATATGTCTGCAAGGATTGATGTCCTATCAAGAGGACATGACGCGACCAAAAGGTGTTGGTCTTGACGCCATCACCATAGATGGTGAAATGGTGACGCCATATAGTGGCAAAATTGGTGTCACAAGGCCGTATGGCTCCCCAAAAGGAGGGAGGCCCTTAGGTTCGATACTTTCTCGCACTAGGAAGAAAGCGAGCTTGGCACAACCTGATCCATTAATCAATGATACTCAAATCCATCTCATGAAGTCTGAATTGTGATTATCGTTGGGGGACGCCTCAATGTCAAATCCAATCCATATAGAGATCTCTACTCTACAAGTATTACACTAGTGTACATGAGGATGTGGGATAATGAGTGTACTATTGAATCACCTTTCGTTGATGGATATCAACTTAGTTGATTGGCCTAATGGAAAGATGTGATCCAGCATTAACAAAGAGATAGGTCCTTGGGCAGGTGATGCCGACACTGCAAGCTAAACCCTATCAACTATGTCTTTGTTAGATAGAGTAGTGAGAACAAGAGCTTAGACTCACCTTATGGCACAAGGTCTCTCACTAACACGCACTGAGATCGACTACGATGAGATATGCTCTCATAATGGATGTCATTGAACTCCACTACTTTGTCAGTTTGGTAGTTTCCGAATAACTGAACATGCAGCCTATGAATGTGGCCATAATAACATCTCTATGGGATCACAGATATACATGAAGGTCTTAATCGGACTTCATTCATCCGAATCAAGTGGCTCCAGACCACAGGAGCATGCGTTTGCTAAATGTATTGGAACGCACATGGACTCTACTTGATTTGGAAGGGATATGGTGAATTATGCCTTTGCGTGTTTCATTCCGGATTTACATGGACTCTTGATGGATCAAGAGATGCCAATATGTATTAACATCCGAAGAAAAAGATCTTGGGAAGATACGGTCTCAAAAAGGTACTCGATAACTGTATTGATGATGATTTTCCATCAATCGGCTTAGGCACTCTATAACTAGTGAGGCCTACATATACTCCCATGATTAGTCAAAGTCTTTGCTCTAAAGAGAGATCCGTTGTTTTGTCTAAAGCAAGATGACAAATATGTGTTAAGAGATGGAGTTCCCATCTAAGTACAATAAGACGCATCAATGTACTCAACACAATACGAAAGACTTGACATCTCATTCGCTATGAAAAGTTGTAAAAGCTAAGGGTAGCTATGCGCCAACGCAATGCCAATGTAATGGCAGTAACTCCTTTTTCAATACTTAATGGTATGAAAGGTTGAGCCTTATTCTATCCCTACATAAGAAAGACACATCAAAAGCGAAATCAGAATCTGCCAAGTTTCGTAGGTCAAATTCCACGGGACCTACAGGAAATCTCACTCACTGGAAAATGGTGAAATTGGTACCATTGGAAAGGTATATGTGTCTACTTTCCAGGGACACTACCATTTGATCATACCTATCATATTGAGTGAGTTATGGCCGTTTTCGTAAAGTAGGATGAATCTGTTCGAGAATCTGATTTTAGCAAAACAGTCAACTTCGACTGGACTTTGTGAACAGCTCCTGATGAACCAGAATGTGTGTAATATACGGTTGGAAAGCTAAATGAGTCTAGTTTCCAAAACCGTTTACGGTTCATTCATATGTATTTCCTAGAGGAAGTTACGGCTGTTCTAGTAACTGAAGGTCATGCTGCGCAGAAATCTGATTTCCTGCACGAACTTATGTTTTGAGTTCACAAGCGGCCTTCCCCTCAAGATCTATGTGGAAAAGATCATGTTTGAGGACAATACGGTATGATTTAGTTAATCATTACCCAATGCCACATTTGAAGATATGTTAAAGAGCATGGACATGCTAAGTTGTTGAAACTTCTGTGATTAGTAAGAATCAGGAAGAGCCCTATGATTGATATAAAGATCAGGGGGAGGTGCGAACTTCAGGGGGAGTCTAGCACATACATACATGTCACTATCAAATGTGAATGATGCGTTGTACTCTTTTTCTCCTACGATCAAGGTTCAGTTTTTCTCCCACAGGGTTTTTATGATTTGACGAGGCAACAGATCAGCACCATCGGCATATCAGCGCGCGGCACAAGGGGAAATGTTCTAGGATATTCTGTATCTTTCTAGATATTCTTTATGTGTGTCTTGGCCTTATGCCATTAGGATATGTAGTTTGACTAGATCTATGTATTCCTTATCATTACCATATTGGTACTTTGTAATTCCCTATATAAAGAGCTCCTATCAATAAATAAAATGATGATTCTCTTGCTCTCTCTTTGTCTCTACACTTTATACTTCATCAAAATTTCATAACTTTAAAATATGTAAAATTTACTACTCCATCGGGTTAAGTTTCAAAGAAACCTGGAGACTCTGACCAACATTTTTACTATTTCCAAAATAACATAAAGGTGAGAAATGTTGGTCGACTAAAACATGAAAAGCCGGATGAACTTACATGTAGAATTTTCTATATCAAATTATGTATTGCAAGTCTGCAGCGACCTAGCTAAATCCTTATAAACTTACGAAAAATCTGATAGATAAGTGCATATACAATTATACATATAGAAGAGAAACACCTATCATATTATGTATTGCAAGTATGAGCCTAACACTCCCCTTATAGTTCCGTCTATTGAGCACTTTTGTTTGATTGATGCTTATTCGGAACTGCATTGCTGCAACATGTATTGACCATGTTAGCATGATACTTATATCATTATCTTAATATCCCAAAAGCAAATTAACATTAGTATGCTTTTTATGCAGTGTACACATCAGCACATAACATTGAACATAAAGGACCAAAATTAATCATCTTTAAAAGGAACTTGTAGTATCCCAGATTTTCATATCAATTTCCTTATATTATTTCTAAAATTAATGAAGGATTATTTTGTGGAAATTCTTATTCGTATGTGGGAAGTTGAAGTTTCGGAAGTCAATTCTATTAGGGTGCTTTGTTTTAAGTGGCCAAAAGTTGACTTTATTATCCTTAAGTTATTTTCGAAAACTTTCTTCATGAAAGTTGTAGAGTTTGGCAATATGAGTTCGTAGACACGTGACATATGTAAATCGGATAACGTATAAAGAACTTATGATCAGTCAAAGTTTAGAGTTGATTTTGGAAAGGGTTAAATAAAAAGTGGTGGTTTTATTTTTGGAAATCCTAAATTTCTGTTTTGAGAAAACAGTTTCTCTCTCTCCTCCCAAGCTCCCGACACCTCACGCATGCCATCAACTCCGCCGACCGGAAGTCCGCCGTCCAGCCATCGTTTTGGCCGCCACCGGTCTCATTTGGATTGCACGGCCACTCTCTTTCCACCTGTGGTGGTGCAACGCCGTGCCTCTAGCTAGAGGAGGAGCGCTGGTCTAGTGAAGCGCCGGTCTTCCTTGCCGGATTTTCTTCTTTTCGACGACGAATTTGGTTGAAGCTTGGTAAGTCTTGCTCTCCTCCTTTGCCTAGAGATGTTTATGCCTCTTTGGTGACCTAATGATCAAAGTTGGGCGCTGGATTTGTAGATTTGAAGCTTGGATTTGGGGTGGTGTTTCGAAGCACTTTTCGGTCGATTCTGGCCAAATTGGTTGAACCTTCAGGTATTAAAGTTGCTCACCTTGCTTTCAAGCCTAAAGTTTGCTGTTTTGAGTTTGCTCAAATTCGGAAGTTTCGGGGTGGCGCGTGGGACCCACTCGCCGTCGCCTGTGGTGGCGCATGGCAGCGCGTCCGGCAGTGTTTGTAGCTTTAGTTTTCTGTGGTTAGCTAGCTCTTGTTGTTATGAGCTTGTTGAGATGTGGAAATTCTAGGTTTTGAGCAAGAATTGCATGCTAGGACTTTATGTTTAATCATAGACTTGTGAGAGGTTTTGAGTTTAGGATATGAGGATTAGAGGCAGCTTTATTGAGTCATTAAGTTCGACGACCTTGGAAGGTTGTCCTCCTTTGGGCTAAGGTTTAGTTTAAGGGTGTTTTGATATCTTATAGTACAATGGTTACTAAGGTTATTAATTGTGTACGTAATTTTAGGTGACTTGTGAGGTGTGATTTGGGCTTGGCTCTTGTGTTTTTGTTGAAGACGCAGCTGTAGTATTTAGGTGAGTAAATCTCACCAAGGTTTACATTGAGACCAAATTAATTATGGTCATTTGGATGACGTTGATGATTTAAGAGATTGTACTTTGTTTGTTTTAAAATATATGAGCTTGATCGCCAACAGCTCATATGTAAGATAAAACAAGTTTTCCTATTTATATGATTATTTTTAATGTTCATGTGATCATAATATTGTTGGTTCTTGATAGATTATTCTTGTGGGAATATCTATGTGTGTTCATATATATATATATATGTATATATATATATCAATGTAAAATGGTATATTTTTATGATGTGTTCATTGTGTTGTTGATGATGATATTATCATATTGTGAATTGCTGTTTAGACTGGGTTCCAAGCCTTTAGCCGGATGATTGGTTACGGTTAGGATAGAGCTCTAATTTGTTTGTCGATGTAGGTCATGGGAGGTATCTTATAGGTATCTAAGACTCATGGGTACATGTGTTTGTTATAAGTCATGGGAGATACCTTATTGGTATATGAGACTCATGGGTACATGTTTATCATGAGTCTCATGTTTATTTGTAAATAAACATACGTACATGTGTTAGATATGTGAAATTAATGATTGTTCTTATTTTGTTTCATGTGTTTTAATGGTTGTTGTAAATGTGTTGAGTTAATTTTGAGAATTAGTCATATGGGCTTTTTAGCTTACTGGGTTTGTTGTTTTACAACCCGGTCCACCAATTCATGGTGAAGGGGTTAGACCTGCAGGTGATGATCAGCAGAGGTGAGGTGGAGGCATAGTGGTAGGGTTTAGATGTTGTACTTTTATTTATTATATTTGGTAGACAGTATTAAGCTCATGTGAGCGTTTTCATTTTACTTGACTTTTCAAGTTGATGTAAACAAGGAGATGTAATATTTCACTCAGTGTTGAGTTTATGTTGACATTTACATTTTCCGCATTTAAATTTAGTTTTTGAAGTTGTTGAACAGGTTTTGGGATCATATTTTGAGGTAAATCATGTCCAAATTTTTAAAAATTATTTCTTTAAAAATTGGGGTGTGACAGAACTCTACCAATTGTTAACCTTTTGTTCAATAAGACTGATGAAAAGACAACTTTCTTAGCAACCAGAGAGAATAGGCCCCTTAAAGTTCATGTTTTTTTCTTCTCTTTGTTGGTGACTAGTTTCAAACCAAGTTTAGACCATGTCCGATTTCAGCAACACTTCATTTGAGATTGCTCAAGGTTTCAAAGGAACAAAGAGTTTCTAGATCTTTGAAAATGTTGTCGGTTGGTTATTATCGAGTGAGCCTCTGGTCGTTTTATAGTAGAAATGCAGCACATGCTGTTCTTTTTGTAATAAGCAGCGGGAAACGAAATGACTCTCATCTTGTTGGAGCAATGTCCTAGTTATTTTTATCTGCATGTTATTTTACTTAATCTCTAGTACCATTAGCTTCTTTTTCTTGATTCAGCATGCGTTTGAGTTCTGGCCATATTGGTTGTTTTCTATCTTAGGGCATTGCATTTGCATTACTTGTAATGTTTGGTATGCATAAATTGGAGAAAATTTTGCAGATATAAATCAAAATAATGAAAATATTACAGAGCAAATAGAAAGAGAAACTTAAAACTGAAAAATAGTCATGATCACCTGGTTAGTAATTAACAAAGTGATTAATGGTCAGTCACAATTTAATGTAAATCCAAGGGTGTGGAGAATTATTTTTAAGTAGAGCCGTTTTGTTTTCAACTCTTGGATTTACATCTAACGGTGAGTGACCATGAATTCCCTTGGTCAGTTACTGATCAGGTGAACACTACTGCACTTGAAAAATATAACTCGAGCTTCTTGGGTCGGCCTAACTGGATATCTTAAACCCGACCCGCACACCGACCCAAGGCCCAAATCCTGTTTTTTGGTTTTGTTTTCTTCTCTTCTACCTCTTAAACCCTAACCTATATCATTTGAGTCGAACTTCGCCCCCTCTCTCTGAGTCTCTGAAACTCCTTGTCTCAACCATGGTGGCCAGGAAGAAGCATTACAGGCCTGCCGTGAGTTCCAACTACCTCCTCCTCTTCCATTTCAACATCCCAATCAAACTTAGCGCTATCTAATATCCACACCTTCCAACTCTTCCCTCCTTTAATCTCTTTCTTACATTTTTTCAGGGCAAGAAAAAGGAAGGAAACGCCGCCAGGTTCGTCACCAGGTCCCAAGCCGTAAAACAGCTCCAAGTCAATCTCCCCCTCTTCAGGTACTCAACTACTCGATTCGTTACGGTTTGGTTTTTTGAGCGTGTTGGTAGTTGATATTGGTAGCTGATATTGGGTTGTGTTAAATTGCAGGAAACTATGCATTCTGAAGGGGATATTCCCTCGGGAGCCGAAGAAGAAGGTGAAGGGAAATCACCATACTTACTATCACTTGAAGGATGTTTCCTTCATTCAGCATGACCCGCTGGTCCAGCAGATGAGGGACATCAGGGCATATGGAAAGAAAGTAAAGAAAGCCGAGGCCAAGAAGAACAAGGACCGCGCTGTTATTCTTAAACAGAGAAGACCCACTTACAAATTAGATCATGTCATTTTGCAGAGGTATGTTTGACGTTGTCTTGGTGATGTGTCTGTTGTTGTTAGGGGATGAGTTTCTGAGGTTTTGTACCATGTATATTGCAGGTATCCGACGTTCATCGATGCGCTAAGAGATTTGGATGACTGTCTCACAATGGTTCACCTCTTTGCGTGCTTACCTGCTATAGAGGATAGAATTGAAGTGAAATGCATCCAAAACTGTCGGAGGTAGGTGCTTGAGTTCTGCCAAACGAATAATGATGACGGTGGTATGGTGATTTCGTAGAAACCTATCTTATTCTTGGTATTGCTTTCTTTCTAGGATGAGCCATGAATGGCAAGCTTTTATATCCCGGACTCATAAATTGCGCAAAGTCTTTGTATCTGTTAAAGGCATATATTATCAGGTGCGGTACTGTTTCTTTAATTCTTTAGCCTTTCATCTTGTATTACGGATAGGATTTATATGGTTCTGTTGTTATGTATGTTCAGGCCGAGGTAAAGGGGCAATTGATCACATGGTTGACTCCTCACCCTTTGCAGCAAGTTTTGACTGAAGATATTGACTTCAATATCATGCTAAACTTTTTGGAGTTTTACAAGGTTACATTTTTACCAATATGTTTTGCTTTTGTTTTTCTTCATCACCATTTCTCCTACCTTTTCAAACCCAAACTTCTTTTTTCACTTACCATATCATAGTTAAAGTTCCACTCCTGTTATGTTGCAGGCTCTTCTTGCTTTTGTGAATTGTCATTTATATCGTTCCATAAATGTGAAGTATCCACCAATTCTTGATCCTCGATTGGAAGCGTTTGCAGCAGGTACGTGTTTTTACTAATTTCCTAAAAGCTACAAAATCTTCTTTGGTTCTCTTTCAGAGTTTTTAACAATGTTGCACATACTTTTGTGTGTTTCAATGAATAATGAATATGACCTTTTCTTTCTCATTGACTGTGTAGAACTATATGCACTATCAAGATACTTCGATGCAAGTTCTTGGTCCTCTGAGTTGGATCCTCAGGTTTCAAGTTTGCCTGGAACTGGTAAAGTTGCTGAGTCTGAATTAAGACTTGCCCAACTTCAGCATCAGCTACCTTCCAATGAACCTGGTGCATTGATGGGCCTGGTTGAACATATTCCTGGAGAGGACGAAGAGGATAATGATACAATGGTGTGTAAGGGACTCTTCAAGGATATGAAATTTTTCTTGAACCGTGAGGTGAGTCCGAAGTCTTGGTCTGTAACTTGGAATATCTACAACAAAATTAAACAACCGGTTTATGTGTAATTGGTTGGTAAGGGGTTCTTGGAGGAAATACAGAGTTATTTTTGTCCTTTCGAACAAGACAAACCATGTCTAAGTATTATACTACTGTTCATTATTTCCTTACTTTTGCGCTTCATATGTTACCCTTCTCTTTGTTCAGGTTAACAGAGAATCATTACTGTTTGTGATTCCTGCATTTGGTGGGATTGTGTCCTGGAAAGGTGATGGCGCTCCATTTGAAGAAGATGATAACAGCATCACCCATCAGGTATGCTGTGTGACATTCTTAAAATTCTTTCACTTGCTCGCTATGAACAAATACATATGCATTTTGCAATCTGTGGCACCAGAAAATTTGATACTAAATATCAGAATTCTGACAACTTGATTGCTTCTGTAATTTGCAGATTGTTGACAGGCCATTGCAGCATGAGCTATGTGAAGGAAGAAAATATGTTCAACCACAGTGGGTTTATGATTGTGTAAATGCCAAGAAAATTCTTCCTACTCGGGATTATTTGGCGGGACGGTAATTTTTAAAGACTTTATTTTGTTTTCTTTGTTTATGTGTCTGTTCTTTTGGTCATATGTTTTAGCCTTGCTCCTTGAGTTATTATTCTCATTTGCTATCTTCGCTTGGCGTGTTCTGTCACATCATGGATATGTGTCTTCTCACCTTCCCCTTTTGTCAACTCTGTTTTCCATCTTTTTATTTGGTAATCAAAGCTTATACCTTGTGCTAGTTTTTAAGTAGTTTATCTTCTGACAGAGAACTTCCCCCACATTTGTCACCTTTTGTCGACCCGAAAGAAGAAGGTTATGTTCCGGACTATGCATTGAAAATTGAACAATGGAAGGCTGCTGAAATCCTCCCGCTTCCAGATGTCGGAAAAGAAGATTTGGAAGATCCTCAGGATATTGCTGACATTGAGAAAGCAAAAGAAGCTGCAAAGAATGAGAAGAAGGTATAACCGCTATTAAACAATATTGCATAGTGCACATATCTTTGGCTATTTTATGTCATTGTATATCAGACTTCTTGATGGTTTGCTTTGCTGTTAACTGAATTGCAGCTGAAGGCTCTTCAGGAGAAGTACTTCGAGGGATTGAAAGAAGAAATTAAGGGTGTCCCTGCTTCATCCTCCATTTCAAAAACAGATAATCAGATTTCTGCCAAGTCGACTGAGGACAGGGAAGAATCGGATCCTGATTATGAACAAATTGCCAGGGATAATGATGAACGTCATCTAAAACTTATGACCAAGAAAAAGAGGGGTCTTTATGAAGCCATGAAGGTAAAGTGATTACTGCTCTGTTACTTTTCCTGGTTTAACTCCATTAACAAAAAGAAAGGCAATCAGAATCAAAGCTTAGCGTGCTTGCTTGAAAATAATCAGATTGGTAAAATGATTACTTTTTGATCTGCTGTGTTGCTTTCAGTATGTCCTCATTCCATTGTGAACCTGTTTGCAGGTTTAAGAACTCTTTGATTAACCATCTTGAACCTAGTTGTCTATGCTCATGCATGTCATCCATATAGTATAGTTTTTTTGTCACACTCAGAATATAGATCTATTTCTTTTTTTATTTTAAGTACTACAGTGTAGTTTTTTTATAACTTCATAAGTTTCCTCCGGTGATCTAAATTGTTTCTGTGGCTGTGATTCTTATTTCAGAAAGGCAAGGAACGAAAGCAGGAGAACGTTGAGGTTATCAAAAAACGGAAGAGAAACCTAAAAGCATCCCAAAAAACAAGGGATGGTTGATGAGACCTTCATTATTTGAATGTAAGATTTCCATTTTGTATCGAGCTCAAATTATGGTGTAGAAGTGGCCAAGAAAACTTTATTGTTCTATTTTGTTATTGATTTGTTGTTTTCTGTATGCTGGTTTAGAGGCCACAAGACACGACAAGTCGAGGTCTAACAGAAACTCTAATTTTGTATCTTCCATAGTGTAGTTTTTGAGTTCAGGAAGCTGAACTCCCAAAGTTTAATCTTTGTTTCATATAATCTGCTTGTATCATCTTTTTCAGTTCCTTTGCGTACAAAGAATCCTGTTTGATGACCTCTTTATTTTACACAATTCTATGGCTGTTGAGATTTAATGAGATTTAAGGAGTCTTATGAGATGCCGTTTATCAGCAAAACAATGTAATGCAGACTGCTCATTTTACTAGCGAAGGCTACTGAAAAAATCTGGAAAGTAGAAGCAGCATATATATAGCTGTTTTAATATGTCAAGTCTCAAAGTCTTCGAACAGCTCTAGCTTCAGTGATTTAGGCATAGCATCTGCAGTTTGATCTTATGTGTTGCAATGAATAAGCTCCACAATTCCATCCTTGGTAAGCACATGAAGAAAGTGAAAACATACATCAATATGCTTGCTTCGCCATGCATCACTAGGTTCTTCAAAAGCTTTATGGTTGAGCTATTGTCACAATACACTGTAGCACACCCCATATTGGTAAGCATAGCCTTTTTGCCACAAGTTTGGACTTGCATTTATCAACTTCACCTTTTTCAAACTATCTTAAAGATCATCTTTACCCCAATTGTTTTTGCTCCAGTCGGCAAGGTTGTAAACTCCCAAATATGATTCCTTTCAATTGCCTCACTTTCTTGATCCATGCAGCGCTCCACTTACACTTTTGAAAGCTTATCCAAATGGTGACTCATTTGAGGAGTTAACTATTTCTTCTTCTTTTGCATCATCATTATTCACATCTAGCTTCCTCTTCATTTTGAGCAGACTCATCTTCTTCTTCTTCACTATCACTCGAATCTAACAGGTCAAGCCTCACCTCTAATTCAACAACCTTTCCCTATCCCAACTTTCTTCATCTTCTCTAAATCACATCTCTACTTACCACCATGCGTCCAGATATAGGATCATATAGCCTGTAAGCTGTCGATTCTTCGCTCATCCCCAACATCACACACTTGTAACTCTTATCATTCACATTCTTTCTTCTAGCCTCTGGTACATGAACATTATGTGTAATAAATGGTACTTTTAGCCTCTGTGAAACAGACGTAACAAAGAAGTACGTATGTATACAAGTAAATATGTATATGATATATTTTCTTGGATTGCTTCTCTCTATCTGTAAATACTTTTGTTATTGTTTGAAGCTCGTAGAGTTTTTCCTCTCGCCCAGCTCCTAGTTACAGCCAATGGTCCATAGTTGAGATGTGACCTGTACTTGCATGCTCAAAGCTCAATATGCAATCCGCCACTTGATATTCTAAAAGAGAATCCCACCAATTTATCATTTATGAATCACTTGCAACTTGCATGTTGATTCCTCGCACGCAAGTGATTACTTTTGGTCGGACAATCACTTTTGGTTTCCATCACTTGCCTTATCCAATTTCATTTCTCAATACTACCAATCTTCTTGTATTTATTATTATCAAATAATAAATACAATAAATATTCTTTGGACCAATTTTATCGGATTGATTTATTAATATTTCTTTGGACCTTAGAGCAAGTCCAACAGCTTCCTTATATTTTCTACATAATAGGAAAACAAAACTCAAAATCTCTAAAAATTTTGTATACCAAATCCAACAGTTTCCCTATTTTAAAGATTCAAATATTTATTACAACAACAATCCTCATTTATTACAATATAATAATAAGTATAAAAATTTTTAAGTTTATTTTTTATAATAAATTATGTTTTCTTTCTTATCTTTGAGCCTTGAAGAATGTGCAACATTCAATTCTTCTTTCCCTAAATATTTTTAGAGAATCTGTAAATATAAGGAAACAAAGCTTCTCTTTCATCTCTTTCATCTCTTTCCTTATTTTAGAGAATGAGATAGGGAAGCTATTGGAGTGGAAAATGACCCCATATTTTCCAAAATAGAGAAAATCAAAGAATTTAGGGAATCTGTTGGACTTGCTCTTATAGTGCACGTTTGGTACCTAAAACAATTTTGGACCACTCTAGTCTTAATACTAGGCCTATTTTCACTTAAGTAGGCTAACTCAATACTAATTTGTACCATGTTTGGTGAGACAGTACTGCGTAAGGTGGGACAATCACTTTTGGTTTGCATCACTTACCTTGTCCAATTTTGCTCTTCATCAAAACATCAATAGATTGTTGTAATAGAAATAAATAAATAAAACTCTACCAAAACATAAACAATAAATAAAAAATGAATTGAAATGAAATGTTCTTATACAATGACATGTGCAAGTACTTTCGAATCAAAATAGTTGTCCAACTCTGTAATATTCTTATATGAAATATTCTAATCAAAATGCTCTGTATTCTATTTCACCCTCATTATCATCATAAACCTCTTGAATTCATCATCCATGTGTTCCTTGTGATTCTCATTGCTATTATTTTTGTCCTCATTGTTATCCTCTTCATTCTCATTATCATTATTCCGCTCTTTCTTCTTGTTAGTTTTGTGAAGACCGATCAATACTTGTGAACTATAACAAATAAATATACCTCATAAAGTCAGTTGTGTATCATGGAACCAAGATTCATATAAAGATAAACAACACTTCACAACCATCATATATATATATATATATATATATATATATCTGGTTCCAAATGAATGGAATTGCAACATACCTTTTAGTAGGATCTCAATCTCATGAATCAACCATGTGATTTCAAGTACTTTGAAGCTTTGCAATGGTACCAACCTGACCTTTGGCCATTCAGGGGCAAATACGGCAATACTCATCACAGTAGAAATTAACTATTAAAGTAAATTAATTACCAAGGTATTGAGGAAAAACTGTCATGGCCTCCAAGACCAAAGTATTTTCTCAAAAGTCTCTAGAAACAAGAGCAGTAAACATCTAGGGAAAAATGAATAGACTTCAACTGAGAAACTTGTTCCCTTAATTAGTTCTTTAACTAAAAACATAATTAAGCAATTGAACCATAACTATGTGTATTGCAATTTCATTTGGTCAGAGAAGCTAAGCTAGTATGTAACTAGAAGGATCCAATTAAACCAAGTGAATAGCAGCAACATTCCCATTGTCCTAATAAGTTACCTCAATGAAGATGACTATTAGTTACTTTGAATTGCAAGACAGTAACTTCTCATTACCATATCATAAAACAAGACATAAGTTTTATATAGCAAACATAGAGCAGCATTTATGTGGTTGCTGTGACAACTAATGTACTGGGTGGTTGCTATATAACCCACCAAAAAGCCAGACACTACAGTTTAAGAAGACTTTGAATATGTGGAAGATCTGATCATTGAACTTGGCAATGAGATTAAACCTTGACAAGAGAAAGATTGTCCAAATCTTAACACACCAAATACCACAATGAAAAAAATCATACGACTATTTAGAGTTCCATTTTATGCTTCTTAGTCATATTTCAGTTCTACTGCTCTCTTGAAGGATTGGAGCCAGACAAAAGTAGAGGGATCTAGACACAACATGAAGAATCAAAACTGTTTTCTACTTTTGAAACCCTTGCTTTATTGTTTGGCATAGTTGTCAATTTGCTACCCTAGCTTTCACCTCGGTGTCAATTTGCTACACTAGCTTTCATTTAAGCCAATTTGCTACCCTAGCTTTTCTAAATTAGCCAATTTTCTACCCTATATTTTATTTCAGCTAATTTGCTACCCTTTCCATCAAATTTGCTACTTTAGAGTTTCAAGATTAACCAATTTACTTATCGAAATTTTAATATTGACCAACTTTAAGCTTCGATTTTCAGAATTAATTCATGTTTAAATGAAGAAATGAATAAATTAAAATGACAAAAAGGTAGCCAATTGGCTAATTTTGAAAACATAAGGTAGTAAATCGGCAAAAATAATACCTATGGTAGCAAATTGGCTAAAATAAAAGCTAGGGTAACAAGTTGACACTAAGGTGAAAGCTAAGATAACAATTTGGTTAAAAAAACCTTACTGTTTTGCAAAACTAAAGAACATTGAAAGTATAAGAATGAAATCTTGTACTTGGCCTTGTTTCCAGAAGTTAAAGTTCTAGACAATAAAGAGATATTTAAGACAAAGAACACAGAGATTTGTTATCGACAGTGTAAACCGCCCACGAGGAAATGTCACTGCGAGACTTTATAGTAGTCCACACTCAAACAATCCACTAAAACTTTGAAGAGGTTACAATCAAATCAAGTAGTGATATACAACATCATCACTTTCATAAGTTACAATAACAAACTTGATTTTATAGCTGATGAACTCTTCTAAAATAACAATGAATTCTGATTGAAGAACCTTTGCAGCTTCCTTCAATTCCACTTCCAACAACACTGATCTCAGATCATACAAATGATAGATGATGTAGTGAATAAGAATGAATGAGTTTTAAAAACAGGTTTAGCATAAATAGACAAGATCACAATGCTCTTATCAAATACAAAACTTAGTACTTAACAGATTACTTTGAGGCATATATATAGTGTCACAGCTCCCCCTCAATCGGATCCCATTAATCACTGATTGAAACTGAGAGGGAAACGTCTTTCAAAAACAAATCTGTTAACAAATCACTGATTGAAACTGAGAGGGAAACGTCTTTCAAAAACAAATCTGTTAACAAGTAATAAGGTCTAAACAAATCCTTTTCAAAAAAGATTTGCATAAGATTTCCTAAACTATCTCAAAGATATTTTAGTCAATCTAAAACCATAAAAGGACTGAATCTTTTCTTTAAACAAAATACCAAAATCATGATATGAATATGCATGAAATGTATTTACCTTAGATGATTTGAAATCAGTGTTACCGAGGTAAATCAACAGACTTCTCTTTGAAAACCTTGCTTCTCCTTGCTGGACCAGGAAACCTTTACTTCTTGGTTTTTCTGCATACATCCTTTCCTTCTTTGAATTGATTATGACTGCCATATGCCTACAAACATTTTCTACTACCTTTCGAACTCCGAATGAGCAACACACGTACATAACCCAACTGTGCTCTGTGCATAAGTGCATCATGAAACCATGATCAATTTGTTTGGTGGACTCTAGTCCTATTATTATTCTTGCACAAGTAAAGCTTCCTATACTTCAATTACATGATCAATTTTTTTGACGAGCTAATAATGAATCAAATCCCATGATTTTGCTTAAAGGATTTAGTCATTTACATTGATCTGAGTTCTTTCCTAACCAATTGTGCATCATCGAAATAGCAACAACACGCATCACTAAACATATACATACATCTACTAATCTAATAAGCTTCAAAATTCTAATCTTAAATCGACCAAGTAAAAATTTCCCTCAATCAATGCTATCATAAAAAACGTCATGCACATGCAACAAAAGTAACACACAACGAGATATCAAAGAATATAGAGAATTAAAAGCACAGTCAAGGCTAGTTCGCCTTCATCCCCAAAACCTAAGAGCACAACAACCCAAATCATAATGAGAAAGTACCTATGTTATCAGAGAACAGAGAAACGTTGAGGTCGTGATTCGTCATCGCCAGTTTCATCATCTTCGATTTTATGTGAGAAAATATCACCTGTGGATGTCGGATTTCTTTTGAGGTTTGATATTTTTACCAAGCACCCTAGAATCCTACAAAATCTAGCGGATCAAAGAATCATTGAAAATCAACTAACATTTGAATACCACCAGATTTAGACGGATATTTTAAAGTCCTGACTAAATACCAACAAACTTTTAAGGACTTTTTAAAATCTGAATTGAAGGGAGTGGTTCTAATGAGGACCATTAAGTTACAGACTAATTGAGGACTTTCTCATTAATCGTTTATTGCACCCATTTTTTTATCATATTTTTCCATTTCGACCGTTCAGTTTTAAAGTCTATATAAGTAGATCCCTTATACAAATTTTCAGCCTAATCAATGATTGTTAAGGAATCATCATCATCTTCCCACTTAGCATATGTATCCTCATCCTCTTCACTTGGAGCTTTGATTGTTCCGGTCACATGTCCCATCTTGTGCATGCCACAAAGATGAAATGACATGAGCTAGCTTCTTCCAAGTCCGATAATTGGTACCATTGAGTTCACTACTAGGAAAAAAGACATATGCGACGAAGAAAATTAATTTCGTCTCTTAAGTAACAGTTTATGCTACGAAAACATATTCGTCGCTCTGGTCTAAACTTATGTGACAAAACAACTTTTCGTCGCTTATGTTATGTATCTAAGCGACGAACATTTACCTAAGAGACGAAGCCTGCAATTAAGAGACAAATTTTTTTCCGTCTATTCAGTTTTATCTTAAGCGATGAATCAAAGACGTTCGTCGCATAAAAGTTTCACTTAAGCGACGAACAATTTGACCTAAGAGACGAATAATGAACTTAAGAGACAAAAAAGTTGTCTCTTAGGCGACGAAGAAATACTTTCGTCGCATAAACTCTTTCTTATGAGACGAATTTTATTACTAGTACAACGAATGTTTCGTCGCATAAGTGTTTTCGACTTTATATGTCCTTCCTCATTGCCCAGATCTAAAACAAAAGAAAAAAACTGGGGAGCTCAAAACTGGGGAGATTTTCGATGTTAGTTTCGTAAATCATCAAATTCGGACTTCTAAAGCTTTGTCTACGACCTCTACTCGATCATCACTAGTTTATAGCTTGGTATAATCTCATTCTCTATTCTTTTCACCATTTATGTTCCATAGTACGTTGCTAGTTAAGACCATGTTTTCCGGTAACTTTTCCGGTGAAGAATTCCAGTGGTATAAAACATGCTATTAATGTTATATATATTGGTTGTATATATATATTCATGCATACTAGGCTTAGATATTCATGCACTTGGGGAACTATAGGGAGATGCTGCCAAAATTTTACCACATCGAAATCGAAACACAAGAACAACAAATTTTTTAACAAAGTCTTATTGTCCTGAATGGGATTTGGACCTTAACCGGAGGCATAAGGTGAAGAAGAAACGAATATTTGTATGAGTAATGTTGGCTTGTTGCTATATAACTTGGTGCTAATTTGTTGTTTCTCTTATGACAGCAAATGCAAAAGATGGACAAAAGTTGGATGTTATACGACAAGTGTCACCACTTGTATATACAGGGAATCTTTGATTTCTTAAGATTTGTTTATTATCATGCTGCCCCAGGAATTGAGTGGCACAAGTGTCCATGTAGAAAATGTATGTGCGACGATTGACAGACACGTGGAGGTATGGAACAACACTTGTCACATTTTGGTATGTGGAAAAATTATACTATATGGACGGAACACGGTGAGGTGGAGGAAAATAATCCTACACTAGCCGAATTTCGAGCAAGTTACATTCATGAAGTTGGGTCATCTAGACCCTTCTATATACCCCACTATGAATATGCTACATGATGTTTCCCGTATGCTTCAAGATATGAAGAAGAGGCAGTTGATGATGATGCCCCCAATGTGAATGAGGCAGTTGATATGTCTGATTATGAGAAGTATAACAGGCTTCTCACGCAAGCCAGACACCAGTGTATGACGAGTGTCCAGTTTCAATTTTGAGTGCCATCATGTCACAGATGCATTTGAAAGTGAAGCACATAACGAGTAATGGACATTATGGAGACTATTCAAAGTTTATCAAAACTTTGCTTCCTCCTGTAAATAGACTTCCTGAGAGTCATGATAAGACAAAAAAGATCCTGGGCGACCTCGGCCACGATTATGTGAAGATCCACGCCTACAAGAATAATTGTGTGTTGTTTTACGGAGATTACAAGCATGCTATTTACTGTCCCATTTGCAATGGGCCGAGGTATGATGAGGAGTCTTCTTCAGATAAAGGGAAACTTGTTCCTGTGAAAGTGCTTCGTTATTTCCCGTTAACTCCTAGGTTGCAGCGTCTCTACATGTCTTCAGAGACTGCAGAGGAGATGAGATGGCACGGTCTTCTTAGGGAAGATGACGGTGTTCTGAGACACCCCTCAGATGGGGAGGCTTGGAAATCTTTTGATGCATCATTTCCTGATTTTGCGGAAGACGTTTGAAATGTAAGGCTCGGACTAGCAACAGACGGGTTCAATCCTAGCGGCAATATGACTCTGTCTCATAGCATTTGGCCTGTTATTTTAATGCCGTACAACTTACCATCGTGGATGTGTATGAAGAAGGAATATAATTTTCTGGCATTGTTTATTTCAGGTCCCAATTCTCCAGAAAAGTGCCTAGGTGTCTATTTGAGACCGTTGGTTGATGAACTAAAAGGATTATGGGAAAATGGAATCCCCATTTTTGATAGACATAGTAAAACTTCATTTAGGATGAGAGCAGTCGTGATGTGGACAATTAGTGACTTTCCTGGCTACGGTATGTTATCTTCTCATACCACTCAAGGGTATAAGGCTTGTCCCGTTTGCTTAGAGAATGTCGATGCTAGTCGTCACACGGACATGATTGTTTACCTGGGTCACCGTAGATAGCTTCCAATGAATCATGAATAGCGGCTTGATGCAGATGCATTCGATGGTAGGGAAGAGCATCGTGAACCACCCCCTATTCAGTATACGGATGACATTTTATACAAGTTGAACTCTTTCGATTTTGGATATTTGAGAAGTGATAAAGATGTCTTGGCCCAAAATCCTATGCGTCCTGCTGCACTTGGCATCATAAGAGTATTTTCTTTGAATTACCTTATTGGTTGAGAATTAGACACAACCTAGATGTTACGCACATATAAAAGAATGTTTGTGACAGCGTGGTGGAAACAATTCTTGACATTAAAGACAAGACAAAAGACAGTATCAAAGCACAGGACGATTTGCAAAAGATGGGCTTACAAAGTCACTTATGGGTAAAAAGGACGGCGTCAAGAATGGAAATGCCTATTGCACCTTACTCGGTGAAGCCCGCTTTGAAGCCTAAAGTTTTCAGTTGGTTCAATGATGTTAAGTATCCTCAAGGATATGCAGGAAATATAGCTCGATGTGTTAAGGTGACGGAACAGAAGATACATGGATTGAAGAGTCATGACTGTCATGTTTTATTGCAACGTCTTCTTCCCGTGGTAATCAGACCATATTTGCATCGTGATGTGGTGGAGCCGTTAGTAGCCTTGTCCAGGTTTTGGCAGAGATTATGCAATAGAGAGCTGAAGAAGTCAGATGTTATTGAAATGAAATTAGACATTGTCTACATCCTATGCAAATTGGATCGGATCTTTCCCCCGACTTTCTTTTCGATCCTGGTTCACCTCATGGTCCATCTTCCTGAACAAGTGCTTCTTACTGGTCCAATACACCATAGAAAGGTATGATTATAACCCTAAACCCTGTCACGCATTATTATTATTTACAAATTTTCCCTGTACCGTACATACTAACTATTTTCTTTTTAGACAACTTGGTGGGTATAAAGGTTTTGTTAAAAATAGATCAGTGCCGGAAGGATCAATAGCTAACGCATACAATGCACATGAGTGTGTAAGGTATTGCAACTCATATCTCCATAATACAAGCGACACAGAATCACTCCACCCGGCACCTACATTCAACCTCTCAATTGTCTTTGAAGATATAAGAATGTTTGGTAACTTACCAAATTCAGAAATTTTAAGAGAAGATGAGCTATGTGAGGCTCATTGGTGGGTACTACAACACTGTGATGAAGTCAAGGAATATAGAGATGCTCATTTAGGACTTGTTCAACTTAAGTATCAGAATAGGCGTGAAGAGAGGCATAAGAAAACGTTTCCTACATATTTCCTAAAATGGGTATGTTTAATCTCCCTATTTCATAATTGGGGGAAAAAGGACTTGATCATAATTTTTAACTATATATTTTCATTTTGTAGTTGACGAGGATGTAAGAACAAAATAGCAAGGATTACTCTCCGCAGTTGCATCATTTGGCGTGTATGCCACAAGGACATAATGTTTATGCGGCTTCTGTAGTCAACGGTGTTAAGTTCCTGACAGAATGACGAGATCAACGCCGGAAGACACAGAACAGTGGCATCATGGTATGCCAGTTGGATAAAGTTGCATACTACGGGATTGTTGTTGTCGTCATCAAACTACTATATCCAGCAGGTATGTCAATTGTGTTGTTCAAGTGTAGATGGTTCAATACTGACCCAAATGTTCCGAGGAGTACGAAGATGAATCACGGGCTATTATCAATGAATACATCCACAAACTGGTATGAGTATGCCACGTTTGCGCTTGCCATTCAAGCAAAACAACTGTTTTATCTTGATGATTCGAAAGCTGGTGGGGGTTGGAAAGTAGTTAACGTGATGGAGCATAGAAGTATCTTTAACGCAACCACACTTCAAGGGGGCCGGGTCGAACAAGATATTGAGAATGTGGCTCTTGAACCATATCAAGAGCCTTTAACCTCTGACATCCCTGACACAAGCACTATTCGTATCAACAACGACATCCACTTCCCACAAGGCGAATAAATTCCAATTTCAGGTTTAGGGTTCAATTTCGGCTCACTGTGGTACATCCCACCTAGTCACGACTTCATTAACGACTTCATTACATCCCACCTGAGGATGATCTAGAAGATCCGGATTACGAGGATAGCGATTGAGTACTTAATTATTAGACCTATTTCGATGTGCATGTGAACATATAACATTGTACTGTAAAACATATGTATTTATATTGTTAAACGATTAATTATTAAATAAATGTATTTAATGAAAATATACATCAATTTCAAATATTGCGACGAAAAATACTAAATTCGTCGCTCCAGCCAATTCCTAAGCGATGAAAAATCCTAAATTCGTCACTCCAGACATTTCCTAAGCGACGAAAAAGTGTTATTCGTCGCAAAAGGCCTAAAAATTTGCGCCAAATATTTGGGCCAAATTTTGCGCCAAATATTTGAGCCAAATTCGAATACCTACATTGGGCCACGAAAACATTGGTTTCGTCGCTTGATCCATATCTAATATACCCAAATCCAGTTTCACTCCCTATTTCGCATCAACTCACTCTGCATCAACACAGTATCGACCTCCCAATTCGCCTCCCAAGTTTCGAAACCCTAAACCCTAATCCTAATTCGCCTCCCTGACTTCTCTCCCAAATTCAAATTTCAATTTCAATCCCAATTCGACTTCGCTCTCCCCTCTACCATCTAAACCCAGTTTCATTCCCACCCTATCCCAAGCATGCCACCATTGACGAAGAAAAGGGCCAAGGATTACGAGTGGCTTGTGCAACCCAATATGGTTCCTACACGACGGAGAATACATCAGGGCCGAAGAGAGATGTTGCTGACCAGTCACCGATGGGAGATGGTGAAACGACTCCATCTCCACCACCAGTATCGATTGCCGAAAGAGCTCCCCCACTGGATGAGGATGAGATCGACGATGTCGCACCAGAAGCTCAGGAGACGTTGTCCGATGGTTGTAGTGTTCGACGTGGAACTAAGAAGTCCACCGGACCTCCCCCAAAACGCCAACGAGGGTTCGGCAACCTGGACAAAGTCAAACGAATTGTGAAATGCACCGCCCTCATCGAATATGTGTATGACGAATTCATCAGAGGACCATCTTCATCAGCAGTAAACAGCCTCCTGGTATGACGAATTCATTAGAGGACCGTTTTCATCAGCAGTGAACAGCCTCCTGGTCAATTGCATTGGTTGCATTATTCGATCCAAAGTCAAATTGTCGGTCGGAAACTGGGAATGCCTTAGTGACTCTGAGAAGAAGAAGTTGATAGACGGGCTTACGGTAAGAATCAACTTTCTCTTTTGGTGACTTGTTTGTGTTTTTATTGTTCATTATGTCAATTTACAGTAGGATGAGGACTTGTTTGTGTTATAGGGGGAATGAGGACTTTACTGGTTCAATTATGTCAATTTACAGTAGGATGAGGACTTGCTTGTGTTGTAGGGTGAATGAGTTGTTTTTATTCTTCATTATGTCAATTTACAGGGTAAAAATGAGTTGTTTGTGTTATAGGGTGAATGAGGACTTTACTGGTTCATTATGTCAATTTACAGTAGGTATGGACTTGTTTGTGTTATAGGGTGAATGAGTTGTTTTTATTCTTCATTATGTCAATTTACAGGGTGATGAGGAGTTGTTTGTGTTATATGGTGCATCAACTATTTTTATTCTTCATTATTTTAATTTTTAGTCTGATGAGGAGTTGTTTGTGTTATAGTCGTATTTTAAAATTGATTTTGGGGATAAACGGATATGGGCGTGGCTTGAAGATAAGGCGAGTACCATATATCGAGATTGGAAGGGGGACTTTTCAAGGCACTATAAGAAGTATGTGAGAGAAACAATTCCGCCAGATTTGATACACAGGCAGGATGAGTGGGACTGACTTTGCTGGCACTTTGAGTCGCCTGATTTCAAGGTAAATTTATTTTGCTGCCACTTTGATAATGGTTAGAGTTGGAAACAATTTTGGATAATGGTTAGAATTGTAGTTTTTTTAGCTGAATGGTTAGAGTTGGAAACAATTTTGGATTTTGGTTATGTTGTATGAATTATAGGGTTAAGAACTAAACATAGCAGCTATTCAGTCCTTGTTTCTTGCTGTTAGATGTGAACTCCACAGTAGCTCCTCGATCATTTTGGTATATAGAATTTTGCACTGTTAAGTGTTAGCATTCCTTTGCTCAGGAGTAAGTGTACGTTGTTAGTCATCTTGCTAAGTTTGATATGATTGCCACCCACTTTCAGAACCAGCCTTTTACCTTAATGATTTTTCTGAAGGTTTGTTTTTTTTTTTGAATAATTAATCTAAGTTTCCTGATTGAATTGGCTTCAAATAAAGATCATACCTATAAAATGCATATGGAAGAATTAAATGCTTTTTGTTTAGATTATGTGATCAGTTGACATTGTAGACGTTGTCTCTTTCTATCAAACATATTATGAGCGATTTGAAGCACCATCTTATTAATAGTTGTCTGTCTCACATCAATTCCATATTTGTAGAATGTTTTTGAGAATAATCAAAGATTCTAGAAGTTTTCAAAGAAAATTAGTTCAAAGTACATGATGCCTTTTACATGAGTGAAGACTTGTACTAACTGATTTCAACCTGTCATTAATGTTTAGATCGCTTCTTTTCTCTACATTTGGTTTCATCTTACTCTTGTTCATTGCTTCAGTAACTTGATTTGATGAGTGGTTATCAAGTTAAGTAGTGGAACGTTAGTTTGTGGACATGGGAGGTAGGCTATCTCAAAATGGGGCCTCGTGTCAACAAGATGTTGTTCTTCGGTTTTCACACAAAAACTGTATTTCTATAGGGATGTGAGTTTGCAGACATAAACAACCCCATCTTTGTAGCCACACTTTGGATTGAGATAGGCTTAATTTGATTCCAGTATTTCATTGCCTAGTCCTTATTGCAAGATATTAATTAGGCTTCTACCCAAAAATCCGTCTCCTATTAAGATTGGCAGACACGATCAGCGGCTAACACGACCAACCGTGGTAAGAAGGAGTTGGAGCACCACACGGGCCGGCTACCTATCATCTACAGGGTGGTCCACCACAAAGAGAAGGGTGAGGAATTTTCTGTTATCCCAGCTTACACGGAGACATATGACACAGTCAATGACTCTAAAGCTGTAAAGAACCTTGTAAGTTAATTAAATTTGGAGCAAATAGCTTACATATATTGTGCAACTAATTTTCAGTTGGTGCAAATGCATTTGTGTTTTGTCTTAGTGAATGTGAATTTGTTATGCTAAGTTTCATATCTTTGTACGAATGTGGATGTGAATGCATTTGTGTTTTGTCTTAGTGAATGTGAATTTGTTACTGTTGTGTATATTAGATCAAGTCATGATATCAGTTTCTTTGAATTTGGTTTTTTGTGCTTAGGATTGAACTCAGTTTATCTATCCTAATTCTGCAGAAAACATGAAACTTTGGTATCCATCGATTGCTTTAAATGCTATAGGATTAAGTGTTCGTATAATTTGTACTTGTAGACTTTGTGATGGAAATTCTTTTTAACTAAAGCTAGGTCCGGTTTCTTCCCTTTTAGATGAAGCTGTATATCCTTGTGATGACTTTTCATCAACTCCAACCTCTGCATATCAATTCATCACTCATCAACATCAACTAACTCAACCAAGTTATGACCGAAACCCAAACCAGTAGATAAAGAAATGTCCTTGTTAACTATCCCCAGTAAAACTGTCAGGACCTACCCGGATTTCCTCTTGAAATCCGGGATAAACCCTACGGGACCCACCTCAAGAGAAATTCTACCAAATTATTGGCATAACCTTCCTTGAAAATAGGTAACCCTACCTGAAAGAAAAATCACCACAAACCAAATACTTCTGAAACAATTAAAAACACATCTCCTGGAACCACCCGCTCCCCCAAATAAACATCCACCACCCCAACAAAAATAATAATTCAAGATAATTCCATGAATTTAATCTCTCATACAAACAAACCAAATAATTCTTTTTCACCCCTCCTAAATGGAGTCACAATCTCTTAACACACCTTGACATAAATTCATTTAAAACACCCCATGATTATCAGAGCAACTATTAGGAAATGAGAATAGATACAAATAGGTTAAACTAGTAACCTATGAGAGAAAACTGGATGAGGTGCGAAATATGACTCGCCTCCTATCCTCGCCGAACAGAACTTTGCAGACTGGGCATTTAAAAAGAAAGGCCCAGGGGAGAAGCATTTAAAACGTTAGAGTGAGTGGACAAAAATAAATAATAAAAATACGGACTTAATGATAGAGCCTTGAAATCAAAATTTATGCTTTTCCCATATTTTCCATTGAGAAAAATAATGCCACTCTCGGAAATCTTTCCGAAAATAATTATAGATAAAAATAATGAACCAATCCCATTGGTTCTCAATAAATCAATAAAAATGGGGAAGCAGTTTCACCATAACGATGAGCCTCTCAGGCTAGGGTCGGAGCCTTGCAGGCTATAATAGCGTCCCACGCTAAGCGCCCTACTCACCTATGATGAGTAGCCGCTAATAATGATTAGCTAGCAATAATGAATATATATCAACCCTTTTATGGTGAAGTAAAATAACAAATATCAAGAATGTCACTTCCCCAAAAATAATATAAAATTCATTGAACTCAGTACAGTTGCCAACTGTACCTAGGAATATTGCGTAATAAAATAAATCACCTGACATGTACCACATGCCAAATAAAATGCTCAAGAGAGTTCCCGAAAAATAAATGGAACTCATTACTCTAAGAAAATATTAAATCTCCAATATGCCTTTGAAAATTAAATAAACTCTAGTGCATGCATGACATTCAAATCAAAGGTTCACTCACAGTGCTCGGCTATGCCTGCCAACGACCCGAGACTTCCTCCAAATGATCCTCCTCACGTCCTGAACAATAAATAATTATTAAGCCTCCAAACTAGGATAATACTTTAATAAAATTTCTGAAATAAAAGGAAGCCTATAATTTCATCTCTCTTGCCCAACTTCTCCACTTTTAATCTAATAAGACTCACAATACTCCGCACTTTCCGATAGCCAAAAAAATTAACCTTGTTGAAATTTAAATCCTACTAAACCAACTGCCGGATTTCCATTCGAATAACCGCCTAAATCCTTAATCATTGATAAATCTCAAACCTTATCAAAACTCCTTCAAAAATTCCAAACTATACTTCATTAAACTCCTCTAATTATAACAAACCCGAAAACATGCAAAAACAACCTCTAAAAGGCGGCGCCGCCTCCTGCTCCGCCGGCAGCCGAACTCCGGTGATGTCCATTGCCTCTCAAATTTTAACAGAATAATCCTCTCATCATACACAACAACTTCCATAACTAGCACTTAGTCCAATTCTAAGGCTAACTAGGGTAATCGAACTAAAACATCCATAAATCCCTAGAACTTCAATTATACATTTCTCATTAACAAGATCGAATTAGACCGATTCCTTTTGAAGAATTACTCACCTTGATGAGGGCTACAAGATGAGCCAAAAATCCCAACTTATGGTGGCCGGAGGAGGGAACTCCGGCGAAGGGGCAGTCGGCGTCTCCGGCGGGTTTTCTCCTTTCCGGCGGTGTCATAGGCTCGAACGCTTGCCCAGGAAGAGAGAGGAGGTGGCGGGGGTCCGAACGGGACCGGTCCGGCGGTCTTTGGTGGCCAGACGGCGGCGGACGGAGGCTGGGTCTCCGGCGTGTCGGGAGGAGCTCGCGGGAGAAAGAGAGAAGAAAGAGGGAGAGAGAGAGAGTGTGGGTGGGTGTTGGGCTTCTCCACACCTACCCGGTCCAACTTAAATACCCACCAAAAAATAAAACCCACTAAATTATACCCCATTTTTACCAACTCAAAATTTACCCTTTTATTTGATAACTTTTTCACGCTAACTTCGATTTTAACGTATAGCATGTCTATGAACTCATATTAACGTCCTCTACAACTTCCTTATAGAAATTTTTCCAAAATAACTTTCCCACAAAAAGTCAACTCTAAGGTCCTTAACGGTAAACGGTTACTCAACACGGTAAAAGATCAAAGTAATACCAAAAGTAAATAACCGTAATTTAATTTAAGAACCGGGATGTGACAAAAACATTTCTCTTTTATATACATAATTGGTCGCATATGTCTTTGCCTATTGAGGTGCAAATATAAGTAAGAACTGGAGAAATGTTTTTAAATAAGTTGGTTCCTTCCCTTTTAGATGAAGCTGTATATCCTGCTTAAGACCTGATCATTAATTGTTATGTTCTTTAAACATTGCTTGTCTCTAAGTCCAATTCTTCATTTACTAGATTTACATGCCTGCAATATGTAGCAGATTCATAACAGTTCCATCATTCTCCAACTTATTTTCCTTCACTGCTTATCAAACCCTTAACTGCTCTTCAACTGCAATATGAATTTAAATTCCAAATCTAATTACAAGCTTATCTCTTATGTAAATAATATTTACAGCCTTTTTTTTAAATGCAGGAGGAAATCCAGAAAGTGGCCTCTGAATTGAAAAATGCACAGAAGAATGCAAACCCTGACATCCCGGAGGCTGAGCTCCCCACCTTTGGAGTGGTCAATGAATATTAAGGTGCTTGAAGCAAGAGTCGGCAGAAGAGCAAGGAAAGAGATCCGTGGTCTTGGAAGAGTAGGTGTCTGACAGTCATCATCTTCCACTCCATGTTCTCGAGTTTATGAGGTGGAGGAGAGATTACATATTGCTAAGGAGAGGGCTGAAAAAGCTGAGGCGGTTGCGCAAAACCTTAGTGAAGAGATGACATTGGTGAAGCAGCAACTAGCAGCAGTGATGTCTTTTATGGCACATTAAACTGGGTGTCCTCCACAAGTCCCTTCCCAACAACCTCTAGATGAAAATCTTGGTGCAGGGAACAACATGGAAGTTGAGAGGAACTAGGCACATGCTTCACTATTTTGGTTTTGTTTAGATGGAGAAACCTAAGGTTAGGTTGTTGTGCAGTTGGTTTTGTTTAGTTGGAGAAGGATAGGCTAGCTAGATGGAGAAGCTTTTAAGGTTAGGTTGTTGTGCAGTTAGTTTTGTTTAGTTGGTGGAGAAGGATAGGCTAACTAGCTAGGATGAATGAATGGTTTTGTTTAGTTTTCAAGGTGTTACTAAAGACTTTGTATGAACAAATTATTAATATTGAAATATTATTGTTTGCTAAATTTGCAGTTTTATATTTTCTGTTTCTATAAAAAAAAACTATTTAATAGTGAAACAGGGAGGAAAAGGAAAAAGATAAAAGAAATAAGACTAGCCTCAGTGAAAAACCTTATGCGACGAATAATGCACTTTTTGTCGCATAAGTGAACAAGCTTTCGTCGGCAATTGAACCCATGTTTCGTCGTTACGGAATTATTGACGACGAAATACTATTCTTCGGAACATATATGCGATGAATAATGTACTTTCGTCGCATAAGGGAAGCAAGTTTTCGTCGGCAATTACACCCATGTTTTGTCGTTACAGAACGACTGACGACGAAATACTCTTCGTCGGAACATATATACGATGACATTTCGTCGTCTAAGTGGACACTTGTTTCGTCGCCTCTTTTGTATGCGACGAATAACCTTTCGTCGCATTAGAAAGTTTATAGCGACGAATTTCTGTATTTCGTCGCATAGATTCTTATGCGACACCACTTATGCGACGACTTTTATGCGACCGACTTTTTGTCGCATAGGTACCTATGCGACGTATAAGGTGCCACGAAATGACTTCGTCTCTTAACTCTGACATCCTAGTAGTACGTGGTTTGGTACCCAAAACGAACCACCATCTGAGCTTCGGACTGAAGCTTCAACTTTTTGAACTTCATTGGCCTTGGAACCCTGATTTTGTCCCCCACCCCTAACTATTGAGGCCCTTGATTTTTATTTTTGGGATTTTAGGAGTTTTATTCTAACCAAAAATATGAACGCATTCTATACAAGAGCCTATTCCATACACCCCTGGGACAGCTGCACCACGACGCTTAACAGCGCGTGCAAGCCAAACCACGTTTGCTCCGACTGGTATTGTTTTGCCTTCCTTTCTCTTCTCTCATCTCCCTCAATTACATCAGCCATCTCTCATTCTCCATAAATCGCCAACACATCCGACTTATCCGAGGCCCAATCCTTCACTGAATTCATCAATCACATCCAAACATACTACCTCAATCTTGACGACATCTCTCTTGCCCAATTCTGGGCTCCGGGTCTTTTCTTCTTTTTCTTTGCAGAAGAAGATCTGGGTTTGTTCATTTATAAGGCTCGCCCGCCGTGAGGAGATCGAAGCGGCGGTGTTAATTTATAGGGCTCGCCTGGCGGTGGGTCCGAATCTCGACTATTTATCGGCAGCGACACAATCTGGTGACGCCGTGCCACAGCCCACAGCTTCTAAGCCCATGGTTATTCAAATCGGCTGGGTTAACGCGTAAAGGTTAGTGGTTTCCCTTAGCTTAGTAAACTTTAATCTTTTGCTTGTGTTTAATTGGTTCTTGAACATTGAAACGAGGTGAAGAAAATCACTCAAGCTTTGAGTACTCAAGAAAATCACTCAAGCTTTAATTGTTGAATTCGTTCTTGAATTGGTTATTATTTTTTTTTCTAATAAGTTTTGAGTACTTCGGACTGTACGATTCACTCAAGCTTGTGGTCCTAACAGGAAATTTGCAGGTTAGTACGTCACTGTATACTTTTGCTTTATTTTTGGGTCCATCATCATGGTCTTGATAGTTTACTACTTTGTGTTGGATAGCAATGTCTGGTGGAAATTTTTATTAAATTTAGAATGGAAAGCTGATTTATTGGCTATTGTAGTAATTTGATTGGTATTCTTTGTACTTTTATGTGCTTGAGGATATGCAAGTTTCAATATGTTGGCGGAAGTTGTATATATATTTACTTTACCTGTCCGGGACTAAGATTTTCATGGCTTGTAGGTATTCCCTGCTCGTATTTCAGAGTATCCAACTGACATCCTTTTGTTTTTGAAAATCATAGGATAGTTTCTTTTGCTAGCTTTGCTCTTGGATGGGTCAATAATCATCAGAAATGGTGCTGGTCTTGCTTCCTACCTAATTGACATTGTTTCATCGATAATGACCTGGTGAAGCCGTCAAGTACAAGAGTTTTGAAGCCTTCACTCAGATCTTAAAGAATGAGGGTGCCAAGTCCTTGTTCAAGGGTGCTGATGCAAATGCCCTCCATGCTATTGCTGGTGTTGGTATCTTTCTGGTTGTGACAAGTTGCAGCTGATTGTGTTTTGAAAGAAATATGGGTATGGATCTGGTTAGTAGTAATGCCAGATTGCTTTTAGATGGTGAAGAAAATCAATTTTTCTGAGTATGAAGAACTTATGTTGGGAAAATTGTTATGACATTGTATTTTTTTGTTACTCATACTCAGAAAAATTTTCCCAACATAAGTTCTTCATACTCAGAAAAATTGATTTTCTTCACCATCTAAAAGCAATCTGGCATTACTACTAACCAGATCCATACCCATATTTCTTTCAAAACACAATCAGCTGCAACTTGTCACAACCAGAAAGATACCAACACCAGCAATAGCATGGAGGGCATTTGCATCAGCACCCTTGAACAAGGACTTGGCACCCTCATTCTTTAAGATCTGAGTGAAGGCTTCAAAACTCTTGTACTTGACGGCTTCACCAGGTCATTATCGATGAAACAATGTCAATTAGGTAGGAAGCAAGACCAGCACCATTTCTGATGATTATTGACCCATCCAAGAGCAAAGCTAGCAAAAGAAACTATCCTATGATTTTCAAAAACAAAAGGATGTCAGTTGGATACTCTGAAATACGAGCAGGGAATACCTACAAGCCATGAAAATCTTAGTCCCGGACAGGTAAAGTAAATATATATACAACTTCCGCCAACATATTGAAACTTGCATATCCTCAAGCACATAAAAGTACAAAGAATACCAATCAAATTACTACAATAGCCAATAAATCAGCTTTCCATTCTAAATTTAATAAAAATTTCCACCAGACATTGCTATCCAACACAAAGTAGTAAACTATCAAGACCATGATGATGGACCCAAAAATAAAGCAAAAGTATACAGTGACGTACTAACCTGCAAATTTCCTGTTAGGACCACAAGCTTGAGTGAATCGTACAGTCCGAAGTACTCAAAACTTATTAGAAAAAAAAATAATAACAAAAATACATATAAAGGAAAGCTAATCCTCTAGAACCTGGATAATCTCAAGATTATGATCCAGTGATCCATGAGTGGCCACACTAACACTTGAGCAATACAGGCCTCAATACTTCTCCAACTAAAATTATCATTTTAAACAGAATATAAGGGTATTCAGATATACAAGAGTAGCAATGAGATCGCAAATTGAAGAAAACATATGTATATATCTTGTAATTAAAAGAGATGGAACAACAGTTAGATAATGACATAACAAATCTTTGGTTCAAAGTTTATCTACTCATCCATTCAAAACAAACGGATCATTAGCTGTACACAAATCACAGAATCATTCCTTTTACCCTCAAAGTTGTCAATGTTGTTCTTGTAAATAGGCACATTCTGCTGGAAACAAATACCCTTATATACATCCTGACCTACAGACATATATAACAATATCCAACACTCAGCAATTTAATGCTTCTCATTCATGCTCATCTAATAATCCATTTTCTCACTGAACAAGAATAATAAAAATCAGTAGGCTTTGGGTTTGTTTAGGATTTTAGGATTTTTGTGGTGTTTAGTTGATTGATGGGGTTTGATTCATAGTTATCAAAACTGCTTTATTACTGCTCACCTACATAACTACACACATGTTTGTCTTTCTCAAGTTCAAACTGTCTTAGCATATTGGAAATCATATGCCATTAATCAGAGGGAACTTTGTACAGCCTCCTCAATGTCAAGCTAACTAGCTCTTATAATCAATACATTCTCTCTGTTTTTTTTTTTCCTCTATGAAGCTTGATGCGGCCATTAACTATGAAATTGTTTCCTGGAAAGATAATGTACTGCAATCATCTACTTGTTCGTCTGCATTCATACTTCAGAGACACCATGTGGAATGTGGTATTTTCTGATAGAGATATTTTCCTAACATATTGATTCTATTAATCAAAACCTCGTTAAAAACATAAACCAGCCGCTTTCAATGTCTCCCTGTAGACACCTACCTAGGTTGCAAATTCAAGTTTGATTCTACTAATTACACAATCAACCTAAGCAAGTGTTCAACGAAAAGGTTCTGAAACAAATGCGACAATACCAGCAAGAAATATGAGATCAACATTCAAATAGAGAAACAAAGAGCTGGAATGATACCTTTCGAGTGAATATGGATCATTGGCGATATAAAGTGAGTCGTTGGAGTCGTTCGCAGCGCTCGATTCCTTCGTTTCTGGCGGAGGCGTCGCCGCCGCTGTAGGGCTTTGGCTCAGTCCTTGTTTAGGCCATCGATCAGGCCTCATCGAGACTCGGAAGAGCCTATCGAGGTGAGAACCCACAGAGCTTTCCTCAGACTTGTAAAATCTCGAGTGAGGAGGCCAGATTTCCCAATGGAGTTTGTATTTATACCTAGCCCCCTAAAATCCATCAGAATCCGACGATTAATGAAATCCTTGAGAATCTATAGAGTTTTGAATACCTACATATTTTGACGGATATTTTAGAATCTGAATTGAATACATGAGAAATTGAGAGAGACAAGTGAGTCAGCGAGTTTGGTTCTGGGTTTAGCAAAAGAAAAGAAATATCAGAGGCTTCTGGAGTTCTGGGTTTGAGAGGAACAGATCAAGACATGGGCACCCAATCCCAACCGCCTAGGCGACCGCCGAGTCCGACTAAGCGCACGCCTAAGCTGCGCCGAGCTCCTAGGCCTCTTTTTAGAATCTTGCTTCTACTTGGATGATTTGCTTCTCTTCAGCATACAAGATGGATGATTCAAGTAGCGTGATTACTGTGTAGGAGGTTGGCAGACCGCAGACCATTTCTCTCTCCTTTTCGCCGGACCCCCACTCGCCTAGTAACAGAGGCCAAAGGGCCAACTAACGCCTAAATCTACAAACTTATCCACGCGTCAAGACGGACGGTGGAGATCACTGGTGTAGCTGTCCCATGGGTGCACGCAATAATTTTCGATTCTATATATGGTTTTTTTTTTTCTGTAAATTTTCTTTTGGAATACTGAAAGTTGTCATTATATTGCAATCAAAACCCGAATTAATTTCCAATCTGAGGCCCCATGGAAACAGCAATTGCTAGGGTTTAGGGTTGTGATTATATAATAGAAAGTCCTACACACATTCGATTTCACCGTAGCTATACAAATCCCTAGCATGAGAAAATCACACCATCATTGATGGTCTGATCTTCCGGTCGATCTCTTAACAGAAGTGACTGAACGTCTCCCATACCACGATGTCGTTCGCTTTGGCGTCGTATGCAAACCATGGCAGCGCGCTATTCCCGACTACCGGCGTGTAATACTGTGCCAGGGCCGCTGTTCCCTCCCTAAGAAGCGCCGAGGTGCTACCAAAACCTACTGTCAAGCAAAGTACTTATATTTAAAACGGCGATCGATCTTCTGGGTCGAAAACGTGGTACAAGAACAAGATGTAAGAGAACGTCGTGCAACTCTGACGACAGCATTTTGTTGCCCTGATTTCGGTTGGTTGCTTTTGTTCAGATCAGACCATATAAGAAGCATTGATTCATCAGCTTTTGATGGTCATAAACCTGAATATATGACATTCTTTGTTCATAATCCTCTTTGCAAAGAGACTGGAATTTGCACTGCCTGCTCAATTAGCGGAGCAGTCGGACTGGTCGTGCACAAAGGTTGAGTTAGCCACCAAGACGACCTCTCCAACTCGTCCCGATTGTGTTATTTTATCCTCTGGTTGAGTACTCATTGGGGATACACTTTAACCTCATATAACCAACAAGCTGGAAGACGGAGTATCTTTAGAGTTCCACATTCACCTAGGTCACCTACCTTGTCTTTGGGTGAAGAGATCAGAGACGTGGTTTATGCGGATGAATTGTTATATTTTCTCATTGTTTGCCTCATATGGTCGGAAGTTTTATTGGCAACCTTCGATGTAGCACTTGAGCAGTGGGATCCAAAGCGCAATCCGACCTCCACTCTTACACTGCCATTTCGTCCAAGACATCCTCACTTGGTTAAATCTGATGGGGAGCTCTTATTTGCAGTTTGTGGTCGACAGTCAAGGTTTTTGAGCCCGAGGGTTTATCGGTTTGATTGTTCGTCACTAGAGAATTGGGAAAGGGTTGATAGTTTAAGAGGCCGAGTTCTGATTTTGAGCCCCTCAACCTTAATTTTGAGTCCAGCGGTGGGAGCTATAAGTGCATACGTAGACAGAATATTACATGTTGAGGGTGTGGTTACATTACGGACATGCAACATTGCTTAAGAGCTTTCTTCGTATTTGCTTCCAGCATTGCATACACAAACCTGTCTGGTCCTTAATTTCTATCCTTTTGCTTCTATTTTGTTTTTGTTTGGAGCAACTTATCTACTGTATCTTCTGATATATATGGTTTTTGTTTGTGATTGACATTACATCGAGGACTTGTATATTTTACTATAAAAATCTCCACTGAGGACGCCAAACTAATAGGAATGCCCAAGTAGCCCGTAAAACATAATGATCGCATACTGCCAATGGTCTCGTTGTTCAGAATCGGTTGTTTAGAGATCAAAACCAAATATTCCATGGTGTGAGAATGTGAGACCTACCTCTTTTATCTTTTTCGAGAGAAGAAACTAATTACAAAGAAAAACCCGTAAAAATTAAGAAAATCAAAATCAAAAACATGATGAATACGTTTGATTCAAGAATCCAATATCCCAAAATCCTAATAACCTGGTTCTACATCAGGAACACAACTTCTCAAGTACATAATATCCATAAATCCATAATGCATCATTAACATCCATGATATCCAAGCTGCTCATAAAGTAGAGTTCACACAAGCTGCTCCAAAAATCCAATATCTAAAATAAAACAATTTCAAGTCAGTAGCTCTATCCCGAAGATCTTATCAACCACAAAATTAGTTTCACGGAATATATTTCTAGAGCGGGTAAAAGCAAAAGCAGCTGAGAGGTGTTGATATCATATAAGAATTAGTTGTCCTAGTGTCAATTCTATAGTCAGAAGCACCCATAATTAGGAGCTGTGGTATTGATAAAACAAGAGTATAAAGTGAACCGTGGAGTGGGTAGCTGCACCGGTATTATTTGAATCTAAATTATATATGTTGACAAACAAATGTCTATAAGGAGGGAATTTGGATGATTATAAAACAGAAGAACAATACAGAGTGCATTGCTTATAAAACCATGCATTGAAGTGAAGACAGAGAGCGCGCCTAGCTGATCTGAGAAGGAGGTTCAACATGCAGCCTTTACGATCTCATACATACAGCTGAGAAGTTAAGTTCCCCAAGCCCCATGCTTCTAGCCTTCTTGAATGCCTAAAAAGATGTATATAGGAACTTTAGTTCTAATGTCCAACAACAGCGATAGAAACAAATAATACTAGATAGTTTCAGCCTAATTCCACTAAAAAGCAGCCACCAAATGATTCGTTAATTTTGTCCATGAATTGCTGCCTTGACCGACTAAGGGACTTTTCAGCCTTGACAAAGTAAATAAGGTGTTTCTTGGATGATACAAGGTGAAAAACTAATATGAATGGGATTGCCACTAAAACATTCATGAAGAAATTGATGGATTATATATGACTTGGTTATGATTGATCAAATTGGACAGTACAAGGGCAAACATGATTAAATTAGAAATTCAAGGGCACAAGAGATTTTGAGTTCAAAATTGAAGGAGGTCTAATGAACTAGCTGAAATAGAGATTTATTTTGATCATGGACAGGAGTACGTAGGGTAAATTAGCTGAAAACAATCTGTGTTTGTATTTCATTTACTATTGGCATGAGTTCCAACTATACGGCAGAAGCTCCCTTCCATTGTAATTATGTAACCCTCACAAAATCTCACTTCTACATAAAGCAATAACTCCAAAAAAAAAAAAAAAAAAAAAAAAACTAGTATTATATTGCACAATTTCTCCCTCAGACATTTTGGATCTTAGTTCAAAAGACAAATAATTGGACTGAGAAAAATACACATATGATCATAAATTCTTAATTTAAGCAACATATAATGCTGAGAACTAACAAACTATCCTATAGGCTCCAAGAAAATCACATCAGCGAGAATGTGAGATGATGACATGTGATAATAAATCAAATTAATGGACGATCCAAATCTGTCAAACAAGAGCCATTTGAATTTATGATTGGTAAATCACATTTATGAATGCCTTCACGATTTTCTGTTTGGTTGAAAATTTGTAGAGAAGATCTACTCATATATATCTACAAAGTAGACGGTCGAGATGTGAATATGCAATCAAAAAATAGATGAAACTAAGAAGTCCTCAACTAGTCCTCAACTTAGTGGTCCTCATTGAACCACTCCCCTGAATTGAATACCCATAGAGTTATGAAATACAAAAAAATCTCACAGACTCTTAATTGAATACACCCCTATAAGTTTTATCCCATGTTTGGTGGAACTAGGGACTCATTTAAATGGGCATACCGAGTCCTCTTCGCACCTCCTTATGGAATGACTTCAATATTGGGCGGACTCCATAAGCAGATGTTAGAGAACGACTGAAGACACTCATGCGAAACATTCGACTCGATCGCCAACTGCTTCAGGTCTGATCTCCTCTCCCTCTCTCTCTCTCTCTCTCTCTCTCTCTCTCTCTCTCTCTCTCTCTCTCTCTCTCTCTCTTGATGTGCTCACATTATCCTATATTTATATGCCTCCTAATCTTTGTTTTTGCATTTAGTTTCCTTATTTGTGATTGATTTACAGTATTTTAGTGTTCTTGTAGGTTTGTGTCATAGGAAGAAGAAAATGAGCAAAAACGAGCAAATAAGGATTGAAATGCGACTGCAATCCCAAGTGTCAGAATCTGCCTATGCAGAATAGCTAGCTTCGCCAAATTACAGGGAATTACTTAGATCGAATCAGACTATGAGTCTTATATCATTAGAAAGCCACATATGTCTATTTTCTGTAGAATTTTACGGATCTCAATTTCGATATTTCTAGACTAAGTTATGATCGTTTGAATGAAGAAAGGTTAGATCAGAAAATCTGCTCGGATTTGTAAGCATTTGTGGAGAACTCAAGTTCTGTGTCACAAGCCGTCAACCCTAAAGGTTCAAGGACAATAATACAAATGAGGATTCAAGAAGTACATGTATTCCTAGTTCTACAAGAGATATCTCAAGGTTTTCCCATTCCATATCAAGAAATGAGTCTGAAACCAAGTCTTACAAGGAAACTGATAGGAGCATAAATATGCGACGATATAATGGTTAATTTTCCTCTTTACTTTGTTAGTTTATCGTATTTTTTATTTGATTTAGTTATTTTTATGTTTATTAGGTGTTTCGTAGTAAAGAAGGGAATATGAAGCAAAAGAAGAGAAATCTTGAAGGATTATGAATTCATGTCGTGCAAGGAAAGAATTATGAGATCTGCCAGAAATTATCATCTAAATTCAACAGAGGATTTTGATCAGTTCACAACGATCCAGATAATGAGTTATATATCAATAGAAATCTACAAGAGTCTACTTTCTAGAAATTTTTACGGATCGTCAATAACTATTTTGGAGAAGAAGTTATGATCGTTTTAGTGGTCGAAGGTCAGTCTGCCCGAATTTCTGATTTGGACCGAAACTTCAATTTCAAGGCCCAATCCATATCAGCAAGCCCATGGACGAAAATTGAGAATTCTCTAACCCTAATATCATCTGATACACAAGAGAGGAGGGCAGCGGAGAAAGTCAGGAAGAAAAAGAACGAGAGGAATCAGACGGAAAATGAACGAGCTCTTCTCAAGGATTTTCGAATCTTGGTTATTGTTGTCTTCCTCTTCCATGAATTCTTTTGTGTTTTCAATTTTCATTATGTGCAACTAAACTCATAGTAACTAGGGGGCTGTTGAAGCTCCTAAACATGATTCATAACATGCTTTGATTTTCAATTTGTTTTTGCAATTAATAAGATTGAGGTTTTGTTTACCGATTATTCATCGATGAATTCTTTGTGTGTGTGCTTTGGAGGCCTACTTAGTATACATGCTAGGGTTCTAATACTTTGATTATTTGATGTCTGGGTCAATATCGGATCCCTCAAATTGTCTAGAGAAGTAATCGGTAGTTTTCACTAGCGAGTAGACGAAACCTTAGGTTTAGCAAGGCGCTAAGTTTATTGTGATGCCTAGTGATTGCTCAAACTCTTTTCATTCTTATTGATCTGTGCTTGTTTGACCTAATAAACGTATCTTTAGGTAACAATGTTTGAGAATAGTTTAGGTGTAGAGCACTTCCTGCCTAACGTACACAATAAGAAAAAGTAATAGATTGTGCTCAAGCGTATCGAGCCAATCTGAGCATCTTCAATTGAGTTAGTTGGTCACAAATTGGACAATGTGTGTTGTGTGTGATTGTCAGGGGTGGATACTTCCTCCCTAGCTAGTCTCTTTATCTTGATTCTCAACTACTTTGAAATCAGTTTTCTTATCTTCTGTCTGTCATCTTCCCGTATTTTATTTTCATATCAAATCAACTTCAAATCATCTCCAATTTTGTGTGCTAGACGTTCTGTGTGTCTAGTACACCTCTGTAATTTTTCGTGTTTTTCTGAGCTTTCTTGATTAGGTTTTTCTTTTATTTTTCGACTGCTGTTCAATAGGAGCTGCAGTCACGTTTTGTGACATTTGTTGATGCTTTTAATTTAATTTAATCCTCTGCGGGAGACCCTTATTTCTCTATATTACAATCGACAAATTTTCAGGAGAATAAGAAAAATAAATAGCTTTTAAGTTAGCTATCAATTTTATGGCGCCGTGTCACCGGGCATTATTTTACATCTAATAGCTTCTTTTGTTTTGTGTTTGTTTCTTGTTGTGTTTTAGTTTTTAATTTGTGTTCTTTGTTCCTCTTTTCAGGTGAATGCACACTCGAAGGACTGTGCAAGGAGAACTTACCCCCTTTGGATTCGGAGATAGAACGCACTTGTAAGTTGAATAGGAAGCAATCGAAAGACTCTCGGTTGCCAATTGAAGACATAACGACTGGTTCTACTTCTTCACAAGAGGAGGAACAAGAGCAAATACCATCATCACCTACACATTCAATTCATGAGGACGAGGAAGAGAAAGCAGAGGCACCGCCAAAAGTTAAGATGGCATTGAAGGATTCTTTTGTCCCAACCGCTACGGACTCTCCATCATTCATCGATTACACACCACCGGGAAATCATTCATTTTCGATCCCTGTGCAGTTACTTGGACAATTGCCCAAGTATACGAGTTCACCATCTGAGGACCCTAATGTTCATATTAGGGAGTTCGTAGACATATGCAAACTGCAAACTATAGCAAATTTGCCTCCTGTAGGGCTTAAGTTGCTTTTGTTTCCCTTGTCTTTGAAAGATGATGCTAAATGTTGGCTTTACTCTTTGCCTGCAGGTATCATCACTACATGGGATGGAATGGTCAAGAAGTTCTTGAAACAATTCTTTCCAGCCCAACTGACAAAGAAACTGAGGAGGGAGATTCAGAATTTCACTCAGAATGATGGTGACACCTTATATGAGGCATGGGAGGAGTTCCAAGAGCTACAAAGGAAGTGTCTCCATCATGATTATGACTTGGATGATATGAGGTTTCATCATCATGGAATCAAATGGTGGCAATGGAGAGAAAGATTGACATGTTGGTTAATGTCATAGGCAATGGCTCTAAAGCATCTCCTCAGATATGCTCTATTTGTTCTTATTCTGACCATACTACTGATAGATGTCCTATGTCTTCTTTGTCAGAGGAGCAGGTGAATTATGCGGGACAACAAAGGCCTAACTATGATCCTTACTCGAACACGTACAATCCTGGATTAAGAGATCACCCTAACTTTCATTGGAGTAATAATTGTTTAAGCCTAAATTAACATTTTACTGGACAGTAAATGTCTATGTAAATATTAATTATTTCTTGGTCCATGTCATACCGGCGAGCCCAAGTTTTCTTTAAATTTACAAGTGATGGCCCACCAAAACCACCACGCGAGCTGAGAACAGAGTTCGCGTGCGAACTGGACTTCGCTTAGCTCCCGCGCGGAATGGACATAGGCAGACTACGCAGTTCGCGTGGAACACTTAGCTCGCGCGCTGAATGACTTCGCGCGGAATTACTATTTAACACTCTGCGTAGGCGAGGCGAGATTGACTCTCCACGTAGGCGAGGCGAGCTGGCGAACTGGCTCGCGTAGGAGACTTCACGAGGCAGCGACATGCGGAGTCCGCGCGCACCACGACAAACGTTGAAGACTTTTACAAGTCTTTGACATGCTTCGGGCCAATCCATGTGGCCCATTAAATATAAAAAGCCCTTTTAAGGCTCGCGAGCTGCAATAGCCCGCGAAGTGGACGCGAGCTACATAAGCACGCGAGATAGCATCCTATAGCAGCCCGCGAGATGAGGATACTCCTAATTCTAGTTCGCATAGGAGTCTACAGTTGGCAGCGCGGAAGCAATGCCCTATGCGGAATGAAGTGTGCGAACTGGACATGTGTCACAAGATGGTTGGTTCGCATGGACGGAGCAGTATCCTTGTGCGAATAGGGTTTCAGAGTCCGACTTGGATTCTAATTACTTTTCTTCTGCCGCAAGTCGAACTACTATATAAGGAGGCTCGAACCCTAACAGAAGCTCTCTCAAACAATACACAAAAACACAAATACAACTGAAAACAGTTACCCTTCAAGCTCCTCGAAACCCTAACCCTAAGCACCGCCGGCTAGGTTCCCCTCTTCAAAGCCCTCCGGACTCTACATTCCCAGCTTCTCTCTGAACTCCCTATAGTTGCTCTGCTCGCGCCGCCGTGAGTATCGATCGCTTGTACTCGTAAATCCTCGTCTGAGGTGGCACCTGTAACCCCCTTCGCCTGATCAAGAAGTCAAGCGCACCCTTACTACTCTTTCCTCGTCCGCGAGGTGGCACGCCCGCAACACTCCCCCTTTCTCTTTGTTCGCTAGAAACCTCTGCTCCGCGCGCTGAGGATCGTGGCCAAAACAATAATGACAACGTGATTCGACCTCCTCAAGGTGCATACAATGGACCACTTGGATTCCAACAAAGAGTAGGACAACAACCCCCACCTCAACAAGCTTTAAGTAAGTCTATGGAAGATGCGCTTAAAGAGTTGGCCCTCAACACCACGACATTCCAGAACGACACCAAAGCTTTCATGCAAAGAACCGAGGCTCAATCTCAGCAACAATCTGCCTTGATTTAGCAACATGGACAAGCCATCAAGAACTTGGAGAGGCAAGTTGGGCAACTTGAAACAGTATTGCAAACTAGACCTCAAAGTGTTCTCCCAAGCACAACAGTTCAAAATCCTAAGGATGGGGGCATGGCTGAGCTTAATGCAGTCACTTTGAGAAGTGGAAAACAATTGGAGGAGCCTACTAAGCATCACAAGATGTCCAAGAGTGGTCAAGACGAGAAGGAGGAGCTGGAAATAAAAGAAGGCGAAAAATGCAAAACTAGGCAAAAAGAGATCGATCTTTATGACACAAAACGAAATTTTCAAGTTTCTTCTCCTTCCAAGGTAAAAGATAATGCTTATCGTACTTTAAATACTTCATGTATTCCTTTTCCTCGCATATTTATGAGCTCTAAGAAGGAACAAGATGAGAAGGATGTCTTGGAAACTTTCCGGAAAGTCCATGTTAATATTCCTCTCTTGGATGCCATCAAGCAAGTACCCAAATACGCCAAATTTCTTAACGAACTGTGCACCAAGAAGAAGTTTAAGGAGAATGAAATTGTGGCCCTTAGTGAGGAGGTATCGGTTGTGCTTCAACGAAAAATTCCATTGAAGTTGAAGGATCCTGGACGTTTTACTATCCCATGCACCATTGGTGCGAACAAGTTTGATCATGCTTTACTTGATTTAGGAGCTTTCATAAATTTAATGTCATATTTTGTGTTTGTAGCTCTTAAATTAGGTAAGCTAAAGGAGACTTCGGTGATTATAGAACTTGCAGATCGCTCGTTAGTCCATCCAATAGGCGTCATTGAAGATGTTTTAGTGCGAGTTGATGGATTAATTTTATCAACCGATTTCCTCATTCTTGAGATGGAGGAGGCTCCAATGCCCACATCCTTGCCATTGATTTTGGGATGCCCATTTATGGCCACAGCTCACACTAATATCGATGTGTTCAATGGTACCTTGAGCATGGAGGTTTTCGGCGAAACAGTAACATTTAGGGTTTTTGAGCCATTGAAGTCTTCGCATGACGAGCAAATACACTTTTGTGATGATGGAGAAGTGAAGGAATAAGTTCGATTTCTTAGAACTTGTGCAAGTCTTAAATTGAAGGCAAGAGATCATGGAGATTCAACATTGATTCCAATGACAAGCAATAACAATTCTCCATCAATCAAAGAGAGAGGGGAGGTTAAATGCCTGAATCAAGACTTTAATGATACCTTGATTGCTTAACGAGAATTGCCATGTCATGACTAGTTGTCGTGATGTTCACATGCCTTTATCTGATTTAGCTCTTACTTATGACAGGTCACCCCAAGAGAATTCTAAGCCGAGCAAGGGATTTCTTCCGACCAAATCACCATCTCCATGCGGTTTCACCTAGTTTCCAATGAAAAGGACTTGTAGCGGTGATCCACCATACCCACCTAACCCAAACAAGAAGTCCTTCATGAAGAAAACGACAAAATTCCTTGCAAGGTCTTCGAAAGGAGGCTTCTTCACCTTTGCTTAGTCATTCTTCGTACGTACTGTCAGGCTAAGGACGTCAAAATCAAGTGCTGGTTGGGAGGCAACCCAATAATGGAGGATTGGAAGAGGCGTCAACGGGTTGTCACACCATATTTTCTTTCTATAACCTTTACTCTCTGCTTTTCTTTTCATTGTTTTGCTTTGTGTCTGTGTGTTTTTGTGAATGTTTCTTTGTTTCCATACTTTACTCTCTTCATTGCATGCGTAGACTTTGTTTAACATTGCAGACAATGTTAGAAATAAGTGTGGGAGGGAAGGAAAACATTCTTTCTTTTTGTGTTCTTGTTTTTAGTCTAGTTTTTAGTTTTTCATTGAGTCTTTAGGTGTCTTCGAACTCCATGATGAGTATGAACTTTTCGCGGATTAATATTATGGTCACAAAAGGATTGCAAGAATGTGTCAAATTCTTGATTTCAAATAATTGTTAATAGATTTTAACGATTATTTTACTTGAGTTATGTGCATTGATGGTCAGACTAATGTGATGAATGAAGATTGATTGATTCATGCTAAGATGAGTTCAACTTGATTCATATGACCCTTATGTGAGCTTTTGAGCTTTATATATGTGTTTTCTTTCTGAGTGGTTATTGTACATATTCTAATTCGTTTTCTTGGCTATAATTTTCGAAAACCTCATTATTTTTTCTTGTTGATTGATTTCTCACCATAGCTTTTAATGAACTCTAGATGACTAGAACTGTCACGTCCCAGTTCTTAAGTTATTTTACGGTTATTTACTTTGGTAATATTTTGGTTTTTTACCGTTTTAAGTAACCGTTTACTATTTAAGACTCCAAAGTTGACTGTTGCTTCTGTATGGAATTTGGGAAAACTTTCTTCATGAAAGTCGTAGAGGATGTTGTTACCAGTTCGAAGACATGTTATGCGTTAAAATCGGAGTTAGCATGGAAAAGTTATTAATTAAAAAGGTAAGTTTTATTGGGGTATTATTTTGAGCTGTTAAATTTTGGAGTTGGGTTATGTTTAAGTTGGACCGGGCCCTTGTTTTTGGTCAAAGGCCCAAAAATCATTTCTCTCTCTCTCTCTCTCTCTCTCTCTCTCTCTCTCTCTTTCTCTCTCCCCGCAGCTCTCCCGATACCTCCTCCTTGCCGAAACTTTCCGTCCGGCCACCGTTCACCACCGCGCCGGTCCCAAACGGTCGGCCTCAGACCCAACTTCCATTCTAGACCGGTGGCAGCCTCCCTAGCGCCGCCGTGAAGGAGAAATCAACCCCGGAAGGTCCGACTGCCGTGGTGGTTTTCTTGCCGGAACTTCTTCCTCCGGCCGCCATAGCCGGAGCTGCTAGGCTCAAAAGGAAGCCTTCCTCCCATACGTGCATCCCCCCAAAGGATTCGCTCCCGCTTGAGCTAGGTAAGGAGAAATCGGTGTTTGAAATTCTAGGGCTTATTAGGTGTTTTCGTTCGATTGGCATAGTTAGGCTTGGAATTGGTGTTTGTGCTAGTTAGGAAAGTTGTAGAGGAGATTGAGAGGAAGATGCTGTTAAAATTTGGTAGCTATTGCAGGTCACCGGAGTCGGCCGCCGCTGTTTTAGGAAATTTTATAGTTTTTGATGTGGAATATTAAGGGGATGTTAATGATGTGAATTTAGGAATTTTTGGAGGAATTTTGGATAGGTTTGAGATTTTTCGAAGTTTTGTATTTTAGCCGTTAATTTGGATAGAATCCGGCCTTTAGATTATTGTTGTTTCGGCCGTAGAAGGTGGATTTAAGGCCGCCGATATTTGTGGTGAAGTTTGGACGGTATCAATTTTAAGATTTGCAAAGTTGGGCAAGAATGAGAGTAGATAAGGCCACATTTAATTTTGCCTATTTTATATAAGCGTTGGTATATAGTTGAGGATTTAATTATGTTCTTGGATCAGGACGTGAGGAAGCTTGAGCAGAAAAGGCTTCAGACCGACTTCAGGCTTAGGCCTAATTTGTGAGTGGACTTTTGGTTTAAATAATGTGCATGCAATTGTTTATTTGGTTGGACCATTTGACGTCATTTTTATTTGACAATTTTACTCATTGTGGTGTGTTACCGAAAATTAGATTTTCGGTAAATTATAATATATTTTTAACTAGAGTATGTATATAAATGCTAGCTAGCGATATGTGTCTGTCCACCTTAATGACATAGTATATAACTACATTATGGTGTGACGTGAGCGTTGGACGCAAACGTAGTAGCCTTATATGAGTGTTTAATTCATATAAGGGGTATGGGCACATATTTATACACCCGTCTGTCCACCTTAATGGCGTAGTGTATCGCCGCATTAAAGCGTGACGTGAGCATTGGACGCCAGCGTAGTAGCCCTATATAGATTATTATTAATTTATATAGGGAGTATGGGCGAGTGTAAATACATACATATATATATTTTAGCCTGAGAGGCTGTATTTTATTAAGTTTTGGAGACTAGCCGGAGCTAGTTAGATACTTGACAGTTTTTGAGCTGTCGCATGTAGCATAATTTTTATGGGAAAACATAAATGTTAATAAATATTTTCTTTATTTACTTTTGTCCACTCACTCTAATTATTGCGAATGTTTTTCCTCGGCTCTTTGTTTTAAAAATACCCAGTCTGCAGAGTTCGAGTTAGTACGAGTGTCACACCCCAATTTTCGAAGGATAAATTTTCAAAAACTTAGGCATGATAAATCCTAAAAATATCCCTAAAACTCTAACATCAAATTCCAAATACCAAACCCAATTACTAGATAAATGAATGTCAATATAAGCCTAACATGGAGTCAAATATTTCCTATCTATTGTTTACATCAAACTTGAAATGTCAAGTAAAATGAACCGCTCACTTGGAGCTTAAAACAACCCAACAATTAAAAATAAACAAAAGAGTCTAACTCTAAGGAGGCAGCTCAAACTTCTACATCTCAACCATGTTTAGTCCTCACCTGCAAGATCAAACCCCCTACACCATGGAATGGTGCACCGGGTTGAAAGAAACAAACCCGGTAAGCTTTTGCAATCTTGTATGAGTAACCTTAAATTCTACACACTTAACAAACTATAACTAGAACCCTTGCATTGATTTAATCCAGTGAAGGGTACATAAACGATCAATGAAATTAAAGACATATGTGATAAATCATGAAATTACTTTATAACAAACAATTGAAAGTATAATAATCACTGCGCATAGCTTAGTTCAGGTAATTACATTGAGACCAAACAAATATAAAAATAGTGATCCTTGCATGTAACTTAGTTCAGGAGATCACTAGAAACACTAAGAAAATCAATTTAGAATCACAATAATTAAATACGAAACACACCATTAACAAAAGACCATTAGCAATACCAATTGCTTGACCACAAAATCTCAACATCTACTCAAGATCATCACAAGATCACCTACACAGATTCATCACACAGATTCATCACACAGATCACCACACAGGTTCATCACACAGATTCATCACACAGGTCAGCACACAGGTCATTACACAGATCGTCCCCAAACAACGATTACTCTTCTCCAAATAAACTCAAGGTCTTAATCATAAACATTCCCAAATTACGTGTTCTAACAGCCCACCGATTCTCAACAAAAGACACACACTAAAAACAAGCCCATAGCCATGAATCCTCCCCAAACCAATTCTTAAAATGAACAAAACATTTTACGACAAATGTGAACCTGTCACATAATTTCACCAAGCACAACAACTTCCAAGAGCATATATATAAACTACTAACATCAATATAGCTACAATCGGGAATGGCTCAAGAAAACAAGTAATTATTAAGAGAACCCTTTTTACTTACCTGTGAACCGTGGATGAACAAGTTCACATGATTTTAAAACAAAACATTTCATTTTCAAGAGCACAATTCCATAATTTAGCAAATCAACAAAATATGTAAGGAAATCGATCCCTACTTGAACCCAAGAAAATGTCACTCACCTTAAACAGAACTCCCACTGCGTCTTCTCTTAGTAATAGGTGAGATGCAAACACGTATCGTCAACCACCTAGAATAGAATCTCCACTTAGTAACAACAAAAACAACATAATCCGACTCGAACCAAAACTCAAGTTCTAACCTACAAACTTGTCACTCGAGACAAAACTTCTCCCTATACCAAGAAAAGGTCGCCTAAACATCCTACACAACCTACAAAACAACTAACCAGATTTTCTAAAACTTGATATACTCAAAATGGAAACCGAACAAAACCTAGCACTGAGGGGAACCCTAGCATGCATTATCGGTAACCAAAACTTACAAACCACAGATCAACAAGTTCGTACAAGTACTACCTAACCAGTACACCAAACACCAACGACAACACTGAACGTGCCGCCACGCGCCACCGTAGGCAGCGGCGAGTGGCCCCACGCGCCACCCTTCCAACCATAGAATTTGAACAAACCCCCAACATCAAACTTGTAGAATGAAGAGAGAGAAGTATCTTTTATACCTGAGGTAACCGCCAATTCGGTCGGAGCACACCGGAAAACTTGCCGGAACTTTGAAATCCACCACCGCAACTCTACACCGTGAGTTAAGCTTCAAGACCACCGCAAGTCGAACCAGGACGCCAAGGACCTTCTATCCCGACCGGTTGCAGGCCACGTCGCCGCCGCCGGAGGTGAGAATTCTGGTCGGGTTGCAAACCGAGTCGTCACCCTCACTGTGGCGCTCGATTAGCGCCGATCCGCTCGAGTCGTCCTCACTCACCAACACAGGGAGGATTGCGCTGAGGAGAGGAAGATTTTCCGACCGGTGCCGTCGTCTGGGTTGGCCGGAGTTGGCCGGGAAAATCGGGTCGGGTCGACCGGGTCCGGGTCAGGTCGGCTGGAGGACTATGATACCGAAGGTATCGCGAGACAGAGAAGAAGGAGAGAGAGAGAAATGGGTTCCGGAGAAAATGGAACCCTAAACTTCTTATTTAACCAAAAATTCTCATAAAGCCAAGAACTTTTGCTGACCATAACTTTCTCACACGAAGTCCGTTTTATGCGCGCCACACGTCTACGAACTCGTATCGTCGTGCTCTACAACTTTCATATAGGAAGTTTCTCAAGAAACCCAACGAATAAAAAATCAACTCTATAACCCTTAAAGAAAGTAAAACTGCTTCGGTAAATTATGCGTCCGAACACTTCCGCTCTTCCTTCGAACCTCAAGACCACAACTAAATAAAATTAGAAACCAATATCTAATTTTCGGGGTATTACAACGAGTAGGAGACGACGGGGCATAGTTACATATTTCTCTGCCACATTTCACCAGTAGGTTACCTGTTTAACCTACTAGAGTATTTTCCTGCTCCTCTAGTGTATAGTAGCTCTGAATACTCTTTGGGGTTTATCGTACAATTTTTCTGGTGATGTGTTAAGACTTATGTTTTATTTTGGAATATACGAAGTTTGTAATTATATTCTCACTTTCGTATAATTGTGGGTTGATTTGGAGGATGCTCAATAATATTTAAGAAAGTAACACTTTAGTTTTCTAGGTTAGGGTTGTCTATTTTCAAGGGAGGTTTGCTTATCGGTAAATTTTCCTTGGAGGTGGTCCCCGCAAGACTTACTTCGGGTTTCAGGGTGAAATTCGGGATGGGTCTTGACAGTTGGTATCAGAGCCTGTCCCCGGCCGGAAGTGTGCCGACGCGGACGTCGGGCCCTAAGGAGGGTGGATTGTGATCACCTGACTAGGCAAGCAAGTTAGTAGGTGCATCCGTCCTACATCGCCCGGGGGAGACAAGTTGCTATGCTTATATGTGCAGAGCTAGCACCTTACATTGAGACGCGTTTTGGGGTGAAACCTCAAGAGCAAAACTGTGAGGGTCGTTAGGCCCAAAGCGGACAATATCTCAATAGACTGGGCCGGACTGTTACATTTGGTATCAGAGCTTTAGGTTTCATTTCCTACCTCCTTAGTACTCCCATATTTGCCTAAGAAGCACGTAGTTCCTATAGAGTGGTGATCCGACCGCGGCGGATTCACTAGCATTTTATGCTTTAGATGTTATGTGTTATTGGGTATGTGTGATAGTTCTGTTAGTCTTGTGTACAGACTACTAAATATCTTTTTCTTCAGGTAATTATGCCTCCTAGACGTCGACCCCGTGAGGCTACCTCGACCAACGCAAATGAGGGTGATGAGATTAGAGGATTAGTTGGTTCCCTTGGGGACATGCTGAGAGGTGTCTTGGAGACAGTTCGCCACCCTCGATCTGTGAAAAAGAAAGATGTTTTTGATGTAGGAGCAATTGAGTTTAAGGGTGCCAAGGGACCCCTTGATGCATACACTTGGGTAGATAAGATGGAAAAGCTTTCGAGAGCACTGATCTGCCGGAAGAAAAGAAAGTAAAGATGGCAGTGACTTTTCTGGATGATTCAGCTCATCATTGGTGGACTCTCGCTAGTAGAAATATTGGTGGTGCTCAGAATATGACTTGGGAGCAGTTTAAGACGCTCTTCTTGGGTCAATATTTCAGTCATGCTCATCGTACCAGGATTCAATCGGATTTTCTGAACATGAAGAAGAGGGATGATGAGGGTGTCATAGAGTTTGAGCAGAGGTTCACTACTTTGAGTTATCATGTGACATATCTGGTTCCTGATGAGAGGACCAGGATTGACATGTTCATTGGGACACTTGGTGGACTGTATGCAGATAAGATGATAGGTGTTATCTACCCGACCTTTCTTGATGCGGTTAGTGTAGCTATGGCCATTGAGACCATGAGGACGCATGGTGTACGATCCCGTGATTATAGTGGCCCCAGTCAAGGTCCATTCAAGAAAGCTACTTCATCATCTGCTTCAGGGTCTTCAACTGGTAGTGGCAGTAGTGGTGAATCGAGTTCTAGTTCTCGGTTCAGGGCTAGAGGACGTAACAGGAGACCTTTCCGGAGCCAGTTGGGTAGGCAACAGACTGGTCAGTTTGGTTCTGGTGGCAGTTTCCAAGGTGGGACATCGGGTGGTCAGACTTTTTCTTTTGGTCAGCAGCAGCAGTTTTCTATGTGCTTTGAGTGTGGTAGTCTGGACCATTTCAAGAGAGATTGTCCTTTATTGGCTCAGAGGACCACCCCCACTCCTGCTCAGCTAGCCGGTCAGTCTGCAGCCAGAGGCTCCAGTATTGGTACTCATGGCAGTTCAGCAGCCAAGGGAGGCTCTCAGCACGGTAGTGGTCAACGTGGATGTCCCATGACTCGTGCCAAACTTCATGCTATGACTCAGCAGGAGGGTCGTACTTCTCCAGATGTCATCATTGATACGTTATTAATTTTTGGCCAGCTAGCTTTTATTTTAATTGATCCCGAAGCCACGCATTCATTTATGTCTAGTAGATTTGCCCTCCATGCCAATGTGCCATCATCGTCTTTTCCAGGCGAGTGGCATGTGTCTCTACCCTCCGGTGAGGTGATGAGAATAAATTGGGTGTTTAGTGGTTGTGAAGTATTGGTGGAAGGGACTAAGTTTAAGGCGGATCTAATCCCTTTAGATATTGTGGAGTTTGATGTGATTTTGGGAATGGACTTTTTAGAGCCCTATAGAGCTATGGTAGATTGTTTCCGAAAAGAAGTGGTGCTTCGAAGCCCAGATGGATTTGAGGTTGCATTTCAAGGAGAAAGCGATGTTATTTCGAGTTGCTTGATATCAGCTATTACTGCTAGGAAATTGTTAAATAAAGGCTGTTAGGCATATTTAGGTCACATTGTGGATACAAGTATGGGAGTGTTGGGAGTAGAGGATATTCCTGTAGTAAGAGAGTTTCCAGATGTTTTTCCCGAGGAGTTGCCTGGTTTGCCTCCTGTAAGGGAGATAGATTTTTCTATCGAGTTACTTCCCGAAACTATGCCTATCTCACAGGCACCTTACAGAATGGCTCCAGCAGAATTGAAAGAGATGAAGACTCAACTGCAGGAGTTGGTAGATAAGGGTTTTATTCGGCCTAGCAGGTCTCCATGGGGTGCTCCGGTGTTGTTTGTTAAGAAGAAAGATGGCACCATGAGACTATGCCTTGATTATAGGAAGCTAAATCAAGTCACGGTGAAGAATAAATATCTGTTACCCCGTATTGATGATTTATTTGATCAGTTGAGGGGTGCTTCTGTTTTCTCAAAAATTGACTTGAGATCTGGTTATCATCAGTTGCGGATGCGAGAGAATGACATAGCCAAGACTGCTTTTCGATCACGCTATGGTCATTATGAGTTTGTGGTGATGCCTTTTGGACTTACTAATGCACCAGCTGTGTTCATGGATCTCATGAATAGGGTGTTTAGTCCATATCTTGACTGCTTTGTGATCGTATTCATAGATGACATTTTGGTTTACTCAAGAAGTAAAAAGGAGCATGCCAAACATCTAAGAATGATATTGCGGACTTTGAGAAATGCTCAGTTGTATGCCAAATTCAGCAAGTGTGAATTTTGGCTGGATAAAGTGGGGTTCTTGGGTCATGTAGTTTCGGCTGAAGGTGTTAGTGTGGATCCCCAAAAGGTGGAAGCAGTGTCAAATTGGAGAAGACCCACCACTGTGACGGAGATTCGTAGTTTCTTGGGATTAGCAGGCTATTATCGACGCTTTGTGCAAGACTTTTCAAAGATTGCTGCTCCACTTACAAGATTGACCAAGAAGGGAGTTAAATTCGAATGGTCAGATCAGTGTGAGCAAAGTTGTCAAGAATCAAAGAATCGCCTAACTAGTGCTCCTGTTTTAGCACTTCCGGATGATAGTGGGGAATATGTGGTTTATTGTGATGCTTCTAAACGAGGTTTAGGCGGGGTATTGATGCAACATGATCGAGTTATTGCCTACGCTTCTAGGCAATTGAAGCAACATGAGGTGAATTATCCCACTCATGATTTAGAGCTTGCAGCAGTAGTTTTTACTCTCAAGTTGTGGAGACACTATCTTTTTGGAGCCAAGTGTCAGATTTTTACCGATCACAAGAGTCTTCGGTATGTGTTCACTCAAAAAGAGTTAAATATGAGGCAGAGAAGGTGGATGGAATTAATCAATGATTATGATTGCACTATTGAGTATCATCCTGGAAAAGCTAATGTGGTAGCTGACGCTCTTAGTCGAAATCCCACCATATCTTTGTCTCACCTGAGGATGGTTAGCGTTCCACTTCTTTTTGAGTTGCGAGCTACAGGGGTGGATTTAGCGGTGGATAATGTTGGCGCCTTGGTAGCTAGTTTCCATGTGAGGCCAGTTTTGGTTGATAAAGTGCGGGATGCTCAATATGATGATCCTTCCATAGCTCAGTTGATAGAAAGAGCATTGAATGGAACCGCCGTGGATTTTTCGGTAAGAAGGGATGGAACCTTATTGTTCAAAAATAGGCTTTGTGTTCCAAAGAGGAATGAAGAGTTAAAGATAGAGATAATGGAGGAAGCTCATAATTCTGCATATGCTGCTCATCCGGGTAGTAAAAAGATGTATCAGACTTTGAAGGATTATTATTGGTGGCCAAACATGAAGAGAGAAATTGCCGCTTTTGTGAGTAGGTGTTTGATCTGTCAGCAAGTGAAAGCGGAAAGGCAGAAACCTTCTGGGTTACTTGAGTCGTTGCCTATTCCAGTGTGAAAGTGGGACCACATCACCATGGATTTTGTTTTCAGTTTACCTCGTACCCGTGAGGGGCATGACGGTATTTGGGTGATTGTGGATAGACTCACCAAATCTGCACATTTCTTGCCGGTGGGAAAGAAGTATATACTGGATAAATTGGCAGAGCTTTATGTGAATGAGATCGTGAGACTTCATGGTGTACCTGAATCAATAGTGTCGGATCGAGATCCTAGATTTGCTTCTAAATTCTGGGGAGCTCTTCAGGCAGCTTTAGGCACCCGATTGCACTTCAGCACTGCTTTTCATCCTCAGACCGATGGGCAATCGGAGATGACTATTTAGATTTTGGAGGATATGTTGAGATCTTGTGCCTTGCAGTTCAGGGGGAGTTGGGATAAGAACTTATCTTTGATGGAGTTTGCTTACAACAACAGCTACCATTCTAGTATTGGTATGGCTCCCTTTGAGGCACTTTATGAGAAACAGTGTCGTACACCTTTGTGTTGGAATGAAGTAGAAGAAAGAGAACTTTGTGGTCCAGAGTTAATCCATGATACAAATGAGAAGATTAAAGTGATCAGAGATAAACTCAAGGCCGCTCAGAATAGGCAAAAGAGTTATACAGATGTCCGCAGGAAGGACCTTGAGTTTCAAGTGGGTGATTGGGTATTTTGGCCGTTAATTTGGATAGAATCCGGCTGTTAGATTATTGCTGTTTTGGCTATAGAAAGTTGGTTTAAGGCTGCCGGTATTTGTGGTCAAGTTTGGGCCGTATCGATTTTAAGATTGGCGAAGTTGGGCAAAGATGAGAGTAGATAAGGCCACATTTAATGTTGCCTATTTTTATATAAGCGTTGGTATATAGTGGGGATTAATTTATGTTTTTGAAACAGGACGTGAGGAGGCTCAAGCTAAAGAGGCCTCGGACCGACATCAGGCTTAGGCCTAATTTGTGAGTGGACTTTTGTTTTAATAATATACATGCTATGGTTCTGAGCTGAACAATTTCTTCTGTTGAGGTCATTTTATTTTGTGGGTTTTATTTATTTTGAAGAATTACCGAAAAAAGGATTTTTCGGTAAATTATAAATATTTTTTATGAGGAGAGTATGTATATAAATGCTAGCTAGCCATATGTATCTGTCCACCTTAATGGCGTAGTATATAACCGCATTATGGTGTGACGTGAGGTGGACCCCGCAAGACTTACTTCGGGTTTTAGGGTGAAATTCGGGGTGTGTCTTGACATATACGACCTCTACTGTACCTGGAGAGAATCATACACTTAAGGAAAACTATGGTCTAATTGTCATACCACTTAGATACGGGAATTGTCATCTAGAGAAACGAAAGAGTCTGTTAGTTGCATCAAGGAGTAGATAGCATTGCTTGTGGTTGATTCCGACACCCTAGACTCATCACCATCGTATTCTTACTCCTTTCAAATTCAATTACTTTCTCTTATTTTCTGTTTGCAAGTTATTTTTCATCCTCATAAAACCCTTTTCAAGAACCTCAAAACTCGTAAGTACAATTTAGTTGAGTCATTGTGTTTGTCTTTGTCGATTTTTGTTTCTTGTTTTACGTGTTTAGTGTAGTTAGTTTAGGTATTTCATAATTTGAATTAAACTAATATCCTCGTGGGAACGACAACCCATTTTCTTCCATTCACTATACTACATCCACCCTGTATACTTGCAAGAATTCCATCATCTCTCTCTCTCTCTCTCTCTCTCTCTCTCTCTCTCTCTCTCTCTCTCTCTCTCTCTCTCTCTCTCTCTCTCTCTCTCTCTCTCTCTCTCTCTCTCTTAATCTTCAACCCCTCTTTGCCTTCATTTTTTTCGATCTAAAATTAAGTATAGATAGATTACATAGAATATTGTTTATGTGTTGAATGTAATTGATTGATTAAGGATTCGGTGTCTGGGTAGCTTGATCAACTATGAATTGATCAATTTCATGGCTGTATCTTCTTCTTCTTCTTTTTTGTGAGTAGTTCATTGATTTCTATGTTCTTGTGAATATTAGATATGGATCGAAAATGATTTATAGAGACCATGTGTGCTTGCATTATGCTTGTGCTACTAATGCTTAACTTGAGAATAAGATGTGTTGAAACACATGCTCTAAATAATCGTTCATTCATTAGACGTCAAACTTATTTGAGTTATCTAGATAGTATTATAGGCAATAGGGACACCAAGTGTGTAAACAAACTGAGAATAGATAGAAGGTGTTTTAGCCTACTATGTGAAGTTTTGCGCACAGACAATAGAATAAAATGATGGTTTGGTATCTGTGGGAGAGCAAGTATGTATGTTTTTACATATACTTACACATTATTTGAAAAATCGTACAATTAGAGGTAGATTTTTGTTTTTAGTCCTCTAAAAAAAAGAGATAGATTTTTTTAGATATGTAGAGACAGTTAATAGGTACAAAAAAAAAAATCAAGTATTTAAAATTAATTTAGTCCAGTACATCATCAAACATGAGATCATACTATTGTGATTATTTCATTCTGTAGTCCTAAGCTGTACCAAACATGGATCAAGTGTTATTATAGCATAAGCCAAGCTGAAAGAGCCCATGACTATTACAAAAATTTGGATGGAGACTAACGGAATGGAACTTGAGAGTTAACATGTCAAATTAAAAGGCGAGGGAGTGAATTGTTTTTTTTTTTTTCCAGCAAAAGTTGAATGAGTAATTAGTATTTAATTAACCCTATAAAGAATAAGCATGTTTAAGATAGTCCTGTGTAATAAACATTGCCCATAGGATCTTATGTGATAGGATAATTACCAACGTTTTTGGTGGAGAGAGGTCAAAAAACTGAAAAGGAGTCATGACATGCGCTTCACGCGCCCCTCTCTTTATCCCTCCAATAGGACTCGTAAGAATCAGGTCAAAAGCAACCACATACTGGGTGGTGGCCGTCGTGGCCGAACTTAGGTCTAGCCATCTAGCATCTCCTCTTCCCTAGCAACCAAATCGATGACATATTCGATCTTTCAAAAAACCCTCGATCGGATTAGTTTCTATCTGGCCAAAACACACATTGACCCAATCTGTTTTAGACCGAGTTTGATTCGATTGGTTACCAATAACTCCCACAAATGGTATCTCGGCTCCACGCTTCTCAAAATATGATTGAGGATTAATCATAGTCACAAGAGCTTAATAATCTTTATAATGAAATGCCCAAGCAAGGAAAGGTTTTCGGGGCGACCACCGTGTCTATCTCAACCTTTTATTGAGGCACCAAACAAATCCCTTCCGATACTTAATTCAATGATAAGAACAAAACAATAACATGTTTACTAGGGGTCAGTAATACTGGCGACCAGATTCAGACAATCATTCTGGTGACCGGTGACCGGAATCCGGCGGTCGGTGACCGTAATCCAACGACTGGTGATCGAAGTTCGACGGCCAACGACCGAAGTCGGTGAGGTTCCGTCCAAATTTTCTCTCTCTAAGCATGTTTAAGGGGTGATGGTATAAAGGTATTAAAATAATATAACTTTTTAAGAGTATTTTTGGATAAGTTTAGATATAATGGGCACAAATTCTCGTATTAAAAGTTTAAATGGTCACTCTTTTAAAAAAAATGTTGGAATGGGAAGTAGAGTGCTAAATTTTAGAGTGAACGGTCGTTATCTAAGAAATAAAATAATTCTTTCTAAAAAAAAAAAAAAAAAAAAGGTTGTGCGTAGATCTATGACATCATTATCCAACGGTCATATTAGGATCACATTGACTTTTTTGTGACCGTTACGAAATCGCGTGGGTGTGAACAGTCTGGAAAGCCAATTCCAATTGTGTTTAGGATTTACTCTCTCTGCTTTATGAACCCAATTACCATTAGGATTAGGATCTCTCTCTCTCTCTCTGCCTTTATAAAACCAAAATCCCCACTCTCCCCTCTTCACTCACTTTTCCAATCTCTCTGTCTCTCTCTCTCCCTCTCAATTCTCCAATCGCTCTTTCTTTCCCCGAATCCCTAATTCTTATTTTGTCGCTGAAATTCTTCCCTTCCTGCAATCTTGGTGACACTAAGACCCAGGCAAGGTTCCAACAATAAGAAGGAAGGTTCCTCCGTTTCTGAAATAGTTGGGACATCCAGATCCAGGCTTCCAATTCCCCCAAAGAAACAAGATTCCATGAAACGATCGTCATCAACAACCGAATCCGGTCTCCCTGTGGGTCTGAGGTTCAATCCTACAGACCACGAACTCGTGGATTACTATCTCCAGTCCCGGATCGCTCTTGGTGACAGCTTCCAATCCGATTTCGTCTCCGAATGTCCGGATTTTTACGGCGAAAATGAGCCCTGGGTTGTTTGGCAAATGTACGGCGGCGGTGAGTCCAAGAAAGAAGAGAATAAGACTCTCTATTTCTTCACCCACCGGAAAAGGTTGAATCCCACTTCCACGCGCTTTGATCGGAAGGTCGGTTCCGGCACTTGGAGCGGCCAGTATCCCAGAGATGTTTTGGACGAGGAGGATGGCAGTGTTGTTATTGGGATCAAGAGGGAGTTCCGGTATGAACGTGGATGCAATTCTCGTCACAACAAGGCTTGGTTGATGCAGGAATACCAGATTGTTGACGATGATTCTGATATCGTGCTATGTGCTTTGAGGAAGAGCCCTAGAATGCCACCACCTGCTCAGAGCTCCTCTGTTGTTGGAAAGACCACAATTGATGTAAAAAAGAGGAAGAAAGCGAAAAGGCACAAAAAGAAAGAGATTTATGATGAGGAAGAAGATGGCAGCAGTGTTGATGACCTGAGTATGGAACTACAAGGCACCAGTGTTGATATTGATCAGCCGAAAATGGAACAGATCGATTTCGAGTTGGATCAAGATCATCCCATGCTGCAAGTAGTTTCGCCCTTTGGCCAGCTTCATGATGATCAAGATTGTTATTATCCTGAGCTGCTTGTTGAGGATAAACCTGATTTCTCTAGTATTGATGACTTGCTTGCACAAACTCCAACTTGCTATGACAACAACAACTTCAACTTGGGATCAGGTGGTTCAGTTCAGGATCAGAGTGATAAGTTTTTGGATCTGCTGCTCAATAGTTGAATACCATTGATCCAATTGAAGATGATCAGTATTTCCCTGATCCACGTCCTGGCTGCACCATCTTCCCGAATCCGCTGGTGAAATCAGATGAATGAATTACTGGAAATTTGGAGCAGGAATTCTTGCATAATCTGTTTATAGAAGCTAGGATTTTAAGATAGTTTATTCTCTTTTTTTTTTTTTTGGTACAAATAGTTTATTCTCTTTTACTCCTACATGTATGTATATTTCTTGTTCATTCTTAAACCAGTTAATGGGTTATACTTATTTACACTCCTATGTAAATCAAACTCTTTTTAATGAAATCAACATAGCATTGGTCCTTCAGTCCATCTCTCTTTGGCTGTGCAGTTGATTTTCAAGATCAAATTTGTTATCTTGGTTATTATTCGATTGAGTTTGGTTACTTAAGTTTCTTCTTCTGTTCTGTAACTTTTGTTAAACAGAAAACATAAATGAAAATTCCACATAACTGGAAAGTCTTTTCACATAGCTTGGTAGTTGGTACAATGAGATTTACCTTCTGGTTTAAATGAGTATCTGCTTCTCGAATGGTGCAAAAGGTTTTAACTCACAAAATTGTACCTTATTAGGATCATAGAGGTGCATCGATCTCCAATGGAGTAGCATTTATATTGTGGAAACAGTTTAAAAATTTATAACCACAATGGACAAAGTAGAGTTGAGATCTGAGAACATAAGACTCTGAGAACTGAAGATTCATTGAAATTAAGTACAAAATTTTCTTTAGAAAGAAAAATAAAGGAGGGGTTCTAATGAGGACCACTAAGTTGAAGACTAGTTAAAGACATTCTCATTAATCGTTTATTACAGCCACATTTCAATCACATTTTTCCATCTCAACCGTTCAGTTTTTAGTTCTATACAAGTAGATCACTTCTACAAATTTTCAGCCAAATCAGTCGGTGATCGTTAAGGAATCAAACTAAATTAAATCAATGAATGATCCAAATGTGTCAAAAATGAGCCCTTCAAGTTTATAATTGGTAAATCACATTTTTGAATGCCTTAACGATTTTCAATTTGGATGAAAATTTGTAGATATGATCTACTCATATATATCTACAAACTATACGGTCGAGATGTGAATATACGATCATAAAAAACGCGAAACGAAGAAGTTCTCAACTTAGTAGCCTTCATCAGAACCACTCCCAGAAAAATAAAAATATAAGAATCATCAAGTCACAGTATGGCAAACTGACTGAACCAGTTGACAGGCAAGCAATAAGTAACATATCGAATTGTTTCCAGGCCGAAAACAAAACTAACAAGTTGTTCTAGGGCTTTCACCTCTGTGCAGAGTGCAACGGTAAATGTATTGTAGACTTCTCATAGCTAAGATTCTCCGTGGACTATAACAGCTATAGATATGGCAGACTTCTTATATGTTTTCAAAGTAGTTGCAGAAACATGAAAATTTTAGGGTTGTGAAATCCACACACCCCTAATTGAAATCCACACCCCCTTTTTCCTTTTTTGGTTAACAAATTCACAAAAAGACAAAGTTTAAGTCACTAAAATACAACATTACAGTTACCAAAAAAGGAAAAAGGGTGTGTGGATTTCACATCCCAAATTTTATCACCCCCCAAATTAAGTCTACTGCACTGACACAATATCTTGTTCTCGCCAATTCAAGAAATATTGCAGTTTAGTAATCCACATATTTCAAAGAGTATAAAATGAATTCATGTCTTCAGTTGTTAGTTGAATATGGAAATATTAAATCAGATACATAAAGGGAGCCCTTCTAGTGAGGACTCTTAAGTTGAGGACTAATTAAGAACTTTTTGATTTATGGTTTAAAAGACCCATTTTTCGATCACATTTTGACATCTCATCCGTTCAGTTTTTAGGTTTATATGAGTAGATCATTTTTACAAATTTTCAGCCAAATTAGTGTTCCTTAAGATAACAAACTATATCAAATTAATGGACGAACCAAATCTGTCAAATATGAACCGTTTAAGTTCGTAATTGATAAATCACACTTATGAATGCTTTAATAATTTTCAATATAGCTGAAAATTTAGATAAATGATATACTCATAAATACCTATAAACTGATCGTTCAAGATGTGGATATAAGATCGAAATGTGGGATAAGCTGAAAAGTCCGCAACAAGTCCTCAACTTAAGGCCTGCTAATAGATCATTTACACTTCTGGTATCAAATAAAGATAGACGTCTAAATCTAATAAATGTTCGATAAATCTCATCTCCAATCGCTAAGTTCAGCAATGAAAAATTATAAAGCATAATAGTCAAAATTGGCATGTCTTGGGAAAACAGACCAAAACATACCTCTCTCTTTTCAGAGTCATTATCCTGTTTCATGACATTCCACCCTTATCCACTCATTCTTCTTCAGCTTCCGCTTTATTCGTTGGAAATAGCATAAACTACAGGAATCCTAATAATCAGGTGTAAATTCCAAAACTCAATCAATAAAATCCAAGAGGACCAAAGTAAAGAGGTTGAGCCATAAGACTCTCAGACATAATTCTTTTATTAATATAAGCCCGAAACAAAATGCCAACCTCATCTACACATCTTTATAAAACAACTGATATTTTGGTATCTGTACTTTTATAATACTGAATAGATTCACAAATATTCAGGCAGATAAAAAGTATAAACCTTAATCAAACGAAACAAAATGCCAACTTGCATACATTTGTGGTAGTGAATGGATTAAACCCGATAGCCTCATAGCTGACACATGAGATCTAGGCCGGAAAGGATGCTCTAGCTCCCCAGTGATCAACAGATACACACTCTCAATAAAGAACATTTAACCAAGAATTGAAATGCCTCAGGGCAAAAGAGAGTAAAGCATACCTCTCTCTATGAAGAGGAGGCTCTTCTTCCAACATCCCAATCCACATAATCAGACAGAGCAAAACAAAAACCACAATCTGACAGGTATTGGCAGTTCTAGACATCCTTAAAGTACAACTGGTACTTCGGAATTCGCTCCGGCGGCAAGGGGCAGTTGACAATGAGCTTCCCTTTCATAGCTCCTCTGAAGATGGCCTCAACGACATCAATGAAGTCCTGCTTCGTCCGAAAGCCGCCGATCCACTTGGTGTGATCGGCAGTTCCGGAATCCATCTTCATGTGATGGGCGTTGAAGAAGAAGACGGTGGAGGGAATGAGAGTTATGTCGAAGTAATGGAGGTAGACCTGAACGTCGTCGGAATCGACATCGACGAGGGCGACGGTGGCGAACTTGGAGACGTCTCGGGATGACTTGGCGAGAACGTCGTCGAGAAGAAGAGATGTGGAATCGGAAGTGCGGCCGAAGCGGAGGACGAGGACGAGGACTTTGTCGATGGTGGATCTGATGATCGAATCCACCTCTTCCTTCTTCGTCAGTGTCTTCAGCAGGTAGCTCATTCTTCGATTCAACCTAAACTCTCAGCAGCAGAGAATCAATCTGATGACGGGAAAGAGAGGAGTGGCTGATTTGAGACCAGGAGGGAGGTGTGATCAAGATTAAAATCTATGCCATATCCGATATATCTCCGGATATTTTTGTTTGAAAAACCGATATATGGAGCGGTATTTTTTAACTATGTCTGATATTTAGGATATTTTTGATAAATCTATGATATATTAAATAAATATCCATAAATTTTTTTGGTATAAAGAAAAATCATTTTCAAAATATTTGAGAGAGAAGTGATTCCTTTCATATATATCACAATGAAGAGTGAAGATCTCGAATGATTTTTAGGAGTGGAGTATTTTCGTGTGGGAATATCAGGATGTGGAGTGAGGGACCAACGTGTGTCTTTTCAACCACCTTGAGTCTCTTTGAAAAAAAAAATTTCTTCCCTAATTTTTGATATTTTTTCCCAGATATCTCTGATATATCGGATATCTTTTTTTTTTCAAAGTACTAATAGATACACCGATACCAATATTTTAATCTTTGAGGTTGATTGCGAGGAAGAAAAGAATACGGAGGTGGAAACCCAATAGATTTATAAAAAATTTCATAGAAGACACTTTCTCAACATTTTTTCCTTTATAAGTCCATCTTAATATTTTTGTCCACATAAGTCCACTTTGCGGCTCAAATCCATTAATTTACTTTCATATTATACCCAAACTACCCTCCCTTTCGTACTAACCCAAATCCATCCATTATCTGACTTCTCTCTCATTACCCCCCTCTCTCTCTCTCTCTCTCTCCCTTCTTCCACTTCGATTCTAATGCCGCCGCCACCGTCGAAGACTCCTCGACGACCTCCGCTTCGACCTCGACTGCATCTCAACGCGAAGGTCAAACCAATTCCGACGACATGGTCCACCTCTCTCTCTCTCTCTCCTCTGATTTCATCATTTCTCCGATAAAGCTGAAGCCATGGTAAGCCTTCGGAAGATCTCTGAGCTCTTCCTTCATCCTTAGCGATCTTCTTTGATCTGAGCCTTACTGCTTTTAAAGCTTAATTCAGTCTTAATCTCACTATTTTACTTGATAATCTTGCTCACAGGTTGTGGCTCAGAAACTGAAGGAGGCGAAGATTACCGAGTAGGACTCGCTTCTTCTGGTAAGCAACCATTGCTCACTTTTAGAGATCGTAGTCATAGAAATCTTCGTCGTTGTTTGTAGTCACCGGTCACCGGTCACCGATTTGTCGTTGTTTAGCTGTGGAATTGAATTTTTTGTTCAATAAAACCTAGATTCATATGATGTTAAATTTCTACGACTGTTGTGAGGAATTGAGCTATGATTCTATGAATTTGAGTCTGAATACTCTATTGTTTGCTGTGGATTTTAGACGAGGAACCTGTGAGTTATGGTATGAAGTAAAATTGGATTGTTTTTTTTTTTTTGGCGAGCACTGGATGGATAGAGTTGCATTGAGGATCTGATTATGATAATCTGTTTGAATTTTCAATTTGATTGGGCTTTTAGGTGTGGAGAAGGTCTGAGGTTGATTTTGAATTGATTGATATGGTTGAGCTTTGATTGACTGGCTTTAGAACTTGGATGAGTAATTGAATAGGCTTACTGTGATGAGTATGGTGTTTCGAAGTTGTTATGGGAGAAATTTGCAATGAAATTTGCATGATTGGATTGACCATATTTGGTTGAATTAGGGCAACCAGAATAAGCTTCACTTTGAAATATAACCTCTTTATTTGGAGGAACATAACCAAATCGTAGCTAATCGTACCTCTACATTACATAAAAGGATTTTATTGGTGCAGTCTTGATTTACCATTTCACCTGGCACATAGTATCTTTTCAACGTAGTCAAACTATCTTTCTATGTCTATATTAGTATATTTTCGTCAGTGTGACAATATCTTTCTATGTTTGTGTTAATATCTTTTCAACATGATTTCAGTAGCTTTCTTATTGTGTGGTAGTATATTTTCAACAAAGGAGCAACATCTTTTCAGCGTGATGTCAATAGCTTCTATTTTTTTCCCACGGCTTAGTTTTGCCGTCGCCGTTAGTCCAATATTTGCCACGGCGCAGCGACAGCAAACGTGTCGTCGCTAAATTTATACGAGTTTGCGACGGCAACTGGTAAGCCGTGGCAAAAAAATTTGAAATTTGTGATGGCAAACAAATGCCGTCGCATTCTTTTTGATTGATGGCGACGGCAAGTTATAGGCTGTGGCTAAAAACACGGTATGACTAGGTTAAAATTTTTGTACACTTGAAAATTGCAGTCGTTTCTTTCTCACTCTCGCTCTCCCCAAAGCCGCATCCCTCTCCCTCTCACCGAAAGTATGAAACCCTATCTCCTCTCTCTCTCTCTCTCTCTCTCTCCACAAATCTCTAGAGCATGAATCTGCAAAGATTTGTTTCTACTCATCTCGGGGTGGTCTTGGTGGACTGGACAGAGTTATGGCCGGAGGACACAGCCTGGCCTTGATTCATCGGAGGACGGCGAAAAAAGATGGTGGCTACGGTATATTGTGAGTCCACCCCGGTGGTCGGACATCGGTGATAGAGGAGAGAGTCATCCAAATCCACTATCTCTCTCCTCCAGAATTCTCATCTATGCTTTTCTCTCTTCTCTGTAAGGACGACCGACGCTCGATCTATGGGTTTTGGCCTTCCAGGATCTGATTGGGTGAGTCAAATCCCTAATTTCATCATCTCAGCCATGGTTTCTCATAATTGTCTGTGATTTATGAGGTATCTTGGTGAGTTATTTGCCATATAGTTTATACTTGAATCGATCTCTGTTCGCATATGATTTGGATTTAAAGGAAAGAGGTACGATTGGGTTGGGTCAATCTAATCTGTGACGTGGATTGAATTGAGTGCAGGAGCAGAGATGAAGGGTCTGTTAGCTTATTTGGTGGCCTTTTTGGTGGTTGCCTCTGGGATCCCTTCAGGACTGTCTTACAACACAGCACCAGCTTTCCTCTGGTCACCACATTACCATCAGTATGTAATTTGTATTAGGATCCCCTTCACATTCTATTTCAAGTAATGACAATGCTAGTGTATAGAGCCATTCTCCTTGGAAATTTGGTCTAATAATGCAACATTTTGGTAGCATCCATCTACTTGTTCTTAATCTGCTGATTATATGCGTCCAAATAACAGTGTCAAGGCAGCTGTTAATTACCAAACTATCTCTCCAAAGGATTTGGCAAAGTCTGTGCTTTCAGAAGGGGGCTGGTCGAACTTGTTGCTATGTATTTCTTTTGTTTCAGTGGCAGTTTTTGCACTTCTTGTGATGTCTTAGACTTTATTGTCCCTCTTTTCAATGAACTGCTAGAAGAAAAAACTCACTCTCTCTCAGTTTATATAATTTTTTTTTTTTGCCTTTTCGCTGTATAGCCTCTCTGAGTCTCCAAAGGATTTGGCAAAGTCTGTGCTTTCAGAAGGGGGCTGGTCGAACTTGTTGGTATGTATTTCTTTTGTTTCAGTGGCAGTTTTTGCACTTCTTGTGATGTCTTAGACTTTATTGTCCCTCTTTTCAATGAACTGCTAGAAGAACAAACTCACTCTCTCAGTTTATATAATATTTTTTTTTTGCCTTTTCGCTGTATAGCCTCTCTGAGTTTATATAATTTTGTAGTGTCCTAGCAACGAAGTTCATCAGCCTTTGGATCTTGCACTCGTCTTTGTTGGTACAGAGGTAACAACATTGGATACCCTCTTGTTGTCATGTAACCTTCTTTATGTGTTCCAAATTCTGATGAAATCCTTATTATATATGCTACATGTTGCTATAGCTTGATAAATATGCAATATTGAGTGAATTTTTTGATTTATGACTTACCTGTGCTAACATGAACTATCTTGGATTGTTTGTAAGTTTGAACATAATCCGGCTATTTTTACTTTTCAAAGTACTTTATGCTTTTATATTTGGCGAATTAATGCATAGGTGATTTGCTAAAATCGCCAGTATGCTTGTTTTGCATTAAGTATGAGACTAGGGGAAGGAAGTGAACATAATCTTTTGCAATTGGTACATACATATTAAGATCATACAGAATCTGCTCATAAGATACTTCAATGAGGTGAATTCATTTTTTTTGTGTGTAGCGCCTCTTTTTCGCTATCTTTGCATATCTCTCTTTTAGCGATAGAGCCACATTGAAATTTACTTCTATAATATTTATGTGTATCTTATACCAATCATATGACTTGCTTGCTACTTTAATTTGATTCTTATTTACGAAATTCACAGGTTGGATAATTAGATGGTATAGTAGATATGGGTTTAGTAGCTACTAAAGAATCTCTATCTTTTCTTGCTGGCGGTAGTAGTTTTTGTTGTCGGCAGTAGTAGTTTTTGTTGCTGACGGTAGTATCTTTTGTTCCTGGTGAAGTAGCTTTCGTTGTTAGTGGTAGTAGCTTTGGTTACTGGTAGTAGTATTTTTTGTTGCTAGCGGTAGTAGTTTTCATTGATGATGGTAGTATCTTTCATTGTTAGTGGTAGTAGCTTTCTTTGCAGGCAATAGTAGTTTTTGTTGTTAGTGGTAGTAGCTTTCTTTGTTGGTGGCAGTAACTTTTGTTGTCAGTTGTAGTAGCTTTCTTTGCTTGTCGTAATAGCTTTTGTTGCTGGCGGTAGTATCTTTTGTTGTCGGTGATAGTAGCTTTTGTAGTCGGCAGAATCCTCACTGATAGTCGGTCGGAAAGTTCGACAGAGGTCGGCCGGAGACTGTGACGACTCAAAATTTTAAATGCCTAAACTAGTATACTTATATTTTTTTACTCTAAATTGTTAGTATTTAGTATTTGAGTGCGGCTATTGGGACCTCCAAATTTGCTCAATTGACCTCACTCTGTTATGAATTATTAAATGACATATTTATCCTCTTACACATTAACTATTAAGGACATTAGTTAAACAAAAAGTAATACATTTATTCTCTCTAAACTTTCTACTTCAAGAATAATTGATTGAATTTTATTATTTTCCTCATTGGTTTTTATTTTCTAGTTTTACCACATACTTTTTAAAGCATTTATATATTTATATTATCATACATGTCACATGCATATACAAAAGGGAAAAAATATTTTTTCAAAAATTATGATCTATCAATTTTTAAAAAATAAATAAATAAGTATTAAAATAATTTATCACCATGAGGTATAAAAACAAAAAATATAAACTTACAAAAAAAATAGTATATGTAAAATAGAAATACAAAAGTAACAAAAATATAGAATAGTTCATGTGAGAACATTTTTTTGATGATCGATAAATAAAATTTGAGACACAATCCTTGTTTTTTTAATTTTCAAGAGAATAGTATTCTTAATGATTTGAATTAACTTTTCTTGAAAATTGATGTCATTAAAAATTATTTCTTACAAGTTACAATTTGATCAAAAAATGAATGTCTAGTGACATTTTATGCAAAATAAAAAAGTACAAAAAATAAAGAAAATCAAGAAATCAAGGTCAGGAATGGAGGTTTGCGTTAAAAAGAAAAAAGAAAAAAATTAAAGAATGAAATTCGGGAATGGATGTTCGCATGCAAAAGGAAAAAAGAAAAAAAATTGGAGGTATAGTGAGTGAATAAGAGGTGTAATGAATAATATATTAATATATACGTGGACTACATAACAAGGCTATTTTTGGAATTTGAAAAGAGATCTAATAAGCAAATGCTTGAATTGAAATGTAAAATAGAGGTGTAGAGAGAATCAGAGGTATTGAGCAAATTTGGAGGCTATTGGCTCTTAGTATTTTTGCTGAAATTGATTTAGTTGTTTTTAGATATATTTTTATTTCATCTTATTTGGTTTATTTGTTTTTAGTTTTAAAGCTCAAACCTTGACCCAATAGTAAACTCAATATAGCTTAACCCAAACCCGAGCCTAAACAACTTTTAGGAAAAGAAAAAAAAAGAAAGAAAGCTTGTTGTCGTAGAATAGCAGAACAACGTCTTCTTCTTCTCCTCCGCCTTCTGCTTCTTCTTTACCGCCTTCTTCTCCTTGACCGACTTCTTCTTCCTCCCGACTAGATGTTTCCCAATCCGAAACCTTGCCGCCTTAGAAAAGTCCAATTTCACGGCTACCGCCATGAACAAGCAGGAGGTGTCAAATTCTTGGGGATTTGTCGATGACTCCTTGAAGCTATACAGTAGGAGCTAGAACCCTTGGGGTCTAGTCTAGTACCTAAACGGGTAAGATTTCGATTGAACAATTCAATTTTGCTTCCTTTGCTCTTGTTTTGGACGCCAAGTTCTATCCCTTTTCCAAACTGTATAAATAGGTCGAGCATTCTGAGTTTTTCATATGGTTTTCTTTGAGTTTATTGTTAGAGAGAGAGAGAGAGAGAGATTCGTGCTGTAGGAAACTGGTAAAAGAACTGAGGTTTGATTCTTTTTATGTTCTGATCTATTGTTTGTGTTATTCAAAGTGAGTATATGTTTTTAATCAGAAGTTGTTATCACTTTAGGATTTTAGTTTTACTGTTTGCTTGTTTTGATTAGTTGCTATTAAGAATTGGTTTTGGATTAGAATTTGATGGTAAGTAGAATTGCTGATTACTTTGGTTTTGGTTAAGTTTGAATTTCATTCTTTGTTAGCCAAGTCAGTTCTCTTACGTAGACAATCAAGTTTATGCAGCAGTTGTTGCTAGGATTTGTTGTTAGGATTCCAAGTCTTAAGCATTTTCCTTCAAACTTGAAACAGACATACACCAGCAGTTTTTCTCTTTTGTACCTGAACTTCGAAAAATTATAAGTAATTGTAGAAAAATCCTTTTTTTGCAATTCCAGTTCAATTGTAGATAAATCATTTTTTTTGCAATTCCAATTCTCAAATGATTTTTAGGTTATCTTTTACAAATGTTATGAAGACACCAACTGTAATTGCCCAGCCAAACTATGTCGTTTTCAGTTTGAAAGTTTACTGGTCAGGAAATCTTGCTGTCAGACTTTTGTTGTTTTAGTTGTACTCTTTGCTTTTACAACTCAAGTATAAGGCGAGGAAATCTCAGCTTACAAGGGACCGCAAAACATGGCCACGGGGGAACTCCTCTTATGTTCTTCCTTTAAGTCCATGGTGTTACCATGACACACCATATCTCCCCACTTATCATATTACTCTCGAGAAACTTCAGGCCCTCTGTAGTTGGATCAAAAGGGAAGGTCTCGATTATCGAGTTTACTGTAATTCATAAAACGAAGTATATCATGAAATGAATAAATTAAATTCATATAATGAAATGGACAAATACATACCTTAGTCCCTTCATTAAATCTAATATTATAGAAACAATAAGACAGTGTTTCATGAAAGACAAGTACCAACACAAATAGGTTGTAAAAAAACCAATTACTAAACCACAATTGATAAGGATAAAATAATAAATAGAGGTTATCAATAGTCATGAAACTCCAAACTACTACGTGCTACGGGGTGTTAATGGGCAAAACCACAAAAAGAAACCGATGCATTTCCATGTTATTAATAGCTGAAATTTAGTATATGATCACGTAATTACTACTTAAACACTAAGATTTAGCTAATTTTTAAGTTAATTAATATATAATTAATCTATTTTTATTTATTTGTAGGAAATAAGGGGAAATTTGGATTTCGGATAGAAAATTGTGATATTTGAGTAAAATTGGAGCACATGGATTTGAGCGGAAATTAAAGAGAACTAGAGATTTGTTAAGCTAATTAATCATAGCATGATTAGTTAATCATTGCATGATTAATTGAGGTGAACAAATCATGTTCAACCTTGACGCACGTGCAGCACCAAAACTTCATCCTTTTGGTCCTCTCCTTCATTCAGCTCGCGACACGTGGCTCCTCTACCTCTCATCACAATTCAGCCACAAACCGAGCCAACCCTTATATAAAACGTTCTTCTCTCTTCCTCTTGAAGGAGCCGCCCAATGAAGAACTTCTCATCCTCTTTCCTCATTTCATAATTTAGATAGAGTTTCTTTGGGAATTTGAAAGACTCACTCAAGGCTTTCAAGGCATCATCATGAAGAGCACCACCTCTTCATCAATTGGGTAGTTGGGTGAAATACTTATTTGGGTTCATACTAGCCTATAGCTAGAAGTGATCAATCTAGCTCTCCCCTTTTTTCCTTATTATCTCTTTTATGTTTTGAATGATGTATTTGATTATGGGTAGTGAGTAGTTCAATTTTGGGAGTTAGGGTTGTGAAGCCCTAAACTCATTTTGTATAAATATTGGTACTTTAATTGAAATGAATGCAATTTCCATTGTGTATGCTTTGAATCCGAATGTGTTGGTCCTTAGAGGCATGTTTCTAGGCTTTGTCACCGTTTGATATTATGTTGTGGACAATTTGATTATTAGATTGATAAATTGACAACTTATTAGTCTTGTGCATCTAGGATTTGAAGTGTGGTAACCATTAGCTAGCTTGATTGTAGCTAAGCTTGCTTGGATCTTTATTATCTTGCACTCTATGCCTCTAATTTGGATGTTACGGCCTTAACCGGCGTAATGTCCATGTTAGAGAGTCGATTGTGGCCTTAACCGGCATAATCGATACACCGAAAGAATAACTGGTCTTGTAGCCTTAACCGGTATTAGATACAGGACTTGACACAATAGGATATACATTTGTGAAATTGGTATCGATGTTTGCATATGAGTTAGTGTGGATCATCCGACACTCCCATGTTCTCATCATTCTCTAGTTCATTAGTTGGTTGTTTATTTCTCATTTTGTTTGTCGTCAATTTAGTTAATTCCTCATTCCATCTCCTTTTTATATTTCGACTCATTGTAGATAACCATCATTAGGCTTCTAGTTTTGATTAAGCTTTGGTGAGAACTAGAGCCGAGCATTACTAAGGCTTAGTGCCTAGATTAGCATTTTCCTTATTTTCTTTTTCTTTATTTGCTTAGTGACTTTTGTTCCAATTAGCCTAGGATTGTGGGTTAGCCACTAATCCCCGTGGTACGATAACTGGGCACTTATACTTCCCTATCTTGACAACGATACGTTCACTTGCGTGAATTGTATCCAAGTCAGTATATATAAATGCTTGTAAATGATGCACATAATTGTGAACAATGGCCTTTGATTGACAGATTATGACCTGAAAGGTATTTATGTGCACATATTGGGAAGTAAAGTAACCATATTCATTCGTATAATAACCTTAATTTAAGGCACTCATATCAATCACAATAATTCGGTGTTTAGAATACCGTTATGATAGACTTAATATTAATCGGTGTTAAGAACACCCTCATTGATCATGTCTTTAATATTTCGATTTGGCCACAAAAACATTGTCAACTTGGGTGAAGTGACATCCACTAGCTCAGATTTCCCAAGAGACTGATTAATGTAATTAATTTTAGTCTTATTGTCATTTAGAGAGGGATTTATAAAATGCCACTAAATGTTAGGGCATGCGTCAAATACGCCGAAAATGGTTACCATAGCCATATCATGATCCAGAACAATGATTTTTTTTTTGGTGGGCAAACCGATCAACCAATGCTTGCCAAAACTCAAGTGGATTTTTCACCATTAGATACTTGTCTTTCAGACTCTTTGTCAAGGCCACATTGATAATCATGGATCCAATTATGTTGTTTAGAACTTCATGTTCATAATAAGAAAGAAATATCAATATCGAAACTTCAGGTTCAAATCTTGTGAACAATGGATCATATGTACAGGCACAAAACTTCAGGTTTATGCAAACAATTAGAATTGCAAGTCTAATGTAATATTTGAATTTCAGGTTCATAATTTCAAAAATTTCAGGTTCGAGTATTATTAGCAAAACTTTTGGCTCACTAATTTAAGCAATTGTAAACATAGATATGAGTAATATAAACAAAGTATATATGTAGACAAGATATAGTCAAAATAGAAGTGAACTCATTGATCGTGAGTATGAATAATAAGCAACAATAGTTGCACGAATATCTCATAGATCATCATGGAGTTCATGTAACGGAACGGGCGATAACGTGCTGATAACGTGTTATAAACTAAAGAATGAGATAGAGAGAAAAGAGAAGAACAAAATGTAGGAGGATGAAGAAGTGTCTATTTCATTCTCATTAGACCCCTTCATATAGGAGTAATGTTTACATTGTAAGGACGTAACTAATGAGTACGTCCTTATAACGGAACAAGCGATAACGTGCTGATAATGTGTTATAAACTAAAGAATGAGATAAAGAGAAAAGAGAAGAACAAAATGTAGGAGGAGGAAGAAGTGTCTATTTCATTCTCATTAGACCCCTTCATATAGGAGTAATATTTACAGGACGTAACTAATGAGTATTTACGTGGACATCCACATACATTATAATATTTACAACATATCCATGAGTTTACAAATTTATATATATAGTTCTACATGCTATAATCAAGGGAATGTTGTAAATATTATAAATAATGTGGTTGTCCACCCAATTTTTCATTGGTTATGTCATTAGATGTAAACTTTACTCCTATATAAAGGAGTCTGATGAGAATGAATAACACACCTCTCTACATTTCCTCTTATTCATCTTTTCTATTCTCTATCTCTAACTAACATAACTTCTAATTTATAACACGTTACCAGCACTTTCACTCTTATTTTTCTTAAACTCCAAGATGATCTACATGCCTTATGGTGCAACATAGTTGTCTATTACCAAGGCTATGATCTATGAGTTTATCATATTTGTTTATGTTATATATGAACATCGTATTACTTAATCGTTTCATATGTTCATATAATTTGTTATATAATTGTTGTTTGTTGTTTATTGATATATGACTTTGTGAACTACGTGTTCCAATAAGTCAAGACTCGAGTCCGCTGACTGAGTAGTCATAGGCCTATGACCCTATAGACATTACACGAATGCTTTTCTCGTGTTTTCCTTATGGGATCCATTGTTCATATCTTGAACATGAAACATTTGTTTCAATATAATATAATTTTTTACATAACATAAAGTTCTAATATGGATCTCAACATGTCTCGTCTTTTATCTTGTAGATGATGATTCATTTGACAAAATTAGACTATGATCCTCTAGACATCTCTAGTAAGAATTATCTGAGCTGGGTCCTAGATGCCGAAATTCACCTTACGGCTAACAACCTTGGAGATGCCGTCAAAGTTGGCAATAAGGCATCTGGGCAAGAACGCGCCAAGGCTATGATTTTTTTGCGTCTTCACCTTGACAAGAGTCTGAAAGAGGAGTATCTAACGGTGAAAGACCCACTTGAGCTTTGGCAAGCATTAGCTGATCGTTTTGCCCATCAAAAATGTGGTGACCTAACTAGACAAGCAAGCTAGTAGGTGCACCCGTCCCATATTACCCGGGGGAGACAAGTTGTTATGCTTATATGTGCAGAGCTAGCACCTTACATTGAGACGCGTTTTGGGGTGAAACCTCAAGAGCAAAAACCGTGAGGGTCGTTGGGTCCAAAGCGGAAAATATCTCAATAGACTGGGCCGAACTGTTACAGATTGGTATCAGAGCCCCAGGTTGCTCTTAGCTGGTAAAGCTAAGTGGACCTTGGGCATAGGTTAGGGGTAGAACAACATTAGTGACATTGGTATATGCTCATTGTTTGTGCATCACTCATGTTAGACTATTTGGTTGTTGTACTTCTTTTAGGTTATGTCAGGAGGTGGTAGAGGTAACCGTGGTGGTAGAGGTCGTGGTGTGCCACAAACCCATGAATTCCATGTAACTCCTGAGATGACCAACATGGTCGGGGCTTTCTTTACCGCTTTGGGACAGATGAATGCTTAACAAGAAGCAGTACCGGCAAACCAACCACCACCAATTAATGCACAAAGTAAGCTGGTCAGTTTAACCAGTGAGTTGAAGAAATTGGGTGTTCAATCATTTAATGGAGGTCCAGATCCAATCCAAGCAGATCAATGGATTCGGGACATGGAGAATTATTTTGAGGTAATGGTTTGTACAGAGGTTGAGAAAAGGAAGTTGGCAGCTTTTTAATTAAAGGGGGAGGCACGTTTCTGATAGGACTCGATTAAAAGAGCTCGTGATGCAACACAAATGACTGAAATGACTTGGGATACGTTCAAAGAAAGCTTCTATGAAAAGTATTTTCCAGCCACTGAAAGGGAGAAGAAAGAGATGGAATTTCATGAGTTGAAACAGCTTTCTAGCTCAGTTAGCCAATTTGAAGCAAAGTTCGATGAATTGTCACGTTTTGCACCACCAATGGATGAAGTCAGACGTGTTCGTAAGTTTGAACGTGGGTTGAATCCAGCTATCCGCCAATTGATAGTTGGACAACGCCTTAATACATATGCAGAAGTGGTGGATCGTGCTCTAGCAATTGAGGAGGACAATGCAAATTATCGAAAAATGAAGGAAGTGAAGGCTGAACTGAGAGGTAAGGAGAGAAGAACATTAGGAGAACCAGCACACCAAGGACAACAACGGCATGGTGGATCACATGGTTATCAAGGTGTCCAACCTTGGAAACGTCAGAAACCAGCTGCACCAGATACCAAATTTATGGCACCTAAAGCTCCACAAGGTAGGACTTGGAATTTTGACGGGAATTGTTTCAATTGTGGTGAAAAAGGGCTCTAGGGAGTGTACCAAGTCAAAAGGAGATAGTAAGCAGCAGAAAGGGAATTTGCGTCAACTTAGAGTGTTTGCAGTTGTTCCAGTGAATACTGGAATAGAAGGTACTGTCCCTATCTTTCACACCCTTGCTAAAGTCTTGTTTGATACAGGAGCTACGCATTCATTTATGTCTACTGCATTTATGACTGCGTTAGGTTTAGAACCTGTACAATTAGATGGGTCATTACCTGTTTCCTCTCCATTAGGAATTACAACAGTTTTAAGTCGGGTATGCAAGTCGTGTCCAGTTATAATTAGTGGTAAAGAAATGCCAGCTGACCTGATTGTGCTCATGATGAACCAGTTTTATGTCATTCTTGGAATGGACTGGGTATACAAATTTCATGCAAAAAATTGATTGTTATGAGAAAACGGTGACCTTTGACATACCAAGAGAGAAGTTATTTCAATTTCGGTGTGACCGAATTCAAAACTCTTTGTCTGTTGGATTCCTTGCTCTCATAGAAGAAGGGAAACATAATCATGAGGTTGAAAAGATCCCAATTGTATCAAAATATGAAGAGGTGTTTCGTGACATTCCTGGTTTGCCCCCAAGAAGGGTAGTGGATTTCGCAATAGACCTTGTTCCAGGAACATCACCAATACCTAGAGCACCTTATAGAATGGCACCTATTGAATTGAGTGAATTGAAAGTACAAATTCAGAGTCTGCTTGATCAAGGATTCATCCGGCCTAGTACATCACCATGGGGTGCACCGGTGTTGTTCGTTAAGAAAAAGGACGGGTCACTTCGTTTGTGTGTGGATTATCGACAACTAAACAAAGTGACTATAAAGAATAGGTACCCGTTGCCCAGGATTGATGATTTATTTGATCAACTTCAGGAGGCATGTGTATTTTCAAAGATTGATCTGAGGTCAGGGTATCATCAATTGAGAGTGAAGGAACTGGATATTCTAAAGACAACATTTCGAACCAGATATGGACACTATGAGTATTTAGTTATGTCATTTGGGTTGACAAATGCACCAGCTGTTTTCATGGATTTGATGAATCGTGTGTTCAGCCCCTACCTAGATCACTTTGTTGTAGTTTTTGTGGATGACATCCTTATTTACTCTAAGTCAAAGGAAGATCATGAGAAACACCTCCGTATTACACTTCAAACTTCAAGGAAAAATCAGTTGTATGCAAAGCTGGAAAAGTGTGATTTTTGGCAAGAACAGGTAAAGTTTCTAGGCCATGTAGTTTCCAAAGATGGAGTCTCAGTGGACCCCTCAAAGGTTGAGGCTGTTGTAAGTTGGAACCGACCAACATCAGTCACCGAAATTCAAAGCTTCCTTGGTTTAGCTGGCTATTATCGAAGGTTTATTGAAGGATTTTCAAGCATAGCAGCACCTTTGACTCAGTTGACAAAAAAGGATGTAAAGTTCATTTGGACTTATCAATGTGAACAAGCCTTTACTGATCAGTTAAAGACCAGATTAACTTCAGCACCAGTTTTGACTATTCCTTGTAATGGAGGGGGGCTTGTCATTTATAGTGGTGCATCATACCAGGGTTTAGGATGTGTATTAATGCAACATGGTAAGGTAGTGGCTTATGCATCTAGACAGCTCAAGGTACACGAACGTAACTACCCGACACATGATCTTGAGTTAGCTGCTGTTGTTTTTGCCTTAAAGGTTTGGAGACACTATCTTTATGGTGAAATATTTGAATTTTTCTCTGATCACAAGAGTTTGAAATACCTATTTTCACAAAAGGAGCTGAACATGAAGCAGCGTAGGTGGATGGAACTCTTAAATGACTATGATTTCTCGCTTCAGTACCATCCAGGAAAAGCTAATGTCGTGGCAGATGCTTTGAGTCGAAAGCCTAGGGGAATAATTGCACTAATGATGGTGCATGAGTGGAGGTTGTTGCAGACCTTGTCTAAGTTCAAAATTGTCACACCCCAATTTTCGAAGGATAAATTTTCAAAAATTTGGGCGTGATATAACTCAAAATCTTAAAATCCCAAAACCTGCTCAACAACTTCCAAACTAAACAACAATACTGGAAGTGTACATGTCAACAAACTCGTAAATCGAGTTAAATATTAAACCTACTTAATTACATTAACTTCAAAAGTTTAGTAATAATTAAGTTGCTTACATAAGCTTAAACAACTGTCACAACAAAATAAAATAAAGTGCACAAAAACTAAAATCCTGTCACTAGGCCTCCGCCTCAACCCTGCTGATCAACACCTGCATGTCTAACCCCTACACCAGGAAATGGTGCACCGGGTTGTAAACAACAAACCCGGTAAGCTAAAAAGCCCGTATGAGTAAATCCCAAAAATAACTCAATACTTCTAACTTCTAAATAAAACACATGATCAAATAAGAACAATAAATAATAAATAAATCCACCTATCCAACAAATTTACAAAAGATAAAACTGGTAAATCCTGCATTAGCAACTTAGTTCAGGAATCGTCTAAAAACAAGAGAATTCAAAAGAAATAATTAAGAAAACACAACAATTCAAATCACTGAAAATTATGAAAGAATCCTGCAAAAGAGTAGTTCAGGAATTGTATTAAAATCACACAATTAAGATTTAAGAATTCAAATCATCAACCTCACAAAGTCATTTCTCTACTCTTACTTATGAGTTCGTTAACACATAGTCATCCCCCATAAGTAACCAAACAAACGCGTACTCATGGGTTCATCAACACTTAGTCATCCCCCATGAAGTACCGACGGACAGACTAGAGCTCTATACTGACCGTAACCAGTCACCCGGCCAAGGCTTGGTTCCCGGTCCACTACGAAGGCTCCTAATCTAATACACACAATCACCACTAAGGCACCAATCCACAACGAATGCACACAATTACCACTAAGGGACACAATCACAACTAATGCACTCAATCACTACTAAGGCACACAATCACGACTAATGCACTAAATCACCACTAATGCACACATCCATAACTAATGCACACAATCACCACTAAGGCACACAATCACCACTAGTCACATCAAAGGAACCAAAAATATTATGGTCAACAAGAAACTTAAAAATAGTCATTTAAATAGGAAAACTTGTTTTCTCTTACCTATGAGCCGTTGGCGATCAAGCTCATATATTTTTAAAACAAACAAAAGAAAACAACATTTTTAAATCATTATCATCATAAACCTCATTATCAACATTTTCATCAACATCATCATCATCATAATCATTATAATCATCATCATAATAATTATCCTCATAATCATCATCATAATCATTATAATCATCATCATAATAATAATAATCATCATCATCATATCATCATCATAATAACCATAATTAAATAGGTCACAAAGTGAACATTGGTGAGATTTTACTCACCTCAAATCCAGTTGCGTCTTCGCACTCACAACACAAGTATATAGCTTAAAACCACACTCCACAAGTCACCTATTAACAAAACATTAACCTTAGTAACTAACAAAACAATAATATCCGACTCGAACCGAAACTCAAGTCCTAACCCACGAGCTTGTCACTCGAGACAAATCCTCTTCTTTGACCTCTAAAAGGTCGCCGAAACGTCCTACACATCCTATAGAACTACTAACCAGATTTTCATGTTCGGATTTACCCAAAATGGAACCAAATGAAACCTAGCACCAAGGGGAATCCCTAGCATACAATAATGGTAACCAAAACCTACAACCCACATATCCACACGTTCGTATAGAAGAGTACTACCTAACCAGCACCACAAAACACCACAGACACTACTGGACGCACCGCCACGCACTGCCCCAAAACTTCAGAATCACAACAAACTTCCAACATCAAACTTGTAGATTGAAGCAAGGGAAACATCTTTTATACCTGACATTTGAACCAAATCGGCCGGAAAGAGGCCGGAAACGTCGCCGGAAAAACGAAATCCACCACCGCCACTCTACATCGTGAGTCGAGCTTCAAGACCACCACAAGTCGAACCAGGACACCAAGGAGCTTCTATCCCGACAGATTTCAAGTCTCGTCGCCGCCGCCAGAGGTGAGAATTCCGGTCGGGTTGCAAACCAGGTTGCCGCCCTCACTGTGGCGCTCGATTAGCACCGATCCGGTCGAGTCATCCTCATTCACCAACACAGGGAGGATTGCGCCGAGGAGAGGAAGAGTTTCCGACCGGTGTCGCCGTCTGGGTCGGCCGGAGTTGGCCAGAAAAGACGGGTCGGGTCGGCCGGGTCCGGATCGTGTCAGCTGAAGAACTTTGATAGTTACGGTTCGGGGAGAGAGAGGGAAAGGGAGAAAGAGATGGTTCCGGAAAAAATGAAACGAAACCTAAAACTTTTCTTATTCAACCCTAAAATTTCATAAAGCCACGAACTTCCGCTGACAAAAAGTTTCTCATACGACATCCGTTTTATGCGTGTCATGTGTCTACGAACTCGTATCGACAAACTCTACAACTTTTGTGAAGGAAGTTTTCACAAATAACTTACAGAAAAGAAAGTTAACTTTTGGCCTTGTTGAGACAAGGAATCCCGCATAATTAGCATTGTTACCGCTAGACTGTTATGGTATTTAGTTAGTGTAGTCGATAGTCAGTAAACTACCTTCCCCGCCCATAGACCAGTTATGAAACTTGTAGACCGACATCTGGGCTACCTCACCATGGTGAAAAATCATCGGTACCACATCGGGAAGGTGCTCCTCCAAGTTCCACAAGAAGGCACCATGATAAGATAAATGCATAGTTAGTCCCACATCGGTAATGTGTAATAAGAGGAAACATTCCTTATCTATAAAAGGAAGGCTCCTCCTGTGTAGAAAGGACTTTTGACTCATTCTTACTCCCATATGGATATAGATATATGTGATGCTCCCTCTCCCTCCCCTACTCCTCCCGGGCGGGATGGATGGATGCTCTTGTAACACCAAAGGCCTATTGGCCATTATAGTTGATTCGTAAGTGGACGTAGCCATGTTCTCCAAGGCATGGTGAACCACTATATGCCCTTGTGTTGTCTACTGTTCATGTTCCAATGTGGTTCCGCATAGCCTACGGGTTCTTGCAGAAACAATTGGCGCCATCTGTGGGAATCATTACTAAAAGTCATGTTACTTTACCGCCCGAGAGGTATTCCACCGAGGCATTTCATTCAAATTCATGAGCAATAGGAAGAGGCCTCGCGTGGAAGCAAGGCCAGATAGCTCGCGTGGAAGCAAGGCCAGATAGCTCGCGTGGAAGCGAGGCCAGATGACCTCGCAGGGGAGTGAAGCGAGATGACCCTCCCGGGTTCTTTTTGTCATCGGGATTCTACCTAGATCAGAGCCACACCGGCTCATGCCCGATGCCTCCAGCCATCACCCGGAGATGATTCACCGGGACCCAGAGCTCAGTCTTGTCGAACGGGAGCTTCGCTAGTGACGACCCACTCCTCCCGCTGCCCGACCATCTTAAGGGATCTGCCTAGCATACTCGGGGTCCCATTGACAGATTGTCGGCAGTCCCTTTGCCTCCGAGATGGCGGAATCGGAGTTCAAGTTAAGTTCATGATCCCAGTTGGCCGAATTCATCAGGAGAGAGGGTTCATGTGGAAGTGAAGATCAATGGTCATTGGATCCGGGATACGCTTCCCGGCGGCTACTCGACATCCCCTCTCGTTGATTTGTCTGGTGCACAGCTGAAAAATTGCTATGGACACCCGGTGTGAGAGGTATGGGGTGAAGAAGAAAGAAACTTGAGAGATTAGCATTGACCGAGAGATTGGCAGGGGTGGCATCGCGTAGGAGATAGAGGCCTAGTATGGAAGCGAAGCAAGACGACTTCGCATGGGACACTTCGCCACAAGAAGAGGACTTCGCATGCAAAAGGGGGACAAGATGAGGCGAGCCCCGCATGGTTGGTTGACCGGATAAGAAAGCAATTATCTTTAATTGCACAGAAAGCTATATATGTGGTTCGCCAGTGGAAGAGTTGGCATGTGTTAAGGGTGGACCTCGCCTAAGTTATCACGCGAGCAGGATATGGACCACGCCTAAGATATCGCGCGAGCGAGATGTAGAACCTGATTACACAGTGGCCTTCACGTATTAGGCGAACTAAAATTATCAGGCGAGGGGGGAGTCCGCACTTATCAAAACAGTGACATGAGTTGCATGCGAGCTGACCTCGCGAGAAAATGTGCTACGCGAAGTGTTGACTTCGCACAGGCGGACCCCGCACGAGAGAAGGACCTTGTGAAGCGTTGACAACTCCACTGCAATCATGCCCGAGAGACATCCCTCCGAGAGGCATCATGTCCGAGAGACATCACGACCAAGAGACATCCCTCCGAGAGGCATCATGTCCGAGAGACATCATGACCAAGCGGCATCCCTCCGAGAGGCATTATGACCAAGAGGCATTCCACTGAGAGACATCATTCCCCAGATGGACACCCGGAGATATTTACCAGGAGAAAGTCAAAAAAAAAAAAAAAAAAAAAAAAAGGCTATGGCAACCCCACCGTACTGGCAACAAGGATTCATCGTCCGGGAGTAGTACGGGCCTGAATCTGCACCTCCTGTGTGCACCCATTCGGCAGCTATTTTCACAGATAAGTCCCGTCCAGATTATGATTGTTATAATCTCATTGGTTTGTGAAAATTCATAATATTCTACTTGCAAGTCAACTTGCATGTTTTGGCATTCCACCGGGAGAGAGGTATTCCACCGAGAGATAAGCATTCGACCAATATTGGCATTCCACCGGGAGAGAGGTATTCCACCAAGAGATAAGCATTCGACCAAGATTAGCATTCCACCGAGAGAGTATTACACAATCGCATAAACCATTTTGTTTTTCGATAATTATTATGCCATAACCATACTTGGCTAGCCCCATAATTGTGTTGATCATTTGTTCATTGTGAAGGTACAACAATCCCCCCCCCCTTGCCGAGTCAGTTTTGAGGCCGGGGTCGGGAGGGGCATTTTTTATCTTATAGGCGGACACAACAGCTCGCCTACTAATTTCATTACATATGCGCGAGATCCATCACACGTACATTTCGCCAAGATCGCAACGGGGCCATTATGTTCAAACTAAATGGCCAATAATTGGAAAGGCAAACATGATAGTAGTAAGTCCCGGATAAGTGTCACCGGGAGGAAGCATACAACAACTGCTAAGGAAATCTCGATTTCCAGATAAGAACTAACCGGAAGAAATATAGAACAACTGTTTCATGAGATTCTTATACCCGAGCAAGAACCAACGGGAAGCATGCGCACGAACTAGAAGGCATGCATACCGCCCTGGAAACATTTCAGTAGGAAGCAAGGTTGAAACAACTAAGCCTTGAGAGCTGTAAGTCCCTTGTACGACTCCTGAAGAGCGGGAGTTGGGCATGTCTGTATCATTCCCTTCACACGGAGAATAGTGGCCTGATAACCCACGCAGGGATAATACCCCGCGCTCGAGCAATAAAAACTAACGTGGAACGGCTCACTACCTTCCATCGCAACAATAATCCGTTCAAACATGTCCCGAGTACGAACTTTGGGGGACTATGATCGGGTACCCGTTAATAATTTGGCAAGCTCGCCCGGTAATGGAGTCCTGTGCGAAGCGAACTCCTACAAAGCTTGCATGCGAACTCACCTCGAGCGTAGTCTTTGTGTGCAGAGAGGACTTCACTGCTCGCGCGGTAGTCATGGCATTGTGCGTGGAGCAGACTGTTGAGTTCGCGTGGTCACTGGCACGCGGAGCGAACCCAGCTCGCGTGGTAGTCGTGGCACGCGGAGCGAACTCAACAGCTCGCGTCGTGGTCATGGCACGCGGAGCACACTTGTCAGCCCGCGTGACCTGTTTAGTGTTTTTGCGTGAGGCGAACTCCTCATCTCGCGCATAGTCATTGTAGCCTTTCTACGCGGAGCAAACTCCTCAGCTCGCGTGTAATCCTTGTACGCGGAGCGGACTCCCTTAGTTCACGTGTGAGTATTGTACGCGGAGCGGACTCCGCAGCTCGCGTGTACTCATTGTTCGCGCGAGGCGGACTCAGCTCGCCCGAGTGTCAACCCTCCTGGCGAGACGGACTCCTCAGCTCACGTGTATTCATTGTACGCGAAGCGAACTCAGCTCGCCCGAGCGTCAGCCCTTCTGTGCGGAGCGGACTCCTCAGCTTGCGTGCCTCCTCAGCTCGCCTGGTAGTGTCAGCCTTTCTGTGCGAGGCGGACCCGTTCAACACACGTCTTGAGTACGGACTTGGGGGGACTGGGACCGGGTCTGTGTTGGGGACATATGACTGGTCTATGGGCATTTTGTATATTAAGTCCCCACTCAAGATGTGTCTTGAACAGGAACTTGGGGGAACTTGTAGTCGGTAGTTAGTAAACTACCTTCCCCGCCCGTAAACCAGTCATGAAACTTGTAGACCGACGTCCGGGCTACCTCACCATGGTGAAAGATCATCGGTACCACATCAGGAAGGTGCTCCTCCAAGCTCCACAAGAAGGCACCATGATAAGATAAATACATAGTTAGTCCCACATCGGTAATGTGTAATAAGAGGAAACCTTCCTTATCTATAAAAGGAAGGCTCCCCCTGTGTAGAAAGGACTTTTGACTCATTCTCACTCCCATATGGATATAGATATATGTGATGCTCCCTCTCCCTCCCCTACTCCTCCCGGGCAGGATGGATGGATGCTCTTGTATCACCAAAGGCCTATTGGCCATTATAGTTGATTCGTAAGTGGACGTAGCCATGTCCTCCAAGGCATGGTGAACCACTATATGCCCTTGTGTTGTCTACTGTTCATGTTCCACTGTGGTTCCGCATAGCTTATGGGTTCTTGCAGAAACAGTTAGCTTACTATCTTTGTATTTAGTTAGCTTCCTAACCAATCCCTGAATTAGTGCATAGGGTCTGTATAAATATGTACAAGCATTGTATGCTAATTTTGATGCAATACAATACATTCAAACATCTATCTCTTGATGGTATCAGAGCAGTACGCTCTTGAGACCTAAGACCCTAGAACCCTAGATTCCAAAACACAATACCCCTTGGGAAAAAACGAGGAACTGCCAAAGCTTGAATCAGGAGGTAGCCACTCTTCCCAAGCAATAGTTCCTAAGCCATTGGAGAAACCAAGACACCCGCTCTATCTCCACCATTCAGATCAACCTGGTGCCGTCCTCGTGACACAGCCACTGGTGGAGGACAATTACAACAACTGGTCACAGTCTATGTCCATGGCCCTTATGATCAAAAACAAGAAGGGTCTGATTGATGGGACTATGAAACGTCCGGTTGAGAATGAAGACGAACAGCAGCAATGGGATCGGTGTGACACCATGGTCAAGACCTGGCTACTAGGCGCCATGTCAAAAGAAATCTCGAGAAGTGTCATGCATTGCAAGCATGCTGCAGGTATTTGGTCTGTACTTAAGGAAAGGTTCTCACATACTAACACAGTACAATTGTTCTATATAGAGAATGCCATAAGAGACTGTCAGCAGGATTCGAGTTCTGTGACTACCTTCTTCAATAAATTGAAGGGGTTATGGGATGAGAAAGACTCGTTGTGTGCATTCCCTGCCTGCACATGTGATGCGGCTCCTGAGGTCAAGGCCTACATGGACACACAAAAGACCATGCAATTCCTGATGGGGCTGAATGAGAGTTTCGGGGCACTCCGAAGCAATGTGATAACTCTAGATCCTCTTCTTGCTGTCAACAAAGTGTATGCCATGGCGTTACGCCATGAGAAGCAAGCAGATGCATCGAATGGGAAGGCACATGCGCCTGTCGAAGCTTCTGCTTTCAATGTGAAGAAGTTCAACAAATAGCCAACAAAGTTTGAAGGAGAGAAAAGATGTGAGATATGCAACTACACCAACCATAGCACCAAGAATTGTCGTGCACAGATCAAGTGCACCTACTGCAAGGGACAAGGGCACACACAAGAAACCTGTCGGAGAAAGAGAAATGCAAGAATCAATCAGGCTTCCTCATCCAATGAGGACATGAGTGACTTTCCACTTTCAAAGAGTGAATGTCACCAGATGATGGGGCTCCTGAACAAGATGAAAAATGGAGGGGCTCAAGCTGATGGGAACCAGCTACTGGAGATGATGAACACGGTCAAGCAATCGGCTGTGAATGTGGTTGGTAACACTCCTAACTATGAGGAGCTTTCAGGTAAAGCAAAGAAACACTCTAAGAATGTGTCATGGATCCTAGACAGTGGTGCTAGTGATCACATAGCCTGTGATATTGCTTTATTATCTACCTATAAGCCTGTGCATAATCATCTCGTGAAACTGCCAAACGGCTCAACATTGCGAGTATCACATGTTGGAACCGTGAGATTTAGCTCCCAACTCATCCTCCACAACGTCCTTTGTGTCCCTTTGTTTTACCTGAACATCATTTCCATAAGCAAACTTTCCCATGATTCATTTTATATCACCATTTTTCTAAGACAAGTCTGTTTCATTCAGGACCTACAATCGGGGAAGATGATTGGGACGGGAGCTAAGGATGAAGGACTATACTACCTCAAATTGCGAAAGGAAGGAACATGCAATGTAGTAAGAATTCAAACACCTGACTTGTGGCACGAGAGACTTGGGCACCCTTCTAGCAAAGTTTTCAATTCCTTTCCTTTTCTTGCAAATAAATCTTGCACTGCAAGCAATTGTCATATCTGTCGTTTGGCTAAGCTTACTAAACAACCTTTCCCTTTGAGTATTACTTCAAGTGTTTGTTGTTTTGAATTGATCCATGTTGACATATGGGGGGGCTATCATGTTCCCACTCTATCTGGGGCACAATACTTTCTCACCATAGTCGATGACCATTCCCGCAACACTTGGGTTTACCTTATGAAATATAAGTCTGAAGCAAGAAAACTCCTCATAAACTTCATCATCCTTGTCGAAAACCAATTTGGGAAACGAGTTAAGACAGTTCGAAGTGATAATGGCCCTGAGTTTAAGTGCTTAGATTTCTACTCCACTAAAGGAATAACACACCAAACCAGCTGCATCAACACACCTCAGCAAAATGGGATAGCCGAGCGCAAACATAGACACTTATTGAATATTGCTCGTGCTCTCCTCTTCCAAGCTATACTTCCAAAAGAATTCTGGGGTGAAGCCATCCTCACAGCCACCTATTTGATCAACCGAACTCCCACACCACTTCTAAAGGGCAAAACTCCTTTTGAGAAGCTTTTTGCCAAAGAACCAAACTACTCTCATCTTAAAGTGTTCGGTTGTAGGTGTTTCACTTCCACACATCCTCTCAAACCTACCAAGTTCGATCCAAGGTCAAAGGCGTGTATCTTCGTAGGCTATCCTTATGGACAGAAGGGATATCGAGTGTTTAGTTTGGATGATCAGAAGATCCTAGTATCACGGGATGTCATTTTTCATGAGAGTGAGTTTCCATATCTGGAAGATACTTCTCATTCCTTACCATTCAATTTTGGAGATTCCATTCCTTCCTAGTATACCTTTCCATTCCCAACCTCATCTCCATTTCATGATGATCCAATCGCATCTCCATCCACCAATTCTGTTGCCATTCCAACTCAATCTTCTTTCATAAATGACATTCCACACTCAAACTCAAACTCTAGCCAGACTGAACAACTAGGAACAGACACAGATACTGCATTAAATGCAAACCCTAACCCTGTTATCTCTGAAACCACCTCACCACAACTCACTTCACCAGAACCTAGGCGTGGTAGGCGTGCCCCAAAGATCCCTACTACATTGCAGGGCTTCCATATTAAGGCAGTACTTCCCTCGCGCCTTGCACAGTCATCTTCCACGAACGAGGTTGCACCATCAGGTACCATACACCCCATCTCTAGTGTTTTATCTTATGCTAATCTCTCCTCTAGTCACAAAGCTTTCACAGTCAACATCACTCTAGAGAAGGAACCCCGTAGCTTTTCACAGGCAATGTTGGATCCGAAATGGTGCCAAGCCATGAATGAAGAGATTGAGACTCTCCAGAGAAACAACACCTGGAGTTTGGTACACTTACCAGCCAATAAGAAGCCTATTGGCTGCAAATGGGTGTATAAGATCAAACACAAGCCTGATGGAACGGTGGAGTGATACAAGGCACGCCTAGTAGCCAAAAGGTATAGCCAGGTGGAAGGCATCGATTACAGGGAGACATTCGCACCTGTGGCTAAGCTGACCACAGTCCGTGCCCTCCTCAGTCTAGCAGCAATCCAAGGCTAGCACTTACACCAGCTGGATGTGAATAATGTGTTCCTCAATGGTGATCTCTATGAAGAGGTGTATATGCAGTTGCCTCCTGGATATGGCCTCAAGGGGGAGCATTGAGTCTGTCACCTACACAAGTCACTATATGGATTAAAGCAAGCCTCACGGCAATGGTCTTGAAGCTCACTACAGCCCTTCAAGATGCAGGATTTCGGCAATCTTGGTCCGATTATTCACTGTTCGTTTCTAGGTCACATGGCAGTTTCACCGCATTATTGGTGTATGTTGATGATGTTATACTTGCAGGCAATGACATTCAGCACATTGAGGCAACCAAGCAGCTTCTTGGGAAACAATTTAAGCTCAAAGATATAGGGAAGCTAAAATATTTCCTTGGGATCGAAGTGGCTAGGTCAAGGGCAGGAATAGTTCTAAGCCAAAGAAAGTATGCTTTAGAGGTGCTTGAGGACTCAGGATTTCTTGGTTCCAAACCTACAAAGTTTCCAGTTGAACAGAATTTGTCATTGACCACGGATGAAGGGAGTTTGATCCATGATGCTTCCCAATACAGGAGACTTGTGGGAAGACTCATCTATTTGACAATCACCAGGCCTGACCTTGTTTACGCAGTGCACATCTTGAGTCAGTTCATGGAGAAGCCAAGACAGCCTCACTTGGAGGCAGCATACAAGGTGCTGCGTTATATAAAGTCTACTCCTGGACAAGGCATTTTATTACCCTCCACAGGCTCACTAGAGCTCAGAGCCCATTGTGACGCAGATTGAGCAAGGTGCAGGGATACAAGGCGTTCAATAACAGGCTACTGCATCTTCCTTGGGAATGCTTTGATATCCTGGAAGACTAAGAAGCAAGGGACAATGTCAAGATCAACTGCTGAGGCTGAGTACCGATCCATGGCCACAACATGTTGTGAAATCACATGGCTGCGCAACGTATTGAAGGATTTGAACGTTGATCACCAGGCCGCAGTAAAGCTTTTATGTGATAACCAGGCAGCGTCCAATCCAGTATTCTATGAAAGAACAAACCACATTGACATAGACTGTCATGTGGTTCGTGAGAAAGTGCAGAGAGGCATCATTAAGACTTGTCATGTCCGAACACATGAACAACCAGCTGACTTGTTCACCAAGCCTTTGAGTTCAAAGCAGTTCACAGTGTTCTTAAGCAAGTTGGGTTTGATTAACATCCACTCCAACTTGAGGGGGAGTGTTGAGACAAGGAATCCCGCATAATTAGCATTGTTACCGTTAGACTATTATGGTATTTAGTTAGCTTACTATCTTTGTATTTAGTTAGCTTCCTAACCAATCCCTGAATTAGTGCATAGGGTCTGTATATATATGTACAAGCATTGTATGCTAATTTTGATGCAATACAATACATTCAAACATCAATCTCTTGACTTAAAAGTCAAAACACCTAAAAATTACTCCTGAAACTTCAACTTCGCACAACCAAATAAGTATTTTCATAAATAATCCTTCATCAATTTTGGAAATAATATAAGGAAATTGATATAAAAATCTGGGGTATTACAAAAATTCAGCCAAATCAGGTTGATAAGGGGTCCGTTCTTTGTAGCATGTCTATACAACCTACCTTGGTAAATCGGATTGTTCAAGCACAAGCACATGATAAGTTGCTACAAAATAAGATAGCAGATTTGGTAGTTGATTTGATTGACGATTGTCCAACATAATGGTATGTGGGAAGTGATGGTGGTTTGAGATTTCGTGGCAGATTATGTGTTCCTAATGTGGCTGAACTTGAAAGGGAGATCCTTGATGAGGCGCATAGATCACGTTATACTATCCACCCCGGTAATACTAAGCTATATATGGACCATCGAAGACAATATTGGTGGGATGGCATGAAACAAGAGATTGCTGATTTCGTGTCAAAGTGTCTAACTTGCCAACAAGTGAAGGCAGAACACCAGAGGCCAGCAGGGATGTTGAAACCACTCACTATTCCAATATGGAAGTGGGAGAATATCACTATGGACTTTGTAGTTGGATTTCCAAAGTCTAAACTTGGGCATGATGCAATATGGGTCATTGTCGATCGGTTGACAAAGTCAGCTCATTTCATTCCTATTTGTGTCACATATTCAGTAGATACTCTATGCAAATTATACATACGTGAAGTTGTTCGACTTCATGGTGTTCCAGTCTCTATTGTCTCTGATAGAGACACGCAGTTCACATCTCAGTTTTGGCGTAGTTTTCAGAAGGCCATGGGCACCTCATTAGATCTTAGTACTGCTTTTCACCCACAAACGGATGGTCAAACAGAACGCGTTAACCAAATAATTGAAGACATGCTTCGAGCTTGTATTTTAGATTTTAGGGGTAGTTGGGAAGAACACATACCACTAATGGTGTTTGCTTATAACAATAGTTACCACTCAAGTATTGGTATGGCCCCTTATGAAGCTCTTTATGGCAGGCCTTGTCGCTCACCTATTTGTTGGGCTGAAGTTGGTGACGGCGCATTATTGAGGCATGATATGGTTCAGGTGACAACTAAGAAGATAGCAGTGATTAAGGATAAATTGAAAACAACACAAAGCCGACAAAAGAGCTATGCATATTTAAAGAGGCGAAGGGTAGAGTTCAAGGTGGGAGACCATGTTTTCTTGAAGGTTTCACCAACGAAAGGTGTTATGAGATTTGGGAAGAAAGAAAAATTATCACCGAGGTATGCAGGGCCTTTTGAGATCTTAGAGACAGTTGGTGACTTGGCATATTGACTGGCCTTACCGCCTAGTTTATCTGGAGTATACAATGTGTGACATGTGTCAATGTTGAGAAAATATATACGAGATGAATCACACAGGATTGACTATAGTACCATAGTGTTGAACAAAAATGCTACCTATGTTGAGTCACCTGTGTGCATTGTTGATCGAATGACAAAGCAGCTTCGTCGAAAGGAGGTTGCGTTAGTCAAGGTTTTATGGAGTCACCATGATGCAGGTGATGCTACATGGGAACTAGAATCCGAAATGAGAATTAGATATCCACACTTGTTTGTTGAGGCAGGTAAACAAATTTCGATGACGAAATTTTTTTTTAAAAGGGTAGATTGTAATGATTCAGTTTTTGTTTCTTACATAGGAATATATATCTACATTGGTACATGTTTATATAAATATAAAGGTATTTATTTATTTTTCTTTCTAGTAAAGATGGGTAGTGGTTACTGGTTAGTTTTCTCTTTCTTTTTAAAAGAAGGACCGAGTAGCAAAAAAAAAAAAACAGTTGAAAGGGATTAGTGGAGCAGTTAACTTGACTGATTTTGGGAATTTGGTTTTGTTGAGGCAGCTTCTGGGAATAGGGAGAGGACAGACGGTTTGGAGGAGAGGTTGGAGAACTGAAGTCTTGCGTTTGGGAGAAGTATTAGGTGAGTAAAACTTCAGAAATTTCTTAGTCCAATGATTATAGATGTTCTTCTTTTCCTCTTTCATTGTTTCCGATAGTCCATAGATATAGTTGTTGCTTTGCCATTGAGGATTTAACATTCTATTGATAGGAACTTGAATTTTAGGGATGCTTGGTTGTATGATATCTGGGTTCAGTTGAATTTCTTTTCTCTATGGTTTGGTTCGAATTTACTGTAATTGGTCAATTTAGCATCCTTGTTTGTCTTTAAAATCATGATTTGATTGTACAGTTGTGTTGGGCATTTTGAGTAGTATAAAAATCAACATATTATTTGCGTAATTTGATTGAGAATTGAGGAAGTTATAGTAGTGTGAAGTTATTCTTGTTTGTTTCTCTTCTATATTAATCCAGATGGGTTCGAGGACTCTTTTGGTTCATTGAACTTATTGATTAAGTATGAAGCACACACAACATTGTAGAAGGTTCCTTCATGATTCAATAGGATCAAGAATCACCTCAAACGGATAAGAACTGAAACTTGTAGAGAACTTTGAGATAGGAAGGTTGCATCAAATTTTCTGGTATGAACATCTGAAAGAAATCTGAGTTCTTTTTAGAGTCAGTTAACAATGCTTTTATGGAATCCACAAATGCTTAGCACTTAGACTTCTTAATATCAAACTTTAGTTATGTCTTGTACTTGCAATGTAAATTCTGATACCTTGAGTCATATGATGCATATGTCAATTCCCAGCAATCGATCATGGTTATATTTTTCACTTTTGTGAATATTATGTTTTAAAGCAAATACGGAATTATTAATCTACGTACATTGATGTTCTTGATTTGGTTATATTTACTTGTGTGGACACCTGCATAATTTACTTTGTGTCATCAGTATGGTAATGTATCATTGTAGTTACAATTGATGAAAGGTTAGAATACCTTGAGTACCTTGTAGAATGGGTGAGTTTGATCCCACAGTGAGCAAGCAGGGAACAAGAATAGTCCCCGGAGTGAAAAGCCTCATAACAGTTAGTGCACTAGTCTGTCGTTGTCAATTCAGTATTATTTTGTGCGGTCTGGTTCAACATGGTGAGTTGATCCGTGTTAGAGCAGTACCCTACTTGGTGAGTTGATCCATGTGGGTGTTATAGATGAGGACTCTTTGTGTCTTCATAAATCGAATTGTGTAATGCTGCAAGGTTAGTCATTTGTCTTGAGTTTGTATATGTGTTAGCTAGAGTGGTACATCATCTCTAAATATTGTTTTGTATGAGACTTACTGTCTGTTATCATTAGAAGTCTTATGTATTGTTATATTAGAAATTGTTCATCATATTCTTATGAGATATTCTCCTGTATTAAGTAATATGTCAGTGTATAATAGTCTGTTGTGTAGTTTTGCTCATACAAGCTTCATAAGCTTACCGGGTTTTCTTTTCTTTTGTGAACCCGGTACACCATTGTATGGTGTAAGGAGTGACTTTGCAGGGAGTCAGTCTTGAAGGGTAACAAGAAGCGTTCAGGAGTAGTAACTGACGGCTACCACTTGCTTGGAAAGTGAGTGACATGATTCCTATGTAAATTTCCTAGATTTCTTTTTGCACTTTCGCTAAAAGGTGTAGAGTTTGATATCGTACCTTCAAAATGGTTGTAAGGTTTATGATTTTAATCTTTACTTTCAGGCATTCTTGAATAATTAATTATTCCTTGCATTGGATAATCATATTCCGATTCACACATAAATTTTATTGGTTTTGATATTTTACTTCAAAGCATAAAATTTGGGGATGTGACAAGAAAACCATTGTTATATCAAGAGCACGGTATGAATGGACGCATTTGCGCCTTCAGGATTTCAACTCTGTCACTGATTTCAATTCTGCTATGCATCTAATTACCTCCCAATCAACTAAAATTATGTGGAGAGACTGTCAGTGAAGATAACAATTCGAAAAGACGTTTTCGACTTTTCATGCCACAAACTTGGTTCTGCAGCAAAATAATCAGCTCCTAATGAAAAACCACCACTCTCGCCCTACTAGGTCTCATCCCATACCTGAGGTGAATGTTGTTTCTACTGGTGGTCATGGCAATAGACAAGGCTACAAGCATGGCAATACTAGTGCTCGTTTTAAGGGAGATGACCACCAATGACCAAATGGTAAGAGACGACAAATTCGTCGCTTAAGATTCATCACATATGACTCGTCTCTTAGGTTCTTAGGCGACAAAAATTACTAATTCGTCGCTTAAATATATATGAAGCAACGAATTATGTTTCTTCGCTTATGTTCTTATGTGACAAATAAAAATCACTTAGGCGACAAAGCATTTCGTCGCTTAAGAGTTGTGAAATGTGAAAAAAAAAAAAATTCATTTAATTTTTATTTCATTTAACATTATTATTTTAAAAATTATATTAAATTCTGAAATTTTCAGTTTCTTTTTTTTCTTTTTAGCTTCTTTTTCTTTTATTAACTTTTCTCCGACCACCACGCTCTACCACCTCTACCACACTCCTCTGACCTCTCCCCACCAAAACAATCACCGTCGGCGCCCCATTCGTCCTCGTAATTGTAATCCTCCGACAACGATGTAAAAAGAGTTTTCCGGAGTGATCCGAGGGAGAGAGGAGGACCCAAATCTGATGAGGGAGAGGAGAGGAGGACCTAGATCTGAGGGGGCGGTGGAACCGAAGCCTACTATGCTGCCAGATTGCTTGAGGGAGAGGAGAGGAAGACCCAAATCGATGTTGACGAATCCCAGATTGCTTAGCGGGGCTGAGGACGGAGCCGTCGAAGATTTGTGGAGCAGTCGAGGAAGATGAGGTCGCTCTTAAAGACAGTGAGGGAGTGCTTGGTGCGGTGAGGGAGGACAGGGTGCTTGACAGAGATGGTGTTCTGTCAATGGAGTTGTCGACGGCAGAGGAGAGGTGAAGAACTAAATGGGGAAAAGAATAGGGTTTGAGAGAGAACTGGATTTGGGGAAAAATGGGGTTTGAGGAACTTTAAGTAGAAGGATAAGTTGAAATTGCCCCCCAAATGTTTGTGGAAATTTTTGAAAAATTTCATTTAAAATTGCTCGAAAAATTCTATAAAGATTGCCGCCAAAATTTTGGCCACTTGACCAACGAAAATTACCAATTTTGTCGCCTGTGCCCAAAGTTTCTTTAAAGAAAATGCCACTAATCTAGTAAATTTACTATTTTTCCATAAGTACTTTTCCCCTGTCTCATTCATGTTTAGTAATTAAACAAATATTCATAAAAAATAAATACGAATGGAATGAAATTATTATGAGAAATCACTCATATTTAATAACGAATATTTTTTAATAAATGCAATAAAAGTTTACAACATTATACTAAAAATACGTTTAATACAAATTCTACAAAAAGTTGCATAATTTCCTTTCATCGGTTATCATAATTATGGACATTATACATCATTTTGATTCTTGTCAATATATAGAATATGTTTCAAAATAAAAACAAACTTAACACAAATTGAACACAATTCGGTTTGATTTATTCTTCAATCGATCATGGTAATTTTCTAATAATCATAAATAGTTAAAAGAATGAAAACGATTGTGAAATAATTTTCGTAAATTTATTTCTCCAAAATATAAGTGTGTACGCTTCATGAAGCATATTTTATCTACTCGACGAAAAAAATTTAAAATTTAAATACAAAATATCAATAGAAGTTCAACTAGTTTTATGTGGACCAAAGTGGTATTACTTAAGTGTTTGTATGTGTTATGTTCATGAAACAAGTATATTAGGAATATTGAATTAGAACAAAATGACCGTTAGATATAATTAATACGACAAGATATGTATGTAGAACAAATTTTGATCAATTTGAAGTTCGTTAAGCCTTTGATCACGTTAGTCAACTCTAAAATGAAAATTCCTACGAAACAAATACGTTTATAATCAATTCTTCGTAACTCCGTTTTTTGAACCGTTAACGTTCACAGTCCTATTATTGGTTACTCCATTAGCTCATCAAAAAAAATTATGAAAAAAAAGAGTTAGTTTACACGCTCATGCTCCTTGAAAAATTTTATGCATAGGCACTTAATTAAGTAACAAAATAGCTAGATTTCGTCTCCTAAGTGTAAACTTAAGAGACAAATATGTCTTTGGTGGCTTAAGTTTTACACATAAGAGACAGTTTATAGGTGTCGTCGCTTAAGTGATCACTTAGGCGACGAAAAGTTGTGTTTGTCTCTCAAGTGACAACTTAAGCAACAAATTTTATTTCTGTCTCTTAAGTGATCACTTAAGCGACATAATTATTTTGTCTTGATAAAATTCATCGCTTAAGCATTCTTTTCTAGTAGTGAGCCTAATATTGTGAGTGAACGTTTGTTTTAAATTAAATGCATGCAATGGTTTTATGTTCAACGATTGATTTTATTTTACTGAATCTAAATTTGTGGAATTGTGTAATACCCTAGATTTTCATACCATTTTCCCTATATTATTCCCATATTTAATGAAGGATTATTTATGGAAATTTATTTTTGGGTTATGCGTAGTTGAAGTCGGGGGAGTTTATTTAAGGTGCTTTGACGTTTAAAAGACCAAAAAGTTGACTTTATTTTTCATAAATTATCTTCAAAAACTTCTTTCATGAAAGTTGTAGAGCTCGTCAATACGAGTTCGTAGACATGCGGCACGCATGAAACGGACATCGGATGAAGAAGTTATGGTCAGAGGAAGTTAGTTTCCTGGTTTGGAAAGTTTATAAGTATAAAAATGTGGGGGAGTTAAATTGGAAACTATTTCAGTCTCTCTCTCTCTCTCTCTCTCCCGACCCTCTCTCTCACCCTCTCTTCTCCAACTGATTTCTATCTCCTCCGGCCACCAAATTGGACGCCGCCGGTTTCATTGGGTTGGCACGGGTCTCCTCTCCACTGCTGGGGCAGCCTTGTTCGCCGTCGCGCCGCCTGGAAGCCGCCACGAAGTGGCGGAGCGGCTGCTGTTCCGCCGGAAAGCCGGCGATTTCGACGCCGATTCTGGCCAAGTTTAGGTGAGTCTTGCTCTCCTCTCTCTTCTAGAGATGTTCTTACCCCTTTGGTGATCTACAAGTTTGAAACCTCAGGTATTAAAGTAGTTCACCATGCTTTAATCTACAAGTTTCATGTTTTGAGTTTCCCCAAATCTTGAAGTATGTGGAGGCGCGTGAGGCTCACTCGCCGCCGCTTGTGGCGGCACGTGGGAGCACGTCCGGGCAGGGTAAAGGCTTTGGTTGCCGTGTTAGCTAGTCTTTGTTGTTGCTAGGGTGTGTTGGTGTGTGAAGATTTAGTGTTGATAGTTTTTTTTTTTTTGCATTGTAGGTGCTAAGTTGGTTCTTGGTGTTTGTTAGGTAGGAAACTTGAAAAATTGGATCTTGGAGGTAGTGTGGTTGTTGTTGAGTGTCCAATGACCTTTGGAGGTCTTGGAGGAAGGATTGCCCTTCTTTGGGCAACCTTTAAGTTAAGGATACTTTGATCCTTGTTGTGTTTTTACTAAGGTTTTAATTGTGTATTTTTAGGTGGCTTGTGAGGTTGTGGTTAGCTTGGCTCTTGCGTTTTTGTGAAGACGTAGCGGGAGTATTTAGGTGAGTAAACCTCACCAAGGTTCACTTTTGAACTAAGTTTAATTATGGTCATTTGAGGAGGATAATGATTATGATGTGATTTAATATTTTGCTATTATTAGTTTTAAAAATATATGAGCTTGATCTTCAACGGCTCATAGGTAAGATAAAACAAGTTTTCCTTATGTGTTATTTCAAGGTTCATGACCAAAATTTTATTAATTTGTGATATGCTATTTTTATGGAATAATTTATATTGTTCATATAATTATATCCTTGTGAATGATATAATCTTATGATGTGGAGCTTGTGTTGTTGATAATAATGTTGTGACATGATGATTGTTGGATAAATAGCCTAACCGGGTTCCAATCCTTTAATTGGGTGATTGGTTACGGTTAAGATGTTATTTATTATTTTGTGTTTTGGTTTTGGACAGTCAAACCGGGTTCCAAGCCTTTGGCCGGGTGATTGGTTACGGTTATGAATTAGAGCTCTAGTCCGTCTGTCGGTGTAGGTCATGGGAGATACTTGATGGTATCTGGGACCCATGGGTACACATATTGTTGTTGTAGGTCATGAGGAGTATTTATTAAATATCTGGGACTCATGGGTACATTTCTTGTTAATGTGTGGTTTTTAATTATTGATCAAATTTCACTTTTTGGTATGTTGGATGTGTTAAATGTGTTATTTTTGAGCTTACTCATACGGGCTTTTTAGCTTACCGGGTTTGTTATTCTACAATACCGGTGCACCAATTCTTGGTGTAGGGGTTAGACCTGCAGGTGAGGATCAGCAGGGTTGAGGCGGAGGCGTAGTGGCATGGTTCTCCATATTTTTGTCAGACTTTGTATAGTTTTAGATTTGAGTAGACAGTATTAAAATCATTAGATTGTTCTCATGTTCTTGTTTTGCATGTTATGTAAACAAGGAAGTGTAATCTTAATTCAGTGATAGATTTCGTGGAAATTTCTATTCTGTAATTGAGTTTTTGTTTTTGTTGTTGTAGTTGTTATTGTTATTGTTGTTGAAACAGGTTGGGATGTTAATATTTTAAGTTAGATCATGCCAAAAATTTTGAAAATTCTCTTTCAAAAATTGGGGTGTGACAGTTGGTATCAGAGCGTAGGTTTACATATTTGGTGATAATCAATACTTCAGAGTGATGGCCCGACTGCAGCGGATCACAGTCATAAGCTCTTCGGTATTGATATGTCATTGGGTATGTGAAGGGTAGGTGTCGCCTCTAGGTCAATAGGATGTCAGAGTAGAGAATACTCTGTTAGTGGTTCTCGAATCTTTGTGTTCCATCTTGAGTTTCTATCTTGGTTAATAAATGTCGCATTTGACTTATACTTTGGTTTAAGTTTTATGCATGAGTTAACCAAGGTTTACTTGCTCCTTAGGTGATGGATCCTCCGCGAGGAAGAACTAGAGGCCGAGGTAGGGCCAGAGGAGTAGGTAGGGCCAGAGGCAGAGGTAGAGCTCCACCTGTGGATGACTTCTTTGAGGAGGAAGTGGTGTTAGAGATGCCAGTGCCAGTTGTGGTGGATGATGGTCTACGTCTGGCTAGGCTGGCTCAGGGTATCATCAGGTTAGGAGCGCCTTCCTTTCTGGGAGGTACAGACTACCTTGTGGCTGATCATTGGATAGAGGGCATCGAGACATACTTCACCATGATCACTTGTACGGAGATTGAGAAGATGCGTATTGCTACGTTTCTTCTCAAGGATGAGGCACGGGTATGGTGGAGTGGGGTAGAGAGATCTCGAGATGTGACCACCCTGACTTGGGGGGGGGTTTGTCCAGCTCTTTCGGGAAAAGTATTTTCCTGATACAGTGAGGGAGCAGTTAGAGCTTGAGTTCATAGCTTTGGTGGAGGGCTTGATGAGTGTCAGGGATTATGAGGCCCGGTTTTCTCAGCTGTATCGTTTCGCTAGAGAGATGGATGCAGTAGATTTGGCACGGAAGTTCATTCGGGGTTTGCAGCATGAACTCCGGAAGTTGGTGACTTCCCATCGGTTTGCTACTCTAGCAGAAGCGGTGGGGAGTGCCCTTACAGTTGAGCAGGAAGAGGCCATGCATGAGACTGAGAGGCATAGAGATGTTCAGGGGAAGGGCAAGGCCCTGGCAGGGAGTAGCAGTTCAAGGTACCACAGAGGTGGTTTTGGGAAGAGGCAGCGGACTCATCAGCTGGCTCCAGCTAGAGCAGCAGCTGCACCTATTAGGGCTCCACCTATTAGGCAGGCAGCACCCTTGAAGTGTTTCAACTGTGGTGAGCTGGGACACTTCTCTTCGGCATGCACGAAGCCCAGGAGGCAGGGATGCTTCACATGTGGGCAAGCAGGCCATTTTGCTAGGGATTGCACCCGACCTCAGGCTGGAGGGCATGGTAATCAGCAGAGGCCGTTACTTCCAGCACCAACCAGAGTGTATGCCATTGGTCAGCGTGGTGCAGGAGTGGAAGGTACCATTCTTGTTTATGATCTGCTTGCTACAGTTTTGTTTGATAAGGGGGCAACCCATTCCTTCATATCTAGCTCGGTGGTGAGGGCATTAGGCTTGACTCTGACACCACTTGCTAGATCATTGTGTGTTTCATCGCCTCTCGGTGTTTCTATCGAGCTAGGCACTTTGTGTGGTGCTTGTCCTTTAGTGATTAGTGGGAGAGAGTTCCTTGCATCTCTGATTGTGATTCCAGACCGCTCTTATGATGTGATTTTGGGAGTGGATTGGCTAAGGCCAAACCATGCTGTGATTGACTGTTTTGATATGGTGGTGTCATTTCATGTTCCTGGACAGCAGAGCTTTCGCTATCGTTGTCATAGGTCGGACACGGCCATGTGGGAAGGAGTGTTAGCTCACATTGAGGCTATCGGTAGTACCGTGGGTATTGCGGATATTGCAGTAGTCTCTGAGTTTAGTGATGTGTTTCAGGAGATTCAGGGATTACCTCCTAAGAGGGTAGTGGAGTTTACTATAGATGTGGTACCAGGTACTTCACCGGTATCAAAGACTCCTTATCAAATGGGGAGAACTGAACTTCAGGAGTTGAAGGTTCAGATTGAGGGTCTTCTTGAGCAGGGATTCATTAGACCTAGCACCTCGCCTTGGGGTGCACCAATATTGTTTGTGAGGAAGAAGGATGATACACTCCGGTTGTGTGTGGATTACCGGGAGTTGAACAAGGTGACCATCAAGAATAGGTATCCCTTGCCTAGGATTGATGATTTGTTTGATCAGCTTAGAGGTGCTACGGTATTCTCTAAGATTGACCTGAGGTCCGGTTATCACCAGTTGAGGGTGAAGGAGGAGGATATTCCGAAGACCGCTTTCAAGACTAGATATGGGCATTATGAGTTTGTTGTTATGCCATTTGGTCTGACCAATGCGCCTGCTGCTTTTATGGATTTGATGAACCGCATGTTCAGTCCTTATCTGGATGTGTTTGTGGTAGTATTTGTAGATGATATTTTGATTTACTCCAAGACCTTGGAGGATCATGATAGGCATCTACGGATCGTATTGCAGGTTCTTAGAGAGGCTAAATTGTATGCTAAGTTTGAGAAGTGTGAGTTTTGGAAGGAAGAGGTCAAGTTCCTTGGTCATGTAGTATCAAAGGAGAGGATTTCGGTGGATCCCTATAAAGTGGAGGCTGTGTTGAATTGGAGTCGTCCCACTATTCCTACGGAGATCCGTAGTTTCCTTGGGTTGGCAGGATACTACCGGAGATTTATTGAAGGATTTTCTAGTATTGCCTCTTCTTTGACCAAGTTGACAAAGAAGAATGCCAAGTTTGTGTGGACCGATGAGTGTGAGAGGGCATTTGAGGAGTTGAAGACTAGGTTGACTACAGCCCCAGTGTTGGTCATTCCTATTAGTGGTGTTGGCTATGTTGTCTATAGCGATGCATCTCACCGGGGTTTGGGCTGTGTGTTGATGCAGCTTGGTGGTGTTGTGGCATATGGCTCTAGACAGTTGAAGGTTCGTGAGAAGAATTACCCCACTCATGATCTAGAGCTAGCTGCAGTAGTATTTACCTTGAAGATTTGGATGCATTACTTGTATGGAGAGAAGTTTGAACTCTTTTCTGATCATAAGAGTTTGAAGTATTTATTCTCTCAGAAAGATTTGAACATGAGGCAAAGGAGGTGGATGGAGCTCCTTAAGGACTATGACTTCACTTTGGAGTATCACCCTGGGAAAGCCAATGTGGTGGCGGATGCATTGAGCAGGAAGCCTAGGGGTATAGTCGCCTTTATCATGGTGCAGGAGTGGCTCATGTTGGAGACTGCATCTGAGTTTGACATTCTGCCATCAGGCAGGGAGCAGGGGATCTTCCTTGGAAGCGCCTCTGTGGAACCCACCTTGATTTCCAGGATCATCCAAGGCCAAGCATATGACGAGTTCTCACGTGTAACATTAGCAGAGTTAGTGGTGGATTTGTTGGATGATTGTCCTTCAGAGTGGTCGGTTGGATTGGATGTGGATTGAGGTATAGATTGAGACTGTGTGTCCCAGATAGTAGGGATCTTAAAGGGGAGATCCTTTAGGAGGCACATCGTTCTCGTTATACGGTGCACCCAGGGAGCACCAAGATGTATAAAGATTTGCGTAGGCAGTTCTGGTGGAATGGGATGAAGAAGGATGTAGCAGAGTATGTGTCCAAGTGCCTCACTTGTCAACAGGTGAAGGCGGAGCATCAGAGGCCTGGAGGTATGTTGAAGCCATTACCTATTCCTACTTGGAAGTGGGAGCAGATCTCTATGGACTTTGTGACTGGACTGCCTAAGTCCAAGTTTGGACATGATGCTATTTGGGTAATTGTTGACCGATTGACAAAGTCAGCACATTTCCTTCTTGTGTCAATGACATACACAGTTGATGCCTTGTGCAAGTTGTATGTGAAGGAAATAGTGAGACTTCATGGAGTGCCTACTTCGATTGTTTCAGATCGAGACCCCCGATTCACTTCAAAGTTTTGGGGTGGTTTTCAGAAAGCCATGAGTACTACCTTAGACATGAGTACAGCATTTCACCCTCAGACTGATGGGCACACTGAGCGGGTGAATCAGGTGTTAGAAGATATGCTGAGGGCTTGTGTCATGGACTTTAAGGGAAGTTGGGAGGATCACCTCCAACTGATTGAGTTTGCCTACAACAATAGTTATCACTCTAGTATCGGCATGGCACCATATGAGGCACTCTATGGAAGGCCATGTAGATCTCATGTATGTTGGGCGGAGGTGGGTGATAGTGAGCTGTTGGATCCTGATATTGTGCAAGAGACGACTGAGAAAGTCTCTACTATCCGAGATAGGATCCGAACGGCGCAAAGTAGGCAAAAGAGCTATCCCGACTTGAAGAGGAGGCAAGTAGAGTTTGTTGTTGGGGACCATGTGTTCTTGAAGGTCTCTCCTATGAAAGGGGTGGTGAGATTTGGCAAGAAGGGGAAATTGGCTCCAAGGTATGTAGGGCCTTTTGAGATTTTGGAAAGAGTAAGAGATTTGGCTTATCGGCTTGCCTTACCTCCTGTCATGTCCGGGGTACACAATGTGTTTCATGTGTCCTTGTTGAGGAAGTATATTCCAGATGCATCACATGTGATTGATTTTGGAACTATCAAGGTGAATGCGGATGCAACTTTTGTTGTTGAACCGGTTCGAATCTTGGATAGATCAACCAAGAGACTTCGAAGGAAGGAAGTCGAATTGGTTAAGGTGTGTTGGAGTCACCATGATGAGGGTGATGCATCTTGGGAGTTAGAGTCAGACATGAGGGCAATGTACCCTAGGTTGTTTTTGAGCTAGTATTTGTGAATTTCGGGGCGAAATTCCTTTAAGGGGGGTAGATTGTAATATCCTAGATTTTCATATCATTTTCCTTGTATTATTCCCATATTTAATGAAAGATTATTTATGGAAATTTATTTTTGGGTTATGCGTAGTTGAAGTCGGGAGTTTATTCTCCACTGCTGGGGCAGCCTTGCTCGCCGTCGCGCCGCCTGGAAGCCGCCACGAAGCGGCGGAGCTGCTGCTGTTCCGCCGGAAAGCCGGCGATTTTGACACCGATTCCGGCCAAGTTTAGGTGAGTCTTGCTCTCCTCTCTCTTCTAGAGATGTTCTTACCCCTTTGGTGATCTAGAAATCAAGTTTTGGGGCCGGTTTTGTAGGTTTGGAATTTGTTTTCCCTGTTGGTTTGCGGGGTGTTTTCCGGCAGGTTCCGGTCCGAATCGGTTGAAACCTCAGGTATTAAAGTTGTTCACCATGCTTTAATCTACAAGTTTCATGTTTTGAGTTTCCCCAAATCTTGAAGTTGGTGGAGGCATGGGAGCGCGTCCGGGCAAGGTAAAGGCTTTGGTTGCCGTGTTAGCTAGTCCTTGTTGTTGCTAGGGTGTGTTGGTGTGTAAAGATTTAGTGTTGATAGTTTTTTTTTTTTGCATTGTAGGTGCTAAGTTGGTTCTTGGTGTTTGTTAGGTCGAAAACTTGGAAAATTGGATCTTGGAGGTAGTGTGGTTGTTTTTGAGTGTCCAATGACCTTGGGAGGTCTTGGAGGAAGGATTGCCCTTCTTTGGGCAACCTTTAAGTTAAGGATACTTTGATCCTTGTTGTGTTTTTACTAAGGTTTTAATTGCGTAATTTTATGTGGTTTGTGAGGTTGTGGTTAGCTTGGCTCTTGCGTTTTTGTGAAGACGCAGCGGGAGTATTTAGGTGAGTAAACCTCACCAAAGTTCACTTTTGAACCAAGTTTAATTATGGTCATTTGAGGAGGATAATGATTATGATGTGATTTAATATTTTACTATTATTAGTTTTAAAAATATATGAGCTTGATCGACAACGGCTCATAGGTAAGATAAAACAAGTTTTCCTTATGTGTTATTTCAAGGTTCATGACCAAAATTTTATTAATTTGTGATATGCTATTTTTATGGAATAATTTATATTGTTCATATAATTATATCCTTATGAAGGATATAATCTTATGATGTGGATCTTGTGTGTTGATAATAATGTTGTGATATGACGATTGTTGGATAAATAGCCTAACCGGGTTCCAAGCCTTTAATTGGGTGATTGGTTACGGGTAAGATGTTATTTATTATTTTGTGTTTTGGTTTTGGACAATCAAACCGGGTTCCAAGCCTTTGGCCGGGTGATTGGTTACGGTTAGGAATTAGAGCTCTAGTCCGTCTGTCGGTGTAGGTCATAGGAGATACTTGATGGTATCTGGGACTCATGGGTACACATATTGTTGTTGTATGTCATGAGGGGTATTTATTAAATATCTGGGACTCATGGGTACATTTCTTGTTAATGTGTGGTTTTTAATTATTGATCAAATTTCACTTGTGCTATGTTGGATGTGTTAAATGTGGAGTTATTTTTTAGCTTACTCATACGGGCTTTTTAGCTTATCGGGTTTGTTATTCTACAATCCCAGTGCACCAATTCTTGGTGTAGGGGTTAGACTTGCAGGTGAGGATCAGCAGGGTTGAGACGGAGGCGTAGTGGCAGGGTTCTCCTTATTTTTGTCAGACTCTGTATAGTTTTAGATTTGAGTAGACAGTATTAAAATTATGAGATTGTTCTCATGTTCTTGTTTTGCTCGTTATGTAAACAAGGAAGTGTAATCTTAATTCAGTGATAGATTTTGTGGAAATTTCTATTCTGTAATTGAGTTTTTGTTGTTGTTATTGTAGTTGTTGTTGTTGTTGTTGTTGAAACAGGTTGGGATGTTAATATTTTAAGTTAGATCATGCCAAAAATTTTGAAAATTCTCTTTCGAAAATTGGGGTGTGATAAATTGATTTCACTTCGTGAGTTATTTCAGCGAAATTACTTTCGGAAGTAAATGCTCTTTTTTTTAATTGTTAACTTCGCTATTTAGAAAGTTACCGAAAATGAGATTTTCGATAGAGTCCGATACATACTGTTTTCTTTTATAATTGGCAATTTTCTTTAATTTGGAGAGTTACCGCACGAAAATGAGATTTTCGGTGGATATATATATATATATATATATATATATATATATATATATATATATATATATATATATATTTATAAAGATACTATGTATATAAATGCTAGCTAACCATACGTGTTTTTCTGCCATAATGGTGTAGCGAATAACCGCCGCCATTATGGTGTGACGTGAACGTGGGTGTGTGTGTGTGTGTGTGTGTGTGTGTGTATGTGTATTTATGAAGATAGTATGTATATAAATGCTAGCTAGTCATACGTGTCTTTCCGTCATAATGGTGTAGCGAATAACCGCCGCCATTATGGTGTGACATGAACGTGGGACGCAAGCGTAGTAGCCCTATATAAATGTAGGAATTCATATAGGGGGTAATAGGCACGTATATACACCCGTCTTTTCCGCCATAATGGTGCAGCGATTAAATATCATCATTATGGTGTGACGTGAGCGTGGGACGTAAGCGTAGTAGCCCTGTATGAATTCTTAAATTCACAAGAATTCATATAGGGAGTATTCGGAGTAGCCCTGTATGAATTCTTAAATTCACAAGAATTCATATAGGGAGTATTCGGACGTGTGTAAATACATACTTATATAATAGAGCCTGAGAGACTCAATATCATATAGTATTGGAGACTAACGGGTCTAGTCGCGTATATCAATATCTGCCAATTTCTTAGTGATCATTACTATTTATTGCATGCATCGCAATTTTCCTAAAGAGATTAAATTGGGAAAGCATAAAATCTTATTTAATTATTTGTTTCTTTTAAACTTTATTTTTGTACACTCACTCTAACGTTTTCTCCCTGGGCTCTTCGGATTTAAATGCCCAATATGCATATTAGCTTGGTTGAGGTCGGGCGTACATGGAGTCGAGACATAGTCCATAATATAGCTTCCGCTTATTTGTATATTATGTTTTCTTTCTTCCCTATTCGAGTTTGTTCTGAACCTATATTTGGTTATGGGATTATTTTTAGATTAGTAAATAACTTGGGAGGTGTTGTGAATTTGGGGAGCACGAAGGCTCCAGAAGTATAAGGTTGGAGTTTGATTTTTAGAAGTGTTTGCATGTGTCTTTAGGAAAGGTTGTCCATTTTCAAGGGTGGTTATGCCGAATTTTCGGTAGCATGTCCTTTGGAGATGGTCCCCGTAGGGTTCATCCTGGACTTCAGGGTGAATTTCGGGTGGGTCCTGACATCATCATGAGGTTTCCATTTAATGACTATTGACATCATTTATGTTTTTCCTAGCTTCTGAGGACTCTTAGTTATGTTGGGAATCCTGCTTGGACCGGGATTCATGAAACATCCCGATTTTCAAAATTTCTCAAAATTGAATTTTCTTCTTAGAAATAGAAAATAGATGATTTTTCGGTGAATTTTTTAGACACCCAAGCTATTTTTAACGATTTTTTAAAATTTCTTCGAAAACTTATCGAACCGTTGACATGGCAGCTTCGTGTTGGTCCAAAGGCTTACTTAGTAATCAAAAAAAGCTGACCAACATGTCAGATCATTTTCCTTAGTCATCAAAAACGTGTCACTTGGTGGGAGAAATGTGATGTCATCTAACCAATTAGATGATGACAAGTGTCTTTTGCCATGACTAAAACCCACTTGACGGACTTGGTAATGTCGGCTTCACTCTTCTATATATAGCTAATGATCAGCCGTTTGTACATTCTTACTCTCTCTCTCTCCTCATTTCTTTATCTCTCTGGATTTACGACTTAAAACTTCGGCGCTTTTGATCCGTAACTCCCATTCTAAATCTACGAAAGGCTACGGGTTCGTATCGATTTTATCTTCCTATCCTAGAGGTTTGAGCTAGATCCAACGATAATTTCTAGATGACTCGTTTTTAAAGGCTCGGTTTACGATCGATGTTCTTGGTGGGGATTCATGTTGACGAGGTGAGTGGATTTGTGTAATATGTGTCAAATTCTTATTTGCTATCAAAATAGTTGAAAAGCATGTGTAGACATATAAAATTTAGCGATAATAATAGTCGTTGAATAATCTAAGCAAATACGTGGCTCGTGAGTCAACAAAATTGGAAAGCCGTCGGAAATAACATGTGGCAACGTGGAAATGGTCGGCCGACAACAAAACCTTAAATACCGATTGAAATCAATTATCAAGTGTCGATTGATGATCAGATATCAGTTAAATTAAATTAATCAGACATCCCCAAAAAATAATTGGTGATGGTTCGCCAGCGGTCAGGCGAGCTAGCGAACAAGACTTCGCCAGGCGAACAAGACTTCTCGAGGCGAACAAGACTTGGCGAGACGAACAAGACTTCGCGAGGCGAACAAGACTTCGCGAGGCGAACAAGACTTCGCGAGGCGAACAAGACTTCGCCAGGCGAGATGACTCCGCGCGAATGTACATGAAGGCGAGATGGCTCCGCGCGCGTAGATTGACATAAAGGCAAGGCGAGATGGCCCTGCATAGGGAAACTCGCGAAGTAGCTAGACGACAGAGTTCGCATGCATGCGGGGATGTACGTCCAAGATAAGTCGTCCGCGAAGTAGGATTAGAAGTCACCGCTTGCTTGGAAATCAAGCTTCCTCGCGGGATACCTTCCATATCCGCGAGATAGCTCGCCTCTTACTAAGGATCTTGCTCAAAACAGGACATTCAATCCAAAGCGATCTGGGCATATCTAAATCTCAAGATTTGATTGATTTGATTATGTTAAAATCGGCATGTAAATCAGTCAAGATTCATTGATTCGATTAAGGAAATATTATTGATTCAGAATCTTCATTACCTGCCTTAAGTGAAGGCATGTTAACACTATAAATACCTCATCTCACACCGAGAGGAGGGGGCATAAACAAGGCAGCGAACTAGAGAGAGAGAAATCCCTCCGCGAGCTCATAAGTCTCCCCAAAACCCTTGAAGAACTATCAAGCTCCCTAAACAGCAAGTTCTTCACCAAATCCAAATCCAAAATCCTTGAAGAACTATCAAGCTCCCTAAATAGCCAGTTCTTCACCAAATCCAAATCCAAAACCCTTGAAGAATTATCAAGCTTCCCAAATAGCCAGTTCTTCACTAAACCCAAATCCAAATCCCAAATACTCGTTACGTGATCAATCCGCGTAAACCCTTAAGAACAAGTGTTTGTCACCCTTGAGTTAAACCTATATTCGGAGATAGAATCAGAGGAGTTCACAAAGATTGTAACCCGCATTCGCATTGATTAAATTAAATTATTCTTTGTACACGTGTTGTTCTGTTATTTGTTGCAGATATTTTCGTGTTTACAACATGATTTGATCTATTTAAGAAATATCTCTCCATTTTCTAGTGAAGTATGTCGATTTGCGAAATGTGCAGAGTTTATATATAATTATGTGTTGGATCCATTGTTTGAATAGTCATGGAACATGTGAACTTTTTGATTGGTTATGCCGAAGTAAGGATGTGACACACGGAGGTATAAGACTTGAAGGTCATTAGGTTCCCGTGGGGATCACTAAATTGAAGGATATCCAATAAGAACGGATTGTGCGATATGATGAATTGTGTGACTCGATGTGTATACGATATATGTATTTTGTAACGTGTGTAAAATGACATGGCTTTGCGGGCATATTACATTGGTCTACTCATTGAGCGCGTGGTTATGCTCACCCACCAATCTCTGATATTTTTTGCAGAAAAATACTTAGGTTGTACCGAGCCAGGAAAATGGTAGACGACGAGCCTAGAGCGAAAAGCCTAGAAGATAGTACTTTTGTTTACGTTCCGCTTTGTAACACTCGTTCAAGCCTCGGAATCGGTGTCCAGTGCTTAAAACCCACCGACGTCGGGACCGGGGTGTGACAATTCATTTTCCTGATAGGATTTGAAATGCTTTATTTCTTCATCATTTTTGCGTCATTTGCTCATTTTTTCCATTTACTGACACCAGAGTTCCTATAAACAAAAACTAAGTTATTATATAACTAAGTAAAAAATTAAGGTAGGAACATAGTAAGATTATGATTATTTATGCTTCGATCAACTGTGTCATGCTTTGAAAAAGGGGCATAGTCATTACTTGACAACAGATCAAGGTGTCTCTTCTTGAGGTCAATGTAAAGAAGTATTAGGACGTACTCTTGGGATAGGTTGTTTGTCTGTAGCTCGGAAGAAATAGTGATTCATGCGCTTAGAGTTGTTATCGTATCGGCTCATATATAGTATATGTAATACCTGGTTATATAGATATTCCTCTTTAATTGGAGTAGTTAAGATTATATAAAGTCATCTCGTCGTTGTAATCATTTGAAACAATGAATTTTCTATAAAAAAAATAAAAAATAAAAAAAAATAAAAAAATAAAAACCGTAAGGTCTAACTGTCTAACTGTCAAAGTACTATATGTTGGAGAAATTAGAGGAGAAAACCCACGTTAGAAAAAGGAAAAATGCTCATTTGCATAAAAATCATTAAATTAGAGTCGATTTCAATGAAATTTCCTTTCATGAGCCAATTCTAATGAAACTAAGCAAAAAGACGCACTTGCCCTCACTACAATTCAACTAACCCTCTCCTCGTTTCTAATCAAGATCTGACCCCTCTCTCTCTCTCTCTCCACTCGACGACGCAACGACATTGACGAAACCTTGACGCCGACACCGACGCAACCTCGATGACGACCATGTCGATGCTTCAATGATATCACAGCTTCAATGACATCGGTGCTGATACGGCGACGACGAATACTAGATCCACATCAGGTCAATGTCGTCGACCTTCGACGATGAATACTAGATCCACATCAACGACGTGAGATCCGGTGAAGACAGAGGTCGACCACACTATTCCCACCACTAGAGATTGGAATGTACCAGGGGCTGAGGTAAGCGAGCTAACTCGCTCTCGTTGGAGGAAGACACGTTGGTCTCTTTCCGGCTTCATCTGGGAGCTCCTCGCACATTCAAGCAGGTTCGAACTTCAGAGTTGTTGAGAAACACAGTAATTTTTATTACTAGGGGCAGTAAGAATATTTTATGACCATTTGATTATTGTGTTAAAAACTTTCTCAATATTTATTGCCCTCAATAAACTGTTTATTAGAAGTTTATTGCTCCCTCAATAAAGTTTCATTTACCTCAGTTGAAGTTTACTGCCCCCCAGTAAAATCTCAGTAGAAGTTTATTGCCCCACAGTAAAACATTTTTCATCATTACTACCCTTTAATTAAACTTCAGCGATGGTGTGGTATACTTCCGGCAAGGTCCGGTGACATTTTTAAAAAAAATCCGGCGAGATTTCCGACGACAGGCGAGATTTCTGTAACATTTAAAAAAATCCGACGAAATTCCGGCGACCGGCGAAATTCTGGTGACCGGAGTCCGACGGCCGGTGACCGGAGTCAGGAGTCCGGTGAGGTTTCGGCCAAATTTTTTCTCTCTCTATGCATGTTTAAAGAGTGAGGGCAAAATAGTCTTAAAATAATATTATTTGTTAAGACTTTAAGTAAAGATTTGTTCATTTGGACACAAATAGAGGTACCTTATATTAGAATGGGCTTTTAAAAAAGATTGTCATTGAAATGGGCAATGAAGGGTTGAAATTAGTACTAAATGGATATTTTCTCTTAGAAAAATGACAAATAAAATATAACTTATAAGTGGTTGAATGATACCCAATGATATCTGTAACATGTGGTTTTTTAGGTATATCCTCTTTTTTAGTGGGAATAATTGAGATTATACAAATTCATCCCGTTGTTGCAATTATTTAAATTAATGAATTTTCTTCATTCTAAAAAATAAAAAATAAATCTACAAGGTCTATCTGTCGAAATACTATATGTTGGAGAGGAGAGATCTCACGTCAAAAAAATGTAACCTATAAATGGGTGGATTATACTCAGTCAATTGTAACGAGACATTTTGTAGTTTAAACCTAACACTTACTAAGGTTAAGTTGAGACAATATCGGTATAATGATGATTCACTGCCACGCTTGTCATTGTTTAAGACTATATGTGTCCCTTCGAAACAAAAAAAAGGTACTATATATGTATATATGTATGAACCAATGTCTACATACATTTTGAACAATAAGCTCATAAACACAACTCAAAATCCTAAGAATGAAGTAGCTAGTAGAATAGTCAAATTGTTTTTAATAAAAATTTATTCATGTCTTTTATATGTAATATTAATCACAGTATATAGTACGTCTGTTGGTTGCAATCATTTTTCTTTTTGAATCTAGACATTTGATCTTGTATACAGAGCTGAAGAATGAATTCCAATACAACAATCGTATATGTATATTTCAATTATTGATTAGGCATTCTGGGGGTGAAGGATGTTGTGCATTACAATAGTTATATGTCAAGTAGTATTTCTTAACAATTTCATATGCCCTTTCTTGATCTTGATTCAAGGACGAATAATTTCGACCATTCCATGCATACTTAAAATCATAACATTCAGAAATGTTCGAGTTAGTTGCAGGACACCCATCAATATCAAATCCTTGATAGTGTGCTTCAAAAGGTCCTTGGCTCCAATCAGGTAATGATCCAGGTTTTGCCCATGTAGCATTCCAAATAGTGCCTTGAATTTCCATGGGCTTTGTTGGGAAAATAGGTCCAATACTAGAGTAATTTTTAAACACTCTAATAGGGATTTGATCTACAAATAACCTGAAAATTAATTTCGAATTAAAAGTTAGCGAAAAGTTATATATGGTGAACACAAATTTAAGTATGTTTTGACATTGTAGTTGATAGATTGAAAACACTTTTAAAATACCCTAAAGTGTAGATAAGCATTTAGTTAAAGTATTTTTACATGCATTAGCATTCTTTGATATAAGATATTATACTTTCCAAAAAGCTAACATTCCAAAAAGAATTTCTACATAAGTATTACCAAAAATGAACATAGTGGCCCTCGTTGACTTATAAAATTTGTTTGAAAAGGGTGAAAGAGATTGAAATCAGTACTTACACTAGCTGATGTTGATTCCATAGAATTTGGTACAAATGAAAATCTTCGGTAGGATCGTACCATAGAGAAATTTGTTGCTCTCGATGTAAGTTGCCATTTGAAATCACATTGGTACTTAGCACATATGGGGATTGCTTGTTACCCAAAAATTCAAAATCAACTTCATGTCGCAGTGTATCATTGTTCGGTGTCGAAATCAACTGTAAGATAAAAGTAAGCACTGGTATTTTGTCACCCAATATATGATTATAAATACTATAAAAACATTAGAACAAATAACGAATGAGAAATATACGAAGATTGAGTTCTCACGTAGAAGGTTGTGAGGATTCCTGTGGTATCATTACTTGGGAGCTTCAGTCTTACACCAAAAAATCCAGAACCATATTTCCTTTGGGATCTATATCCCGTTCCTACAAATATTCATTAAAAGTGACTAAAAAGATATCATGTATTGTAACTATGTAGTAAATATAAGAAAAAGAAAAGGACCCGAATGTTCATCTATGGAAAGCACAATTTCTTCATGTTGGTTAAGAAATCTTGTATGATCTGCACTGTATGTGATATTGTAGTTTGCTTCAAACGGAACATGTTTAACAATACAACTGATATTTGGTGATGAAAAGGCGAAAACAAAAAACATTGTCATATAATATGCTAAAAACATCATCAAGTGTGCCATAGACATGATAATGATGTGAGGTTGCGGTGATTGTAAGATCTTCTTGTCTTTGGTGCACTTATACAACATCATATGAATTGCTAAAAGGTGCTTTAGAAAGAAATAGCCATCTAATTAAATATGAGTCAAATGTGTATCTTTCTTAAATAGGTAACACAACGACTAGTTGACTATTTTTTCTGTCAAGAGTTCTCTACATCTAATTAAATATGAGTCAAATGTGTATCTTTCTTAAATAGGTAACACAACGACTGGTTGACTATTTTTTCTGTCAAGAGTTCTCTACTTTAATATAAGAATTAAATTCAGTTTATTCTCTTCAGGTTTGCGTACATCATTTTAGTCACTATTCTCTCAATTTTGAAAATTGACCTCCTGAATTTTTCAATTTTCATCAGTTGTGCACATTTGATAAGATTCCATCTAATTTGGATGTTAAGTCTAACAGGAAATCTTAGAAAAAGTGTTCTAACAAGTGATTTTAACCGCTCTTAAGTTGAGTCATAAAGTCAAAATTAACGTACAAATTTGACGAATTGTTAGCAAATTAACAAAGGTGATGAAAATTATATAATTTAGGGAGTATAATTTCAAAAAGAGAAGTTAACCCCAAACCTCGGGTGGGGTGGGGGTGGTGGGGTTGGGGGTAAAATGCATTAAATCCTTAATATAATTTCTCAAAATTAAATTTAATTTTGTAGCGATCTTCTCTTCAAATAAGTTCTGCAAAAAAAATAAAAAATAAAAAATAAAAACCCTAGCATCCATGTGACTTCTCCATTTTTCCCCCAAACCTTGGCCACCATGGCGTGGGCATCCAACCATGGTGTTTAACGCCGATACCAGGGCACTCATCGTCAATTACAGGGCACTTGTCCCCAATTTCAGGGCGCTCGGCACCAATACCAAGTCAATTTTCTTCGGCCTCTGTTCATACAACGGTGCTGGGTGGAAGCTTTCTGGCCACCAAATCTGTTGAGGGCGGCTTTCTGGTCACCGAATTTGAAGAGGACTGCAAGATGGAGGCTTTCTAGCTACCGTATTTGTTGAAAAATACAACCAAAGACCTGGTTTCTACCGGGGGAACTGTTCGAGCTCTTGTTGGGTTGGATTTAATGATGACGTCGGCGAGATCAAGAGTGTTGGTGGTGAAGCCGCCTTGGCTGACGCTGATGAAGAGTTTTGGCAGGAAACTATGCATATCTGCTAGTGAAGAGCAAAAAACTGAATCAAGGAAGATGGTGATCCCTTGGAAGCCGCCGGAATCCATGATTGTGTCAAAGATCTACCAGATACCTAGTCGGGTTTGGGTTTGGGTTTGGGTTTGGGCTCGGGTCATTAAACCTAGGTCCAAACTCAATTTGAAGAAAGTTGAGCCGAACACTCCTCCAAGCCCTGACCGGCCAAAAGGGCAAAATCAAAGTTGAACAAGTGTTAGTGCTTTGATAGCTTTGTAGACTGTGCGAACTAGCTGCAGCTAGATGGATACATAAGACTTCGATTACCGCAATTGAGCATCTTGACTCCAGTTTTATTTTCTCTGGTATCTTGTTTTGTATATAGTTTAATCATCTACTAAGCTCACATAAATAAATGAGCTAATTATCTAATGTAGTAGTGTTATAATGTCATTGTGGCATGAGTTTTATCAATGAAATATTTTCTTTCAAAAAAAAATTAAATTAATTTTGTTAAGTGTGGAAAATATTTAGGAAAATGAGTGTGTGTCTATGTATATACAATAAATTTCGGTAAATACCAGAGTATTACTCACACTAAAGTCTAGACTCTCAAAGCAACATAATCGAAGTGACATTATAGTCTACTCGGAATGTTGTTTTGAGCAAGGATGCTAGTCTAGTTCAGACAATTACGTTGTTAAGTGAGGATGTTGATCAACCTGTGTCCACTGATTAGACGATGCAGTCTAAGATGAATGAGGCCATTGAGGATAGCATGCCCCCTAAAGTTGCGCCTCCAATTCTTACTGGTCCTCCAGAAAAAGAAAGCCCTGCTTATGAGCAAGTACTGAGTGTTCTTTGCTCTGGAACACCACCAAACCCGGATCCAAAGGGCAAAGCAAAAGTGTAGAATGTAACTATGTTGGTTTTGAGCTAGCAGACTATGAATTTTACTTACACCTAAACGGTTGCATATTACTTTAAGTACGGTAATTGAGCGATTAGGCTCTAGTAGTATGTTTCTTAGTATCTTATTGTTTCTAAATTTTGTACTCTCTATGCTCCTGAATAGGTGAGCATCAATCCAAATGTAATGGTCCTGCCGTTATCATGTAGACATGCTGGCCTCCGCATTATACCATAAAACTTTCATTTTGTTAAAAAAAAAAAAAAGTATAGAAGGCTAGAATTATTAAACAATTACATTACTAAATCATGCCACTCTCTATCTCTTTAGGGTTTGACCTACGTTTTGAGAAAGCGGTGTCCCAACTCCCAAGGATGCTAACGCAGATTCGATCAAGGCTATCATTCTCATTGGTTGGCGGACGTGGTTTACATGCTTGGTCATGGGCTTGTGGTTATTATGTGTTGTTGAAGGTAGGCTCTGTGCTATAGTGTGGGGCGGAGGTAGATCCGGTATAGCGGTGCTTGATGGGTAGTCGCGGTTGTTGGGCTTGGCGGCTTGCAGGGGGATTGCTGTGCAAGAGAGACTACCAAAAAGTTCAACGCGGCGACGAACTTGCACGAGCAGCATATCGTTGCTTTTGCCTTGGTGACTCGAGTTTGGGATGAGCCCTTCAACCTTTCAGGCATGGTGCAAACCTTAATTACGTTACTAACCTACAAGGATTAGTTGAATATTTTTTCACAGGGGTGACATTTTTCTTTTTCTTGTTAAAAGAAGCTTCATATCATTTATCATTTAACTCGTGTTAACTTAGATAGGTTATGTTGATCTTCATGCCGAATTTGTATCTATTTCTTGATAACCTTGCAGTAAAAAAAAAAAAAAGTTAATAAAATAAAAAAACTGGTGACATTTTTGTTGTTGACATTTTTTTTTTGAAAAATTTTATTCACACGTCTCTAATTACTAGATACATATTTTTTTATATATATAAAATAAAAGATTTTGTGAGTACGCAAAATTACCAAAAAAGATATTTATATCAAAAATAAAGAAACCTAATTGAAATATTACATTCCGCTTAAGAGTTTTTTTTTTCCCTCCTCTATAAAAACAACATAAGTGAAGATGCAAAACACTAATATATGGCCTTTAGTGCGCACATTTGCATTTGGTACTGTAACTTGATTGCATGAGTCCGCCGTGAGATGAAGTTGGGGATCTATTACCTTAGATGAAGAATAGTGCCTACAAGTTCTTTTATTGCATATCGATATATATATAGAAGTCTACTCTAGATTGAGACAAAATTGTTTATAATTGAATGTCATAGATATCTCATCATATTTTTCTATACAATATATAAATTGTAAATGCTGAAATAGTGGTCAAATCACTCTTCACGCTAGGTTGTCTTGAAACATTCAAGTTTGAACACAACCAGCTAGTCCTTTTAATATAAAACAACAATCTCTTGAAATGTTTTGACTGTTCATACACCTTGTTATTGTATTCAACTTTTCTAAACCCCCAAGCTGAACTAACAGATTTGGAAAAGAGTTGAGTATTTGGTGAATAAGTTGTGTATTGTTAATGAGGATAGTTTAGAAAGTTTGGGGATGTGTTTCTAGTAAAAATTATTAAACAACAAAGCTAGTAGGTGGTGTATTAAGTATGAGCTTAATTGCCAAAATGCTACCCTAGCTTTACCTATAGTGTCAATTTGCTATCCTAACTTTTCTAAATTAGCCAAATTGCTATCCAGTCATCAAATAGGCTCTCTGTTAAGTTTCTCGTCCAGTAGTCAAGGTGTTTTGTAAATTTATTCATAAAGAATTTGACCCCACACTACTAGAAAAAAGTTCTTAGGTGACGAAAATATTTCGTCATCTAAGAGCTTCTGTCGTTCTGTAAACACTGAGATGACGAAAATTTTGTCACCTAAGGTTCGTCACCTAAAGGCGGTGGTTAGAGCACTTAGGTGACGAAAATAAGTGTTTCGTCATCTTAGTCTTTACTTTCGTCGCAAAATTGGTTAGCTGACAAAAACTGTTTAGTCACAAAATTGGTTAGCTGACGAAAACTGTTTCGTCGCCACAGTACTAAAGTAACGAACATATTTCGTGGTCTAGGATCTTTTGTGACGTAGTTTTACCAATTAAGGTGACGAAATCTTTCGTCACCAAAACACTAACACTACGAAAACCTGGCAGTTTTCTGACAATTTGTTCATCCAACAAAGGCCACGAAATATCAACTTTCGTCACCTTAGTGTTATTTATTTTTAATAAATTTAATCATTTAAAATTATTAATATCACATTTAATACTAACATAAATATATTAAAAATACAAAATGACTCAATATTTCTTCACCCACTATTCACCAAACCACCTGGGCACTAGCAAATATATATATATATTCATAATCAAGTTCATACAAACTCAAGAGTACTTGAAAATATAGACTTGTTCATACAAAATATATATTAGAAAATAAACTAGTAACGAAAGTGACTATGAACCAATGTTAATTGAATCATTGCCTCCATCATCATGATCATCATCATTGGGCTGCTCCTCGAGTGGGACTGCCGGCTGGCATACGCCGAATTTGATGAAGAAAAACTGCTCACAATGTTGAAGACGTGTCATGATCTGTACGTTCTCCTCCTTGGCCTTTCAGGCTTCCTTTGTAATTTCATCATATTAAGACTTTGGTTACTGTTCTAATATTGCATATGTTGCTGTTCAATTATGTACTACAACCTTATTCATCAAAAGCCTCAAACACAAAACTGACCAAATGAACAGTAGTAATGTAAGTAACTATGACCAAGCACACATAAATTTTTATCAATATTTGAAAAGTTTTGAAACCCTGTTACTTATCCTAGATGCTATCTTCATATATATGTTTAAAAGCCATTTATCTAATGTCTTTCTCTTACAGTAATGCGACCAACCAAGATTGTGGGAGTCGATGTAGCTAAACTTTGCAAGCAACACAAATATTTTATCCTTTGCTCCTCCGTAGTATGAAAATTATTTCAAGTAACTTGTCATTCAAATTAGTAAATGCATAGTCTTGCAAAGATTACTTCCTCAAGCATTCATTAAGTAAAAAAAACTTCATATCATCAACACATTCATCACCAACTGCTATCAACAAATTAACAAAAATACAACAACAAAAAAAGAAGCAAATATACAAACCTGCAGTGCACTTTTTATCCGGAAACATACTTGTATGAGTCACCTTCCATTAACTTTGTCATCCTCACTGTCAAGTACCACATCATCCTCAAACTCAGCTATACCAATCCTCATCTGTTACGGTTCAACCTGCACCCATGTCCACACATTATTAGACATCATATAGGAGTGAGACTCAATTAGATAAGTAAACAAACATGAATCAGAATAACCAAGTTATCTTAAAGCTCTTCCAGATGAAGTAATTCTGGAAATTACATATTGAGATATCTTAAAGCTCTTCTAATTTATCCTTAGTTTGTCACTGACAACTACAATCTCATTGGCTCTGCACCCAAAATTTGCAAAAAAGAAAAAACAGGATTAGGGGCAGATCTAAAAAGAGAATATGAGAAATATTTAGAATTTGGTCAGACCAAAGAAATTAGAATTTGGAGTGGAGCTGATAAGTGGAAAAAAAGAAAAGAAAAAAAAAAGAGAACAGCAGAATGAAACTCAACTTGAACAAAAGATAATAAAGCAGACAAAGATATTACCTAGTAGTCACGAGTCCGTGTCACACCCTGACCTTTACAAGAAACAAAACTATAACATATCAGATCTTTATATAAGGATCGAAATAATAAAGCACGTATAGGATTGCAATTTATAGCAGCAGCTAAAATTATCAACAAGAGTACATCTTCAATGGTGGAAGCACAAATGAAACCAATCAAGGAATGGAACTTTACTTTGAATAAACTCGAATAAAAAGTTAACTTTCAGGAATTTCGGTATTTAAGAAGTAATGCAAAACTTGATCACAAATTGACTGAATTGTCAGAATATATAGGAAGGAAATGCCAGCTGCAATGTCGACTTGAAAAATTAACCATGAACTCATTTTATGAGCAAATGACAAGAAATCACTTTCGAAGCAATCATTAGAAAGTCTACTACGATATTCAAAAATAACATAAATGAATTAGTTCAAATGGAGGTCCAAAGCTCAACAGAAAACAAGGAAGCATATTCAAAATTCTGGAACTTTACCAACTGCAGGGTAAACTTTGAAAAATCACCGAGTTTTCAATTTACATTGGAATAAGCTGAAACTTTCCAGATCTCTTGTAGGCTGACAAGGAATAAACATGTAATAGTTTCGGAAAATTTGGACCTTTAAAAGTTAGTTAAACGAATTTCCAAAGTGGCTGTGCAAAACTAAACCGTTTCTGCGGAATTTTCAGAAATTATATCCTTCCTTTATGTAAAAGCTAAGAGTTATGAATACAACGTGTTTTGGACAAATCCTGCTTAAAGAACTTCTTGGAATGTCTATTATGAAAGAAAACAAAGATTAGCTGAAACAATACTTGAAGATGATTCAGAAATTGATCTCAGAACTTGATAAAAACAACCATAAACTATTGATCAGTTGCTGCAACGAATAGAATTAAACAAGGTTCCACCAATACATATCCTTATCAAAATCGCATAAGAATTCGTAGAGAACACATATCACAGCAATCATACCCAACACACATCAAATTAGAATCTAAGCTATAAGGAAGGTTTTGTTTTCCCTACCTCAAATTCCTACGGATCAAATGCCAAAACTAGCAAGACGTCAAGCAAAACCTCCACACCCAAATACCCAATCCATCCTAAGGATCCAGACTAGGCTACCTCCTGCATCAGTCGCTGAGACTGGTCCTCCTGTATCTTCCTCTTCCTTGTTATGAGTCTTAGAGTAAGTTCTCCAGTGACAACAGGAATGTTTTAGAATGCTGTCGTTTTGCTTTTGTAGTTCCGTTTTGTAAGCGTGCGGTGCACGTGCTTCCATTCTAGTTGTTTCCGATTAGTTTCAACTGTCTTAGATGAATGCCAAGTGGCATGATCCCACGCGTCAATATGGGATATTTATGTACAGTAGAAACCCTAATTCGGGGGGATGAATGAAGCTTTTAATTTTCTTATCTTATGCAATTTCTTTTCTTAGCTTAGCTTAGTTCCTTACATTCAAAATCCAGATTCTTAATATCTGGTATCAGAGCTTGCTCTGATCCTCATGGCCAAAAACAAAGGAGTAGGGGCTGCCCAGTCCACTGCTGGTTCTCAAGGTGGTGATGTTTCATCCCTTGAAAACGAACTACAGAGTCACAAAGAGCACACTGCTGCCCAGATTAGTGACCTCCAAACCACTCTCAATGTGTACCAGGAGTCTATTTATGCTTTTCGCCTGGAGATGATGGCAGAATTCCGAGTTTGAAGGAGGCATCTGCTACTCGAGTAGATCCAGTGAGTTCTACACCTCTCAAGTTCGGATATGTTCCTCCAGAGGTCGGATCTGCAGCGTTGGAGGGTTTTGTCGACTCTGCTACATCCACTCGAGCGATGGCAAGCTTTACTACAAGTTCACAACGAGGTAATGGTTCTCAAGCTCTAGCTTCGGCTGCGCCTAATTCTGCTGAAAGTGAGTCACTTTTACAATTCCATACTAGTCAGCCTATCATTACAAATGCTTCTGGAGTGGTTATGAACACTCTCACAGTGACTAAGGTGTCGGAACCCACACCAAAGTTGGATAAGGGGAAGAGTATCAGTCTGGAGAAGGGTCAAGCGAGTGGAACCAAGTCTCAAGGGTCTGGTTTTACTAGGTCTCAGCCTAATCAGTTTTTTCAGCACTCAAATTTTGGTTCTCAATCACTTTCACAAACTCAGTTTCAACACAACTTAATACCACCCTTTGGTACACAACAGGATTTTGTTCATGCTCAAATGGCCATGCCAAATTTTGCACACAACTTTTTTGCCCCAGGTTGTACACAACCATATACTCCAAACACATTCACTTCTCATACACAACCAATGCCTATGAACTTTGGGCATCCACACTTTCAGCAAATACCACACCCAGTGTATACACCAGCTTCTATTGCAACTCCTATACCACAATTTCCTAACTCATTTGACAACCAGATAAACCACCAATTCACACCATATATGCCACAACAGCTCCAACAGAACCTTTATGACCCTAACTTGCCAACCATGAAGCAAATGAAGCTTGAATTCAGTTCGTTCGAGGGAGGGGATCCGGTTGAATGGCTAAACATGGTAGAGCAGTTCTTTGAATTTTATCAAATTCCAGAAGAAAGGAAGTTAGCACTGGCAAGCATGCATCTGACTGAGAAAGCCTCTGACAGATGGTCTATGTTCAAACATGAGTTCTCTCATTCGTGGGCTGGTTCAACAGAGTTGTTGATGAGGGAGTTTGGTGGACATCGCAAAGTAGATCATCAGGCAGCTCTGGCTCGAATGAATCAAGCTGGTTCAGTGGAGCATTACATGGAGGAGTTCACTAAGTTGGCAAGGAGAGCTCCTGGTTTTTCCCCTCAGACTTTGTTATCTTTTGTTGTTGGAGGTTTGAAGGAGTCTATACGCTCTGATGTCAGGGCCTTAAAGCCAAAAACATTATACGAAGCATGTGAGTTAGCTAAGATATATGAAGAGAAGGCCGGGGCACATCACATAACTCAGTTGCAAACTAGAACTCCTATACCACCTCTGAGACCTACTTACAATAACAACAATGGGAATCAACAAAGGGCCCTTTAACCAGCTCGAGTGCCTGCACCACAAGGGGTCAATGCAGGAGGAAACAACAGAAGACTTACACAAGCCGAGTATCAAGAAAGACGAGCTCGAAATTAGTGTTTCTTTTGCGATGAGCTTTTCCGACCAGGACACAACTGTAGGAGGGGTCAAGCACTGATGGTGATTGAAGAAGTGCAAGAGGAAGTGGAGTTACAAGGGCCTGAAAATGAAGAGGAGGTGGACAACGACAGAGCGAAGTTAAATGTTGTGCAGGAGGTTGAATTACAACTCCATGCGATGGGAGATGGAAGCAACAACCAGACACTTCAGTTGAAAGGGGAATTCTTGCATCACCAGGTGCATATGTTAGTCGATTCTGGTGCTTCACACAATTTCATTCACCCTTCTGTGGTGAAGAAGGCTAAAGCTACGGTACAGTCCATTAAGCCAATTAAAGTGAGGTTGGCAAGTGGCTATATCATAATGACCAAGGGAAAGGTACAGATAACAATCAAACTTCAGCAATATGAGCTAACTACACAGTATTATGTTCTACCTATTTCAGGTTGTGAGGTTATTTTGGGAGCCAACTGGCTGAAAAGTTTGGGAGATATATTATGGAACTTTGAAAAAATGTACATGAAGTTCTATCATCAGGATGTTCAGTACACTCTCTTGGGGGAAACCGAACTGCACTCTAGCATAGTTAGTTGTAAATCTATGACTAGATTGTTAAGAAGAGAGAGAGAAGCAATGCTGATTCAGCTACAGTCAGTACTTGCTAACCTTAGTTTTCCAACGACTTCAGTTGTTGACCCTCAGATTTCCGATATTCTCCAAAAGTATTCCAGTGTCTTTGACAGCCCCAAACACTTGCCACCTGCAAGAGATCAAGATCACAAGATTGAGTTACTTCCCAATACACCTCCTGTCAATGTTAGACCTTATAGGTACCCACATTTTCAGAAGTCGGAAATAGAGAAGATTATTCAGGAGCTCTTAGAGAATGGAGTCATTAGACCTAGTGTCAGCCCATTTTCTTCACCTGTTTTGTTAGTTAAAAAAAAAGATGGCACTTGGAGATTGTGTGTAGATTACAGGGCTCTAAATGCTATGACAGTGAAAGACAAGTACCCCATTCCGGTAGTGGATGAGTTGATTGATGAAGTACATGGGGCTGTCATCTTCACTAAGTTGGATTTGAGGTCAGAGTATCACCAAATCAGAATGAAAGAGGAGGATATAGCCAAGACTGCTTTCAGAACTCATTCAGGACATTATGAGTTCCTAGTGATGCCATTTGGACTCACTAATGCCCCTTCAACTTTTCAATCAGTCATGAATGAAATTTTGAGAAAGTACTTGAGAAAAATTGCACTTGTCTTTTTTGATGATATTTTGATCTTCAGCCCTTCATTGGAGTCTCATGTGCAGCATTTGGAATTGATTCTCTCCACGTTGCAACAACATGCAATGAAAGTTAAAGAGAGTAAATGTGTGTTTGGGGCAGATAGGGTCGAATATCTTGGTCATGTGATTAGTGCTGTAGGGGTGGCTATAGATCCTTCAAAAATTGAGTGCATTAGACAGTGGGAACAACCTAAAACCTTAAAGCAGCTAAGAGGTTTTCTAGGTTTAGCTGGGTATTACAGAAAGTATGTTAAGGGTTTTGGTATCATAGCTAAACCCTTAACTGACATGCTCAAGAAGGAGGGATTTAAGTGGAGCCAAGCTGCTGTAACTGCCTTTGAGACTTAAAAAGAAGCATTAACTACCACACCTGTGTTGGCCATACCTGACTTCAGCAAAGAGTTTGTGATTGAGTGTGATGCATCAGATTTGGGAATTGGAGTTGTATTGTCACAGGAAGGTCATCCCATAGCCTTCATGAGCAAAGCATTGGCCCAAAGACACCTAGCGTTGTCTGTATATGACAAAGAAATGTTGGCGGTGGTTTCAGCTGTTCAGCACTGGAGACCCTATTTGCTGGGACACCATTTCAAGATTTTGTCAGACCACAGAACCATTGAGTATTTTTTGAATCAGAATATAACCACCCCAGCTCAACAGAAGTGGTTGATCAAGCTTATGAGATATGATTATACCATCCAGTATAAGTCTGGCAAGAACAATGCAGCCCCCGACGCTTTGTCTAGGATGCCATCACTTGCTGCCATCATGGGGATCTCCAAGCCAGTGCATGATTTTGTTGATGACTTGCAACAAGCTTGCACCAGACATGCAGAAACAGTTGCCATTATACAGTTGTTGCAGCAAGGAGGGGAGAAAAAAACATTACAAGTGGGTGAACTCCATACTCTACTACAAAGACAGAATTTTTGTACCTCATGTTGATGGCTGGAGAAACAAGATCATTGGTGAGTTTCATGGAGGAAAAATTGGTGGCCATGTGGTAGAGCCAGAACCTACAAAAGGGTGGTCAGAAGTTTTAGATGGCCTGGAGTTCAGAAAAGTGTGAAAGAATTTGTGGCTTATTGTGATGTTTACCAACAACAACACTATTAAATTGTGATGCCACCAGGGTTGTTGCAGCCCATCAGCATACCCCCACAGGCTTGGCACACAATTTCTATGAACTTTGTGGAAGCCTTACCCAAGTCAGATGGGAAGTCAGTTATTTGGTTCATTATTGACAAATTGACCAAATATGCCCATTTCATACCTTTGTCACATCCATATACAACTGCATCACTGGCAAAAATCTTTGTTCAAGAGGTGGCTAAGCTTCATGGAATGCCAGCTAGTATCATTTCTGATAGGGATCCCATATTCTTAAGCTTATTTGGGCAGGCATTTTTTGAGCTACAAGGTACTCAGCTTTGCAAGTCTTCAGCCTACCACCCATAGTCTGATGGACAGACTGAAAATTTGAACAGGACCTTGGAGCAGTACCTCAGGTGTGTGATTGGAGAAAAACCAGAGTTGGGTGCAGGCTCTTCCATGGGCTGAATGGTGGTACAACACCTCTCACCAGTCGGCAATCGACATGACACCTTTTCAGGCGATGTATGGATATGACCTCCTACTGTCAAGTCATATTTGCCTGGATCTACTGCAGTGGCTACTGTGGACCGAGATTTGAGAAGTAGGGATGAGTTACTTGTAGCACTTCAGAAGAATCTGGAGAGAGCTCAGGCTAGAATGAAGAAGTATTATGACCAAAAACACACTGAAATAAGTTTTGAGGTGGGAGACTTGGTCTATTTGAAGCTCCAACCTTACAGACAGCAGTCAGTGAACAAAAGGGTGTTTCATAAGCTATCTGCCAAGTATTATGGACCCTTTGAAGTGTTGGAAAAAATTGGATCTGTAGCTTACAAACTCAAGTTGCCTGCTCATGCAAAAATACATGATATGTTTCACGTCTCGCTTCTGAAAAAGAAACTGGGATCTGAAGTGACAGTAGAAGCACAATTGCCTCACCTCACTGAAGCTGGAAACACCATCTGGAAACTTGAAGCTGTGTTGCAGACAAGAATTGTGAAAAGAACGGGTGCAGCTGCTACTCAGTGGTTGATCAAGTGGAGTAATGCCTCAGTGGAAGAAGCTACTTGGGATTACGCAGACCACATAACTCGCAAGTTTCCAGATTTTGAACATTGATGAGCATGATTTTTTAGTGAAACTTGTGGACAAGTTTGTTTTGCAGAAGGTAGCAATGTTATGAGTCTTAGAGTAAGTTCTCTAGTGACAGTAGGAATGTGTTAGAACGCTGTCATTTTGCTTTTGTAGTTCAGTTTTGTAAGCGTGCCGTGCACGTGCTTCCATTCCAGCTGTTTCCGATTAGTTTCAACTGTCTTAGATGAATGCCAAGTGGCGTGATCCCACGTGTCAATATGGGATATTTATGTACAGTAGAAACCCTAATTCGAGGGGATGAATGAAGCTTTTAATTTTCTTATCTTCTGCATTTTCTTTTCTTAGCTTAGCTTAGTTCCTTATATTCAAAATCCAGATTCTTAATATTCCCACTAGTCGGCGGCATAGTGGATGTGGATGGAGTTTGCGTTCACGGTGGAAGACGGCAATGTGGGCGCAGGAGAGGCCGATTGGGATCAATGGAGCAAGGACGCAACGTGGATATGTGAGGAGACGGCTTGGAATCGATATGATTTAGGGATTTCAGAGTTAATAGGACTTCGGAGCTGGGGGATTTGGGTTTACTAAAAGAAACTCAGCCCACGAATGTGATTATTTCGTCACTTCAGTAAAATACAAAATTTGGCCAAAAAATTGGCGGAATTTCAACCCGCCAAATATTAAGAAGTTAGGTGACGAAGCCATGAACTTTCGTCATCTAAGTGAACCAAAAATATTTCTACCATTTTCAAATTTTGGGACTTAGTTGACGAAATAAATATATTTTTTCATAAATATTTTAATTTCAACACATTTATTTATTTATTTATTTCAAAAAAGAAAATGTTTTGATAGAATGTGATCTTGTTAAATAGGGAGGAAGCAATATTTTCAAAAATCTTGTGAAATAGGATGTGATCGGTATTGTGAAATACAGCTATGGTTGAAAAATACATATTTTCGGTAACGTTTGGTTCCCGATAAAAGCGGTCAGCCCTATTTGCGCTTATGTTTCCCTATGTGGAGCCCTATCGTCGGGAGGTGAACGTCCCCAAATTTTTACATGGGTGGCTACATCTCATCAATGTGAGAGTTTTGTGTGTGAAAGAATCAATCAAACTAGGTCATATAGGGGTAGGTAAGAGCGTTTTCGTGTATGAAGTGGTTTTAATTTAATGTTGACCGTGTAGATCGAGACCTAAACGTTTTCGAAAACTGGTAGATTTTTTTTTCATAGCCATATTTAAGTATACTGATCATATCATATGGTTGAATTTTCATTTTGTGAAACTTAGTCATCGGAACCACAACGTATCTAGTAATGTGGTATAACTTGTTTAGTAGGTTATATGCAAGTGTAGATCTTTGTGAACCAACTATAGGGAGAAATCAATATTTTCAAAAATCTTGTGAAATAGGATGTGATCGGTATGGTAAATTACGACTATGGTTGAAAAATCACATATTTCCGGTAACGTTTGGTCCCCGATACAAGCGGTCAACCCTATATACGCTTATGTTTCCCTATGTACAGCCCTATCGTCAAGAGGTGAACGTCCCCAAATTTTTACATGAATGATTACATCTCATCAATATGAGAGTTTTTTGTGTGAAAGAATCAATCAAAGTAGGTCATATAGGGGTAGGTAAGAGCGTTTTCGTGTAAGAAGTGGCGTTAATTTAATTTTGACCGCGTGGATCGAGACCTAAACGTTTTCAAAAACTGGTGGATTTTTTTTCATAGCCATATTTAAGTATACTGATCATATCAGACGGTTGAATTTTCATTTTGTAAAATTTAGCCATCGGAACCACAACGTGTCTACTAATGTGGTATAACTTGTTTAGTAGGTTATATGCAAGTGTAGATCTTTATGAACCAACTATAAGGAGGAAACAATATTTTCAAAAATCTTGTGAAATAGGATGTGATCGGTATGATGAAATACATCTATGGTTGAAAAATCACATATTTCCGGTAACGTTTGGTCCCCAATACAAACGGTCAACCCTATATACGCTTATGTTTCCTATGTGGAGCCCTATCGTCGAGAGGTGAACGTCCTCAAATTTTTACATGGGTGGTTACATTTCATCAATGTGAGAGTTTTGTGTGTGAAAGAATCAATCAAGCTAGGTCATATAGGGGTAGGTAAGAGCGTTTTCGTGTAATAAGTGACATTAATTTAATGTTGACCGCATGGATTGAGACCTTAACTTTTTCGAAAACAGGTGGATTTTTTTTCATAGCCGTATTTAAGTACATTGATCATATAGTACGGTGGGTGTTCTAAAATTTTACTTCTACCCCGTAGTTAGTTCAAAAAGACATGAACTCTTTGCTAGCTTAAGCAAAAACAACTTTATGTTTCGTCACCTAAGTAAATGTGTTAGACGACGAATTTATTTTCATCACAAAAGTAAGTTGTTAGGCGACGAAATACAGTTTCGTCACCTTAGTGCTCCAAAACTATGGTGACGAAACTTTTTTTCGTCACCTGGACTATACCTTACATGACGAAATGTATTTTTGTCACCTTAGTGCTCAAAACTTTGGTGACGAATTTTTTTTTCGTCACCTATACTATCACTTACATGACGAAATATATTTTCGTCACCTTAGTGCTCAAAACTTTGGTGACGAAATTTTTTTTCGTCACCTATACTATAACTTACGTGACAAAAATAGTGACAAATATTATTTCGTCACCTTACCTTACTTAGACGACGAAAACTGTTACTGAGGTGACGAAAGCGTTTTCGTCACTAAAGTGTTCTCTTAGGTGACGAATTTAAAATATTTCGCCGATCTGGTTCACATTGCACTTGTCTGTTTGAACGATAATCTGCTCGCAAAGAGAAGAGAATGAGACTGCTGCTAGAGTGCCAATACAGATCCACCATCGCCGCCACCTCATTCCTTACTTCACTAGGTTGATAGATTCAGGTGGGCTGTACGGAAATACCCTTAGGTCGTCGACTCGTCGGAGATGGGCGAAGATGATATGAGCGTAGGAGGAAGCGAAACGAGGTCGCCTAAGATGGTGGTTGAGATGTTATGAGCGACGATCTGATTAGATTGCCTTCTTCTTCTTTGGATATTGTGAATTGATGTGGTGATGGTGAAATCCAACAGACCCATAAGCTTTTTCAGGTTTGTTGAAATGGGTGGGTCTTCTAGGTTGAATCTATTCGGGTGACCAAAATGAAGGACTTTGAACTGAGATGAATTGAAAGGGTGGCTTTTGGAGGGGGCGGGGTATGGGGACCTTTTTTTTTTTTTTTGACAACAGGGCATGGACTTTCATGAAACTCATGAAAGCCATTGGAGGAACCGGGATCCTCTCCTCATAAAGGTCTTCCTCATATTTCCTCATAGGAGGATCTTGACCGTCAATTATTAACCATCGGCCAAGATCTTTTCAACCTTCACACCTATTTTCTCATCTACTCAGTCTTTTACTCTCTCACGATTGATTTCTTGTTCTTCTCTCTCTCTCGAACACAGAAACTTCAAGAGCCCGGCGTTGTCCTCCGCTCGTCTCCAATGTCCTCCGCGGCTCGGCTTCGGCGTCCTCCGTTGAAATGTTAAGAAGTAGTGATATTTGGGTTTGTTTTCAATGGTTTCAGTTTGTAAGTAGTAGTCTGGTTTAAGCTTATGGGATTTCGAATGGGTTCCTGCTACTTTGTAATTTGCTATTCGTTCTCTGAATTGTGGTTTCTAAATGAAATTGAAAATCCTGTTTTGTTGTTGTCTACAATCTCTGCATCTCCATTTTCAAAGCTTTTAACAATTGGGATTTCCTCTATCTCAATCTAGGGAGTAGCACCAATTCAATATCCAAGCAGACGAACTGAAAAGCAAAATATGTGCAATCCTATTGGGTTTTCCTCTAACCCAGAATCCAATCGCACTTATGCATCTTAATTTATAAAAAATGAAGCTCCAATTCAAAATGCCCAAGTTCATTTTAGAAAATGATAATGATGGTTTGAAAGGTTCTCTTTGCAGTAAATCGTTATTCAAACACCTCCAAATTATAATGAAAATTCAAAATTTGGTCATTGTGGCTCAGAAGAATTAAGAGCTTCATCCTCCAACGAATCTAATCAAATATGATTTAGATTACAAGTGAGGCAGAGTAATTAAGAATGAACACAATAACAATGTATTATGTAATGGAGTCTGTTTTCGATTTAGCATAGTGGGACTGGAAATGCACTTGTTGATTTGTTCTGTTAGTACAAGCATAGTCGGCCGCCGGAGGGGGACGTCGTGGGCGGAGAGGAACGCCGGCTCTTGAAGTTTCTGGGTTCGAGAGAGAGAGAAAGAAGAACGAGAAATCGATCGAGAGAGGGAAAGACTTAGTAGATGAGAAAATAGGTGCAAAGTTAAGGTTGAAAAGATCTTGGCCGTTGGTTAATTGACGGTCAAGATCCTCCTATGAGGAAATATGAGGAAGACCTTTATGAGGAGAGGATCCCGGTTCCCATTGGAGGAGAAGAAAATAGGGTTTTTGGGTCAACAGCTCAACTACAGAGCATGTGTTGACCTCAGAATAAAAAACTTAACTGAAGTTAGCCTATTTGACGACTGGGTAACAATTTGACTAATTTAAAAAAGTTAGGGTAGTAAAATGACAGATTTGAAAGTTAGGTTATGAGATGTGTATCTATTATATAGGGAGTTGTTTTTTTTTTTTTTTTTTTAATTTTTTTTTTACCATTTCTATCGTTTTCTTAAAAAAAAAATAAAAAATAAAAAAAAATTAAAAAATAAAAAATTAAAAAGGTCCCAACCCTCCCAGTAATCCTGAATGAGATAAAAGAGAAACAAAATGAAATAACGAGGAGGTCTCTCCTGCTCTTCAGAGTTCAGACACCACAATCTATCGCTTTCTCCCGCTTTCCTCATTTTGTGGTAAGTCGGCTCAAGTTCAATTGCAGTTTTTTTTTTTTTTTTTTTTTCGATTACTTGTTTCTTTTTGTTGATGAAAGTTCTTTTTTCAGTTTCGAGAAAACTTAATTTGATTTTAGTGTGGCTTTACGTATTGAGACTTGGAAGCTCTGCGTTAAAACTATCTTCAATATGAAAATGATGATTGTAAAGTGAACCCAGTTGCATATATTTTATCTAAATGGAGTATTATGCCAATTTAGTTGTTGGGTTAATCTTTAGCAAAGCAAGAATCTGGTTATTGGGTAATAGAAACCAAACAAAGGATGGCGTTAATGAATAGCGATAGCTGGATTAAATATTGATTGCTACTATACATTGACAAGTAAATTGTTGTGGGGAGATGTCTGTTGTGCTTGTTCATCTTAATGGAGTCGTATTTTTCTGTTCTTTTTATAAGGTTTGGTATATTATATGTTTATGTTTTAGTTAGATTGGTGATATTATTAATCAGATTTACTTGAGATATATAGGATTGTTATGTTGCAAGGGCCAGATCTCTTCTAATGAGAATGGTCAGCATGTAGTGGTGATGATACTAGACATCACCAATATGTATCTTTAGATATGATTTCACCTCTGATGGATCATCTGCTGTTGTACTATCATATCACTCAGTCGTTCTAGAAAAACTTGTTTAGGGAGTTGAATGTGAACTGGGATTCGCCATGATCATGTAATGCCTTAGATGTTGGAGGTATGATTCCTTGGACACCATGCTTTTAGGGTGATGTGATGTGTTTGCAACTTTTGACACTGTGAGGAGGTGATTCAGCTATCAGATACGCTCATAGGGTTTCATCTTGGGTATCAGTTTCTTCAGAGTTTATATATTACTCTTTTCGGGCCATTCTTTATACGTGAATGCTGCTGCTACTTGGTTCTTGGTTTAATTCTGTTGAAGTCTTTGAGCGTTTGATGCGGGACAGAGCAAGGGTGGTTGTGAGTATTGTTGGGGTGAGCTTGCAATGATAGATATATGAGAAATTAGAAAAGGTTTAAGGAAGACAGAGCTAAATAGGCTTCAAGTACATGTCCCTTGAACAGACTTGTTAAAAGGCTCGATTAATAACAACAGAGACCCTGGAAAACTCAAAAGGCATTTTACTTTCCTGAAGACTCAAACTTAAAAACACTTAGGATCATCTGTTTAAATGGTTCTTGGTTTATTTATTAGCATTTACTAAATTGGGTGAATGAATAGACTCTTGGAGCCTTGGACAAGTACTTCTTTTCTTACCAAGGTGTGGCACTGCATCAATGTTATTGTCTAGAAATAGTACACAGACTTCTACCCTTACAATCTACTGAAACAGAAGCAAAGAAGGAGGACTGATTAACAGTTTATTCCATGATTCCTTCACTCCTTGCTCTCTATGATCCCGGAACTTTTCTGATTATTCCTTTCTACCTGAATGACTCGGTATTAGAATAACTCTGCACTCTTGTATGGCTAGATTTTTTGATATAGCAGTTTTGTTCATAATTGAATTACCTATATAGCCATGTCTGTGCAACTATATGTAATGACTTTGTACATGTACCTCACCGAGTGCATTGAATACATTGTGGTTAAATTAAAAGATGAACAGATAAAAGCACATATAGTGGGTTTACATTGAAGAGTTATAGGGTGCAGAGGATAGGTGTAGTGTTGTTTTAGTGATGTGTTGCATGGTTTAGAAGTTTTAGAAGAGTTACTTCTTTGTTGCAGGTCGTAAAGTCTGAAAATTAAGGGAGAATTTGTTGTTGGACAATTAGTGAAACTCGCCTTATTAGCCAAAGCGCGCCAAAATGACAACTTTAGAGCATTCAGTGGTTAGTTCCAAGCTTTCTGCGCCTGATACATATGAATCAGTGGTTCTAGGTGGCACCTTTGACCGGTTGCACGAAGGCCATCGTCTCTTCCTCAAGGTAGCAGCGGATCTCATGAGGCATAGAATTGTGATTGGAATTTGTGACGGACCCATGTTAACTACCAAACAATTCGCGGAATTGATACAACCCATTGAGGATAGGAAGCATAATGTTGAAAATTACATCAGGTCTATCAAGCAGGGGCTGCTGGTGCAAGTTGAACCTATCGTTGACCCGTATGGCCCCTCAACAATTGATGAAACTCTGGCGGCAGTTGTTGTCAGCAAAGAGACTTTACGTGGTGGACTGTCTGTTAATAAGAAGAGAGTGATAGAGGCCTCTCACAACTTAAGATTGAAGTAGTAGATCTAGTGCCTGAATCATCTGGTGCGGATAAGATTAGTTCAACAACATTAAGGAAGCTTGAGGCAGAGAAGGTGAAAAATAAAACAAAGTATTAAGAGAATGAACCGGTAACAAGTTACAACATGGCAGTTGGCTTGAGTGTGAAATGGTCAGGATGTAAGAGATATATGAGTGTGTCTGATGTTATACTGAAATTGATGAAGATAATGCAGTTACTAGTTAGTACTAGGTGAATTCAGACACCGGAGAGTCCAGTATAATTTCCTGGAAAATTAGCCTATGATGTTGATGGTGAACTGATGAGTGTTACAATGTTAGTTGTGTTTGGTCGAAGAAGATAAAATTTTGTGCAAGCATGTTTATGTAGGTTGTTTACAGTCCCATGCTTCTCATATATTTTTCAATTTATTTAGACAGGGATGCATTTCATTTAAAAGACCTGAAATAGTGAAATACTAAGATTTATGAAAGAAACAAATCAGGTTCTTCCAAGGCCAGACTATAATATGGCAGGCTAATTTAATCCCATTCCAGGTCAAGTTCAAATTGCTGCTTCATATTTGTATTACAATATTCACCATTTGAATCGATTGAATTTGTACAGTAACTCATTCTGTTCTGTTGCCATTTAGCTGAGAAATAATTTTTCTTATTTTTTGCTGTAAGAGAAGCCAAAAGTTGAAGTCTGAGAATTACATTAACTTCTATTCTTACTCTTTGATAATCTAAAGGGTTGGTTAATTTAATGAGTTTAAGAAGGTCAAATCAGTGTTGCATATACTTGGAACAAAAGAGTTTATTTATAAAATTGGTAATCACTTCATATAGCATGTTTAGTGATGATCTTTCAATCTATGCATCTATCTATCCTCTGAAGGATAACAAGGGCTAATATGCACATGGATGATGTACTGATGTCAACTTATAAACTCCATGATGGAGTTAATAAGTTGTTTCTCACCAAAAACAAAATGTTGGTATGATGTAACAGTATTGCTATTGCATGATGAACATGTAGAGAAAATACCCTCTTGTTTTGGACTTGCATTAAAAATGTTTGCTTTCAACCATGATGGTAGTTGGTGCTGTTATTACTTATGTTTGTGTTCAATGATGTTTATACTTAATTGGTCAAAATTTGGAGGAATTAGGTAGTGTTCTAATAACATGCATCATTAGAATTTGTTAGCATGGTGTTTTCGACCTATGATCTTAAAGTTTTGTTGTGTTATTAATTTTTGTTTGTTTCATCAGGAAACCTGATAATAATATTCTGAAAATCCTAAACGCTATGATTGTCCAACGCTGTTCGAATTGAAAGCTGTTGTGAACTGGGCATATCAGGAGGTCCTTTTCCTTTTGTTTTCATTTTGATTTGTTGTTGGATTCTTGTGAATTTGCCGTATTCTCAGCTTTGCCGTGAACTTTTTCGGTGATTTATTTTCAACAGATGTAAAACTATAGTCTAATCTGCACACATGTTTGAGAAGATTTTGGATTGATGCAGCTTGCAAAGATCTTTAATTGTTTGCAACCTTATTTATGAATTTTAACATCTTTTGTTTGGTTATTTAGAAAAGGAAAAACAAAAAGAAATAGTTATGTGCCGTCAATTGACTAGATCTTCTGAATTTGGCCAGGTTCTCCAAACATGGGAAACAAGCCTGTGAAACAAGAAAGGGAAGAAATCTTATTGAAAGTTGTTCCTCCGTTGGATCCTGCATATGTTAGGTGGCTTGCTCGAGATCTTGAGAGAATTCATGGCTTCACCCCAGCAAACCCTCGTGCAGTGAAGCCCCCAGATCATTATATTGAGTACATGCGCTTGAACGGGTGGTTGGATGTGGACTTGAGTGATCCTGATCTGGCCCATTTATTGAAGTAAATGCGGTGGTGTACTTGTCTAAGGATTTGAAGGAGAAAGAAAGACGAAGAATTTTCGTTTTTGGACCTAACAAGTAACAACTGTTTAGTAATTTGCATTTTGGGATTTGAGTATATACTACGCATTTGTATGGTGCTAAGAGTTTTATTCGAATGAAACATCTTGGACCACCAATTCCTATTACATTTGATACTGTGTAGAAGTTTAGAAGTATTTGTATTTGAGCATTATCCATCAGTCATTTATGCATATAAATGAAAGTTTGAAAGTAACAGCTAAGCATGGTTCTATTTTGAAACATCAGGGTTCTACTTGGGGAGTATTTGCATGACCGGCAGTGGTACCTCCCTATTTCTTCAATTGAATCCGCGCTCTTATTTCTATGGGGGCGACAATAGAATTTGTCATGCAATTGATACTAATACAAGGTGCAATGTAATCACTATATTCGGTTTAATTATTAATCAAGAAGCAATAACATCACTTTTTGTTGATTTATTCCATCCTTCATGTATCTATGAAGTTTATTCATGTCTTGGTATATGTTTTTAAGAAAGCTCCCTTGCTAATTCATAATAGATGCAAGAGCTAGCTCGAGTTTAAGTAATTCAGTCCCCACAGTCAACAAAGTCGTAGTTAACTGTAAGGTGTCCTGCCTGATGCCCACTTCCGTCCGTGTCTATCTGGTTGAACACGTTCACGTCCAAGTCCAGCCCTCCGTTGCTGCACTGGTCGACAATCCTCACCGTCGCCTGAGCTCCGGTCGCGGTGTTTGTCACTAGCAGGCATCTTCCACAGGTGTCTTGTCCGGTCGGACCTGCCGGGCCACAGAAAGCGGTCCATCCGTACTTGCTGCGCCATTCCAAGGGCTTGTCGGCGTCCCACGTCGAGCAGTAGGCACTCACGGCTCGCAAATCCCAGTTGTTGTCCTGCGGGTTGTAGAGGTGGTACGTGGCTCTCACGTTAGTAGCACTTTGAGCTGAAGCACTTCCGGCCATTGCGGCACACAACATCACCAAGAACACGACGCATTGTTTTCCGGCCATTTTCTGCTAACTGTTTGATATACGATCCGGGATATATATATGTGCGTGTGTGTGTCTGTATTTATATGGGCGATGATCAGGGAAGGAAGCTAGCTAGGTATTGAATTTATAGGAGGGAGCTAGGGAGGGAGGTGTTAGAATTGTGTGGCATATATGCATGAAATTTCTACCAGCTTGCTAGCTTCGACCGCTAGCTAGTCATGACTTTGACCAAAGAAATGCATGCATACAGTGACTTATACTAATTCAATTCATGAACGACTTCTGCTTCCGAGTTGGCCATGCCAGACACAATATATAGACAATGAGCCTGGTAGAAGGTTATAGAGAGAGAGAGAGAGGCTATAGGGTAGAATAGTACATGCATGAACTACAATGCAAATGAACTTTGATCACGTCAGAAGATAGATCGACTTTTCATCAGTTTGACAGATTAATACATAAGCAAAGATCGAGTATGACCTCCGGGGGGGGGGGGGGGGGGGGGGGGGGGAGGGAGATGTAAGAATTAATTCATTTACTTGAATGGCAAGGCCTTTGGTTTATCTAAAAGTGCTAATTTAATCTAGAAGCAGCTGATCGAGTAAGATTTTCCCTTTGAGGCTTTGACAATGCATGTTGGGTTTGATTATTGCATTCAATTCCAAATAATAAAACAAACAACACCATGCCAAACTCAAGAGGATCCATAGCTGGCTTGTATTGTACGTAACGTTATGATGTTAATTGGCTGCCTCAGAGCTTCAAATCAGGTAAATTTTAGTAGTCTTCTGTGAATACAAAGTAATAATTGTGAGCAGCGGAAAATCAAAGCTTAAAAATGCTCGATCACCCCGAATGTCATCATCCACTGGTTAATTTGCATTGCGTATTTGGATTCAAGATATGGAATCAACATTTGGATTTCCTTTATCAAGTAAACATGGAATTCGATAATTTCACACTTTTACCTGCGATTCGTTGAGAGAAAAAGAAAGGATGAACCTTTAGATAAAAATGGCTGAAATTTTGGGAAGAGTTGTAGCTGATTCTGTGCGGCTGGTGTAGTCTTTATATTTTGGAGGCTTTCATTGTTGTCCCTTGGATTGGTTTTTAATGATGTGGCAGCTTGGTAACAAAGTCCAATTAAACAGATCCCAGCTGAGAAGCCGAATCCAACACCAACCTATCAAAATCCTAAACCGTCACTAAAAGAGGAGGGACAACAAAACACAAGCAAAAACAAAATCAAACAAAACTAAATAAACAAAAAGCAAAAATTAAAAAACTTGGGCAAACAGCCCAAGCCCAAACTAGCTAAGACCCACTAGACCAAGAACCTGGCCCACAATACTTCGATCAGATTAGACCGCAACCATCTCTCTCGCTCCAAACCAGCGCCGCACTGCTGCTCTACCACCATACCACCGCCACATCACCATCATTAGACCCTCGAGAAGCTGTGTGTTTGCTTGTGTCGTCGAAAGCCGGAAGCCTCAAGGTCCTCACCATCAGCCATCTTGCCGATCAAACTTCCGAGTTGAATTACATATCATTTAAATAGATGCCCTCTGACCACCACAAGTCGCTAGCACAGCCCATCAAGTATCCAATCCATAGCCGCCCACGTACCGATTTGCAGTTGCCGTCTCGCGATGACATAGAAGGAGAAAGACCCTTTCCAATCCTAATCTCCAAATCCAACCGATCCAGGGATTATAATTTCTGTCCGACAACGCCCAAACAAATGCCTGCACGGCCAAAGATCGGCACCAACACCATGGCGCAGCCGGACGAAAGAGGATCAATTTTTCTCGAAACCTTAGAGGCGACTTTTACGGAGCAGTTCTTTTAGACTTTTACGGAGCCCTGACTATTTGATAGAGCTATGAAAACACACACACACACCCACACGCACACGCACACGCAGACACACTAGCCTCTTAACACATGACACATGTGTCAATTCCCCATTCTCTTTTGTTATATATTTTTGAATATCAACTGATAAAGAAATTATTGTATTTACTTATTCTTCTTTTTTTAAAACAATATAGTATTTACTTAATCGTATCTAAACCGTGAGCCGAATCAAATCATAAAAATAGGTCTATTGATAAATCCTATACGGTATATGATTTGTATATGAACTGATAATTAGCGATACATGGCTTAGTATGTTTAACTCAATGTTCGACAAAATTTCTCTCTTTAGTTAAGAGTTTTGTAATTACTAAAGAAGAGATAATAAATACTGAAGCAAGCTATCTTATCCAACATTGTGTTAAACATAGTGAGTTAACCAAACATTCTAGTTAAACATACTGAGTTAGTTAAACATTCTAGTTAATTAAAGGCGGCATGAAGGGCACTACGAGTTTCTGTTGATGCCTTTAGGCTTACTAACACTCCCTCCACATTTTAGTCGCTCATGAATGATATTTTTTAGGAGCAACTAAGGAAATTTATGCTTGTGATTTTTGACGACATCTTGGCTAGTCTACAGTTCATCCATCGATGAAACCAATTGACAACATTGTTGAACATGCATTCTCCAACAATATAGACTAAAGGTGAAAAAGAGCAAATGTTCAAATGTTGAATATTTGGGACATGTTATCTCACATGAAGGCTGTAGACCCCGTCAAAATTTAAGTGATGATCAATTCAAGCAGCAATTTCATGGATTCCAAACGTAACTCTCATGTTTGTTTTAAAGAAGGTGGACTGTTGGGTGAGTGTTAATTATACGGTGTATTGAGCATCACCCTAGCCATTATTAGTGTTAGATATTTCTGTGTATTAACTTGGTTGTAATGGTGAACATTATCATGAAATATCAATCAAATACAATAGTTGTTTTCTTCTATTCATTCCATTTTCTCAAGATTCCCAATAAGGATGTTATTCTCCCGACCTTAATCTTTTTACTGATCAGAGTGCCAACGTATGCTTCATCACTTGATCTAGATTTGCCATCGTTAGCCACAAGCTTGGCAGGTTACTCAATCCAGATCCCACAAATCCCAAATATATTCATGATTGGAAATCGAGCTATACCAAAGGCTAAATCCGACATGAGATGTTGACATCGTCCACAAGTGAGCAAAAGGGGATCCTGGTTGAACTTTGGACGACCACTACGAATATTTGATTGCTATTAGGGGACAAACAGAGGCCTATAGATCTCTGCTTGGCCTAAGCGTCGAGCGCCATTGTTGAAGGCCCAAGCCATGATGGCATTTTTGATAAGATACTAAGTGCACGTTTGGTACCTAGTACTAGGTTATACCTTCTTAATTTTTAAGACTGTCCTGGACTAGTGTGGACTGCCTTAAATTGTACTAATACTGGGTCACGTTTGGTGTTGCATGAGATTAGAAAAAAAAAGTTTTAAATTAGAGATGTCTCATGTTTGGTGATGCATTGGACTAGACTACTCTAACATAACAATCTAAATAATCTTGGTCATCTAACAATAACAATCTAACATTTAACAATCTTGGTCATTGAAATTTTGACATGAAATCGAAAAAAAAAAAATTGACATTAACTAACACAAAACAAGTACCTCAAATATGGATATTCCCTTAACTAATAGAAACATGTGAAAAAAATATGCAGAATCCAAAAGAGAGAAAGGAAACCTGTGAAAGAAAACTTTTGTTTGCAGCAGCAGATCAGCACCTCCAAGTTCATGTCCTGAAGGTTCAGCAGCAGATCATCATAACTCAATTAAACTTTGTTTGTAGCACATCATCACCTCCTAGTTCCACATACACAACGTTTAAGTATGACACACCATTACAAAATATAAATATGTCATTACAGTCAATCACACTATTATTAGTATGTATATCAAACCTTTGTCAAAACAGGGAAGGATTTAGGGTTTATTTGGCCATCAAAAGGACCACTTGGTAAGATGCATATTATTATTAGGAAACTCACATTTCAGTAACGTTGAATCTGTTAATACAGCCTAGTTCATATGGTATAATCTGTTCACATTTCACTGGAAGCTTTTACAAAAAAAAAAAAAAAATCGGTTTACCTGTTTAATCTTGTGCACCTCCAAGTTCATGTCTTCAAGGTTTAGCAACAGATCAGCACCTCCAATTCAAATGGTACCTGAAGGTTCAGCAGCAGATTATCATAACTCAAGTAAACTTTGTTTGCTGAATTTGAGAAGAGATGAGACTCACCTGAGCTCTGATGATAACACTTCTTTTATCCTGCTCAGCCCTTTCCACCAAAGTTAAAGTTAAAAACCATGTAATATAGAGAGGGAAAAAGCATAAGCAAAACTCACATTTAAGCTTAATATTATGTGTTCATTATACAACAACAAAAGCAAGCAACAGAAAAGTTCCAAAATAGTTACAGCCTGCTCTAAACATACTTGCTCCCTTCATTAGTTCTTACATAAGAAGCCACCACAAACAAAAAAATACAAACATTTCACTGATGTTCAGTCACATGATCAAAAAATCAGTGAACCTACTAGTGACTTTTAGACCAATCATTGCCTATATATTGCTCATAAGCAAGTTTTGAACATATACCCTTCTTGCCACACCCCGGTTCTTAAGTTATTTTACGGTTATTTACTTTGAGGTTATTTTGGTATTTTACCGTGTTGAGTAACCGTTTACTACTTAAGGACCCTAAAGTTGACTTTTTCTTCCGTTTGGAATTTGGGAAAACTTTCTTCATGAAAGTCGTAGAGGACGCTATTACGAGTTCGTAGACATGCTATGCATTAGAATCGGAGTTAACATGGTAAAGTTATCAATTAAATGGTAAAGATTTTGAGTTGGTAAAAAGGGGTAAAAGTTTTAGTGGGTATATTTGGTTGGGTTTGAGTGATGGGCCGGGTGTGGCAGCCCAATCTTTTCTCTTTTTCTCTTCTCTTCTTCTCCCGAGTTGCTTCCCCCGAGCTCTCCTCTCGCCGGAAAGCTCTTGCCACCAGCTGCCGTCGTCCAGCCAGCAACCGGCCGCCGCTCCAACCCAGTTCGGACCCCCGCCACCTCCTCTCTCTCCCCGGCCTAGTCTCCGAGCCGGTAGTGCCGCTGGAGAGGAGAAAACCCCGCCGAAACACTAACTGCCTCTTCGCCGGAGCTCCGTCCTCCGGCCACCATAGGCCGAGATTTTTGGCTCAACTTGTAGTCCTCATCTAGGTGAGTAATCCCTCAAAAGGAATCGGCTAAATTCGATTTCGTTAGGGTGGTTTGTATAATTGAAAGTTCTAGGGATTTATGGATGTTTTGATTCGATTACCCTAGTTAGTCTTAGAATTGGACTAAGTGCTAGTTATGAAAGTTGTTGGGTATGATAAGAGGATTATTCTGTTAAAATTTGAGAAGCATTGGAGGTCACCAGAGAACGGCTGCCGGCCACCGCTGCCGGCGGAGCAGGCCGCGGCGTCGCCCCTTAGGGGCTGTTTTTCATGTTTTTAAGATGGTATTAAGGAGAGGAGTTTAATGAAGTATAGTTTGAAATCTTTGGAGGAGTTTTGATAATGTTGGGGATTTTTCAATGGTTAAAGATTTTGGCGGTGTTTAGAATGGATTATCGGTAGTTTGGTTAGCCGGTTTAAATTTGCGTATAAGGTTAATTTTTGGTTATTGGTGATGGTGGTGAATCTTGAGATATAATGGGTTAAGGATGGAGAAAATGGGCAAGGAAGATGATTGATTTTAGACTATTAATTTTATGAAATTATTTATTGAAGTTTTAATGTTGAATGAGAATTAATATTAATTATTGTTCAGAACGTGAAGATGATCATTTGGAGGAAGCCTCGGGTCGTCGGCAGGCATAGCCGAGCACTGTGAGTGGACCTATGATTTGAATGTCTTGCATGGAATAAATCTTATTAAATTTTCAAATGCATATTGAAGATTTTAATATTTTCTTGGAGTAATGAGTTCCATTCATTTTTCGGGAACTCTCTTGAGCATTTTATTTGACATGTGGAACATGTCAAATGATTTATTTTATTACGCAATATTTCCAGGTACAGTTGGGAACTGTACTGAGTTTAATAGATTTAGGTACTATCGGTTTTATTTTTGGATGATTATTGGGATTTATAAATAATTACCGAAAATGGGATTTTCGGTAGTTCTCCATCATAATTTAATGATTTTGACTTGGAGATATTATTACTTATGATTTATATTTGATATTGAAATCGGGTGTATATTTATAAGTTTGAGAATATTTTGACATGTGAGACACGTCATTGAGTTTTAATACAATTTCTTATGATGACTTGCAAGCACGGTTGGGAACCGTACCATTTGTATGATTTTGGGGAAGATCAGTGGATTTAAGTGTTTTCGTATGTTTTTAGTTACCATAATATAGGGTCGATTATATTGATTATTGCTAGCTAGCCATTATTTAGCGGTCCTCATCATATGTGAGTAGAGCGCTTAGCGTGAGACGCTATTATAGTCTTACCAACGGTCCTCATCATATGAGAGTTGAGCGCTTATCGTGGGACGCTATTATCGCCTGGGAGGCAACCGATCGGTATATATATATTTATTTCTAGCTAGCCATTATATAGCGGTCCTCATCATATGTGAGTAGAGCGCTTAGCGTGAGACACTATTATAGTCTTACCAGCGGTCCTCATCATATGAGAGTTGAGCACTTAGCATGGGACGCTATTATAGCCCGGGAGGCACCGACCCGAGTCTGGGAGGCTCCTTTTACATGGTGATAATTCTTCTCCTTATTTATTTTTCTCAGTTATAGTTGAGTAACCAGCGGAGCTGGTTTAGTCATTATTCGAGATTTCTGTTTTATTTAACCAGCGGAGCTAGTTTATCCATTTATTAAGTAAATTCAGATTTAAGGTTTTAAAGACGTTTAAAATTGCGTGCAACTAAGTTTTTAAAGCTGAAATGTGGGAAAGTATTTAAATTGAGTTTTGTTAAATTATTTAAATTATTTTGTCCACTCGCTCTAACGTTTTTTTTTAAATTACTTTCCCCTGGGCCCTTTGGTTTTAAATGTCCAATGCGCAGGCTAAGTGTCACGCCCCAATTTTTGAAGGATGAATTTTCAAAAATCTGGGCGTGATATAACTGAAAAATCTTAATATCCAAAAACCTGTTTTACAACTTATAAGCTAAAAACAATACTGGAATTGTACAAGTCAACAACTCGAAATTCGAGTTGAACATTAATCCTACTTAAATTCATGAACTTCAAAAGTCTAGTAATAAGTAAGTCGCTCACATGAGCTTAAACAACTGTCACGACAAAATACAATAAGGTGCACAGAAACTAAAATCCTGCCACTATGCCTCCGCCTCAACCCTGCTGATCAACATCTGCAGGTCTAACCCCTACACCAGGAAATGGTGCACTGGGTTGTAAACAACAAACCCGGTAAGCTAAAAAGCCCGTATGAGTATATCCCAAAATAACTAAATACTTCTACCAACAAAGTAAAACACATGAACAAAAGATAAAATTGATAATTCCTGCATTAGCAGCTTAGTTCAGGAATCACCGAAAAACAAGAGAATTCAAGAGAAATAGTTAAGGAAACACAACAAATCACAATTACTCAAATCATAAATGAAATCCTGCAAAAAAAAAAAACGTAGTTAAGGAATTCCACTAAAAATCATACAATCATTTCTCTACTCTTACTTATGAGTTCGTCAACACTTAGTCATCCCTCATAAGTAACCAAACAAACGCGTACTCATGGGTTCGTCAACACTTAGTCATCCCCCATGAAGTACCAACAGACAGACTAGAGCTCAATACTGACCGTAACCAATCACCCGGCCAAGACTTGGTTCCCGGTCCACCACGAAGGCTCCTAATCTAATACACATAATCACCACTAAGGCACACACATCTACAACTAATGCATACAATCACCACTAAGGCACCACATCCATAACTAATGCAATACAATCACCACTCAGGCACACATTCACAACTAAGACACATTATCACCACTAAAACACTAATTCACAACAAAAGCACACATTCACCACTAAGGCACCAATTCACAACAAAAACACACATTCACCACTAAGGCACCAACATGAACAAAAGTCCATTTGAAGGATTATATTTTTAAAAGAAAACTTGTTTTCACTTACCATGAGCCGTTGGCGATCAAGCTCATATATTTTAAACAAAACAAAAGATAACATAATTTTTAAATCAAAACATCATCTTCATCATTTAATCATCATAATCATCAATATATAATCACCATCATAAAATCACCATAATAATCATTTAATCATCATCATATAATTACCATGATCATTATCATCATCACATAATCACCAACATTTTCATCAACATTATCATCACTAAAATCATCATATAATCATCATCATAATTACCATCACCACCATAAGTAAAAAGGTCACAAAGTGAACCTTGGTGAGATTTTACTCACCTCAATAACCCCGCTGCGTCTTCAAAAAAACACAAAGGCCGATCCCAAATCACACTTCACAAGTCACCTAAATTACACAAATAATAACTTAGTAACCAACCAACTAAAAAGTAACATTTGCCTTCTTAGCTCAAAACTAAACCCGAAGGTTTGCCCAAAGGAGAGCAACTCTCCTTCAAGACCTCCCAAGGTCTTCGGTCCCCAAAACAACACCTCCTGCAACTACCAAAAACTGCTCCTACATTCTAACTCACAAACTTAACAACATCAACGAAAACACTCCAACAACTAAGCATTACATGATCTCAACCTAGCCTATAATATATCATCATACTCAGAACAACAATACCTAGCTAACCCTTGCAACAAAACCTACACACCCTGCCAGACGCGCCGCCACGCGCCACAACAAGCGGCGGCGAGTGGGCCCCACACCCCACCCTACCAAACTTAAAATCTCAACAAACTTCCAACAGAAAACTTGTAGATTGAAGCAAGGGAAGCATCTTTTATACATGAGGTTTCACCCAGTTCGGCCGAAATCGGTTGGAAAACACCGGCAAACTCGCCGGAAAGTTGGAATCCACCGCCGCTATTCTCCGCCGTGAGTCGAGCTTCAAGACTACCCGCAGTCGAACCAAGGTGCCAAGGAGCTCCTATCCCGACCGTTTTCAAGCCGCGTCGCCGTCGTCGGAGGTGGGAATCCCGACCGGTCTCTAAGCCGAACTTCCTAGCTTCGGTTCACATGAACCACCACGAATCGAAGCAAGCCACTACCACAGGGAAGGTTACGCCGCCAAGATGAAGCGACTCCGACTGGTGCCGTCGCCTGAGTCGATCGGAGTTGGCCGGAAAAACCGGGTCGGGTTGGCGGGTCCAGGTCGGGTCAAACAGAAAACTTAGATACTGAAGGTGAGGCGCGAGAGAAGAAAACGAAAGGAAAGTGATATACGCGAAAATGAAGGAACCCTATGACTTTTACAAAGTTATACTAAAAATTCCCGAAAGCCACAAACTTCCGATGACCATAACTTTCTCATACGACATCCGTTTTACGCGTGCCACGTGTCTACGAACTCGTATCGACAAATTCTACAACTTTTGTGAAGGAAGTTTCTCGAGAAACCCAACAGATTAAAAAGTCAACTCTTGACCCTTCAAAACCATAATACCGCTTCGGTAAATTATGCAACCGAACTCTTCCGCTCTTCCTTCGAATCTCAAAACACACTAACTTCTAACTCGAAAATTCTCAAATAATATTAGAAACTAATATTAAATTTTCGGGGTATTACACTAAGTATAGATGAGGTCGGGCGTACATGGAGTCGAGGCTTAATCCAATAGTCAGAAGCTGCTTCCGCTTCATCTTTATTCATGGTTATTCTTTCCTTATTAGATATGCTCTGATAACCAGCTAGTGATCTAATGCTGACTTTGTTGTTTAGTTTAGAAGTGTTAAGTTGGATTTTCAGGTAAGGGTTGTCCATTTTCAAGGAAGGTTTAGCCGAATTTTCAGTAAATTTTCCTTGGAGGTGGACCCCACAAGATTTACCACGGGTTTCAGGGTGAAATCCGGGGTGGGTCCTGACACTTCTAACATCATCATCCAATGACTTGAAGAGAGAGATGTTCTGTGGTCTCTCTAGGATGATTCCTAATGCAGCAATTTGATCATCAACAGATAATCCCATGTTCTTCAACTCTTTGGCAATGTCAGAGCGATCTTCATTACCCTTCAATATGGCCTCAGTTACCATTTGTATCCTCTTTCCTGATTCTTCAAATACTTTCTCCAAAGCAACAACAATCTTATCAGTCTCATCAACTCTCTTCCTCTTCCTACTACCTTCAGTTTGGCTAGATTCTTGGTAAAGTGACACATGACTTACATCATTAACCACTTGCTCAGGATTAATATCATTAATGCTTTGCTCATCCGTCATATCAGCAAGGGTTTCAGCTCCTTTTCCATTGGCACAATCCTTGCCAAAAATCAGAGCAAGACGATCATAAATTGGAAAACTTTTATTTCTCCAACCTTTGGCATTTTTGTTGTGCTACGAAAAAAGAGAGTACTAATATTAGAATAACATCCATGGTTAAACAAAGACAACTTGTATTAGAAACTTAATGAATTTATTTACCTGAACATACATATCTCATGCATCATTGCTATCAACTTCAATGCACTTCTTGGCATCATTCCATGCAAATCCACTTGTGTTTGTCATGTCATACACAATACTGAAATTTTGTTTCGATTTCTTCAATTTTGATTCAATGTGTGGATATGCCTTGAGATTGGAGTTAGAGCACAAAATGTCACGCCCCGACTCATAAATTTTACCTTAATTACTAACATTGTGGTAATAAGAATTTTACCGTCTTCGTCATTGAATTTATAGTCCTAAAGTCCATAGAGGTGTGTTGAGGGACGAATATTTCGAAAGAATTATTCGAAGGAAGAAAATGTGACGACGGTAAAAATGGTAAATTTTAGCTAGTAAAAGGTAATTTTTATTGGAATATTATTTTTGGGGGTGTTGAATTTTTGGATTTAAAGTGGGTTGGACCGGTTGGGCCAAGCCCATTTCTTTTCCCCCTTTCCTTCCGCTCTTCCGCTCCCGCACCCGTACCCGAGCCTTCACTGCCGATAGTTTTTCCGGCCGCCCGTTTGCCGTCGTCCGGCCGCTCCAGACCGCCGCACCGGTCCCAAACGATCGGTCTCCAACCCAGCTACATTTCTAGACCGGTGGCAGCCTCCCTAGCGCCGCCGTGAAGGAGGAATCGACGCCGAAAGCTCCGACTGCCGGAAACTTCTTTTCGCCGGAACTCCTTCCTCCGGCCACCATATCCGGCGAGCCTTGGCTCAAAAAGAAGCCCTCCTCCCGTGCTTCAATCCCTCCAAAGGGCTCCTTCCATCTCGAGCTAGGTAAGGAGAAATCGGTATTTGAAATTCTAGGGCTTATTGTGTGTTTGTGTTCGATTGACATGGTTAGGCTTAGAATTGGAGTTTGTGGTAGTTAGGAATGTTGTAGAGGAGGTTGAGAGGAAGGTGCTGGTAAATTTTGGTAGCATTTGCAGGTCGCCGGCCGCCGCCGAGAAAATGTTTTTGATGGAGAAAATTATGAGGAGTTTAATGGAATGAGTTTTAGAATTTTTGGATAGGTTTTGGAATTTGTTAAGTTTGGTATTTTTGGCGGATTAATAAGTTAAAATCCGGCCATTGGATTATTTTGTGATTTGGACGTTGGAAGGTGATTTTGAGGATGTCGGTATTTTTGGAGATTTATGGTGGGCAGTGAAGTTAAGATTTAGGACGATAGGCATGGTGAGCGCGGGAAGTTCATATTTAATTATGCCTATTTTCTTTGAACGTTGGGATTTTATTTGAGGAATTATTTATGTATTGGAACATGACACGAGGAGGCTCGAGCAGAGGAGACCTCCGGCCGACGTCAGGCTTAGGCCTAAGTTGTGAGTGGACCTTTGTTTTTAAATAATGTTTTATTGTTGAATATTTCCTTTGTTGGAATTTATCCTGAGTTGAGGATTTCGGTGATTTTACTCACTTTATATAACGTTTATGAATATAGTATGTATATGAGAGAGTGCTAGCTAGCAATACGTGCTCCCCTCATAATGAGGAAAAATGCCATTATGAGGTGACGTGAGCGTTAGACGCCAGCGTCCTAGCCCTGTACGACTTTCTACTTTCCGAGTTCATTCTATATTTTTAGATTCATTCGTAGAATTCGTACAGGGAGTGAACACGTATAAATACCACCCGGTCCCCCCCCCCATACTGAGGAAAAATGCCACTATGGGGTGACGTGCGCGTTAGACGCGAGCGTCCTAGCCTGGTATGACTATCTACCTTCGAGCTTATTCATAGATAGCATACATGGAGTAGACGGGTGTGAATACATACTGATATAATTATATAATTTAGCCTGAGAGGCTGAATTGTTTAAGATTTGGAGACTAGCTAGAACTAGTCATGTCCTTGAAAGTGTTTCTTGGGGAAATATTTATTGTTGTCCAGATTATTTTGTTCACTCACCCTGACGTGATTAAATATTTTCCCCTGGGCTTTTCCTTTGTTTTAATCGCCTAGTCTGCAGAGTTCGGGTGGGGTCTAGAAGGAGGCGCCGAGGCATAGTCACCCACATTTCCACTATTGTTCGCCAGTAGGTCATCTGTTTAACCCACTAGGATTTTCTTCAGCTTCCGTTGTCTTTCTTGTAGTAGCTCTGAATATTTCGGAAAAATAATTGTGTATTATTTTATTCAGTTATTTGGATTAAAGTGAAGTTTAATATTTTGGGTTAAGAGGGTGTTCTATATATTTTTCCGGGTTAGGGTTGTCCATTTTCAAGGGAGGTTTGCCGAGTCCTTCGGTAAATTTTCCTTGGAGGTGGTCCCCGCAGGACTTACCTCGGATTTCAGGGTGAAATTCGGGGTAGGTCTTGACAGTTGGTATCAGAGCTCTAGGTTTCTTTTCCTGCCTCCATAATACTATTATATTTGCCTAAGAAGCACGTAGTTCCTATAGAGTGGTGGTCCGACCGCGGCGGATTCACTAGCATTTTATGCTTTGGATACTATGTGTTATTGGGTATATGTCACGCCCCGACTCATAAATTTTACCTTAATTACTAGCATTGTGGTAATAAGAATTTTACCGTCTTCGTCATTAAATTTATAGTCCTAAAGTTTCTAGAGGTGTGTTGAGGGACGAATATTTCGAAAGAATTATTCGAAGGAAGAAAATGTGACGACGGTAAAAATGGTAAATTTTAGCTAGTAAAAGGTAATTTTTATTGGGGTATTATTTTTGGGGGTGTTGAATTTTTGGATTGGGTTTTTGGTTTAAGTTGGACCGGGCTTTCTTTTTGGTCAAAACCCGTGTATTTCTCTCTCTCTCCTCCCGGTTTTTTCTCTCGCACCCGAGTTCCTCCTCCCTGCCGATTTTCCGACCGCCCGACAGCCGCCGTCCGGCCGCCCCAGACCGGCGCACCGGTCCCAAACGATCGGTCTCCAACCCAGCTACAATTCTAGACCGGTGGCAGCCTCCCTAGCGCCGCCGTGAAGGAGGAATCGACGCCGAAAGCCCCGACTGCCGGAAACTTCTTTTCGCCGGAACTCCTTCCTCCGGCCGCCATATCAGGCGAGCCTTGGCTAAAAAGGAAGCCCTCCTCCCGTGCTTCAATCCCTCCAAAGGGCTCCTTCCATCTCGAGTTAGGTAAGGAGAAATCGGTATTTGAAATTCTAGGGCTTATTATGTGTTTGTGTTCGATTGACATGGTTAGGCTTAGAATTTGAGTTTGTGGTAGTTAGGAATGTTGTAGAGGAGGTTGAGAGGAAGGTGCTGGTAAATTTTGGTAGCATTTGCAGGTCGCCGGAGTTGGTCGCCGGCCGCCGCCGGCGGCGCCGCCGAGAAAATGTTTTTGGTGGAGAAAATTATGAGGAGTTTAATGGAATGAGTTTTAGAATTTTTGGAGGAGTTTTGGATAGGTTTTGGAATTTGTTAAGTTTGGTATTTTTTGGCGGATTAATAAGTTAAAATCCGGCCATTGGATTATTTTTGTGATTAGGACGTTGGAAGGTAATTTTGAGGATGTCGGTATTTTTGGAGATTTGTGGTTGACAGTGAAGTTAAGATTTAGGACGATAGGCATGGTTGAGCGCGGGAAGCTCATATTTAATTATGCCTATTTTCTTTGAACGTTGGGATTTTATTTGAGGAATTATTTATGTATTGGAACAGGACACGAGGAGGCCCGAGCAGAGGAGACCTCCGACCGACGTCAGGCTTAGACCTAAGTTGTGAGTGGACTTTGTTTTTAAATAATGTTTTATTGTTGAATATTTTCTTTTGTTGGAATTTATCCTGAATTGAGAATTTCAGTGATTTTACTCGTTTTATTTAACGTTTATGAGTATAGTATGTATATGAGAGAATGCTAGCTAGCAATACGTGCTCCCCTCATAATGAGGAAAAATGCCATTATGAGGTGATGTGGGCGTTAGACGCCAGCGTCTAGCCCTGTACGACTTTCTACTTTCCGAGTTCATTCTATGTTTTTAGATTCATTCATGGAATTCGTACAGGGAGTAAACACGTATAAATACCACCCGGTCCCACCCCCATACTGAGGAAAAAATGCCACTATGGGGTGACGTGCGCGTTAGACGCGAGCGTCCTAGCCTGGTATGACTATCTATCTTCGAGCTTATTCATAGATAGCATACATGGAGTAGACGGGTGTGAATACATACTGATATAATTATATAATTTAGCCTGAGAGACTGTATTGTTTAATATTTAGGGACTAGCCAGAACTAGTCGAGTCCTTGAAAGTGTTTCTTGGGGAAATATTTATTGTTGTCCAGATTATTTTGTTCACTCACCCTGACGTGATTAAATATTTTCCCCTGGGCTTTTCCTTTGTTTTAATCGCCCAGTCTGCAGAGTTCGGGTGGGGTCTAGAAGGAGGTGCCGAGGCATAGTCACCCACATTTCCACTACTGTTCGCCAGTAGGTCATCTGTTTAACCCACTAGGATTTTCTTCAGCTTCCGTTGTCTTTCTTGTAGTAGCTCTGAATATTTTCGGAAAAATAATTGTGTATTATTTTATTCAGTTATTTGGATTAAAGTGAAGTTTAATATTTTGGGTTAAGAGGGTGTTCTATATATTTTTCCGGGTTAGGGTTGTCCATTTTCAAGGGAGGTTTGCCGAGTCCTTCGGTAAATTTTCCTTGGAGGTGGTCCCCGCAGGACTTACCTCGGGTTTCAGGGTGAAATTCGGGGTGGGTCTTGACACAAAAGCTCCAAAGACTTCTCCATTTGAAGCAAAGTTCCAGATTTAAAACTCCCTGTTTCACATCACAAGCCACGAGTAACAAAGTCATCAAGGACAGACAACAATGCATCTTCCTCAAAGTTTGTCCACTTGCGCCTAGTTCCAGCTGCCTTTGCCTGCTTGGAATTCATATCCTTATTTTCCATACCTACTCACAAGTAAAAGAAGTATGAGTTATTTCTCCAACATGAGTGAACTATATAGTCCATAACCACAACTATAAGCAAAAGAAATGTAATACTTGATTGAGTTTTATCATATATATAGTCCAGTAAAGAAATGACTGATCAGGTTGCAAAAAAAAAAATACTGAAGAACCGGATATACTATAGCAAGTTATCCTTTTAGCAAAAAAGTGAAACAAGCTCAGAAATGTCACCACAAAGGTTGTATGCCCTGCTTAATCCATCATTGCGTTATACGAATGAAAGGTTCATCTTTAAGAAAATAAACTACAAAACTAGATACAACATTCGGGTATCAAAACTTCAATCGGGTCCAAATTACTTAAACATAAACTACAAAACTAGATACAACAGTTGATTAAGGGATTGCCATAAAAAAAGGTGTTCATGAAGATACATGAACAAAATGAGGAGATGGAAACCAGCAATATCATATATCACTGTCTAACAGAACTTCCACTCCTCCAATAATGTAACAGATCATTCATAGCCCTGAGCAAAACATGGCCAATCTGACAAGCCCACATCACAAGGTATATATACACAACTATGAATCTAAAATATGTATGAATCCAGTGGTTTCTTGACAAAATTTTTATATATTTGTTGATATGCATCAGTTTCAGTGTAAGAGAATAGATTTTCAGGAAGGATATGGATACTCTGAACTGCATTTGATCTTGTTAATCATGACATCTAATGTAATCATGCATTTTCTCTCAAACCAAACAAGAACTCAGACAAAAAAGAACACAAGCATTGTTGAATAAACATCAAACATATTATTCAAATTCACTGATTGAATAAACATCATACATTTTATTCAATTTCAAATGGTACCATTGTCTATTGCATTGCATAAATAAAAATTCTTATCTACGAATGAAACTAATACAATCACATCTAAGCACGGCCTCTAGCACGGCCTCTACCACCGCCTCTATCATTCCTACATCTTGTCCAATCATCAAACATTTGAGAGGCTTTTTCATTCCTCCATGCCGTCCATTGATCTGATCCTTCAATAGAGTCAATCATATCAACATTTTCTATATCTGCTAACTGATCAAACTCAAATACTGCATATTCCATTAGATCGATAGACATTTCCCTTCTAATAAAATTATGTAGAAGACAACACGCCATAATGATACGACATTGTGTCTTGATGGGATAAAAAGACGGACTCCTTAGAATGGCCCATCTACATTTTAGCAAACCAAAACAACGCTCTATCACATTTCTTGTTTTCGCATGCTTCATATTAAAATACTCTTCTTTATTGGTAGGCATACACCCTTCTCTCCATTCCGAAAGATGATACCGTGTTCCTCTATAAGGTGCAAGAAATCCTTCACCATTAGTGTAGCCACCATCTACAAGGTAATAATAACCTAACAAAAAATAAGAAATCCTATTAGTTATATATTTACAATACATACATATGTAAGTATTGCTGCCATAATTCACTCTTGTCCTTACCAGTGGGAACTCTCAATCCATTTGGCCTAGTTACTGCATCACGAAGTACTCTAGAGTCGGATGCAGAACCCTCCCATCCCGGTAACACGAATGTGAACTGCATGTCACGCGAACAAGCTGCCAAGATATTTGTTGCAATATTTGCCTTTCTAGTTCGGTATCTTGCCTTGTCAGTAGCAGCTACACGCACTCTAACATAAGTTCCATCTAAAGCTCCCAAGCAATTCTAAACCAAAAAAGTGGAATTTAAGTATAACTATAATAATTGCATAGACTAGAACCAAAACTATATATTAGAATAATAATAACATACCTTAAACCATTTCCATCTATTATCTGTGCAATTATCAAGTACGGGATCTAGCATCCTCAATAGATTGGCTTGTAATCGTAACATACCTTGCAATACACAGTTGAAATACCTACTAATTGTCTCTCCTGATCGGAAGAATCTACCTCTAATGGTACGATTCTTAACATGATGAGCAAGTATGTGTAGAAACATACAAACTTGCTCCTCCACACTAACTAATCCATCATTTTTTAGCCTTCCATTAGTGCGGAGCAGTTCACATAACAACCCAAAAGTCCTCCTATCCATTCTTAACTCATTCACACACTCGGTGTCACTACTGCCTATTACACTATCTAGATAAATCAACCGAGTCTCAAATCTAACAAATGATCGATTATCTAAAGCAATTTGGTGATCTCGTCTTTGCCTCAATTTCAACATCAATAACACAAGGATTGTACAAGCAGACACATTCTCTAAATACCATAGTTTCAACAGCAAGATCAACAACAAATTTCTTCCATCCATATCTAAAAGTAAAAAAATTGAATCAACCAACAATTCACCACAAACAAATAAGTGTATGAACAGACTTGCATGCCTTAGTTAACATTGATATCAGTAACATTTAGTCAGAATCAACATATTAAGAACCAAACAGTTAGTATTCCAATGTTGGAACAATTCAAACAGGGAACAATTCACCATAATCAAACTGAACAATTCACCATATTAAGAATCAACATATTAAGAACCAAACAGTTAGTATTCCAATGTTGAACAATTCAAACAGGGAACAATTCACCACAATCAAACTGAACAATTCACCACAATCAAACTGAATTAACAATAAACCGATCAAACTGATTATCAAAGAGAGAAAGGAAGAAATAGATGGGTATACCTGCTGACGAATCCGGGAAGAAGATGGCGGCGAGCTTGGCCTTGAAGGTGTCGACGGCGCGGGTCAAAGAGGAGGTTGAGGACGGACGGAGTGGGTCTAGGAGCCGAGGGCGCGGGTCAGAGAGGAGGTTAAGGTCGGAGCGGATGCGGATAGGGTTGGGCATAAAGCCCGTTCGAGAGAAAAAGCCTGATCCGGACCGACAGGCCCGACCGGGTCAGGCCGGGCTTTTTACCGGTCCCAATTATGTTTAATGTCAGTTCAGGTCGGGCCCTGTTATAACCGGTCCGGGCCCGGGCCTTGTTTATGGAAATGAAAAAAAGCCCGAAAGCCCAAGTAATATATATGTCATATTTCTATTGGGTATTTCTAAGGATCTACGATAATATAATGAGCTCAACCACACAGGATTTGTGGTCAAAGGCCTAATTGAGACTTGAGAGAGTCAGAGTCTTAGTCTCGCACACTAGCTTGCACTCTCAGGCTCTCAGCTCAGTCTCTCACGCACTCTTAGTCGCATCTCATCTTCACCAGAAAGCAGCTCGATCGAGGACTGCCTGGGCTCGCACTCTCAGGCTCGCACTCGCTGTCTCGCACTCTCGCACACTAGCTCCAGTAGCTCGCACTCTCAACGTCTCCAAGCTCGCTTCTTCTCTTCTCCCCGACAACAAGTGGCCGGACCTCTTGCCGTTCACCGTCGACTTCACCTCGATCCGATTGTCGATCGTCGCAAGTATGTCATACACATCAGCCATCTCGTTGAGCTCGGACTCGTTCAACCGGATCGAACTTTGAATCAGAAGCTCAAGGACGTTGTTGTCGATGAGAGCATCCATCTTGTCAAGGCTCGTCGGGCTCGTCGTTCCCATCGACGACGTCCTCATCCGTCAAGTCCTCGTCAGTTGAGTCGGGAGCAATGGTAAGAGCTTTTTGTGGAGTTCGATTCAGATTCGGCGAATAATCCGACAAGTCTGGGTTGTTTTAGATTTTCAGGTGTAGTGTTTAGGTTTGATGAAATTGTTGTCGAGAACTCGAGATGTTGGCTTTGAATGGCATATTGAATACTGAAAGAAACAGAATATCCCAAAGCCCGAGAAACCGGCCCGTTCAGGCACGGTCCGGGTTTTGACCGGTCCTTGTTTCCGGCATGTTAAAGCCCGGCCTGGACTTACTTCGCCGGTCCCGGTCCTGGTCCTTGTCAAAATACGGCCGGTCTGGGACCGTGCCCAGCCCTAGATGCGGATCTGGGAGATGAAAAAGAAGGAGTTATGGAAGAGGCGATAGAGAGGTTGTTCTGTGTTAGTGAGGTCTTAGCTAAGGCTCCCAATTCGGAGTACCCACGCTAACACTGGCTAATGAGGAGAAATCAGAAAACAGGTCCAAGATAAGCTCATTAATATTAGTACCGAGAGAGACCAAACGTGTGATTAGCCTTGTTTCACTCCTTATTTAACACTGACTTAGGTAATACCGGGTACCAAACGTACCCTAAAAGTGAATCTTTTTATAATTGAAATAGTCATTCTGCCCATTTCGTTGAGATAGACATTTTTTTTTAATAATACAAAATTTCATTGATTAAAGATAATGGTTATAAAACAAATCATTCCACTGTCTTATATATACAGGACAAATAAGAACATATGACTTGTAAAGGATTGCATCCTCATTAGTCATTACAACCCAATAAACTCACTAACCAAACGAGCCTATAATATTAGAGAATAACAAAACAACATGTAATGATACAATTCGGTAACAATAACCTGATGATCATAATCAAGGAGGAAGGGGCCGGTCATAATTGACAAATCCAGACCAAATTGGTAAATGAAAATACAAAATAACTATGGAATTCAATCCCAAAAAATAAATAAAAGTAAAAAAAAAAAAAAAAAAAAGTAAAAATAGAAAAGAGGGTTAAGAGCAAGTGCTTCCCTCCATATCAATATCCGAACCAATTTCCCTCGCTTCCTTTCGGCTCTCTCTCTCTCTCCCGCTTTTTTATTTTATTGTTTTTATGTTTTTCCCACCAATCCATCAAATCACACCACCAGATCTCTCTCTCTCTCTCTCTCTCTCTCTCTCTCTCTCTCACCCTAAAATCAATCCCCCAAAATTTCACCCCCTCCCGCCTCTTTTCATTTTCTTCCGATTCCCTCCAATTTCTCGATCCACCATGTCGGGTTACCCGCCGCCTCCACCGTTTACCTCCGTTAAGCCGCCGTTCTCAGCTTCACTCGATTATCACACCTTCGCTCCCGATGTCCGCCAACAACCCCCCGAGGGCATTACCGTCAAGCCCTCCGTGAGTCCTCTTTCTCACTTTAATAGATCTGCTTCTCCTTACTCAAGAGTCAAGCTGGAATTAGCTCATGCTGTGTGTTTGACTGGGTTTTTAGGCTGTATTGAATTGTTGTTACTGTGATTATAATTGTTCGGAATTTGATGTGTATGAATACGATTTGTTGAAATCTAGAGTGTTGAATCGAGTTAGGGTTACGATTTCTAAGTTTGCTGTTGATTGATTTTGGAGGCTAAGCATCATAGATGCAGGGAATTATGATTTAGGGTTTATAAAAGAACAAATAAATATCAACTTGTTTTCCCTTACTTGTGCTTGATTGAAATATGTGTTCTTTTCATAAGCATACATTTGTTGATGATTTTTCAGCTGATTTACCTTTATTGTGTGAATTAAAATTTAATTTTCACCCTCATAATTGTAATGTGATGTTATTTATTCGTTTCGTGCTGTATTTTGTTTCTCTAATACTGAATGGTGTATTGGCAGCTAAAGCGGAAGAGTGATGCAGTAGTTTATGATGAGCCTACTGATAGGACAGCAGCTTCTGAGCACATTGAATTTGTTAATAGCCCACTACAAACTCCTGCTCCAGTCAAGGTGGGAAAGGCAACCAAAGCATCTAGGGCTTCAAAGCTCAATAAATCTGGACCGCAGACACCTGCTTCCAATGTGGGTGAGTGTTATTAGGATAAATGAGATAAATGGGCTCTCATACTTCTAACTTTACTGTCTATCCTGCAAAGTTCAGTTGCTATTTTACTAGCATCCATAGACACGAGCATATAATCTGTACAATTCACAGGTTCTCCTTCTGGCGGTAATCTTACTCCTGCTGGTCCTTGTCGTTATGACAGCTCATTAGGTAACAATACGTTTGCCTCTCCTAGAAGCGTAATCTTTTCTTTTTCAGGCTTCTTAATAAGAACAGTAACTTCACTTCCTTTTATTAGTTTTTTCTTTAGAGAATAGTAAACATGCATGTGCAAGTGTTAAAGGAATGCCCTGTCTTTCTCACTTAGGTCTCTTAACAAAGAAATTTATCAATCTGATCAAACATGCGGAAGATGGTATTCTGGATCTCAATAAAGCTGCTGATACTTTAGAGGTGATTATATTCCTTTCTGCTTTAATATATCCTGTCTCAAGGTTTTATTAACAATAACTTTTCATTTGTTATAGGTACAAAAGAGACGGATATACGATATAACAAATGTTCTTGAAGGAATTGGCCTCATAGAAAAGAAGCTGAAAAACAGAATTCAGTGGAAGTAAGGAACATTAGTTGGATTATTTCGTTGAGTTCTACAGTTTTATCTCCACTTTATAATAATCTGTCAAAAATCCAGTATCCACTGATTGGAAGTAACTGAGAAGTTAAATTATTTATCGACTAGGGGACTTGAGGCCACGAGGACAGGAGACTCAGATGAAAACTATGATGGTTTGAAGGTATGGAATTAATATAAACTTATTCTTGCCATGCATGAGCCTGGATAGTTCTTGTATGTATTCTCATATTGTTTGGTTGCGAGTATACATCTGTTTGTTTTTGTTTCATTACTGTTTTTGTTTTCATTTCATGTCATTTTGGAAGGACACATTCCTTGTTATACATCCAGACCTGAGTGGAAAGTGCTAGCCAATTTAAGGAAGCAAATGATAGTAAAAATTGAAACCCTCTTCTGCTAACTGGTTTTTGTTTGTGTTTGCTATGCAAATTTAATGCATGTTTGAATTGCAGCATGATGTTGTAAGTTACTAGTCAGCCACCTCACTTGTCCACATGTTTTGTAACATCAGCTACTTCACTTCAGTCCACTTGTATTGTCCAGTTCCTATTTTGTTCTTATGTTTCTTCAATGTGCTTCAGTATGAACACTTGCATGGAAAAGCAAGATTATATGTTCTTCATGGAATAGTTTGACATGGCTGTTGGGTTGGTGAGCTTGCTTGATTTAGTGTACATGTATTTTCCCGTTCTAGTTTTGTGTACGCATTTGGAATTAATGATTGGCTTGCCAAAGCAGGTTTTGAACTCTTTACCAGTATGATAAGGTGTATGTTTGGTTGCACTTGCTACATCAGTGGTCGATTTTAGATTTAGATATGATGAATCCTTCATAAAATATGTCAGCTGTTGATTGAATGTGGTAAAGGTGCAGGGTTGCTAATTCAAAATATTTTTCATTGCAGGCACAAGTTGAAACCCTATCTACGGAGGAAGGCAGACTAGATGAGCATATAAGGTTATCTTGCTGTTCCTTAGCTGATGCTTCTGATTTCCTCTCTTTTTATTAATTTCTTAGGTTTGATGTTTTGGTAACCTCTGCGTTGTTCTGATGTATTCTTTGTTCAGAGAAATGCAGGAAAAATTGAGCAATCTCAGTGAAGAGGAAAGCAATAAGAAGTAAAGTTCTATACTTCTAATATTCACTTACTTTCTAGTGAAATTACCATTTACTAGTTTTCAACATATCCTATTTCTGGCTTCGCATACAAATGATGCAAACTCTTATCTCTGTATACAATTTTGTTTGGTAGATGGCTTTTTGTCACCGAAGAAGACATCAAGGGCTTACCGTGCTTTCAGGTAAATGTTTGGTGTCTGCTATTGTCATTGTATACCCCATTCTCTATGTTCTAACAAAACATTTACCTTTTTCTGTTGAACTGCATATATGATTGATTTTTTCCATCAGAATGAAACCTTAATAGCAATTAAAGCTCCCCATGGCACCACTCTTGAAGTCCCAGATCCTGATGAGGTAGTTCAGAAGAAAATAATCTATTCAAAACATTAGTCTTATTTTCGATGAGTCTCTTGAAATAAACCTTTTCTATTATGTATTAGGCTGTTGACTATCCCCAAAGGAGATACAGGATGGTCCTGCGAAGCATGATGGGTCCAATAGATGTTTACCTTGTCAGGTACTGTTCCTTGATGTTACATCATATTTCACTGAGAGCAACCATGTTTTTAATTTTATTATTTGTTTTCATGCTGGTATAATTGAAAATGATAATGAATTTTCATAATCCAACTCTCTTCACCTACCATTCTAGTCAATTTGAGGAGAAGTTCGAGGAGATTAATGCTGCTGAAGAGCCTAGAAATATCCCCTCAACTTCAGGATTAAATGAAAACCCAGCTCCAACAATGGTCACTGAGGAGAGGGGGAAAGCTGTTGAAATACAGGGACAAGAAGATTATAGAGTTTCGGCTGATCCCACTGCTCCTCAGGACTTCTTGAGTGGGATCATGAAGATTGTTCCCTCAGATGTTAATGTGAGTTGGGCATCTAAATAGCTTTAACCTTTACCAATCCAAAAGATGCAATATCCTAAAACTGATGTTCTCTACTGTTGGTTGTTCAGTCCATCTGGTAAAAAATAACTGAGCAGATTAACATATTCTGCTTTTTGGATGTCCGAGTAGAAAGTTATCCTGAGTCAGTAATTAACAGTTGGACAAATTATAGTAAAAGTTTCCTATGTGTTGAAATCTGTTGCAAATCCATTTTGAACCATTTTCTGGAGTTCTAGTTCTTGAAGCATGTCTCTTTCTAAGAATCTTGTAAGAAAGCTGTGCCACATGTCAAGTATTTCATGTTTATACTAAGAGAATAATTTTGACTTGCACCGTTAAGTGTTAACGTTGTTTGTTACCTTTTACAGAGTGATGCAGATTACTGGCTTTTATCGGATGATGCTACTGTTAGCATCACAGACATATGGAGAACAGAAAGTATCCTTCTTTAAATAGATGTCTTTATCTCTTTCATCGTTTTTTCCTCGAAGGCATATTTCACTTAGGATCATGTTTGGGTAGTGAATACTGTGTTTCTTGACTATTAAATAGCTGGAGTTGAATGGGATGAGTTTGGTGCACTTACTAAAGATTATACCATGGGTAATGTCACACCGCGCGCCCAAACCCTGCCATCGAGTGCAACAGAAGTACCTTCTACAGCCAATCCTACTAGGAGTTAAAAGCTAGAAATGAAATAATTCATAATGGATCTAATTGAAGATGCGCAGACTTGTTTCCAGAAAACCTGTGGTGTACAACTATCCCATTACCACAAGGTTGGATGAAAAGGTTCTGAGAGATGATGAAATGTTGCCTGAAGATCCATGTGCAGTAATAGGAAGGTAGATGGTGGTGGCTAGTTGGTTGTACAGTAATGTATTATAAACTATACCTGATTAACGTGCTTTAGTGGTATGGTTTAAGGCGTTCATCCACCCCTGTATATCAGTATGTTGTATCATAAGTAGTAAAGTAGGCAAATGACAAGCAAGTCTGGATATTGTTCTATAGAGACCTTCCTGTACCAGTAGTGTGGGGATCCTAAAGTTGGAAAAGGATTTATCTTCTTGCCCCATTATGTCTTCCATTACTTTGTAGCTATTTTCTTCATGGTGGTTGCCGTTGAAAGGTTTATAGCCTCGGTCTTTGCAAGGTTGGGTCATGTAAAGATGTATATATACTGACGTAGGCTGCGTTCTTCAATCAATTCTCAGTAACTGTTGACATTCTGTGGGCTCATGATCGGAGAAATGTATATTGTCTATATCTGTATGTTTATGCGTGACCTTTTATGCATGAAAAATAGCGTTTGGATGCAAGTTTGCTTTGTCAGCATATATATCACCAAATTCTGCAATTTACACATTTGCTACACAAGCTGAAGTTGCATTACTCGTTCAAAGGACCAGGAGAGTTTAACCTTTACTGCATGGGAAAAGGCAAGTTTTACATGTTGATATTACATAGTAACAAAACTCCGATTTATGGAATAAGTAACCGAATAAGTTACTTCTCTTTTCCGACTATCTTTCCGATCCAACTGGCGACCACCGGAGTGAGAGCCACCGTTGGAGGAAACCTAATTGGAGATGCAGCCTTGTGTGCAGCATATGCCAAAGCAAAAGTCCCCACTTTCTCTCCCGCCTCATTACTTGAGATTCCAAACTGAAACACAGTAAAATGGGAAGTAACCATTAGTGCATAACATATAACAAGCCAAGTGTTCAGAGAGTTGATATGAAGATTTCTTATACCTTCTGCAGCAAAGCTTGAACATCAACACCGGCGCTGATTAGCACATAACATAACGAAAACGATATAATGGATAGAGTGATTGAGGTGGCCAGGTAAGCCCCTCCATATTTAGCTAGCAATTCCTTGGCTTCATCACCCTTTGACTTCTTCTCTTCATCTTCCTTTCCTTCCTCTTTTGAACTGAATATCTGCATTTATTTTGCCATAACATCCTTGGTTAAAGATGATGGCACTTGGACTATTTCCACTCCAAAACTGCTGGATTTCTTAAATTAGCTTAGCCATACCTACTGTTTATGTTACAGTGTCTTTTTGCTGACAATACAGGCAGTAAAAACTAAAAACCAAACAAGTAATTAGCTTAACCTTTTGTCCTACATAACTGGGATTCAACGTTCATTCACTTGGTTGGTAGCGAAACCAGATTGAAACTACAGTTGTGCTTTTCAGTTGAAGCTTTTAATCAATGTACTTGCACACGACAAAACTATGAAATTATAACCCTAAGCACATTTCGGTTTCATAATTAGTATTACTATAAGAAATTCCCAATCGGGAAACCCCAGAGATGAAGAAAAGGGAGAAACAGAGAAAAGGATACCTTCCACAGACCAGCTTCAAGACCATACTTCTTGGTGATTTCCTCAGCTGAAGACGAAGAAGATGAAGATGGGTTTTCGATTTTCTCCTTTTTCTCTTTGAGGGCTCGGACTCTGAAACCTTTCAAGTTAGTGTTACGCTTGGATTGTTGAACTGAGGCACAGCAGCAACTTCTTGGTTCTCCATTGTTCTTCAAGAAAGAAGCAGAGGGAAGACAAGGAGAAGGGGGGAGTAACAGGGTTGCCATATTGTTTGCCTACCAAAGTGTTCTATCTAATTAAACATATTACTCATCGAGTGTTCTGTAGGAGTGGCCTCAGAATTGGGAAAGAAGAAAGTTTAATCAATCCCTATGTGAACCACGCAAGAAGTAAGAGGTTTCTCCAATTCCACATGAGGCTGTGACACAAGACAAGTAGCTCTTTTTATCCCTTCGATTTCGATTATGTTCGCATATGCTAATTTTGTCGCGGGCACCCGCAGTTTTTTTTTTTTTTTTATTATATTTTTTTTTTTTTAGGGATAAGAAATCTGGAACTTGACAATCTGGCATTTAAGCAAGTCTTTACAAAAATAAAAAAATTAAAAAAATATAAAAAATTAAAACTTCACCCCTTTATTCAAAAAAAAAAAAAAAAAAAAAAAACCTCGTCTACCCTTGTTTAATCATGTCTGGCCCTAATTTGTGAATCACGCAGTTGTGGTACAAACAAAAAACTAGACACTTTTTAGAAGACTCATAGAGAGATTTCGACATCTGGAGAGACAGAGACTTCATCCCATACTAGAATAAATTAAAACAAAACTATTTCATTCCCATTCGGGTTGGAGCTTGTTGCAAACTCGTCCAAAGCCCAACTGTCCTTATTGCTAGAAAGATGAAGCCCAAACCTCCCTTGGCCTGCAATTGGTCTAGCAGCACTTATCTTGGGCCCAAAGATTCAAACAAAAACAGCCGGCCTAGAATACCCCCACATCCCAAACTGAACCACGAGGAGAGAGAAGCTGGCCGCTGTCTCGAACAACCACGCTACCCTCCAACTGAGCTCGTGTTGTTTCTGCTCCGACCACCGCCTCTTGAACAACAATCCTAGAGGACAACGTTTTCGAAACCCTGCTCTAGAGGGACCTCACGCCACTGTTGCCATCTCCACGTCCATATATAACAGCTGTCGTCGTCCTCTAACCGGCGGGACCTGATCTAACTTCTCCCGTCCCGAAGAAGCCTCGATCCAACACAACCGGATCTTTGACGTAAACCGCTTATCCTCTCCCATAGAACACACCCTCGATATCTAAAGTCAAAAACCACCGCAAATAAAGCTGCTGAAACAAACTGGTTGCGACCCCGACGTCGCCGTCTGAGAAGATAAAACGCCTTTGAACCCACGTCGCAGCTATCTCGCCATTGCACGGCCTGGTGAGCATGAAGCTCGTCGCCGTCACCATGAAACCAAGGTTTCACCTTGGCAAACCGCTCTGTATTTGTCAAAGCATTCTTTTCCTTACCTAGTGGGTGTCCACTGAAACATCTTTCAATTTTTGTTGTTATCATTATATGTTATTTTTCATATCCTCTTAAACTTGATTATACTAAATACATTTTCTTGACACCGTAAAAAAAGTATGTTTTGTTGACGAAAAATGTTTCATCTATCAACTGAAGCAACTACCAGATTTAAACTCAAATTGTGGTTGGCAAAATTTGAACTCAAATCACCCAGTTAAAAGCTCTTACCAACTCGAACACCTATAAGCTATGGCAGGGGCAGAGCCACAATGGGGCCTAGTGGCTCCCGTGCCCCCACTAAAGTTGGGATAAATAACATATAATTTGAATTTGTTGTTGGTTACTAGTTTGGCAAAGTGGGTGCGTTTGTGGCATTGTTGTTTCTTCTAAGTCCATGGTTGACTCATGCTGTTAGCTTCATATGTTTTTGTTTCAGAACTTTTTTAGACATTAAATACTTGAAGAGTAATTTTATTTACATATCCTTAATTTTTAGATACACACCTCTTGATTTTTTTGTGTGTCAATCAAAGTATTCTGATATGTCGACAGAAATGAGTTTTGCTAAGTTATTATTTATGCGGATGGATAAAAATAAACAACATGAGATATGGTGATTAGGTTTGCAGGTGTTGGTGAATGAAGAAGAAAGATAATACTATTTTTTGTTCTATTGTTCTTTTTGAAAGAAGAGAGGGTATTGAAGGAATTTAAAATTTTACAAAAAAAAAAACATGTATGTATTAAACAAATGGGAGTGTGTGAATAAATTTCTCTCATTCTTTTCTCAATATTTCGGTCCTTTCAGAAACTTAAATGCTTAAACATTTAACTACTCCAAATAGGATCGCGGCTCTGTTCTCGCTCTCAGCCGCGTTGCTGGAGTGGATCTTAGTAGGGCTGGGCTCGGGCCCAAACAAGTCACTATTTCGGAGGGACTAGGACCGGACCGGCCACACTAAAATCGGGCCGGGCTATAACCTTAAAATTTTCAAGACCGACCAATAACCGGCCGGTCTGATTCTCTGCAACTCAAGTACTCAACTCAGAAGTAGCGAAAAACACACTGGAGAACTAGTAAACACCAAATAATAAAATCAATTGCTGCTAATGCAATTTCCAAATTCCAAATCAATGATTTTTTATCATTCAACTATTCAAGTATGACGCACGCACATAATTGAGATTCTTATTGTAAGAAACCACCATTGAATTCGGCTGGGAGCCTGGGGATTTAAGTTCGCCGCCAGCGCCGCGGATTTGTCAGGTCAACATTGATGCGTCTGGAGACGAAACAGAAGGAAGAGAGTGGAGATGAGCTCGATCAATTGGTGATCTGATCTGCGGTCGTCGGAGACCGATGTGCCTCGGTTGCTGAACTGGAGATGAGCTCCGGCATCCGTGATGTAGTTGCGCTCTTGCCTGTGTGTTGCCATTTGTTCGTAGTAGTCCGATAATGGGCTATTTCTCGATGAGCTTGAAGCTTCTTTGTTCGCAAGAGATTATGGATTTCTGGGTAGAGTGGAAGGCACTAGGCCGACGAAGAATTTCGTCTCCAGGTCGGCAGAATAGAGTCAAATTAGTTTTAGAGTTTAGCACTTTAGTATTTAGGTTGTCTTTAGGGTTGATTTTGATTAAAAGAAATAATCATGTGTGGTTGATATTATACTAATACAATAGAATCCATAAAATTACCCGATAGATGTATGTCATGTAAGCTTAATACTAATATCATGTGTGTTAGTCGGGCTTCGGGCTTTAAACATTTCTGAGTTGACGGCTCGGGACCGGACCGGCAAATACAAGGACTAGACCGGCCCGACCAAAAAAGAAAATGGGGCCGTAAAAAAGCTTGACTCAGACCGGCCGGTTCGGGTCGGTTTATCTTTTTTTTTTTTTCTTTCAACGGGTTTTATGCCCAGCCCTAGATCTTAGGATGTCTGGTTAGACTTTTTGTTTGCTACTGTGTTATTATACCCTTGGGCTTGTCTAGTTTAAGTCAAATAGTTTATGTTTTTCTTGTTTCTTGGCCAGTCTGTTGTGTCTCTCTGTAAGCTTATGTTGTATTTCTTTTGCTTGTTTAATATATGGACATTATCTTTTAATATATTTCTCTATTCGCCAAAAAAAAAAAACGGCAATCCCCACATTAATCCATCTCCAAAATCCTATGTTTGTTGGAGTGTGGTACTCTTCCTATCCGTTTGTGGAAAGGTTTAATGAGGCCACTTTATACTCCGAATTGTAGTTTTTGTTCTTATGAATAAATTCTCTTTTGATAAAAATAAAAAAATAAAATCCTTGATAAAAAGTATGTGAATACGAGAATAATTGTCTACTCATCTCATTGATATCATGGCCTTTATATTGTAAATCAGAGTTTGATATCTAACAGATATTCTTGTCTAATAAGGTGAAGATTCGGTTAAGACACATCATCAATGATAGGAATGTTAATTCCTTCAACACTCCACCTTGTGTCGCGTACCAGAATCACATGGCGCATAAACGTTGTCTCGGTAAAAACCTTGCCAAGTAAAACAAAAACCTCTTAGGTAAAAACAAAAGACTTGGTCGAAGGGAAAAAGAGCACAACGCGCCAACTACAACTTGAAATGTAAAACATGTATCGTAGACTCCCCCTGATGTCTACATAATCAACTCCCCCTAATAATCAATCAATCATGGAGTTCAGATAAGCGACACATACCAATACTTCGTACATGCTTCTCAAGAGTAGATTTGGGTAGAGACTTGGTGAACAAATCTGCTACATTATCCTCGGAACTCACTTGGTTCGCTTGAATATTCAAAAGCTGTTGCTGTTGCTGATTGTAGAAGAACTTAGGCGAGATATGCTTAGTATTATCACTCTTGATAAATCCCAACTTTATTTGTTCAATGCATGCCGCATTGTCTTCATAGATGTAAGTTGGTGCTTCAGTGGTAGATGTCAATCCACTGGACTCTCGAATATGAGTTATTACAGAGTGAAGCCAAACACATTCTTTGACTGCTTCATGTAGTGCAATAATCTCTGAATGATTCGAGGAAGTAGCAACAAGGGTTTGCTTAGTAGATCTCTAAGAAATCGCTGTAGTTCCCATGGTAAACACATACCTAGTTTGGGAACGTCCTTTGTGTGGGTCTGACAAATACTCAGCATCAGCAAACCGACTAACACATCATTCGGTGTCTTAGCATAGGGGAAAATGCCACATTGCGTCAATTTTGAGCTAGAAGGAGCTTTGGAAGCTTGATTTTGGTTGGGAGCCAAAATATGCTCAGTTGCGGCATTGGAAGCCCTCGAGGACGCGCAGGGGCCCTGTAAGGGCTCAGCCGTACGCGGTAAGGGCTCGGCTGCAGCGCTGCATGCGCAGGGGAAAGGCAGAGGAGCAGCAGGGCGCGCAGCTGCTGCACAGCAGCGTCGGCAGATGCGCGCAGGGGCACGGCAGACACACTCAGAGGCGCGTTACACGCTACCTGCGTAGGCAGACTGCAGCAGGGGCGCGCTGGGCGCTGCCAAGCTGCTGCCCGACATGGCAGGGGCCCTTAGGGGCTCGGCTTAACTGCCTGCAATGCAATCTTCAATTGAAACAGTAACATTGTAATACCTCAGATTTTCATATCATTTTTCCTTGTATTATTCCCATAATTAATGAAGGATTATTTATGGAAATTCTTTAGTTTGTGCGAAGTGGAAGTTTCGGGAGTAAATTTTAAGGTGCTTTGACTTTTAAGAGGCCAAAAGTTGACTTGTTTTTCGTAAGTTATCTTCGAAAACTTCCTTCATGAACGTTGTAGAGCTCGTCAATACAAGTTCGTAGACATGTGACACGCATGAAACAGACATCGTATGAAGAAGTTATGGTCAGAAGAAGTTAGTTTCCGGGTTTGGAAAGTGTATAAGTAGAAAAGTGTGGGGGGAGTTAATTTGGAAACCTAAAATCAGTTTTTCTCTCCTCTCTCCCGAACTTCCCCGAACTCTCTCTTCTCCAGCCGAGTTCTCTCTCATCCGGCCACCAAATTGGACGCCGCCGGTCCCGTTGGGTCGGCACGGGTCTTCTCTCCACTACTGGGGCAGTCTTGCTCTCCTCTCTCTTCTAGAGATGTTTCTACCCTTTGGTGATCTAGAAATCAAGTTTTTGGGTCAGTTTTGTAGGTTTGGATTTTATTTTTTTGGGTTGCTGTTTCGGGACAGTTTCCGGTAGGTTCGGCCAGAATCGGTTGAAACCTTAGGTATTAAAGTTGTTCACCATGCTTCAATCTACAAGTTTCATGTTTTAAGTTTCCCCAAATTTTGAAATTTGGTGGAGGCGCGTGAGGCTCACTCGCCGCCGCCTGTGGCGGCGTGTGGGAGCGCGTCCGGGCAAGGTAAAGGCCTTGGTTACTGCGTTAGCTAGTCCTTGTAGTTGCTAGGGTGTTGTTTGTGTGTGAAGACTAAGTGTTGCTTTGGTTTTGCATCTTAAGTGATAAGTTTGTTTTTGGTGTTCATTAGGTCGGAAACTTAGAAAGTTTGATTCTTGGAGGTAGTAGTGGTTTGTTGTTGAGTGTTCGATGACCTGGGGAGGTCTTGGAGGAAGGATTGCCCTTCTTTGGGCAACCTTTAGGTTAAGGGTACTTTAATCCTCGTTGAGAAATTTCTAAGGTTTTAATTGTGTAATTTTAGGTGATTTGTGAGGTTGGGGTTAGCTTGGCTCTTGTGTTTTTGTGAAGACGCAGCATGAGTATTTAGGTGAGTAAATCTCACCAAGGTTTACTTTTGAACCAAGTTTAATCATGGTCATTTGAAGAGGATAATGATTATGATGTGATTTTAATATTTTGCTATTATTGGTTTTAAAAAAATATATGAGCTTGATCGCCAATGGCTCATAGGTAAGATAAAACAAGTTTTCCTTATGTGTTATTTGAAGGTTCATATGATCATAATGTTTTTCGTTATTGATAGATTATTCTTGTGGAATATCTATAATTGTTCATGTAAATATATCTATGTGAAAGGATATAATTTATGATGTGATCTGATATTGTTGTTGTAATATTGTGATTGTTAGATAAATAGCCAAACCGGGTTCCAAGCCTTTTATCAGGTGATTGGTTACGGTTTAGATGTTATTTACTATTTTGAGTTTGATATTGGACAGTCAAACCGGGTTCCAAGCCTTTGGCTGGGTGATTGGTTGCGGTTAGGAATTAGAGCTCTAGTCCGTCTGTCGGTGTAGGTTATGGGGGATACCTTATCGTATCTGGGACCCATAGGTACACAATTTTGTTGTTGTAGGTCATGAGGGGTATTTCTTAATACCTGGGACTCATGGGTACATGTTATTTGAAAAAGTGTTGGATTTGTGGTTATATTCATTGATATAAATTGTTTTTGTGGAATTTTTAGATGTGAGAAATATTGTGCTATTTGAGTTTACTCATACGAGCTTTTTAGCTTACCGGGTTTGTTATTTTACAATCCCGGTGCACCAATTCCTGGTGTAAGAGTTAGACCTGCAGGTGAGGACCAACAGGATTGAGACGGTGACGTAGTGGCAGGGTCCTTTTGGGTTTTTGTTGTATTATGCATAGTTTTGTTAATTGAGTAGATAGTATTAAACTCATGAGATGGTTTTCATATTCTTGAAAATTGCAAGCTTATGTAAACATGGAAATGTAATATTTAACTCAGTGATAGGTTGTAGGATATTTACTTTTCTACGTTGAGTTTTAGTTGTGGGATGTTGTTGTTGTTGTTGTTGAAACAGGTTTGGGATTGTAATATTTTAAGTTATATCATGCCAAAATTTTTGAAAATTCCATTCGAAAATTGGGGTGTGACAAACATTCATGTTCTCAACTTCGATTTTGTAAGGGAAAAACAAGCCTAAATCAATTGAACCCTTCAAGTACCTGAAGATGTGCTTAACACCAATCCAATGACGATGCGTTGGTGCAGAGCTAAATCTAGCTAACAAATTTACTGAGAATGCAATGTCTGGTCTTGTGCATTGTGCCAAGTATAGGAGAGCTCTGATAGCGCTTAGGTACTGAATTTATGCTCCAAGGACTTCCTCATCCTCTTCTTTAGAACGGAATGGGTCTTTCTTGATATCTAGACTTCGCGTGACCATGGAAGTCCCAAATGCGTGAGCTATGTCCATATTAAAGCGCCTGAGCATCTTTTGGACATAAGCTAACTGGTGAATCAATATTCCAGTCTCTCCATGCTCTAGCTCTAAGCCTAGGCAAAATCGAGTTTTCCGCTTTCGAACAAAGACCCATTTATGTCTAACAGGCCTCACATTCGGTGGGCATACCACTACCGGACTGAAAACTTTCCTTTTCGCTAGAGAGTCTAGTTCAGCCTGGATTGCTTCCTTCCATTTTGGCCAATCTACTCGACGTTGACATTCTGCAACGGAGCGTGGTTCAATCTCATCGTCATCAATAATCACTTGAGCGACAGAATAAGCAAAAGCATCATCAATAGTCATGGAACTTCTTTCCATCATACCGTGTGCATCGGTAAACATTAGTGAGATTTCTTTGTTCTCCAACATCAACATTGGATCCGAGGCGTCCCCTAGATATGCTAACATTGATTCTTAGACATAGCTGTAGTCAGAGAAAATCTCATGTGAAAGATTCACAGTGTTGATGATGAGTGGATCATTTTGTGCCTTACTGTCGCGCCTTTTGGTGGCACAATATCTACTGAACCAACAAGTCTCCCCCTCTTCCTGGTGGGAGCTGAGGCAGCGGCCACACCGCCACCATGAGCATCTGGTGCGTCAAAGGCGCCATTTCCGAGCCCGGGTGCGGCCGGTAAAGTCCCTCTTGTGGGGACTTCTAATCTTGCAGGAACATTTGCAGCAGGTATAATTGATCTTGTCAATTTCGCGATATCGGTAAATGAGTCAGACATCGAATTTGCAACTCTACCAAGATCGAGAATACGTTGAACTTCTAAATCACTGTTAGAAGTGCGGGGATCATAACGAGACATAGTGGGGTCAGACCACGTCAATTCTCGACATTCAATTGGAACAGAAACGGTCATGTCTCCCCCTAACGGCGGGAAGAATGTCTCTTCTAGCGACAATCTGCGAATCTCGTAGTAAATAGATCTCTTGTCAAAGGTTCTAAATAACGGACAATCGTAGGATGTTGATAACCAACATAAATACCTAATCGTCTTTGAGGACCCATCTTAGTACCCAGTGGAGGCGTAATAGGCACATAAACCGCGCAACCAAATATGCGTAAGTGTGAAATGTCAGGCTCATATCCAGTTACCAACTGGTACACACTAAATGGTTGGGTTGTAGTGGGTCTAAAACGAATAAGTGCAGTTGCATGCAAAATTTCATAACCCCCGGCAGAAATAGGCAAGTTGGTGCACATCACCAAGGCCCGTGCAATCAATTGTAAGCGCTTAATTGTAGCTTCCGCAAGACCGTTTTGTGAATGCACATGGGGTACGGGATGTTCTACTTCAATCCCGATGGACATGCAATAGTCGTAAAAAGACTTAGATGTAAACTCTCCAACATTGTCTAATCGAATAGACTTGATTGGATGATCAGGGTGGTGAGCCCGGAGCTTCATAATTTGAGCTAGGAGTTTAGCAAATGCAGCGTTTCTTGTGGATAGCAAAGCAACGTGTGACCAACTCGTTGATACATCAACCAGAACCATGAAATATCGAAATGGTCCGCACTCTGGTTTGATAGGTCCACAAATATCACCTTGGATCTTTTGTTGGAATGAAATGTTTTGTTTAGAATCACTAGCAAAAGATGGTCTTGCATTCAATTTGGCTAGTGAACAAGCTTTGCAAAACGAGCGGTGAGCATTAGAGATAGCCATAGAGGCATTTGGAGTCTCGGTAATGGCCTTGGAGGCCGAGCCTATGGCAGGTGCATCATGCACGGCCGCATCACCTATTTCGGTGGAAGGAGGAGCTCCAACACGCTTCAGTGCTCGGAAAAGTGGATGTCCGTATGAATTCTTGAGAATTCAGATCATCATGTCATGTCCGGGATGTCCCAAACGGTCATGTCAAAGCTTGTAAGAGTCAGAGTTGCAAAAACTGCGAGAAACAGTTGTCAGATACAACCCACTTGATTGACTCTTGAGCTTCTCTAAGATGAGTTTACGGCCGCAATCATTAGAGGTAGTAAACAAAAACTCTTATCCATTCTCTTCGAACGTTTCCAGGTGAAATCCGTTGGCACGAATGTCCCTAAATGATAGCAAGGTTCGATTACCCTTAGGCGCGTAGAGCGCGTCAGTGACATGTATCATTGTGTCATTTGGCAACAAGAACTACGCATTACCTCTGCCATGAATCAAAGGCGAGAAACCAATCATGGTTGTCACTGAGGATACGTAAGGCATGAAGTCCATAAATAACAGCTTATTCCTTAGAATAGTGTGGGTAGTCCCACTGTCAGCTAGACATTCAATTTCGCCACGAGACATCTACACAAATATGTGAAATTAATTAGTCTTGGATCAAGACAAGGCGAACACTCTAATTAAACATAGAGGGTTAATCGGGAATTTAAACCAAGTTGGAACCCGAATGAGTGCAATTACATGGCATGAAAATCACTTTCATGAAATCATAGCATGTGGCCGGCCGAGAGGCTCGGCAGCAGCACCAAAAGTGTGCTAGCAGCGCTGGTAGACGGCAAGAGCCCGCTAGGGGCTCGGCAGCGCACTTAGCGCGCGCGACAACGCGGCAGGGGCACGGTATTGCTGCGCGGTACGACCACGCGTGCAGGACACTAGGGCACGGTCAGGGGCGCGGTATTGCTGCGCGGCACGGCAGGGGGGCGCGGTATTGCTGCGCGGCACGGCATGGGCGCGCAGTAGCGCACAGAGATGCGGCAGGGGTGCGGACGGGGCTCATCCAGGGCTCCGCGAAGCTCAGTGGCACCCAGCTACGCGCAGGGGCGCGGTCGGGGCACGACCGGGGCTCTGCTGCCGGCATAGGCTCGGCAGGGGTTTGCTAGGGGCGCGCTGCCGACACAGACGTGCGGCAGGGGCCCCTTAGGGGCTCACATCCGGCACTAGGGCTCGGCATGCTGCAGCAGGGGCCCTCTAGGGGCTCAGGCAGCTGCCCAGTGTGCACAGCACGCATCAGGGACTCTCAGGGGCAACTTGCTGCCTTGGTGTATTTTCGCCGATTTTTCACAATTGTTCTCATGTTTTGCCATTCTTTATGCTATAACCAATTCAAGGATCACAAACACATATGGATTTAGCATGTTTGCCATGTAATGAAGCGTTTAGCTTTGTGCAATTCAAACCAATCATAAGGGAATAAAATTCTCAATCCATTTAACACATTTGAACATAAATGAGAGATTTTATTAATGTCAACTGAAAAATACATCAAAGGATGTCTAATTCCATAAAAACTGACTGAAAAGTCGAAAATAACTGTGGCTAAACAAGTGCCAAACAGAAAATAGCAGAGAAAAAACATCTAATCGAAAGAGTTTAATCAAAATCCGCAGCATCCATGTGCGCATGACTAGCTTACTTCTTAGCTACGAAATCTGTTATGGTGAGATTGGTGGAAGGCTCAGCACCAATGTCGTCTCCCCTAGTAAAGTTAGCTTCTTGAGCCAAGTACTGCTTGTGTCTTCTATAGGTATCTCTAGCATCCCCACTGGCACGACAATCTTCGTGCATATGGGCATTAGATCCACAATGAAAGCAAGGAAGACCATGGAGCTGAGTTGAATGCAATAGAAGTTGGCGGATGGTTTGCCATCCTGCCGGCAACGCTGAAAACAGTACATCATGTACGTAATCAAAGCGGAGCTTCAAGTCGTCCCACAGTTCTTTGGGATCCATTATCATCAGATATTGCATCTTCAATTCCTTATGGATATGACACCTCAGGAACATGAGGGCTTGGGCTTTGATCATCTCACTGGGAACCGCATCTGGGCCATGAGGAGGAAAAATAGTGGAAGTAAATCCTTTTTCGACAAACAATCGTGTAACATCGGATGCCCATTGAAGGTAATTATTGTCTCATACATTGAGGATCTCAAACTCAGGCCTTGGAGGCGCAGTCATCTACAAAAGACAAAGGGATTGGAATTAGTGAACCAATGATGTGGTCATAAAATCGATGTCAATAAAAGTAGGTGACGCGTAATCACAGTCACAATCGATTCTTCTCTTGTAAGCGACGCTCACAGCTGTTGCCGCGACGCGTAATAGCAGTCGCTAATATATGGTGACGCATATGTCGCAGTCACAAAGTTTAATAGAGGATGGGAGCCCCAACAAAACTCCTAAACCCTATTGCCCCCCAAAACCCAATCATGTCATAGAGAGGAGATAGATGGAAAGGCTACTAAGCCCGAACTATGAATTGAAATTCAGAAAGCAGTATCCTTAATTAAAAATTTACCTTTGATGAGTTTGACTCGATTGTAGGCTTCGACCGAGGGTTGGGAACCTTTCTAGCTTTCCTTTGAAGACGAGCAATCTTGAAATATTTGGTTTCTATAGGCTGCGGAGAGGAGAAACAACTTTTCACCTACTTTTGCTTCGAGTGTGGAGCTGAAAGGAGGAGCACCACTGGAAGAGGAAGCTGCTGTCCAAAAATCAGGTCGATCGGAGCACGGGAAGGCGGTGAACCGGTGGTTGGAGGCGGCAGCGGTCTTTAAACTTCCGGCGGCCGGATCAGGAACCTTCCGGCCGGTTCTCGGGGTGAGACCGGTGGGGTTAGAACTGGGACGTCGAGGGTTTTCTGTGGATATGAAATTCCGGCCGTGGACAGAGGAAAATCCGGCCGGAAATCGGGAAAAACGAAATGGGCAGATTAGGGTTTCGGGAAAAGTTTGGGTTTTCGAAGGTTTTTTTTTCGGGATGGTTGGCCTATTATCTCTTGGTTATGGCACCAAGTTTGATAACGTGATAAATAGTATGTGAATATGAGAATAAATGTCTACTCATCTCATTGATATCATGGTTTTTATATAGGCATTACATAGAGAATCCTTGTAAATCAGGGTTTGATATCTAACAGATATTCTAGTCTAATAAGGTGAAGATTCGGTCAAGACACATCATCAAAGATAGGAATGTAAATTCATTCAACAATCCTATCTTTCAAGTTTAAATAGAAAAAGAAAAAGAAAATTTTATCACGAAGGTTCCTCAATTTCTAAGGCTCACATGCTTAAGTTTAAATCTCTTTTAACACCTCTCCACTTTAACAACAACAATTGCAGAAAGAAAAGGACTCTTACCAAATTCACCATTTTCTATCATTCACACACATTTCTCGTCAGCCCAAAATATATATTGAATACTGATAAAGACTCCTACCAAGACTAGTACTTCAAATTTCCTTCCCTATATACCCTATCGATCCAACAAACCATATCTCTCTTTGTCTCTCTCCCTCTCTCTCCGATCGAAATCTCCAACTATGTCTTCTACCAAAAAGACCAAGTTTCTGAAAACCCTAGTCAAATCCAACATTAGAGGCTGCGGTTGTGGAAGACCAAAGCTCTCGGACGTTTACGAGCCAACCCCAAAACCCAAAATCCCCATTTGCAAAATAACCACCCCAAATCACCAAATACCCCATTCCTCTTCAAGCTCTTGTGACATGAGAAACGGAAGTTTCACAGTCGACGAAGATGACGAAGATCAGTGCACCTCCACCACCATCTCATTCAACAACGACTCAACAGTATCCTCATCCCAACCTTCAGATTCAGCAGAGATTCACTGTTCCAACAAGTCAAAGCCTCCAATCCCACCGCAGACCAAAATCGACAACAGCATTGCCGTGGTGAAAGATTCCGACGACCCTTATCAGGATTTCCGGCGGTCCATGCTTCAGATGATCGTAGAGAAAGAGATATACTCCAAGGAGGAACTCCAGGAGCTTCTGAGCTGCTTCCTCGAGCTCAATTCTAGACATCACCATGATGTTATCATTCAAGCTTTCACAGAAATCTGGAATGGTGATCTGGTTGACATTGCGAGGAAAAGAAGCGTACGTGTGAATCCCAGATGTGGAACGTGTGAAGATCATAAGCCATGTGAGGCATTGAATTGAATGGCAAGTAGGGGATCGGAGGAGGAAAATAAGAAGTAAATGGTGCATGGGGAGGTTGGGGAATATTCAACTTCGATGAGCCATAGAGGGATGCATGGTTGGAGGAGGTTGATGATCGATAAGCAATTTAATTTTGCGGTGGAGAAATTAAGGTACAGATCCATATATCATATTATTTTGGTCATTTTGAGTACAGATCCATCAATTTGTTTTGGTCATTTTGGGTACAGATCCGTCCTCTTGTTTTGTTCATTTTGGGTACAGATAGATCAATCATACTGATACTGCTTTGGTTATTTTGGGTATATGAATTGTTAGTTATCTCTATTAATAAACCAGAAGGTTTTTTTTGACTCTGTCAACGGTTAAATTTTTAAACTATCTATAACGTCCTTGATTGATTAAAAGAATAACAAATTAGTAATTGCAATTATTGGAAACAAGAAAAAAAAGAAAAACAGAAAAAAAGAAACTTAAAACGTGAGAGGTGGGAGAGAAGAGTGGGGAGGGAAATAAGACTTTGAGCATAACGTATTGGAATAGTAAAAAAAAAAAAAATTCACACACGCATATAGTGTGGGTCAAGATACTAGTAGTAATTAATGGTGAATAGAATTTAGTACTTTCAAAATTGGTGTGTAGATATGTGAAGCTTATATATTTTTCTGAATCTAACTCCACAGTAATTCATGTACCTATGCAGTTGAACCATGCCACCATCGTTGCTCTTCTTAATGTTTTTGTTTTATTATTTTGGGTGCTTTTGCAATGGATGAACTTAAATATACCATATTATTAGTTTAACTCTCTTCACAGACATATTATTATTAGTTTAGAGTCTCCACAGACACATGCGTTATGGTTCTAGAGTTTAAATATACCATGGTATTTGTGAAATCACAACACAAGTCACATTTTTTGATGCCCTAGGCAATCATTTGTTACTAGTCACATACTCGCATACCAGGGCAATGCATGTGTTTTTTACCCCCTTTTTTTTTTTTAAACCAAATGTGGAAGTTTTTTAGGCCCCAATTCCATAATGCTTTCGTGTTTATGTATATTCTCTAGCTTCCATAACAACTATTTCTAGTATGAGTATATTGGGAGATCAAATTTTATGTAAATCTAGTTTGGGAGAAAAAAAATAAACAAAAAACAGAAACAATGCAGAAAATAACATACTTTGATGTCCAAATGCAAGCCCGGAGGTCAGTAGAAAAGAGCAACAATGGTGATCCAACTACAAGTCATTACAGTGTGCTCTTGTAATAATCCATAGTCATTGAAACTAACGTACGTAGTCTATAAAGATCATACTTTCAAGTCCAAATGCCCCGAGGCCAATACACAATGAGAGTTTAGATTTCACAAACACTTACGGCAAGGTCCTTCTCTAAGCTACCAGATTTGGTTTTGCTCGTAATCATCATAGTATATTTCTCGAATACGGAAATACCTATAACTTGTACGCCAAGAAGAGAAAAGAAAACCCTCATGCTCTCCATATATATAACAGGCCCTCGGCTACATGCTTTCCACAACAACCAGATCCTAATTATAGCCGCAGAGCCTCTTAATAAACTTTTATTTCACCTCTCCACAGCCATGAACGAGTTTAAGAGAATACTAAGAAGTGCTTCTGATAACCTTAATGATTTCTTTATTCTTCACCCGGTTTTGAAGAAATTCTTCTACTGGTTCATAGCCATCTTAGCTTTCTCGTTTCCATATTCCTCCTCATTGCTGCCTTCTCCGCAACCCCGAGTGACGGCAACACTAGGGTAACCGATGCCTTGCTCACCCAGTTCAACTTCACCAACAACAACAATGTACCCTCAACTATGCCTACTTATATTATGGCCACGATGACCACATCAACATCACAGGTATTTACAAAAACCAAAAGCCAGAATGACCATCACGTACCCTTCTTCTTTAATCGAGACATACAAAAACATATGTTAGTACTCATACTGGTACCCTACATAGAATTAGATTACTCGTTTGTTTTAAGAGAGACACTGTGAAAACCTCCATCCAAAATACGAGATGCAACACCAGCTGTGTTGTCTTATACTACCAGAAATGAAAACATCCCAAACCTCTGTGGAATCGAACTACTTATCTCCGTTGGCATCTATTAAGGAGAGCAATCCCAAGTAATTAGGGATTCATCCTATGTCAAATATTCTATATTATTCTAGATTAATGGGTTGATTTGCTTACCAGATTTATCCCTAGAATTGTGGATCAGATTAGCTCAACTTCTGTATATAAGAGGCGTAATGCATATGAATGAAATTAAGAAAACAATTTCTTCACACTGCAATTCTCTTCATGGTATCAGAGCGTACGATCTTGAGAACATAACTTTTCTACAGAATCAACATACCTCATGGCTGGCGATGATGAGCAGAAAGTTGTTGAGCGCAAGAGAGGCTCATCTACAGTATCTGCACCATGGGAGAGTTCTAATCATCCACTCTACATGCATCATTCCGACCAACCTGGCACAATTCTTGTGCCACAAGCATTGATGGAAGACAATTAAATTGACTGGGCTGATTCGATGTCCATGGCACTTGCAGTCAAGAACAAACATGGTTTCATTGATGGAACCATGACACGACCACTCCACAACACTGATGAACAAGGGCAATAGGATCGCTGCAACATTCTTGTCAAGACCTGGCTGTTTGGAAGCATGTCAAAGGAGATCAAAAGAAGCCTTGCTCATTGCAAGACTGCATACGACATATGGGAAGAATTAAAGGAGAGGTTCTCCCACACCAATACAGTTCAATTGTTCAATATAGAAAATGATATTTACAAGTGTGAGCAGGGAACAGGTACAGTCACTATGTACTTTACCAACCTCACAGGTTTGTGGGATGCAAGGGATGTGGCTTGTGCACTGACACCTTGCACTTGTAATGCTGCAAATACATACAAGATCTATGTGGAAACTCAGAAGACAATAAAGTTCTTGATGGGACTGAATGAAGGGTACACATCCCTTCGGAGCAACATCATAAGCATGGACCCTCTTCCAAGTTTGAACAAAGTTTATGCAGCAGCCCTTCGCCATGAAAAACAAGCAGCGGCCTCAAGTGAGAAGGTTGTTACCACTACAGAAGCATCTGCTTTTGCAGTTAAAAAGTTCGGCAGATCCTCTACAGAAAAGGAACCCAAATGTGAGAAATGTGGCATGACCAATCACATCACAAGAAATTGCAGGGCACATCTCAAGTGCACTTATTGTGAGGGCAAGGGGCATACCTACAATTATTGTCGAAAGAGAAAAGCTGATCTAGAGAAAGCACAAGAGGCAACCAAGATAAACCATGCAGCCCTGTCTATGGAGGATGATGAAGACATGGCTAATTTCCCTCTGACAAAGCAAGAATGCAAACAAATGATGGGAATGATGAGCAAGATCAAATCTGCTGCTGCGGATAAACAAACAGATGGACCTCAAATGCTTGAGATGCTGCATTCAAATCAGTCCTCTGCCAATCTTGTTGGTAAAACTCCCAACTATCAAGAGTTCTCAGGTAAAACACTTGCTATTTCAAAGGGTAACACTGATGCTATATGGATTTTGGATAGTGGTGCCAGTGATCATATTGTCTGCAATCTGAAATTTCTCACTTCGTTTAAACCAATACATCATCGTTTAGTGAAGTTGCCAGATGGAAATCTAAGCAATGTTACTCACATCGGAACAGTAGTGTTCTCTCGCAGCTTTATCCTTCATAATGTTCTTTGTGTTCCATTATTTTACCTGAACCTGATCTCCATTAGCAAACTAGTGTTTGATTCGTTCCATGTAACCATCTTTCTCAAACAAGTTTGCTTTATACAGGACCTTCGATCGGGGAAGACGATTGGGACGGGAACTGAACGTGAGGGACTCTACTGCCTCGATCTGCCAGGGAAAGGAACATGCAATATGGTCAGTACCAAAACACCAAACCTATGGCATCAAAGGCTCGGACATCCTTCTAGTAAAGTGTTAGCTATGTTTCCCTTTCTGCAAAATAAAGCTTGTGATACAAGCCATTGTTCAATTTGCCCTCTAGCCAAACTCACTAGGACACCATTTACATTGAGTACTTCTTCAAGTAGTTCTTGTTTTGAATTGATTCATGTAGACATATGGGGAGGATATCATGTCCCCGCTATTTCTGGAGCACAATTTTTCTTAACCATTGTTGATGATTATTCAAGAAGCACTTGGGCTTATCTCATGCAACATAAGTCAGAAGCAAGAACCCTACTTGTCCATTTTGTCAATCTCGTTGACAATCAATTTTCCAAGAAAGTGAGAGTCGTTAGAAGTGATAATGGTCCATAATTCAAACACACACAATTTTATTCTTCTAAAGGTATTGAGCATCAGACAAGTTGTGTCAACACACCACAACAAAATGGTGTTGTTGAACGTAAGCATCGTCATCTACTCAATGTAGCTAGAGCCCTATTGTTCCAAGCACATTTGCCTAAACATTTTTGGGGGGATGCCATTCTTACAGCTGCATATTTAATAAACCGGACACCAACACCACTCTTACAAGGGAAAACACCATTCGAGGTTTTATTTCACAAACCACCAAACTACAACCATCTTAAAGTTTTCGGCTCTCGTTGTTTTGTCTCCACACACCCTCTCAAACCTAGCAAGTTTGATCCTAGATCCATCGAGTGCATTTTCATTGGCTATCCACATGGACAAAAGGGTTACAAGGTTTACAGTTTGAAGGAAGAAAAGGTGTTGGTTTCCAGAGATGTAATCTTCTTTGAAGATGAGTTTCCATACCAGACTGATACCAATCCGGTCATCATTCCTAAAAATCCTCCACCATCTTCTCGTACCATATATCCTACTTCCACACAATCACCTCACATTGCAGAATATACCACTAATAACCCCACACCTTCCGCTGATCAAATTCAATCATCATCTAATGAAGTCACACCTCCTCTTTCTTCCCAAACGGACACACAGTCCCTTAACACCTCACCTTCACAAGAACCATCACCACCAGAACCTGAGTCATCTCCATCACCTCAACCAATTCCAGTTCGTCGATCATCTCGACCAACACAAATACCGACTATATTGCAAGACTTTCACATCGAGGCAGCCCTCCCCTCTCGAACCGTTCCAGCGTCTCCATCGAACGAGGTAATTCCTTCAGGCACTCATCATTCTATCTCTCATGTCTTATCATATGATAGACTTTCTCCAATGCATAAAGCTTTCACTGTCAAAATAACTCTAGAAAGGGAGCCTAAGTCTTTTTCTCAGGCAATACAAGCACCACAGTGGAGAGAAGCCATGAACAAAGAGATTGAAGCCTTACAGGCTAACAACACATGGAGCTTGGTACCGCTACCCTTGCACAAGAAACCAATTGGTTGCAAGTGGGTTTACAAGATCAAGCACAATCCAGATGGAACTGTGGAGAGATATAAAGCTCGGTTAGTCGCAAAAGGATATAGTCAAGTTGAAGGAGTTGATTACAGAGAAACTTTTGCACCTGTGGCCAAGTTAACAATTGTACGAGTTCTTCTTGGTCTTGCTTCCATTCAGAATTGGCATCTCCATCAATTGGACGTTAATAATGTCTTCCTCAACGGTGACTTGGCTGAGGACGTATACATGCTATTGCCACCTGGTTTCGGACAAAAGGGGGAGACTAGAGTTTGTAAGTTACACAAGTCTTTGTACGGGCTCAAGGAAGCGTCAAGGCAGTGGTTTTTGAAGCTTTCTCAAGCCCTCAAGAGTGCCGGTTTCAAACAAAGCTGGTCAGATTACTCATTATTCGTCCGAAATACGCATGGAAAATTCACAGCATTACTTGTCTATGTTGATGATGTGATACTAGCAGGTAACAGCTTACAAGACATAGAAGATACTAAATGCTTCCTTGCGAAACGTTTTAAATTGAAGGACATGGGAAAGCTCAAATACTTCCTTGGATTAGAAGTGGCAAGATCCAAGCAAGGAATTGTGATGTGTCAGCGAAAATATGCACTAGAGATTCTGGAAGATGCTGGTTTCTTAGGTGCCAAACCTTCTCGGTTCCCTGTGGAACAAAATTTGGTGCTTACACAAAGAGATGGAGCAGAACTGCAAGATGCTTCACAGTATCGAAGACTAGTTGGAAGACTCATATATCTCACAATCACAGGGCCCGATCTTGTCTATGCAGTACACATTTTGAGTCAATTCATGGACAAACCTCGACAGCCACATCTAGATGCAGCATACAAGGTTCTCAAGTACCTTAAACAAGCCCCTGGACAAGGAATTCTCTTGCCTTCTACAGGCCAATTGGAATTAAGAGCGTATTGCGACGCTGATTGGGCTCGTTGTAGGGATACAAGAAGAAGCATTACTGGTTATTGCATCTTTCTTGGAAATGCACCTATTTCATGGAAGACAAAGAAGCAGGGAACAGTGTCTAGCTCAAGCGCTGAAGCTGAGTACAGGTCCATGGCCACGACATGTCGTGAGATAACTTGGCTTCGAAATATTCTGAAGGATTTGAACGTAAGTCAACCATATGCAGTAAAGCTCTTTTGTGACAATCAAGCTGCCATTCATATAGAGTCAAATCCTGTCTTTCACGAACGTACGAAACACATAGAAATTGACTGCCATGTTGTATGCGAGAAGGTGGAAAGAGGACTGGTCAAACCTCTTCATGTTCGTACAGAAGAACAACCTGCAGACTTGTTCACCAAGCCACTGAGTTCGAAGCAGTTCACTATACTGTTAGGCAAGTTGAGTGTAATCAATATACACTCCAACTTGAGGGGGAGTATTAAGGAGAGCAATCCCAAGTAATTAGGGATTCATCCTATGTCAAATATTCTGTATTATTCTAGATTAATAGGTTGATTTGCTTACCAGATTTATCCCTAGAATTGTGGATCAGATTAGCTCAACTTCTGTATATAAGAGGCGTAATGCATATGAATGAAATTAAGAAAACAATTTCTTCACACTGCAATTCTCTTCAGCATCAAGCTGTTGCTAACACCATTTGAAAGATCATGTTGAAAAATTAAATGGACTTCTCTACCATAGAATCAAATTTCAATGGAGCTTTCAACAATGAAAAACAAGTTACTGCATGATTTATTTAAGGATTTGTATTATTTGATAATGGTGATCCTCATAATTTTTCTTAAAGATAATTGGTTCTTCCAATGTTCTTTCTCCTTGGCATTAGCATTACGAGCTGGATTAAATGCTGCACTTCTACAATAATGTCACCTGAACATCCAATTCTAAGATCCTTATGGATAGCATCGATGAAGTTCCCTAGATATTCAAGAGTTTGGTTTTGTGACATCTGACGATTGGCAACCCAATTTCATCTAGAGAAAGACCAATTTTGTGGCAGAGGCAAACTACAGTTTGTATGATATACTCATAGAGATACTTCAGGACGGAGGAATATGCCCTTGACTGCATTCCATGCTTATAAATTTGATAAATTTGACACTATACTCAACGGTGGATTCTTTATAGTTATTTTTTCCTTTTTTATTGTGTATTATATCTAGTCGTGTGAAACGGAAACGGAATCACTCGTTCACTTATTCACTTGGTTCGGATCAAGAAGAAGTTTTATCTTAATTACCAAATATCTCCAATTTATCAAAGGAATAAATAGAATGAACAAATTATGATTCCAGTATCAAAACACCTCGAGACCGTACAACACTCCGGCGTGTTGCTCCGGCCCGTCATTTACAAAATACACATCCCTCATCTTCTGAAACGCATGCCACGTCAGCAAGCTATCTGACCCGGCCTGGTGGCACTTCCCGACCGCCCGGTCCACCTCCAAGGTCCTGGCGACCCGGTCCAGCCCCCCGTACAAACTCTTACAAAACCGCATCATGTGCTTGACGTCATAAATCCTGTTCCCGAAAAACACCCTGGTAACTCTCAGAAACTCCTTCATGCCACTCGGCAGGTTCCGGCGCGTGAGGATCTTGACGAGGTACCCGAAGTCGTACGCGCTGTGGAACGTGACCCAGCTGACGGCGTCGTTGCAGACCAGCCCCGACGTCATCATGAGCGCCGCGAACCGCGCCGAGTCGATCCCCTCGGCGCGGTTGCGGGCGAAGTCGATGCCCTGGCGGCGGAGGAGCTCGATCGAGTCCGGCGCGTGGGGGTCACGCGTCACGTCGAAGTCGTTGAAATTGAACTCCCAGATGAAGCGCGTGGCGCCGCGGCTGCCGAGGTGGGGGAGATTACCGCTGGCGTCGGAGAGCGTGAGGCCCACCTGGATCAGACTGAGCGCGTCGACGTTGGACTTGAGCACCTTGTAATGGTCGGAGGGGCGGAGCTGGTTGGCGTAGGGGCGGGTGGGGTCCAGCTGGGGGCGGAAGACGAGGCCGGGAAACTCGGTGTCCATGGAGATGTAAGGGAAGTCGTCGATGACGTTTTGGATGAGCGCGAATTCGGCGTCCAGGTTGTGGGCCCAGACTTCACGGATCACGATGGGATAGGGATCCCGAGGATGATTCTGGTCGCAGTACATAGCTCGAGATTCAGTGAATGAATATAATACTAAGAGAAGACGAAGCCCGGCAGTCGCTGAGCCTAAAAAGGAAACCGTGTGATCTCGATAAAGAAGACGGAGACTTGCTGGAGTCGCAGAGATGAGAGTCGTTTTGGGTTGGAGAAGAGTGAAGTGTTGCCATTTTTATATGAAGGGAGAAGAAGAGGTGGGGGGATGGTTCTGAGAAGAAGAGGGCAGCGTGGGAAGGGCGTAAGGTGGGAATTTGAGAACGAGGAATGTGTGCGTGTGTGTATTATTGTAATGGAGTCTTTGGGGGGTTTTGGTTTGACTGACCTGTGTAACGGACCTGGTCAAGGTTGGCTTCTTCTTCTTCTCTAACTCTCACTTGACACTTTCGTTACTTGGGTTCCGATGAATCAATCTTTCTAGTTTCTACTTTGTTTCCCTGTGTGTGTTTAATTATTGTTATATTTTCTGTTAGATTTTTCAATTATTGGAAGGACAGACCTACTTTAGTATGGTCACTATGGTGGCTGGGCACTTGGACTTTTAGTCGATCTAGCTTATTGCAATTTCAGGTATGTTGGATTCTTGTTCGTGTTGTTTTGCTACGGATTTTTTTTCCTTATTTATCAAAATTTAAGTGACGTTTACTCAAAACGATGTTCACCGTTAATAATACGAGGGTTTTCTAAAATGAGACCAGATAATGCGGTGTTGTATATGTACCATTGTTGTTTTGTTGGTTCACTATATTTGAAACCAACAAAGCAACATTGCATATGAGAATAAGGGTCATGTTCTTGTCAGGGTAGGTCTTTGGTTTGTAAACACGCCTTTGTGCTTGAACTAGTGTATGAGTCCAACTTCGTATAATCAAGCTTAAAACTAGTAATGTTTACCAATATTGTAAGTCGCATCGGATATAATCAAAAACACAAAGATAGACCAAGAGTCAAGCGTACACTGCACCAGGCTGATTCCTCTTTGCTGTTGTTCTTCAGCGTTTTAGAAATCAAGATGGCGTAAGCACTTCAACGATCTAGAAATTTTTTTTTTTTTTTGTCCATAAGAAGGTTGTACATAAGAAGTTACTGTAGATTTTCTTCGAAGACAATAAAGATACTCGTGGTCTTGAATTTCAAATATCATAATTTACCTATAATTTCGTGTGAGAGATTATGATTTTATCTATATGATTACAGATTAATTTGATCTCAAGGGGATAAGATAGAATGCCAACTTAAGATTTGAACTGATACTTTTCCATATACAAGTGGGAAAGGGTTTTCCTATTCCTAATTCTTACAGGATTAGTGTTTGAACTTTCTAAGTCCCTATATATATAGGTACGCACTTCCATTATCCCTGCCTCATCAAACCTGTATGCTGTATTATGTACTTCACACACCCAGCACCACCACTCTGAACAAACCTTAGCTTTACATAAATTCCCACAAAAACTTATGTCGATCCCAAAACCCCAAAGGTCCAATGAGGAGTTGGAGGACAAAGTCCTCCAGAAAATCTTTGATGTATCACTCACCAAGCCCTCCGAACCCGATTCTCGAATAGTTTACTTGGAGAAGACGGCAGCAGAGATTCTGAGCGAAGGCAAGGAGATGAGGCTCAGTATAGCCCTCATGGAGTCCGTCCTAATTGATCGGCTCATGGATGATTTCGGCTCTTTTGAATTGCCTTTTCAGTACCTTGTTAGCTGCTACAGACGTGCCCATGATGAGAGTAAGAAAATTGCTTCTGTGAAAGATAAGAATTTGAGGTCTTATTTGGAATATGTGATTAGGCAAGCCAAGAAGCTGGCGGTGTCATATTGCAGGATTTACTTGGGGAACCCGGAATCGTTTCCTAGTCCGAGTAGGAAGTCAGATAAATCAGTTTTGTTGCGGCTGATTTTCTCAGAGGTTGCAAGTCCAGTAGATGTATTCAGAAGAAGCAGCAGTAGTAGCCCACCTGGGTTTTTGAATGAGTTCTTTCACGATTCGGATTTCGATATGTTGGACTCCATTTTGAAGGATCTGTATGAGGAGCTGAGGGAGATTGTGCTAAAAGTTCCACTTGGAAACTTTCAGGAACCATTGGGGGCTCTGAACTTTTTGATTAGTTTCCCGGCTGGTGTTAAGTCTCTTGTGAATCACCCAAGGTGGATTCCCAAAAGCGTTTACTTGAATGGACGTGAAATTGAAAGGTCCAGTATTTTAGGTCCTTTCTTTCATATCAGTCCTCTGCCTGATTGTCCTTTTTCTGTTAGCGAATTCTTTTCAGAAGGTTCTAACACAGCTGGTATGCAATCTTCGTACTACACGATTAAGACAGAGATTAACAAATTATATGCTGGCCTTCACCAAGTTCTCCACACACTACTGAAATCTCCGGACGCCCGGAAGAGAGTTCTTGAGTATCTTGCTGTGGTTATCAACCTGAACTCATCAAGAGCTCGTATGCAGGTGGATCCTAATTCTTGCGCAAGTTCGGGGATGTTTGTCAATCTGAGTGCCGTCATGCTTCGGCTTTGTCAGCCATTTCTAGATGAAAACTTAACCAAGATTGACAAAATCTCTAGGGAATATGTGTTCTCTAGAAACCATCTGGAGTTGGGAAGTTTGACTGCTCTACATGCAACAGCTGAGGAAGTTACTGAACGGATTAAACCGAGGAGCACCGAATACTCTTTCGTTTGCCATTGCTTCTTCATGACTGCCAGAGTGCTCAATCTGGGTTTATTAAAAGCAATTTCTGAATATAAAGATCTTGTAAAGGACATACACCAGTCTGAAGAAGAACTTGAAGCCATAATAAACCAGGCACCTTCTCCACAGTTGAAAACTTATATAGCTCAGCTCGAGAACAATATAAAGTTGTCACAACAGAAAATGCATTGCTACGACGCTCAGTTACTAAAGGATGAAAACCTTGTACAGCAGACGATTTCTTTCTACCGGTTGATGGTGGTGTGGTTAGGTGGCTTGATTGGTGGATTTAAAATGCCTCTGCCCTCAACTTGCCCCATAGAATTTGCATCTATGCCAGAGCATTTTGTGGAAGATGCCATGGAGTTGCTTATAGTTGCTTCCCAGCTGATTCCAAAGGCATTTAGTGGGGTCTTGTTGGATGATTTTATGAATTTTATTGTTATGTTCATGGCAAGTCCGGAATATATCAGGAACCCTTATTTAAGATCAAAGATGGTTCAAGTCCTCAACTGCTTGATGCATGGAAGTCGATCATCTGCTGCTCTTGCTATGCTGTTCGAAGGGCACAAACTGTCTCTTGAGTATCTTGTGAGGAATCTCTTGAAACTATATGTGGACATTGAGTACACTGGCTCTCACACTCAGTTCAATGACAAGTTTAGCATCCGCCATAGCATTGCCGAGCTTCTCAAGTATCTGTGGCAAGTACCTAGTCATCGAAATGTTTGGAGACAGGTTGCTAAGGAAGAGGAAAAGGGCGTCTATTTGAATTTCTTAAACTTCTTGATGAATGACAGCATATATCTTCTGGATGAAGGTTTTAAAACAATTAATGAACACAAACAACTGGAAGCCGAGATGAACACTGCAGCATGGTCGCATGTACCTGAACATGAGAGGAAGGAGAAAACTCGCCTCTTCCACTCTCAGGAAAACATTATCCGAACTAATATGATCTTCGCAAATGAAGATCTGAGTATATTGGCATTTACTTCAGAACAGATTACAGCTCCTTTCCTACTCCCGGAGATGGTTGAAAGGGTGGCAAGCATGCTGAATTATTTTCTCTTGCAATTAGTAGGTCCTAAAAGAAACTCCCTAAAGTTGACAGACCCCGAGAAATATGAGTCCGACCCGAAGCAATTGATCAAGCAGATTGTCAGGGTATATGCTCATCTGGCAAGAGGTGATAGAGACAATATTTTTGCAGCTGCCATCTCAAATGATGGAAGGTCTTACAATGACCAATTGTTTAGTTCTGCTGTAGATGTCTTGAGGAGAATTGGTGAAGATGGGAGGGTCATTCAAGAGTTTATTGAGCTTGGTTCCAAAGCCAAGGATGCTGCTTCGGAGGCCATGGACGTTGAAGCTGCTCTTGGAGATATACCAGATGAGTTCCTGGACCCAATTCAGTACACTTTAATGAAGGATCCAGTTATCCTACCTTCTTCAAGAATCACAATAGACCGGCCAGTGATTCAGAGGCATCTTCTTAGTAATAGTACCGATCCATTCAATCGTTCCCATCTAACTGCGGACATGTTGATACCAGACATTGAGTTGAAGGCAAAAATACAAGAGTTCATTAGGTCCCAAGAGTTCATTGAATAAGACCAATTCACCTCAAAATGTGGTATGCTTAGTTGATTAGAACTTTGTTAGCTTAACAGTACTATTAGATTTTGCTTTTGTGATATGGATGATGTAAGTGTGGACAAACTGTCCCTGCTCTTGTAAGTCACAGCTTAAATAACTGTGATCCCTTCAGTAATGAAACATTTTATCATTCTTACCAATATTAGACTGTGTCCTATTCAAATTGATCTTATATATGTTTTTTAACAATGTCTATATGATAAATATTATGGAATATTCAACCGATGTGACAAAAGGCAGATTTCAGCAGCAGGGTAGTGTGTTTTCTTTCAAATTCTTGTTCTTGTCCTTTGCTTTGAGCTAGAAGGAAATGACAAGGCTTGGAATCTATCTGTTGTTTAAGGGCAGAGAGAAACAACAATTATATAAAAAAAATGGTGCATGTCAGCATTTTCTCTAGGAAATTTGCAAGAAGTGTACACAACTGGGGGAATACATATGAAAGGCATGTTAAAATGAAGCATAGTTTTAAATTAGAGATTAGTTAAAGTGGCGTTAGAGCCGGTTGGAGATATAAACTAACTAGAATAATCATAAAATCACGTTTAGAAGGATGTTAAAGAATGAAGGAGCCAGGATGCTCAAAATTTAGTCTCTAGCCACTGTGATTCGTTTTCTTGAGCTGTATAAGGTCAGGATTTAAAGTATCATTCTTGAACTGTATTACAGGTGTAATGTATAATTATTTAGAAATCAAATATTGTTCAAAAAAGGGAAAAAAAATGTCACTGTATATGGGATTTGTATGTGATTGCCTTTGTTTGAGTTTTATTATTACTGTGATTTTACAAATTTGAAGCTTGGTCTACTTTTCAAACCCACTTTCAAGTGTTTCTGAAAGACTGAAACTAAAGACATTTAAACACCTGGATCGCTTCGGCTAAACGAGGTAGGAACTTCACCGGTTTAAAGGACAAAACACAAGAAAAAGTTAGGTTGTTATTATTCCCTGAAATCATGAGGGACGCTGAAAATGGAGTCTTAACACTGAAGTGGATCAATCTCACCATACTAAATTAACAACATAAACATAGAACACCCCTACCATGGTGGCAATGGCATAGTACCAACGCCAGTAAAAGCTACTACTGCTTCAGCTCCACCATTCTCCCCATCATCACCACGACGTGAGTAACATGAGGTAGGGATAGCTCAGTCAGAACAAAATTTTGGCGCTTAGGGTTTGGGAAGAGAAATCACAGCAGCTAGTGATGTAGCTTTACTGTAATCTACGAGGTTGGGGAGCTTGTTCCATAATTCAAAGTTGCGTAAGGGTCTCCATAGCTCTAGGGTGGGTAAATGTATTGCTCCTCCACATTAGGAGTACCGGCAAGGCAGCAGCGGTATGGGTTGTCCGGATGCAACTCTACAGAACATGCAGAATTGATGGCATGCAGAGAAGCTGTGCAGTACTGCAGTATGTGACCACTGATTCACTCAAGCCGGTGATTTATGAGACGGTTCCGTTCCTCCTTTCTTACAAGATGTAATAGTTGCTGAACGTATTGTTCCCTAGTTTGCCAGGATTTTCCAGAAAGTCTGAACCTTATTCAACTCAAGAAAGTAGCAACTCACCCTCAGGTGAACCGTGAATCGAGTTCTTAGACGCGAGGCAACAATGACCTTATCTTATGTAATCACTGTACTCAAGTGCAATTCTACCTTCAAAATAACCACGAGTGTGGCCAGCTAGTGATTGTCTCTATTTGAAAATACAGACTTCATACACTGGTGACTTGACTTCATGAAATAACTATCTACTGTTATGTTGTCTAGTACTTTCTGATAACAATAATAGCCGCTGAGCTATTAAGACTGAAAACCAAGAAAGGCACAGGCAACCATAAAGCAAAGTATCAAAAGAAAAACTAGCACTCCATAACTGATTATAATTGCACTTCACACAATACATGGATTAAATTCCCAATGAGAATAGTTTAAACAATAATCCAAAAAAGAAAAACAATAGAGACAGAGCTTAAGGACCACTTCCTTTTTCTTTTTTCCTCAAGTTGTCCATAATGGAAATATCTTAACTTGTCAATAACGGAAATATCGTACATGTATAAATGAGATTCAGTCTATGTCAATCCATCATTTCAACAGATTACCGCCAATCTTCAAAGTTCCCTCCCATTAGAAATATGTACCTTCAGGTGGTTGGACAAGTTTCCGGTTGTGTGACGCTGTCATTTCCTTCTTCAGCTGCATCAATATGTTTTCCATGGTAAAGTCCCGCTGCCAATTTGCCAGCATTCCGAACTTCTTTGGATCAACCTGTTCCCAAATACTTCATTAAAAAACACAAATGACAAAAACAAATTCTTGAACAGTGGGAGCAAAACCATGAAAAAAATTAGTAGAAGAAATCACTGCAACAAGATGGATTATGAATGGCTCAACAAAACAAACTGCAACCCAGAATTTTACATTTCAATAAGAGCTTACACCTATATGAAACAAACAAAACGTTCCTGACAGTCTGATTTCCTAATTCTTAGTACATATGATATAGTGATAAGCTTTAATTAATCTTCTGATAACATTGAAATCATTTCCTCAACCTGTTGGCATTATAAGGGTTCGGATAATCATTTATGAAAACAGGGAACAAATATTAAAACCAGGAGCTAAGCCAATAATTGTCAAGAACAAGCAATTGAATAACTTCCAAAAATGCAGGTAGTATAAAAACATACCACTCCAGTTTCATGATTGACACAAGTCATTTTGATGCGTGTATGAAATCGTACACTTGGTGGCTTCTCTGGATAATCTTTGTCACAGAACAATTTTAGTTGATATATGCGCCCCTCGTGAACAGTCTGAAACAATTTCAACAAGCAAAATGAGCATTTACTATTCAAACCATGAATTACAAGCCAAAAAATTGAAGATACATATATCAACTTCGTACAAATAATGCAGAACTAATTGCAAGCAACTATTCCCGCAGTGAGAATATCTGAAAAGAAAATATTGTAAAGCGTGCATTCACTTCAAGCAAGTTGTGAAAAATGGCAATATCAAATGAAACTGGACTACATAACCACTTCACAAATAGGCATCAAAACAAGAATCAGAAGAAAATTTGGCACACTACTGCAATACTATTTAAAGTTCCAGAATGAAAGATCCATGCTTTATTCTCACCCATCACAATAATAGGAATTGGACGAGCACAAAGTCCAACATAACCCATAGATACTTGACATCCCGGGAGTAGCATTTTCTATATTTATTCATGCCAAGGAGTAGATCAGGGAGCCAAAATTGGTTTCTTTTATAGTAACACCATAGACACGACTTTGGGCCTTGAAGTTAGACCAAAATCAGTTATGTTAAATGTGAAAGTGAAGGAAAAAAATTGGTTTCTTTTATAGTAATACCACAGACACGACTTTGGGCCTTGAAGTTAGACCAAAATCAGTTATGTGAAACGTGCAAGCGAAGGAAAAAAGAAGACTAAACAATAGTCAATACATATTAGATGGGAGAAAAGGTCAAGCACAAACATGAAGACAAAAAGAACAAAAGGTGCAATTCCCTGGATGAGTAAGATTAGGATTGCTTAGTTATACTTGCTTAAAACGTTGCTTAAGTTTAAGGATGGATTTAAACCAGTTCTGGTGGGTTTATGGCCTATACCATAGTGAAAAATTACATGAAAATCCTACATCATTGTGAACTTATATCAACTGAAAGTATCACACTGGAAAATGCATCTGGAGATATATCATGGAAAGGAGACTGAAAACTGGAAATTGTTTTCATGAACTAATCACAACAGAGTGAAGGGGAAGTCAGGAAGGACCTGGGTTTCAACTAGACTAAACAAGTCATGATAACCACACGTTCATGCTGACAGAACAAAGTGCTAGTCAATATAATCTCTGATCATGTCCGGAATTCAACTGGGTGATTACAACAAAGCAATTTGACTAATCATTTATGCTGACAAATAAATGTGGAAAATCACTGTTCCAACAAATATAGCACAGGTTGAAGCTCTGGCCCAATATATAAGGACAACATGTTGGCACTGCGAACATCACTACCAGGCTGCTAGCATTTCTGTTTCATACAATGCAAGGTTCTCAATGGCAAAGGCTTATTATTAGGAAGCTCTCCCGCGCACAGATCAAATATTGTATTGATAGGATATGGTATATGATTATATGGTTCAAAAAATAATAATAATAATAATCATTCAACCATTGCAAAACACAGTAAAACTCAATAATACCATTAACTTAACTAGAAATCCCTACAAAATGTTACCACATAGTGGTGATTCAAGAAGCAATGCGAACAAAACACTTAAAAAGCAATACCAGGACATATATACCAAGACATATCACTCGACTCATTCCAGTCACTCTCATTGCCATCATTATCTTCCCCTGATCAACAAGAGCATCCACCTCATATCACAATGAGAGAGGAGCGCTGCCACAATCAACCAGAAAGTCGGAGTGGGTTGATGCCCAAACCAACCAGCAAATGGAAATGGGTTGCTGCCAAGTTCAAGGGAAAAAAGTCCTAAGACCCCTCATGAAGATGACTACAAACACAGTGGACAAGAAGTACATATAGCAGAGATGAAGGATTACTAAAAAGAGTAACATAATACGAAGACCCATCATGATGCTCCCAAGAGGAAAAAAAAAAAAAAAAAGGTACTCCTAAACTCCAGGTGCACACTGCTGCTGCACTTCAATTGCTAATAAAGGTATTTATGCTTAAAAGTGAAACATCTCATTGTGAATGCTTACAAAAATCCATCAGGGGGGAACTGCAGAGGTACTGGGATAGCAGACAACCATTTAATCAATACTCCAATATGGATCCTTTTAATTTTAAAGTTAACAAAGGGGAGATGGTTGATGAGTGGGTTTACGTGAGAGGGATTTATGGATCTACCTAATAAAGAGGATTACAATTTACTAGTAAAGCTATTTGAGAAGAGTACTACCGTTCCGTAAATGAAAGCTACAAAAAGACAAGGCTATGTGAAGAATCTACTTTTGAAGAGGGTGCTACCACAAGCATAGCTTCCTCGAGTGGAGAGAGCTACTACATGCTAATTTCAAATTGACATAGACCAAAGTCCTATATTAAAATAAAATGAGGATGATGTGTCGTAATGGTCAGGATAGCTCAGCTGGTAGAGCAGAGGACTGAAAATGCTCGTTCACTAGTTTAAAACGGATTTCGTGTCAAAAGAAGAACGAGTGGAAAGACAATTTCAATCAAAAGAGCCCGGAAAACACACTTGAAGAACCTTTAGTGGTGGAACTCACTGAAGCAGTGGGCGTGGCAAAGGCAGGTCTTTCTTTGTATGGGTAACAACAATGTCAGAAAAAATAGGATCTTTTGAGCTGAAAACAAGCAGTTGAGCACCCATCACCACAAAATTTTCTGCAAGGGCAGATCCACCCAGGGACACAAGCATGCCACTTGCACGAATACAAGCAACAGTATGAACAGTTATGGTAATAGTGCCGCATGAGTAACAGACACAAAAGGAAATACAAACACAAACAAGAAACAAAGAAGGCAAAAAGAAAAGGATTACCACAAAACGTAGACAGGAATGCCTCTCATAAACCACACTCAACTAACAATTCTACCAATCCATCCAATCTATAGTTTACAAACCTGATCCCCTAGCTAGACTTGACAATTAAAACAAATATGCTAAGCTATTACTAACTGATGGATCACCTTTCCCCTTCATTGCCTTAGGCAAAAAATAAAACATAAGACAAAAAAAACATACACCATAACCTTCTTGTCAATATAACTAGGCTTTGCCTCATCTTAGGGATTTTTTTGACAAAATAAACTTGTCTTGGAAATCTTGTATGTAGTTGTAATTGTGATGAGGATTTATCTAGTTAGCTGACGTTGCCTCAAGCAATTGCTTGAGAAGGCTTATGCCATTGCCAAGTGGAATAGCAGGCCACAGAATATGTAGAACTAAATCAAAGATTAACTTGTCTACAATCCACTTGGCTTAATACCAATCAACTGAATCGAAATCATGGATATGAGAAGATATAGATATAAGCATATCTACAGTAATTGATCATTGATCGAGAATACACATTGCATAAAACATGATCATGTATTAATGCATCCAATATAAAATAATGGAATCAAGAGGATATTCTCCGCAAGAGAAGAAGGGGGAGGGGGGGGGGAATATCTGGGAGGGACAATAGTACTGACGCACTTGCTTACATTATGTGGGCCAATTATAGTACCCGTCCAGGAGCGCATATAAATGTCATCTCCATCATCCATTCCATAACTGACAGTACCATCTCCGATGCCCTTTTCTCCACGTTCAAGTTCCTCCAGCAACCTGAAATTTCGTGGCACTGCACAGTGCACAACAACAAAAGACATGAGAAGCCATCCAAAACTTGCAAAGTACACATAACAGTACCAACGCTTCTAGTTTCCACAATAAGACACTAAAAAGCTGAGATTAAACCAAAGTTAATAGACCTATTGGGATACCATGGAGTTGAAAGCGACGCAAAGAGTTCATGACGACATTTATCAAAAAACCATATGTTACAACAGATATGCAATAAATGAAAATTCGCACATGATACATCTAGTCTAGCATATTAAAGAACTGAATTAAAAAGGCAACTCAGATTAAACATAAAAACACCTCCTACCGACACGATCACCACCCTAACTTTTACTTGTTCATTAACTTCCCTACCAGACTCATTTTCTATATTTTCAGACACCGGTGACTATACTAAAATAAATTCAAAAAAAGTATCTGTTTTTCAATCCATGACCTCGATACATCGATTTACACGTATCCGATTCAACAGCTAAAAAAGGTCCTAATTGAATAAATTTTATGCACTATGACTAACGATTCTCCTAAAACAATAAAGAATTGAAGTGTTGGAGCTCATGGTCGAGTTCCACTTGAAATTTACAAGTCCAACATAAACCCTAAATTCATATATAAAGATATAAACTTTGCTGCATATATAAACAAAATACAATTCAAGTTGAGGACTCTGGTCAGGTGCTACTAAAATTTTGAAAACAAACAACTTTGAACTGAGATCGGAAGAAATTTCAGAACCGAAAACACGAAATCGAATAGGAAAAAGAAAGGAAAATCAAAGCTGAAGAGAAGAGAGGAGAGTGAAGAAGATATACCGACGATACTAGATCCGGCAGAACCAATCGTCATGAAATCGAAATCCGATCGGAGAAGAGAGAGAAGAGGGTTTCTGGACAACGCGTAGTTGTGAAGCTTACGGAGAATAATGTGTAGGCACGAAGCGAATAAAGGAGACGACGACTCAGAGAGTCTCAATAAGCAATATAAATGTTTAGGGACGTATAATAGGCGATATATATACACAGTCGAGAAATTTTATTTACGTATAGCTAATTCCTAGATACAGATCCCACATTTTTGTAAATATTTTTAATTCTAGTTTTTCTCAAACAACAGTAAATTAAGGAAACTGAAATCCACACTCCTTAAATTAAAATCAACACTCTCACTTTCTATTTTTGGTAACTTCAATTTTGTCCTTAAGTGACTCAAATTTTATATTCTTATGAGAATGATGACTAAAAATGGAAAGTGAGTGTGAATTTCAATTTGGAGAGTGTAGATTTCACTTCCCTAAATTAACTAGAGGATTCAATCGATTTGCTCTTCTTTCTTTTTCTGAAATAAAATATTTCATTGATAAATCGTAGCACCATTAATTAGACAGGTAGTTCACTTATTTATGTGAGCTTAGAGCTTAACCGAAGATTAACCGAAGATTAAGCTAGATACAAAACAAGATACAAGAGAAATATAAAAGTAGAGTCAAGACGCTCAATTACGGTACCAAGCCCTATGTAAATCTAGCAGCAGCTAGCTCGCATAGTCTGCCAAGCTATCCATATTAAACACTCACTAAAATTTATTTTTGATAGCGACCGAAACCGGGCGTTTCAATTAAAAATCTTTTTGTGTCAATTGTAGTATATAGCAAATAAGGGTATCATTATAAAAACCGGGGATTGAGGGTACCTTTACAATTTACAAACTAGATACATACCAATTAGGAGAGAAGCAGCTCTTGAGGATCGATCAAATTCATAAAGAAAAGCTTTCAAAACTAGATTTGGATCGGATGAATTCTGTGAGGAGGGGGGAGAAATGATGAATATTTGTTCTCTTCTGGGCAGAAGTTGAATAAATGATGTGTTTACTTAGCCGACATAATCTTCTGTCGCCTAAGACAAAAGGCGTCGGCAAAGAAATATATTTGTTCGGCGTTGTGTCAGTCAATAATGACATTTCTTAGCCGACGGAACAGGACGTCGGCTAAGGAAGACATATTCGTCGCCCAAGAATAACTTAACCGACGACAGAGGGTTCGTCGCCCAAGACTAACTTAACTGACGAACAAAGGTTCATCGCCCAAGACCAGCCTTAACGACGAAATGGTTTCGTCGCCTAGGATTATCTAACTCGACGGAACTTAGACGACGATCCATTTTCATCGGGTAGGAAGATCTTAATCGACGGATTTCGTCGACAGTCAGAATTCGTCGCTTAAGAGTTACTAAGCCGACGAAATTTAGCCGACGGAAATTATTCGTCGCCTAGGATTGACTAAGTCGACATAACTTAGACGACGAAACATGTTTCGTCAGATAGGAGTATCTTAGTCGACGGACGTCCTCGACAGCCATTTTCCATCGCCTAAATCGATCTTAGGCGACGGTTGTGTAGTCTTATACGACGGTTTTGTTTCTGACGAAATTTTTATTTTCCGTCGGCTAAAAGGAGATTTCCTGTAGTGGACCTATAATCTATGTGAAAACATAGATCATAGGGAAGTTCAAGGAAACAAAAAAGAATTAAAACACATCTTTGCCCATGTGATTAGGGCTAGAAGGTTTAGGCACCTTCACAAAATTTGGCTTCTGCAATTCCTTGTTTAGCTTCGGCTTCGGTTTCGGCCTTTCTTAGATCTAGATTCCAAGTACCCAAATTCGATTGCAAAGCTTTTTATGTGTTGCACACACGAGATGCTAGCAGAGATGTTCACAATAACCTTCAAACTCGCAAAAACATGAGAGATTGCAAACAACTTAGTGATGTCGTCGATGGAGAACGACGTCTTGGAGGAGAATGCGTTAGTCTTCTTCGAGGACGAAGAGGAGGTCATCGCTTGATTGATTTGAGATGCTAGCAGAGATATTCACAACCTTCAAACTCACAAAAACATAAGAGATTGCAAACGACTTAATGACGTCGTTGATGGAGAACGACGTCTTGGAGGAGAATGCGTTAGTCTTCTTTGAGAACGAGGAGGAGGCCATCGCTTGATTGATTTGAGAGGAAAAAAGTTTAGAGTTTGGTGGTTATTGCAACAGCCTTTGGGTCTAAGTGGTTAGGAGAAATAATCTCAAGACCAACAACATATCCATAGATTGATTGATTTAAAATTGTTGATAAAAACTAGTAATGTAACATCCTGGACCTAATTTTATCATTTACCGGGTGTTTCTATTAGTTACTGGAAAGTTTAACCGTACTTAGTAACTTAGTAATCTGACGCTCGTGTTCATTTTCGAGTTTTTTTTTTCTACGATTTACTGAAGATGGGTAAAAGAAATTTAGTTTATGAAATTATGATATAACATTTAATCTAGAACGTTAGATCAATTAGGGTTTTGATCTGAGCTATTAATTTAAATATAAAAGTTAAGTATAAAAGTGAAGAGTTGGGTTGATTTGGTCTAAGCCAAACTCGGGCGTTGACCCGAGCTGCCATCTCTCTCTCCTCTCCCCGACTCTCTCTCTGTCCGTCGTCGTCCCCGCTCCGGAGCAGCGTCGTCCGGCCACCCCTGACGATGAGACTGTCACCAAAGTGATCCTCTCATCCTTCCCAACTTAGTTCAACTCTTAAATCCGGGAGGCAGCCACTTTCGACGGAGATCGGAAGAGGAGGATGACGGCTGTCCTTCCCAAATTAAGGCGAGTCCTAGCGACGAATCGACAGACCAAGGTCATATTCTTATCCTCCTTCCTCTCCTCTTCTTTTTTGGGTTTGTTTCATCTCGAATCGAGTTCTAATTTGCAAAGCCCTTTTCTGCCTCTTTCATCGGAAAGAATGGTTTTTTCCGGCGAGTTCAATCCCGGGACTCCGGTAAGCCTATCAAGTTTTGGAAAGTGTAGAAATGGTTGATTGGACCTCATACGCCGTCTGGTGGAGCTTTGGAGGAGCTGTATCGAGTGGGGTTCAAAGCAGAGGTGAGGAGTCCGGCTGAGGTTGAGTTTCGGCAAGGAGAAGATTGATGGGTTCTGGTAGTGAACGGATTGGAGGTAACGGTTTCGTTTTGATCGGCTGTGTTGTTGCTGTGTTGGATTGTTTGGGTGAATGGTGACTGATGCAATGTTTTGGTTTTTGCTTTATGTCGATAACTGGGTGTTTTAGGGAATACAGGGAGGGTATGGCCAAATTCCGGCAAGTCGCCGGAATTCGGTGAACTATTCTGGCAGGTCACCGGAATCCGGTGAGGGTTCCGACAAAGCAGCAGATCAGACAGAGAGCCGAGAAGGTAGTTCTAAAGGTTTTCTTTCTAAGTCAAGTCGTAGTTTCCGACTTAGTAAAATCTGTCGATTTAGGAAAGTTTCTATTTAGGGAGACTTTCCCTTTTTTAGAACTTTCTATTTATGGAAACCCATTTTTGGGTGTCCTTAGTGATTTATGGTGGGAAGTTGTGTAGAGAGGAAGTAAATGAGGATTGTATGGATGAAGAAACAAAGGTAATTGTGTTGTGATTGAGGATTTCTCGGAGTAAGAAAATTGGATAAATGGGGAATTGATTTAGTAAAAAGGTTTGTTCTTATTTAAGAACTAATTGATTTCAAGTGAAGCAAATAATTGAATTAGTAAAATAGTTGTTGGAATTAAATCGGATGGTTAAGAGTAATCAAGGTAACCTGAATTATTAAAAAGTGGACTGTTATTAAGAGATGAAGCATCCATATCCCAAAGTGGAGCTTGATTGGTTAACAGAAGTATTTGGGAATAGTCAATGTAATTTTATTAGGGACCAGTCTTAAGTCTTGGATTGGACTATTGATTAAGGCTATAAATAACTGTTAATCAGGAAGTAATTGAGATTATTAACTTACGGTTTGGGTTAATTGTCTAATTAAATGACTCAAGTATGTGCCTATGGACGTAAAGGCTCGCCGTAGGAAGTTGTCGGGCAATTAACTTGGGAAGCCTCCACTTGGCAATAAATAACTGAATCACTGTGAGTGAACTTTTCTTTTAAATTAAATGCATGCAGAGATTTATTTTAAATGAATGGTTTTATTGGTTATTAATTTGTGGAATTTGTTTTCGTCTCGTGAGTTATTTTCTGCGAAGTTATTTTCGGAGGTAAATGTTCTTATTTTATTTATTAACTTCGCTATTTTGAGAATTTCCGAAAATGAGATTTTTGGTGTATATATATATATATCTATGTATATTTATGAGGAGAGTATGTATATAAATGCTAGCTAGCTATATGTGTCAATCCGCCTTAATGGTGTAGCAATTAGCTGCCATTATGGTGTGACGTGAGCGTGAGACGCAAACGTAGTAGCCTTATATGAGTGTTTAATTCATATAGGGGGTATTGACACGTATATATACACTCGTCTGTCCACCTTAATGGCGCAGTGAAGAACCGCATTATGGTGCGACGTGAGCGTTAGATGCGAGCGTAGTAGCCCTATATAAATTTATTTAAATCCATCAATTTATATAGGGGGTATGAGCGTGTGTAAATACATACTGATTTTTATTAGAGCTTGAGAAGCTCGATATTTTTCTGAGTTAAAAGTTTCTCTATTTGAGGCATGCATTCAATTTTCCTGAGGAAATTAAAATTGGGAAAACATAAATAATTTTTATTTGTTTATTTTATTAAATTTATTTTTGTCTACTCACTCTAACGTTTTCAATTGCTTCTCCCCTGGGCCCTACGGTTTTAAATGCCCAGTTTGCAAGTTAGTATAATTGAGGTCAGACGTACATGAAGTCGAGGCATAGTCCATCGTATAGCTTCCGCTTATATATATATATATATATATTTTTTTTTTTTTCCTTCACTGTTAGAATTGCTCTGAACCTATGAATTGTTGATTATAGGATTTTTGTTAGATTAGTAAATATAAATTGGGAGATGTTGTGATTTGTGGGGAGCACGAAGGCTCCAGGAGTTTATAAAGTTGGAGTTGGAGCTTTTAAAAATGCTTGCAGGTGTTTTATTTATGAAGGTTTGTCTATTTTCAAGAGAGGTTATGCCGAGTTTCGATAAATTTCGGGTACAACATTGCTTGCATCTTTTCCTGATACTCACCCCCAAGTCCCCAAACGAACCTGTATATCTTATCCTGCTCATCACGTACCAAGTCAGGTACATGATGAGCTCTAGCAAGGAAATGCTGCTCAAACTCCAAGACTGACATATCTCCCTTTTGCAAATTCATAAACTGATCCTGCATCCTATGGAGATGAGCTCGACTACAATAACGGTCATTGAAATGGGCCGTGAACTCATCCCAAGCCATGAGAGAAGCATCCCCATAATCTCTAGTAATGCCAACCCACCAATGCCATGCAGGACCATGCAACCATTGCACTGCCACGGATACCTTACGGTCATCAGAAACATTCAACCTAGTAAACACTCTCTCCATAGTCTCAATCACTCCTGGGCCTCAATGGGATCCTTGGATGTAGATGTAATACCCTAGATTTTCATATCATTTTCCTTGTATTATTCCTTTAATTAATGAAGGATTATTTATAGAAATTCTTATTTGGTTGTGCGAAGTTGAAGTTTCAGGAGTAAATTTTAAGGTGCTTTGACTTTTAAGAGGCCAAAAGTTGACTTTCTTTTCTGTAAGTTATTTGTGAAAACTTTATTCATGAAAGTTGTAGAGTTTGGCGATACGAGTTCGTAGACATGCGACACGCATAAAACGAATATCATATAAGAAAGTTATGGTCAGATGAAGTTAGTTTCCAATTTTGAAAAGTTTTTAAATAGAAGGTAGTGGGTTTTATTTTTGGAAAACCCTAAAATCTTCTCTCTTCCTCTCCCGACCTCTCCCGTGCAGCCAACTTCCACCGGAGCTATCTCCGCCTTCCGGCCACCGATTGGATCGTCGCCGATCCCGTTCGACTCACACAGACGTCCCTTTCAAGTCTGGTCAGGTGTTGCACGCCGGAAACGGAGCTGTTGGCCGAAAAAGGGAGCTGATGTGTCACCGATCGGAGCCACCGTTTACGGCGGCGACGAGGGGCAACCTTAGGTAAGTTTTGGTCCTCTCCTACTTCTGATTATGGCTAGGCATAGATTGAATCAAGCTTTTGAGTTTTTGAACCCCGATTTGCAGTTTTGGAAGTTGTTTTCGGGTTGGAGTTTCGAGGCTTTTTCCGGCCGATTCCGGCCAAATAGGTTAAAACCGCAGGTATTAAAGTTGTTCACCATGCTTCAATCTACAAGTTTCATGTTGTAAGTTTCCCCAAATTTTGAAATTGGTAGAGGCGTGTGAGGCACACTCGCCGCCGCCTGTGGCGGCGCGTCCGGGTAGTGTGGGGGCTTTGGTTGCTGTGTCAGCTGGTCCTTGTAGTTACTAGTGTGTTGTTGTGTGTGAAGGCTAAGTGTTGTTTTGATTTTAGCATCTTAGATGCTATTTTGTTCTTGGTGTTTATTAGGTCTTAAACCTTGAAAGGTTAACCTTGGAGGTAGTATTGTTTGTTGTTGAGTGTCCAATGACCTTTAGAGGTCTCGGATGAAGGATTGCCCTTCTTTGGGCAACCTTTAGGTTAAAGGTACTTTGTTCCTTGTTGAGAAATTTCTAAGGTTATTAATTGTGTGATTTTAAGTGATTTTAAGTGATTTGTGAAGTTGTGTTGTGGGATTTGCAGCGGGATTTCTAGGTGAGTAAATCTCACCAAGGTTCATTTTAGGACCAAATTTTATTATGATCATTTGTTGATAAAATTAATACTATGTTATTATTTATTTTAAAATATGAGCTTGATTGCCAACGGATCATAGGTAAGATAAAACGAGTTTTCCTTATATGTTAATTTTGAGGTTCATGTGATCATAATTTAATTGTTTGTGATAGATTATTCTTGTGGAATATCTATGTGGAAGTTTATAATTTATGATGTGATCTTGTGTTGTTGATAATGATGTTGTGATATTGTAATGGTTGGATAAATAACCAAACCGGGTTCCAAGCCTTTAATCAGGTGATTGGTTACGGTTAGGAATAGAGCTCTAGTCTGTCTGTCGGTGTAGGTCATGAGAGATACTTTATGGTATCTGGGACCCATAAGTACACAATTTTATTATTGTAGGTCATGAGATGTATTTATTAATATTTGAGACTTATGGGTACATGGCTTAAGTAAATGTGTGGATTTTAATTATTGATCTAATTGCTCTTGTGGTATATTTGGATGTGAGAAATGTTGTGTTATTTTTGAGATTACTCATACGAGCTTTTTAGCTTACCGGGTTTGTTATTTTACAACCCGGTGCACCAATTCTTGGTGTAGGGGTTAGACCTGCAGGTGAGGATCAACAGAGTTGAGGTGGAGGCTTAGTGGAAAAGTCTTGGTTGGGTTTTGCTGTACACTGTCTTTTTTGTATATTGGGTAGACAGTTTCAAACTTTTGAGATTGTTTTCATTTTCTTGATTTTCAAGTTTATGTAAACAAGGAAATGTAATATTTAACTCAGCGTTTGGTTGTGTGACATTTACATTTTTGCAAGTGAGTTTTAGTACTTGAGATAGTTTGTTGAAGCAGGTTTTGGGATTATAGTATTTTGAGATTTATCATGCCTAAATTTTTGAAATTTATCATTCGAAAATTAGGGTGTGATAGTAGAAAACTTCTCAGCACCATTTTCCTTGGTCCTCTTAATGCTGAAATCAGGCGGGGGCTATGGGTTCATTGTTGTAGCAAACTGATTAACAATTTGCTCAAACGCTCCCACCATACCCTCTTGTACATTCATGTCATCCCCCACAAGAGGAGCTCTCTGTGTTCGGCATCTAGGAGGCATAGTACCTGAGGTAAACATAGATTAGTAATACAAACATGGACAATCTAGTAATGAACTAGACGCCATTAAACCAACAGGAAGGAGAACCTAATGCTCTGATACCAACTGACAAGACCCGCCCTGAAAACACACAGGAAAACAGGCAAGTCTTGCGGGATCCACTTTAAAAGAGATTATACCAAAATTTCGACATAACCTCCTCTAAAAATGGACAACCCAACCTGCGAGAAAACCAAGAACACTTTAACTAAATCAATCAACCACATCTCCTGGGGCCCTTCACTCCTCACAACAAGAACCAAGTCATAACAGCACTTAAACAAACCAAACCAAATATTCAACTTCATTACTTAAACATGAACATCAACCAAAGTTAAACTCTCTACTTGGGTCATAACCCTTAAAAACAACTCCAACTAAATTTACATATCCCCATGGTCATCAGAGCACTACAGGAAGAAAATATAATATTAACACATAGGTTAACAGGTAACCTATGTCCAACAAGATGCAGCGGAAGATACTATGCCTCAACTCCTAGTGAAGCCGAACAGGAACTCTGCAATCTGGATGAAAATGAAGGGCCCAGAGAAAAACATTTAAAACGTTAGCGTGAGTGGACGTAAAATAAACTAATTAAGGAGTGACCAAGAGCAAAATAATACGAAATTAAATTTTTTATGTCTTTCCAATTATGCGGAATTTAGGAAATTCCATGCATGCAAATATTTATAAGCTCATCAAAAAAATTCACACTAGCCCCGCTAGTCATCATGCAACAAGAAAATAAATGGAATACCTCATATAAGAAACTTCCAAAATAATGGACTAGCCTTGCTAGTCAAATTAACAACTCAAATAAAAGAACCTATATGGCCATATAAGTGAGTCTCCCAGACTTGGTTGCCTCCCAGGCATAGTACTCCCATACTCCATGTACCTTCGCGTCGAGTTGACGGATAGGGCACAAGGCTTGCGTGATGCCGCCGACAACATCACATCACCACTAGGGTGGAAAGGGCTTGCGTGGCCCCATTTGAAACGTGGAAGTCACATCACCTCAAAAGGTGGAACGACATGCTAGCATTGACATCATATGATCCAACAAATATGACATAAGAAAAGAAAATATAAATTCATATGAGTTTCCCCGAAACTCATAACTAAAGCATAAGTACAATTCCCAACCGTACTCGGAAATTCCAAGAGAAAAAAAAATAAATAAAATTTGATAACGTGTCCCACACGTTAAAATGCTCAATAAAATAACTAACTCAAATACCAAATTTCATACCCAAGCTCAAATCCATAATTTCATTTAAAAAAGCATAACCAATATGTCAAACTCAAATAAATTCCATAACCAATTCAAAACCTGTAATTATAATTTAAGCTTGGAAAATATAATGGACAATTTATAAAATCATGCATTGCATATTATTTAAAAACCAAAATGTCCACTCATAATATAGACCGCTAAGTCTGACGTCGGTCAGAGCTCTCCTCACATGGTGTCTCCTCTCGTCCTGTACAAAGCGAGATTTAAGGTCCGAGACGAAAATTCAAGAATATCAAATTTAACAGAGTAAAGCAATGCCATCCTCACTCATTCTACACTCTCCAAATACTAAGAAGAACTCCAACTCTTTTTATCAATCTCCTCCAATCTTCCTCCACGCTCTAACACATAAATATAAATATAGAAATTCCTATAGATGAGACTCACCTTTCCTCTTCCACCAAAATCAACTTCAAAATTTCCTAAATCCCCCAAAATTTTCAATACTTCTTTACAACTCATTTCTCATCCACAGAGCAACCCAAACTATCCCAAATTCCAAGCACCTATCACCAAAAATCACCATACACTATAACAATATTAACACCTGCTAGAAATCCACCAAAATTCCTCAAAACCACCACTAAGATCAGCAGCAGCCACCGGCAGTGGCGGTCAACCACCACCACCGTCTCAACTTCAACCAAAATTAACAAGGCATATATCAAACTCTTCTTCTCAACAAGCACAACAACATTCATGACTAACACAAAACCTACACATCAAAGGTTTGGCCGGAAAAATACCTCACAAGCTTAAGAACATAAAAACTCCGATTTGGCTATATACCCCGAATTGCTCTTCCACTTTTGGAGGGTTAAAAGTCCAATAGAAGAGCTACAAACCCCCCCCCCCCAAAGATCGTTGTAATCGATGGCCGGAGAAGGAAGTTCCGGCAAAGCAAGTTGCGCGACGGCAGCGGCGTCACTGCGCCTTAACGCCAGCGAGTTAGGACTGGTCACCACCCCAGGCTGGACGAGCGGCGTCCCAGCTGTCGAACAAGACCGATGCGGCGGCCAGGCGTGGTTGAACGGCGGCGATCCGTCAAGGAGAATCGGATGGGGCTGGAGTCGGGGTCGGGGAGAGAGTGTGAGGCGCAGCTATTTTCTACCTTAACCAAAATAATAAGTTTCCCTCTTATACCCCAACCAAAAAATGGACATTGTTATTATTTTAGCTACCCTTCATTTACGAACTTCTATTCGGGTAACTAAAAATCTTTGAACTCGTCTAAACCACCTCTATCAAAATAAAAGAACAAATTTTCGAATTGATTAGCTACCATTAAATCGGAAACCACAGTATAAAAATAATTACTAGGTTCGGGGTGTATCACAGATTCTTGGTCATGCTTAGTGTCGATAGAGTGATGGTCCGACCGCGGCGGATCCATTAGCATTATATGCTTTAGACACTACGTGTTGATTAAGTTTGTGATGTAGTCATTCTTATTTTATTTATGGACAGTAGTGTGTCATAAATGTCTACATCTTTAAGACTATACCTCCGCACGCCGACCTCTTAAGTAAATCATTTTGCTTTGAGTAATGAAAAAGTGTATGGATTACGCCTTTTCCAAGGGTTATTGAATTAATATCATAACTTGTTAAGAGTTCAATTGCGAGTTGGGAACTCATAAGCATGGCAACATTCCTTTCATTTGATCAATGATTGTTTGGTTAATGGTTAAGATGCTAGGTTGGACAATTTGTGCGAATCTGTGGTAGGTGAAATGTTTCAATTTATGCCTTGGGAGTTTTCTATTTTTGGTGGGCAAGTAAGGAGTTGATGTAGTCTTATAGAAAATCTTGGCATTGAGTTACGTGACTTCTGGGAGAAAAGAGTTGGAAAGAAAGTTCGAAGTAGTGGTGTTTTCTTTTTATGTTAAAGTTAGTTGATGTGATATGGTGGGGTATCTATAGTAACTCTTGGAGGTAGATTTACGAGTTGATGAGGACTCTAATCTTGTGCGATTTAGTCACATGGGATTTGTGGCTAGTGTTTGGTTGCAAGACGTTGCTACATAAAAAGCTAAATGTCAATTTAGATAAGTTATGATTGAAGGCCAATTTGCCGACTATTTTTATCCGCAATAGAAAGCAGCACTACGCCAATTTTGCCTTCAGACGACCGGCAATGCCCGTCGTCTGATTACTTTTTTGCGTGTCGTCTATCGAGTTGCCATCTGATAACGATTCAGTTGACAAGCATAATCTGTCGTCTGAGGAAGGTTATACGACATATTGTATGTCGTCTTTATGAATCCAAGTTCGTAACACAAAAAATGAATCTGTCGTTAGAAATCGTTACAACGACAGTTCCCTGTAGTTGAAAGAAGAATTAATCAGCAAATAATTGCATTCGTCTGTCGTCTCCAGTTTATTCTAACGTCACTTCTATGACGTCAGAATGACTTTTTTATCTATCCTCTTAATTTATCTGTCGTCTGTATTCTAGTACTACTATGCTTTTCTGTCGTTACAATAGTTTAAAACCTCAAAACTCAGACGACATACACTATTGTCTTCTTTTACTTTAAGACGACATATAAAAGTCGTTTGAAAGATGTCAGACGTTAAAATTTATGGAATATCTGTTGTCTGATTTTGATTTGGAGGTCACCAAAGCATTTGCACAAACTAATTTAGAAATCTAAATTCATTCTCATTGCCAAAACCAACAATATTTACAAAGAGTTATTTGTCCTAAGTAGACATATAAGCTATAACACCAATAAGTTATTACTCTAAAATGACCTAAAATACATATTTACAAGCTCAAAGTCACCTATTTCCTTGACCAAAGCTATAACACCTGCTAGACATTCTGCGGTTGGATTAGTTGAGTTCCTTCTTTGCTGAAAGATATTGTCCTAGCAGAAGGCTTCAACCACCAAGGATCCCAAGGCTTAATCATCTTACTCAATTCCCCATATGCAACAGCTCTTGGGAATAGTTTCTTTTCTTCTGCAGATATAACCAATAAGGCAATGTAATTTCACAAATAATTGAAATTTCGATCAAAGCAATAAAGAAGTCAATTCTAAATGATACTAGATTTCTTATGACTAAGATTTCTATTATTGAAGTCTTATCAATTAATTGAATTGATATACGAGGCAGTCAAAAAATAAAATAGTAACCAAACCATCTATCATTACAAGTATTATTGCACATAACAAACATGAATTGCTATAATTGCCAACAAACAAGAACTGCTATAATTGCATATAACCAAAAGAGGAGGCAGCCAACAAAAAAAAAAAAGTAACCAAGCCAACTACAACAGCTGTAACCAAAACTTGAATGTGTTATAAATATTTGGAATCTTGTAAAAGCTTATATCTATCAATAGCATATGAAACTTTATGTTGTTTTCCGAACGGAACTAGGAGAAAATTATTTAAACAGAGCATGTGTGGATTAAAGAAGATAGAGCATGTGCATATATTAACAAATGATATATTCACCAAAGAGGATGGTGAGTTCCTTGTCAAAAGATGTAAATTAGCAGACTATAATCGTAATAGTTTAGGGGTAAGGCTATAGTTCTCTAATGGAAAAATGCTAGCTCTTTTAACCATTCAATCAACCAACTTGAGCAAAGACAAATGGCACTCCATCTCGCATTCTAAGTGCGTCACGCTCCATCACTGCCAAATCAGCTCCAACAGGTTCTGCAAGATTAGTCTTGTTTATCACCTACAATCACATGTTGTCCAAGTCATTCACATATGATTCCTTATCAAATGCTATCAAGTCACAGTCATAAACTACTAGCAGTTTATGGATATAGTATACATAACAAAGGCAGCAGCAATGTATCAGTAAACCACATACCAGAAGGTCAGCTTGAGTGATTCTAGGGCCACCTTTTCGTGGAATTTTGTCATCGACAGATACATCTATGATGTAAATAATATAGTCAGCCAGCTCCCTGCTGAAGTTCGCAGCTAAATTATCTGCACCCAAACAAATCAAAATAGGAATGTTTCAATCAAACAATAAAACATGACCATGAAAAAAAGCTGGGTCCAACTATTGGTTGGTCATTCACGTAGAAGATGTCCCAATTTGTGCAACTTTACAGTAAGTAGTTTCATCCCAAAGTTGTTATGTAAAGGGACTTTCATTAATTAATCTCTTTAGAGATACAGATAAACTACATAAAAGACTTTCAGTTGCAAGTTCAATATTGAAATTCTAGTACTGCTATCATCATTCATCACCATTAGTAATTTGCAATAATTCAACCTAAGTATTCAAGTCAGTTCATTCAAGGGTTCTCATTTAACTGCCTCCAGAGAGTACCTCTGCCTGATTCACAAAGAAGTGTGTCTGCCTTGTACATATTAGAAAGCTCCTCGAGAGGGCCTAGATTAATGTTGATGTCTTCGCGAATTGTAGCATGAGGGCATCCCCCAGTTTCCACAGCACGTATCCTTTCTTCAGGAACTGCTCCATGGTTGACCAGGAACTCACCATCCTCTTTGGTGAATATATCATTTCTCACCTACAATCACCACACATGCTCTGTCTTCTTTATGTCTTCTTTAACTTGAGCACAATTAGTGATACGCTTAGCTCTGCTAGCAAACTGAAGGGTTCCCTTTGTTTCCTCAACATACACCTAAATGCATCCATAACACATTAAACACCAAAATATTGAAGTATGCTATAAATTGTTACAGCAGGAAGTACTAGACTACCTCTTCTGGTGCTATAGTGCATATTATTGAAGTTTCTGCATTACCACCAAGTGCAAGTATACGGGTTAGCTTACTATCACGATAAGGAATATGACCCTTGCATTAAAAGTCAACATTAGAACAATAGTCTTATATTCAACTAAAGATGATTTACTAAAACGGAGAAAATACCTGTTTTTGGTACCATCACTTAGTTTGTTGATCACATTACCAAGACTCACTAAGCTCTTGTTTATGTGCTTTCCTTCTTTCAAACGTACTCCCCCAGCTCCAGTTTTAGCAATTCGTTCAGAACCAGCAAAATCAACCAAATTCTACAATACATGCAGCCTTCATGATTAAGATATCGAAAGGCACAAGATAATTATAAAGAAAATGTAGAAAGCTATAAGACTCAGGCCCATTGGGGGAAAGAGATAGAAAGGAACTTACAAGAACTATCTCCATATCAGCCATTGGAATATTTTTGAAATGTTTCACAAATATTCCTCGTTCTTCTTTTGCTTTAGGACTTGCTCGTCTGAATTATCATAACACTCACATCAGTGACTTATTTTGAGGTCATTTAAGGGCAGACTTCGTAGATCACCAATCAGTAAGCAACGAAACACCCTTTCCTTTAAAAATATTAAATAATACATAATAAACCCATAACTTATAGCATTCATTAAATTCTCCAATGTAAAAGAAATCCCTGGTTCATGTGTTCATTTGGACCGAAATCCAGTATAGTCTAACTATATGAAACAAGAAACTAGGAAACTAGACAATATAATTCTATAAAACAGATCCCCAACTTGGTGACTAAATACCAGCCTCGTTTTGTTAAAGAGGAAGAACCAACTTAACCGTGCACGATTCATGACAACATTATCAAAAACAATCATATTAAAGCTAAGACAACATATTACCTGTAAACAACAATTATCCTATCAAAGGTTGGCTCTTTGATTGTCGTCTTGCTCAGTAAGCCTTTAACACTGAAGGACAAAGAATATATAAGTAATAAAATAACACAGATTAGAACTCTAACAAGGATGGTGGTATAGTAACTATTGTTTCCTAGCAAGAAAAAACAATACAAGCTTGAATTATTAAATGGGATCTACAACTTCCAAATGTTTGCAAAAAATACCTTATCAGCAAAATCTGGAAGGTTTGGCCGAGGATTCGCTTCAAAGAAGGTCTTCAGAAGCTTCTTGTCAAGCTACATTCCTCAGTAACCAAGTATTGGGATCAGAAAATGAGAAAGCACATAAAAAAAATTATAAAATATAAAAGTAAAAACTTGCATGGACATTTATAAATGCATTTAATCTGCAGGTTCTTACTTGCCATCTTACTCAATTGACATGAAGGGATACCCCATACAACATACCTTAGATTCATCAACCACGATGGGAAGATAAAGAAAATGTAGAAAGCTATAAGACTCAGGGCCAAGCATAATGATTAAATTGAGACATTATGAACTCTCAAAAATCAATCTTCAAAAACTAATCATAACTCTTAACAATTAAGATGAGCTCAAGCCTAGTAGCATTCGAACGAAAAGGGATCACCTGGCCAAAAAGAATATCATAGGTGACAATGTAAACCAACTCATCTTGCTTCTGCAATACCACAAGTAAAATCTTCAGTAAATTCACCACATTAACCAAATCAAACATGAATTGGATTGCGAATTTGAACAACACAGTACCTTCCACTTGCTATTCAGAACATCTGCAGCATTCAACACCTAGTTGATTATCTTGAGATATGAAAACAAACAAACAACAAAATAAGCACATTTTCGAATAAGGTGAAGCTCTTCAACTTACGCTTTAGGGTTTCGCAGACCAGAGCAAAGGTCCCCTTCTTGTTCCTCACCAACGGACTGTAAACGAGCGACTTGATAGAGCCGACGGACCGCCATCGGGAGTCGCCTTGGAGAATTTGCTTCAAAATCTTCTCCGCCTCTCTCGTGGCGAAAAGCGCCGACCACTCCATGTTTAACCGGCGCCGCGTTTCCGACATCTCCCCGGTCGTCAACGGGATAAGATGTAGTTGCCAGAAAACTTACCAGGAAAGAAGTTTCGCATCAATCTATGGCGGGGGATGGAGGGTGTTGAGATCGGTATTCATCTTTCAGATCGAAAGAGTGAGGTTGGGTGTTCAGACCGAAAGAGTGAGGTTGGGTGTTCAGATCGAAAGAGCTTGAGTGAGGCTGCTAGAGAGAATTGAACGAGAAAAGAGCGAGGCTGCTAGGTTAAAGTGTGTATCGGGATAGTTAATGAAAAAACTTTAAGTGTCAAAAAATTATCAACATTTACGCCAAAAAAAAAAAAAGGGAGGCTATGGCCAAATTCCGGCAAGTCGTCGGGATCCGCCGAACTATTCCGGCAGGTCACCGGAATCCGGTGAGGGTTTCGACGAAGCAGCAGATCAGACAGAGAGCCGAGAAGGTAGTTCTCAAGGTTTTCTTTCTAAGTCAAGTCGTAGTTTCCGACTTAGTAAAATCTGTCATTTTAGAAAAGTTTTTATTTAGAGAGACTTTCCCATTTTGGAAACTTTCTATTTATGGAAACCCATTTTTGGGTACCCTTAGTGATTTATTGTGGGAAGTTATGTAGAGAGGAAGTAAATGAGGATTGTATGATGAAGAAACAAAGGTAATTGTGTTGTGATTAAGGATTTCTCGGATTAAGAAAATTGAATAAATGAGGAATGGATTTAGTAAAAAGGTTTGTTCTTATTTAAGAACTAATTGATTTCAAGTGAAGCAAATAATTAAATTAGTAAAATGGTTGTTGGAATTAAATCGGATGGTTAAGAGTAATCAATGTAACCTGAATTATTAAAAGTGGACTGTTGTCAAGAGATGAAGCATCCATATCCCAAAGTGGAGCTTGATTGGTTAAGGGAAGTATTTGAGAATAGTCAATGTAATTTTATTTAGGGACCAATCGTAAGTCTTGGATTGGACTATTGGCTAAGGCTATAAATAACTATTAATCTGGAAGTAATTGAGATTAATTATTAACTTACGGTTTGGGTTAATTGTCTAATTAAAGGACTCAAGTATGTGCCTGTCGACGTAAAGGCTCGTCGTAGGAAGTTGTCGGGCAATTGACTTGGGAAGCCTCCACTTGACAATAAATAACTGAATCACTGTGAGTGGACTTTTCTTTTAAATTAAATGCATGCAGAGATTTATTTTAAAGGAATGATTTTATTGGTCATTAATTTGTGGAATTTGTTTTCCTCTCATGAATTATTTTCTGCGAAGTTATTTTCGGAGGTAGATGTTCTTATTTTTATTTATTAACTTCGCTATTTTGAGAATTTCCGAAAATGGGATTTTTGGTGTGTGTATATATATATATATGTATATTTATGAGGAGAGTATGTATATAAATGCTAGCTAGCTATACGTGTCTATCCGCCTTCATGGTGTAGCAATTAGCTACCACTATTGTGTGACGTGAGCGTGAGACGCAAGCATAGTAGCTCTGTATGAGTGTTTAATTCATATAGGGGGTATGAACACGTATATGTACGAGTTCGGGTCATAAACGGATCAACGGGTCAAATTTTCGATCCAAACCCGTTTAAAAACCACGGGTCCGGATCAATATCCGGATCTGTTTACAGGTCTAGGTTCATGGCTTCTCCTCTTCATTCTCTGGTAAAGGGAGAATATGATAGACTTGTTTCTCAAATCACAGTCTAAGGCTATATTTGAAAAAAGATGTGAGAAATATAGGAATGCAAAGACGTTCCTAACTCCCTTGATTGACGTAAGGATCAGAAAGAGTGTAGACTTCAGGAGGAGTCTAACACACATACAATATTATAGATGCGGGTTTTGCTCTTTTTCGCTTCGATCAAGATTAATTTTGTCCCACTGAGTTTTCTTAGCTGACAAATTTTTTAACGAGGCAACACAGCATGCACCGTTTTAACTTTGATTTGGCACAATGGGGAGTGTTGAAGAAAAAATACCTTATGTGCGTTTTCGTCAAAGTAACCGATGAGAGCAAATTAGAAAGTTAATGATCAACATATGTAACATCTCAATTAGTCATATCAGACATTTATGTACGTTGTTATTAGCATTAAATATTGTCATTATGTGTGTGTAATTATTGTTGTAATCGACATTTATATAAAGAAGATTGCTAATGAAATGAGTAGATCATTCCAATTGTCATTTTACTTTTACAAAAATGAGATTTTAATTTTCAATTTAAGAAATGCATTCAGTAGTCTGGTGGAAAAATATTTTCAGTATTTTATAAACTATGAGATTGAAAAAGTGAACACGTTGGCTTGTCCAGTAACATTTTTAAAACGAATTTTGAAAATAAAATGAGAAAATAAGATTACAATTTTCAATTTTAAAAATGTATTCGGTAGTTTACTGTGAAAAATATTTTTTTCATATTTTCTAAACTAGGGAAAATGATAAAGTGAAAAAGTTAAAATGATATTTTTGGTTGACCATTGTAAAAGTTGAAAATATTTTTATTTTTCATTTTCCACATTTTGAGAAATGGCTTTTAAAAACATTTTCATTTCAATTTTATTTTTAAAGATAAAAATATATGCGAGCATGAAAACGCTACCGAATGTCATCTTAGTGTTTTCAAGGCATCTTTTTCGTTTTGTAAAATGAAAATGGTTTGAAAATGTGTTCTTTAACCTATTTTCCAAAGGTAGAAAATGAGAAATTGAATTCTATTTTACATGTAAATTGGGAAAACTTCAAACTGACCTTTTCATGTTTTCATTTCAATTTTTTTTGTGTTACATATTTTCATTTTCATGTTTTAGAAAACAAGGGAAAACAGTTTTCAAAACAAGCACATTTGCAGTATTTTTTTTGCATTTTTGTACGTTAATATATACCAGACGTATTTTCGCCTTTTTATTTTGGGAAATTGTATTTAGACTAAACTACTAGACACATTTTCGGATCTCAAAAATATATTCTAGTTTTCTTATTTTCATTTTGAAAATTTATTTTTCTAAAAAACATTTGAAAGCGTCACCGAATAAGCACGTTGAAAATTTACCACGTTTTGAAAAATGTCTCAGCAAATATATATAATTTTCAACAATGAAATTACAAAAGCATGAAAACATTATCAAACACACCCGAAGAAGGGCCAAATATATACTTACAGAATTACTGTAAATCAAATATTTTTATTTTTTATTTCTTGCCAAAAAGTGGCAGATTTTTTCATTTTGATTTTTCAATTAGCATTCAAAAAAGAGAAAAAAAAAGGAATAAAGCGTATTTCCTACGCTGCCGTCACAAAAACGCGTAGAGATACGCGTGTGATCGCGTATATAGGACGACTCGCTGTCACCAGTTTCTCCCTCCCATTTCTGTCGCTCTCTGTATTTTCTACTTGGCTCTCTCTGATCTCTCTCGCTTTGGTTCGCTCTCTCTGATCTCTCTCGCTCCCTCCGCCGCGCAATTCCGATCCTCCGTCGATTGATGGTTGATATCTGACGATTCCGGTAAGTTTTTCAAAACCCTAATCTCATTTTTTCTTATATGATTTGCAATTTCTCTCCGAGTTAGGGCTTGTCTCTGTCGCCGGTCTCGTATTAGGAATTAGATCTAGGGTACGATTAACGATGAGTGCCAACATGTTGAAAATCAAATTGATGTATAAATCTCCTGATGGACAAGTGATCGTTAAGCATCTGAGCTATGATGCTAAGAAGAGGGGAGCTCCGGGGCATATTGAGGCCCCGAGAGAGAAGAAACTGAAGATGGATCCTTCAATCTCTAATAGGAGAATCTGTAAGGGTTCTAAAGTGAAGAGAATCTCAAAGGTCTCGTGTCGGCAAATCAAGCAAATAACTGCTGCAAGGCTGAAATCTACTCTATCGACTCATAATGTGACCAAAAGCAAAGAAAATGTTGAAATTGCTTTTGCTGCACCTGATCATGGTCAGGTAGAGCTCGCCAGTACAGTCAAACCCTCCACTCCTGTCTTTAGTGTTCCACTATCACCAAAAAAGGGTCTTCATGCTGCAAGGATGAAGCTTTCCTTTGCGGATGCTATTGTAAAAGAGAATTTCAAAGGTAATAATGCACAGAGCTTCCAACAACAAAAGGCAATCTTTGAGCGGGAGCAGCGCGAAGAGATGGCAAGGCTTGAAGCCATAGTAACAGAAGGAGACAGAGAAGAAGCTCGTGTTGCCCTTGAAGAGGTGGAGAGGAGGACTTGTGTGTTTGAGGACAACCTCTATATCCTTCAGGAACTTAAAAAGTTATCCGATTATTATGGTAGCTCTTGGGGACCACACTTCCGATCACCCCTGGAGTGACTTGGTTTATATCTCAAGGATGACTATACAATAGAGGTTGATGAATTGGAGGAATGGGAGATTGTGGGGGATGATGAATTGGAGGAAGGGGAGATTGCGTGACCTTGCTTGCCTCCAGACGTAGATTATATGATCGTATGCATCTCTGTTCTCCAACTTGGGGATGTTTTGGCATTGCTTGGGCCTAATGTCTATATATGAAATATTAGGCAGAAGAAAATAAAAGAAATTGGTAAAAAAAAATAAAAAATCATTTAGAGTCATCCCAGAAAAGTACATTCTGGGTTCTTCATTTCTTTGGTTTGCTCATCATTTTGTTAGAGTTGTCCTTGATCTATAGTGGTGCTTCTAGATTTAGATTTTGCAGATTGGGAAAACAGGTTGATTGTTTTTTTTTTTTTTTTTTTTTTTTGGGTGATTGGTTTGATTGAGTAATTGATTTGTGTAATGTGTTGGGTTTGATTTGTGGGGAAAAGGGGTTTTAGGGATTTGGATTTTGATTGTGGGTTTTTGAGTTTGGTTTTAGGTGTTGAATTTGAAGCAATGGGGACCAAGATTTGCATGAACCTGTTTCGGTAAGAATTTCGGTCCCCTTTTTGCAGTTTCAAAGTTTTGATTTTTTTTTTTCAGCTGAAGTTTTGATTTTTAAGGTGTTTTGGATATAGTGTTGGGAGGGCAATATGAGATGTGGGTTGTGGTTCTTAACGTTGGGTTTTATATGTTTTTTGATTAAAGTTTTGATCTTTACTTTTTGGGGGGTTTTTGGGTTTGGACCAATTGCATTTGTTCATGAGCTAGGTGCTGGTTTAATTGTGTGAGTGTGTTGATAGTTGCGTTGATGATCGAGTCTGTGGATTATGATTAAAATCCTCTTTGCATTAGTGAAATTGATACCAATTTTGTGATTTGAACGATGTAAATGGCAAATGCAGAACCTTTAAATGATAAACACAGGCTCATATTCTACCAGCTGAATCTTGGTAATGGAGTTAGCAGGGTGTTGTGTTGATTTCAAGTGAATTGCTGATTTCAGTATTTCTTCTGCTCAGGGTAATTGGTTTTCAATTTGTTTAGGGTTTAGGGTTTAGTGGTGCTTCTAAGAATAATAAGTCCATTATATGGTATTGAGATAGTTTGGTTGTCTTCAGTGTTTGAATGACCCTTTTCTAGATTTTCGTTTTGCAGATTGGGAAAACAGGTAGGTTGTTTTTGAGTTTTTTTTTTTTTGGGTGATTGTGTTTGATTGAGTAATTGATTGGTGTAATGTGTTGGGTATGATTTGTGGGGAATAGGGCATTTAGGGATTTGGATTTTGATTGTGGGTTTTTGAGTTTGGTTTTAGGTGTTGAATTTGAAGCAATGGAACTGGACTCTGGGACGGTTATGTTGATAAAATTGAATGCTTGAAATGTCCTTTTCAGTTGTCTCAGTGGAGAATACGACAGAGGATGTTGGTCTTGCATCCTTCAGCAGATCCAATGCAGACGAATCTTTTAGAATCTCTGAAAGTTCACCTGAAAGTTAACCCAGGAAGCAATATTTTGTCATAACTATATTGAGGGGGTCAGTTTTGGTTCTAAATTCTCTGATGCTGCACATGAAACCTCAGCACATAGCTTGGAGTGTCAGCTAGACTCAACTGCTTGGGATGACTTTGCTGATGAAACTGAGTGTGATTCTGCTGGTTCAAGTACAAGATCTGGGATGGTCTACTCAGTTGTATCCGGGGATACTTCTATAGAAAATTGGTGTGACATCCTTCGACTGCTCCAATGCTAAACCACTTGAGCTCTCTGAAGATTCATCTCATAAGTTATACAGGGAAGCAATGCTATGTCATAACTCTATCGAGGTGGCTGGTTGTGTTTGTGATATGTCTGAGGTCATACCTGGCACTTCAGCACATGGTCTGGAGTTTGAATTCCAGCTATGCTCACCGATTGGAGTTCAGCACATGTTCTTGGGATGAGTTTGCTGATGCTAATCAATGTGTTTCTGGTCCATCAAAAGCTACTTCTGAAGTAGTCTGTTCATTTGCTTCTGGAGAAAATGCTGCAGCAGAAATTGGAGTTCTGTCCTTCAGCGGTTCCAGTGCAAATAAATTTGACTGAAAATCCACCTCAAATGTTATCTGAGGAAGCTACGTTTAGTTATAGTTCTGGTAGGAAGGCCGGATGTGTTTCTGATAGCTCTGATGGATCCTCATTGTCAAGTCCAGCCCTGTGTCCAGTAAGACTAAGGACACAGAAGGTCTACTTTCTTCATTCAGCAGTGTCCTATCAGTTGGTCAGTATTTTTTCCCCTAACGAGTTCTTGGTTTCTTACATATGTATATTTGGTTCAATTGCACAATGGGTATTAATTAACTCATATTTTACAACAGAAGGCACTTCAAGAAGTATGGAGACCATGCCTCTCACACTACTTGTGGAAAACAGCACGTCAAGATCTGTGAGTCTGTTCAACATGAGGCTGCAATAACCTCTTCAGATACTGGTATGCAATAGTACATGTGTTACTTACATTTGTTTCCTCTGTCCTCTCTCACCCCTTAGACACCAACACCCAAGCTCTGTTTCCTTTCTTCAACTTTGGCTATAGTAACAACAATTGTGGTGTGATAACTAATTCTGTTTCAATCTTGCTAAGCCTAGGTTTTGTAGTTTAATAAAAAGGTTGTGGTCCATAAATCCATTTTGCCTTTTGGCTTTAGACTATAAGAGTATGTTCCAGCAACTCCCCGATTTTAGACCCCCTTTGGCTTCTACTTCAAGCTGTCACTCCCCGATTTTAAACCTACCTTAAGGAGGCCTAGATGCCAAAGATGTAAGAACTGCATCGCCCCAGTCAGTCCTTTTATCTTTTGTTCTGCACCTTCATTTTGTCTTCGAGTATAACCATATGTAATCAAAGATCTCAAATGGCATCAGAAGCAAATACAAAAAGGAACCAAAGATCTGGACTAGATAATAGAAAAGCAAGAAATATTAAATTCCCGAATGACTTAGTTTGTAGACCATGTTTCATATCAAAGAATTCAAAAACTCTATCATGCACAACCAAACTGTAGATAACTAGATCTAAGAGATGAGAGGAACTACACAGAAACGATTTTAAGATTACTCATTCAGTTGTCAATTGAAAATTTCATTGCCATTTCCTACAGGTCAGAATGCAAAATGTAGGACACATGCCACTTGTTCATTGTTAGCCAAAATCTTGAGCCTACAGAGTGATGATCTACACTTTGTTTTCTAACTTTCTGTTTGACTCCAAGAGAAAAAGAGGCAACAGATAAAACAGACCAACCCTATATGTTTCTATTGAAGAAAGGATGTTTATAAATACAAGCAACTGCTAAGGCATTTCAATCAAAGACATCTCTTTCAAAACCCTGGATTTAAAGGTGAGTCATAACAAGGGAGTAGCAATTGTAAGCGGCTAGCAAAAAGGATTAACTTTATGGCTTCACAGTTGTGTGCTCCTTGGGCTACTTTTGCATACTGGAAACTGAGCCAACTATTTTAAACCAGAAATATTCCTTGTATTTGTTTTTTGTTTTTGTTTTTTTTGTTTTTGTTTTTGTTTTTGTTTTTTTTTTATGTTTTCTCTAATCTTGTAAAATGTTTGCAGGACGTGTGGATGAATCAAGTTCTGATATTGCTAACTGTCACATGGAAAACATTGACTTTCATGATAAGGTGCAGATTCAGGAAAACTGTGTAAATGTAGAGGATTGTGTACTTCGTGCTATTTCTCGCAGAGCAAGAAAGCAAAGATCATACAAGGTATACTCCACTTCTCCTTTGGTGATGTTATAATTGGTTAAAGGAAATGCAATTTAGAAGTAGAACACAGCACACATCATTTCACATTGGCATTTGAATTACTTGATAATATGCTCCTGTATTCTTTTTGAAGAATTGCATAGTAACTGGGAATTCGTCATAGGATTGGATAAGTCACATAACGGAAATGTCATAAGAACCAATGGCTTATCCAACAAAAATTTCAAGTTCTGTTGAAGAAAGAAAATTAAGCTTGTGGTTTCTAGCAAGATGAGATTTACTAATTCCATGTTAAGTCAATTACAGAAACAAATCCAGGATGCTTTTACATCAAAGAAGAGGTTGGTGAAGGAGTACGAACAGCTAGCGATTTGGTTTGGAGATGTTGGTTTAGATTCCAGCGAAGAAGCAAACTCTTACAAGGACAATTCGGGAACTCATCAGGCAGGAGACTCTGAGTGGGAGCTTCTCTAAGCAATATAATTTGTGTATGTAATTAAATGAAATTGGCGATTGGACGGGTTACAAGGCTGCCGACCAAGATTTTCATGAACGTTTCGTGTGGGACGAGTAATACGCATGAATGGAGGAATGGCTGGCCTTAGCGTTCTGGTGAATTTGCCCATCTCTGCTACAAGTGTGGGTAAGAATTTCGGTCCCCTTTTTGTAGTTTCAAAGTTTTTTTTTTTCTGCTGAATTTTTGATTTTTAAGGTGTTTTGGGTTTGATATAGTGTTGGGAGGGCATTATGGGATGTGTTTTGGTTCTTAACGTTGGGTTTTATGTGTTTTTTGATTAAAGTTTTGATCTTTACTTTTTGGGGGGTTTTCAGGTTTGGATCAATTGTATTTGTTCATGAGCTAGCTGCTAGTTTAATTGTCTGAGTGTCCAGGTAAGCTTCTGCTTTGGTTGATTGGTCGAACTTTGGTGTGTGCAGTTCTTTTTTTTCAGGGTTTTCTTATGCGTACCTAAATTTAGCTCAGAGTCTGATCATGTATTTGCAGGTGGGGTTTTCGGGATTCAAGGAAGACTTGGATAAGGAACAGGAGTCGAATCTGGAGCTGTAGTCATGCTTTGACTACTCTACAGGTAAAGACTGGAGCTATTATTTCATGGGTATGTAATTGTTTTGTATGCAAAACAAACCAAAGGCTATCATTGTTGAAAGACAAGTGATCACTCTATTCTGATAGTGAGATATGAGCACAATTAGTATGGCAGTCAAAGTGTGAGACACGTACGTATTTATATATAGATTTATATACATATGTATCTTTGGTATAGATATATTCCTGGGAGTGCAGGAGTAGAATTGCTGCTGTACATGAATAAATTAAAACTACTACAAGCACATCAAAATAAAAATAAAAAGGAACAGGAAAAGAAAACGAAGAAGATAAATAATAACAAATTATATACCAGAATTGAAATAGAATGCATTACATGGTGTCCCTTCATATGCATTTTTCTGATGTCTTCTTTAGTTATTGTTTTTTATGTTTAGTTGGTTAATGTCAATTTCTTTCTTCAGAGGCTGGAAGAAGAGGAGAGGAGAGGCAGAATGTAAGCAGCTGCAAATGAGATCTAACAAGGTTAGTTTGTTTCAACTTTCAAGTATATTTTCAATGGCTATTTGCTTCTTGACCACTGCAAATTTATAAATACTACAGGGCCACCAAGGTGATTTGAAAAGATGTAATTTACTAATACTAATAAGGCATCCCATGACTTGAGCTGATAAAGATTATTTACTATAGTCTCTCAGCTTGATTCAGCTTAATTTATGATTCAGTCCTTCCATCTTTTCTATCACTTTTAGATTTAATGCATCCTTTTTATCATGGACAGTTTTAGGTGCTTTAGTATATGTAGATACTCAATGCCTATTATCTTAGTATCTTAATCCTCATTTCTAAAACCTAGCAATTTCCTTAATATTGTACTTTGCTAACCGGACAATCGGAGTTTAGATAAGGGAATTTTTTTTTTCACTCTGTAAATTTTCAGTTTGATTGTGATTTTCTAAATTTGATACAAATTTTGTGCTTTCAGAGCCATTAATGGAGTATTAGAGCTCAGTTGCGTAAGGTAAGCTGCAACATAGGAATACTTGCTAGGGAGGTTAGAGCAGTATGAATAGGATATGGAGGAATATCATCTAAAAAGATTTTTGGACTTGCATTTTGAGGTAAGATTTCTTCTTCCATCCTATAGTGTTTTTGCATTATTGTTGTTGTTTCATTGCATCTATGGGCTTCAAACCGACCTTTCTCATATTGATGCATGTATATCGCAAATCTAGCGTTGAATCTACTGTACTTTTAGGTATAAAATGCTTAGAAACTTATCCTAAGCCAAAATCCAAATGGAAAATTTGAAAATCATGCGATTTTGCTTTTCAAATTCAAGTTTAAGAACTGAGAGTTAATATCCAGTTACATCATAAAAAAAAAATCCAGTTCCTAAAAAAAGTTTGAGATGCAAGGAACTGATACGCTGTTGTGTTCCATATATTCCAGTTTCAACAGTACCAATATTTCCGCAATGAAACATATGTTCAAGGGATAGGTTACGCAACGATATGGGGCAATTGATGTGGAGTATAGTTGTGTTTTTAGTTCCTATTATCAATGCTAAAATATGCTTTTGGATATGCAGGTTCATTCATCAGTCATTCATCAATACGTGGTGGAAGAACAATCCTTTTATAGGTAAATTTGACAATCTCCATAGGTGCTTAGTCATTTTTTGGGATAAGTAAAAAGGTTCCAGATTGGGTGTATGAAACACTATCATATCTGGATGACTGATTTGCACTTGCTAGAGTTGTTAAGACACAGAGCTGGCTTTCAATATCAGTTAAATGTACTTGGGCTAAATTGAATTTTCTGCATATATGGCTTTTTATTTCAGGCACCAAACCATATCTTATGTTGGGCTCAAGCACATATAGAAACAGCCATAAGCTGCCCCTGCCCTTATGTAATATATATGTTCTTATTGTTTCATTCTTAACCAACAATTGCTGAAATCATATGTAATTTCAGTTTTCTGTAATTCTCTCTGAAATTTCTGTATATTGCTAACTCTCCAATACACCTACCAAAAACCCCACCACAGCAATGGGCGGATGCTTTTCTAGTTATGTAATATATGTATGCTTCCCGATTTGGTTTCCTGTTAAATTCTTTGTTGGTGACATCGGACTATGTAATGCAGAGCCGCATATGAGAAGTCAGTTTTCTGCGATACGTTTCATTGAGGGGAAACGGGTTGGAGGGACTGCAGTTCGTGCCACAAGGTAACTGGCATTTTGATCATTTTTTATTTTTTTTTAATTTCCACCTCCCCTTCTCTCTTTATTGATTTATTTGTTTAATTTTCTGCAGCCTCTCCACTGTGGATGCCTAGCCTCTAGGTCTTTATATGAGTGCCTGGATTACGTGGGTGTAGGGTGCATTGGCTGTGCAAACCATTCTCAACCTCCTGTGGTATGAACAATTACTATTTTGATATCCACTGAATTATAAATTTTGTTTAAACCCCCGCTATAGCTTCCATAATTGATATATAGCTTTTGTTTCTCTGATGAATATGTAATCAGTTGTTTGTGGTCAGTTACAATCTATATCTCTCTCACACACACAATCTGCACTTACAAACTGAGACCGGATACATGATGCTTATGGGTCTTGTTTTGTTGTGTGCAGTTCCTGAGGAATGATGTCTAAGCATTGTCCTTTTGTTTTATTCATTTGGTCATTGTTGTATTACTTATGTCATCTTGAAGATGAGATCTTTATTTGTTTTTATGTGCTAAAGATTTGAGCTTTAGTATCACAATTTGACCATTTCTATTTCTGTATAGGCTAGGCAAAACATGCTTGATGATTTGCAGTTGATGCTTTCAGGGTGTGTTGAACTTAATTTTAGCTGGAACTTGCCTGCAGGGTAGAGAACATTGTGTGTGCTCTGGATCCTGGCTGCAAGGAGCAGCTGCCACAGTTACCACCAAAAATACGGTGAAAGGTCAAAGTATTGATTTAGTCTTGGAGAGCGAGTGACTTAAATGTTATTTACTGCCATCTTATAGCTGTTACCTTTTTCTGATTGGTATTGTCGCCTGCATGAAACTTGTTCTATTTCAGGGTATTCAAGCGTGCATCACGAATAAATGCAAACAGGCTGATCTTGGTGGGAGATTTAGAGTGGCAAAGGGGGATGCTGGGTGTAAAGAGTCTGTCTACTGGTGAAACAAGGGATCAAACTTGGTGGTTGTACTGTTTTCTTTTTAGGTAGGCTCAGTTCATTATTCTCCCCCAATCTGTCATAGTTTTCAGTGAAAATATTAATGAAAATGGTTGATTTTTGTACTGTTGGTTTTAATAAAGTTTGTTACATTTGTTGACTTCTATTTTTTCATATGCTTGTGTTTGTATGGGCATGTTCCTTTTGTGCGACACCTAAGAATTTACCCAGACAAAGCTTATATGCATTGGGAAGTGTTTCAATATATGAACACATGAACACAAACAAATTAGATTTATACCGCTTGCTTTAATCAGTAGTTGGTTAAGAAATGTTCCGACCACTTTCCATTAATGTGAAAGAATTATTGTTACTGGCTTCCCTTGGAGTGTAGACTCTATGAAATGATAATTGGGTTATTGCTACCCAGAAATGAAATGTTAGTGGGATTATTGTCCTCACCTCTTTCCATTTTCACTCCCCTCCCCCTCACAGAAAGGCTGTTTCTGAACCACAGTTTCACATTCATTATGCCGTGCCCAAAATCTGGAAATTGTACTCCTCCGATTCGATTGCACCGGTCGCTAGACTTTTCAGTGCTGTGTTGGTTTTGGTCGGCTGATTATTGAATTGAACTTCCATACACAGCTTTATGAGATGGTTCTCTCCATACTTGAACTCCTCAACACCACTAATCTACTTGCACAAACCTTCATCCAACTTCGTCCTCTTCCTTTGCTTCATTGGCTTCTAACACTTCAAAGTTACTCCCCTTGACCACTGTCCACTCTCTACAAGCTGGAAGTAGATCATCTTTCGCCTCAAAATCTTAGTTCTATTCTTACCCGTTAGGCCAAAATAAGATTTTCATATCCAATTAAGGTTTGATAATTTTGTATGCGTCTTTCTTTTCATATGACTGATGAGTGATGACACCAGAAAACCCCAGTCTAGGTTAAGTACTTTTCTTTTCACACGAAATGCTGTGGACATTTCTATCAATCATTGAAAGTTAGTAAAATGTTGTAAGCTTTCAGATATAGCTTTACATTTGAATGATTCATGAATCTCTGACAATAAGTAATTTCCCATTCCATTCTATATTTGACCAAGATGGACTTTCACTGCGAGAATTGGTCAAAAGCGAGGACCTACCAAGGTTATACAGGTCAAACTTTTACAAGTATTAGTCATATACTTCCACAGGCTCAACCTAGTCCTCGAATATCTGATTCCTTTCAACATCTGTATCACGTTCGGTTAGGAAACTTAAAGTGTGCTGCCTTGTCTCATTCTTGCTTTTACATCGTTGCAACTGTTCCCGCAGGCTACTGACAACCTCATTGAGTCTCTTAATGTTCTTTTCTTGCAATAATATGATCTACAACAAGAAAATGAAAATTTCAGGCACTGAAAAACCTCACAAATCATAAAAGATCTTCTGATATATGTATTGTAAATTCACTGAAAAGACAACTGAACTCTAAGGAGTCTAAGCCATGATTTTAGGATTCAAGCCATGGTTTTATAGGCTAATCCAACATAAAGTTAGTCATAAGACTCATGACTCATGAGCAATCTCTGAAATCAGATCTATAAATAAACTTACATGCACTGGATCTCTGAAATCAGATCAATAAATATACTTACATGCATTGGAAGTCTCACTATAACAAAAGAAAATAGAAAAGAGAAGAGATAACCCCAGCCAATGGGTTTTTGAACATTTTACATAAGAGGATACCATAACTTTACCGGCAAAAAGAAAAGGAGTTTAACCAAACTTCCTCTGTTTTCTCTTGTTCTAGTTCTATAGTTTTGAGGTGAACAAAGGCTTATATTTTTACCTCCCTCCATTCTTTCCTTTTGTAGTATGCTGCTCCTGTTCTAAACTAGGAGGGACTTCAGCCTTCCAAATTACAAAATAGGGAATAAATTGTGGAAGAGAACTAGGGTTGTAGGTAAACTTCGTTGAGTAGGATATACAGGAAATCTGCCTGAAGCCTCAACAACTGCCTTCTCGTATGTCCTTGAGCTGAGAAAAGCATGAAGGCTCCCTAACTTCCAAGTTTGAAGTTCCTTCTAAACCCAAAAATCACAATTTCAAGGAAGAATAGAACATTAAGTACACATCCTAGCAGATATGAATGGCAAAAGGCTGTTTCCGCACCCATCCCTCTTCCAAAACCCTTTTATCCTCAGTCCATTTCACAACGAGATGTCAACAAATTGAAAATGAACTAGGTCATGGGGAGAAAGCTGTCCAGGGGGTTCAGCTTGAACCACTGATCACAATATCGGGATCCAGCCATTAGCATGTATCACATAATTAATTCTGAGTGAGTGCCACATAATTAATTCTTTCTCACTGACATCTCCATAACCACTTCAGAAGAAGAGCTTCGTTCCTCTTCACCACTTTCCCCACCACCCCCAAACCCCTTTCTCCTTTACTTGAGAATCACCCCCCAATCAATTTAGTTATCCCTTCTTCCTTCCTCTTCTTTATTTTTGAGAAACTACCTCCCAAATTATTAAGAGATACCTTCTTCCTTCCACCCCTAACCACCAAAAAACAAAGTGGTTCAGTAATCTATCTAACATTTAGGCCACATTGCTTGAGATTAAAGTTAATCGTTGCAAACTACTAGGAACAGATTGGAGACTAAAGTTGCAAGAGTGTTTCTAGAGCCTTCTAACTATCTTTCCCGTTCTCCACCTCCGGATCCCAAAAGCACCTCCGAAAGGCAGTCCCAATTTCATAGTAGGCCAATTTCCCAAACCAATCCCAAAATATATTTTAGCTCTTCCACTCTCACCTCTTGCAGAGTAATGAACAATTTCATACATTAAGTTTCTTCCCATAGAAGACACAAAGATTCACACATTCGGTAAACTACACAAATTCTGATCAGCGCTGAAAGAAAAAGATTGCATCATTGGCAAACTATAGGTGAGAGATCCCCACTCCTTGCCTTCCTACTTTCAGTGCTTCCATCAGTTGCATGTCCCATGCTCTTTTAACCAATCCACTCACAACAACCGCCAAAATATATACAAAAGGCCACGTCAAGAAACTTCATAGAAAATACAGGTTCCATATTTTAATTCTTTTGTGACTGCTCATACTCATGCTTACAGTAAGGAAAGTGTCAAGTGTATGGGATTGGAAACTAAGCAGTCTTAATTTAGGATTAAAAACGAATATCAACGCACCAGAAATCCTAGCTCCTAGGTATCATACAAAGCAACACAGTGGACCCAATCTGAAGTACCAAAACAGACTGAAGCACAAGCATGCCAATGGCCACCTGCACTCTGCTCACAAGGTCCATCCCTATGCTACATGCCAAGATAAATCTGGAGCAAATGAAAACAAAAACCTTGTCTTTCATGCCTTGTTTTGCATGTCTAGCATTAATAGCTTGTATTAGTTTAAATATGTGTTTTCGTTTGTAATCAACAATCTACTTCAATCAAACAATTCCATTTCTCTTCAGAAAGTACCCCCATGAAGACTTCACTGCCTAACGGGAATCTTTTATAATTAAATATGACTATGCATGAAAGAACAATCTATGTACAGCACAAATAAACCTAGAGTGTTCTTTTTCTGTTCTTTTTTTTTTTGTCTCACAGGTGATTCTGTGTTTGGAAGTTAACACCAGAGAAATAGAAGTTGCTGCTGATATTAGATCTCCCATATAGTCAAGAGGAATACAAAGTGGTTTTCTTGTTTTTCTTTGGAGGAAAATCATATATTTTTGGTGTCGATTAATATGCACGAGCTCTAGCACCTAGGTTTATTTAAAAAATAAAAAACAAACATAAAAAAGAAAACGAAATTCATCACGAAAAATGAAAAAGACATTGCACTATAAGCATTAACATTTCCAAACCAAACTTTATCAAAATATTAATGCAAAACAATACTTATTACCTTCTCTTTTACAGCTTCTTCCCTCTTTGAGCTCTCACTTGGCTTTTGCGAGATACTTGGAGTTGCATCAAGGTCAGGGACAAGTTGTTGCTTCCACTCAAACTGGGAAGTGATTATGAGAACAACTAGAAGAAAAACTAGCAACACCGGTCTTGACATCATTCACAGTCAAAAAACCTGTTTCAAATACAAGGGAAACAAAACAAGCATCAAATATCAGAGTTGGAAACTTGGAATTCACTATATCCCTCCTTCTAACAAAAATCTTCAGTCGAAACAAATTTGATCAAAGAAACACAAGTTACATCCTATACTCCATTACATATGTTGTTCTAGTTTCTAGTCTTGGAAAAGATGCAGAAACCAAACTTAAAGCTCCATTTATCTTACTATTTCATTTCATTCTTTTTGCGTGCGGCATTGCAATGTGTTTTTCTTCTTCCGAAGAAGAGAGATACTGGAAGACCCAAAAGAGATTCTAATATACAAAGCAGTAGAACCCCGCCAAGTCTGGACTACCTAGTTGTTGAATCACCTATGAGCGAAGGATCAACGAGTAAATGCAGAGGTATCGATAAAGCTGAAGGAAATGTTTTCCAGTGAACTTCCTTCTCATAGAATTTTAACTTCAAGTTACCACAAAGTCAAGAACGATTTCTGTGTTCCAGTATTAAAGAAAAAGACTAAAGAGCTAAAAAAAATTCAAGAAAACTGAAATTATTGTGGAAAACAAATTGCTTGTATTGAAATTGCGAAAAAAGAGAGAGTAAAAAGAAAAGTAGAACAAGGTGGAGAAGGAGTCTGACATACGAATGAGATGTGGAAGACAATTAGAGATTTGGCTGATTTTGCAAGGAAGGTTACACAAAAACAATGATGATTTGAAGTATGTAATGAAACTCCTCTTGGAGTTATTCCACACATTAAGCAGTGTCTGAGTCTGCAATCAAACAAGAATAGAAGAACAACTCCACCTTGGGATTATGAATGAAAAGAGAGATTCAATTAGACTATGACTAGCTCAATCTCATGATTCTCATCTGAAATGGTAATCCCATATTAGCCAAATGATCGAAACGGTAATTGCATTTGATATTATTCACAGAAAACAAGTAAAATTCAAGAACCGGAAATGAACTTACAGATCGGCGTCGGCAACAAGAGCATGGAGTTGCTTCGAATTGGGTATTGTTGCTTTGGAAAGCTTCTGCAATTTTCAAGTTTTGCTTCCAGACAAGGGATTCCACTCTTGGTTGTTTCTACTCTTACAAAATTTTACTCTTTAGTTACCGTGGGTAAATAATATCATTCACAACCCTAACGATACTGCATTCGATTTAATTTTTTTTTCTTTTTCGATTGCCTCTAATTAACAACGTCTAGAACCAAAGTATAAGAACGGCATTCGAACATCCTAGAAGTGTGTATGAATTGTTGTCAGTGAGTTGTTACATGTTTGTTGAGGACCGTGATTGAAGAGTGAAGTTGGAATATCATAGTAACAGTAGTGTTCACCTAATGACCAAAAAAATCATGGTCAATCACCGTTGGATGTAAATCTAATTGTGAGAAGTATTATTTTAAAGTCAAATTATTTTGTTTTCCGCCCTTAGATTTACATCCAATAGTAATTGAACATGATTTCTTTAGTCATTAAGTGATCATCTGAACACCATGCATCATAGTAAATGCCGGGCTCATTTTACTTCACTGTGTTATCTCTCGACGTCCTAGTCACATCAAGTGCTTTCATTCTATTGAGCAGTTATGCATCTTGTTTTTGTTGAATACTGGCAACACACGTTACACAAATAGGATCATCAGTTCGCAATATTTTTTCCATGACATTTAAGATTGCATTTTGATGTAACCGTACTGGTTAGAACTTAGCACTACGCCACCAGACTTCTCTTCTAAAGTTAAAATCCAAAATCCATTATCTTCCTCATATAACATCCGCAGAATCGGCAGAAATATGAGTTGGTTGTGTTTCGGTTCAGGGATAATGTGGATGTAGCACAAGAACATGGTGCTTATAAGATTGCTTCATAATACAGAGCACTGAACACTCCCTGTCATAATACTGCTGCAGAGAATCCATACTGACTTTTCCTGGGTATGAAGAAGCTGTATCAAATTTCAAGAGAACTCATCTGTTTCTTGTCTTGACAAACTGTGGTCTTGATGCCTTCTTCTCCATCTTTTCCCTCTTCTTTCGTGTCTTTTCATCCTCCACGCCTCCCTAATTACATAATGTGCTTTACCAAATCATACAGAACATAGAAAATCTATAAACTATTCCGTCATCCAAATTCAAGAGCAAAAGACGGTACCTCTGGACCTTGGGACATAAATCCTCTAAAGAAACCAAATGATTTGTATGCTCCAAAACCTGGTATCTGCAAAAACAATAAGCAGAATGTATCCTAAGACGTCATTGCCGAAGTCTCTGATCAAAATTAAATTTTCAAACTAAAAACTCCTCCCATAGGCATATGGAACCTTCTCCAATCCTTCAAATGTGTCATATATATACTTCGGTTTATGTGTCATATATATACTTCGGTTTATATTTCATCAACCAATCTTTCCTAACTATGATAATGTTCTAGGGACACCTTGTAAATCCATCCTAGAACAAAGAAAGTTGCTAAAGACAAACATCAGTCTGCTTACTCATCCATCCACTGTTTGTGGGGCCAATACCTCACAATGCCCAAGAGACTGCGCAACATGCATGATATTGATATTACCAACTAAACCAATTAATTTTGTAATAAGTTGTAAAGAAATTACATCCTATTCTTTAAGTTTCCTTTAGCAAGAACATCATGAATTGACAAGTCTTTGCCAAAACATACAAGCAAAATACTATCAGAAGCATGTCAGTGTAGGACAAAAAGAAAAATGCTTAGTCAGGTCTTACCAGCAAATACGTGTACCAAAATTTTCCAGAGATTATGGACATGACTTGCACGAAGCTTGTAATGTAGATTACATCATGTAAATAGCTGAACAGTAAGACAACCCAAAAAGTCAAGATTTTACAACAAATCAGATTAATGTGTGCGCATAAGCCTGCATGTGCATTTTTATTCGACTTTGTGGGTGTGAGTGTAAGTTGACTACATAAGTTAATAAGCTTGGTATTATAAACACACAATACATATTACATTTCTAAAATTTTAAAGCACCTAGGTTGTTAACTATTACACGTCAATAATGTAGCATGAGAAAAGAATGAAGTTTATGGTCTACTAATTTATTTGATATCTATCAGATGAAACACTGTATCCACGTGCCAAACAATAAATCTCTAGAAAAATAATAGCTACAGTGCTGAATGTAAGAGAACTTTCAGTTAAGCACTTATCATACAGAATCAACAGAATATGGTAAAGAGATCAAAATCCATGGTCCTTTTTTATCTAATGTAGCAGTGTATGTGAAGAATTTTAAAGCTCTTGTAAATTATAAGAAATCATTGATTGGAAGGACATACCCACACACTCCACCAGTGGACATATCAAATCCACCGTCTAGAAGCTCACCATCATCAGCATAAGAAGGTTTTGCCATTTGGGCGAGTTGTTGATAAGGAATATAATAAGCTACAGATGTCAGCAGCAAAGCAACCCAGTTTTTCCAGGTAAAAGTAGAATGGAAGATGAGCATCCTTACTACAACATAAATCACCTACATCAAGTCACCAACCGAGCATCAACATCACTCTGCTCACCATAAGTTTTAACATATATCACTTATTTACACTCAACCAAAGTCCCAAAGCTTACATTGCAGGCCAGAATCAAGCGACCAATATTAGCCATGTGCCGAGCATTCTCTTCCTTGCGCTTTTTTGCCCCTTGATTTGCCATCTCTCTCTACGCCTCTGGACTTCTCTACCAGAATCTGACAATGTAATAGGAAAACAATATCAGATGGACAAGCTTGACCCCTTAAACTAGGAAGGCTATGGCTTAGCCCCAAAGCTTATGAGTTATGAGAATATTTTTTCCTTCATGAAATAGACCTTAATTTTTTACACCAACCATTTATATTTTCAAGCTTATTTAGACTCTGTTTCTGTCAAGAACAAAAATATGTGAATAATAAAAGTAACAGGAGGCATCAGAAGTTATACTATTGAGGGTAGCTTAAATTAAATGTAACATTAGTGAAGAAGATATGAAATATATATATATAGGCCCGATCAGAGGCGCACGTCCGCACCGGCCTTAAAGTGCGGACGTCCCTCCGTTCTCCACCCTCCAGCGCGCCTCCACCCCAGAAGACTCCAGCAGCGTCCCCGACCACTTTCCCTCCCCGGCGAGTCCGTTCTTTTCCAGTTTTCCGGCGAGATCACCCAAAACTTCAAACAAGATCGATCTCGCCGGAAAACTGAAAAAGAACGGACTCGCTGGTGAGGGAAAGTGGTCGGGGACGCTGCTGGAGTCTTCTGGGGTGGAGGAGCGCCGTCATCGGCGCCGGAGGGTGGAGAACGGAGGGACGTCCGCACTTTAAGGACCGTGCGGACGTCCGCCTCTGAACGGCTCCGTATATATATATATATATATATATATATATATATATATATATATATATATATATATATATATATATAACCTGCTAAACAATACAAGTAAATCTATCCCCATAAAACGTCTATTCATATGATTATACAATGACTTAGTAAAACCAATGGTAGTGTACATTAGATTTTAACCAACTTGAGAAAGAAAGTAAATAAAAAGCCCCTACACAGTTTCGGACATGCTAATGCAGAAACTATAGCCGTCACTATACAAGAGAAGGTCAGCACAGAACAATAGATGACGATTATGGTATAATTCCTTCAAAAAGTAAAATTTAGTTTCTAACAAAAGTAATGAGAAAAAGTAAAATTTAGTTTCTAACATGATACAGGAATTTACACAAAAATTGCATGAACTCAGAGGTGGCAAAATAACATTTTCAGTACAAAAACACTATAGAAAAAGATATCCCAAAAACACAATGCTACACCACAGCGGTTGCTAAGTTAGCATCAAACGAAACCTATATTATTTAGATTCTCACATAGAAAAATCTGATGTAGCTCCCCAACCCCAAAGTCCTTTACAAGACTCAAGTCTTAACCATTGGTAATTTTTGATTTTACAGAAAGAAAACTAAACCCTCCTCAATCCCGTGTGAGTTTAATACCCAGTTGAGTAACACAGAGAACTAGGTAAGTCCTTGAAACCAACTGAATTGCCATCGCAGGGAACCAACAAACAGAACAACTTCGCATCACCATAACTTCCATATTTCTCAATCAATTTAAGCGTGTAATATATTGATTTTATACTACTCAAGAAGCCCAACAAGTCTGTGCAAACAGTTCACGATTTAAGGACTAATAAGGATATTTAAGTTACCAATAACGACAATTTCGACCAAAATTTATAATTAGAGAAATCCAACCGAACCCATTCAGTCAACCAAGCATTCATAGGATTCAAATTCTACTGAACCCATGTATCACACAACCAAGCATTCCTAGGATTCAAATTCTTATCAATAGAAAGTGAAAATCTCAATGGCAAACCAACAGCTCTAAGAATAATCGAGACAAAGAAAGAGGGAAAGAAAATAAACGGTAATCACTGGACTACCAAATTTTTCTCACCTCTAACACCCTGCTCCAAAGACAAGCCTTCAACTTTTCTCCCTTTCTTCCAAATCGCCGGAGCTCTCCCTATCCCCTGAAGTTAATCGGCAAAACAAAGGCTCCCAACATCACTCAAAACCGCTCATGGTGTGTTTTTTTTTTTTTTTTTTTTATATTTTGCCCACTTTCTTTTCTTTAAAAAAAAAAAAAAAAAACAAAACTGTTAAATAAACTACTCAAAATTACTTCATTTGAGTTCAAACTTTAAATCTCCATGTAAGGGTGCGTGAGTTATTTAATAAAAAAAAATGTAATGTTCTAAGATATTTCATATATGTGCATTGGCCTTATACCATCAGCATATGTATTTAGAATACTAATACTATGTATTCCTTATCATTATCATATTGGTACTTTGTAATTCCATATATAAATGACTCATATCAATGAATAAGATGATGATTCTCTTGTTATCTTTGTCTCTACACTTTATCCTTAATCACGTTATCATGCACTTTGTTCTAACCCTAGAACTAATAGTCCACCATTTGTTTTCTGAAACCCTAAAAGTGTTTTTCGGCTTCTCTGTCCGACTACCGTCGCCGTCCGACATCATCGGCTGCCAATCCCTTGGCCGCCGCCTGCCGACGATTCTTGGTTTCCTTCGACTACAATTTTCGATTTCTTCAAGTATTTGAAGTTTCGAAAGGTATGTTTTGAAACCCTAAAGTTTTCCAAGTTCAATAACTCGGGGAGGATAAAATTTTTTCCTCCCTTCTCCATCTCCATTCCATGCTTGGGCTTTTGTGCATGCGTGTACTAAAATCCCGGAATTTTATTCGCGGGTCAAGAGTGTGTTTGATCACTCTTGTTTCCTTGTCAGGGTTGTGTATGATCAACCCCGACATTTCTCCGGATTGTGTTTGATCAATCCGAGGCCTTTTTATGAATTGTGTTTGATCAATTCGCGGCTTTTCCGGATTGTGTGTGATCAATCCGAAGGACAAACCATTAAAAGCATCGTTTGTGACCTCTATCGAGTCTCATAACAGCTTGGTTTTGTATGCAAGAGCAACGTAACATTCTGCTCATTTGAGTTTTGACGTACTCGATACCTAAGGTGAATCTTCGCTTGGTATCTGTGGAACCTTTCATTGGAAATGATTAAATCACATGTTTTGACCCCCCAGGCTAACAAACCTAGATGCCGAGATTTCACATCTCATGCGCTCAAAGTCTTTGACGCGCCACATTGACAAAAGCCTTCAATGACAATCTGTGCAAAAAATAACGATCACAATGTACTGTGGAAGGCACTCATGGAGCGTTTTTTGAAACGTTCATACAACTCTACTTGTTGAGTTATTAATCAAGTTGATTACTTATCAATTTAAATGACTACATATTGTTGATGATCTTTAATGGCATCATAATCCATAATCTTTAGCAGATTCGATCATCATCAAGTTCTCTAGGTCCTCCAAGTTGGTTTGGAATTACCAACGAGACTTGATTTTGATCATACAATTGCAAACGGGAATTGTATATATGCTAATGTGATAAACGTATTTGGGATTGTCCCCTAATGTGGGGACAACAATATGGGTCACGACAACAGCAGAAAATGTGCCAATGTCTAGAAAAGAGGGGGATGTGTCGCCGGCCCTAATGGCGACACTCCCGTTCTAGACACCAATTTGTCAAAACTACTCATGCCAGCTCATGACAATGCAACCGTTGTGGATCTTTGAATCACTGGTTCAAGAGTTGTCGAGCTCTCCTTCAAATTATAAATGCATACAAAAAGGTACGGAAAATCAATATGAGGACAATAACGTCATCCTCATGATCACGAATTTCAAAGATTCGGATCCAGCTCTAGCTACCCTTGACTTTGATGTCATTGGCTAGACATTGATTTTCTTTCCATGCTATATGTAATAAGGGGTCGTATCGACGTCCTTCGTCTATTTGAGACCTCGATGTACTCACATTAGAAATAATGAATGCCTTGAGAATTTTTTCAAAGTTATGAAACTATTCTCCTCTTATGGTTCGTATTGATTTACAAACAAGATGTACATTTTTACATCGTCCTTAGAAGCATGGCATATTTACAATCTACATGGTTAGATTGTGCCGTTTTGGTCTCTTCCAAGTGAAGATGACGCACGGCATTGCATCCTCAAGGAGGATCGCCAACCTGTTTCCGGTTAAGTCTTCTACCCTATAGCGGATTTTCCATCATCAATTGTTCAACTAGGATCATCCAAGCTTAGTGTGATGTCTTAGAATTGTCTGAAATTAAGGAGATAGTGGTTTCAAGTGTGCCTCGCACTACCGACCCTCCACGGACATGCCTGGTCATACTGACTTGGAGTTACCGAAAGTTTTGATTTTGGATCCCCATACGTAAAATACGTTGAAGACTTATCAAAACCGGACAATCATCATCATGATCGAATCCTCTAGGTCCTCTGAGTTAGTTTATGTGAGTCAGGGAGCTTTTGCTAACTAGTCATAGAGTTTACGATCTTGGAATGACCGAAAGGACTTGGTTTTGATCATACACCCGTCACTTTTGGCTAAGGCAAAAGCCTACACGCCACCTGCAAGCTTCACAGCTTTGCACATGCCAATTCTGCGAAAAACAGCAATATGTCACTTCTTAACAGTCAACTTCATTTGAGCTTTGTGGACAGCTCCAGACGAACCAGACAGTGAAATTTATATCATTCGAAAGCTCTACGAGTCTAGTTTTTAGAACATTTAGCGGTTTGTCCATATCTATTTTAACGAAGACGTTATGGCTGTTTTAGTACGCCAATGTCATTTGCACCGAAATTTTTATGCACTCTCGGGATTGCAGCTTTTTGTAGCTTCTTTCAATCCTTCTAAATGGTTCAAGTGAAACTATTTACTCTCTTATCTACTCTATTTTGTAGATCTGTCTCATAGAGATATTTAGTACTTCGCGGATAGTGAAACTATCCACACCATTCTAAGGAACCGGCAACTATCTTTGGATTTTGTGCCTTTGTAAATCTTCTATGACTATAATACTTGAATCATGCTAGTCATTCAGGGACGCAGTTTAGCTTGAATCTTAATGCCTCATGGCACCATGATTAACGTCACAGATGCCCTCTATGCATTGAGAGGCAACCGAACCATGTTGAGCTTTAAAGACATTCATGCTAATAGTTTTCATTTGAAAACACATTGTAAGAATGAACATAAGTTCTTTTGTGTATACCTTCTCATGAATGCGGACTAAAACGTATCTTGGAGAAGTTCATGAGTCAATTTAGTGGACTGTATGTCACTACGATTCGAATATCGAATCTCATGTTGTCGCCAAACATGATATTTGGGACACCGACTCATATAGGCTTTGGTTTGACCAAAACGCTCATCCTGAAAGAGACATAATTGTCCAAATTTTGAGAAATTCTCATGGACATCCATTATTCCGCTCAAAACGAAGACATTTGGGATCTAGCTTCTCCATGAAGCATGATGGTGACGCCATGGTTGCAAATGGTGGCACCATGGGGGACATTGACGTCACCCGAACACCGCTCCAACTTCTCGGAGGCCGTCCGGTCAATTCCTCAAACAAATGACGTGCACCGGCCTTCCCTCGATGTCTTATTAGCCCCTTGCAATGCTAATTGCTCGTTTTGAAAGCCTATTTTTTAGCGAAATTAGGAGCTAGACCCTCCTACGTTAAATGACATAAAAGTGAACATTTCATTCTTACATCAAACTATGTAGATAGATAAAACCAACATGCGAACACCTTTTTACGCTTTATGGTGTTGGCTGAAGTGATAACACACCGGTCACGTGTTACACTATTATCTACTGTTTATGCTGCTTATACTTCTACGGGCTCACTGCCCATTCTTTAAAGAAGTTTATTGGGATATAAGTTGAAGTGTTTTGTACCCCATGTTCACACGCAATACGGTCTCACCGAGGCTACGGCCAAGCAACTTTAGCTTGTCGCTCGAACATTATTGATGCGCACAAATCTTTCTATTGCGTCTTGGGGCTATGCAATATTTGCATGCAGTTTTACTATTCATCTACGACTCACCATCATTGAATATTTTTGAACTATATCTCGTGACTGTGTACGAGGATTGACACGAAATTGCAATCCTTGAGTTCAGCATGATTGAAACGGATCTCCAATCCTTAAGCTCAGCTAGATGTTATTTCTAGGTGCCAAATTGCACTGTCACTGCATACAATGATGGGTCATTTGAGATGAATAAGTACTTAGGTTGGTTGGATATGAACCTCCACCTATTCAATCTGCCTATGTAGAAACCTTGTCTGGCGATCTCTTTCACCGCTATATTACAAATTGTCACTTTGATGAGACAGTATTCCCGCCGTTAGGGGGAGATAAAAACACAAGTGTTCATGTGGAACAACGTGAATTATCATGGTTTATCCCCACTAAGTCTCATCTTGATCCCAAATGCTTGAAGTGTTAAAGTGACGAGATCACATGCTGCAAATATGTCTGCAAGGATTGATGTCCTACAAGAGGACATAGTGCGACCAAAAGGTGTTGGTCTTGATGCCATCACCATGGATGGTGATATGGTGACGCCATATAGTGGCAAAATTGGTGTCACAAGGCCGCGTGGCTCCCTAAAAGGAGGGATGCCCCTAGGTTCGATACATTCTCGCACTAGGAAGAAAGCGAGCTTGGCACAACCTGATGCATTGATCAGTGATACTCAAATCCGTCTCATGAAGTCTGAATTGTGATTATTGTTGGGGGACGCTTCAATGTCATATCTAATCCATATAGAGATCTCTACAAGTATTACACTAGTGTATATGAGGACGTGAGATAATAAGTCTACTATCGAACCACCATTCGTTGATGGATATCAACTTAGTTGATTGGCCTAATGAAAAGATGTGATCCAGCATTAACAAAGAGATAGGTCCTTGGGCAAGTGATGCCGACACCGCAAGCTAAACCCTATCAACTATGCCTTTGTTAGATAGCGTAGCGAGAACAAGAGCTTAGACTCACCTTATGGCACAAGGTCTCTTACATGGACTCTTGATGGATCAAGAGATGCCAATATGTATCAACATCCGAAGTTAGAATGAAAAAGATCTTGGGAAGACACGGTCTCGATAAGGCACTCGATGACTGTATTGATGATGATTTTTCCATCAATCGGCTTAGGCGCTCTATAACTAGTGAGGCCTACATATACTCCCATGATTAGTCAAAGCTTTGCTCTAAAGAGAGATCCATTGTTTTGTCTAAAGCAAAATGACAAATATGTGTTAAGAGATGGAGTTCCTATCTAAGTACAATAAGACGCATCAATGTACTCAACACAATACGAAAGACTTGACATCTCATTCGCTATGAAAAGTTGTGAAGCTAAGTGTAGCTATGCGCCCACGCAACGCCAATGTAATGGCAGTAACTCCTTTTTCAATACTTAATGGTATGAAAGGTTGAGGCTTATTCTATCCCTACATAAGAAAGACACATCAAAAGCGAAATCAGAATCTGCCAAGTTTCGTAGGTCAACTTCCACGAGACCTACAGGAAAACCTATCATATTTAGTGAGTTATGACCATTTTCGTAAAGTAGGACGGATCTGTCCGAGAATCTGATTTTGACAAAACAATCAACTTCGACGGAACTTTGTGAATAGCTCCTGACGAACCAAAATGTGTGAAATATACGGTTGGAAAGCTAAATGTGTCTAGTTTCCAAAACCGTTTACGGTTCGTTCATATGTATTTCCTAAAGGAAGTTACGGCTGTTCTAGTAACTGAAGGTCATGCTACGTGGAAATCTGATTTCCTACACGAACTTATGTTTTAAGTTCACAAGCGGGCTTCTCCTCAAGATCGAAGTGTAAAAGATCATGTTTGAGGACAATACGGCATGATCTAGTTAATCATTTCCCAATGCCACATTTGAAGACATGTTAAAGAGCATTGACATGCTAAGTTATTGAAATTTCCGTGATTAGTAAGAATCAGGAAGAGCTCTATGATTGATATAAAGATCAGAGGGAGGTGCAAACTTCAGGGGGAGTCTAGCACATACATACATGTCACTATCAAATGTGAAGGGTGCGTTGTACTCTTTTTCTCTTACGATCAAGGTTTAGTTTTTCTCCCACAGGGTTTTTGTTCCTTGACGAAATTTTTAATGAGGCGACATATCAGCACCACAGGCATACCGGCACGCGGCACAAGGGGGAGTGTTTTAGGATATTCCATATGTGTGTCTTGACCTTATGCCATCAGGATATGTAGTTAGAATAAGACTATGTATTCCTTATCATTACCATATTGGTACTTTGTAATTCCCTATATAAAGGGCTCCTATCAATGAATAAGATGATGATTCTCTTGTTATTTTTGTCTCTACACTTTATCCTTCATCAAGTAAAACTTTTTTGGCTTCTGTTATAGATGATATTAATACACTTTTTGTTTTGTTTAATTTTATGTAATTATAAAGTTACATGCTTGATTTAAATATTGAACGCTCTCTAGAAAATATTAGTATGATGCCTTAACCCTTGCATCTTCTCATTTGATATACAACTCAAAAAGCTAGTATTAGGATCAAATGATTTTGTCTGGTGTTCATGCAGTGGATTTGGCATATGTCTAACTTCTCTCATGAGTCATGAAAAAACTTGCTAGTGTATGTACATATCAGCTAGTTATCCTCTGATTGACCAAAAAAAAGAAGAAAAAAGCTAGTTATCCTCTGTCTTCACATTTCCTACTGAAATGTTTGTCTACCTCCATACGCTGCTAGATTTTGAGCAATTCAACAGCTAATTTGTTATCAAAATAAAGATCAAGCACATTTCTCTTCACATTTCTATAAGTCATATCATTCAAAACAAAACAAGCACATTCTTTATCCTTACATCAAAAAGTAAAATCAAGCACAATCTTTTGGTCAGGTATAAATCAAGCACTTCAAATGAGGCTCTTCAACAGATAGGATTGCAGGGACAAAAAAAAAAAAAAAAAAACCTTAGAAAGAGAGGACATTGCAGGCAAAAAGGATACCAGAATCTTTGTTTAACTACCATTATTTTTTACTTAATATAAATTATCATAGAAATCAGATCGATACAGAATCAATCTGCTCAATCGAATGTAAGTTATCAAATTGCCAATTGTAGGTCTGAAGTAACACAATAATCCAGCTACTCAGTACAAAATATGTTCAAGACTAGATAAATACAATAAATACTCTTTTTCTTTCCTTGGAAAAAAAAAATTAATGAAAAAGAAAACTAATAGCATGAAGAGCAAGGGTTAACTGGCTGTATACTTTGTGCTGTGTTCATTGAGCCATGATATGATGTCATTGAAAACTTGAACTATCATTTCATCCGGCTCACCCTCCAGAAGGGAATGATATGCATCCTCGTACAGGATTAGCTTCTTGTTAGAACTGCTTGCTTTCTCGTAGAGCGCTTTACTTACAGATGGATCAGTCACAATATCATCTTCTCCATGAAGGATTAATAATGGAAGAGAGACTTCTTCTAATCGGCTTTCTATCTCTTGGGTTGTATGGAGCATTTCTACAGCAGTCTGCAGGCGTGGGTTATCCCTGTAAGCAATAACATTATAGGCTGTCAGTTCCCGTTTCTTCAAGTCTTTAAAGGCTGCCTCAGCCAGATTCTTTTGTGGAACCAACTTCTGCTTTGGAAGGAATTTCGCAACACCAATTAGGACTTGTGCTAGTAGCCATGGCGGGGCCATGTCATCTGCAATTCTGCACATAGGTGCAACTAGGATGGCACCATTCCATCCACTAGGTTGTTTTAGGTGAATCTTAAGAGCTACAGCTCCGCCCATGGACTGTCCGAAAAGAAAGCTTGGGAGAGTACTGAACTCAGGTTGCGTTTTGACTTTAGTAAAATGCTCAATGACATCATCTACGAGCCTTTCAAAGCTAGGAATATAACAATGAAGACCTTCTGAAAGACCAAATCCAGGGTAGTCCATTGCAAAAACTCCATAGCCAAATGTTGCCAACTTCCTTGCGATTCCTTCAAAGAAAAATGTGCAAGTATCCCCATAACCATGACAGTAACAAAGTATTGCTTTGGGCTGAGATGTCTCTGGAAGCCAACTCTTGGAGAAGATCTCCAATCCCCTGGAGTTCACTTCATATGACTCTTTTATTTTAAGTCCATCAGTTGGTGTCTTGAATAATATATGATCAATTTTAAGCTGAATGTCCTTAAAAGCTTCACGAACTCTCCTTCTGGCCGGAGCTTCATCCATGTTAGTATCCAGAAGCTTCTGCAATTTATCATCAACACCTGGCAACCTAACTTGGGGTGCCATTACTTCTATGCTCTTCTTTCTCTTTGTTGGGGAACAACACTCGGGCCTGAACTCCCTAGAACTCTTTATTTTTTGGAGGGTTTTGAAATTCAATTGGTGTTTAATCATGACAGTTAAAAGAATGACAATTGTAATCAGAAACGAGCATTAAGCAGCAAGTCTTTCCTGGAGGATGTAGTGATGGAAGAATTGGTGATGATGGTCAAAGGGCAGCGAGATTACAGAGGTCGATCTAAAACTCCTTTTGGGTCTCAATTCCTGCGACCTCTTTGGCTAAGCAGCCCGGGACTCAAAATCTGCAGAAGAAAAAGAATACATATATATATATATATATGTGAATGCCCAAAGATATAGGAAGAAATAAACAGTGCAAGATATTTAACTATTCCAGTATATATATATGTTTTCCTATTTGATGCTTCAAATGGTGCTCTTGTATAAGTAGCTACATGTTTGCATCATTCTTCAATTTTCTTAACAGTGACCAAATTAGCCGGAGGAATACTGTAGCACATTTCAGGGACTTTGTTTATGGAACAAATGTGATTATACACCATAGGTATTCCTACAGATTGACTCAAACCAAAGAAGCAAAGAAGATACAACTCTCAGAATCAGATCCCTGCTGCCTCCCAAATTAAATTAAATTCTACACTTCAAAATCCCACTTCACAGTTTGTCCCTTACGTCATGTAAGGCTATCGGACATCAAAACCTTAAGTTATTTAGGGAACACACAAACAATGTATATCGATTCAATATTTTCCCTGCCAGACAATCAAAAATGTAACATATAGGTACACAACCATGTACCTTGCAAATAACAAATAAGTGGAAAATGGGGATGGGGAGCTGAACCCAAAACCTCCTGCAACTATCACTTTCAGTCTTGTCTTCTTTTCTTTTAACTTTGACAAGAATTGAAGTTTTATCACCGAAAACAACACTATAATGAACTAGAGGACAGGACGTGCACTTTCACAGCACCAGAGAAAAGAAAAGCTCTAATAAGCCTAAAGTATATAACTGTTTAAAGAACGAATTTTCAAAGTAACAACACAAACTTGATAAGGAATAGTATCTGAATTCCACAATGAGTGGTTCCGACAAACCAGACTAAAAACTGATTTGATCTAGAGCTCTTCCAACCCCCCCCCCCCCCCCCCCCCCCCAATCCATATTTTTAAATTTCAATACATCTATATAACCCAGAATTACTGCCAACATTTCTTCAGCCCCAAAAGGGTTTTGACTTTCTTTCCTCCATCTAAACCCTTTAGCTTCTTCTTGAGCAATATAACACACTCATTGAATGACCTACCAACACGGGCCCCTTTAAAAAACCTTGACCAGAACTGAAACAGTATCCCCTGGCATGCAAGGACTACGCTAAAGGTATGGCCTACAGTGGAATATTGAACAAGCAAGCATTTCTTTAGGAGGAACCTTGGTGTCCAAATTTGATTAATAAAATATTTGTGAACTCATATTTATTGCAAGGGTAACTGTTAAAAGACTTTCTCTAAATGCCAAGACCCTATCATCTCCCCAGAAGGAAACTAGGTGGAAGTGGGAAAAAAACACACATGGTTCAATGGATACATAACAGCGAAGGTCAGCTATATTGTGGGTTTCTATGAGCTTGCAGTTCACTATGATAGCACCAAATAGAAACTTTACAGTGACAACTCGGAATAAGACATATTTTGACTTGAAGTAATCACCTAGCACTAGCATGGTATTAGTATACAGCTTAAACAATAGCATATATAAAAGGAAAGCAAAAAGCAAAAACAAAAAAACCATAAAATATGCATTTCCTCCCAACCACAAGAAAGAATTTACACAATAGACACATACATGTCTGAAAGTAATGAGAATGATCAGTTCTGGAGATAGACGAGTCACAAATGGAATACGAAAGAGATTCATTACCTTCTCCGTTAATAGCCTCCTCCTTCTTTATGATCTGATCTGTTGAGAGATACTTGAACTTGCTCAAGGTCAGGCACACGATGTTGCTCTAACTCAATCTCCAAATTGATAATGAGAATCAAAAGCTAAAAGTAGTACAGCTCCAGGCATCATTCATAAGAAAACAAAACCTATTCGCAATAAAAATCAGAACAATAATCATCAGAAACCAGCCTTGACATTCAACATATCCCTTACTCTTGACAAGAATCTTCTATCTGTAAGGAGACTGATTTCGCACATGTTTTGCATTCTAAACCTTATGCTGTTTAGGCTTCTAATCTCAGAAACGAATAAAAAACAGAACGAAAGAATCAAACTTGAACTCCATCTGTCTCATCTAACAAAACTTATCTGGGTCCTTCAGATTATACTAGTTTATGTTTACTAGTTTATGTTTGTTATCTTCGCAAAATTGTTTCTAGTTACTTTCTTCCTGTGATTCATCTAGGCTTCAAGTTAACATCAATAGAATTTATGGTCTCTTCCTTTAAAAACCAAGTCCTAAGAAAAGACTTGCGAGATCTTAATGTCAAAAATCATCTCAATCAAACCTCAATGAAGTATGAAGCACCTTCTATTGCCAGTCATCATCAGTAGAATAGTAGAATGCAAACAACAAATTCACAACGTTTTTTCATGTCCCATAATTTCTTAGCCACCAAACAAAACCAAATATACATTTAGACAACAAACCATAACTCCGAAGAACTCTCAAATCTGATAACTCATCTATGAGACGGGTCTTAATAGACATGTTCAAAGGAAAATAATTTCACTTCAGCTGAGTTTAACTGATTTGAATTAGGCTCTGTCTCAACCTATACAATCCAATCTAATACAAACAATTGAAAGAGGAAAAGCTGTGATTTGACTATCTCTGGGGAAGGCCACAGATTCAAGAGACCAAATGGAAACAAAAAGGTGATGACTTACAGAGAACAGTTTAAGTTGATGATCAGCGTCTGGAATTGAATGAAGTGAAGAAGCCTTCCGATGTAGTTGGGTCCGAGACAAAAGCTTTCTGTTTTACTTCTTCTTCTTCTGGTTTGTTATGTTTTTGTTTTGAGCGCAAATGCGACCAAAACAGAAAGTTTGAGCGCTCATGTCACCATACAATTCGTACACCTTAATAGAAACCAGACAAAAATGGAACGCGCCCCACGCGCCAAGAGTTTGGCGTTCTGGGCTCTGCTCGGTGGATTGCTTGGTGGCCGCCATGGCCAATTTCATGGATTTCATTCCTATCCTTGATCTGCGTTCGGCGTTCGCGGCATCGGATGACGAATCTGACAGCTTGCTATTGGTCTTCTCCTGCACCCTTGGAATGGGTGACCCTGGTGTTTCAAAACTTAGTGTCTTTCGATATGTGTTCTTACGGCAACGAGTACGTATCTCCTCTATTAGACCTTTGCTCTTTCAACTTATTTGCTATTATATCTTTGCATGTTGCAGTTTACAAAAGGTAAGTGGGGTTCCTGCTTGTTTACTAGACCCTTCAAATCCTAACCTTAATCTCGTGGAAACAATGGTGAGTGTTGTTACGGGTTTTCTTGATCTCCAGTGATATGTGATTGGTGACTGTTTTTTAGAAATCGTGCTTGATAAGCTGTCTGGGGGTTTCAATTGGAACCCAATTAAGAGGACTATGAACTAGGAATTGCTGTTGAGCACAGCTCTCAGTCTAATAATAATCTTATTTCATGAAGATTTGTACTTGGAATAGCCGGGGAAGTTCCTGGTCAGGTTTTTTGGCACAAACAAATTTCTATGCCTCTAGTTTAGATATTGATGTCCTCTGTATCTTGGATACTAGGGCCTCTACAGATATAATTAATAAGACCATGAAACTTCCTTTTGATACTCAATATGTTATTCCTGCAAGAGGGCAATGTGGTGGCCTCCTTTTACTCTGGAAATCTAGGATGGTTAACATTGATATTATCATGCCTCATGATCGTTTTATTCATTGCATGATCACTGAGATTGCTACCAACAATTCCTTGTATACTACCTTCGTATATATTTTTCCTCAAAAGGAAAAACAAACAGGTCCTTGGAATGAAATTCTAGCCATGAAGCCTGTGAATGATGAACCCTGGTTACTTATGGGTGATTTTAATAACATTATTAGTCTCAATGAAAAATCTGGTGGTAACCAGTCGGTTACGAACCACATGATTAATTTTACAGTTTTCCTAAATAAAATGTTTGTTCCTTAGATGCCTCTGGTGTTCCTTTTACTTGGTCAAATTGTCATAAGGACAATACAATTATTTATGAAAGATTGGACCGAGTGCAAATGCAGGTTTGATTAATCTGTTTCCGGATATGACTTTAGTTAATTATCCCATAAATTCTTCTGATCATGGTCCAATTTGCCTAAATCTTTATCCAAGGTCCCAAAATTTTCATAAACCCTTCAGGTTTGAGGCTATGTGGTTATCCCACAATGATTTCAAGAGGTTAACGACTGAAATTTGGGGTCAGAACCTTGACAGTGACCCTTTAAAGAACTTTTTGGCGATTTCTGGTAGTTATGCCAAGGTTTTGAAAACTTGGAATAAAAATGTTTTTGGAGACTTGTTCAAAAAACTTAAGGATCTTCAAGAAGAGAGTAGTTTGATTCAACAACAACTTATGAACTCTCCTTTTTCTGTTGTTTTGCAGGAGAAAAATGCTAAAGTCAATCACGAATTGCTTAAGATGTACAGTGACGAGGAAATTTACTGGGCTCAAAAAGCAAGAGCTAATTGGCTTAGCTTGGGAGATAAAAATACTAAATTCTTTCAGACTCGAGCTAATATAAGGAAGAAAAAGACTTTTGTTACAAAAATTAAAGATGACTCTGGTGTTTGGTTAAATAGTCAAGAACATATTGCTAAATATTTTGTGCATAACTTTAAAAGGAGATTCTCCTTAGATCTTAGTCCGAATATGAACTCTATGATGACTTTTTTGGATTGTTTGTCTCCTTGTATATCTACAGATGATAACTCCTTGCTTACTCAACAGGTGAATGACACTGAAATTTTGGAAGCTTTAAATTCAATTGGCCCCTTGAAAGCACCTGGACGGCTGGACCGGATGGACTACATGCCATATTCTACCAAAAGTGCTGGACTGAGGTAAAAAGCTGCATCATTCCTTTGATTAAAGGTTTCTTCCAGCATGGTCTGAACATTGAGCTGTTAAATCATACCAATATTGCTTTGATTCCTAAAAAAGATAATCCTGAAACTGCGGGTGATTTTAGACATATTAGTTTGTGTAATGTTTGTTACAAGATCATTACCAAAATTTTAGTTAAGAGAGACTTAGACCTCTTCTGGAAAAGTGTATTTCTAAAAACCAAGGTGCCTTTGCACCAGGAAGATCCATTCAGGATAACATTTTAATTGCTCATGAGTTGTTCTCAGACTTTCAGCGAAAAAAAGGGAACTTAGGTGCAATGGCAGTCAAGCTTGACCTTGAGAAAGCTTATGATTTCTTAAATTGGAATTATATCGAGGCTTGTCTCCATAAATTTGGGTTCAATACAGATTGGATTTCTCTGGTAATGAAATGTATCACTACTGCTTCTTTTTCTATATTGGTTAATGGCAAGTCTGAAGATTGGTTTAAACCTTCAAGAGGAATCAAACAAGGTGATCCCTTATCCCCTTATATCTTTATCTTAGCTATGGAACCCCTCATTCGACACCTAAATAGTTTATCAACCAGAAGTAAAACCCATGTTGGTATGCTTTCTTCCCGGCTAGGTTTTAGGATTTCAAACCTAATGTTTGCTGATGACTGCCTTATTTTTGGGAAAGCTTCTCCCAAAGCTGCTAGAAATATTCTTACTGTTTTGAATAATTTCTCTGCTGCCTCTGGTCAGAAAATAAACTTTGACAAGTCTTCTTTGTATTTCTCTCCAAAGGTCAGTAATGTGACCAAGGTTAATATAGTTAGTATATTGGCTATACAACAGAAAGCTACCATAGGCAAGTATCTTGGCATTCACAATGTGATTTTCTGGAAAGACCCTTCAAATGCAAAGGAACTTATGCTCAAAATTTCAAAAAAGTTAGCAGGTTGGAAAAAAGGTACTCTTTCTAGAGCAGGCAGTGACTCTTATTAAATCTAATTTGTCGGGCATGCCTAATCATGTTATGTCTTGTTTTAAATGCTCTCCTAAAATTACAAATGCTATTGATAAGGAAGCTAGAATTTTTTTCTGGAATTCCAATGGGAGTCCTCCTGTGGCTTGGAGCCAAATTTGCTGCCCTAAACGTGTGGGTGGACTTGGCATTAGACCAAGTGCTTACTTTAATAATGCTGCTATTGCCAAACTTGGCTGGAAAATTATTAAGGAACCAGAAAATTGGTGGGCTCAGATTATGAGGAAAAAATATTTGAGAAAGGTTAATTTCTTTCAAGCAAAAAAGAAGCAAGCTAGCTCTTTGGCTTGGAAGGGAATCCTTGATTGCAGAGATCTTCTTACTCAAGGGTTGAGATGGACTGTTGGCAATGGAAGAAGTATCAACTTCTGGACCTTCAATTGGGTTTTCCCTTTTCCTCTAAGTAATCTTCTCAATGATAGTCAAAAAGCTAGTATTAATTGGAATGATTCTGTTGCTGATTTTATGACTAACAAGTGTTGGAATAAGCAAAAACTCTTGCAGGTACTAGATCATAGCATTGTAAACCAGATATTGGGCATTCCTATTCCTGTGTGTGATCCGGAAGATGAACTTATTTGGGGACCCTCTTCTAATGGAAATTTCTCAATCAAAAGAGCAACTTGGTTGCAAGGTAAGGATCAAAATGTTCATGCTAATGCAGATCTTTTAAGGAAAATATGGTGATTGAATATTCCACCAAAAGTAAAAATATTTAGTTGGCTTCTCTTAAGAGGCAGATTGAAAACTAAGGATAGACTTTCTAGGTTCAGCTACATCAATGATAATTCTTGTCCGCTTTGCAATAAGGATAATGAAACTGCTGATCATATTTTTGGTTGTTGTGTTTTCTCACAAGATGTCTGGAGAATTGCAGGCATTGATAACCTAGTTGACTAGAGCAATGGAATTTTGCATAATATGAGAAGCCTTTCTGGCAATAATGCCTATGATAAAGATTTATTTGCCAAACTTCTTCTGTGTTGGCAAATATGGAAAGGAAGAAATGATTGCGTTTTTAGAAACTGAACTCCCAAGTCTTTTGATACAGTTCAACTGGCTCTTCATTACTTACATTCCTACAGGAACCATAATTCGGGGCTTGTTGGATTTTCTACTCAAAACCCTTTTGCCATAATTAAATGGCATCCACCACCCCCGAATTTTTGCAAATTAAACTTTGATGGCTCTGTTAACCATATGAACTCGGCTGCTACTGGCTTTATTATCAGAGATGATAATGGTCAGTTTGTAGCTGCTGGTGTGAAAAGAGTTGGTTCCTCAAGTGTTCCAACAGTTGAAGTTGCTCCTTTAAGAGAAGGACTTCTAAAAAGCAAGAGAGAAGCACATCAAGAAGGTAAATGGTAGGAGACTCAAAGTTGGTGATTGACTGCATTATTGGCACTTGTGCTACCCCTTGGAGACTCGAGACAATGGTTCAAGACATTAAGCAAATATGTGAATGTTTTGAGAGCTGCTCTTTTCAACATGTTTTTCGAGAAGCTAACTTCCCAGCGGATGCCCTTGGAAACTTGGGTACATAAGTAACATGGATATTGACTTGGAAGGATCTTGCCCTCTTCAAATTAGAAATGCTTTATTGTTTGACCGCTTAGGGTCAGGTTGTACTCGAGGTTCTATTTTGTAATTTACTTTTCGTATCTAAAAAAAATAAAAAAATACAATTCGTACACCTTATATTCAACTCTGGGTTTTTTTTTATTATCATTAAATAAAAAATAAGAGAGATAAATCATCCTTGACATGTCATCACGAGTAAGACTGATTCTTAGTAAAGTTTCCAAAATTCTTCTATACACCATAGTATACATGCACGGTTTCAGCAACATTTATCATGTAATTTGTGTTCTTGATTTTTATAGTAAACATCTTTAGGAGTCTTCTTGATGTTATCTAATGGTGTTTGATAAAGCAAGTATTATTGTTGCAGCAACATGGCTTCTAATAAGATTTCTTAATCAATCACTACAACATAGCTTAGCAGCATGTTGTATATGAATTTGTCCTACTGTTCTCTATAAATAGTGAACAAATAGTGCCTTGAGTCCTTGAGTCCTCTATAAATACATCAATCTAAATCAACATACATGTGAGACAAAAAGAGAGAAACCCTCTCAAACTCTAGCGTAGCCGCGATCAACTTTCTCCTCTCTCATTCATCATCGCTATCATGTCCTCCATTGACACCATCACAGCATCCTTCGCCGCCTCCTTGGCTTTGGCCGACGGTGGAAAAGTGCCAGATTTGGGGAAGATAGGAGGAGGTCCTGTGAGATGTTCATCCCAATCTTTTCTTCTTGCTAAGCCACTCACACGTCGTGTTGTGGATCCAAAAGCTTTCAAGTCACACTTTGGCTGTGCTTGGGTGGTGGAATTTTCGAATTCAGGAGAGGGGTGATCTCTTCCTCGTCTCCTTCGAATCTGAGAAGGATAAAAAAAAAGTTCTAAAGGGTGGCGCATGGTGCTTTGACCACGTACCGGTTTGTCTTGAGGTGTATGATGGGATTACTCCTATGGCCGACATTCCTATGCGTCATGTGAGGATGTGGGTGATCGTCTCTTTGATCCCCCCTCGATACGAGGAGCCTGATAACCTTCGTTTGATTGATAACCTTCTTAGAGGATACTTGGATTATGATCGTACAATTCAAAAGGGAGTGATGAAGATCTTGTTTACCCATGACATCTATAAACTAGTTGTAACAGCCCGGCCCAGTCCATTGAGATATTGTCCGCTTTGGGCCCAACGACCCTCACGGTTTTGCTCTTGAGGTTTCACACCAAAACGCGTCTCAATGTAAGGTGCTAGCTCTGCACATATAAGCATAGCAACTTGTCTCCCCCGGGCGATGTGGGACGGATGCACCTACTAGCTTGCTTGCCTAGTTAGGTCATCACAATCCACCCCCCTTTAGGGCCCGACGTCCGCGTCGGCACACTTCCGGCCGGGGACAGGCTCTGATACCAAATGTAACAGCCCGACCCAGTCCATTGAGATATTGTCCGCTTTGGGCCCAACGACCCTCACGGTTTTGCTCTTGAGGTTTCACCCCAAAACGCGTCTCAATGTAAAGTGCTAGCTCTGCACATATAAGCATAACAACTTGTCTCCCCCGGGCGATGTGGGACGGATGCACCTACTAGCTTGCTTGCCTAGTCAGGTCATCACAATCCACCCCCCTTTAGGGCCCAGATTGTGATGACCTGACTAGGCAAGCAAGCTAGTAGGTGCATCCGTCCCACATCGCCCGGGGGAGACAAATGTAACAGTCTGGCCCCCATTGAGATATTGTCCGCTTTGGGCCCAACGACCCTCACGGTTTTGCTCTTGAGGTTTCACCCCAAAACGCGTCTCAATGTAAGGTGTTAGCTCTGCACATATAAGCATAGCAACTTGTCTCCCCCGGGCGATGTGGGACGGATGCACCTACTAGCTTGCTTGCCTAGTTAGGTCATCACAATCCACCCCCCTTTAGGGCCTGACGTCCGCGTCGGCACACTTCCGGCCGGGGACAAGCTTTGATACCAAATGTAACAGCCCGACCCAGTCCATTAAGATATTGTCCGCATTGGGCCCAACGACCCTCACGGTTTTGCTCTTGAGGTTTCACCTCAAAACGCGTCTCAAGAGTGGCGCAGCAGCTCTGATACCAAATGTAACAGTCTGGCCCAGTCTATTGAGATATTGTCCGCTTTGGGCCCAACGACCATCACGGTTTTGCTCTTGAGGTTTCACTCCAAAACGCGTCTCAAGAGTGGCGCATCAGCTCTGATACCAAATGTAACAGTCTGGCCCAGTCCATTGAGATATTGTCCGTTTTTGCTTCAAGCTCTCTTTGAGCCTATATGTAATCAGTAAAGGTATCTGTCTTAGTGCTTGTAAGTCTCCCTTAACATACTTTGTGGAGGATGACATTTTGATGTATGTGCCTTTTGGCCATTGATTAAGCAATATAAGTTATCATTTTCAAAAAAAAAAAAAACAAAAAACTTATATGTGAGACCCGTAAGTTTAAGGAACTAGCTTAGGAAATTACCCTTAAGTCGCACATTCCCTTTTTCTCTTAGTCTATCTAATATATTTCTTCAACTTCATTGACAAAAAGGTTAGCTTGAGTCTCTTTTATTTATTCCAAATGTCATGTTTATCTTTACTATTCAGATTTTGTTAGTCAAACACTGACATAACCAAAAGGCACCGACTTCAAAACCATGTATGTCACTTATCTCATCCCTTTTGTTCTCATTCCCTTTTCCTTCCCAACTCTTTTCTCCAGCTCGTTGTTCATTTTGCACTCATCCAAAGTTCAAAACCGGTGTCTAGCATGCCGCCATATCCCTATGTTTTACTCATGTTAGGAGGTATATGCCTTGAGTACCCTTCGCAATTTCAGTAGCTTCAATCTCTTCTATATTTTACCTCTTTGTGAATATATTCCAAACCTTTTGACTCTTATTATGACAGAACAACAGAGGATTTTGAACCCTTTTCTGATCATCCATATAGATTCCGTTTAACTTGCATTTTTTTCAAGTTTTGGCTTTGCTTCTCTATTTTGATTATGGAGATTTTCATTTGAAAATATTGAAAGGTCAATTGTTGGGGGATTTTCCTTCTTACTACTCGTTTCTTGAAAATTTCTCATATTTGCGGCTCATTGTTACAAAACAATGAATTTGGGATCCTTTACATTATTTTTTCTGTCATTGATCTTTAAGAGGTTTATTTATGCATAAATTCTATGCTTTGAACTTAATTTTCAGTTCTAAAAGGGACACGAAAAGTTCCATTCTTGACAAGCATTATCTTTATTTGCCCTTATCAATGCCTTTGATCAAAGGTTCTCTTTTGAAATAAGCCCAACATGGTAGCTCTAGTTACTGCTCAGTCTTAAGGGAAATATTAGGCTAGGACTAATGGTGAATTACTACTTTTCATATAGGATTAAAGGCTCAAGTAGAGTGAGTGAAGACTAGTTAAGTGGTACTTGCTGAAAGTTGTACATCATAATTTTCAGGCAGGGGGTCTTCATTGGTTAGTGGTTTTCGAAAAGGTTTTCATGTTTTTATGCATCAAATTGCATTGGTATTTATGTGATGACTTGAGAGTGAAAGGAGCAAAACGACTACCTTGGGTTTCAATCCCCTAAACCTCCAGAGGGGCTATACAACCTGGAGGGCGTCTAACATCCGTTGAGGTGTGGCGTCGCTCCTAGGCGGTATGACGTAAACGGTGACTCTCGCTTCTTCTTATTGGTGGTTTGTATAAGTATTTTAGCAAGTACGTAGTTGGTAATAGGACCCGTCATCATATCTTAGAAAATGGGAACCCTTGAGCTTGTGTTTCACTGAAAATTCTCATATCAAATCTTAATTGTAAACTAAACTCTCGTAGTTTGAAAGCTAGCATTATTTCCTACTGAGCATATGGACGTGAGTGATGCTCACCCCTGTTCATTTCAGGTACTGTGAAGTGGTGGCCTTGGCATTTTGCAGCTTGTCATCTTTTTTCCCTTGAGGTCCTTTTCTTTTTTGTTGTTATGATGTTCTATAAAAAATGAGCGTTTGTCTTTTATATTTTTGGTGGAAAAGTGAACTCAGCTTGTTGTAAATATGATCTCAAAAGAGTCACCTGACGCCAAAGAACACGCGCAAACAACGCGATGTTAAGTTCGACTGGCCCTCGTTCTAGTCGTTTCTATTCCTTTCTCCTTTCTCCTTTCTCTCATGAATCAATCATGATCTCATCTTCCTTATTTTCTCCTCTCTCTCTCTCTCTCTCTCTCTCTCTCTCTCTCTCGCGTCGTCCTTGTCGTTGAGACCTTCTTCGCAACTGGCCAACACAACACCCAGGCCTTTGCCGACTTCATCGATCGTATTCGACTCGACCCATCCAAACAGTCTGATAATCCTTCTTCAACGATTACGGCATCCATCCACGTCGATCTCTTGGAAATAGCGAAGAAGCTCGAGCTCTCCGACTTCAAGCAATCCGTATGTACCAGATCCTTTAATTCCTTGCTGATCGGCCTCGCAAATGGCAGAGCAACTGGAAATTGGGTATCGAAGGGAAGGCACGGCGATTATCCACCTCATCAATTACAGATCCGCGATTATCCACCTTATCAATTACCCTTCCTTACAGATCGGTGATTCCATATAATCAACCACCTGTCAACCACCTCCAGTTTTACCGGGAACGCTGCTACACCCAGCGAACCCCGTTCCGGCTACGACGACCCCAATCGCGATACGCCAGCAATCCCCAAAAGTGGTCTTCATCTTCTAGCGTTCTGGTGTATTTTTTTTTTTTTTCGTCGACGACTGTGTTCTGGTGTGTTTTGTAGGCAATTGGATGATGAGGATGTTGACTTAGTCCACATATGGTGGTTAATTGTGCTTATCTAAAGATAAAATGCTATAAAAAGTTTGACAATACAAACCCAAAATTTAATTGTTTGATATAAATAGAGTAATTATAGAAATTAAATAAATTAGTTTAGAAGCCTATCCCTAACGTACGTAGGCAACTAGCGTCCCGCGTACCCACGCCGTAAACTCGTACCCTAATGTTTCGCGTTTCAAGTTAAATCATTCGTCAATTAACATATAATCAATCACAAATGTGTATCGAGTATTGACTAATGCAAAATGCAGAGCACAATGAAGAAACAACGGTTGTGCAAATTTTGTATGAGTTTATGCAACCTGCAATTTACACTACATAACACAAACTAATCACTGGACAATTTGTAGCATTGTATATCGTCAAGTCTCAATTCATGCAACATAATGAAGAAAAAACTTTTGTATAATGACAAATCACTCAATAATAAAAGGGAAAAAAAAGATATACAACATTACTAGGCACATTACGATTCCAATGACAAAAATTCATAAAATGAAAATTCGACCGTTTGATGTGATCATTATATTGAAATATGGCTATGATATTAAATTGAACTGTATTCGGCAACGTTCGGAGCTCGATCAAAGCGGTCAAACCTAATTCATCGTCACTTATCACTGAGAAACGTTTTTACCTACCTCTCTATGACCTAGTTTGGTCGATTCTTCCACACGTTAAACTCTCACATAGATGGGATGTAACCACTCATGTAAAAATTTGGAGACGTTTACGTCCCAACGATAGGGCTCTCATATGGTATATTAAGCGTAAAAAGAGTTGACCGCTTCTATCAGGACCCAGACCTTACCCGATGTACGTGATTTTTCAACCATAGTCGTATATCATTATTCCGATCACATCTTATTTCACGATATTTTTGAAAATTTTACTTTCTTTATATAGTTGGTTCACAAAGTTGTACACTTGCATATAACCTACTAAACAAGTTACACCACATTAGTAGGCACGTTGCAATTCCAATTATTAAAATTCACAAAATAAAAATTCAACCGTTTAATGTGATCATTATAGTGAAACATGGGTATGGTATTAAATTCAACTGTATTTGGCAATGTTCGGGGCTCGATCGAAGCGGCCAACCCTAATCCATCTTCACTTATCACACGGAAACGCTCTTACCTGCCTCTCTGTGACCTAGTTTGGTTGATCATTCCACACGTTAAACTCTTACATAGATGAGACGTAACCACCCATTTAAAAATTTGGCACACGTTAAACTCTTACATAGATGAGACGTAACCACCCATTTAAAAATTTGGAGACGTTTATGTCTCGACGATAGGGCTTCCGACGTTGACCGTTTCTATCGGGACCTAAACGTTACCCGATGTACGTGATTTTTCAACCATAATCGTATTTCATTATTCTGATCACATCTTATTTCACGATATTTTGAAAATTTTGCTTTCTCTATGTAGTTGGTTCACAAAGTTGTACACTTGCATATAACCTACTAAACAAGGTATACCGCTTTAGTAGGTACGTGGCTCTTTGAAGTCATAAATATGTGAAAATAAAAATTCAACCGTCTGATATAGTAATGGTAATTAGACAGGTCTATTGAAAAAAAATCCACCTCGTTTCGAATACGTTAGGCAACCCGTCGAATTGGTCAAACTTAGTTCAGCCTCATTTTTTACACGAAACACGGTTGACTGACATCGTGCGAAACCCTATTTTTCCCTATTTTCGATCCTAAAACTCGTATATATGAGATTTAGGAATTAAAGAAATATTTTTGTTAAATTGACCATCCGGTGGTTAGGCTCATCTTAAAAACGCCTAAGCGTAACAAGGATTGACCAATTTTATCGAGAACCAAACGTTACCGGAAGCTTTTGATTTTTCAACCCTGGGCGTATTTCACTATTCCGGTCAAATCTTATTTCACAAGATTTTTAAAACTTTTGCTTCCTTGTTGTAATTTGTTTACAATGATGTACGTTTTCATGTAATAAATGACGTCGGTTTAAGATTGACTGCGTCGATCGAGAACCAAACATAATCGAAAACATGTGAATTTTTTTCTATAGCTGTATTTAAGTACGCTAATTATATCAGACGGTTGGATTTTCATTTTGTGAAATTTAGCCATTGGAATCACAACGTGTCTACTAATATGATATAACTTGTTTAATAAGTTATATGCAAGTGTACATCTTTATGAACCAACTATACGGAGGAAGCAATATTTTCAAAAATCTTGTGAAATAGGATGTGATTTGTATGATGAAATACAACTATGGTTGAAAAATCACATATTTCCGGTGACGTTTGGTCCCCGATAGAAGCGGTCAACCCTATTTACGCTTAAACTTCCCTATAAAGAGCCCTATCGCCGTGAGGTGAACGTCCCTAAATTTTACATTGGTGGTTACATCTCATCAATGTGAGAGTTTTGTGTGTGTAAGAATCAACCAAACTAAGTTATATAGGGGTAGGTAAGAGCGTTTTCGTGTAATAAGTTACGTTGGTTTAAGGTTGACCGCATCGATAAAAATTTGTCAGTCTGATATGATTGTTATAGTAAAACAGGGATATGGTATAAAATTCAACTGAATTCGGTAATGTCCGGGGCTCGATCCAAGTGATCAACCATAATCATCGTCACTTATGATTATTAGTAAATTACCATGATCCATTGAAGAATAAATCAAACCGAATTGTGTTCGATTTGTGTTAAGATTGTTTTTATTTTGAAACATATTCTATAAATTGACAAGAATCAAAATTATGTATAATGTCAATAATTATGGTAACCGATAAAAGTAAATAATGTAACTTTTTATAGAATTTACATTAAATGTAGTTTTAGTATAATGTTGTAAACTTTTATTGCATTTATTAAAAAAGATTTATTATTAAATACGAATGATTTCTCATAATAATTTCATTCCATTCGTATTTATTTTTTATGAATATTTGTTTAATTACTAAACATGGAAAAGTAGTAGAATTTTAGGGGTAATCTTTCCGCTAAAATTTCGGAGCAATTTCAAACGAAAATTTTCAAAAATTTCCATAGACGAATTCTTCTTCTACTTAAAGTTCATCATACCCCCATTCTTCCCCAAATCTAGTTCTTTCTCAAACCCCATTCTTTTCCCCGTGTGTGTGTGTGGGGGGGGGGGGGTACTTCTTCACCTCTCCTCCGCCGTCGACAACCACATCGACAGAACACCATCTCTGTCAAGCACCCAATCCTCCCTCGGCGAGCCAAGCACCCAGTCCTCCCTCACCATGCCAAGCACTCCCTCACTGTCGTCAAGAACGACCTCATCCTCTTCGACTGCTCCACAAATCTTCGACGGCTCCATCCTCAGCCCCGCCAAGCAATCTGGGCTTCGTCAACATCGATCTGAACATTTATTTTACTTTCTAAATAGCCTAATTTTTCAAATTCTTGCTTGACAGGCTAATGTGCTTATTAGTCTCATTACTGGTGGTGTAGTTCTTACTTGGCTTATTGGATCTGTGCAAACAACCAACATTGACCAAATGTGAGATTATCAATGTTGAAGGACCTTAACGGCAACTTGATCTCCATGTACTTAAATGTTTCTTTCGCATAACTTCATTTTGTTTTCCCGTGTCCCTTTGCTAATAGTTTGATGCGTTTATGCAGAGCAAACTGATTGGGCTGTAAATACTACCAACACTCCTAAAGCTCGACTTGCCAATGAAACTAATGTCAGGGGTACTATAGCCATAATCTGCCAATGAAACAGTAAACAAAGCAGCAGCAAAATGACTACCTATATGTGTAGTCAACCAACTAATTCCGAATCATCTGTGTAAAATATATGTTACATATCCATTATAAAGACTATTGTTTATCACCAAATTGATCTTCTGTCAAAAGGATGTTTTTTGATGTACAGAGGACAAGGAAGCAAAAGGGCAGCAAAGTAAGCAGTATTCATTATATTCATGATCATTATCCTATTTGTTTCTTTAGTGTTTACCTTGTATATAACTGAATTTGAATGCTTATGTACCAGAGATCAAGGGAGCAAAACAAAGTCTTAATAGAAGGAAGAATCATAATCATTTGGACCTTTTTGTTTCATGAACTCCCCAGCAATATCCATATCTATGTGTTTTTTGTAATGCTAACAGACTGAAGGGGTGGTTCTACATGTCATTGCAACCTCAACATGCACAATATTTTGTTTCCCAGATAGGCAAAACATGTAACTATTTTTTGATACAGTTTAATTCTTTGGTACATGTAACAATGTTGTCCATAGGGGGCTGCATAGGTTCTGTTTCAACACACAATTGTAACAGGTTCTTAATGTTTCGCCACCTTAATTGAATTTTTCAATACAAAAGCATTTAAGGTAAGTCAATAACCGGTATCACAAACCGCAGCAACGCGCGGGGATGTACCTTGTCTAGCATAAACAAATTGGCAGGCTGTGTCATCTACAATTTGGTTTATCAAATCAATATAATAAATAATATACATAGCTATTTCTACAGTGAACATGAGATCTGTAATATGCTGGTAAAATGTCAGGAAAGAACATCTTTCTAACTCCACCTACAATTTGGTTTATCAAATCAATAAAATAATTAAGGTATAGGGTATAGAGTTGGTGATTAGGGATTAGGGATTATGGAATTTATTTATTTTTTTAGTTAGAACGCAAGTGTTTTGTATAACTAATGCAACGTGTATTTTTTTTTAACAGGATTGTTTCATAATTTATAAATTTTCTTGAATGAACTTAGGAATTCTAATGAAAATGAAATTTTAATATTATATAAATTACTATGTTAAACAAGTTATACCCTTCAAACCGGTCAACCTTAATTCAATCTTATTTTTTACACGAAACGCGTTTTGCCGGCATCGTACAAGGCCTCATTTTTTTCGTTTTCAAACCTAAAACTCGTATATGATATTAAGGAACCTATGAAAAAATTGTTAAATTGATACTCTGATGGTTAAGCTCCTCATAGAAGCGCATAAGCGAAATTAGGGTTGACCACTTTTTATCATGAACCAAAAGTTACCGGAGTTTGTGATTTTTCAACTCTAAACGTATTTCACTATTCCGGTCATATCTTATTTCACAAGATTTCCGATAATTTTGCTTCTTCTGTAGTTGGTTCACAATGATCGATGTACACTTGTATATATCTTACTAAACAAGTTATACCGCTTTAGTAGACACGTAGTGATCCGATGTCATAAATATATGAAAATACAAATCTCACCGTCTGATGTAGTCATTGTAATTAAATAGTCAACTGAAAAAAAAATTACCTTGTTTCGAATTAATTAGGCCCCCTATCAAATCGGCCAACTTTAATCTAACGATATTTTTTACACGATACACGGTTGACCGACATCGTGCGTGATTCCATTTTTTCCCATTTTCGAAGCTAAAACTCGTACAATTGAGATTAAAGAGCCCATGATTTTTTTTGTTAAATTAACCCTCTAGTTGGTAGGCTCCCCTTAGGCGAGCCAAAACGTATTTAGAGTTGAACACTTTTCTCGGGAACCAAACGTTATCGAAAGTTTGTGATTTTTCATCCTAATATGTATTTCACTATTCCTGTCACATTTTATTTCACAAGATTTTCGAAATTTTACTTCTCACAATGATAGACACTTACATATAACCTACTAAATAAGTTATACCACTTTAGTAGGCACATGGTGATCTGAGGTCGTAAATATGTGAAAATTAAAATCTCACCGTCTGATGTAGTCATTGTAATTAAATAGTCAACTGAAAAAAATTACCTCGTTTCGGATTAGTTAGGCCCCTATCGAATCGGTCAACTTTAATCCAACTTCATTATTTACATGATACGCGGTTGACCGACATCATTCGTGATCCCATTTTTTCCCCTTTTCGAACCTAAAACTCGTACAAATGAGATTTAAGAACCCTTGAATTTTTTTTGGTTAAATTTACCCTCCAGTTGGTAGGCTCCCTTGAGAAACATTTAAGCGTATTTAGAGTTGACCGCTTTTATCGGGAATCAAACCCTATCCGTATTTCCAAGTACATAAATTGAAGTTTCACTGTTGAGAGAAAATGAGAGAATAGATAATATGTTATTAACATCACCATAATCTTAAAATAATTCATATAAGCTAAATTTCTTAATTTTTTTTTGTGTGCATACTTAGTGCATATCAGTGATACGATATAATTTACAAAGATTTTTTCGGACATATGAACTATATATTTTAATTTACGAAAGATTAGAAAATTTAAAAATTATTTAATTCTAGATAATTTATTTCACCCTATATCGCATTCCTCATATAATTCGTATTTTTCTAATGATTTAATAGATTTATTATCACTATAGAATTAAGAAAATCTCTTGAAAAATATTTATTAAATTAAGCCTTAAATTAATTATACAAATATTGGATTGAAAAGTTTTAATCACTGAAGTTAAACATTTATTTCCAAAAAAAAGATGGAGCTGGTCCAGAAATTTGGTCCCTATGCGGCTTGTTGGTTGCAAGTTCGACTGGCAGAGAAAGAAGCAAAGGAAAAAAGAGATATGGATTATGCAAAAAGGAAAATCCGAACACTTAACCTCCTACAACTCAACCACGGTCTCATCCACTAGACCACGAAATATTGCTTATGATGCCTATACAAACTGCTCTATATCTAGATTTGGTTAAATAAAAACTTCCATCATCGTCTTCTTTCTTCTTCTTCTTCACCATTGTGATCTGCATCTTCATCATTAATTCAACTTCAGAAATTCCAGATCTCGTATCGAAATTCCGATATACCGATTCCGTCGGTAACTGACTCCGGCGGTTCGGCATCGACTGCAAATTTCTGAAACCGATCAGAGATTGGTTAGTTTGGGTTGATGAGAATTAGTTTCTCTCTCCTTTCTCTCCCCCTCAGTCCCTCACTCGCCTACTAAAACACCCCAATCTGCAAACTGATTCACGCGTCAAAATGGACGGTGGAGATGCCGGGTGCGCTGTATAATTTTCGCTCAAAAGGCTCATCTTGTCTGATATAGTGCTTCCAGTTCGTTTTTGGGGTCATGTATAACCATATCTATGTTCCTTTAAACTTTTGTGTTGTGATTCCAATTGTTTACTCTTTTGGCTTAAGCATGTTTACTAACTTTGATTAATACCTTTATCAAAATGACAAAAGACCTTAAGATGTACGGCGCTGTGACGTCAAGCCTTTTTGGGGCGTTACTGAAAATGGTATTAGAGCACTGTTTTGTAAAACCTTTCTAATCTATTTCTTGCTTTCAAGGAATTCTTTTTTGTTTGTCGTCTTTGTATCTCCTTGTTAAGTTTCCAGTTTTTACCTATATTTTGGGAGTCTTCTTACTTTGCTACCAAGTTCAAAGTCCTCTAAATTGCTTCTTATTTGTCCAGCTTCTTTCGAATGATTCATTCTTTGGAGTCGTCGGTATGTAATTCTTGTTGGTCCTGTATTGAATCTCTTCTATTGTTTTCAGTTCATTGATCCTGTTGACAAGATGCCACCCTCTTCAGAATATTAGCGTGCACAATTCTCTCAAACCCAACAACACGCATCTGAACAACTTGCAGCATAAGAGGGTGAGCGTGGAAGGGAACTATCTTATCTTGATCGGTTCCTGAAAATGAAACCCCTTGAAGTTTTGGGATACATCTGAGACTGACAAAGCAGAAGCTTAGATGAAGCATATTGAAGAAGTTACGCACACTGCATGTGCCACACGAGTGAAGGGATTTTAGCAACTTGAACAACGGTTTTCAGAGAGGGGGAAGCTTCTAGTATGGACCTTATAATGAGGACCAATTGAAGATTTTTGAATAAAGGGTTGGATGATGTGCATGTTGGAATTTGAAAATATCAACTAAAACTTAAAACATTCATCTAACTTACCGACTGCATGTTGGACTTTTGAATGAACTCAGCTTGTTGTAAATATGGTCTCAAACACTCATGTCGACGTAGTTTACTGAGCTTAGTAGGTTTGCACCTGAAATGATAGCAACAGACAAGAGTAAGGCACTTAAGTTCGAACAAGGAGTCAAGGACTTATATATCCTATTAGAAAGCACATTATGGGGCAGAACCTGACTAGCTATAACGGAGACCGTATTGGTTGGGGGTAATGCACACGCAATTTACGGGGTGATGCATATAGTTGCGTGTGCATTATATAGTTGGGGTAATGCTTATAGTTGTTGGAGAATGTTGATTCCAGAGCTCAAGGAGTCATATAGCTCAAGGATGTGATGTATATAGTTGTGTGTGCATTACATAAAGGGTCAACAGAAAATAGACTCCTTGAGAATGTTAGTTCTAGAGCTCTGAAACCAATTATATGCACACGAAATTAGACTCCTTGAGCTCTGGAACCAACTATAAAATAGACTCCTTGACCGTATTGGTTGAGGGTAATGCGCACGCAACCATCATTTAAATTTTCACGGGATCCACAGCCTTCATGTGACATTGCAGGTGTTTAGCCCTTTTGCAAAGAAACACCAAGGAAGGTCCCAAATTTATTTCTGACAGAGAAGTTTATTTATGTGTTGTTACTGATTGTGTTTACATACCAGCAATATCAAGTTACGAATAGTCCTCAAACTGATCAAAAAGCAGAGGATATATTGCTATATATCCTTTCTTCAGATATTCAAGATGGATTATAACTAAGGAAAGATATTCAAGATGGACTAAAATTGCAAGTATAACAAGAAATCTGGTCTCTAAAGTTGATTTAAATAAAATACAAAATAAGGAAGTACATAATCCCATCAATTTTGGGGTACAATTCACATTTGATCAGATTCCAAAGCATGACAACACCAGTGTTCAAAGAAATTACAACAAAGTCACAGAAATCATATATCCACAAATGATCATGAGTGAACAAGCCTGCATTTTGATTCAATCATGATTTGTGCGAGTCTTCGTTCTTTGCTGAGGCTGATGTAAAAGTAACCGGACTGGCTGGATGGTCCCTCACAATCAAGCTAAGCACTTCAGGCCGTGCATAGTGTCCTACCACATCGAAATCAAACTTCGCCCTTGCTATATCTCCAAGATCTAAGAACCATTTTGGCCAGTTACAAAATCAGAGATCCATTCTTATAACAAAGAATCAAATATAAAAAATAAAAAATAATTCAAAAAATAAAAAGCTAAATCAGAGATATTATGATTTTTCACTCTTCTTTAATATTGAAAGTTAATGTAGAAATGAACAGCCATGCACTATAGTATTTGGTTATATTATAATGATCATTAAAAAAAAAAGTTATATTCACTATGTTATGGTCTCTAATGATAAAGCAATTTTGTCTGATAATATGCTATTTTTATTAGGTTCCTCTTAGGTGGTTTTATGGGATCATTCTGGGCTTAGAGCAAGTCATATATATAACTACCTAAGAAAAGACACTTGTCCTTGTAAAGCTACCTCAACTTAACTCACTACAGATTATGTTTTGCATATGACAGAGGGTCAGAGAGCCATAGGATCAGTCAGACCATATTTCTTCAAAAATCGCACTTCTAAAAGCATGAGGCCTAGATGAGACTGTTATTGTAATACTGATTTTGTGTACTGAAAACATATAGACACTCCACTATCATTAAAAAGATACTCCACTGTCATTAGAAAACATGGTTCAGTTTCCTGCTAATACTGCTTTAAGAGAAGAATCTTAGACATATAACTGCGAAGAGGTCAGATTTTAAATGCTAAATTATGGGGACTGTACAAACAACAGAGTTGACATAGAAGTTGACTTAGTTACTGCTGTTGAGCTGATATGCAGGTATATACGCATATATCCCTCTTTTCATGCTGATGGGCAAGGCTTTTAGCCTGACCAGAGCTTGCCATTTGTACCCAAGGAGTGCAAGCTTTTAGCTGCAAGAGTGAGTGCGAACTCAGGGAGGAAACTATGCAGCTAATATAATTGCTAAATATGGGCTCTCTGTGGACCGCAGATGTGTCTTTTGACTCTCCTCCTAGTTGTTCTTCAACTTTATTTTAGGGGATAATATCAGGGTACCTAGGACCAATGAGATCCTTAGTTTATTTTTATTGTTTTAGGCTTCACTCTCCATAACAGAAAAATAGAAGAAACAATAACCCAATTTGTAATATAAAATCTCTTATTTATTTTAATTTCTTCATAATACAGAAAACTGATTATCAAAAGTAGAGTATATATAAAAAAATAAAAAAAAACATGGCATACCAAGATCTGCGGTGATGAGTGCCTCCCCGTCATAATTTGGCCCAGCGAGTATAGTCCCTGACGGTGATATAATGACACTGCCTCCAGCACAGACAACAGAATCAGGAGTAAGTTCCTCTTCCGTGCCTGAAAATATATACTCTGGCGGAGGGGGATAGTCTTTCCTTCGACAGAATTGGTTAGCTGATAAGACAAAGCACCCACCTTCTAAAGCAATATGGGTCATTGATGCTTGCCATAGATCCCTAGAATCAGCTGTAGGAGCACAATATATTTCAATGCCTACAAAGCAAAAAATTATTCTACGTCAAAACAAAACAAAAAAACTGTATAAAAAATGGAACCAGGAGCACATTTATATTCAACCCACAATAGCTAGCAAGTCAGGTTCATATTAAGTGGAAACCTTAGAACTTTCAAATGGTATCCAGTCAAATTGAAAATGCCAATCAGAATGAATGCTCAGTAATGCCAAGCACATATATTGAAGGAAAGGGCATGTGGTGAACATAATGTTCTTCATCTTTAAAAAAAGTGTATCTGAGAGGTAACATACTTCTGATATCAAAGACGAACTTAAACGCTGAGTCAATCTTACAAAATAGTATTTTATCAACCACCCAGTTGCCCCAATCAACTATTAATCTAGGGTGGTATGGCACTCCATTTTTTCAGCAAAGTTTAACACTTTCACTTCATTTCTAAGTAACTGAAGGTGGAGAGCCAAAATCACAGCCCTTATTCTAAACCGGATGATATACTTCAAACTCACAGCAAGCATGGAAATTTGGAGGCCTCAAACAGGGCTATGACCCCGAAGTCCAGAAGTATAGTGAACAAGCCTTTTTAGCATCTCTTCTGTAGAAAAGCTATTCTTTACTCTTATTACACTGAATTAAATCATAATATGAATTCCAAACCTAGAAGAAAGGAGAAAGTTAAGAAAATCAGGGGAAAACTGACACATATAGCAAAAAGAGTTGATACAGTTTAATTAAGTAGAGCTTTTCATTTTCAAGCGAAATGACTAACCTTTAGCATACATTGCTGTCCTTAAAAGTGGCATTTTATTTTCCCAACAAATGGCAGCACCTATCTTTCCAATTGGAGTATCAAATACAGGAATTGTGGATCCATCTCCAAATCCCCAAATGATTCGCTCCAATGCTGTTGGCATTATTTTTCGGTGCTTTCCCAGGTAGCAACCTTGAGAATCAAAAAACAGAACAGTACAATATAGTGTATACCCTTCTTTCTCTATCACACCCATTACCAGGAAGACCTTATATTTTCCAGCCATTGATGCCAATCGGTCAACTTCAGGACCTACATTAGTTGACAGAAATTATGAATACATATTCATGCCGCTTCTTCATAAAAAGTAAATAAAAACCTAAAACCCTACAGCCTCACGGCTGGCAAGAATGTGATAATAATTGTTTTAGCACACATTTTCTTTATTCCTGATAGAGAGTAAACTTATTAGCATATTCCAGAGAATATTTGAACTCCATCTGTAAGGAGAAGACATGAAAAACTTGGAATAGGATAACCTTTTACTCAACATATCTGATCACAGAAATGGTCAAAACCCAAGGAGTAAAATGGATTACTGCACCTAACAAGGGCATATGGCTTAAGCATGTTAGTTGCACATTTTTGGGATTGTCAAAGAGTGCAGTACAGTTTCTTCATGGACAGTCTTCAGTGGAATTCATAGATTTGATAGAACTCCATACAGAATCCACACAACTTTGATAGGATACTAATAGGATTTAAAAGAACATATCACAGTTCAACCACATATTAAGCTTTTATGGTCATCTAATATTTGGGTTTATTTTTTTTCCTCTTTAGCTTCCAGAATACCCATTTATAATGTCAACGTTCACAAAGCATCAATACGCTGTTTTTTTTAATGCTATTAAAGCTTGGACAGAGAACAATCCATAAGATCTTATTTAATAGAAACTGACACATCCATGCTATGAACTTATGATATATGAAGCTCTCATCTACTTTAATTTCAACAAGAGAATATGCAACCACGAAGAGTAGTGAAATGAGAAATTTTGTTGCAGGGTATGTTGATTCTGACTTTGCTGGAGATTTGGATAAGAGCAGGTCTACTGCAGGATATTTGTTCACCATGGCACAAGGACCGATTAGCTGGAGATCTACTTTGCTAGCAACTATTGCCTTATCCACTACAGAGGCAGAATATATGGCAGCTACTGAAGCTGTAAAAGAAGCCTTGTGGTTGCATGGACTCGTTACTGAATTGGGCATAGATCAAAATCAGGTGGAGCTTCACTGCAATAGTCAAAGTGCTATATGTTTAGCTAAACATCAGGTTTTTCATGGAGAGGTTATTGTGTTTCTCTGTCTCTCTATTATGCAGTATTTATTAAAGGCTGCTTAGAAATAGGAGAGTAGAGGTTGTAACTGTGGCAGTTTACACGAGAAAGAATAAGAGCATATGTTGCAGTCACCTCAAGTTTAAACATGCATTCCAATACAGCATTCAATTAATCCGAAAATTCGAAAAACAAAAACACAAAGTAGTATTACCAGGTACATCAATGGCAGCGGCATGATACTTTCGGAACTCTTCTTTCCCCTTAGCGGTTCTGTTCCCAATGGCAACCCCGAAATTGGAGCCACGAGGATACCCTCCCACAAATGCTTCAGGAAACACAACCAGCTGCGATCCATACCCAGCTGCTTCCGCCAGCAATCTGTCAGCCTTATCTGCACATACAACAAACATAGCTCAATCAAGACAAAGATGGTAAAATGTTGATGGGAAAGGGGATGAGGCGGTGGAGAGGGACCTAGAGTGGCGGGAGTGTCGTAGAAGATGGTGGAGGCTTGGACGACGGTGGCGCGGACGGTGGGGGAGGATGAGTCGTCGCCCATGTCAACTTCGGCGAAGACTGGAGTCTCCTTGACTGGTGCTACAGCCATGTTTTTGTAGTTTGATGTTTTGGTCTCTTCTCGCTCTCACTTCACCACCATTCAGTTTTAGAGGTTGGAATGTTTCATACGTTTTTACTTGGGTACTGCCAAGCTTTGGTTTCTCTTCCCATTTTTTATTATTTTTTTATGAACAAGGGGAAGAAGAGTACCAGGCGTTTCTAGAGCTTCCATTCCAATGTCAGGTAGTCTTTAGTGAGTCAATGACGTTCAACGAAACGAAGGAATTAAAAATAAGTGCAATGACAATTACGCCCTTTACACTACCAAATTTGTGTTTTTCTTGCCTTTTTTTGTTTTGATGACAACAGAACAATAGGATTCCTATCTACATTATACTGATCTAGCAAAATTTAGTTTAATAAAGGTAGATTTAGAGGCTGCCACTTGATGTGGGAATACTTAGGCACCTTCAACGTAACAAGCCTTAAATTAGCTTGATAGCAGTTAGTTCCCACTACCGCAGCCCCAAGCAAAGTCTTCGACAAGAAGGGAACCACTTGCGGAAAAACCAACTTATTTCTTGCATATCAAATTGAGCAACAAATAAGGAACACATGAGCAAAACATCTTGAGAATTCTGCATACTCTACCTAAATTTTGCAATCAAGCTAGAAAAGAGTTAGTACAATTAAAAGAATGTGCACAATGAGATGTTTCTCTTGCTCTTTTCAGTTTTTTGTTTATCATAATAGGGTAACAAGCAAAGGTGTATATGTTTTTGTCTCCCAAATCTAAATTATAGGCAGGAAAAAGAGGAAAGAGGAAAGATTGCAGCGGATATATAGAAATCAAAGTATCACCTATAAAATTAGCCTTGTTAAAGACATGGTTAAACGAAGTGTTTTTAAATATTTTAGCAATTAAACGCTTTAATATCACAAATAAAGGATGTAAGACGCCAATATGAAACTTCCTTATGCCTTTTGATTTATGGGTACACTTTTTCAAGGTGCGGTAGTATATTGTTTACAAAATTATCCACAGATACACATTCATCCCATTATGTTTTTGTATCCACTAATAATCCACAGATACACATTCATCCCACAGATACACAAAATTATCCACTAATAATCCTTGTTTTTGTATCTCCCATGAGATTAGCCATTTTCCTATCCCTATGTTTTTGTTTACAATTTTTTTATTTATTTTTTATAAATAATAAAGGGTTACCATTGCACACTTTTTCAAAACATGTCGCTTCGGTTTGTTCTACTTGAGGTTAGTTTTTCAAAACATGACACTTTGCTTTGTGCTACACGAGGTTAGTGTATGCCTTTTAAGCTTTCCTCGTTTGGTGGTGTCTCACTCCATCGGTTGTGCAGGCTTTGTTACCAAACAATTTATTGAAGGATACGGAGACTATGGTTGTTATCTTGTAGTTAAAGTTCGCATGGCTGTGATTGTGTTTCTACTGTTACAGTCATTGTAAAGCATGTGCTGTGCATATGACTTTACCTTCTACTATAACAGCATGGTTGTGATCAAGTCTTTTGCTCCATACTTTATGTGCTTATACAAGTATGGAGCTGTGTACTTGATATAATTAGTTTTAGTTTTCTTTACTTCTCTTTCTTGTATAAATACCCTCACATATAAAGCATTCATACTCAATACATTGAGAAGAAAATTGTTCCATCTGTTTAAGTTTTTCTTTATGGTATCAGAGCAGGAACTTTAGTGTCTTGTTTCAGTTTATCTTTCTCTTCTTTCATTGTGAGATTTTGTAATGTTGTCTTCCTTTAAATGACTGAAGGAAGTTCAACATCTGAGATTAATCCTTTTTCTAAAAATAGAACCAGTTCAACCATGTCTGGTATTTCTAAGGTTGAGGGAAATCCCAACCGACGGTTATGTTCAGTTTTACTTACTGAATATAACTACCTCTCTTGGTCTAGAGCTGTCACTTTAGCTCTTGGAGGAAAGTCTAAGCTTGGCTTTGTCAATGGTGTTATACCAATGCCAGAAATCAACTCAGCCACTTATGATGCTTGTTTGTGTAAAGATCAGCTTGTCATGTCTTGGCTCCTCAATTCTATGGAGCCTAAGATTGCTGAGATTTTCAACTATTCAGAGTCTTCCATGCATCTTTGGAAAAATGTTAATGAGATGTATGGAAATCAAAATAACTCTGCTCGAGTCTTTCAGCTCCAGAAAGACATTGCTAGTCTTCAACAGGAAGAGAAGTCATTTGTTCAATTTCTTGGGAGTTTGACAACCATATGGAATGAGTTAGATATTTATCGACCCCATACTAGAGATATCACTATTTTATCTAAGAGAGCAGAAGAAGACAAGATATTTCAATTGCTTGCCAATTTGAGTGCTGATTATGAAGATTTGAGAAGTCATATTCTCATGAATCCAGACCTGCCTTCTTTCAAGAGTGTGTGTGCCACAGTTCAGAGAGAAGAACTTCGAAGGAAAGTGATGAAGTTGGAGGTCACAACCAATCTTGCAGACTCAAGAGCTTATGCCTCAAACCACAAATCTCAAGAGGAAAGAGCTTACAAAGGAAAGCGCCCAGATCTGAAGTGCAGTCACTGCAGCAGCATTGGATGCAGTGGTATAGGTCACACAAGAGAAAGGTGTTGGATTCTTCATTCAGAATTGAAGCTAAATTTTCAAAGAGATAACAAAAGCACACTGCAAAGCTGGAGCAGCAATCCTCACAAAGCAAACCTGGCTGCTACTGCTAATGCTTCATCATTTGATCGTTTTTTGGACTTCACTGCTAATCCAGCTGCATTAATCAATGAATTTGCAGTATATCTACAACAAAAGCAGGTGAAGAATGAGGCAGAAATTGGAGCACACAATCACACTGCATTACTTGGAAAGTTTGCAGGTTTTCTAGTTAAAGTTGAGAATGTGCATGATAGTGATATTCCAGGTATCTTGAAAGCTTTTAAAACTGCACTTGATGTGAACTTTGAGCATGATTATTGGATTATAGATTCTGGAGCCACAGATCACATGTCAAATCATATAAAACACTTGCGTGATTTTGAGAAAGTATCATCTTATGTGTTTGTAGCTAATGGCAAGGGTGCTACTGTGTTAGGAAAAGGGAAAATAATTTTTTTTCCGAATCACATCAAGTCTGATGCCTTATATATCCCTTCCTTTCCTTTCCAATTGTTATTTGTGGGAAAAATCACAAAAAGTCTGAATTGTCTAGCCATATTCTCTCCTTACAATGTAATATTTCAGGATATCACCACCAAGAAGAAGATTGGTGAAGGGTTCTTCCTGGATGGCCTTTATTACCTTTCAAAGAAGTCCAAGGCTATTCAAGTTAGTTCTAGTAGTGTTCCAGATCACCATCTTTGGCATCAACGTTTAGCTCACCCCTAAGAAAAAGTGTTGTCCATTTTGTTTCCAACTCTGAGCCATGATAACAAGCAATGTGAAGTGTGTCATCTCTCCAAATTCTCCAAATTACCTTTCCCTTCCTCTGTGTCTAGAGCTAGTAATCCATTTAGAATCATACATTCAGATATTTGGGGTCCTATTCTAGAATCCTTTAATGGATATCGATATTTTGTAACTTTTGTGGATGATTTTACAAGGATTACATGGTTGTATCTTTTGAAACACAAGAGTGACATTTTTGATGTGTTTAAAATGTTTTACAACCTTGTTAGCATTCAATATTCTTCCAAAATCCAAATTTTGCGATCTGATAATGGCTCTGAATATATTTCTCATAAAATGTCTCATTTTTTGAACTCTAATGGAATTGTACATCAAACAAGTTATGTTAGCACACCACAACAAAATGGAATTGTAGAACAGAAAAATAAAGACTTGCTTGAGAAAACCAGAGCCATAATGTTTCATGCTTATGTGCCTAAGAAATTTTGGTCGCAAGCTATTCTTACTACAACCTATCTCATTAATAGACTCCCAAGTAGAGTCTTGAACTCAAAGTCACCTTATGAAGTTCTAAAGGGCAGGAAGATTGAGTTATCACATTTGAGAGTTTTTGGCTGTGTGTGTTACGTTCATATTCAAGCTATTCATCGAGGTAAGTTGGATCCTAGAGCTGAAAAGTGTGTCTTCTTGGGGTACTCTACCACTCAAAAAGGGTACAAATGTTACAGTCCAAACACCAGAAAAATCATTGTCTCAAGAGATGTTAGATTTGATGAATTTGTTTCTTATTTTTCAAAGAAACTTGATTATAATGGTCAGGGGGAGTGTTTTCAAGATCTATTTCCCTTACCTAATGTTTCTATTATATTGAAGGGAGTTTAACTCCTAATGTATCTATGCCTACCTCAGATCAAGGCTCTCATGATAATCTCTTGAATCATGAGGTTGATAATGAACCTCATGAACTAGAAGAATCTCCATTGGTGGATCCAGCTGCTCAAGATGATCATATTTCTTCAGTTCATTCTAGAAGATATCCAGCTAGAGAGCGAAATCCTCCGGATAGACTAGGTGACTTTGTTGTTTACAAGGTTAAGTATCCCATGACAGATTTTATCAACTATAAAAAGCTGTCATCCTTACATTTTGCTTACTTGAGTGCTATTGATAATGTTAATGAGCCTCAAGATTTTTATAAAGCTAATCAACACGAAGTGTGGAAGCAGGCTATGAAAGAAGAGTTGCATGCTCTTGATGAAAATAAAACTTGGAGTGTTGTCAAACTTCCAAAAGGAAAAAAAGCAGTGGGAAGTAAGTGGATTTATAAAACCAAGTTCCATTCTAATGGAACTATAGAAAGGCACAAAGCTCGGTTGGTTGCTAGGGGATTCACACAAACCTATGAGGTGGATTACAAGGAAACTTTTACACCAGTTGCAAAAATGAACATAGTGAGGGTACTATTATCTGTTGTTGTAAATCAATCTTGGCCTCTACATCAAATGGATGTAAAGAATGTGTTTCTGCATGTGGAGCTTCAAGAGGAAGAGTACATGAAGCTTCCCCTTGGTCATCCTCAAGCAAATGATCCAGACATGGTCTACAAGCTGCACAAGGCAATTTATGGCCGAAAGAAGTCACCTCGAGCCTGGTATGCAAAATTAAGCTCAGTTCTTGAAGAAGTTGGTTTTTGCAGAAGCAATGCCGATTCTTCTCTCTTTGTTCGAAATGGAACTCATAGAAAGCTGGTTGTTCTTATCTATGTTGATGACTTAATAATCACTGGTGATCATATAGATGAGATCAAGTCTCTTAAGCAATCTCTCCAAACCAAGTTTGCTATGAAGGATCTTGGCTCTCTAAAATATTATCTTGGCATTGAAATGGCTGCTTCTCAAAAAGGTCTCTTCTTGAATCAAAGAAAGTATGTGCTGGATTTGTTGGAAGAAGCAAAAGTCATAGAGTGCAAACTAGCTCGCACTCCTCTTAACAGTAAGCTTCAATTAGATACTAAGGTAGAATCTCTTGAAAGCTTGAGTTACTACCAAATGTTAGTTGGAAAACTCATTTATCTCACAATTACTAGACCTGATATCTCTTACGCAGTGAGCATTGTCAGTCAATTTATGCATGCTCCTACAGTTGATCACTTGAACATTGTCAAGTGCATCCTTAGATATCTCAAAGGTTCTGCTGGAAGGGGTATTTTGCTCAAGAAAAATGGTCACACAGATATAATAGGGTATGCAGATGCAGACCGGGCTGATATTAATGCTCTTGATAGAAAAAGCACCACAAGTTTCTGTATTTTTGTGGGTGGCAATCTTGTCACTTGGAGGAGTAAAAAGCAAAGTGTTGTTGCTAGATCCAGCGTAGAGGCTGAATATCGATGTAACAGTCCGGCCCAGTCCATTGAGATATTGTCCGCTTTAGGCCCAACGACCCTCACGGTTTTGCTCTTGAGGTTTCACCCCAAAATGCGTCTCAATGTAAGGTGATAGCTCTGCACATATAAGCATAGCAACTTGTCTCCCCCGGGTGATGTGGGACGGATGCACCTACTAGCTTGCTTGCCTAGTCAGGTCATCACAATCCATCCTCCTTAGGGTCCGACGTCCGCGTCGGCACACTTCTGGCCGGGGACAGGCTCTGATACCAAATGTAACAGTCCCGGTTCTTAAGTTATTTTACGGTTATTTACTTTGGTAATATTTTAGTCTTTTACCGTTTTAAGTAACCGTTTAATATTTAAGACTCCAAAAGTTGACTTTTGCTTCTATATGGAATTTGGGAAAACTTTCTTCATGAAAGTCGTAGAGGATGTTATTACGAGTTCGTAGACATGCTATGCGTTAAAATCGGAGTTAGCATGGAAAAGTTATTAATTAAAAATGTAAGTTTTATTGGGGTGTTAAATTTTGGAGTTGGGTTATGTTTATTTAGTTGGACCGGGCCATTGTTTTGGTCAAAGCCCAAAACTCTCTCTCTCTCTCTCTCTCTCTCTCTCTCTCCCCGCAGCTCTCCCGATTCCTTCTCCCGCTGCCGAAACTTTCCGGCCACCGTCCGGCCTCCCCAGACCGCTGCGCCGGTCCCGTTCGACCCACCATCCTCTCCTTTTCATTTCTGGGTAGGTGACCGAGCCCCTAGCGCCGCCGAGAAGCCGCAACCGAGCCCGGAACTTCCCGTCGCCGAAACTTTCTCCTCCGGCCACCATAGCCGGAGCTGCTAGGCTCAAAAGGAAGCCCTCCTCCCGTACGTTCATCCCTCCAAAGGACTTCCTCCTTCTTGAGCTAGGTAAGGAGAAATCGGTAAAGGAAATTCTAGGGCGTATTGGATGTTTTCGTTCGATTGGCATAGTTAGGCTTGGAATTGGTGTTTGTGCTAGTTAGGAAAGTTGTAGAGGAGATTGAGAGGAAGATGCTGTTAAAATTTGGTAGCTATTGGAGGTCGCCGGAGTCGGCCGCCGCTGTTTTGGGAAATTTTATGGTTTTTGATGTGGAATATTAAGGGGATGTTTATAATGTGAGTTTTGGAATTTTTGGAGGAATTTTGAATAGGTTTAGGATATATCGAAGTTTGGTATTTTGGCAGTTAATTTGGATAGAATCCGGCCGTTAGATTATTGTTGTATCGGCCGTAGAAAGTGAATTTAAGGCCGCCAGTATTTGTGGTGAAGTTTGGACGATATCAATTTTAAGATTTGCAAAGTTGGGCAAGGATGAGAGTAGATAAGGCTACATTTAATTTTGCCTATTTTTATATAAGCGTTGGTATATAGTTGAGGATTTAATTATGTTCTTGGATCAGGATGTGAGGAAGCTTTAGCAGAAGAGGTTTCAGACCGACTTCAGGCTTAGGCCTAATTTGTGAGTGGACTTTTGATTTAAATAATGTGCATGCAATTGTTTATTTGGTTGGACCATTGGACGTCATTTTATTTGACGGTTTTACTCATTGTGGTAAGTTACTGAAAATGAGATTTTCTGTAAATTATAATATATTTATGAGGAGTGTATGTATATAAATGCTAGCTAGCGATATGTGTTTGTCCACCTTAATGACATAGTATATAACTGCATTATGGTGTGACGTGAACGTTGGACGCAAGCGTAGTAGCCTTATATGAGTGTTTAATTCATATAAGGGGTATGTGCACATATTTATACACCCATCTGTCCACCTTAATGGCGTAGTGTATCACCGCATTAAGACGTGACGTGAGCTTTGGACGCGAGCGTAGTAGCCCTATATAGATTATTATTAATTTATATAGGGAGTATGGGTGAGTGTAAATACATACATATATATATTTTAGCCTGAGAGGCTGTATTTTGATATATAGTTTTGAGCTGTAGAGGCTCGATATTTATAACGATAAAAGAATTATCGTTGAGACATGCATTCGTTTTCTTTGAATTAAAATTGGGAAAGCATAAATGTTAATAATATTTTCTTTATTTATTTTTGTCCACTCACTCTAATTATTGCGAATGTTTTTCCCCTGGGCTCTTCGTTTTAAAAATGCCCAGTCTGCAGAGTTCGGGTTAGTACGAGTAGGAGACGATGAGGCATAGTTACCCATTTCTCAGCCACCTTTCACCAGTAGGTTACCTGTTTAACCTACTAGGGTATTTTCCTGCTCCTCTAGTGTATAGTAGCTCTGAATACTTTGTGGGGTTTATTGTATAGTTTTTTTCTTTGTGGTTGTGTAGTTTATAAGATTATAACATAACCACCTTATATGAGTGTTTAATTCATATAAGGGGTATGGGCACATATTTATACACCCGTCTGTCCACCTTAATGACGTAGTGTATCACCGCATTAAGGCGTGACGTGAGGGTTGGACGCGAGCGTAGTAGCCCTATATAGATTATTATTAATTTATATAGGGAGTATGGGCGAGTGTAAATACATACATATATATATTTTAGCCTGAGAGACTGTATTTTGTTAAGTTTTGGAGACTAGTCAGATACTTGACAGTTTTTGAGCTGTCGCACGCAGCATAATTTTTATGGAAATTAAATTGGGAAATCATAAATGTTAATAAATATTTTCTTTATTTTATTTTTGTCCACTCACTCTAATTATTGTGAATGTTTTTCCCCTGGGCTCTTCGTTGGCGAGTCGTTCAACCCTACAGTCCTTACCGTTTCAGCCGACAGTTTGGCTATGTTCAAGATGTTCCAGGAAGCTTTCAAAAAGACATTCGGACTGGCGCATTATCCTTGATGTACTGGTATTGGGAAAGTTTTACTAAACGTGAGACAGGGAGCACAGTGACGTTGCCGCCTGAGAGCGCTCTAATAGAGTACATGGTGACTCGTGATTATGTTGAATGGTGGTCCAAAGTATATCGTTATATGCCCAAGATGACCGCAGCAACAATACCTGTTGTTGGGTCACAGCACGGGCCTTTGAAAGCGAAAGAAGACAAGATCGCCGCTCGCGTGGTACCGCCTCGTCAGAAAGTGGTTCCTCGCGAGGTACCGTCTCGCCAGAAAGTGGTTCCTCACGAGGTACCGTCTCGCCAGAAAGTGGTTCCCCGCGAGATTGAACTTGACAATGACCCTCGTGCATCCATCAAGGCGTTGCCCCCAAATAATAGCTCTCCGAATGAACCGCACCAAGCTTTAGAAGGTCATGGGGACTCATCTGATCATCATCTCGCCCGGAGTTACCTTAAGTTGAAGGGGACCAACACTCAAGCAAAAAGGCTTAGTGGAAGTAGCAATAGTTCTAAGGACGTGAACTTCAAGCGTCGAAGGATCGAACCCGACCTTGGCTCTGTTTATTTTAATCCCAACGATGAATTTCTCCTCAATAGCAATTTTCTTGGCGAAATTTCGGGTCCCTCACAACAAACACCAAATTATGTTGAGGTACGTTCGCCATCATCACCATGCATCTCTTTTTGACATTATATGCATGATTTGGACTCATTTTTTTTACCTTCTTGTTTTCAGTTAGAAGGACTCCCACTTTTCGAAGACGAAGCTTGTTCGAAAGAGGTTCGCGTTCTTTCAACAGAACCCATGAAGACCGATTCTTTTCACGAAGACGATGCATGCAAACAAAATGAATCGCAACAAGTTAATCGTGAAGATATTTCGGTGAATCCTCCGAGGCTTTTAAACAATATGGTATTCTCCGAAGTCACCCGTGGTGAAGCTGATGTTATGGACACCAACCAGGGGCTCCGAAAGATTCGTATGCAGGCCGCCACTCTAATTTGTGAACAAATTGAAGGCGTCATTACAAAGCACTCGTCAAGAACCATTCTTTCTAAAAAGAGAGACCTTGACGAAATGGTGGCCGAACTTCAGTGTTATGGGTTTGATCCTTCACTAGTAAAAGACAAGGTAGAAAGCTTGATGACCTGTGCTACACAATACAACGCGACAAGGCTTGTATGCATGCATAAAGCTACTCCAGGCACATGTGATCAACGTTTGCCTCATATGGAGGCTGAAATCGCAAAGTCGATCGAACTTCGTCAAACTGACTTTGGTCAATGTCAAACTATGATTGCGTCCTTGGATAACTTGAAGGAAGAGCAACAGAAGTTAGAGCAGAAAATAGCCTCTACTTCATGACAAAAGGCTTGCCGATTTAGAGAAGCAAAAAGTCCAAATCAAGGAGACTCCAGAGTTGACTGCTGAAGAACTTGAGGAAGCAGAGGTTCCGAGATGATTTTGAAAAGCAACGCAACAGCTTTAAAGGCCTATATTGGACATGAAGGGCCCATCACCGTTTAGTAACTTATGATTTACTCTTCTTTTTTTTTTTTTTTTTTGCGCATGTAATAAGTCATTTTGACAACAGAAGTCATTATGCAATAAAGAGAGATTTTTTTTGATGTGACTGAACTCAAGAATATAATTCTTAAGCTGCCTACGTATCATTCCGAAGAAAGAATCAAGTCATCACGTAGTTCAAGGATGAGGATTTAGAACTCTTTTGTTTTTTGTTTTTTTTTTGAAGTACCTTGTGCAGTTTAGGCTAATGCAGGCTAGGAGCATTTTACACTTGTTTCAGGTATAATATTTCTTCAAGAACTTGTCGTTGATTGGGCCAATTCTCAAGCCGTCTTCAGCCACGATTTTGTAGGCTCCGTTGGTGTAGACTTCGCTGACGACATAAGGACCATCCCACTTTGATTTGAACTTGGGACCGGTCTTATGTGTCATGATGATGGGTCTGCGTACAGCAAGGACCAAGTCGCCAATTTGAAAGGATCGAGGCCGAACCCCTTTGTTGAAGGCACGCGACATCCGGGCTTGGTAGCATTCTAAATGTTGTTGCGCATCGAGCCTCTTCTCGTCCAAGGCTTCCAATTCTTGAAGTCGTACCTTGATATTTTCTTCATTCGTGAGGCCTTCTTGCAAAGCAATCCTCAATGAGGGAATTTGTTTCTCTAATGGCAAGACGGCTTCAACACCGTACACCAGAGAATAAGGTGTGGCGTTTGTGGCAGTTCGATATGTCGTTCTATATGCCCACAATGTTTCGCCCATCTTCTCATGCCAGTCTCTTTGTGACTTGCTGACGGTCTTCTTCAAGATGTTGCAGAGCGTCTTATTAAATGCCTCCGCCAAACCATTAGCTGGTGCATTGTACATTGACGAAAAATGTAGCTTGAAGTGATACTTCTCGCTAAGTTTTTGCGTAGCGCTATTTGAGAAGTACTTGGCGATATCTGTGATGATGCAACGTGGTACACCATATCGTTGGATGATGCATGTCTTGATAAAGTCCACAACAGTTTCTTTCTTTATCTCTTTAAGCGGTACCGCCTCTGACCACTTTGAGAAGGAATCCGTGCCTGCCAAAATGTACATGTGGCCTCCAAAAGATTTCGGATTTATGGGTCCCACACCATCTATCCCCCAAACATCAAACGGGTGTGAAGCGATTGTAGGATGCAATAGCTCAGGCGGTTGATGGATGAAGTTCGCGTGGAATTGACAAGCTTGACATCTCTGTGCGTACTCCATGCAATCCTTGACCATTGTGGGCCAGTAGTAACTCATTCGCCTTACTTGAAAATGCAATTTATGACCTGATTGATGAGCTCCACATACTCCAGAATGAACCTCTTCCATGGCTTTGGACGCCTCTGCTTTTCCCAAACGCCTAAGGAGTAACCCGTCAAATGATCGTCGATAAAGAGTCTCCTTGTAGTAGAAAAAGCGCGGGGCTCTTTGTTTGATATCCGTTCGCTGTTTTAGATCGTCAGGTAATTTGTTATGCTTAATGTAGTCGATCAAAGGATGCCTCCAATCTTCGACGTCAATAACATTGACGGAGACTACATTGGAATTTTCGCACAATGGTACAATTTCTGTTGATACAACCCATCGTTGGCAAATTGAAAGGTCCACAATTTCATCATTTGATAATGCCAAAGTCGCTGCTAGGTTGGCCAAGGCGTCCGCCATTTGATTTTCTTTCCTTGGCACATGTTCTAGTGTAACAACATCGAAACCCTTCAAGAGTTGTGTAGCGAGGCGGAAATAAGGAACCAAATCATCTTTCTTGACTTCATAATTAGTTAGTAGTTGATCAATTACTAACTTCGAATCCCCATACACTTCTAGATTTGCAATTTTTATTTCTAAGGCTGTTTGCAACCCCATAATGAGAGCTTGGTGTTCCGCAACATTGTTAGAACACAATTGACCGAGAGTGAAGGCACATGGCAATATTTGCTTTTGTGGGGTGACAAAGACAACGCCGGCCCCTGCTCCATCTACTCTTGAAGATCCATCAAAGAACATCTTCTAAGTGGGGAGAACCTCTGCAAGAAAGACTTCTTCATCTGGCAAGTCATCTGAAATTTCCCAATCGGCAGGGATTGGGTGATCCGCTAGAAAGTCGGCCACAACTTGGCCTTTGACCGCCTTGGCAGGTACATAGACGATGTCGTGTTGATTGAGGAGCAGAGCCCATTTTGCCATTCGTCCTGATAGGACTGGTTTAGACATGACAAACTTGACTGGGTCAGCTCGAGCTACTAAATGAACTGTATAAGCTTGCATATAATGCCTAAACTTTTGGATGGCGAAGATGAGAGCGAGACATGTCTTCTCTATTGGCGAATAATTTAATTATGCTCCTGTGAGAGTTCGACTTAAATAATACAAGGCCAATCTCCCTTTTTTCCTCATTTCCTTGGGCTAGGAGCTCTCCAAGTGATCTTTCTTGAGCTGCAATCTAAAGGGTAAGAGGTTTCCTGGGAATGGGTGCACCCAACACTGGAGAATTAGCTAAGTACTTTTTAATGCTTTCGAAAGCATTGTGACATGCTTCATCCCACACAAAAGGCACATTTTTCTTCATGAGTCGACTAAAAGGTTGACATCGACCCGCGAGGTTTGAGATGAACCGTCTAATAAACGCAAGTTTTCCTTGGAGGCTTCTCAATTCTTTTAAATTCGTTGGCTCTGGCATTTCTTGAATGGCATTAATCTTCGATTGATCTACTTCAATACCCCGATGCTTCACAATGAATCCAAGGAACTTGCCTGAACTCACACCGAAAGCACACTTTAATGGGTTCATTTTGAGTTGGTACTTGCGTAACCTATCGAACACTCTTCGTAAGTCCTGCAAGTGATCACTTCTTTTTCTTGACTTGATAACTAAATCATCAACATAGCATTCGACGTACTTGTGAAGCATGTCTCCAAAGATTTTCTGCACGGCGCGTTGGTACGTTGCACCAGCATTGTTTAATCCAAATGGCATGACTTTGTAACAATAAATGCCTTTGGGAGTGCGAAATGCAGTTAACTCTTCGTCTTCTAACACCATCCTTATTTGATTGTAGCCAGACGATCTATCCATGAAAGACAAAGCTTCATGACCTGTGGTTGCATCCACCATGAGTTCGATGATAGGTAAAGGGAAATCGTCTTTCGGACACGCATCATTCAAGTCGCGAAAGTCTACGCACACACGCATTTGTCCATTCTTCTTTTCCACTGGAACAATGTTCGCGATCCACTTGGGATATTGGACCTCTCTAATGAAGCCTGTAGCGATCAACTTGTCAACCTCCTCTTCAATTTGGGTTTGTACCTCTGTTCGAAAACGTCGTGTCAGCTGTTTGATGGGTCGAGCCTCCGGTTTAATAGCTGATCGATGAACTACTACTTTAGGGTCAAGACCGGGCATTTCTTTGTAAGTCCAAGCGAAAACATCCTTGTATTCGAGCAATAAGCCATGGTACCCCTTCTCTTCTTGAGGACTTAGTGATGCGCTCACAAATAGTGGTCTTGGGTTTTCTTCTGTCCCCAGATTGAGTTTCTTAAGTTCATCAATCGTAGCTTTCACTCCATCCTCAAGTTCTGGAGGAGCTGCCTCTACTACATATTCGGTGCCCTCATGGTCATCCTCTTCATAGGCTTCCACTTCTGCCACTGTGATGTGATAAGCACATTGAATAGTATCATTCTCACCATCGTCTTCCTTATTAGTGAGTATGATGGTATGTTACTTCACCTTAAGCTGGTCAGTCGAATTCACTTCCAACACACAACGCCTTTTCATGCGTGATGGGATGAGACTTCGGATTTCTTTATTTTCCGATTGGCCAGCTTCTTCCTTTCTTTTGCCTCTTTGTAATTCTTTAGGGGTTTGGATCCTCTCAAGTGCTAACTTTCGAGGAGTTGGCTCCTCCTGTTTGCTTTCTTCATTTGATGATGACAACCTTTTGAACACAGAGGTTTGCGTAGCTGCGGTGTCAAGACGATTGAAGACTGAGCTTTGACTTGTTGATCCATCAACATGCTCAAACACTGATACTCTGCTTGTTGATTCAGTAGTAGTACCTTGAAAACTTGGGCAGATGCGATCGAACACTGAAGCGCGAAAGACGGATTGGGTTTGTGGAATTTCATCTTCTACTTCTTCAATGCTTATGTACTGCATGCTTGCCTTCTTTGCTTTTCTTCTGCCTGAGATTTTGATTGGCTTGCTTGGGACAAAACCAAGACCCGTCTTAGCCGAATCATTTGTTTTTCCCTGTTCTCTTAACTTCTTTTGAAACTCATTGAGCTCATGTGCTTTCTTACTGACAACTTGATCATCCTCTTTACTTGGTGAACCAAAGGTGAATCCAGCCTTTGCCAACAATTTCTAAGCATTGGGGTCAAACCCTTCATTTGTTCTCTTCTCGGGTAAAGGCCCATGCTTTACCCTTCCTTGGATTGGTTTGACAAATCCTTTCAATGTTTGCTCGATAGGAGTTTGGTCATTCAGCTTCGTCAGTGGCAATATCGACGCTTCCTTCAATAATTTTATGTCTTCTTCACTCAACCTCCGAGGACTTACTTGCCGCTTTGCTCCCACAAATGGAGACTCTCCTTCCTTGCGCTTGGACTTTGGCACATATCGAAGAACTGGGACAACTGGGTTCACAGTTTCAGATGGAGACTTATATGACTCTTCATTTCCCTTGCCCTTTACTTCAACTTCTTCCATTGTCCCCACCGTAGCCTTCCCTATTGAGGGTACTTTGACCGGAAGAACTTCTAGTACTGATTCCTCGTCTGCATAGAATTTGGAATCTGCGAAGTAAGACTTAGCTTCGGTGAATGGCTTGGTATCACCTACAACTGTTTTCACACCTCCGCGGTAGAACTTGAAGCAATGATGTAGAGTTGAAGGTACGACACCATTTTCATGAATCCATGGTCGCCCCAACAATATGTTGTATGAAGTCTTTGCATTGATCACGTGGAACAAAGTGTCTGACTTCAATTCGCCAATAACCATGTCTAGCCGAATCATGCCTATCGCTCTTTGCCCTCCTTGGTTAAAACCCTGGATCATGAGACGACTTTTAGATAACTCGTCGATATTGATGACAAGTCGAGACATTGTTGATTTTGGCATAATGTTCACAGCAGACCCTCCATCTATAAGCATGCGATTTAATTTTTGCTCTCGCATGTAACCCGTCACAAAAAGAGGTCGATTGTGCGGCTTTGATCCCAATTGTAAATCTTCATCCGTGAAGTGAATGGCGTCACAACATGCTACGCATGTCGCACATTCATTGATGTTCGAAGAATGCTGGCCCTCATCAAGCAGCAATTGGACTAATGCATGTCTTGCCGATTTGGGCAACTGTGACAGGTTAGAGAGGCTAAATTTTGGAGGCAAGTCCTCCAACCGTTTCAACACTTCATTTTCTTCAACCTTCTCAGAATCTTTGGGATCACCTTCATAACTTGTCGTCATTGAGTTAGCCCTCATACTCATTCGCGTCTTAGGCATGCACTTTGTTAGCGGATTTTGATTGAGGGACCCTTGTACGCAAGGAGCGAACTTCTTTCTTATACACCTTGTCTCACTCTTCTCGAGCCATTGACGACTTCCAGGTGGTTGTTTGCAATCTGGTTGCGAGGGTAGTGGACTCGACAGCGCACTTTTGCGCGCTTTTCTTCGAGTGACAAGTATCCATCCTTTACCATCGTTGCATGGGGCAGCTTTAAGAGTGAGGTTCACTTGCTGGATTAGCTTTGCTTCCTCTAACTTTTTACCATTGCTAGTCTCTTTCGAGAAATGGTATGGCGTTTTCATTGGCATGGAAGGTACTTGAACCGGCTCAAAAGATCCAAATGAAGTGGTAGTGCAATTGACCGCAGCAACCTCGTTGATATCCAGCTCGATTCTTCCTTGTCTGGCAAGTTTCATGATTAAATCCTTCAAAACAAAGCATTTCTCGACTGGGTGACTGATGAGGCGATGAAACTTGCAATACTTCGGATCATTGACCCGATGCATTTCTTTTGGACGTTTGCACTCTGGAAGTTCTATCACCTTGTTCTCAAGCAAATCCTCCAGCATGCCTGCCACGTCGGAATCTGGGAATGGGTAAGTCTTTTGCTCCCATTCAGTCAATGAACGCTTCCTCCTCTCGTAGGTTTGAGTTGGTTCTGCTTTCTTGACCTCCCTCTTATCTCGTGTGGAGATTTTGACTGGAGCAACATTCACAGTCATCGACTCCTTTGTAGGCCTTTTCCCAACCTTGTCAACTTTGTTGCTGAAAGCCTTATCCTTTCGTTGGTCACTGACGGACTCTTTCTTACCCTTGTGGCTAGCTATACTCAATTCCATATCGTGTGCTCGTGTAGCCAGTTCTTCAAAGGTTCGAGGTTTGATTCCTTGGAGAATGTACAACAAATCAAAATGCATGCCTTGGATGCACATTTCAACTACAGACGCTTCTGACAAGCGGTCTTTACAATCGAGACTGAGCGAGCGCCACCTGTTGATGAAGTCAATTGCTGGCTCGTCCCTCCATTGTTTTGTGTTGGTGAGTTCCATCATGCTCACAGTTCGCCTCGTACTGTAGAAGCGGTTTAGGAATTCGTGTTCCATTTGGTCCCAACTGTAGATGGATTCGGACTCTAAGTCCGTGTACCACTCAAAGGCATTGCCTTTCAAAGAGCGAACGAATTGTTTGACGAGGTGATCACCCTCCGTTCCAGCATTATTGCAAGTTTCAACGAAATGAGCAACATGTTGCTTTGGATTGCCTTTCCCTTCAAATTGCTGGAACTTTGGCGGTTGGTATCCCATTGGCATCCTTAGGCTATTGATTCTTTTGGTGTAGGGTTTGGAGTAGGTGAGAGAATCACGAGAAGGACCTCCATATTGGGCTCTAATGGAGTTGGTGATGACGTCCTGCAATTGCTGGAAGGACATAGAGCCAAGCGAGCCATCATCGTCCTTGCCATCGTTCTTGGAGTTCTCGCCTTCTTTCTCCCTCTTTTCTTCACCTTGATTTTCTAGCCTGCTATAGAGCTCGGCAATTTGCAGGTCTTTTTCTTCCACTGTTTTGGTGAGCTTCTCAACCGCTCCCATCAGATTGGCTATTTGCTCTTCAATGGTGGACGCGCCTGTCACCATGACTGCTGGTTGGCCATGTGTGTTGTTTTCATCACCATTTGGGCTTCCATGATATGAAGCCGTGCTTGATTCCTCATCAGAGGTAGGTGAGAATGATTGCTCCCTTGATTTTTTTTGGAGTTTCCTTCTCTTCACTTCGCGAGGCACGCTTGTTTTCCACGATATTTGCCAAGGTGATGACTGGTTCGCGAGGCTTGGAAGGCAAAGCCACGAATGTTGTGGGTTGTTTCCTCGCCATGCTACGGGTAACATGACCGGAGGATTCGCTGCTTGACCTCGAGGTTGTTGGTTTAGATTTCTTTGTCGAGATGGCTTGGGTGTTCTTGGAGGCCATCGCTTCGAATGGATTTGAACTTTCTTTCGGAGAAGGAGATGAGAGGCAAAGTTGTCCCACTGGGCGTGCCACTTTTGTAAACACGAAAATATCTGCAACAAATAACAAAACAACACGTGTACAAAGAATAATATAATTTTATCAATGCGAATGCGGGTTACAATCTTTGTGAACTCCTCTGATTCTATCTCTGAATATAGGTTTAACTCAAGGGTGACAAGCACTTGTTCTTGAGGGTTACGCGGGTTGATCACGTAACGAGTATTTGGGATTTGGATTTGAATTTGGTGAAGAACTGGCTGTTTGGGGAGCTTGATAGTTCTTCAAGAGTTTTGGGAGACTTCTGAGCTCACAGAGTGATTTCTCTCTCTCTAGTTCGCTACCTTGTTTATGCCCCCTCCTCTTCCTTTCTCCCCTCTCTTCGGTCTGAGAGGGGGGTCTTTATAGTGTTAACATGCCTCCACTTATGGCATGTAATGAAGATTCTGAATCAATAATATTTCCTTAATCGAATCAATGAATATAGGTTTAACTCAAGGGTGACAAGCACTTGTTCTTGAGGGTTACTTGGGTTGATCACGTAACGAGTATTTGGGATTTGGATTTGAATTTGGTGAAGAACTGGCTGTTTGGGGAGCTTGATAGTTCTTCAAGAGTTTTGGGAGACTTCTGAGCTCACGGAGTGATTTCTCTCTCTCTAGTTCGCTGCCTTGTTTATGCCCCCTCCTCTTCCTTTCTCCCCTCTCTTCGGTATGAGAGGGGGGTCTTTATAGTGTTAACATGCCTCCACTTATGGCATGTAATGAAGATTCTGAATCAATAATATTTCCTTAATCGAATCAATGAATCTTGACTGATTGATTTACTTACCAATTTTAACATAATCAAATCAATCAAATCTTAAGATTTAAATATGCCCAGATCGCTTTGGATTGAATGTCCTGTTTTGACCAAGATCCTTAGTAAGGGGCGGGCCATCTCGCGGATATGGAAGAAAGATTGCGAGGAACCTTGATTTCCAAGCAAGCGGTGATTCCTGGTCCCACCTCGCGGACAACTTATCTTGAACATACATCTCCGCATGCATGCGAACTCTGTCGTCTAGCTCCTTCGCGAAGTTCCTTATGCGGGGCCATCTCACCTCGCCTTTGTGTAAATCTACAAGCGCGGAGTCATTTCACCTTGCCTTCGTTTACTTCTATGCGAAGTCCAGTTCGCATGCGAATTCTACTATCTAGCTCGCCTGACCCTTGGCGAACCATCACCAACTATTTTTGGGGATGTCCGACTTCTTTGTTTTGATAATTAATTTAATTTAATTGATATCTGATCATCAATTGACACTTAATAATTGATTTCAATCGGGGTTTAAGGTTTTGTTGTCGGCCGACCATTCCCACGTTGCCACGTATCATTTCCGACGGCTTTTTCAATTTTGTCGACTCACGAGCCACGTATTTGCTTGGACTATTCAACGACTATTATTATCGTTAAATTTTATATGTCTACACGCCTGATAAGGTTTCTACATATGCGGATTATAGGTGGAGGCTAGGTTCTTATCCAACCTAAATACTTATTCATCTCAAATGACCCATCATTGTATGCAGTGACATTGCGATTTGACACATAGAAATAACATCTAGCCGAGCTCAAAGATTGGAGATCCGTTTCAATCCTGTTTGAGCTTAAGGATTGCAATTTCGTGTCAATCCTAGTACAAAGTCACTAGTTGTAGTACAACAATATTCAATGATGGTGGGTAGTAGATGAATAGTAAAGATGCATGTGATATAACCCTGAACGAAAGTATTGGTGTGCATCTACCAATCTTAAGCCTATTATAGTAGTCATTTTCCGTGAGACCAAATAGGTTATAAGATGGCAAGTACTATTGTTGTCCTTCTTCAATCTTAAATAACTTCTTAAAACATAAAAAGGTGTCCGCAAGTTGGTTGTATCGATCTACATAATTTGATGTAAGAATGAAGTATTCTCTTTTGAGTCATTTAGCGTAGGAGGGTCCCGCTCCTAATTTTGCTAAAGAATAGGCTTTCAAAATGAGCAATGAGCATTGCACGGGGTCAATGAGACATCGAGGAAAGGTCGGTGCACCTTAATTGCTTGAGGAATTGATCGGACGGCCTCCGGGAAGTTGAAGTCGTGTTCGGGTGACGTCAATGTCCTCGGGTGCCGCCATTTATAACCATGTCGTCACCATCATGCTTCATGGAGAAGCTAGATCTCGATTGTCCTTCATTTTGAGAGGAAGGATAGATGCCCATAAGAACTTCTCAAAAATTCGGACCATTATATCTCTTTCAGGATGACCGTTTTGGTCAAACCAAAGCCTATATGAGTCGGTGTCCCAAATATCATGTTTGGCGACAACATGAGATTCGATATTCGAATCGTAGTGACATACAGTCCCCTAGATTGACTTATGAACTTCTCCAAGATGCGCTTTAGACCGCATTGATGAGAAGGTATACACAACAAAATTATTGTTCATTCTCACAATCTGTTTTCAAATGAAAACTATTAGCATGAATGTCTTTAAAGCTCAACATGGTTCGGTTGCCTCTCAATGCATAGAGGGCATCTGTGACGTTGATCATGGTGCGATAAGGCATCAAGATGCAAGCTAAACCGCGTCCCTGAATGACCAGTATGATTCAATCATTTTAGTCACAGAAGATTTACAGGGCACAAAATCCATAGATAATTGCCGATTCCTTAGAATGTTGTGGGATGTTCCACTATCTACGAGACACTCATTGTCTCTATGAGACATATCTACAAAAAGGGTAGATAGGCAAGTAAATAGTTCCACTTGAACCATTTAGAAGGATTGAAAGAAACTACAAAAAGCTGCAATCCCGAGAGTGCATAAAAATTTCCGCGCAAAATGACAGTTGCACACTAAAACAGACATAACTTCTTTGTTAAAATAGATATGGATGAACCGCAAAAATGTCTGAAAACTAGACTCGTAGAGCTTTCCAATGATATAAAGCTTACTATCTGGTTCGTCCGGAGCTGTTCACAAAGCTCAAACGAAGTTGGCTGTCTAGAAGCGACAGATTGCTGTTTTTCGCAGATTTGGCATATGCAAAGCAATGAAGCTTGCGGATGGCATGTGGGCATAAGCCGAAGCCAAAATGATGTGTATATGATCAAAATCAAGTCCTTTCAGAGGACCTAGAGGATTCGATCATGATGATGATTGTCCGGTTTTGATACGTCTTCAACGTCTTTTACAAGACGGAAATTGGTTTAATAGCGTAGGGGAATCCAAAATCAAAAGTTTTCGGTAACTCCAAGTCAGTATGACCAGGCATGTCCGTGGAGGCTCGGTAGTGCGAGGCACAGTTGAAACCACTATCTCCTTAATTTCGGACAATTCTAAGACATCACACTGAGCTTGGATGAGCCTAGTTGAACAATTGATGATGGAAAATCCGCTATAGGGTAGAAGACTTAACCAGAAATATATTGGCGATCATCCTTGAGGATGCAAGGCCGTGCGTCATCTTCACTTGCAAGAGACCAAATCAGCACAATCTAAACATGTTGATTGTAAATATGCCATACTTCTAAGGATGATGTAAAAATCTACATCTTTTTTGTAAATCAATATGAACCATAAAAGGAGAATAGTTTCATAACTTCAAAAAAATTCTCAAGGCATTCATTATTGCTAATGTGAGTACATCGATACGACGCCTTATTACATATAGCTTGGAACGAAAATCAATGTCTAACCGATGACGACAAAGTCAGGGGTAGCTAGAGCAGGATCCGAATCTTTGAAATCCGCGATCATGAGGATGACTTTCTTGTCCTCATATTGATTTTCCGTACCTTTTTGTATGCATTCACAATTTGAAGGAGAGCTCGACAACTCTTGAACTAGTGATCCGAAGATCCATAACGGTTGCATTGTCATGAGCTGGCATAAGTAGTTTTGACAAATTGGTGTCTAGACCAGGAGTGTAGTCATTAGGGCCGGCGGCACCTCCCCCTATTTTCTAGTCTTCGGCACAGCGTTTTCTGCCGTTGCCGTGACCCATATTGTTTTCCCCACATTAGGGGACAATCCCAAATAAGTTTATCGTATTAACGTATATACAATTCCCCTTTGCAATTGTATGATCAAAATCAAGCCTCGTTAGTAATTCCAAACCAACTTGGAGGGCCTGGAGAACTTGATGATGATCGAATCTGCTAAAGATTATGGATCAGGATGCCATGGAATATCATCTACGATATGTAGTCAAATAAGGTGGTAAGTAATCCACTTGACTTAATAACTTAACAAGTTGAGTTAGGTGGATGTTTCAAGAAACGCTCAATGAGCGCATTCCACAGTACTCTATGATCATTACTTTTTGCATAAATTACCGATGAAGGCTGTTGTCGATGTGACGCCTCAAAACTTTGAGTGCGAGAGATGTATAATCTCGGCATCTAGGCTTGATAGCTTTAGGGTCAAAATATATGGTTTAATCCTTCCCAAAGAAAGGTTCCACAAATACCTAGCGAAGATTCGCCTTAGGCATCGAGTACGTCAAAACTCAAAGGAGCAGAATGTTACATTGCTCTTGCATACAAAACCACGCAGTTATGAGACTCGATAGAGGTCACAAATGATGTTTTTTAATGGTTTGTCCTACGGATTGATCACACACAATCCGGAAAAGCCACGAATTGATTAAACACAATTCGAAAAAAGGCCTCGGATTGATCAAACACAATCCGGAGAAAGGTCGAGGTTGATCACACACAACCCAGACAAGGAAACAAAGTGATCAAACGCACTCTTAACCCGCGAATAAAATTCCGGGATTTTGGTACCTACACGCATAAAATCTCAAGCATAGAATGGAGATGGAGAAGGGGGAAAGGATTTTATCCCCCCGAGTTATTCAAAAATAAAGAACTTGAATATAAAAGCTTACTTGCTAGTTTGCCAAATAAACTACATTTATAGGAACTGCTTTGCAATTTTTCATGCATAATTCCACGTGCGTGCTGCGAAGTTGCTCGCATAATTCCATTGTGATTCATCCCGCGATTATGTCATGGAAAACAAAATATATGCTTAGTCATATTCACCATATATATAAACCATAAAACTTTCAAAACATCAAAATTTGAAAGAAAAAGCTGAAAAATTAAGCCGAATGAGGCCAAAAACCGACTGCGGGCGGCAGCCGGGTGATTGACGGCCGGAGATGTCGGACGGCGGCCGGGAAAACAAGCGGCAACGGCGGTCGGACGTAGGAGCCGAAAAACGTTTTTTTAGGGTTTCAGAAATCAAATGGTGGGCTATTAGCTCTAGGGTTAGAACAAAGTGTATGATAACGTGATGAACAGTAGAGACAAAGAGATCTAGTAAGAGAATAGAGAATCATCATCTTATTCATTGATAGGAACCCTTTATATAAAGAATTACAAAGTACCAATATGATAATGATAAGAAATACATAATCATATTCTAACTACATATCCTGATGACATAAGGCCAAAACACACATATGGAATATCGTAGAACATAATTTTAATTGTCTAAACACAATAAAATTAAAAAATACTGACGCCAAAACCAAATTGTAAGTTAAAATATAATCTCAGAAAGCCATTTTTCCGATTTCACAAATACTACCCCTCTTAAAATGTTTACCTCCTTGCCTGTTACAAGGAACTTAAGTAGCCACTCATTCTGTGATCAGTAACTTTCTTGGTCATTGACATACTATTCTTTGGGTTGTGGCTGCTTTTGGCATTGTGTCAAGTGTTTGTTACGTTTCTGCATTTTGTTGAAAATCGTTGGATGTCTACAATCCAATGGAGTTGACAGAACCTCCTAAATATAAAGATTGGAGCTGACAGAACGAGATTTCGACAACTACTGCGGACCGATGGCCTCAAATTTAGTGTGTGGAGAATATGCATCATCTAGCAAACATCTGCTGCACTGAAACACGTAAAATTAACCTCAAGCTTTTCATTGAGAGAAGAGTAAGACTGAAAACTCCAAAACATAGAATTATAATTAAAACCCAAGTGTCACTCCAATAGACAATCCATGGGAATTATAATCTTATGCTCCAACATAGTCCACAGCGGGTCATGTACATGAAGTCTAATATTTACATTTTGTGATAGAAACTATATACAGTGATTATGTGTCGAAAAACTTTACATACTTCACTCATTTATGAAGTTTTTCGCTAGCCAGAAACCTCCCACCATAAAAAGAAACAGACCCAGAAATATTAGAAAAACAAAAATTTGACAGAAACAGAACCAGCAATACTAGAAAAAACAAAAATACATATATCAAGACCTGATTATTTGCTAAACATTTTGGTGACTGCCCCGATGTCATAGGTTCTATTGATGCTTGTGAATGAATCCTTAACCTTGTCCTTCTTAATCTGATTCTTCGATTTGCAGTACCTTGAAATGGAATGGCCTGAGAAACAACGGCTGGCATCGACTCTTGTTGGGCTTCTGAATTATTTTCAACCACAGGTAGTATGTTATCAGCAACAGAGACTGAAGATTCATCTAGCTTGATTATATCATCTTTAAGTATATCAGCAAAGAAGTCATCATCATATGAACGCTGCAGAGTCACAAATGACATGGATTCAACAACAAGGGAGATAGTGACATGAGAACTAAGGTATAATAACATCATTTAGAATTTCATCAACTGTATTCTCCTATTACCTATACCTCCACATGGTTTAATGAACCAATTCAATAAAACACATCATGGTTCTTACTTATAATGCTGTAAACCAATATAAGAACTTATGTTCACGCTTAGGAAAAAGTGTGACGTGACCTAGCCACCTTTGTTGTGCACTTAACCTATCAGCAGAGACATTGCTCCGTTATGCATGCTTACTGAAGTAATACAAAGTCCATCAACCACATATTACATAGAAAGTCACTATGTGTAATGTACATCTAATTATTATTTAAAATCAAACTAGACTTTGTAAGTTGTTACCAAATAAGAATCTAGAAACTATAATAAAAAACAAACTAAAAAGAAAGAGCAACATGCTGAGATACAAACAAACCTACCTTTTGGTGCCCAGATGATTCCATTTGTGTCACTTCCGGTGTTAGTTTTTGATACGAATCTGATGCAGAATCCATTTGCTCGATAGAATGAGAATCATAACTGCTAGTAGATTTCTTCGAGTTGCAGTCAATTGCCTTCTCCCCTTGATCAGTACCAATTTCAGATACAACATTTTCACTATTATGCTGAGCTGATAAAGGACTTTGACTTGAGGAACCTCGGTTTGTGGTGTCATTCAGACGGAACTCACTGTTCTTCCTGAGACGGCAAACAACCATAGAATCCTGCGGATACAACCAGTTCAGAAAATAAATAAGTAATACACTCATGACTTGTGTGAAACGCATACCAACTTTCTGTGGGTGGTTAAAATCAAATAACTAACAGATTTTATTTTGAGTTTTTGACTAATGAAAAATTCACCTGTGATTTATCATTCAGCATGCAATATTCATGCATAATCCATTCAGTCCTTTCACCTTTCGGTGCACGTCCGATGTGGAACACAAGTGTCCTCTTGGTACCGATAACATTAGAACTTGACTTTACATTACGCTCTTTGCCTGTGGCTTTCCAATAACCAGATTCAGTTGCTCTTCTGCTCTGTGAACCATTTGGATACTTTCTGCCCCGTGGAGAAAAGAAGAACCACTCATTCTCCGATTGAATGACAGACTTAGCTACAAAAAACCCCAGTATCAATCAAACATAAATCAGACGTACAATTATTTATTTCGCAGACTCAAACTACAATAGAAAAATCTACATCAGATACAATTAACATAAGTTTACACGCACAAACACACAACATATTAAAGTGAACTTCCCCAAAATTTACTCTGTCGCAACCAAACAGACCCACCATGCTACTCCGTAATTGCAAATAATAATTTTTCTACTGGATCATTTTAGAGACTCTTATATACAATCTCCTAAACATTAGCGCAGCGTTACATTATAGTGGAACTCTCACACTTGGTTTTGTAAATAATGCCCAAAATGGATGTGCCTAAAATGTTCCCATCAACTAGTCAACTGAAATAATACAACTGCAAAGGACTGTGTACTCGTAAAATTTGGCTCTCTCGTGGTCATCTCATACTAAATAAAGTTTCTGTCCTTATCGGCTTCCAAATAGACTGAATTTACTCAACTCAAAGCTGTCCTTCTCAACTCTCAACTCAGAGACATAAAAGACACGAGCCAACTTATTGTTCAAAGAAAATCAATCACTATAATTACAGAAGGGGTAATGCTATTAACACACCATATTTTGCTATTCACACACCTCATGTTTTTTCATAACACTACAAATTTGATTATATTTACAAAACTGTACTTTAAATTTGCTGTATGATTGGTCTACACCATATGAAGGTGTGTGAATAGCAAGCAGAACAAGGTGCGTTAATAACATCACCCTTACATAAACAAAAACCCAATTCCCAAACAAATCAAAAAGTCCAAAGCAAAACTGAGACATGCAAAACAAAAATGGAAAAAACAAACCTGGTAAGTCCCATGGCTCGAAGTTGCAGATATCAACCTCAGAAATAACCTCGACGCTCTTCTCGGGGGACTCCAACTTATTCTTAAGGTAGTACGAAATCAACTCCTCGTCTGTCGGTGAGAATCTAAACCCCGGAAACATCGAAGAGGCGGCGATGGACAGCTGAGCCTCCTTGGAAATCCCACCCATCTCTCTTCCTCTATTGAATCTAAGTTTCTCTGGATTTTGTGGGTTGGTTTTTGTTGAGATGAAACGGAAGGGGAATTTTGGGGCAAGTGAGACTTGGTAGGGAAGGTTGGTCAAATGAGAATCTCTCTGGTCTGGTATGGGGGTTTCAGGGTTTTATGCGTTGCTTTGTTTGATGTGTCTAGTTTTGCGTGTTAAGGTTTGTTTGATTGCGGGCCAACAGTACGAGGGGGTTTAAGAAATAAGAGGTGTGGTCGTCACGTGGAGAGACGCATCGTCTTTTGTTTTTCCATTTTTTTGATAGGGTGTTTTGGTGGTGGTGTGAATCATCAATCTATTCATCACTTTTATCTCCTTCGTTTTCATTTTGCCTCAAACTTAGGGGTGGGCATAAAAAATCTAAATCCCGATCCCGTCTCGAAATTTGACGGGATGGGACGGGATCTAAGTCTAAAAACACTAGGCCCGTCCCGTAGAGAAACAACGGGACGGGACGCGGGACTAAAAAGTTAAGACCCGTCAGGCCCGTCCCGTTTCGTGTAAAATATAGACTAATCTGAGCCGTTAATTTTTTTAGATGTTTTGATCTCAACCTTTCATTTTTGAACCCTAATACTAACTCATCTCATTTTTTCAGTTCCACTTTAAGTTTCTCTTTCATCCCAAAACGCGAAGCACTGAAGCAGTATGAACCCTAAATCCCAATCCAGCCAAACCTCAATCCCACTCCAGCGAAGTTCTCCTTGAACTCCTCCACTGCCTCCGCTAACCTCACCGCCCGATTCCGCTTCCTCACCGCCCGATTCTGTAAAGTTTGCCGATAGCAGCAGTGCTAAAAATTTCATGACTCCCAATGACTCGAGAACTTCTGTATGTCTAGATTTTTCTCTTAGATTGTTGAATTTGTGATGTCTTGTTTGAAATGGGGTTCTTCTGTCATTGTTCTCTGGTAGCTTCCATTTTGGTGCATGTATTCTAATGCTATGACAACAGTTTAGTGATTGCTAGATAAAGTTATTGGGTGTTATCCTGTTCAATATCTCTTAATCTTGCATTTTAGCATTTGATTTCTTAATTTGTGATTCATCTAGCTAGGATAACAAGACTATATCTCTTTTTTACCTGTTCCTTGATCATCTAAATTGTTTTTAGGTGCAAAGATATAGTTTTAACATCACTTCAGGGGCAATTTGAATCTCTTGAGCTTGATTTATAAGACCCAGAGAGCAAGAAGAAGCCGTCCATTGTCGATTGCTATTCTATCAAACCCAATATCATTTTATTTTGAAGGTACTTTCTTTTTTCCCCTTTCCCTTTTATTTTGGTTTAGGGTTGTTCTAGGATTTTGATTCTAATTTATGTTTCATTAAAACGTATGAAAACTTGAATGTTGACTTAGATAGACATGGCTTATGGTGTTTAAACTATGAAAGTGCAACCCATGTCACATTGTGTTATCAGAGAAATGAAAAGCAAAAGTTAGCTGATGTCTTAGGCAGAAATCAGCTCTAATACCCCAGTTTGCCTTGTTGTTGTTCTTCTTCGTATTCATATAGTTTTTGCTTTGTAGATTTACTCCTGTTGATAAGTTACATTCCATCAGTTATTTCCACCCTCTCAAATGTTAGAACTGTTTAGGATTATATGTAAGTTTTGTTGTGGAGTAATGGAGTACTGGAGTTGGATCTTCTGTTTGGAATTGTATGCTAGCAGATTGGTATAATTCATACAACTTTATAATTTAGTTGTGGATGTTACATTCAATAAATGTATGAAACCAAAATAGAGTTTGTCGTAAAATTGTGTTGATGTGTTTAGAACTTTACTTGCTTGATTATTTATAAAGTTGGATATGTATTTTCAGAAGTATCTATATTGTTATGAATGTAATGCTGCATGTGATTATCTATATGTGTGTATTCAACATGCATGGACCAACTCTTTCATTTTTGCAGAGCATGAGAGCACTGCTTCAAGCAAGAACAATTGTTCACCTCCAATTGCAAAAGCAAAAGGGAAAGGGAAGTCTGTTGCAACCGGTATTGTCATCGATGATTAGATTTGAAAATGTTTGTATTTTGAGCAGCTTGAAGCAACTTGTATTGTTACTCTAGTTTAATTCTATGTATGGATTATGGATTCAGATTATGTAATCTTTATTGGTATCACTATCAGGTACTCAGGTTATGTAATTGAGTAATTGTCTAATTGATGTAGAACCAGGTTATATATGTGTATCTCTGTCAGGTCATCAAATTTCTTTTTTTTTTTTTAATTTCTAGTTTGGGTTTTTGATATTGGGCCGAGATGGTGGGATTGGGCCCGTCCTGTCCCGGTCCCGTCTGGGACGAGACTTGCATGGGATCAAGTTTTAAAAACGTAAGGCCCGTCCCGATCCCGTCCCGTGTGCAATGTCCGGGAGAGGCCGTGCGATGACCCTAATCCCGTCTCATCCCGTCCCATGCCCAGCCCTACTCAAACCAAAGACAAAAGCTGGACTACGTGCTTTGTACCGTACGCCAGACGGATCCGTTAACGGAAGGGCAGTTATGTAATTTTTGGTCGTCACGGTAACTGGCTGATTTCACTGCTGTACTGAGGGATAGAAAAGAGACTTGGCCCGAGATCGATCCCGCGTCTCAAGCTTTCGTCAACTCTTTCGATACAGTTCGAAGTTATGGGCTGGATATAGAATCCGATAACGCAGAGATATTGCATACGTTACTCGTTGCCGAGAGAGAAGAGGTGAATAATTTCGAAAGTATTCGAAGATACAGTCCGGATCTGGAATCAGACACCTAGAGAGACTAGTGACGAAGCTCATTGCGGGGAGGTCAGAGTCGAATCTAATCTGGTAGCCATCGCCGGAAACCCAGTACAGTCCGCTTCAGGTTCATTTTCTTTCTAATTATTAGAATTGCCCCACTCCTCATCAACGGTTTACCTGTGGAATACTAAACTGTTGCATGCGTATATGTTTCTTTGTTTGGTTTATCATTTTGCATCTTAGATTGCATATATGCCCAACTAATTTTACATTTCGAATCCTGGTCCTCGATAAACATATCATCTGGAATTGCTACTTTTGTTTATCTATTAATGCCATTTGATCTTGGATGCTGCAACTGGATGGCAAGTTGCTAACATATAACTTCATGAAATTCTCATTATATATTAATCTTCAATGTTTAGGGTTCATATTTTATTCTTGCAGAGTTGCAGATTAATTGAACTGATTATGTTGGGTTCTTATGATAATGGTTATTGTTTTGCTCAACATGCAGTAGGTAGACTGAACTGATGAGGAATGTTTCAGCTGAATAGGAAGATTGCATTGTCGATGATGTTGGTCTCTGCTGCAGATATCATGCTATATGCACCTTGTGGGATCTTATTGATAATGCTTCAGTCTATCCCATATTGTAGAACATTAAGCAATGACTCTAAAGGTCAAGTGAAAGGTATATGTCGAGGACTTGGATTTATAGTTTTATACACCTAGTCAACAAGGCTTGATGTATAAATCTTCTAATCTCCTAATACTTCAATTAAAACAGCATTTCAATATCAAAATCTTTGAATAGCCGCAAGTTTATTATGAGAGAATGACCAATTCTAATGGGATGTACTACTGTGAAAATTACTGGTATTCAACTTTATTCGGCATGACAATGCAGCAACCCAAAACCACAATTATGACTATCAATTTGTAAATTATTTTCTAACGATAAGAATGATTTTTAATGACTATGTATCCTTCTGAATAGTAAATAAGACCATAATATGCACAGAATTTCTCATATCAGTCTTATAGTGACATGCCAAATATCAGGCTCTTAGTGAAATACCACCAGAGTTTTACAGAACGATGGTTAAATGATTTGCATTATGTTAAGACACAACTACATAAGCAAGAAGTCGATATCAATAATTCATCGAAGTACTGTGCTAGGCCATCTAATCTCCCCAGTCCCCAAAGGCGCTTCTGTGCTATGTCCTCACCAACCCTTCAAAAACAAAAACCACCCTGATTGTGGCTGTAACCTTAGATAGCAGCATACCTTCCAATCAAGATGAATTCAAGAAACACAAAGAATCCCAAAAGCTGACAAGAAATTGAATTCACCCTATTCTCGTCCACTACTACGTACAACTTTATATTCTTCAACAATTCGTATACTTCTTTCTATCAAAATGAACGACAGCGAAAACCGCAAGCCATTATTATTATTTATTGAATGGCAGTTCATTCTAACAACAAACAAAGTGTAGTGGCTTACAGTCTATAACTCTAAACCAGGAGTTGTGTTGTACCATTCTGACACTCAGTCATCCAAAATTAATGAGAGGGATCCTTAATCAGCAAAATATATCTGCAGAAAGGAATTTCAAGTTGTTAGCCTGATTGGCACTGCAGCATTCAAAACCAAACTTGTTTGCATTACGGAAACGTGTATACTCACATATAAGTATATAACATGTTTGCCTTACATTCGAACCCAAATAAAAAGGTCTGCTTATATAAGTATATAGCAGGTATGAGTATATTGCCAAGTTCAATGCAATGACATTAACCATTGTGAAACTAATAACAATGTTCATTTAGCTCAGTCAGATGCAAAGAAAAATCGGTAAACGGAAACACAAAACTACATGTAATGCAGACTGATCAATTCAAATAAGCATGATGGAAACAATTATCAGAGATTCTCAAACTCATTTCATCAAACAACTGGTGCTCACAATTCCTATTCACATAACATACACAAGTAACACCACCAGTTCTGGTTGGCAACATCATTGATTATAAGTATTAAACAGACCTGGATTTCTAATGCATGCCTCTGATTGTTTCTTAGAAAGTGACAGCTTTGATGTCACTTTCTTGTTAATTATGTACGAATTTTGGTAAGGAAAGGCATGTTTCGAAAGGAGGACGTGGTTTCCACAGTAGCATATATATGTGAAAGCTATGGGACGACAATAACTTATGAGAATGGCAAGACAAACACTTGTGATTTCAAAATTTCTCACAAGCCAGTGTCCCTCATTCAACTACTCAATTCATGTACCATACGATAGACCTATTCATGACTTATCTGTTTCAGCATTTTGCAGCATCTTATATCATAGCACTGGCTTATTGATAGGAGCGCAAAATGCTACGTTTATAATGTATTTCCGACCCTATTTAGCAATGTAATTCCTTTAACAATATTCATATTAACTAAGTTTGTGTTTTTAGGTCATAAATAAAGCCGAAGAGCTCAAAAGAGACGAAAGAGGAGGAATCTTGAAGGAAAAGGAATCCATGTTGTGCAAGGAAAGAAATCAGAAAATCTGTCAGAAATCATCAGTCAACTTCGACAGATGATTGTGATCATCTCATAACGATCCAAGAGATGTGTCATATATCAATGGAAAGCTACAAGAGTCTACTTTCCAGAACTTTTTACGGATCATCAATAACTATTTTGGAGAAGAAGTTATGACCGTTTGAGTGGCCAAAGGTCAGTCTGTCCGAATTTCTGATTTGGACCAAAACTTTATTTCGAGGTCCAGACCACATTGGCAAGCCCATGGACGAGTTTTGAGGGTTTTATAACCCTAATCACAGTAGAAAAGAAGGAAGGACGAAAAGAAGGGAAGGACGTGAAGATTAGAGGAGGCCAACGATCTCACATCATCAGAACCTCCATAGTTGCGGACTCGCACAAGGAAGCCGCCAAGCCATCATCGATCTCTCCATCATCCACGGTTTACCTTTCCTTTGTCATATTTTATTCTCCTTGTATGATTTTGCAGTCATGTGTGGTTGAATTCTCTTAGTTAGGGGCAAGGTTTGAAGCCCCAAGAATGTTTTAGATATTGTTTTGAACCTTGGTTTCAAATTATTGAGTCTTTCAAATTGTTTATTTGGTTTTGGTTTATGGGGAACTCTTGCTTGTTTATGTTCATGTATGCGCAACATAGAACATTATGAACTTGTGAGTGGGGCTAGAAATAGGTTGATTAATCTCCTAAACGGTTAAAATGCATGTTTCAAAGTAGTAAAACCTATAGGACAATAGGTGAAACCAAATAAAAAGGATTGCATGTTAGGTAGGCGTTTCACACTAGTTTTGCATACTTGTTCAATCAAACTTTCATTGATCTTAATGCTTAGAATAATTTGTTGATAGGATAGCGTCTATACCTTGATTGATTATTCTAAAGGCTTGGTAACGGTGCGTTCATCTTGCTTAAGTAATCTAGAGAAGTAATAAGGACTTACGCAGTGCGTTCATGGTTTGTTCTTGATTGATACCGATTTGCGACTTAATGATTAAAGCTTTGGTTGTTAACATGTCTTGAAACATACTTGATGGTGGATTTCCAAGTTTCTAACATCTCATCCATCTGATCTTTTCTGCTTTATTTTGTTTCTTTGTTTTCTTTTGTTTATAATCACAAAACTCCATATCTCTAGTACTATCATCTTTTGTTTTATCTTGTTTTGTAATTAACGTAAATTGTAAAGGTACCCTCAATCCCCGGTTTTTATAACGATACCCTTATTTGCTATATACTACAATTGACACATAAAAAGTTTTTAATTGAAACGTCCGGTTTCGATCGCTATCACTTATCTTTCAACATAATTTTTATTTTTGCAGATGGAGTGAAATCTGTGGGAGTCCTCCTCTTGTCTGCTATATATCAGATAAAGGATGTGGGAGTGTGGGAATACAGAGCTCTAATGATGGGCCAACTATTATACAGAGCTCCAAATCTGTGGGAGCTCCAATTTTTGTGCTAATTGTGCAGGATGCTTTACTTGCCGCTAATTCACCCTCTCGACGGGAGACGTGACTGCTCAGTGTAGATCTCCCGCCAACGTCATATTTACCTCCCCCTTCTCACCTCACCAGATTCCATAAAAGCCCTTCGCTTTTAACCAGACGGCGTCGATGACGAAGGGAACGAGCGTCATCTGAGAAATCCCATCGATGTCCCTCAGATTTTGTCTCCGCTGATGAAAAGTCGACACGTGTTCGTTCCCACTCATGGCGTACTGTATTAGTCGACACGTGTTTCGTCTCTCTCTTGACTCTTGAGAGAGGTAGAGGTCGGCCGTCGGCGGCGATGGAGATCTTGTCCTCATCGTCGACTTGTCGTTCCGGCTTGCAAATGCAAAAGCAGTAGAGATGGCAGTTCTTTTTTTTTTTTTTTTTTTGATCGTGAACAGGGATCCGAGGATTTCTTGGGAGATTTTTGGGTCGGCTTGTGGTATCAACCCTGCCGTTGGTGTATGCGACTCTATCAAAGGGTGGTCGTGTCACGTCTGAATTTTGACTAAGAAAATTCAAATTTGAAATACGATAACTTAACCAATATCGTTTTTATTTCTTTTAACTAAACATTACAATAAGTCATAAAATGAGTCGAAGTCATAATCCAAGATGATAATGCAAGTCCAAGTGATAATCCTTCTAGTATTTCATCCATCGCCTCTGCCTCATGTTCAAATCTCGTTGAGTGAAGATGTATTTCAAGCTTTTATGATCACAAAAGACAGTGAACTTACTCCCGTACAAAGAACACCTCCAAATTTTCAATGCATGAAAAACTGCTGCCAACTCCAAGTCATATGTAGGATAGTTCATTTCATGTGTCTTGAGTTGTCTGGAACCATAGGCTGCCACTCTTCCATTTTGCATCAACACACACCCAAGTCCTTGAGCTGAAGCATCAGTGTATATCTCAAATGGATCTTCATTGTTAGGTAGGATAAGTAATGGAGCAGTTGTCAGTCTCTTTTTGAGTTCCTCAAATGCTAACTCACATTTATCGTTCCACTCGAATTTTACTCCTTTCCGATTTAAACGAATCAATGGAGAAGCAATCTTAGAAAAATTGTTGATGAAGCGTCGGTAATATCCGGCTAATCGAAGGAAACTTCTCTTCTCAGAGACATTCTTTGGTCGTTTCCAGTTTAGAACCGTCTCCACCTTACTAGGATCAGATATACCATCACTAGATATGACATGCCCAAGAAATCGTACTTCAGACAACCAAAATTCACACTTTGATTTCTTAGCATACAATTGGATCTCCAACAACGTTTTTGCAGAACAATTCGCAGATGCTCATCATGCTCCTCTGCCATCTTAGAATACATTAGGATGTCTTCAATGAAAACGATCACAAAATGATTTAAGTACCGTCGAAAAATTCGGTTCATGAGGTCTATGAATGATGCAGGTGCATTGGGGTCTATGAATGATGCAGGTGCATTGGTCATTCCAAACGACATGACAACAAATTCCAAAATGCTCGTACCGTGTTTGAAATGCAGTCTTGGGAATATTCTCTTCTCTAACTCGTAGCTGATGGTAGTCTGATTTCAGGTCGATCTTGGAGAAGTACTTGGCCCTAGAAAGTTGGTCAAATAATTCATCGATCCGTGGTAGTGGATACTTGTTCTTTATGGTAACCTGGTTCAACCTTCGATAATCCACACATAGCCTCAATGTCCCATCATGCTTCCTAGCAAACAAAACAGGTGCTCCCCAAGGTGAACTACTTGTACGGATGAAACCCTTCTTCTCTAAATCAACTAGTTGTGCTTTGAGCTCTCTTAATTCTGTTAAAGTCATTCGTAAGCAGGCGTTGATATTGGTGTGGTTCTAGGTACCAAGATCGATGTGAAACTTTACTTCCCTTTCAGGAGGTACTCCAAACAAGTCTTCTGGAAATACCTCAGGGTATTCATCTACCACTAGAATAGGTTTTTGAACACAATTTGATGTCTCTGTGGCTGTTAATAAAAGACCATAACACAACAACACTCTCTTATTCTGAAAGCAATGCTTCAATATAACGGACTCATGAAGTCGTATAACTAAGTCTCCTCCTCCAGATGGTTTTACTCTTTCTCTTCTATCACAATCAATTAGGGAACGGTGTACTCGCAACCAATTCATTACCACTAGTGCTCCCTCCCCTAAGGGTGTTTTTAGATGCAGGGGTTCAGCTAATATTTGAGATTCTAGATTTCATTCAGCAAAGTAAGTTGAAATAAAGGAGTGTGATGCACCAATATCTATTAAGACTAGTTTCAAGAGATAAAAGATTAGTACCTCAAGTGTAATATTTGGATCTTCTTCCTTGTGTCTTGTCACTGCAAAGACACTTCCTCCACGAGTAATATTGGCCACGTCCTGCGCCGCGGCAACGATTTCCCTTATTTGCCGTGCGAAAAGTTCCTCTTTGTGGTTGTTGCATATTCTGCTGTGTTGTCTCACTGTTTTGTAGGCCTTGGTGGTCAGTTTTGTGGCGTAGCTACTGATCCAGAAGCTTCTCTATGAGGACACCTTGTTCTGACATGTCCAACTTCTCCACAATGGTAGCAAAAGGCCCAACATTCCTTCCACATGATCTGTTGTTTTCCCCTTGTATTCTCTTCAGGTTCTTCTTTGTTATCTTTCCCCCTGATTCTTTTGAATCACTTGAAGCACCATGTCGCCCTTTCTTGGAATTCAGATAGTCTTGGTACAGCTTATAAGCTGCGTTCACAACCACATTGTTTAACAGTGTAGACTACCGCTAAAATTTCTAGGGTAATGCATCACCCCATAAACTCCGTATGCATCACCTCGATGAATCTCACATTTAGAAATAGGCCTTGTTTTGATACGAAATGTCTTAAATACAATCGAATACTGACTCCCCAGCCAGAACCAATTCTCTCATCTGGTTCCGGCATCAAGAACCTGTTTCCTCCATATTAACCAATTCTCCTGGTTGAGATAAAGTATTATGTTCTACAACAGTTCAAGAACTTATAAAAGTTTTAACGTCAATCCGGAAAATAAAGAGAGTGAGGAAGATGGCATTTTCTTCTATCTAAAACCCGATACACCTGAGACGAAAATGCATTCTTACTTCGAGTACACTTGAATGGTCACTATCTTATGGATTCCTATAACATGCTCAATAATAAATATCCAAAATTCTACAAATAAATTATATTGGATTCATATAGCATCGTATAAAAAATGTATATACAATTGATCTATCTGTAACATTGAATATGATTGATGCAAGCAATTTATGTTCTAGAAAGCTTTGAAGAAAGAAAACAAGAGAACCATTGCTCACAGAAACTATATAACACAAAAGACATTTATGTGAACTTGACCTTGGCAGTGTCTTCTAATGTTAGCTAGGGCTTTGAATCACTCTTCCTCTTTAAACGACTTCATTCTCACATATCCTTTATAGGCAAGCATTGGTAACTGCAAGTTGTAGTGGCAAAGCTTTAAACTGGTTATACTTTCGGATCAGATAAGATATGGTCTATGAGACATGTAGCAGATCCGTTAGTCTTGATTTCAGTTTCGCGTTCTTGTGTTTGATGCTCGTCTTCTTGTTCTTGTGTTTTCGAACCAAATCCCCAATCAATGCTAGTGGAACTTTTGTTTAAGCATATGTTTTCCCATTGTATATTTTCAGAGAGAGACCTTCTTCCTTTAAATGGTTTATCAACTGAACTCCTTTTTGAATCATCTTCAGCATCGTCTCCACAAGCATAACTCCACTTGTACATCCTATTACTATTGTCCATGTTTAGTTCAATGGAATGAAGATCATCACCTGAGTCTTCTTCATCACACTCTTCTCTGTACGCAACTTCCATTCCATCATCGCCTTCCTTTATGCTCTGAATTGACCCAAAATTTATTTTCTTTAAGTAGGCCTCAAGTTCCTTGATTCTTTTAAAGTCTGGAGAGTCACCACTGCCTTCACCCTTATGGGATCTCAGGTAGCCCTCTAGCTCATTCTTCAGTTGCTCGACGGCTGCATTTTTCTCTTCAAAATGGTACTTCGCTTCGGAGAGCTTCATCTGAACTCTCTCCTCCCGCAACACATCTGCTAGCTGAAGCATTTCCCTCTCCTTCTCCACCTCTTCACGCACTTTTTCCGACTCTCTCTTTAGTTCTTCAACTTGGGCCCTGTCTTCCCCCATACCTACAGCTAGCTCATCACAAACTTGTTCAAAAATCTCTTTTGCTCTCTTCTCCCTCTCAAGTTCTTTTATTGCCTTTGACAAAGCTACATTTTTATCTTCCAGTTCTTTGCCAAGCTTTTTATTCAACCGTTCTGTTTGTTTTCTCAGCTTCTTCTCTACTTCAAGTTCTTCTGCTATGCATGCTACAGCAGCACATATTTTCTCTCGCTCCTTGCTTTTCCAGGCTGCCTTTTCTTCTGCAAAATGCTTCATCAGGTACTCAATTTCTTTACAGTTTGACCTCTGTTCTCGGATCAATTGATGGACCTGGATACGCGCTCGATCAAGTTCGGCTCGTAAGGCTTTGAGCAAGGGCATATTTAGAGAATGCTGCTGTTCTTCAAGGCCAGAAACACGAGTTAGAACTTTTACGAGCTCCTTGGATGTAGAAAGGCCATTGCTGACCTCCTTCAAACAGGTCTTGATGCATTTTCGATCGGTTTTTCCATATGAATGATCTTTAACCTGCATATTGTGATATGAAATCAACATGTGTGCTTCTGCAATCTCTGTAGCTTTAACATATCCAAAGTTACAAAACTGATGCTGTCAAAACTCAAGAAATAAAAATTCTGGATAATAATGGCCGTGTGCCTTGCAATATCAGAAAATGTACAAAATTGTTCCTTTGAAGAGCCAAGAATGAGTGTAACCACAGCAAACAGCAAAGAAAAAAGTAAAATGCTAAGAATTTGTTTGGTCCATACTACTGACTGTTTTAACAGTGAAAACGATGAGAGTATGTGATAGACTGATAGGTATGAACATTTGAAAAATCTACTAGTCCTTGAAAAGGACAACTGAGAAAACCATTTATGAATCTTTATGAGAGAACTATTATCAAACAAATCTCTGGGGACCAATTCCTATAATTCACTGTCAACATCTTGTCATTTTTTAACAAAAAAGTCTCCTAACTGTTATGTGATAAAGTGATTGGTTTACCTCAATTACACTTTGACTGCTATGCGTCTCAAACCCTCCCAAATAGTGATCACTCAGTTGAATCCTCTGAGAAACAGCCGACAATCTTCTCTGGTGTCCACCTCCAGATCCAGTTTTCCTCTACAAAATTACCAAAACCAAAATAATAAAAAGAAAAGTTACTACTGATTGAACATGAACAGAACTCTTTCAAGCTAGAGAAACTAAATAGAGCTCTAATCACCAAGATATGAATAACAGAGTTCGGTAGTGCACTCTCATTCAGCTATTGAACAAGAAATTTGTGTAATGTGTTACTATCTGATTTGGAAATCCAACGGAACAAAAGAAACTAAAATTTCACATATCATGTAACAACTAAACTTTCAATAATCAACACGAAACAGAGTTCTTCCAACTCAGAGAACTTAACAACATGGCTTTTTGTGTTAGGGTTTAACAGGAAAACACAAACAGAATATTATCACAATTCTCAGAGCAATGTCGATCATAGTAAGATTAAAAAAAGGCAGAATAATGTCACCTCTGAAATAGGAGAATAAGATGGATCTGGCAATTTTGGCGACATTTGAGGAACACCCTCCTCCTCTCTCATTTTGGACTCTTTACTTTTCAAATCATTAACTTCATTTATCTCCCACATCGTAGCCGCGAGCTTCCTCGCTGAAACTGACATGACTTCCTTCCCTTTCCCGTCGTCCTTGGAATGCTGCTGAAGAAGAAGACCCTTCTGCTTCTTCGGCATGGTTGCCGGCGATCTGGGGCTCGTTGAAGTCTTCCACGTAGGCACCGGCGTACTCGACCCGGCACGCTTCCCGACGAGAATGGCCCGCTTCAGTCTGTACCTACGCACCAAAGAAGAAGACGACGAAGACGAACAGCCTCGCTTCCTGATCTTGCATTGCCTCTCGATCAAATCGTGGCGGGTCTGCAAAGACATATGGGAGAGGAACTGGTATGTGGGTTTTGATCTTGGAGGGCAATGATGGCGACCCAGTTGGGGGATCTTCAAGATTTTGAGGAAGAAAGATGGAGATGGTGGAAGTGCATTGATGATGATAAGAAGGGGGAGGAGGTCAGTCGGTATTGCTTTTCATAAGGCTAAGTTTGATTTCAAAGTGTGAGCCTTGAATTCAGTGATTGGAAAAGTGTGGGAAGACTGTCAAAGATTCTGGGCAGAGGAGCAGAAGAGAGGGTATGGTCTTAAAGAAGATCAGGGGGAAGCTTGGAAAGGTGTCAAAGGTTGTGTCTTTGTGATAAAAATGGAAGCTTTAAAATCTTTAATTTTGTTGAGAGGGAAAATGGGGAAAGAGGGGAGAGAGTGATAGCTGTTGTGGGAAACTTGGGTTCTTCTCTTCTCCTTCATTTTCCTTCATCCATTGATTCCATTTCCCTAAATTAAAAAAGAAAGAAGAAAAACAAAGGCAAGATGATGTGGCAAACATGTGAACCAATTCAATCAGGGTGGTGCATGTGTAATTGGGAAGGATGAAGGGCCACAAACATTGACTAGGTTCTTAGCATTTCCATTTAAATTTGTCTCTTTCCTCTCTGTGCTGGAATGTTCTTCTTTTCCTGCCTCATTCCTCTTGGATCTTTCAACTTCTGCTTACTTACAGACCTTCCTCAATAGTTTTCTTTTTATTTAGTTTCTGGTATTTTTACCTTCTTTTTTTTTCTTCCTTTCATAAACTCTGAATCCAAAACATTGATCAAGACTTATGCCAGTTATGTGTAGTCTAAATAGTGGTTAGGGACTTAGGGTAGGTCTAGCAAAAGATGTGACTTAGGATAAGTCAACTTATTTCAAGTTTTCAACTTTCTTTTATGATAATTGATAGGTCTCGGTTCCTTCTTACCTAACAAATATATATATATATATATATATATATATATATATATATATATATATCAGTTTTACTACTGCTACAGGAGCAATAATCGAGCTAGCTTATGCCTGCAATTGATAATTTTTTTTCTCTTAACCAAATTCTAGTCTTCCACCGGTTATGTTCTCGATTATAGACATGTTCACTCTCTTGACCTCCATGCTCGATATGTCTAATGTTCAAAGGCAGCGGCCTTGAGCAAAACCAATCACAGCGCGGCTAAGAAATAAAGTTCTTTCTCTTTCTATGCCAGTCAAACCAGTGACCAAGATGGGCTTGAGCAAAACCAATCACAAGATGGCTAAGAAATACAGTTGATCAATCTCCTCGACACTGTGTTTGAAAAATAACGCTTGTTATGAAGTTTTCACAATCAATCGAAAAATTGTAGAGTTGTGTCGAATTGCATAATTGAAGATGACCAATGTTTATAAACTCTTGTTACTTTAATGAAAAGTTTCACGTGTTAAGAGAAAACGTCATATAATTTTTGTCGTACTCTCGTTATATGACGAGACAACACCAAATATATCGCAACTTAAAACGGATTAGATCCGAAACCAAATAAAACCGTGACAGAAGGCAACGAGCTCGCTTAATGACTCCTTCAATCTTGTGTCTATGTTCTAACACGGAGAACGTAATAAGCAAAACCCAACATTAATCATTTACTAGAAGTGGGTGATGAATTTTATTACGCTTATTATCATGACATAAATTTACTGAAAAATAATAAAATTTTGCATTGCTAACTTAAAAAAAGAAGGAAAAATAAAAAGATGATTACATCTCTGTGTAAATCTTCCAATATGCAAAGTAGGTTAAATAGAATAACATCTTATGAAAAGTAAGATAAAAGTAGTCTCCAACAAATCATCAAAGCTTGACCAAAAAAAAAAATCATTAAAGCCAGTATACAAAATTAAAGAAACTAATTCATATAGTTTCAAACTTAATCATCGACAACATCTTATCAACAAAGCCAGTACAGCTCACAAGATCTCTCAAACAATCAAACAAAGCCCCTAAGAGAAAGGTTCTTAAGAGAAAAATCGACCAAGAGAGCAGCCAAGAAGGCGGGGCCCCAACCAACGGCTCAACATGTTTTGGAATTGTTGGAGTTCCCTTGCTGTATTTGGAGCTTACCTGAAAAACAAATCTTATAGTAACACCCACATAATTGCTACTTCCAGGGGACCCCGAGACTGTGCCCCCATATGATCCTGTCCTCTTTTTTCCAATTGAAACATGTCACGAATTCTCTTGTTTGTGGTCCTTGGGAGCTTCCTGGTTCGAATTTTGAAAAATATAATCCAACTGAAGCTACAATGGCATAAGGTGTGTTGAGACTTGAGAGGGATGGAGGCAGCAGGAGCATGGATGCTACAATCAAAGAACCATGTTATTGAAATGCCTAGCAAAACTAGCGGACGGAAATAAAACTAAATATAAGGGTAGGGTTCATGACTTCATGCACATGCACCACTTGTGGTGGTGGAGAGGAGGATAGAAAATCGATAGCGGAGATTCACCGTTGTAAATCAGATTAATTAGATTATTATTATGCATATTTTAAAATAATAATAATTATACCAAATGGGTTGGTGTAGTGGAAACATGTTAGGCTGCAAGTGGGACGAACGCTACAAGGACATTGTTTGCTCAAAAGTTGTCTCGGCAGAAATGAGGGTCGAGGAACTTTGGTACAATCGTCATTTCAATTTGCACCGGCATGCCAACTCGCGGCCGAATGACCAAGCGAGGTTTTGATTGATGTTGTGCGCTTGATCTAACTTCTTCAAATGATTGTAGACTAGGAAGGACCCTCTCGGCCGTTAGGATCTAATGCATGTGTTGTAAGAACTTTCGGCTAGGCGTTAATCCTCATCGGGATCCTCAAATACGTTTACTTCTTGGGTGAACTCAAATGTTTTGGTGATATGTGAGACATCTATCGGGTTAAGATACTCGCAAATCACCGTGAACACAAAAATGAAGCGGACTCGGTTATTGAAACTTTGTGAGATGATGTGTGTGAACAACGAATCGTATCGACCCAAACCGGACTAGCCAAAAGAGATCAATGGAATGAAAATTCTATGTTACAACTACTCCTAGGTGCGATTAATAGAGTGCATATAATGTAAAGAACAAGAAAAATAAAGTGGTTGAATGTAAAGAAACTGAAACGAAAACGAATTTGAAAGCTGAACTGAAAAGTAGAATACATATGCGAAAATGACGTGCTCCGAAACCGGGGTGTGACAATTAAGAACCTTTTTTGACAATCGTAGTATAAGGCAAATATAGTTCGATCAATCCGGGGACTAAGGGTGCTCCTGTAACAATGGTCATGTAAAAAGTCAGTATCTAACAATAAAATTATTCACAAGTATTTATTTACAAATATACACATTATACACAATATAAGAGGGGGGTTTTGAGAGTTTGGTTTTCTAAATTCCTACGAAAAAGATAAACAAAAGATATTTACAAGTGATCAACTTCATTCCACACAAACATATAAAATCATGTAAACAAATTGTTTCAATCTACACAACCTAAAACCATGCCAATCAGGAATGAAACAAATTCAGAATTAGATGCCGTAGCGGTCATGTAACCTATATTCTTCTTAAGTATCCTACGCTTCGAGCAGCTCCAAACATAGAAAATTCCACACAATATGTCATGTTAATACTCAGCGCAACCATACAACATATAACATGAATCATTAAGATCACAGAAGAATTCAAACATATAGACAATTTATCTTAGCGCTTAAACAACCCATATGCAACTTGTGACCTAAGCCCAACCCATTCCCATGAATTTAAGCTTTTACTACTTAATCAATCTATGTTTGTCTTAGCGGTTTAACACAGATCAATAACACTACCAACCCTGCAGAAGTTAGTAATTTGAATAAACCGGATCACAAGTTTCCAACCCAAAGAATGGCACAATAATAAGTTACGCAAATCTCATCAACAATCTAAGAACAGAACTTTATAAAATTCATGCACAAATAATTCTGAAATTACGAACTCATATGTTTGTACCAAGCAATTCGAAATCCAAACAGAAAACAAACTACGCAAAGTTTATGAATCACAGTTACACTTTTATTGTTCTTCGGAAGGCTTTTCTGAGATCGTAGAGTGCAGCTACACGTCAAGACTTCAAGGCAGCAACTTGAGGAAGCTTTAAGGAGTGCTATCGGTTTGCTTCTTCTTGTGAGGATGCATGGCTTGGGAAGACACTAAGAGAGAGCAATGAGTTTTTTGAATATTTGGTGGAAGAAGTGATGATGAAAACGTTGCTCCTTTACTCCCTTTTATACTGGCTTGGCCGAACCCTAGCTCTTCTCCTAGCCTTTGATCAACTTCTGATCCAATGGTGATGAATTATTTGCTCAAAATCTCGATTTAAAACTCCCCAGAAATCTCTAGAATGTCTTGTGCAATAATTCATTACATGAGGCTTGAATAAGGACCAGATACGTTTCTTGTTCTCCAAAGAAAATCACAGCAATGAAGATCCTTCCTTATTTTGCCACCAATCAAGTCATTGACAAAAATCCTTGATTTTCCTTCCTTCCTTGGTGCGCAATTAGGGTTCTTGCAAGAGAAGTAAAATCAGAAAAATAAGGTAGGGACAATCAGAATTTAAATGATGAAATTAAAGGAAGAAATCTCCCTTAATTTTTTATTTATATTGAACACAAAATATCCCTTGATTACGGCAGAATCCTTAGGGATTTGCCGTCCCTTTTATACATGTCCACAGAATTCCTATTCCAAGTTGGATTAGGTTTCCTGACTTCACATGGTTTCCCTGCCTCATAAGAAAAGAAAGTTTCCCAAACAGTTTAGAAAAGTCAGAATAGGAAAGATTCATAAGTAGTAAGTTTCCTAAATCAAAATAAGAAAGTTCCTTAAAATGAAATAGGCAAGTTTCCCGTTTCAAAACTGGAAAGTTTTCTAAACGACTTATCCTTCGATTTTGCGACTTAATGAGACTCCTTGCTACACCAGGAATCCTCCTTTGATTATGATTTCTCTCAATTCTTGCGTTTTAGCCTTCTTTTGTGTAAAACTGCCTCTTTCGACCTACAACATAGAAACAAGCTAGAAATGGAATCATTAAAGGAATAACGAAGCTAAATAGAATCGGAAATACATTAAGAACATAGCATAAAATGCGTTTATCAGAAAAGAGAGATAAGTTTGTGTGAAAGATTGATTTGTTTGTGTGATGCAGAATCTTTTACAATGAGTTACCTATACATACAAGTCAGCAACCCTAGCTAGCTTGCTTCCTATGTCATGGAATCACAGAGAGATTCAATTTCCCTTTTGGGTTGATTCATGCACAATTGCCCTGATTTGATTGAAATCTATGATTGTCGCGGTTTCAATTTGATTGGTATCTTTCTTAATTTGTAGAGACTGCTATTCTAAATGAACTCTCAGCCGTGATTGTTGTTTAGGCTCGGCCAATTACTCATAGTTATTTGTTTTGGCCCGTTTGCACATTAGTCACTTCGAAATGCTCTAATGGAATAACAATATGGGCTAGTGTTCTCACCTCAGCCAAGGGACCGAACATCCTTACTCTCAGCCAGGTTCCCGAACACCCTTACTCTCGGCTAAATGCAGAACTCTTTCATTCCCTTCCAGACGGCCGTAATGCTTTCACTCTCGACCATATGACCAAAATGCTTTACTCTCAGCCAAACGGCTAACTATTCATATCCTCGGCCCAAATGACTAACTATTCTTCACTTTCAACCAAATGACCGCATGTACTCCATTTTATCTGAAGTCATCAAACCGATTTGGCAACCTCTAAGGATTTCTTAATTTAGGTGCAAACATAGGTCATGCGACCAAAAAGGAACATATCACGCATTTGTCTAAAGTAACATGAATCTAAGTTCAGTCGTTGTTAACCGATTCGGCCGTTGTACGTTAACGCATTTGCCTATTTTAAAATGAAATAGCTCATCTTGACTTTATACACCTCGGCCAACAAACTCAATGCATCTCGGCCATTGTACTCTCAACCCATTAGACCGAACTTAATGCAACTCAGCCATCATACTCTTAACCAATTCGGCCGAACTCAATGCATCTCGGCCATCATACTCTCAACCAATTCAGCCGAACTCAACGCATCTCGGCCAACACATTCTTGTTCAGTTCGGCCAAACCCACTACATCTTGGCCATTGCACTTGTTTGTACCCGATTTTGGTAAATCGGCCCTTGAAATCTTGGATGATATATAAGAAAATTTGGTGCTTTATTAGCAATATCTCAATAAAATTTCATAAAATTCAATTAGATATTAACCTTTGGAGAAGCAATTAAAATGAAACTAAATAACAGCGATTTCTCATAATTGCTAATATATAAAAGGGAAGTAAATAATGACGATTTCTCATAATTGTTGATATATAATTGAGGAAGGAAATAACTGAGATGTAATTTCGTTTGAAGGCATTGATGACAATGTTTCATGATCAAGAGATAATCGATTATAACAGTGCCACTAGAAAAAGGTAAATATGGTGCAATTGAGGAATGAAGTAATGTGGAGCATATCTTTATTTCGGTCACTAAGATTGAAATTAATTTATTTAATTGTATCCTATTTCCTTAGTCGTGTGTTTGTAATTGTATATTCGACCCTCAACCTCATTGTAAAAGGTCCCCTACCAACACAACACACTTCAATACAAACTCAGTCAAACACTTCACATTCTCTACAATATTGATCTTTTCATTCTTGTTGTAGCCTAGTTATCTTCTTCTTTTTATCGCTTTTTTTACATTCTGAAATTTAGTTTCATGCAATTTACTCTTCCGCGTCTTTAAATTTCATGCATTTTAATTCCTTACAATTACTTTCCGGTCTTTAATTTTTGCACTTTATCTTACTAGAAATTTACTATTCATTCTCTTAAATTTCATGCCATTTAGATTTTTGTTCTTTTACAAGGTGTTTGGATGCGGGTGAATTCTCAGGAATTTAATCAAAAATAAGGAATTCTCAATTTCTTAAGACTGTTTCTCCTGTTTGAATTCTTATCCTTTGGAAATTCTTATCCTGTGGAATTAGAAATTTCCACAGAAAAATTGTAACGCCCCGGACCTTAATTGACCCTTTTACCGTCTGTTGGACTGTAAATGACTTCATTTTTACTTTTACCATTTTCGAACTATTTAAGGCTCCAAAAGTTGACTTTTTCCTTCGTCTAAAATTTGAGAAAACTTCCTTTACGAAAATTGTGGAGGACGTTAAACCGAGTTCGTGGACACGTGGCACATCGAAAACGGAGTTTATATGAAGAAATTACGGTCTGAAAACCGAAGTTTCTATATCGGAAGTGGTAGTATAAAAGGGGAACCTTACCAAAAGTGGTAAGGTAGAAAATCAGTTTCACTTTTTCCTTCTCTCTCCTCTCCCCCGCATCTCTCTATCAACCAGCTGCCGCCGTCCGGCCGAGTTAGGTGACAAGGCCGGTATCGATTTAAAGCTCAGCTCCTCCTCCATCAATGTGGGTAGGTTGCCGGACCTATAGCATCGTCGTTCGTCGACAACAACCTCGTGAAGGCAGCGATGTCGTATTTTGGTTCCTTGGTCAGAACTTCCTACTATGGCCACCATAGCTGGAGTTTCTTATCCCATTTGGAAGGTCTCATCCCGGGTAGCAAACTCTCAAAAGGATTCAACCTAATTCGAGCTAGGCAAGGAGAATCGAAGGTTTGAAGTTCTAGGGTTTTTAGGATTTTTCTGGTTTGCTTCGATTGGCATGTTTCTGTTTGAAATTGAACTCTGTCTTAGTTATGGAAGTTGTTGTCCGTATTGAGAGGAAGATTGTGTCAAAATTTGGTAGGCATTGGTGGTGGTTGGAGTTTGGTGGTGGCCGGCCGCCGCTGCCGGCGGAGCAGACGGTGGTGCCTCCTCTTTTAGGTAGTTTTTTGTGTTATTTAATTTGGTTATGATGAGAGGAGTCCAATGGTGTGAAGTTTGTAATTTTTAGAAGAGTTTTGGTTAGGTTTGAGATTTTCTCGGAGATTGGAGAACTTGAAGGTTGATTTAATAGATCCGACCATTGCATTTCCTTGGTTATGGTCTAGAATCGATAAGGTGAGGTTGTGGTTGAAGTTGGTGAAAATCCAATTAGCTTAACCCTAGCTTGAGTAGTGAGTTAAGCGGAGGGGTTTCGATTCCTAAGTTAAAGCATTAATTTTCCTAAATTGAAGAGTAGTTCTAAACATGTTTATGGTGTCAGGATACGTGGAGAGCTCTCAGGAGTGGCGTTGCGGATATCGTCAGGCTTATGCCTAAATTTGTGAGTGGACACTTTGTTTTTAAATGATTAAGCATGCATGGTTTCTTTTGGACATTATTATTCTATTTTCCGAGCTTATATTATAATTTCAGTTTATGATATGGTCTTGAAATATATTTGAGTTTGATGCATTGATTAAGTGTTGGTCATGATTTATGGATTTGAGCTCGGGTTATTAATTTGGTATTTGAGTTATGATATTCTTTATGATTTCCGGATTTAATTATTATTGTTTTTATTCGTTGACTTTGAGATTTATAAAAAATTACCGAAAATGAGATTTTCGGTGGTTCTCTATTTATAATTTTCTCGGTTATTTGCGGGTTATTGACCTTGACATTGAGAGTATTTTAATGAGTATTTCAGTTTGCGAAATTATTTACGATTAATAGTTGATAATTAAATCTCGCTTATAACTATAGATTTGAGAATATTTAGACGTGTGAGACACGTTATTGAGTTTTATTCTATTTTCTTTTGATAATTTCCATATACGGTTAGGAACCGTACTCGTGACTGCATTTGCATGAACTTGGGGAAGCTTTATGGATTTAGATGTTTTCGTATGATTTTAGTCACCATACTAGGGTCGCTCTTATTCATGACTAGCTAGTCTTTATTAGCGGTCCTCACCATATGTGAGTCAAGCACTTAGCATGGGACGCTACTATAGCCTGGGAGGCACCGATCGGTTTTTATTCATTGCTAGCTAGCCTTTATTAGCGGTCATCACCATAGGTGAGTCGAACGCTTAGCGTGGGACGCTACTAGAGCCTGGGAAGCTCCTTTTACATGGTGATATATCTTCCCCTTGTTTTATTTTCTCAATTATGTATTTGATTAACCAGCAGGGCTGGTTTGTTTTTTTTACGAGATTTCTGTATTTGATTAACTAGCGGAGCTGGTTTGTATCTTTTTACAAGCTTCTGGACGTTAAGCTAAATGTTATATCAAAGTTGCATGCATTGAGGTTTCTTTTTAAAGTTTAAATGTGGGAAAGTAAATTACATTTTTGTTAAATTATTTAATTTATTTTTATCCACTCACTCCAACGTTTTCAAATACTTTCCCCCGGGCCCTTCGGTTTCAAATGCCCAGATTGCAGGTTAGCTTAAAAGAGTCCGGACCTACACGGAGTTAAGGCATAGTCCATATTACAGCTATCGCTGGCTCTCTTATCTATGTTTTCTTTCCTTATTAGAATTGCTCTGATGACCCTTGAGATTGTTGTAAATTAGCTAAGGCTTGTTGTGTTATGAGTGTTGATGTAGATCTGAGAGCAGGGAGGCTCCAGGTGTTGAGGATGGTTTTTTTTGTTAGAAGTGTATGTTTGGATTTCACATGTAGGGTTGTCCATTTTCAAAGGAGGTTATGCCGAAATTTTTAGTAAAATTTCTCTTGAGGTGGACCCCGCAGGGTTTACTTCGGATTTCATGGTGAAATTCGAGGTGGGTCCTAAAAAAATAATCGTGGAATTTAGGAGCTTAAATTCCTGACTTGAATTTCTCTCAAAATATGTGTCATTTGTCACTTCCCTTAACTAAGGTTAGTCTAAGTTCAAATTCTTGTCATTTTAAAACTCTACAACATGAAATTTAAACAATAGAATTCTCAATTAATGGAATTTAAATTCATGGAATTGTAATTCCCATTATTTTAAAATTTCTATGAAAATTAAAATTACTTTATCCAAACACAACGTTACTTTTCGCACTTTATTTCTTGCAAATTTATATAAAAAATCACAAACAAAAAAAAAAACAACGGTGAAAATGCCGAAAGTCCTTGCACTAAAGGCAAGAAAACCCAACGGCCAAGACAGCTCATTCCTCGGCCTACAATTGCTTGGAAGAAATCAGATTAAAACATAGACTTGACCGGTCTCCGGACTCCGGTTACCGGAAAATCGTTGGTTGTCAGAAAATTGCCTGTTTGGCAAAAAAATTTTAGTCACGGGAAAATCACCGCTCGCCGGAATCTGACTAGACTTTTTAAATGTGACCAGACCTTGCCGGAACCATACCGTATGAACATTCGTTAGAAGATTATTGAGAGGCAGTAAGGTTGAAAAATATTTTACTGGGGTCAATAAACCTTTTATTGGGGGCAATGAAAAATTTATTAGAGTGTAATAAACGTGAAATCTCACTAGAACATCCGGAAAAAATAATAAATGCTCGCAGGAAGTTTTATTAGGGGTAGCAATGTTGAAGAATGTTTTAATGGGGACAATAAACGTTTTACTAGGGTCAATAAAAAGTTTATTACCACTTCAACTTTTCGTTTTTTAGAAAATTAATCTTGAAATGAAAGGAAAAAAACTAAAAACAGAAGAAATAAAATTGCATTGACCCTTAGTAATAGATTTATTTCTCCTAGTAATAAATTTATTGCCCTCGGTAATAAATATATTGGGGGCTTTCTCACCACCAATAATAATTTTGTTAACTAGGCGTAAGGAAGTGCATTGGAGGTTTTCTCCTGCATAACCGTTGGTAGTGTTGGGTTTTGCCGACGTATGGGCGTTTGCCCAATGGAGTTATCCATTTCCTTCAAAAAAAATTCTAACAATATCCCTAAGTCACACTCCCTTGAATCTTTCCTTACTTGTTCAACTCTAATCCCGAGCTGCCATCCTTTTTTGGGTTCAGCGGAGCTCCGGTGGAGTGCTTGATAACCGTTGTCATGCTTCCTTGGAAACAGTTGTCCAGCCTTGATCTTTGCCGTCGTCTAGCCGTCGCAGCTTCTTGGCTCTCTGGAGAGAGATACGATTTGAACCATCCATCATCGATCAACCAGACCTCCGCCGGATTCGAACTAGACCCTGCCTCCGATCAAAGGCGGTTCGAACAAGACCTCGTCGGCGCGACGAACCAACCAAGAGTTTTAGAGTAGATCTAGGTGGGGCTCTTGGCCGGCACGGCTTCCTCATCAGTCTTACGTTTCTTCGGTTCTTTGTTGCACCCTAAAACCGGTGTCGGTGGTTTCCAAGCACTTAACACTAAATCTGAGGCGTGAGCGAGAAAAATAAAAGAAAATAAAACAAACACAAATACCTTCCAGAAATTGTCAAAAATAAAGCATTTATAATAACAAAATCGATTACAAAGATTAAACAACTCTTGCGATCTAGCTCACTAGAAACTTTTGTAACACATCTATACTCTAGTACACGTCAGCTAAGCGTCACAGTTAGATTTCTCGAAACACGTGTCGTACCTCATACGCACCTGAACAAAAATCTATATAGGTGAGCTTACGCTCAGTAGGGCCAATCCTCTTAGGTTAATCTTAACTATGTGACTCAATCAAGTTATCTATTAGTAAACAATACTTCACGTAAATAACAACAATTCGATGCATATATGCTAATGAACTCCCTCCGCTCAATTAGTGGCTAATTAGTTAATATATCAAAGAAATATGAGCCTACCCATACCGTGTAGATATCTCGAATATACAACCTAACAACCAGTAATATATAAACGCCAATACCTCTTTCGTTAGTCGTCTTGTTATTCTCATGGTCATCCAAACCCGAAACCCGATAATATATTTTTATCGACGTCCGCCATTGAATTGGCATACTTTCCCCAAACTTGTGCACGTGTAGGCTAACATGGAATTATGGATACCCCATGAGGAAACTTAACTACTCATTTTCGTCTCCATAATCATCATTCTCACTATTCTCACAATTCCTCACTATGCATTATGCATGTCAATTGAATATCAATACTCGTACAATAACGACCTAACAACCAGTAATATCTAAACGCCAACACCTCTTTCGTTAGTCGTCTTGTTATACTCATGGTCATCCAAACCCGAAACCCGATAAAATCTTTTTATCGACGTCCGCCGTTGAAAGGGCCTACTTTCTCCAAACTTGCACACGTGTGGGCTAACATTGAATCATGGATACCCCATGAGGAAACTCAACTACTCATTCTTGTCTCTCCATAATCACCATTCTCAATATTCTCATAATTCCTCACTATGCATTATGCATGTCAATTGAATATCAATGCTCATACAATAACATCCAGGACATGCTTATATGGAACACGATAACATCTATCATATAAATCACCGATTACATATGCTTTAATTGAAAACGATACCGATGAAGACTTAATCAATCAATGTCACACAATTCACCGATTACAATAATAACGAAATTATCGTTTAAAAAAAGGGTTCCCCGAGAGACCATACATGTTATCCGAGTGTTAGTTTCGACGCTAACTACAATTAGTAACACATCGACTTGCTTTCTGAAATCTTTATCTTTTTATTTCTGGAATCCTGCAACTCGTATTCAATTCTCGTATCGAATCCTTATTCCAAGAATGTCGGCGAATCATTTCAAGTCAATGTCATTAAGTCCTTGAAATTGATAAGGACACCCAAATATGTCTCCACCAACTTCTCCGTACTTTTAAAGTCCATTTTACCATCGTATCTCAATTTCACTCTAAACACCAACCCACTTTAAATAGAAGTTAATCCCAATATCTGCAATTACTCTCTACACCCAAAACTCCCATTAAAGCTTGATCACCCTTCCCTCATCTCCTTTGCACCATTTTACACTTTCCTCCATAATGAATAACCGATCACTTCAAAACCCAATTCCATTTGCTTCGAACTTCCACAACTCTAACTAATGAAACAATCAATATATATATAGACACACACACACACATACTGGTCCTTCCACTAAGAGATCACTTTTTTAGGTTTATATGAGGGATAGGTCCCCTGTCGTTAGATCTAGCTTTAATAAAAGGACTAATTTCAGTTTACCTCTATCAACTTTAGGTCGAACATCATGTTAGTCTCTTTTTCTTTCGATTTCATCAAAAACACCTCTCGACTTCCAATTTTCATCAGCCGTGTCCAAACTTCTAATTTCCATACAATTCCCCATCATGTGATGACGTGGTATTAAGAACAAAACCAAATTTGAAGTCACTAGGCTCACAAAAAAAGAGAATAATAGACAAATTGTATTCAATCCCACCAAAATCACTAAGGTTACGGGGTTGTGATCGGAATAAAGATGTGTATCGATATGGGGAAAAATTGTCTGAAATGTTACTTTCAGAATTTGACTTTCTTCTTGATATCAAGTCATCACTTGACAGAGGAATTAGATGTAGATTGGAGGTTTGGACATGCGCGGCTGATGAAAATAGGGAGTTAAGGGATGTTTTTGATGAAATTGAAAGAAAAATGACTAACATGATGATTGACCTAAAGTTGATGAAGGTAAACTGAAATTAGTTCTTAATAAAATGAGCGGCTAATATTAAGTAACTTTGATTTATCTCTTTCTAACCTAACCCCAGTTCAACAACTCTCCGTTGTTTCTGCCTCCCTCGCGAGAAACAACGCTCAGATTGTTCATCTAATTCACATCTCAAGCACTTCTCTTTCTTCAGATCCTCTAGATATCGACCGGGTTTGGGGTGGATTTTCTATTTGTAGCGAGTATATACTTTTCTTGAGGGAAATCGTCCACTCTTGCTTCATATCTCAATTCAGTTGCACCAATTTACAGGGAGTAGTTCATCGAATTCGATTTCAATTCTTAAGGGTGTTCTTGACGAAAACCCATAATATAGTTTCAATGTTATGTGCTTTGTGATTTGTGTTGAAGCAGAAAAGCCATGGTATTCCTGAGACTGTATTGAACAGAGAATTGATATATGTAGTATATGGTACTTTCTTGATTTGAGATTGGGTGATCTCGAGGACCATTTCTTGAGTCTGATCCTTGAACATCAGTATTGAGTTTCATATGATTAGATTTTATTTTGGATGGGTATTGGTCGATCTTCTTTTTCCAGATTGGATATGTAAATTCCATGTTCAGAGAGCAACAATGGTTATGAACGTTTGGGTGTTGAATTGATTATACAAAAACATATAGCAGTTTTTGTTCTTCTTGAAAATCTTCTGGAGAAGAACCCAGAATGGTGTTGACGCTGGGTGTTTTGGCAGAAGAAGACAAAGGTGAAGATGTTAAGAACTCTTGAATTAATCTCAACCGCTTATATATTAAAGCAAGACCTAACGGTAAGGGAGTCTCTTTTAAATAAGTGTAGGAGTAATAGATGAGACTTTCAATTTGATTTAGCTTTAAACTCCTCTATCTTTACACGAAATGCATGACGACATCTTTTGATACAAGTTTGCTTCCTTTCTTTTAAAGATAGAACATAACCGATGAAAATCCACATGAAGAGTGGGGTATTTGTTCTGACTCTAAACTCCCATCTCTTGATCACCTTCACCTAATTTTTCTGGGTCGTGTTTGATTGACTCCGGACATATATTATAGGGTTGTGTGTGATCAACCCTCGTGAGACAAACCAAAGTCATAAGCATCGTATTTAAGTATCATCTGAGTCTCTATAAAAGAAAACTAGCTAATACGACTTGGCTTTTTCTTGTGTGCGGATGGACAAAGGAATATAATTTGATGTCCTCGACACCCATGGTACTGGGTACCATCGATGGGTCTCAGATATTGAGCTAACTTTTATTGCTAAAGATCTTACTGAGACCATATTCTTGGATCCGAATCATATACCACCTCATAAAAGAACAAAATCACAAGTGCTTATATTCCTAAGAAAGCATATCGATCTCACACTGCGCAGGCAGTATCAATCAAAACATGATCCGAAAGAATTTTGTGATCGATTACAATTCTCCCCAGCTAGTTCTTCGCGGCTAGTTCTAGAGAGAAAACTAGCCGTGGAGAATTGTAATCGATCCCACAATTCTTTCGACTCATGTTTTGATTGATACTGATTGCACAGTGTGAGATCGATATGCTTTCTTAGGAACATAAGCGCCTCAGATTTTGTTCTTTTATGAGGCGGTTTCTGATTCTGATCGGGGAATATGGTCTCGGTAAAATCTTTAGCAATAAAAGTTCGCTCAATATCTGAGACCCATCTATGGTACTCAGTACCATGGGCATGGAGGACATCAAATTCTATTCCCTTGTCCATCCGCACACAAGAAAAAGCCAAGTCGTATTAGCTAGTTTTCTTTTATAGAGACCCAAAAGATACTCAAATACGATGCTTATTACTTTGGTTTGTCTCACGAGGGTTGATCACACACAACCCTATAATATATGTCCGGAGTCGATCAAACACGACCCGGAAAAATTAGGTGAAGGTGATCAAGAGATGGGAGTTTAGAGTCGGAACAAATACCCCACTCTTCATGTGGATTTTCATTAGTCGTATAATTTTTGGTTATAGAGACCCAAAGGATACTCAAATATGATGCTTATTACTTTGATTAGAGTCTCACGAGGGTTGATCAGACACAACCCTATAATATATGTTCGGAGACGATCAAACACGACCCGAAAAAATTAGGTAAAGGTGATCAAACACAACTTTGGACCTGGGGAAACTGTCTGAGATTTTTAACCTGCAATTTTCATAGACCCAAGCATAGAACGGTGAAGAAGAAGGGGAGAATGCACTTTATCTCCCCCGATTTTAGTTGGAATTTAAAGAACTTTTAAAGTATACCTTGAAAACATATACTGTTGAAATTCTTGGGAAAAGCTTGGATGCTTGATCGGGGAAAGTCAGGAAGGAGGACCAGGAAAGACAACGATTGGAAGCGAGGCCGACGGCCAGGAGGCGACGGTCGGGTGCGGCAACGGAGTCGGGGCCGAGGTAGGGCCGGAAAAAAAAAACTTTTTTTTTTTTGTGGTTTTGAAAAGCAATTTTTAGGGTTTTGAAAAATTGACTATTAGCTCAAGGTTTGAGCCAAGCACTGATAACGTGATCTAGTAAGAGAAGTTTGAGAATAGAGAGTAGAGAGAATCGTGAAAAGAGTTGTATCTTATCCATTGATAGAAGCCCTTTATATAAGGAATTATAAAGTACCAATATGGTAATGATAAAGAATACATAATCCCTTTCTAACTACATATCCTGATGGTATAAGACCAAGTCACAAATATGGAATATCCTAGAACAATGCGAAATATCCTAGAATAGGGGCTTAATATTTGGTTGTATTTTACAGTTCACAACATAAGTGACAACCTCATCTGGAGACACAAGTTTAAACCAAGCAATCATCATCAGGGAACATTGAAACCATAAATTATTGAGGATGCAAAAAAACAGTCCCAAGGAAGCACTTGATAGATTCACGCCTCTGGAGCAGGTGCAGGTGGCTCTAGAAGCGACCGGAGCTCTCTAACTACAATATTCATATTTTGCCGGCACAAATCACATTCTTGTACACACCAAGCTGCCACACTTGCTAGCTTTTCACCTGCTTTGGGAGGATATTTTCCTTTCAGCTTAGGATCTACATGTAGTTCTTGATTCAATTTTAAGGTAGCCCAAGTCACAAGACTGTTGTGTTGAATTATCGAGAGGGTTTTCCCCAGTCAGAAGCTCTAAAATAAGTACTCCAAAGTTATACATATTGCTAGACTCTGACAATTTACTAGCCAACAAAAACTCTGTTGTGTTTAATTATTGAGAGGGTTTACCCCAGTCAGAAGCTCTAAAATAAGTACTCCAAAGCTATACATATTGCTAGACTCTCACAATTTACTAGCCAACAAAAACTCTGGAGCATAATAACCAAAACCTCTCATTTCTTGTTCGGAGTTATAAACCTTTCTTTGGAGATAACCAGAATGATCGAAAAAATAATAATAGGCTATCTTGGCTTTGAGATCTTCAAAAAGAAGCACATTACTACATCTGATATCTCCATGTTTAGTACAAAATTGATCATTCTGATGCAAATATTGTTAGCGTGAGTCATGAAGTTAATTTAGGAATGTAAATTAATTTGTTATTGCTTTCTTATTTTATATGTGTAGTACATGTAGTACATAGTACGTAGGGTTTGTACATCTTGTATCTCTTTATATAGCCTCTTCTGTGGGATGAATACATATCAGAAAATTCATTCTCCAAACCTTGTTATATTTGACTTGGTATCAGAGCAAAGATCCGAAAGGACTTTGTCTCTTTGTTTTTCCGCTGCGATTTCGTTGACGTTTTTCCCAACGATTTTTTATTTTCCGGACGACGTTTTTCCGTTCGGGTGTTTTTTTTTTTTTTTTTCCGTTCGGGTGTTTCTTCTTCGGAGAGAGTGAGAAAGAGAAAGGGAGAGCACAAGGTCCCCGGTCCCTAGCCGTCCCCTGGCTGTCATCTCCGCCCAGAAGACGTCGGCCTGACTCGCATCTCCGTCGTGCCATCGTCTGCCCTAAGACTGCCGCCGATCCCAGAAGCCAGAAGCCGTCTTCCATCTCCGCCCGGAAGACTACCCCGGAAGCCGTGCCCTAAGCTGGCTGGACTACCCCAGAAGCTAGAAGCCGTCGTCTTCCATCTCCGCCCAGAAGACGTCGTCTTGTCCAGTCCGACCTGCCATCTCCGCCCAGAGTCCGTCCGGTCTAGTCCAACGTCCGGCCTGATCAGCATCAGTCCAGACGCAGCCGACGCTGTCCAGTTGACGTTGCCTCTCCGTCGTCGTCTCGCCCCAGACGTGACGACGCAGACGACGCGCCCAACCCGGTTTTGCTGCAATCCCGACCCGGTTCTGCTGCAATCCCGACCCGGTTCTGTTTCTTGCTCAACCCGACCCGGTTCGAACTGACCCGACCCGTTTGTGGTATATTGTTGCTTTATTGTGGTATATTGTTGTCACTGCATAAACTACTGATTTGGCATTTGTGTTACAATGGGTTCTGGAGAAGAAAGTTATCAGGTCAATGATGTTCAGAAGTTTGAAGTATCAGTCAAGAATTCTGAAAGTGGTTCCTTTGGGGGAACCAAACTTAATGGAACCAATTTCCGCAAATGGAAGAAAATCATGACGGCTCATCTCCGAGGGATGCACAAGATGGGACATGTAACTGGGGTGATTGAGGCTCCTAGTGCAAGTAATGTTGCTGCTTACACTAAGTGGGAAGATGATGATGGTCTTGTGATGTCAGTTTTGTACAAGGCCATGAATGAGGAAATAGTTGACCTGGTGGAGCAATGTGATACTGCGCAGGCAATTTGGAAGACATTGGAAGATTTATATACTAATGAGTCTGACTTCATACAGGTTCATGAGTTGATGTGTACTGCTGCAGCAATGCAACAGAATGGGCAGCCAGTGGCGCAGTATTTCACCAAGCTGAAGAACATTTGGGCCGAAATTGACGTGAAGCGTCCTTGCAAGATCAAGAATCAGGAGGATCTTGTTTGGTACCTGAAGGAAAAGGAGCTTGAGCGAGTTCATCACTTCTTGAGAGGCCTTGATGCAAAACATAACAGTGCCAAAGGAGAGCTGCTCAGAATGACAGAACCTCCTAGCTTGATTACAGCTTTCACATATATCCGTAAGGATGAGTCTCAGCAGGAAAGCCTTACTAAAGCACAACTTGAAGTCTCTAGTCTCACATTTTAGGCAAGAGCACCAGCACCACTCCTTCAGCAATCAAGTTCCGTTCCACTCCACAGGCAAGGACCACCACCAGGTTTTGGGAATCAACCTCGTTCTCCTTGCTCTTACTGCAATGGTGACCATACTCGTGAATCTTGTTGGAAGTTGTATCCACATCTTAGGCCTAAAAGGCCTGCATATCGTCCCAAGGCGAAAGCAGCTATCCAGTTGGTCCAGGAACCAGACATCTATGGGGTGGTCGGATGTGATCATCATACAGCAGGAGGTGCCACACCCTCAGCATCTGTCGCTAGTCGTGGCAAGATAGGTATGGCCTTAAATATTTCTCACTTTGTTGGTGCCACATGGATTATTGATTCAGGTGCTTCCGATCATATGACTTATGACAAATCTTTTTTTAATGAATTATCATCTCCACCTGTACCTTATGTTACTAATGCCAACGGTGAGGCCTTCCCTGTTTTAGGAAAGGGGTCAGTTCGTATCACTCCCACAATGGTGCTAAAGAATGTGCTATATGTACCTGCTTTATCCCATCATTTGATATCTGTCCCATAGTTGAATGTTGAATCCAAATGCTCTGTGACCTTTTTACCTATGTATGTGATTTTTCAGGATCTTCTCACTGGGGAGTTACTAGGTCGGGGGTATCTGAGGGGCAGGTTGTTTCATCTGGATCAGACGTACGTAGGGGAGAAACCAGGAGCACAGTCCCGGACGGCTTTAATGTCCAATTCTGACAAGCTAAGTGAAGTTTGGTTATGGCACCGTCGCTTAGGGCATCCATCTTTTAGTGTTATGAAAAAATCCATGCCTTCTTTGTTTTTTGGTGTGGATGAGTCAGTCTTACATTGTGAAACATGTGTTTTGGGCAAGAGTCATCGCTCAACTTATTCATCTCGTATTTCTAATAAAAGTGTCATTCCTTTTGAATTAATTCATTCTGATGTTTGGGGACCTTCAAAGGAATCCACTGTGTCTGGTATGCGATACTATGTGTCATTTATTGATGATTGTACACGTCTTACTTGGGTTGTTCTTCTTAAAACTAAGGATGAGGTTTTTCCGGCTTTTCAAGCCTTCCTTTCTGAAGTCCAAACGCAATACAATGCCCAAATTCGAATTCTTCGCTCTGATAATGGGGGGGAATATGTCAATCGTGTCTTTCAGTCTTTCTTACAAACACATGGGATTATCCACCAGAAAACGTGCCCTTACACACCTGAACAAAATGGGGTATCCGAAAGGAAAAATCGTCATTTACTTGATATGGCTCGTTGTATTCTCTTTAGTGCCCATTGTCCCAAGAATCTATGGGGTGATGCTATCTCCGCATCTACCCATCTCATTAATCGTCTTCCTTCTACTGTCCTTCAGGGAAAAGTACCATTTGAGGTACTAGCTTCTTATGTCTCTTTATCTTCCTTTCATAATCTCCCAGCTCGTGTTTTTGGTTGTGTTGCATTTGTTCATATCCCAAAGAGTCAAAGGTCAAGTAAATTGGATGCCCGGGCGATTAAGTGTGTGTTTGTTGGCTATGGGGGCCATCAGAAAGGGTACAAGTGCTATCATCCACCTACTAGGAAGTATTATGTGACTATGGATGTTACTTTCTTTGAGGATATGAGCTATTACACCTCTTCTGATACTGCTCTTCAGGAGGAGAACTCATATTTTGAAGAGCTGTATCATGGAGAGGGGGAGACAGGTCATTCAGTTGAGGTTACAGATACATCAGAGGTTCAGGGACAAGAAGATGACAGACAGGCACCACCAGATGATTCTGGTATAATTGCTCCAGAGATTCAAGAGTCAGACACTGCAAGTGTTCCTGCTGCAACCGTTAGTGTTCCTGTTGCAACCGTTACTGCCCTTCCTTCCTTGCCTGATGTTAGTAATACCCCTGACTCATGTCTCCCTGGTACAGAAGATCCTCCATCTGAGGTTAGTAATTCTATTGGGGTTAATACTAGTGATGCTAATAGTAGACAATATGTGTTACCAAATAGGTCTACTCGGGGTAAACTAGCAAAAAGGTATGAACCTACCCTTCAAGCCAAAACTAAGTATCTTGTGACAAATTTTATGTCTACCAAGAGATTGTCTAAGTCATATGAATCATTTGTGAATCAAATATCTGCTGTATCAGTACCTAACAAAGTGCAGGATGCATTGGGAGATCCAAAATGGAGAAAAGCAATGGATGAGGAAATGGAAGCATTACAGAAGAACAATACTTGGGAGCTTGTATCTCCACCACATGGAAAGAAGGCTGTGGGATGTCGCTGGGTGTTTACAGTGAAGCATAATCCAGATGGGTCAGTGAGTCGATATAAAGCACGTCTGGTAGCAAAGGGATTCACCCAGACATATGGCATTGACTATGTTGAGACATTTGCACCAGTTGCAAAGATGAACACTATTCGGGTATTGCTCTCTCTTGCTGCTAACTTAAACTGGCCTCTTAAACAGTTTGATGTCAAGAATGCTTTTCTTCATGGAGAACTTATAGAGGAAGTGTATATGGATCTGCCACCTGGATATAAAACTGCTCCTTCAGGTAACTTTGTGTGCAGATTGAGAAAATCTTTGTATGGTCTTAAACAATCACCTCGTGCTTGGTTTGGAAGGTTTTCACAGTTCATGAGGAAGATTGGTTATAAGCAGAGTAACTCAGACCACACATTGTTTCTCAGACATCAACAAGGGAAGGTAACAGTTCTGATCATATATGTTGATGATATAGTTGTTACTGGTAATGATACTGTTGAGATGGATAGATTGCAAAAACAGCTAGCCACAGAGTTTGAGATGAAGGACTTAGGTACACTCAAGTACTTCTTGGGCATTGAGGTAGCCAGGGGGAGTGAAGGCATCTATCTGTGTCAGAGGAAGTATATACTTGATCTATTAACAGAGACAGGTATGTTGGATTGTACTCCAATTGATACTCCTATTGAGCAGAATCATCGATTAGCAGAGTATCCTGATCAGGTACCTACCGACAAGCCTCGATATCAGAGGTTAGTTGGACGTCTGATTTATTTAGCACACACCAGACCTGATGTTGCATACGCAGTAAGTGTGGTGAGTCAGTTCATGCATAATCCCAGTGTAGATCATATGGATGCCGTTGTAAGGATTTTGAGGTACTTGAAGTCCGCTCCAGGGAGAGGAGTAATGTTTTCTAGGCACAGCAATATTCTTGAGGTATGTGGTTTTACAGATGCAGACTGGGCTGGAAATATTACAGACCGGAGGTCTACATCAGGATACTTTACCTTTGTGGGAGGTAATCTTGTTACTTGGAAGAGTAAGAAGAAAAAGGTTGTGGCTCGGTCTAGTGCTGAAGCAGAATATAGAGGTATGGCTCATGGAGTGTGCGAGTTGTTGTGGTTGAGGAGTGTGTTACGAGATTTGGGTGTTAAACCCAAGTGTGCTATGCAGCTGTATTGTGACAACAAGACAGCTATCGATATCTCACAGAATCCTGTGCAACATGATCGTACTAAGCATGTGGAAGTTGATCGTCACTTCATAAAGGAGAAACTAGATGCTAAAATCATTAGCTTTCCTTTTGTCCCTACAGAAGAGCAACTTGCAGATATACTCACAATAGGAGTTTCTAAGAAGGTCTTTTATGACTCACTTAGCAAGTTGAGCATGGTTGATGTATATGCGCCAACTTGAGGGGGAGTGTTAGCGTGAGTCATGAAGTTAATTTAGGAATGTAAATTAATTTGTTATTGTTTTCTTATTTTATATGTGTAGTACATGTAGTACATAGTACGTAGGGTTTGTACATCTTGTATCTCTTTATATAACCTCTTCTGTGGGATGAATACATATCAGAAAATTCATTCTCCAAACCTTGTTATATTTGACTAATATTTCAACCCGTGAGCTACATCAACCACGATTCTCACACGCTGCATCCAGTCAAGTGTTTCAGCAAATTTCATTCTTCCATGCAATACATCATGGAGAGAAGCCATGGTACTCTCATATGCAAGCGCCCACGTACTGCCCTTTACACGATAACCAAGAACTTGAGCAAGATTGTCGTGCCTTAGTGCAGAAACCATGGGAACCCGGGTCAACTCGACATTTGATTCCTGTTTAGATGACACATTAAGCATCTCGAAGCAAACAAATTTGCCATTATCGATGTTTTGAAACCGTACTCTTTTGTATCCTTCTTCAAACGGAATGTAATGTTTCCCTAACAACTCTCGGGGATTCTTCCCTCCACAGAGTGAAGAATCACAAACGTTGGCTTAACGACGCGTGGAATTGCGCGCTAACAGACCTGCATTCAAAACAAATCAGTGATGCGCTACGCCCTATCATTTCCTGGCGGACTGCTTCGTGGCGGCGTTGCACATGCATTCTTTGTCGTGATAACAACCCCGATCTGGTAATACTGGATCTCCTGCCCGACACCAAAAAACTCCTCTTTCCTTTTCTGGCCGAAAGCACAACACCATCTTTTTCTTCTTCTTTCAATAAAAAAACAACCATCTTCTTCCTAACCCTGACCGGTGTCGGCGACAACGACGAGCACCTCCTCGACCTCCCAGTCATCCCCTCCCTCCTCTCCGCTCTCGTCGACGTCGTTACCCAATCCTCCTATGGCTCGGTCCTCACAACAACTTTCGCGGCTAGTTCTCCAACGGCTTCGGCCTCGCCTGAGCCCAATCCGCTGGCTGCTCCAATGCCCGTCACCGGCCTGTGTCGTGGTGATGTCGTAAAGATTAAAAATATCTATTATATAAAGGGTCGGCGATGGAACTAGCGCTGGAGGAGGTACGACAATGTCGGCGCCGACGGGCTCGGGCGTGGACAAAGCCTCTTCCCACTAAAAGGGCAAGTGGGCAAACAACAACAAGATCATATGAGAAAGCATTCTGGGTTGAAAGCTCTAATGAGAAACCCGATGAACTTGCAATCTGGGTTCTTTTTCCTCCTACTGCTGTTTCCAAACTAACGACATAGAGATTGAGTTAGTCAAATTGAATTGATGATCGACTATAATTTGTGGCTAGTATTCTGCCACCTCAACCTGGTGAATGTTCACCGCGTGGATGGAAGAATTTCAAACATCTCCATCTGAGACAAGTCAGACAACAAAGGTTCAAGTTTAGTTTCATTTTCATCAGATGCCAGATGACGCTCTTCCACATCACGTTTAACGCCCCGTACCTTATTTGATTATTTACCGTGTCACTTGGACCATAAATGTGCATTATTTTTACTTTTATCTTCATATTCAAGCTTTTAATGGATCTAAAATTTGACTTTTTTCTTCGTTCGAAATTTGAGGAAATTTTCTTCATCAAAGTCGTAAAGGACGTTAAATCGAGTTCGTGGATATATGACACGTTTTAATCGGAGTTTGTACGAAAAAGTTATACGGGTTTAAAGTCAGGGGCAGATTTGTAATTTCGCATGAAACTTAAGATCTATAAATATCAAGTCAGCCTTGCCATTTCGAGAAATTTCCAGAATTGCTACCGGAACTTCTCGGCCTAGCCGGTGCCAATTCCGGCCACGTATGGTGATGAGACCGGTCTCATTCTCTTCGTCTTGGAACAATCTTTCCAACCATATATATATATGTCATGCAACCTCTTTCTAAATGTATGAGACGAATCGAAAGGAAGAAGGTATGACTATCTTTTCGGCTATTTTTCATATTCTGGCCAAATTGGATGGTGTGACTAATTGAGATTTGTTCATCTTGCCAAGCTCTACAAAACCTTCAAAGGGTTTCCATCAATTTGCAATGTGGAGAGAGAATCGACGAATCCAAATTCTAGGGTTCATAATTTGGGATTTTTTCTTGACGAGGTAATTTCTGTTACTTACACTTGAAATTAATCTTCGTGCTAGTTGAGGAAGTTGTTTGGTTTGTTGAGAAGAAGATTGTATTAAAATTTGGTGGGCATTGAAGGTGATCGAAGTTTGGTGGTGGTCGGCCGCAGTTGTCGGTGGAGCAGACAGCGGCGCTGCCTCTTTTGAGTTGTTTTTCGAGTTGTTTGGCTTGTTCATGATGAGAGGAGTACAATGGTAGGAAATTTGAGAATTATGGTAAAGTTTTGAATAGGTTTGAGATTATTCGAAGTTTGGTTTTGTCGGTGTGCCACTCGGGAAGATCCTACCATTGGATTTTCTTTATTTCGGTTTTAGAATGTTGAAATTAATGAAATGAAGTTGCGGGTGGAGTTTGGCATGAATCTGATAAGTCTAACCCTAGTAAGGGTAGTGGATTAAGCGGAAGTGTTTTGGTATTTATATTTAAGTATTCATTTTTTTTGAAATTGAAGTTTGGTCCTAAGCATGGTTATTGTGCCAGGATATGAGGGGACCTCGCTTGAGTGGCGATTCGGGTTTCGTCAGGCTTAGGCCTAAATCTGTGAGTGGACACTTTGTTTTTAAATGAATAAGCATATATAGTTTATTTTGGAAATTATCGTAATATTTTCCGAGCTTATATTATAATTTTGGTTTATGATATGGTCTTGAAATTTATTTGAGTTTGATGCATCGATTAAGAGTTGGTCATGATTTATGGATTTGAGCTTAGGTCATTAATTTGGTATTTGAGTTTTGATATTCTTAATGATTCCCGGATTTAATTATTATCGTTTTTATTTGTTGACTTTGAGATATATAAAAGATTTCTGAAAATGGGATTTTCAGTGATTCTCTATTATAATTTTATCGTTTATTTGTGGGTTATTGATCTTGACATTGAGAATATTTTAACGAGTATTTCGGGTTGAGAAATTATTTACGATTTATACTTGATAATCTAATCTCGCTGATAAATATGGATTTGAGAATATCTTGCTGTGTGAGACATGTCATTGAGTTTTACTTTATTTCCTTTTGATAATTTCCATGTACGATTGGGAACCGTACTCGTGACTGCATTTGCATGAACTTGAGGAAGCTTTATGGATTTAGATGTTTTCGTATGATTTTAGTCACCATACTATGGTCGCTCTTATTCATCACTAGCAAGCCTTTATTAGCGATCCTCACCATAGGTGAGTCGAGCGCTTAGAGTGGGAGTCACCGATCGGTTTTTATTCATTGCTAACTTGCCTTTATTAGCGATCCTCAACATAGATGAGTCGAGCGCTTAGCGTGGGACGCTACTAGAGCGTGGGAGACTCCTCTTACATGGTGATATCTCTTCGCCTTGTTTTATTTTCTCATTAATGTATTTGATTAACCAGCGGAGCTGGTTTGTCTCTTCTTAAGAGATTTTATGGACGTTAAGCTAAATGTTATATCAAAATTGCATGCATCGATATTTTTTAAAGTTTGAACGTGGGAATGTATCTAAATAAGATTTTGTTAAATTATTTAATTTATTTTTGTCCACTCACTCTAACGTTTTTCAATTACTTTCTACTGGGCTCTTCGGTTTCAAATGTCCAATTTGCATGATAAGTTTATTTGAGGTCGAGCGTACATGGAGTTGAGGCATAGTCAGAGGTTGCTTCCGCTTATTCTTTATTCATTGTTTTTCTTTCCTTTATAGATATGCTCTGATAACCCAGTTAGTAAATTATTAAATGTGTTTATTGTTGGCTGTGAGATTCTTTTAGATTAATATTTGTTATTTTGGGAGATGTGATGAACTTGGGGAGCAGGAAGGCTCCAGGAGTACAAGGTTGGAGTATGTTCATAGAACTGTATGTTTAGATTTGACAGGTAGGGTTGTCCATTTTGAAGTGAGATTATGCCGAAATTTTTGGTAAAATCTCTTTTGAGGTGGCCCCCGTATGGTTTACTTCGGATTTCAGGTTGAAATCCGAGGTGGGTCATGACATCAGGTTAACAACACCAACAACAACAAATCCAGTGGCGCATCCTGACTTTATTCCTCAAATATTTATCCTCTCGGACCCTTTTGTTCATATATCCTAAAAAGGAAGTAGTGTGAGGTTGGTTGAGGAAGATCGATGTAATGTGTCAATGTTTTATTCTTCTCCGTATATGAGGTTTATATAGAGATACAATTGTAATCTTAATAGGAAAACATATCCAACAACTATACAAAATATGTAACCTACACATAAGAAAAGTAAATATTTACGGAATATTCTACATATGTTTGATATCATATATGATTGTTGCATCTCAACCAACAGCCTTTTATTGTGGTCTACTGCAGCTAAACTTCGTAGGCGTGCCTTGTTAAATTGCATTGTTTTGTTCTCCTAGTTTTAACGGGCAACCACATGTTCTTAAAACGAGAGCTCTGTCTCCATAACAGTTTCAAAATGCATGGGACGAGTTTTGTGCACAATCTTAAAGTGGGACTAGGTACATCGGATGCTTTAGAGATGGAATATTTGGAAGCGGCTGTTTCAAAATGAGCTATACATAGGACTTAGATGAGAGATGCTCTAACCTCCACAATGGCCTCGATCCATTCCTAGTCTGATTACTATTAGATAAATTTTCGAGTGTTAAATAATGTCATGGTCTTTAAAATTGATTTCTTACTTACGCCAAAGACTTGTGTTGATTTTGATGATTTCGTTCTTGCGAAGAAGGTCGTGTGATTTACACATGGTTACTTGAGAAGTTAGTTAACAAGAACTTAGATATGGAAGTACAATTTAACACATTTTAGGAGCTCGAAATGCTCGATTAGCATTTTATTACCTTCAAAAATATTACCACGATTATATTATACGGATACTTTCGAGTATAATTAACCCTTAATCATTTACATAGAGTACATATAGTGCAAGAAATAATAAGTTTAGCCATTAAGTTGAGAAGAGAGTTGGAGAAATTAAGATAATTGACATCAAACAAAGATTTTACATGCACCTAATTAAAAAGGATCAAATTCAAAAGTACTTGTCAGTCCTTCCCTTGAAACCGATCTGCCCAAAGGTAAGGGTGATGAAGAGCCCCAAGTGCCAGCAGATCAACCACAACCTGCTCAAAACAAAGAATTTTGGTTCAGGTCATACAGATACTGAGTTTAATTCAAGTAAATTAATTAGTAACATCCAAACACACCCTCTGTCAGTCTGTCTCAGTATTAGGCAAGCATTTGTTTTTTGTTTTTGTTTTTTTTTTTTTAATGTTTTTCCTTTTATTCCTTTTTTCTTGGCGGCAATTGAGGTGATTACTCAACTTTTACTAACAAGGAAGCGGTTAAAAAGTTACAGTAATGCTTGTTAAACAACATTGGTCCCATGGTCTAGTGGTCAGGACATTGGACTCTGAATCCAGTAACCCGAGTTCAAATCTCGGTGGGACCTGTTTTTCTTTTTCCTTCAAATTAACCCGCTACTCATTAATTTTTTTTTATTATTTAAAAAAAAAAAATTCTGTAAATTAAGTAAAGTAGGTTATAGTAGACAAGTGTAACGAACCAGAACTGGGAGGTGAGAGCTGGAGGTGTGGGGAAGTGAGCGAGCTCGGTTCCAATGCTGTCAAAGAAGAGCCCGGTCAAACTCTTGCCGTCGATCGCCGGAACGCTGGATGGCACCAACCATCCGATCAACCCGAACCCGATCACATTCAGATCCCTCCTCAGCCAATCACTCTGGAAGCTCATGCTGTGATATTCATTCATGCATATGCATTTAACCAACCATCATCTATACATAGTTCCTTCCCCATAAATAAACATATAACTCCTTTTGTTCTAACAAAATATATAACTTACCAGGTGAACTTTCCTCGAGAAGCTTGTGCTTGCCTCAGCGGGCTCCTAACCATGACTGGCTTCACAAAGTCTGTTATAATCAAAAGGCGCGCATATTAGAGCATATGGGACATTGTAGACAGAGCAGCCTAAGTTAATATGATACATTGATATAGTAAAGTACCAGAAGAGAGGCATGCCCTCTTTGAGAGTGAGCTTCCGAGGCCAACGACGGTGGAAGCGGTTGCGAAGTTTGTCGCCATCTCTGAACAGATTCTCTCGAATAACGTACTCTTGAGTCTCGGAGTGATCGAGTTAGAAAGAAATGCAAGTGTTGGGGGTGGTGGTTAGAAACTTAATTGAAAGGGGGTAGGGTTTTGTCAGCTCTCTGAGATTGAGAGTTTGTGGATCGAAGATGGGTTGGATTTGCATAATATGGTATGGATGGGTGATGCTTCAATGAGCATCTGCCACCTGGGATTTCATGGATAAAGTGGGGACTCGTTCATCAAATACCACTAGGTGTTACATCATTTAGCCTCATCGACTCCAGCATGCTGAAAGGTGACTTTACGCATATAAGCTTCATCAGATATTTTAGGACAACCAAAATTTACAATCAAAAAGTAAGGATTTAGAAGCCTCACTCGGCGCTCTATCGTTCCAATACAAATGAGAATCATTTGAGTGGCCCAACACTTGAAATGACATCAGCCACAAAATTAATTTTACAAAGAACATGTCTAAAACTAATGTAATATAAACTAGTCGTCAACTCTCTAATGATTTAAACTAGCTTGATTAGTCTCCATTCTCCAAAGATAGATCAATTCGACATTTCATTGCTTCAATAACTAGCTTGGAATCTCCTTCTGTCACATCCGATCCCGACTATTAATTTTTACCATAATCACTTGCATGGTGTTAATAAGAGTTTTACCGTCTTCGTTAATGAGTTTTATAGTTTCAAAGAAACCTAGTGTTGTTTTTGCAAGGTGATTAATCCGGAAAATTTTCGTAGGAGAAATATTTGAAGACGGTAAAAAGGGTAAATTATAGTTAGTTAGTAAAAAGGTAAATTTTGATTAGGGTATATTTTTGGGTTGTTTTTGGGGTGTTTTATTTTTGGAGTGAGTTTTTAAGTTTTGGGATCGGGTCAATTTAGAGGGGAAAGCCCAAACACTTTCTTCACTCTCTCTCTCCTCTCCCCCGAGCTCTCTCTCTCTCTGCCGGAAATCCTGACCTCCACCCGTCGTCGTCCGGCCGAGCTAGGCCGCCGCACCGATCTCGTTTGGACCACCGTCTCCTCCTCTCTCGTCCTGGGTTGGTGGCAGCGCCTCTCCCACTGTCGTTCGCTAGATATCACGGCAAGAAGTCGTGGCTGTCCTCTCGCCGGAGCTCCCTCCTCCGGCTGCCATAGCCGGAGCTGCTTGGCTCTTTTGGGAGCTCTCCTCCCGTGCATCAAAACCTCCAAAGGTTTCACTCCCTCTTGGTCTAGGTAAGGAGAATCGGTGAGTTGAAATTCTAGGGTTTCATTTTGTGTTTTGGTTCGATTGACCTAGTTAGGCTTGAAATTAGACTTTGTGCTAGTTAAGGAAGTTGTAGAGTGGCTTGAGAGTAAGATTATTTTAAATTTTGGTAGGCATTGGAGGTCGCTGGAGTAGGCTGCCGGTCACCGCTGCTGTTAAGTAGTTTTTCATGGTTTTAAATTTGTTATGTTGAGGGGAGTTTAATGATGTGAAGTTTGGAATTTTTGGAGGAGTTTTGGATAGGCTTGGGATTTTTCAAAGATTGGTGAATTTGGCGGTTAACGGGGTAAAATCCGGCCGTTGGATTAATGTTGTTAAAACTGTAGAGGGTTATATTAAGGCTATCGGTGCTTATGGTGAAGTCCGGGCATTATTGAATTATGAATAACGAAGTTGGGCAAGAATGAGCGTTTTAAGGCTCACTTTTAATTTTGCATATTTTTATATAAGTGTTGATTTTTAGTTGGGGATTTAATTATATATTTGAAACGAGACGTGAGGAGGCTCGAGCAGAAGAGACATCAGATCGACATCAGGCTTAGGCCTAAATTTGTAAATGAACCTTTGTTTTAAATTAAATGCATATGTTGGTTTCATATTTAATGATTGAGTTTAATTTATTGAATCTTAATTTGTGGAAAAAGAAAATTTATGAATTATTTCTCCAAAGTATTTTCGGAAGTGTTTATTCATATTTTATTTGTTAACTTCGCTATTTGGAAAGTTACTGAAAATGAGATTTTCGGTGAAGTCATATATTTATTGCTTCTTTTATAATTGTAAATTTTTATTATTTTGGAGAGTTACCGAAAATGAGATTTTCGGTGGATATATATTTGGATATTTATGAGGATAGTATGTATATAAATGCTAGCTAGCCATACGTGCTTTTCCGCCATAATGAGGTAAAATTTCATTATGGTGTGACGTGAGCGTGAGACGCAAGCGTCGTAGCCCTATATGAAAGTAGTAATTCATATATGAGATATGCATGTATATACACCCGTCTTTTCCGTCATAATGAGGTAAAATTCCATTATGGTGTGACGTGAGCGTGAGACGCAAGTGTTGTAGCCTTGTATGAATTTCTATTTTTTTTTTCCAGATATTTTTATAAGAATTTATACAAGGAGTATGACGAGTTTAAATATATATATATATATATATATATATATATATATATATATATATAATTTAGCCTGAGAGGCTCTTTATTACAAAGTATGGGAGACTAGCGAGGCTAGTCACATTTTTGTTAATTTTTAAGTTAAAAGCTTTTGAGCTTGTTGCATGCAGCATAACTTCTTTATGAAAATTAAATTAGGAAAACATAAATATTTTTTATTTGTCAATTTTCAAGGGAGGTTATGCCGAATTTTCGGTAAATTTTCCTTGGAGGTGGTTTCCGTAGGATTTACTTCGGGTTTCAGAGTGAAATTTGAGGTGGGTCCTGACACCTTCCACTTCTACTTTTGTAAAGCCTTTCTCGTTTGTTTTCACAAGGCTGTCTCTTAGAGTCAATGCCTCTGCAACAGGCACTGAGGCTCTTCCAACATGATTGGATGCTGCATAAATAGCTCTGCCATTAACATCTCGGATGACAAAGCCCATTGCCGCATAATCTTCCATACCTGAACCATCAAAGTTAATTTTGACAAAAGAACTAGGAGTGTTTGCCACTTAATAGCAGCATTCGGGTTTTGAAAGTGCACGTCACTAGAACTTGTATCAAGATTAACATAGCTTGAAGACATTGAAGCTGCTGCGCGCCATGGTAGTTGAGAGGGGATTAGGAGTCGCCCCTCTAAAAATTGTGTCATTCTTGGTTTTCCAAACCTGCTAGCATATGGTAATAACTTTTGCAGATCTTTAGCATCATAAGGCTAAGTTACAAAGAGTTCCTTAAAACTTTAAGGTACCCTTCTTCCTAATCAATTAGGGGGACAATATTTGATAAACCCCAAAACTGCTTAGTGAAATCACAATATCCAAAGAGATGGTTAGGTGTTTCATTATCAATGTTACACAACGCGCAAGAGTATCATTGATTAAACCAAATGTGGACAATCTATCTCTTGTTTTGAGCCTTCCTCTAATCAATAACCAGCCAAACATTTTAATTTTAGGCTGAATATCCGGCTTTCATAACTTGTTTAACATGTCAATCTGGTCATGTTTGCGGGCTTGATCATATTGTAGCCAAGTGGGGGCATACTCTATAGAAAACTTGTCATTAGAAGAATGACCCAAATGAAAGCATCCTCTTACTCAGAAAAGGCAAAGGAACATCAACAATATGCATGTTTAACTATATATGTTTTGATCCAAAACTCTTTTAAGCTTAGCTCTATTCCAAGTATTATTGCAAATATAGAAATAGTAAAGCGAGAGTGAGACGTTTGTGAGAATGAGAGCATGTAATTCTAGTCCTTCAATAGTTGATCTGAACTCTCTCACCCGTCGATATAGGCAAGTTGCCGAACCATGTAATCTCTGTGTGTTATTTGACGTTATTTGACTTTACAATTACCCTTTCCAATGACAACATACTGAAAAAGCTAATTGTATTTGTTTACAGATGCTCTTCGTGAGTTTATTAACAATTTCGTTACGTCACAATTCTAAAGCACGTGTAGTTGGCTTCAGTGCAAACATAGCTGATCGGTGTGTTTTAATTTTTTAGAATACATTACTTTTGTTGGGATCTTATTATTGCAGGACATTAAAAAAAGCAAATAGACATGCCTATCTTACAATTTTCAGTTTCGTAATCTCCGGCAGAGTTGCTAAACTTGAATTTCAGTAAAATTTATACAATTGTGTCATGAATTGTTAATGCAAAAGCTATAATTTTTTTTTTTCTATTTTGTCCACTTGTTAGCTGATGATTGGTCAAAACTTATGGGTTAACTTCAAATAAAATTGAGCACAATTGCTATTTTAATGGTTAAATTTTTCTAATTATTGTTAAATTTAGCAATAAAATAACCTACACGGCGGGAGACCACCTATTCTCCCTCGCAGTCAAACCTCCCTCCCTGGTCTCTTTCCCGTCGTCAGATCGATTCTCTGCTGCTGAGAGTTTAGGTGGGAATCGAAGCATGAGCTACCTGTTGAAGACACTGACGAAGAAGGAAGAGGTGGATTCGATCATCAGATCCACAATCGACAAAGTCCTCGTCCTCCGCTTCGGCCGCGCTTCCGATTCCACATCTCTTCTTCTCGACGACATTCTCGCCAAGTCATCCCGAGACGTCTCCAAGTTCGCAACCGTCGCCCTCGTCGATGTCGATTCCGACGACGTTCAGGTCTACCTCCATTACTTCGACATAACTCTCATTCCCTCCACCGTCTTCTTCTTCAACGCCCACCACATGAAGATGGATTCCGGAACTGCCGATCACACCAAATGGATCGGCGCCTTTCGGACGAAGCAGGACTTCATTGATGTTGTTGAGGCCATTTTCAGAGGAGCCATGAAAGGGAAGCTCATTGTCAACTGCCCCTTGCCGCCGGAGCGAATTCCGAAGTACCAGTTGTACTTTAAGGATGTCTAGAACTGCCAATACCTGTCAAATTGTGGTTTTTGTTTTGCTTTGTCTGATTATGTGGATTGGGATGTTGGAAGAAGAGCCTCCTCTTCATAGAGAGAGGTATGCTTTACTCTCTTTTGCCCTGAGGCATTTCAATTCTTGGTTAAATGTTCTTTATTGAGAGTGTGTATCTGTTGATCACTGGGGAGCTAGAGCATCCTTTCCGGCCTAGATCTCATGTGTCAGCTATGAGGCTATCGGGTTTAATCCATTCACTACCACAAATGTGTGCAAGTTGGCATTTTGTTTCGTTTGATTAAGGTTTATACTTTTTATCTGCCTGAATATTTGTGAATCTATTCAGTATTATAAAAGTACAGATACCAAAATATCAGTTGTTTTATAAAGATGTGTAGATGAGGTTGGCATTTTGTTTCGGGCTTATATTAATAAAAGAATTATGTCTGAGAGTCTTATGGCTCAACCTCTTTACTTTGGTCCTCTTGGATTTTATTGATTGAGTTTTGGAATTTACACCTGATTATTAGGATTCCTGTAGTTTATGCTATTTCCAACGAATAAAGCGGAAGCTGAAGAAGAATGAGCAGATAAGGGTGGAATGTCATGAAATAGGAGAATGACTCTGAAAAGAGAGTGGTATATATGTTTTGGTCTGTTTTCCCAAGACATGCCAATTTTGGCTAATTATGCTTTATAATTTTTCATTGCTGAACTTAGTTAGATTGATTGGAGATGAGATTTATCGAGCATTTATTAGATTAGACGTCTATCTTGATTTGATACCAGAAGTGGTTAAAATCACTTGCTTTGGTACGATGTGGGAATTAGGGATTTGGGAGAATGGGTGTTAATGGAGTTATATCATTGCGCTTGAGGCAATGACACTGCCCATTAGGTACTAACCGAGGTGTGTCTATTGCGGGTTGAATACTATTTCTGAACCCCATCCTGGTATTATGGGAGTTATCTGCAGAAAAACAGTGCTAATTGTTAATATGGTTTCATAGATTCTGGTTAGGGTTCTCATCTATAAGACAAATTGGTTCTTATAGATCACAAAAGTTGATTGGTTGTCTGTATAGTGAGGGATTAATTGGGCCAGAGGAATTTGATTTCCAAATATAATTGTAACTGGTATTGTTAAAACAACTGAAAGGTATTAAAGAATGAAAACAAACAGAGTAGTTAGTTGGTTACTTGTTCAACTATTGATTAGCAGTATCAATGAGGAAGAGATGCATTCATTAAGGGCCAAATTAGAGCCTGGAGAAGCCTTGTGTCAGTTGTGTGAGTTGGTATGTTGCAAACAAAGAGTGATATTGAATTGTTGGCATAAGTGTGATAAAGAGTGGATGTACCAAAACCAAATTTAGGGGAGAACAGATTATGTCTGTGGAAGCACCACACCTTTTTCATAAACCATTCTAGAGTGTGATATGTATCACTTTTTCAGCTGGTGAATTGACATTTGACACCATGGGACTGTTGAGGTGTTCATTTTAAAATTAAATATTCCAGACTTGGTTGATTTGAAAGTTTAATTTCAAATTATGCATTGCATTGTCTGTATTTATTGCGGTTGTAGATTTCTGGATGGTTGTTAGGGAAGGATGCTCCTTTGTTGTTAGTATGAGAAATTAAACGCCTTATATTTTAGACAGTATATCTGCTTTTCTTGTACTTCATGCTATTGAAGAGAGAGGTATGCTCTACTCTTTTTGCATGTGGCTGGTCAATCTTTGGCTAAATGATCTTTATAATTTTGTAGTATCGAGATAATATGCATTGTACAGTTATCAGGTTTAGAAGCTGATAGCATGATTAGGTGTAGAAGTGAATGTATCACTTGCTTTGATATATTATATTGGGATTAGTGGATACGGGTAAATTTTACCGGGAGTTATCTGTGGCAGGTTTTTGTTAGTTGTGTAATAGACAAATTAGTTCTTTACGAGAGACTCGATCACTTAAAATTGAGTGTGTGAATCTGTTGGTCTCTGGGGAGCTGGAGCATCTTTTTCATCTATCTCATGTGTCATCTATGTGGCTATCGGGTTTAATCCATTCACTTCCACAAACGAATGCAAGTTAGCATTTTGTTTCATTTGATGAATCTTTATACTCGTAATCTACATGAATATCTATGGATCTATTCAGTATCATAAATATGCAGATATAGTGAATTGTTCTGTTGGGGAATGTATGCGGCAATACATCATTATGTTGTGAATTGTTATTACAGTTTCATAGATTCAGGTTATGGTACTCTATTATAAGACAAATGGGTTCATTACAGAGAATCAGTAACTTGATTGGATTTTATACAAGTAAATGAGAGGAGGTATCTGTTGATCACTTGTATTTTTTATGGGGTTTAATTCATTCAATCCCAGAAATGCATGGAAGTTGCCGTAGAATGTAATTGGCATGGAATGTAATGTTGATAGGCATATTGAAGAGCTGAACAGCTATGTTGTTGTGGTCTATCTAATGTAAGAGAACAATGAGCATTCTTTGAGAAAGTTTTGCGGGTGATTATGGAGACAATTATTATTATTTATATTTATAACACGCTGAATCTCTTTGTGCATCTATTTATGAATGTGTTATATAAATAAGAAATAGGCTGCTGGTAAAGAGCAGAGGAGCATGAAAAGATGAAAAAAGAGAGTTCCAGCAAGGGTCAGTAGCGAGGTTCCCAATTTCTGCATCCCACAGACTGTCCGAAACTCTTTGGGTATCTGACTTTCATGCTAGGAATATCAATACTATTGTTGTGAGTTAGATACTTATGCTTCTAGCATAAGGCTGCTTCTTCTTGTCTTGAACATTATTCTCCTCTTCTTTGTTTATAACAATTGCAACCTCTTGGAATTAACATTTACTAGAATGATCAGAATGCCTGATTGGGTTGTTGAAGTGAATTTAAGTCAGTTGCTTCGGTATACTATGCCGTGATTACGGAATGTGGGAATATGGTTGTGCTGGGAGTGTATCTTTCTGCAACAATATGTTGTTATTCTTCATTCTTGCATTCTTTGATCTGGTTATCGCGCTTTGTTAGAACACTGGTGGTGTTCTTAGAAGCAGAAGAAGTGGATTTTTGGGTAAGTTTTCTACCCTATAGCGGATTTTTCATTATCAATTGTTCAACTAGGCTCATCCAAGCTCAGTGTGATGTCTTAGAATTGTCTAAAAGAATGATTGAAAAAAGGATTGAAAGAAGCTATAAAAAGCTATAAAACGCTGCAATCCCAACAGTCCGATGAACACCTCAACAGTCCCATGGGATTGCGGATTTTTATAGCTTCTAACTGTTCAACTAGGCTCATCCAAGCTCAGTGTGTGTCATAGAGACATTGAGTGCCTCGCAGATAGTGGAACTATCCACAACATTCTAAGGAACAGACAATTATCTCTGGATTTTGTGGCTTGGAAATCTTATGTGATAACAACGATTGAATCATACCGGTCATTCAGGGACGCGGTTTAGCTTAAATCTTGATGTCTCATGACACCATGATCAACGTCACAGATGCCCTCTATGCATTGAGAGGCAACCGAACCATGTTGAGCTTTAAAGACATTCATGTTAATAGTTTTCATTTGAAAACACATTGTGAGAATGAACAAGAGTTTTTTTGTGTATATTTTCTCATGAATGCGAACTGAAATGCATCTTAGAGAAGTTTATGAGTCAATCTAGTGGCCTGTATGTCACTATGATTCGAATATCGAATCACATGTTGTCGCAAAACATGATATTTGGGACACCGACTCATATAGGCTTTGGTTTGATCAAATCGGTCATCTTGAAAGAGACATAATGGTCCAAATTTTGAGAAATAATCATGGACATCCATTCTTCCGCTCAAAACGAAGACATTCAGGATCTAACTTCTCCATGAAGCATGATGGTGACGTCATGGTTGTAAATGGTGGCACCCTGGGGACATTGACGTCACCCGAACACGGCTCTAACTTCTCGGAGGCCGTCCGGTCAATTCCTCAAGCAATTGAGGTGCACCGGCCTTTCCTCTATGTCTCATTGCCCCACTGCAATGTTCATTGCTCGTTATGAAAGCCTATTTTTTTTTGCTAAATTAGGAGTGAGACCCTCCTACGCTAAATGACACAAAAGTGAACATTCCATTCTTACATCAAATTATGTAGATAGATACAACCAACTTGCGGACACTTTTTTATACTTTATGGTGTTGGTTGAAGTGTTAACATAATGGCCACGTGTTACACCATTATCTACTGCTTATGCTACTTATACTTCAACGGACTCACTACCCATTCTTTAAAGAAGTTTATCGGGATATAAGTTGAAGTGTCATGTACCCAATGTTCACATGCAATACGATCTCATCGAGGCTACGACTAAAAAAATTTAGCTTGTCGCCCAAACATTATTGATGCGTACCAATCTTTCTATTGCGTCTTGGGGCTAGGAAATATTTGCATGCAACTTTACTATTCATCTACGACCAACCATCATTGAATATTTTTGTACTACAGCTCGTGACTGTGTACGAGGATTGACACAAAATTACAATCCTTGAGGTCAAACAGGATTGAAACGGATCTCCAATCTTTGAGCTTGGCTAGATGTTATTTCCAAGTGTCAAATCGCAATGCCGCTGCGCAGAATGATGAGTTATTTGAGATGAATAAGTTTAGATTGGATATGAACCTCCACCTATAATCCGCCTATATAGAAACCTTGTCAGGCGATCTCATTCACCGCTAAATTGTGGATTGTCACTTTGATGAGACAATATTCCCGCCGTTAGGGGGAGATAAGAACACAAGTGTTCAAGTGGAACAACGTGAATTATCATGGTTTGTCCCCACTAAGTCTTATCTTGATCCCAAATGCTTAAAGTGTTAAAGTGACGAGATCACATGCACCAAATATGTCTACAAGGATTGATGTCCTATCAAGAGGACATGACAAGACCAAAAGAAGTTGGTCTTGGTGCCATCACCATAGATAGTGAAATAGTGACGCCATATAGTGGCAAAATTGGTGTCACAAGGTCGTGTGGCTCCCCAAAAGGAGGGAGGCCCTTTGGTTAGATACTTGCTAGCACCAGGAAGAAAGCGAGCTTGGCACAACCTGATCCATTGATCAGTGATACTCAAATCCGTCTCATGAAGTCTGAATTGTGATTATCGTTGGGGGACGCCTCAATGTCAAATCCAATCCATATAGAGATCTCTACAAGTATTACACTAGTGTACATGAAGACGTGGGATAATGAGTCTACTATCGAACCACCCTTCGTTGATGGATATCAACTTCGTTGATTGGCCTAATGGAAAGATGCGATCTAGCATTAACAAAGAGATAGGTCCTTGGGCAGGTGATGCAGACACCGTAAGCTAAACCCTATCAACTATGACTTTATTAGATAACGTAGTGAGAACAAGAGCTTAGACTCACCTTATGGCGCAATGTCTCTCACTAACACGCACTGGGGTCGACTACGATGAGATATGCTCTCGTAATGGATGTCATTGCACTCTACTACTTTGTCAGTTTGGTAGTTTCCGAATAACTGAACATGCAGCCTATGAATGTGGTCATAATAACATTTCTAGGGGATCAGATATATACATGAAGGTCTTAAACGGACTTCATTCATCCGAATCAAGTGGCTCCTGACCACAGGAGCACACATTTGCTAAAGGTATTGAAACGCACATGGACTCTACTTCATTTGAAAGGGATATGGTGAATTATGCCTTTGCGTGTTCATTCCGGATTTACATGGACTCTTGATGGATCAAGAGATGCCAATATGTATCAACATCCGATGTTAGAATGAAAAAGATCTTGGGAAGACACGGTCTCGATAAGGCACTCGATAACTGTATTGATGATGATTTTCCATCAATCGGCTTAGGCGCTCTATAACTAGTGAGGCCTACATATACTCCCATGATTAGTCAAAGTCTTTGCTCTAAAGAGAGATCCGTTGTTTTGTCTAAAGCAAGATGACAAATATGTGTTAAGAGATGGAGTTCCCATCTAAGTTTAATAGGACGCATCAATGTACTCAACACAATACGAAAGACTTGACATCTCATTTGCTATGAAAAGTTGTAAAGCTAAGTGTAGCTATGCGCCCACGCAATGCCAACGTAATGGCAGTAACTCCTTTTTCAATACTTAATGGTATGAAAGGTTGAGGCTCATTCTATCCCTACATAAGAAAGACACATCAATAGCGAAATCAGAATCTGCCAAGTTTGTAGGTCAAATTCCAAGGGACCTACAGGAAATCTCACTCACTGGAAAATGGTGAAATGTGTACCATTGGAAAGGTCTATGTGTCTAATTTCCAAGGACACTAACCATTTGATTATACCTATCATATTGAGTGAGTTAGGGCTGTTTTCGTAAAGTATGACGAATCTATCCGAGAATCTGATTTTGGCAAAACAGTCAACTTCGACTGGACCTTGTGAACATCTCCTGATGAACCAGAATGTGTGTAATATATGGTTGGAAAGATAAAGGAGTCTAGTTTCCAAAACTGTTTAAGGTTCATTCATATGTATTTCCTAGAGGAAGTTACGTCTGTTCTAGTAACTGAAGGTCATGCTGCGGAAATCTAATTTCCTGCACGAACTTATGTTTTGAGTTCACAAGCGGCCTTCTACTTAAGATCTAAGTGTAAAAGATTATGTTTGAGAACAATACGACATGATCTAGATAATCATTGCCTAATGCCACATTTGAAGACACGTTAAAAAGCATTGACATGCTAAGATATTTAAACTTCCGTGATTAGTAAAAATCAGGAAGAGCCCTATGATTGATGTAAAGATCAGGGGGAGGTGCGAACTTCAGGGGGAGTCTAGCACATGCATGTCATTATCAAATGTGAAGGGTGCGTTGTACTCTTTTTCTCCTACAATCAAGGTTTAGTTTTTCTCCCACAGGGTTTTTGTTCCTTGACGAGGTTTTTAACGAGGCGACATATCAGCACCACCGGCATACCGGCGCGCAGCACAAGGGGGAGTATTTTAGGATATTCTGCATCCTTCTAGGATATTCCTTATGTGTGTCTTGGCCTTATGTCATCAGGATATGTAGTTAGAATAAAACTATGTATTCCTTATTATTACCATATTGGTATTTTGTAATTCCCTATATAAATGGCTCCTATCAATGTATAAGATGATGATTCTCTTGCTATCTCTTTCTCTACACTTTACCCTTCATCAATTCAGATAAATTATTGTCTTTATTAAGAGAAAGGAAAATTTTCAAAACAGTACATCAACTTTACGCTACCGATAATTTAGGTTTCTTAAGTTTCCGAAATAACACATTAATACATGAACTAACAAATTTGACATCATTTTTGTACATGACATTAAGTTTTCCGTTAAGTAGCATGTTAAGTGTCATATTTTAAAGGGCAAATTGGTCAGTTCAACATTTTGATATGGAAGAAGGACACAAATTTATTTTTGTTTTTTTTATGAGAGGACACATATTGATTTAGAGAAATATGTAAGAGGCTTTTTTTTTTTCCAATTAAATGTCTTTCTGAATTTTAATTCAAAATTATCGAATATAAGGTAAAGATAAAATTATGGTGTTAAAATACCATTTCACTCTCATGTATTTGACCCCGTTACAGAAAATTTAACGGCGTGTGTAAAAATGACGTGTGTCCTGTGGAATCGACAACCTTGCATACAGTGTGTCATACCTTTTCAAGTTTTCAATCTTTCAAACCACAGAACTAAGGTATGTGAAATTTGGAACATGAGGCCATGCTTGAATGCCAAGTTATTTGCATCTATGACAATTAACTTTTAAACTTGTGCTTAATTATTATACAAGTTAACAACCCTGATTGCATTGTGTTTTTTATCCCAGCCATTTTGTGGGCTATGTGTCATAATATACGTAGGTCCAGTTTTTATATACCAATATCGTATATATAAATGGCATGGAGAGATTCTATGTAATTTTTATAATAGAAACCACGTTTTAATCGGATTCGTAGCAGCAGCAGTGGCGCTGCGAATCCTCATCTATATAGCGCGCAGTTTAATTAGACATGCATGACGTACGTACAGGAGCGCTAAAAGATTGAGAGAGAGAGAGAGAGAGAGAGTTTTGAAAGTGTTTTCACTGTTTTGAATATGCTGTTCAAAGTCAAACCTATTCAGCGGCGTCTGCTTTGTCCGACCTCTTTGACTTTTCCCCCAACTTTTTACTAAACCACATTTTGTTTCGTTTTATTTCTTCTCTTTACTTTTTACTCAAATTCAGGTAGACTTGAGTATTTTCAAAATAAGTATTTTCGAAATAGTGTACATACATTCATTGTATACGCATCAGACCATAGTAGAATTTTCCCATTGATATGATACTTCCCTAACCATTTTTCTCTTTTCTTTCACATTACATAACACAGATTATCTTCAGTACACGACGTATATCTACATATAGATATGTAAATAATTAAGATTATAGACCATAATATAGAAACATAGGTGGTCAAACATATAAGTTTTTATAAACAGTTAAGATTGCACCGTGTATTTACACGTCGTGCATACAAGAATTTTCATACATAACAATGTTTGGTACACAGCCCGCTTGTCCCAACGCCAAGCTATACAAAAATCATTTCTCATCCCTATATAGCTCATGCCTCATGGAGAAATTAATATAACTAAGTTACACCTGCAAGTACTTCTTGAAAAATCCCCTCCACATAATCAGGCAGTCCCCAAGAAAGAAACCATAATGTATGTTTATAAATATGTTTGCGTGAAAGCTAGACGATCATCATAGATCAAATTAAGAACCAAAAACTGAACAGACAAATGGTAAAAAATATAGCTTTCATTAGAACTTGGGACCAATCAAATGGTGATGTGTTCACAGCTTCATATTCACATTTGTAATTGAAAAAATGAAAAGAAACAATTGTAATTAGCTAGCATGTATGCATTTCTGTACTCGATCCTTTTGTATGAATCTAGCTACTCTGAAACTGTATGTGGTAATTGTAACTCGATCTCTATCGGAACAAGATGAAGGACCAAAAAGCCATGAACAAAGTAACACCAGCAGCAATGCAAACCATATCCAAAGCCCTCTCTCTCCTCTGCGTCCTCTCCTTCCTCTCTCTCTTCATCTCCAGAAACTCCCCAAACCTCGCCTTCCCTTCACTTCCCTCCTCGCTCTCCCTCTTCCTCTTCCCTCCCTCAATCGCTCCTTGCAAAAGTACCAAACTCTCCTTCCCGTTCAGGTGGTTCCCCTCCATGGCCTCCATCTGCATGCTCACCTCCCTCACGTGCAGCTTCCCTCCATCGCTCCCCTTGCACGTCACAACCATCCCGCACTGCACAAACTCCCCGCGACGATCCCCCGGCATGATCGTCGCGTAACGGAGCTGTACCTCGCCGGTAAGCCAGTGTCGGGTCACCGACACTGGCTTCCGGCTGGAAAGATTGGCCGCGCGATTTTGCGCGGGGTCAATTACGATCCAGCTCAATGTCAAGTTCTCCTCCAAGTGCTTAAGGGACTCGTTGGTTTCTCCGATGTGTCGTATCGGAGTCGGAACGGTCTCTTTTGGGTCGAGCAGGTCAATCCGGAAGGGTGAGCATAGGAACCACCGGGTCTCGGTCTCGGTCTCGTGAACCTTGGAGAAAACGAGCTCTCCCTTGTAGAATATATCCACAGCGGAGATCAGCTCCGACGCCGGAATTACCAAACGGCTGCTGGTATCGGACGAGCAAGCAGAGTGATCAAGAAGAGGGAAGGAGTCTGAGAAAAACGAGCGGTGGCCGGACGGGAAAGTGGAAATGATATCGTGAACACGTTCATCGGAGACGGAAGGCCAGGTGGTGGCACAGATGTCCTTCCAGAGTGTCTGATCGGCCGAGAAGGTGCGCAACTGCGAGGAAGCACATGCGGCAGAGGCGAGAGTGGGGCCGTCGAGGCGGGTGAGGATGTGGGAGGTGATTATTTCGGAGTGGAGGGCGGAGATGGAGGCGTCGCCGCCTTGTTCAACTGTGAAAGAAGCCATTTCTCTATCAAAGTATTGTTCTTCTTCTTCTAGCACTAGCTCTAGCTCTAGCTGTGTGTTAATCTGAGATCGAGTTGGAGTTTGAAGTGGGGGTGGGAGTGATGACAAAGAGAGGGTTGGAGGGGTTTGGTTATATAGTACTGGGGAGGCTGGTCGTCTTTGGAGGAAGAGAGTCAACAACGGCTTCCATGTTTAGTTTAATCTAATCAACTTGTTGGAGTGAAGGTGCAGGCAAAACTTTCCCAACTTCGTTTTCCAATTTTATATATCTTATTTTTGGAGTTGGAACGCAAGCGTGTTTCATATGTTCTTCATTTTCAATCTTGGTATTAATCTTTAAATCTTTTTGTTTAACTGTATAATTTGGGGTCTGATGAGACTGACTCTTTTTATTTTTGTGTATACTATTGTCTAATTGTTTGGTCCAATTCAGACCGGTATTGAGATTTGCCAAGGTCAATTATTAGTTACAAAGTTGTTGTTATTGACTAATTCAACCAAACTAGCCACCAAACTCATATATAGTACTGGTCTAGTTTTGTGTTTGGTTTTCCACGCAGAAACAAATCGGCTTTGTCTAAATGAAAACAATACTAAATTTTGTGTGCATAATTAGCATGGTGGTGACTCATGAGAGTAATTAGTGTGGTAAATATTTCGCTAGCTTGTTTAAAAATACAAATTTCATTTCATTTTCGAACTTTAGGTGGTTAAAAATTCAGCCGGGACGTTACATTAATTGTGTATTTAACAGCTGATTGTTTTACGTAGTAAATTATCCAATATTAAACAATGTTTTTGTGATAGATTTGACTGGATAAAAGCCATCTATCTAATGTAGAGACCGTTATCTCGCAAATTGGATAACGCGAGTACTCCCGGCCCCCAAGTCATAACGAACGGCTGATGGGTCTAATTTGGTTGTCTGTACTCTGTACTTACTTGACTCGTGAATGGAATATTCAAACTGCGAGAAATTAAAACTAGTTTGGCATGTATATATGTAGTCGAGCAATTTGCTCTTAATTCTAATTCTAATCATAGTTGATCATATATATTAGATTAGCTAATGCATGCATATATAATGGACGGCAGTGACGCCTTTCTGACTTTCTATATGAACCTGCTGATATATCAACAACTTCAGCTTCGAATTCAACTTCATTTCAACTATGGACTACGGAAGTATGGATCAGATGATTGCTTACCATGTCTATTCACCATTTTAGACTAGATTTTTTTTTTCCTTTTTATTGAAAGACATGCAGCTTGTAATTGTTTGTATTCCAAAAGAGTGAAGTTGCACGAAATGATCGAAACACTCTTAATTAGGTCATGAGCGTACGCTAATGTATAAAGGTCACTATATCACACTTTTTTAGCATAGATATACAAATGGTGGTGATCATCCTAAGTGAGCAGCTGATCGATCGAGGTGTTTCACATTGGTTTCGTACCCGATTTAAGATCGATCCGAGAGTCAAATGCGATTCGGAGTTGGCATCCAAGTTTAAGTTCGGATTCGGATTCGGATAGAATGAGTTTGAGTTCTACGTCTAGTGCTTACTATTTAGAAGTCGATCGGTTGCAGCCAGCTTGTGTTATTGGCAACGAGCACAAGTCTATTATAACATCCAACAATCGATCCCTAATTGAAACACTGTCACATTATTTTCGATTCGGATTTGGTAATATGAGCCGACAGCATCCAAGTTCGTCTCCACACACTCAACAAGGTACGTAATTCCAACGAATCGACCAACGAGTTTAGAACAAAACGTAGAGGTTGACGTCGATCTGCCAAAGCACAAGCCAATTTAACACCTCTGTCAAATTAAGAAAGCTAATTAGAAATGTGTCGGTCAATATGTCTTAGTGTATATGATTCACCAATTAAGCATTCCCGGCCTAGGACGGTGATTAATCAAATCAATATTACTGAGGATGATGAGAAAGATACCAAAGAGTAGTGAGTGTTTAGGGACAAATTTGATTCAGTCGGCTTCCGAGTCAAGATCATAGATAGAATGAGAAAGCAACTCTGAAAGCCATTGTTATTGGAGTTGCCAAAACGACAAGCATATATGATCCAACATGTAACAGATATTTGAGAGCTCGATCAATTATGCCTAGCTAGCTAGCTACCTGCCCACAAAGGATCACGATCAAATAACAGAAGACAGATCAAATTATATATATATATATATATATATATATATATATATATATATCAATTAGGACATCATGACTAGGATATTTCTTTCTTTCTTTTGTGACATATATGCATTACCACGTAACGATCCATCTGGGTACGTAACAAGTTAGTGATATATATTGACTAATATATTGTGCAACCATATCTCCATTAGTTACGTACTTAGTTTATCTACATATGACTCTACAATTATCTTGATTGAATGAAGCTCAATTAACGGCTACAAACTCGACGTCTTTGAAATTAGTCAAATTATGTATGATCTATGAAAGCCGCACAAACCTGAATTGTGACAAAACTCAAGACCAAGAAGAGATCGCAAATTTGCCAATTTATCATCTAAATCCACGTATAATAGCCACGAATAATGTGGCTAAAATTTAGAGGGATTGTACAGAGGAAAAAAGTAAACTTAATACGATATAATGTCGGATGTAAGCTATGCTCATATCAATTGACAAATGGGTCGGTGAGTGATATCGGTGTAATAATAAACCACAAACAGCACTTGTCACTATTAAACATGATATCAAAGTAAAAATATCATGTGTACGTAGAGACTTATCTTAGAGTCGTGTTATATTTTTCTCAATTATTCTAAAGTTAGATCATGTGAAAATGTAAGTTAACTATACACATGGATAAAACGTGGAGCCATGGCTTCCATTTTTCAGTTTGAAATCGACTTGTTTGAATCTCCCTTTGCTGGGATCATGACACTTTTGCCTATAACACCACTTGCCTATAGCACCACTATCAACGTTGGATAAAATATTGGATTGACAAATTGTGGCGGTTGCTTGCTCTAATATATTGTACGTACACAAGTAGTAGCCTACCAATTTGGAAATGAAATGGCGATAAATCATCATGATCAACCTGATTGATCGTGTTTAAATTTCGTCCAATCAACGTGTACATATTTGTTCTTCGAACTGATGAACTCGCATTCAATCCTAATGAAAAGTGCATGGCCATCATCCTTGACTTTCTTACATTGAGTTTATGCCAAGACCGCAATCGGGATTGCATGTCTTGGACTTCCCATTTGTTATTTTCATTTTACATATAATTAAGAACAGTAAGAAACTAAGAACTAAAACACACTATATAAAGGAATTTCAGGGAAACCATGCATATATATAGTTGATCCTATCAAATAGATTAGCAACCTCTATGGTATGGAGTGTTAATCAATCAATCCAACATTTATGTTGACAACATTTAGCAACCATCCGTCCTTAAATTTGCCCGATTTGGAATTGAGTTTTGTTAGAACTACTCTACACTCCGAGACTGAGCTCAATGTGTTTACTTCTTGAGTCTACATATGCTTCTGAGATCTTGAAGAGTTTGAAGTTGTTTAAAAATGATTTCTAATGATTTTATAATTTTCACCTCATTTCTGCGGGAAATTGTGGATAACACCAGATTGGTTTTCCATATTTCTTAAGAAAACAACTGCATATAGCCCGGTTCACGTGTACGCCTGGTTTACAATTTTTTTCTTTCTTTTTCGTTTAACGAACGCTGATTTAACCCTATTGATGATGTTATTTGGATGGGAAATGACATCATCATACACAGAAAAAGCTGGTGTACAGAAAACCTGATATGCTCAAGAGCTTCCCCATTTCTGCAATCTAAATTTGAAATGTACTTTTACTGCTCAATTTTAATCTCCTTTTTCGCTTTGTAGGTCTTCGGAACGTGAGTTAAGGATCTTAACTTTAGTTCTAAGAATTCGCGATACTATAATGTGCTTAATTTGATGAGATCTAACTTTTTGTATAATTCATTAGAAATGAACTAAAATTACATATGTACTTTTAACATTGTGCCTCAAACTACTCTCAAAGAGAAGTGTCATCACTATCATTTTCCGACAATTAGTGTATACTTCATATACTATTTTTTGCTACCAAACTTCATTATTTTGGTAGACAGACTCGTGATTAAGAGGTCTTATAGGCTATATCGGGCAAAGCAATCGGAAAAAAAAAAAAAAAATCAAGTTGACATGCCTAACGCGTTTGTAACTAGATTCTAACGCTCTGAGTCTCTGACCATGACTTTTGTCTGGTTTGGCTACAATGTGAACCGTCTCAGAGTATCCACATGTAGGACCATAGAAAGTCAAACTCTGTTGCTACTTCAATAATCTTAAAAACAAGAAAAGCACAGGAGAAACCCATTTCTTTATCCTCCAATTCTCCAAGTAACTAAAAAAAATGGAGAATGGGTATTTCATACTTGGATTCAAAGGCAATCAAAAGATTGCCTATCTGCATTGTTGACCTGAAAAGATTGAAAGAATCCTAACATGCCTCGTCTCCACTGCAACTATACACTAACTAATTAGTCAATCACACCAATAATCAGCACAACTAAGAACAAGATATGGTCTTCAACACAACTGGGTTCCTGGAAAGTTAGGCCACAACATATTCTTGCTTAAATAAGCTAACAGGTCAATCGAACAAAATCCTCATTTGCCAAATTTGAAACAAAAACACTCGATTTTAAATGCAGGATTATAACCCATAATTTTCTACAGAATAACAGCCAAACCCAATAATCCATTTTAGACGGCATGCCTATGGTTAAAACTTATCCCACAAACCATTTACCTACAATCCAGATCCTAGCTTCTTCACATGGAGCAAGTTAATCTGTGATTCAAAATTTTACAGACCAGTAACCGAAGTTGCATAGCATCCTGCCCATGATTAGTAATCATCAGTCCCATGTTGATGGACCGCCAACTCCAATTTCATCCACAGGCAATAGTGGTAAAGTAGAAGCTGTGCTCCGCTTCTTAGCTTTACTTGAAGTAATGGTTACTATGCCGCTCGACAATTTTGTGTCTTGACTAGCCTTATCCTTATGTTTTCTCTGTCTGCCATCATCCTCAGCATCTACTACCTTGTCATCCGAAAGGAGCTCCAAAAATGAAGTGTCTGCATCATCAATAATATCAAGTTCACTTTGTTGCTTTTTCTTATGTAGTATCTTTTTAACCTTGGTATCATCGTCTTTATGGCCTTTCTTTTTCAGCTTCTTTCCCTTTGATTCCTCCAAATCAGCAGCTTCTTTAAGATTGCTCAAATCCTCATTTACAGCCTGATCTCTCTTCTTTTTCTTTATGCTATCCCGTTCTTCATTCCCTTGGACCAAAGCTTCCTGGTCCGAGGCATTCTCATTTGCTTTCTCCCTATTTCGTTTCCTCTTCATATCCAATTCTCTAGCATTATCAAGGTTACTATCCTTAGTTTCACCGAACCCTTGATGTTTTGAGTCTCTATGTTTTTGCTCTTCTTCATCAACTGCATCAACCCGGGCACCCTTCTCATTCTTGGTGTATTTATCTATCGGTCTTGCATTGAAAACATGCAGGTTTGGCAGCATCTTTTTGATCTACAGATACATTGTTTTCTTGAGAAGCTATAACAAACTGGAATCGACCGAGATCCAAATACGAGAAGGCAAGAAATTGACTATTACCTTCTTTGCTAATTTATCCTTTTCAGCAACAGGGTTCCCTTGGAGATTGAGATTCTTCAGATTGACCAAGGCATCAAGCACCTTACCTCAGAATATAAGAAACAACCGTAGTAAGAAATTTGTTCCATAAAGTGTTTAAGACCAAAAGTTTCAGTTTCCTGCATCTAACCTTCAGTTCAGACCATCTGGTAATCACATTATTCCCCAGATCCAGATTCTGGAGTCTCTTATTCTGAGCCAACTCAGCAGGGAGACCCTGAACCAAACATATTCACATCAAAAATAGATACATAATGAACAAACTAAGCTACAACATAAAGTGAAAAGATAAACATGCAAAATCACTATTAACAACTGAAAGCCAGCAATTAGAATATAAGACTAGCAAAAAGAGTAATTGCAATAACTAAGCAAAAAAGAGTAATTGCAATAACTAAGCAAAAAAGAAGAATTACAATAGAGAAGCTTCATATACAATTGAATAAAAAAAAAATCCAACAGGCATGTAAATCAGCACAAACCTCAATAGCATTGTGAGCGAGCCGGAGCTCTTTCAGTTCAACACATGACTTGAGCGAAGACTCTAAACTCCGAAGTTGGCAGTGAGAAAGAGAAAGCTGGAACAAAGAAAATTCGAAGAGTTTCAGCAGAACTCAGGTGAAACTACAACCAAAGTTTAACCACTAGAAAGATGCTTACCTTTGTTATAGATTTGACATTCATCAGAGAATCACCAATATCACGAATCGGATTTTTAGAAAGAACTACAGAAAAAGAAAAAAAAAAATCAAGATTCAAGAGGTAAATAGCAACTCATGTTTCCCAAATCAAAAACTCTATGTATCAATGCTAAAACATATGATGAAACTGCAATATACTGTCCTTTTTTCATGTGATTCATGTCAATATATATTCTTGACATTGCCAGAATCTTACCCTCAAATGGAATTAAAGGTAAATAAACAAACAAACAAATATGCTTCTCGGTACCCCAACAAATGAGACTGTAGGCCCCCAGGTAAAGCCAAGCTCCTGCCTCCCTCATGTGGCCCTACATAAAACTAGGAACGAGGTCTTTGAAAGGATCCCTTGACTACCAAGTTTTTAGGTGGACAAAATTTTACTGTTGGTCACTATGGATTGGCACCAGTATAACTACTTGAAGACCTTTTTGTCTCTTTTAGGATGTCAAAGGGGATAAGCCTGGAAGACTTCCAAGCCAATCACAGCAACTTCTCCTATATAGTTGATACTATTAGAGAATATTTAGAAGAAGAATTGAGGATCCACTAACTAACTAACAATCTCAACTAAATTAATAAATAAAAACAAAGAAACAATGTAGTACATCAAAAACAAAGGAAAACTACAAGTTGGATCATAATTGAAACTACAAGTCCATTAATGTAACTCATGAACTTAATTAGGCTTAGAAATCATACCAAGAGTGTTCAACTCTTTCATCTGTTCAAGTCTGCAAATTGAAGCAATCTCATTGTCTAAAAACCAAGAAATCGAAACAAGTTAGTAGCAGTTCTGAAAATACAAGCAGAAATAGAAATAGAGAAATATGACAGAGCTAATGCAAATGGATAGGCACATAATTAAAATTAGCGAGTTAGTAGTATCGACACCATAAAGAAGAAAGAATTTTCCAAGCGCAGTGAAACGAACAAGAAGACAGCAAGGTTCCAAACCCTAAGGGCATGAGCCACTAGTGTCTCCATAACCTACCAACTGAGTAATAGTAATCTCAAGGCAAAATAACTTGTCAGATGTTCCATGCTAATTAGAGTTGACGCAACATAACTTAAATAATTGCCCGTGGATTTTTTGGGCCGTGTCTTTTGAAGAGGACATGATACTCCTCTGTTGTGGGAATTCTAAAATATATCTGAAAACCTAGGTTGCTTACAGTTTAAGAGATGATTAGTTATGCACACACTCTTAAATCAATCATAACTTCAATGCTTTTGTATTTTTCATCGATATAAGTCACCATGTCAACAGAAACGAAAAATAAGTGCGAGGGACTCTCAGAACATATTACCATGTCAGCATGCTGAGGTGGTTAGTTTTGTTAGACAACAACCGGCCCAAAAGCATAAGCTATACGGAAATGGTATAGAAATGTACAGCAACATAACTATCCACCCTCACATGCCAAGCTAACACAATGCATACAGACAGTTTCGGGCACTGGAGGACCTGAATTATGGACCTCCTGCGAAAAATGCTTTGATACCATGTTTGATAACCATTGGTTCTGAAGCTCAAGGTATCAGTACCAGAGAATAACCCAACAGTGTATACCAAGCTGACTAATAAGACTATTTGCGTGTATTTAGTGATAAATTCCGCAATCAAACGTATTGTACATTAATGCATATTGTTTACTTGGAACCACAATAGTTCAACATGGGTTACTATGTGGTTAGACACACCTCAGCAATCATCGTGCAAAAGGGTTTCAATGGTCAACAGCTAGAAATACAATATACAAATAGCACGAGGAAATCAGAAGCTGACGTCCACACCTCATTGCTTACATTGCAAGGTCCTCATTGTATATGTCAGCTTCAGAATGGGCCTATATGTACATGCATATTCTGGCTAACAATATTTGTTCTACAACTGACTTGGCAAATCTAATTTTAGTAAACCTTGTTGTGGAAAACGGTCAGTTACTAAAATCTGACCATATACGTACATGCCTAGTATTCTCATTATATTTGAGTTAAACTCGGCAAAACTGTTTACAACAGAAAATATTATATTGGTGTGGAAGGTACTTGACAAACTATGATCAGAGACCTCTAATGTGCCTTACTATTCTAATATGATTTAGGTATTCCCTTAGAAGATCCCCCTCTTACTGTTTCACTAATACTACCAGTTTCATAATGCGTGTGATTATCCGTTATAATTGTTGCCTACTCATTCCTGTATTATTCTCAAGATTTTCAAATAAAAACTCACCATTTAAAATTAATGCGCGCAAACTCACAATTGACTTGACCTGATCCATCACTGTGAGCTTATTCTTGCCTGCATTTAACACCTGATTCAAAGATGAAACAAAGTGACTGTAGATGGCAATATGGATTTAGTGTTTACAGAAATTAAATAAGGAACAAAGAAACGCAAGCAAACATATGGCCAACAAGAAAATATACAAGTTCAGGTGCAGGTTAAGAGCTGTCTAAGATGGTGTTTCAAGGAAGTAGACAAATAAAAAGGTAAGAAGCCCTTAGGGGCCACCTTATACTGCTCCCAAAAATGGAAGTTTTGCAGATGCTGAGAGTTGCTTATTGTTTGGTTTTCTTTTTTCTTTTTCTTTTTTCGGTTTGACAGTCTTTTTTTTGGTTAATATTTTTTTCTTTTTCGGAAGATTTGATGATTTTATCTGAAAAGAAGAGAACAATTCAAAAAGATGACAACATCCGGAACACAAAAGAAGCCAATACTCGATTCACAACTGCAAACAGATATATAAGAACAGCAGGAGCCATAGCCGCTAATGCAAAGCAGTAAAGCACAGATCCCAGGACATGGAAAAAGCACTCAATACTATAATGTTCCTCAATAGACTCCAGCTCCCCATTTGTTCCCTAGACAGGGAAATCAACCGGGGTGGATGTAGGTTATAGAAGAGTGGGACTCCAGTCCCACCCAAAATTTTGTTAGCAAAAAAATTTCTACATAAAATTATGAGCTATTCTATAATATAATTGTAGTATTTTGGGCGGAGTCCTACTCAATCTTGGACAACTAGTAATTCTAACTTTTGGGCTGACTCCCAATCAAGAAAATGGCTAAAAAGTACCCAACCTCAGTTTTTTTTTTGTATTTAACACAACGAGAGACAAGTCTAGTTTTCAACCGGAATACTGAAGAGTATTTTCAACCATGAACATAGAACAAACTTAGTAATAAGATGGAACGATTATGCTGATTCTATTAATAATAACTTTGTGATAAACAAATTTGAAGTTTTAGGTACTTGTAGGGTTATATTTAGTTAGTTGAGCTAGGTTTTATATCTACATATTTTCTATTTATTTAGCTTCTTTTGTGTTACATTTAGAGATTTTTATGAATCTTGTTTTGCATAAATATGCATTTGAGGGGTAAGGCTTTTTACATCTCTTTGTCTATCTAGGTGTATCATTCTTTCTAATCTATAATATTGCTCTTGCACCGTCGAGTTTTTTTTTTTTTTTTTCTTATAGTGAAAAGTCAAGTCCCACCCGGTTTCAAATCCTGGATCCGTCCCTGGAAATCAAGCCTGGGAAACTCAAGATCTTGTTCCAGATCAAAACAGTAATTTCTAAACATACCATCTACTAATATGATTGTAATCACAAATTCATTATTCGATACAACTTCGCATGTCTATCCTTACACGTCCTAAAATATCTGCCATTCTTTAGAATCTGTTTGGCAATGCTTTTAGTTTCCACAAGAGAAGATTTAATAAAAGAAGTGATTTTTATAGCATTTGACAGAAGTGAAACATACTTTCCCTTTATAGCACTTGTAGTGCTTCTTGGAGAAGTACCTATCAGGTGCGTCCTCAGGAGGCGCTTCCAAGTAAATATGAAAAAAGCACTTGGTGTTTGATAAGAAGTTTTATTTGCCTCTGAAAACGGCACTTCTGAGAAAGTTTCCTATGGAAGCACTACAGAAAAAACCCTTATTGTCAACTGATCCTTCTCATAAACCAGGAGGAATGTAGATGACTGTGGATCTTGAGTATATATGAAACTTTTGACAAGTACACGAAGTAGGTCGGTAGGTTGAAGCACAATTCATTTCGAGGCACATTTGAAGGATTTTTTTTGTTATAATCTAATCTACTTGTAAGACTCAGACCCATATAGAACATCAAATCATTTAAATTGAGGAATGGAAGATGTTGAAAACTTGAAATAGTTCCACACGTTTGATTTACTGCCACTTCACCAAACTAACCTTGACGGTGTACATGCTAAATACATGGTTGTAAATTTTTAACGCTGCAACATGTTTACAGTCACAAGAATTAGATCACACACACACACAGACTATCAAAGCCACAAATATGGCTCCAAGAGACTGATTTGATGTATTATTTTAACCTTATAGATTCTTTACACCGACTTTAACTATAATACCCACACAACTTTTGTATCAAACACACTTTTTCTTCTTAGGGTTCTTCCACATGTAAGCCATAACAAGATATACTTTTGAATTAAAGACCCATGTGAACTAAGACTTTTGAATTAAAGACCCATGCGAACTAAGGCCGTGGATACTCACTCTTACACCGCAAAACGGCACGTACCATACATACAACAATTTGGTATACTTAATAGTCTAACATTGCTATTTTTAACAAATGGCGGCACCCGCAAAATCAAAACCATAGCGTATAGCTCTCTACCATATAAGCACAAAGATACATGTTTAAAATTTCATAAACTCGCAATTGGATGAGCAATGTAAACTATTCCATGCTACACAATCCACTACTTCTAATAATATCTACTTGTTATTCGGAAAAAAAAAAAAAAAAAAAAAAAAAAAAAAACCCAACTAGGAAGAGGAAATGAATAGTGCTTACAGTGAGCTTAGAAAGTCCTTCAATTCCCTTGAGGCTTTGCAGCTTGTTCTGCGAAACGCATAACCACTTCAAATTGACGCATGACTTCAACCCCTGAATCACACAACAACAAATTTTAGCACAAATCAGAAAACAGAAACAAATCACACAACGAGCGAGTTAGTTACCTCGAGCGAAGTGAGGGTGTTGGAGCTGAGATCGAGCCTCTCCAAGTTCTTGAGCTCGCCCAAGCACGAGACCTAGCCAATTGTACCAGAAGTATATATATCAGAACGGAGAGAGATTCGAGAAGGAGAGAGAAGACGACGAGTCGTACATCGGAGAGAGCACGGTGAGTGAGGACGAGAGAAGAAATGGAGTTGGGGTCGCGAGTGTTGCTGTCCTTGAGCACCTGATCCAAGCTCAACCGGTTCATCCTTGCTCACTCTCTCTTCCTTTGCTTTTGAGCATCCGGGTCGGCGGTTTTAGGGTTGGAAATTGGTAAATTAAAATTATTAGATTTAAAAATTTATTGTGTATCCCATTCCCACCTATCACCTATTTTTCTTAGGGCATCTCCAACAATCCTTTCTATACCCATACCCATACTTATATTTTGAGTCACCTAAACCCATTACTATTCAAACCCATATTCTATCTCCAACCATTTATATCAAAACCCATACTCATACCCAAATATTAATCATTTTATATAATTTGGGTATGAGTATGGGTATGAGTATGAGTTTTGATCATCAACAAATAAATAAATTTCATATATAATGTTTAGGGTTAAATGATTTATATAACAACAAATAAATTATATAAAGCATACATAATAATTTAATATAATATGTTGTCCTAGTTAAAATTAAATAAATTTTTTTTATTTTTAAAAATTAATTACTTACTATTTTTATACCGAAAGACAAATATGACGTGATATTGCACGTGTTAAATGTTGATAGGATGGTGAGATTGCGAGTTAGATTTTTATCTGCCACGTGAGGACAATCTATCTTCTCAATAATTACATATCCGATAAGATTTCAGATCTCGAATTTAGGGCAAACTTTAGCTCATCGTGTCGTTGCGTGAGAGGCTAGTGAGATTACGTTTTAGATCTTTATCTGCCACGTGTCATATCTTATCTTGATCAATCATTTTTGGTTCGTCCATAAATACAAGGCTCTTCACTCCATCATACCTCACTAATTCACAAACACTTCTCTCTCATATCAGAATTCAATAACTGAGTTTCATTTTCGTCACATAATTTTTGTTGATTGCTGCAATGAATAGATTAAGGAAACTACTAATGAAGGAGGAGGAAGATTCCATCACAAGGAATCGTCAAAGAGCCCTGGTGATGCAGGCAGCTTCCTCACACATTCAGATGATCCAAGAGGAAGAATCTGAATGGGGTGGTTCCCAAGAAGGCCGACGATACACCCCTAGAGAGCGTGAAGCTATGGATTAACGACTGAAAGCTCTTTACTTCACTTCACCATGTCGGTTCGAAGGCGATGTGTTTCGTAGAAGGTATCGAATGCGGCCTCATGTGTTTGACCAGATGATGCGCGATGTCGCTAACCATGACTCTTACTTCGTCCAAAAGCCTGACGCCTCCGGTCGGCTTGGCTTGTCAACTGAACAAAAGTTGACTTGTGCCATGAGGATGCTTGCTTATGGGCTTCCCGCCGACTTGTGTGATGAGTTCCTCGACATAGCAGAATCTACAGCTTTGGAAATTCTAAGTCACTTTACTAGAGCAATCTGGAAAGTATACCACAAACATTACCTTCGTCGACCATCAAAGGCAGATTTGCGGCGGTTGCTCAATGTTGCTGACAAAAGAGGGTTCCCTGGAATGGTTGGAAGTCTCGACTGTATGCACTGGCAGTGGAAAAACTGCCCAACCTCATGGCAAGGGCATTTCACCGGTTACAAAGGAAAGCCGACAATCATCCTGGAGGCGGTTGCATCATACGATACTTGGATATGGCACGCCTATTTTGGACTTCCAGGCTCCCTCAATGATATCAATGTCCTTGGACAGTCTCCGCTATTCGACGAAGTCTGTAGAGGTGAGTCGCCTCGAGTCAAATACCATGTTGGAGATCGCCAATATGGTCAATGCTACTACCTAGTTGATGGGATCTACCCGAAATGGGGGACTTTTGTGAAAGCAATTAGAAACCCGATCACGCCACAACAAGCTCATTTTACAAAGATGCAGGAGTCATTCCGAAAAGATGTGGAGAGAGCATTTGGAATACTCCAAGCTCGTTTTGCAATTGTGAGAGGACCAGCTCGTGGATGGGACAGGGAAGATATCCAGTACATCATGATGACTTGCATTATTTTGCATAATATGATTGTTGAAGATGAGCGCGATGAAACTGAAGATAATCATGAAGTTGATCCCGATGAGGTCCCAACAAGACCAAGGAGAGCAGAAATATATGACCACTACGAAGTAGATCATTTGGTTGAGCGTGATCCTCCTGCACTTGGGGAATTCATGCGCCAATACCAGCAGGTTAGATGTCCAATTGTGCATAGAAGCCTTCAGGAGGATTTGGTTAACCACCTATGGAATGTGAAGCAGCAGGCAGAGCAGAACCGCATGTGAAGTGTTTGTATGTTTATGCTTTCAATAATTGGCGTTGTGCCATAGTGTGTTATGTTTGTATGTTTGCTTCTTTTATTTATTTCTTGTTTGTGTGTTTAGTATTATTGTAATATTTGCAATTTGATAAATAAAATTGAGATTAACAAAAGCAATAAATTACTCATTAACTATAATTGAAAGTTTCAGTACATTCATTTCATAAATTAAAATACCAAAATAAAATAATCCATAGAGGCAACCAAGTACAATTAATACATTCGGTCATCTTCACCTTCAGATGAAGCAAGTGGTTGGTGTAACCCGGCATTGTAAGCTTGTTCCTCCCTCTCAATAACCATAGCTTGCTTCCTTTCCCAATAAGCCCTAATTGGGGTGGGAAATTTTGATGGATCCACCGCCATTGTGGCTGCATCATCCGCACGTTCTTGTGCAAGTCTAGTCTCCTCCCTAAGTTGTAGTCTGTGTTCGAGATCACGATCTCCTTGGTCCGCAATTCTTTTCATTTGAGCTAAGAGTTGAGATGTGTCATCTTGTTTGCATCTTTTCTTAGCAGCCCTTTAAGCTTTTTGACCTGGAGGGCGTGCATGCACATTTGAAGGGCTTGGGGTTCTCTCAATGGGTGTATCTTCTCCGGACAAGTCAATAGGTGACGGACCACTAGAGATTTCCTCATCCAAAGACGGAGGTTTGCTAAACTTTTCTGTATCTTTCAATATTGGCCAACAATGAGCAAATTTAAACTCCTCCCCCAAAGACAATGTACGATATACCGACCTAGCTTGCACTTCCTATATATTCATACAAGAATATATATATATATATATAAACATGTATTAGTGATTATAAACAAGTAGATATTAATTGTCATAAACATAAACTAATATTAATTAGCAAATTACTTATATTGGGTTATAAACAAATAAATGATTACCAAGTCGGTGGCATTTTCACCACTTGCGTGAGCGGCCTCTGCTTTGGTAAGAGCTTCACGCCACCTTGTGCAACCCGGTCTAATCTTTCTCCAACGAGCTTCACACCCTCCTCCCGATCTAATAACGGAACCGGGTGGCTTGCAAGCTTCATACACTTCCCATATACGATCCCATAATTTTTTCTTCTCTTGACCGGTAGCTTTGTCACCGTCTTCACCAACCGCAACCACCGCCATGCACAACGACACATCTTCAAGATTTTTCCAAGCTTCTCCTCTAGGTTTGGGGTTGGACATCTTTGAAAAAAAAAAAAAATTGAAAACTAGGTAGATGAAGAACAATTATGAAAATTGAAGAATGTAGAAGGAGGAGAGAAGTTTTGGAGTGAAAATTATGAAGAATGTAGATTGTATTTATAGACATTGGTGCAAATTACTGTTCCAACGGGCAAAACAATTTTTTATATTTTCCTAAATTTTTTTTCTTATTTTTTCATTTGAAAACAAGATTTTCGGCCCATTTTTTCTTTTTGCCAATTGAATTTATCTGGACCGTGCATTTTGAATGGAATCAAATCTGGCCCGCTTCTTTTTTGACCGTTGGAGGACCACAGCTGAGCTCACGTGAGACCGCCCGCACCAGTCCAGCTCTCTTCCACGAGTGCGTCGCGCGTCGTCAGCTTCCGACCGTTTTTTTGTCGGCTAGCGCGCGTTGTTTACAGGCGAAGTGGGACGCGCGTTGCTCCTGCGTCTGCCGACCTTCACGTGCAGCTGCTGCCGTCTGGGTCCCGCGCAAGTGGCAAAATGGGTTTCCTCCCTGCAGCTCGACCCATTTTGGGTCGTGGGTTTAGTAGGAACCCATAATTGGGTATGGGTTTTGATTGTTGGAGATGGATTTTTATGGGTTTTGAGTATAGGTATGGGTTTAGGGTTTATTGTTGGAGATGCCCTTACAGACCCGAAAAAAAAAAAAAAGAATTAACTAAGACTACCATGTCACCATGTAATCATTTACAAACATCAACCTTCATGAAAAATTAAGGACAACCGTTGTGAACTCTAATTTAGCAACCGATAGAATTGTGATTATTTGAAAACAAAGACATGCAGCTTGATGTGTTTTGGTTCTTGGTTCTACTTTTTTGAAAATCATGATGAAGTGTTGTCCCATTGTTGAATTTCTTTAGCAATCATCGTATACATACAGATGTCCTAAAATGCAAATCTGGAAGTAAGGTATACATACACATGTGCCCTAAAATTTAAATCTCCTAGTGAGGTTTTGTAATAATGGTTTCTTTGGGTTAATCGAATTTGCAATAATAGGTTTAACTTGGATGAAGATTTGAGAATAAGCTTCTGAATCAAAGGCATGATGAGGATGGTGGCGGTGGAGGCAACTATCAGTAAATGGTGAAGAGATTGAATTTCTTTTATTTCTAGTCTTTAATTTACAACAAATATATATATATATATATATATATATATATATATATATATATATAGTTCATATCGAGAGAAAGTTTCGCTCCAAAATTAAAGTGTGAAGTTTCTTATTTAACTCATTTTTTTGTCATATTTCCACATTTCCACCGTTCAGTTTGTAGAATCTAATGCATAGATCACTTCTGCAAAGTTCTGCAAAGTTTCATCTAATTTGATGATCGTTTAGGTTTTCGTAATCGTTATTTACACAAACAGTTCTGGTTAGACAAATTTATTGTCCGTTCATTGATTTGATCTAATTCAGTACCCAAACGATCATCAAATTAGATGAAACTTTGCATAAGTGATCTATGCATTATGTTCTACAAACTGAACGGTCGAGATGTGGAAATATGATAAAAAAGTGAGTTAAATAAGGAATTTCACACTTTAATTTCAGAGCGAAGCTTCGCTCTGAATATGAACTATATATATATATATATATATATATATATATATATATATACAGGCCTTCTCAGCTGCGGAGGTCCGCACCAATGGTTTTGGTGCGGATTTCCATTTTTGCATCACTTTTCGATCGAATTTCTCCATCTCCACCGTCTAGTATCTAGATAATATTGTGTAGATCATCTCTGTAAAATTTCAGTCAATTTGGTAATCGTTAAGGTCCTAACGATTACCAAATTGGCTAAAATTTTGCAAAGATGATCTACACAATATTATCTAGATACTAGACGGTGGAGATGGAGAAATTCGATCGAAAAGTGGTGCAAAAATAGAAATCTGCACCAAAACCATTGGTGCGGACCTCCGCACCTGAGAAAGACTGTATATATATATATATATATATATATATCACCTAAATGAAGTTTGAATCTTAGTAATTTCAGTTTACCCCCCTGAGGTTTGGGGTTAACATCATTTTAGTCCTTATACTCTTAATTTTAAAAATTTACCCCATAAATTCTAATTTTTATAAATCATGCCCAATTACTAAAATTTTGTCCAATTTGGACGTTAAATGCTAGTATGGAATCTTTAAAAAAACAATGGTCTTAAAAAACGATTTTTGTTGTTATATGACTATTTTAGCCCTTAAATTGAGTTATAAAGCCAAAATTAACGTCCAAATTAGACGGAATTTCAGCAATTGGGCATGGTTTTTGAAAATTGAAAACTTTAAGGGGTAAATTTTTAAAATTGAGAGAATAGAGACTGAAATGAAGTTAACATCAAACATCATGTGGGTAAAATGAATATAATCCTTCTAAGATCCTCATTCCTTAGGAAGTATTCCTCATATCTCATATGGGGACCCATATGAGGATCTATATCTCTGTTTATTTGAGTAACTTATAAAATAACATTAATTATTTCGTAACTGAAATCAAAATACTCATCTTAGATGATTTTGTTTCGATTTTGAGTAGAGTTTGAGAAGACACAAGTGTTTATCAGATTGTGATATCAAGATTTATATTTATCTTGTGTATTCTTTTGACAGGATATTGCATTGAAGAGAGCAAAATCAAAGTGATAAAGAATTTGTCAAGGATTGAAAGAGGATTAAAGATTCACGAATCTGATCTCAATCAAGATAAATCATTATACATAGGATTCATGATTTTCTAGTTGTAGTCGGTAGTCAGTAAACTACCTTCTCCGCCCATAGACCAGTCATGAAACTTGTAGACCGACGTCCGGGCTACCTCGCCGTGGTGAAATATCATCGGTACCATATCAGGAAGGTGCTCCTCCAAGCTCCACAAGAAGGCACCATGATAAGATGAATGCATAATTGTCCCACATCGGAAATGTATAACAAAAGGGAATCTTCCTTATCTATAAAAGGAAGGCTCCCCCTATGTAGAAAGGACTTTGGTCTTTGGACTCATCCCCATCTCCCGGGCGGGATGGAGGGATGCTCTTGTAACACCAAAGGCCTATTGGCCATTATAGTAGATTCAAGTGGACGTAGCCATGCCCTCCGATGGCATGGTGAACCACTATAAATATTGTCTTTGTGCGTATGATTATGTTCCACTGTGGTTCCGCATAGCCTACGGGTTCTTGCATCAACAATTGGCGCCGTCTGTGGGAATCATTACTAAAAGTCATGTTACTCTACCGCCCGAGAGGCATTTCATTCAAATCCTTGAGCAATAGGAAGAGGCGAGATAGCTCGCGTGGAAGCAAAGCGAGATGACCTCACGTGGAAGCAAAGTGAAATTGGCATTTAGAGGCATTCCACCGAGAGGTTAACATTGACCTCGCAGGGGAGCAAAGCGAGATGAATTCGCATGGAGGCAAAGCGAGATTACCCGGCCGGGTTCCCTTTATCACCGGGTCATCACCAAGAGGCCAACTGGCCTGCGACCGACGCCTCTAGTCTCCCGGAGATGATTCAACAAGACCCAAGGGTTCCTCTCCCGGTGGCAGCCTCCGGTTTGCTCCAAATCGCCGGAGGTCCCTGCCGGCACCATAAGATCCATCCCGGACCCTTGTTCACTCAATCCAAGGAGCTACCGCTCGGGATCCACCGGCAGCGTCGGTCAGTTGCCCGGCCGGGATGGGTACCGCACGAGCAACTCGGTCAAGGCTCGTCTGGTTTCACCTGCAAATCAACATAGCACATGGGTTCAACTCGGTCAAATCGGCGGGAACCCGCTTTATCTCAGTCGAGTTCGATGCCAGACTTGATATCAAAATAAGCAACCGGTAGTTTCTTTTCCTCCGGGATAGCAGAGTCCATGTTCAGGAAAAGCAAGCTTATGTACCCAGTTGGTCGGATTCATCAGGAGGGGGAGTTAATGTGGGAGTTGGGATCAGACCTGATCGGCCTCGATCGACTTGGAACTTGGGTCACTCGATCTGTTGGCATCATTCAACTGCAGAAGAAACTGTGTTCGGTTGGGTGCCCACTGAAAAATTGCTATGGACACCCACCTCGGCAGTAACTTCATCTCTCCGGGTTTCAATCAACTTACCCCAATGACTCCAGGTTTAAAGAGTTAGCCATCCGGGAGCAGAAAAGAAGTTGAGGAAGATAGAGAATTGACCGTGTGCAAGTCAGGGCTCCACCACCTTTATCTCCGAGTATCGAAAGGGGAAGGCTCAGTGCCTCAGACTAATCTGCCAGCAGCGGGTCTCGGTGGCAAAGCTATGGACACCCGGAGCTATTTAACCGGAAAAAGTCAACAAATCTTGTAGGTAGCCCGACCATACTGGCAACAAGGATTCATCGTCCGGGAGTAGTACGGGCCTGAATCTGCACCTCCTGTGTGCACCCATTCGGCAGCTATTTTCACAGATAAGTCTCGTCCAACTTATGATTGTTATAGCCTCATTGGTTTGTGAAAAATGCATAATATTCTACTTGCAAGTCAACCTGCATGTTTTGGCATTCCACCGAGAGAGAGGTATTCCACCAAGAGATAGGCATTCGACCAAGATTGGCATTCCACCGAGAGAGTATTACACAATTGCATGAACCATTTTGCTTTTCGGTAATTATTATGTCATAACCAAACTTGGCTAGCCCCATAATTATGTCGATCATTTGTATATTGTGAAGGTACAACAATCCTCACCCCGTCGAGAACTCACCTCGCGCTTAGTTTATGCAAGCGGAGCGAACTCTTCAGTCCGCGTGATAGTACTGCGCGTGGAGCGACCACAGCTCGCGTGTAAAACTATGTACGCGGAGCGGACTCTTCAGTTTGCGTGGTCACTGGCACGCGGAGCGAACCCAGCTCGCGTGAAAGTATTGCAAGCGGAACGAACTCCACAGCTCGCATGTCTGCAATGTACGCGGAACGAACTCCACCGTCGCGCGGTAGTCATGGCACACGACGCAAGATCCTCAGCTCGCGCGGTAGTGTAAAAGCTAGGAGTTCCAAGTCTTGAAGATTGGACTCGGTAAGTTTGCAATTGAGTATTAAGAGCACCGGGTTGCCATATATTCCAACTAAATGGCCAGTAATTGGAGAGGCAAACATAATTGTAGTAAGTCCCGGATGAGTGTCACCGGGAGGAAGCATGCACCAACTGCTTAGGAAAATCTCGATTCCCGGATGAGAACTAACGGGAAGAAACATACAACACCCGTTTCATGAGATTCTTATACCCGAGCAAGAACCAGCAGGAAGCATACACGAACTAAAATGCATGAACATACCCCGACAATGTACCACTGGGAAGCATGCGCGAAACAACTAACACCATGAAAACTGTAAATCCCTTGCACAGCTCCTGGAGGGTGGGGGTTGGGCAGTTCATATCATTCCCTTCACACGGAGAATAGTGGCCTGATAACCCACGCGGGGATAATACCCCGCGCTCGAGCAAAAACACATGTGTAAAGGTTCGCTACCTTCGTCCATCGGAAGTAAGACTCGAGAGGTACGACAATCCTCGCCCCGCCGAGTCAGTTTTGAGGCCGGGGTAATGTAGTCCTATGCGAAGCGAATCCCTACAAAGCGCGCACGCAAAACTCTCCTCGCGCGGTCATCAATATGCACGGAACAGACTCCTCAGTTCGCATGGTCATTGTGCGCGGAGCGAGATCACGCGGAGCGAACTCAACAGCTCGCGTGCGTCAGCAAGACTCATCTCGCGGGGAACAAGATCCATCTCAACGAGATAGGCATTGTACGCGGAGCAAACCCCTCAGCTCGCGGGTGGTCCATGAGCACGCGAGATCCTAATCTCGCATAGTTGTCAAGGAACGCGGAGCGAACTCAACAGCTCGCGTCATGGTCATGGCACGCGGAGCACACTTGGCAGCTCGCGTAACAATTTCAGTCTTTATGGTGCAAGGCAGAATCTTCAGCTCGCCCGAGAGTCAACCCTTCTGTGCGGAGCGAACTCCTCAGCTCGCGTGGTAGTCGGGGCACACGGAGCGAACTCAACAGCTCGCGTCATGGTCATGGCACGCGGAGCACACTTGGCAGCTCGCGTAACAATTTCAGTCTTTATGGCGCGAGGCAGACTCTTCAGCTCGCCCGAGAGTCAACCCTTCTATGCGGCGCGAACTCCTCAGCTCGCCTGTTAGTATCAGCCTTTCTGTGCCAGGCGGACCCGTGCAACACACGCCTTGAATACGGACTTGGGGGGACTGGGACGGGTCCCGTTGATAAATAACTGGTCTATGGGCATTTTGTATATTAAGTCCCCACTCAAGACGTGTCTTGAACGGGAACTTGGGGGGATTTGTAGTCGGTAGTCAGTAAACTACCTTCTCCGCCCATAGACCAGTCATGAAACTTGTAGACCGACGTCCGGGCTACCTCGCCGTGGTGAAATATCATCGGTACCATATCAGGAAGGTGCTCCTCCAAGCTCTACAAGAAGGCACCATGATAAGATGAATGCATAATTGTCCCACATCGGAAATGTATAACAAAAGGGAATCTTCCTTATCTATAAAAGGAAGGCTCCCCCTATGTAGAAAGGACTTTGGTCTTTGGACTCATCCCCATCTCCCTCTCCCGGGCGGGATGGAGGGATGCTCTTGTAACACCAAAGGCCTATTGGCCATTATAGTAGATTCAAGTGGACGTAGCCATGCCCTCCGATGGCATGGTGAACCACTATAAATATTGTCTTTGTGCGTATGATTATGTTCCATTGTGGTTCCGCATAGCCTACGGGTTCTTGCATCAACACTAGTTATGTTTTATGTGATTGCATGTTGCATTAAATGAGTTTTTCAAATAAAAGATATCTTTGTCTGTATTGATTTGTTTTAAACTCTGATGCATTTGTTTTGGAAAATATCTTATTTGCCTAAAATGACTTTGGTTTAAATTGAAAAATTGTGTTTTCCCAAATTATAACATATTAGTTGATTGATATATTTTCCATATCAAAACAAAGTGTAGTTGACATTTTGATGTGATTCTCTTAAACAAATCAATATGTGTTGATGTGCATTAACTGAGGGGGAGAAGTCTCTTCTTTATAAATAGGTTTTTGAGAAACTGAAAATGTAGAGATTTGGAGAATAGAAAAGGCTTTGTTACATTGCTTATGAGTTGATATTATATTCATGATATTTCTCTCATCTATCGTATGTTTTATATGATTTTCATTATTCATTTGCATAAGTGATTGAGATCAGTAAAGTTGAAAAAAAAAAGAAGGCATGTTCAGTTCCTTCATATCCGTATCAGATTCAAGGAGAGTTAGAATAGGGTTATCAATTTGTACTCAAGTTAGTTTGGAATACTAGTAAAGTGATTATATTGAATATCATTACTTAATAGATCTATAATCATTCTTACTCTATAGTGGATTTGATTTAGTGTGGACTACTTTAAAAGTCTCGCAGTGACGTTTCCTCGAGGGAGGTTTACTGTTACACCCCAATTTTTTTAAGGATAAATTTCAAAAATCTAGGCATGAAATATCTCAAAATATAACTCCTAAAACCTGTTCAACAACTCCCAAACTAAAAATGCTGGAAATGTAAATGTCAACAAAACTCAACAACTGAGTTAAACATTACATCTCCTTATTTATAACAACTTGAAAAGTCTAGTAAAAATGAAGACGCTCACATGAGCTTAAAAACAAACTGCCAAAATATACAAATAAAATATACATAATCTAACACCCAGACACTATGTCTCTGCCTCAACCCTGCTGATCATCACCTATATGTCTAACCCCTACACCAAGAATTGGTGCACCGGGTTGTAAAATAACAAAACAAGTAAGCTAAAAACCCCGTATGAGTAACTCCAAAAAATTAACTCAATATTTCTAACATCCAAATAAAACACATGAACAATTAAGAACAATAATTAATTCCACAAATCAAACACTTTTACAAATAACATATACACATGAATCCCAGATACAAATAAGGTATCTCCTATGACCTACAACAAACACATGTACCCATGAGTCCCAGATACTAATAAGTACCTCTCATGGCCTACAACAACAATTTATGTACCCATGAGTCCTAGATACCTTAAGGTACCTCCCATGACCTACACCGACAGACAAACTAGAGCTTTATTTCTAACCGTAACCAATCACCCGGCCAAAGGTTTGGAACCCAGTTTGACTGTCCAATATCAAATCACAAAATAATAATAGCATCATAAGTGTAACCAATCACCCGATTAAAGACTTGGAACCCGGTTTGACTATCTAAACAACAAATCACAATAGAGTAGAATCATCATAACTGTAACCAATCACCCGATTAAAGGCTTGGAACCCGGTTTGACTATCTAAACAACGGATCACAGTATAATAATATAATAGGAAAACTTGTTTTATCTTACCTATGAGCCGTTGGCGATCAAGCTCATATATTTAAAAACAAACAATAGCATATTCTTTCATTCAACATCATCATCAAAATGACCATAATAATTTGGTCCAGATGTGAACCTTGGTGAGATTTACTCACCTAAATACTCCCGCTGCGTCTTCAACAAAAACGCAAGAGCCAAGCCTAAATCACACTTCACAAGTCCCCCAAAAACACACAATTAATAACCTTAGTAACTAATCGAAAGAATAGATTAACAGTGCACCCTTATACTAACCCTTACAACGAAGTTTTGCCTGAAGGAGGGCAACCTTCCTCCAAGACCTCCCAAGGTCATCGGACACTCAAACAACCTAATGTAAAAGTAAAACACAACTTCTACTCTCAGAACTTTCAAGCACAACATCTCACACAAACTCAAATGACTTGAACCTAATATGCATTTCCAAATCATAATATAAACTCAAGGAATCCCAACACGCTCACAAACCTTACCCATGTTAACATGAAACCAACGTAATAACACTGACAACCGCGTTGCCACAGGCGACAACGAGTGGCCTCATGCGCCGCCCCACAACACTTCGAAAATAACAATTCCCACAACCCTCAACTATGGAAATTTACTAAACTAAGCAAACTGAGCATCCAACTTACCAGAGACCATCACCAATTCAAACTAAAACTCCGCTTAAAGCTCAACCGCCGAATCTCCAAATTGGAAGCTCAAGGTCTCAAATCAAGATACGATGCTAGCCTAGCAATACCTAGAAGAGCAAGGACCTTCAAAACTTACCTAGAACAATTCGTTGTCGTCGTCGAACTAGTCGAATCCAGCCAAGACTGCTCTGCTTGCCTCCCGCTGCTACAGTTCAAGACGAGGCCACCCACTTGACTAGGAAGCTTCGTACGGAGGAGACAAGCCTTCCAACGCAGGTTGGGTCGTCGGGGGTCGTCGGGTTAGGGTTTCGGTCAGAGGGCGACGACGGCAATGGCTTTCGGGCCTCGTTGCGCCTTGTACGCCGATCACCAGCGTCAAAGATCGACACGGTTGGGTCGGTGAGGACGAGACCAATCGAACAGAACCAGTGGGGGCCAAAATGATGGCCGAACGACCGACCTCAGCTCCAGCGAAAAAGAGGCTGCTCGTGTGGCTCTGGGAGGAGGAGAGAGAAGGAGTTGATACTTTTCTGAAAAATTAGGGCTCTAAAAATAAAACCCACAATTTTTCTATTTAACCCTTTCCAAAAATCAACTCTACACTTTGACTGATCGTAAGTTCTTTATACGTCATCCGATTTACACATGCCGCATGCCTACGAACTCGTATCGCCGAGCTCTACAACTTTCATGAATGAAGTTTTCTGAAAAACTTAACGGATAAGAAAGTCAACTTTTAGTCACTTAAAAGTCAAAACACCTTAATAAAATTGACTCCCACAACTTCAACCTCGCACACATGAATACGAATTTTCATGAAATAATCCTTCATTAATTTTGAAAATAATACAAGAAAATTGATATGAAAATCTGAGGTATTACATTTACACTGTTGTTAACAAATCTTGTGTTCTTGTGTCTGTTGCTTTTAACTTGATAAAAGATTGAATCTACATATTCAATCCTTTTATATTAACCATCACATGGAAATGTCTATATCATATATCATTTGAGTAGACTACTCAAACCATATCAAGTAAGTTTTAAGTTAGCATGACAATAACTATCTTTCAATCTTAATATACAAATTTATAATTCATGATTGCGATCATATCAATTTTAGATCCTGTTATACAATATATAATATGCGGTATATAATTTTTAAATAAAGAAAAATATAATAGTATTACTTACATGTAGAGCTAACATTCGTTTTACTGCTCTCTTGCTTGACTCTTGAAGCTCACCAGCAAACAAAAGTTCATCCAATATGTAGTAAGTCTGCTAATTCAAAGTGTTTTTTTTAACTAAAACTATATATCAGAGACTAAAGATACTTAAAGATGAGTAAAAAAAATACCTTATGTCCCGACGCATATATAAAGTAATAATTGATTAAACAAATATATAAAACTATCACAAAAAATTATTAACAATTGATAAAATACATAAGGTAAAAGTAAATAATGTTCAAAATACAAATTTTGAAAACTTTTAACAATATATGGATTTTTTGCACCAACAATGTCTGAACACTTGGATGATTGATAATATGATACCCCAACTTACAAAGTGATCAATGTAGTACCTATACTCTCTTTTCCATATCTGTGTGGTACCTCCGGTTAATTTCAATTACGTTTCTGTTAGTTTGACCACGTGCATCGTACATGGGTCAAAAAATGAGTTGAAAAAGACTTATTTGCCCATAATTCGTTCATACCTCTTTCTCACACGCATTTACCAGATTTCATCACCACCAAAATCAATCCATGGCATAATCTGATATGCCGCACTGCAACTCCATCACCACATCTTCATTTCAAGCTGCGACGAGAGGATGCACGTAGTCAACCGAAATAGTGAAGAGACCGCCAATATCTTGACGCAACGCTGTGGGAGAAGCTGGGGGAGCTCGCCGTTGTCCGGTGAGACGAGACAGAGGTGAGAAGAAACTTCCGATCAGGACTCGAGCTTTATAATTATTTGTTGGGTTTAAGAAGATAAACATGAAAGATGGCTGGGAATCCTTTTGGACGAGGAGTCGAGGACTCCACATTTCTCTCAAGTTTTTACTCCACCAATAAAAATGAATGAATGAATCGAAAAGAGGCGGAGACGAAAAATTATATGTGTGTGTGTGGGTGGGAGAAAAAGTTTTCCGTAGTTACTAGTATGATATAAATAAGGGAAAATGCCCACTTAGTACTAATTTAAACCTCATATTGCTCATTGCAATGAATTTAGTAGACATGAGCCCATTCTAATATAATGTGTTCTTATTTGTGCTCAAATACATAAATCTATATTAAAGTCATAATAAAATAATAATTTTTGTATATTTTTAAGACAATTTTACCTTCACCACTTCAACATGTATAAGGAAAGAGAAAGTGAAAGAGTGAGAAGACTTTGCGAGTACCTCACCGGACTCCGGTCACCGGTCGCCAGTTGTCGGAATTTCTTCGGTCACCAGTTATTCACCCCTAGTAACTCAGATTTTCTCCGGTCGCCGGATTTCGGTCACCAGTAACTCGGTTACTGACCCCCAATAACTTGGTTACTGACCCCCAATAACTTGGTTATTAACCCCCAATAATCAGTTACTGACCCCTAATAACTTGGTTACTGACCCCCAATAATCAGTTACTGACCCCCAATAACTTGGTTACTGACCCCTAATACCTTGGTTACTGACCGCCAATAATCAGTTACTAACCGCCAATAATCAGTTACTAACCGCTAATAATGAGTTACTGGCCCTTAATAACTTGGTTACTGACCGCCAATAATCAGTTACTGGCCCCCAATAACTTGGTTACTGAACCCCAATAATCAGTTACTGAACCCCAATAATCAATTTATTTCAGCTTATTGTAATAGAAAAGAAGAAATACTAGAAAAAAAAATTGATTTACTGACCCCATAATCGAGTAACTGACCTCCAATAACTTGGTTTATTAAGAGGTAATAAATATTAAAAAATTGTTTACTACCCCCCAATAAATGTTTATTAACCCTAATAAACGTTAGAAAATGAAGCTATTACTCCCACAAATCCTCGTCAGAACATTCTAAAGAATTTATAGAAGCTAATATAAGGTTTACAAGGGGATAACATATTTAACACCACACAACCTCTCTTCAACAATAAATTATTGACCCCATTAATCATGGTATTGACCTTTATTAATGATTACTAACCCTTGATAACATGTTATTAACCCTTGGTAAACATTTTCCTAGGGGTGGGCATAAAAACCGAAGAACAAAAAAACCCGAACCGGACCGGTCGGCCCAACCGGGTTGGGCCGGGCTTTTTAACGGGCCCTTGTATGTTTAGGTCATGTCCGAGCCGGGCCTTGTTACACACGGGCCGGTCCCGGTCCCTCAAATGTAGAAAAAGTTGAAGGCCCGAAAACCCGAAGTCATACAATTGTTGTATACTTGTATAATTATAGCTATCATATTCCTACACTCAACCACACAAGAATCAAAACCTTAAAGAATAAAGACTAAAACTAAACACCTAAACCTAAACATCTCATACTCGACCTCAACCATAGAATCAGAACTACCTCGTCACCTCACACTCTTTCTCAGACAGGTAATTCCAAGTGTATGCAACCTGTCTAATCTATACGTTGTCGCCTCTGTCTCTCTAGTGTATCTATATGTCGTCGCCTCTTCCTAGCCATCGACACCTCTCCATCGTCCACCTCCGACCACAATCACCAAGTTGCCCACCCCTCCCGTATGATTTCCGATCTCTCATTCCCTCTCCACTTCAGTTTTCCATAACCCATCTTAGCTTCCATCTCCTTTGTGGTGGCCTTCCATCTCCTCGATCTGTAGTTTGTTTGATTTCTGTAGTTTGTTTGATTGTTGGTTTGTTTTCAATTATCAGTGGCTGGAGAGGGAGGTGTATCGGACTCAGAGATAAAAAAGTTGGTTGGATGACTTGAATATGAAGAGATGGAGCTTTCAATCAGTCATGTCGATCGACTTGAGATGGTGAGCCTTTCGATTTCTGTTTGGAAAGCCAGAAGTCCAGAACGTCGATGAGTTGCACTTCATCGGAAGAAAGACCGAAAACCGGAAAGACCGGCCCAGTTTATGGCGATCCGGGCTTTTGCCGGTCCCATAAATTTTTGAAGCTAAGACCGGCCTGTCTTCACACCTGCCGGTCCGGGCCCGGGCTCTGATATATGGGTGCCGGTTTGGGACCGTGCCCAGCCCTACATTTTCCTCTTCATAAACCCGTTTTGCAAATGGCAACCTTACCAAGGACCTGATATGTAATCAACACATGGTCTACCCACCGCATCTCTTCCCTCCTTCAAATCCGACCCGGTCTTCACCAAAGACGACATTGACAGCGGTGACTGCGGCAGTGGAGGATTCAGATCTGGAGATGAAAATCAAGATAATCTCGGAGGAGATCGGCGCCTTGCTCATTTGGTTCCACCAGTGAACAACGTCGCTGCGGTGAAAGGAGTTGCTGCAATGAAAGGCGTCGTTGCGGAGAGTGGTTCCACTGGTGATGGCCTCGCTACGGTGAATAACGTCGCTGCGATGGACGACAAGATCGTGAGTATAATTAAAATTGAGGTGAACTCATAGATCGTGAGTATGGATAATAAGCAACAAAAGTTGCACCAACATCTCATAGATCGTCATGGAGTTCATAGAACGAATGAGCGAAAACGTGTTGATAATGTGTTAAAAACTAAGAATGAGATAGAGAGAAAAGAGAAGAACAAAATGTAAAGAGAGGAAGAAGTAGCATCTTATTATGTCTCATATGCTTCCTTTATATAGAGGTAGGGATTACAAGATAAGTCCCTATACTATTAAGATATTGCATATAAGTACTCGGAAGATGAATGGACAGACACTTGATTGTAAATATTTACAAAACTTCCCCTTGAATGTCCACCAATAATAAAATGTTGGACGCGCTTAGTGTTGTCTCGTTAAAAACCTTGCTAGGTAATAAAAACCTTGTGGGAAAAAACAACCCTAGTCGAAGAAGAAAAAGAGTGCAACGCGCATATATCTTAGGTAGCATACTTCTGGATGCTTCCCCTGATGAGAATCTCCTCCTGATTGTTGCAAGCTTCATATACCGTAAATAGCTGTTTGATTTGTCTATCACGGAAGTGACATCTTGGGCGTTTTGCATACAGGGGCTCATCGCAAAATTTTCGTACCCGCAAAGTGAAAGCAATACCAACAGAGCCATACAATTTAATAGGTCTTACCTCATTTAGTAATGTTAGAAACAACCTCACATTTTCAAATTCATACATTATGTAATAACTAAGCAGTAGAAGCTAATTAACACATTACTATGTATGGTTCAAACCATTAGAAGATTAGCATGACATATCTAGCCACTCATATCAATATCTTTGTTTATTGATACATCTCGTATATGCTCTTTAAGAGCTCTAAGCAATTCATAACTTCGCGAAAGTTAGAATATGTAGCAACATAATCCGAATTCGGTTTTGTAGTCCAATCATAATACTCATTGAGGCAATTTTGATCACGTTAACTATAACAAAATGAGTATATATCAGCTAGCTTTAGACTTTTGATTGCATGAGTTAACTTTAGTTTAACAACCCAGCATAACGAGATATGCTCGCCTTTGGGCCTCCCCCTCATGGCTTTCTTCTTGGGTTCCAACCCAAGACACGTCTCACTAATGGGAGTTGTGTTTGATTGCATGAATAAGGCACATTACGTCATTTCTCTTAGGCGATGACGAATCTCACATTCAGACTCTCTCAAGTATTCATGGATCTATTTACGTTCGAATCATTCATGTACTTGGTTTCTTTAAGGATTTGATAATGATACGCTTATAATGACGCTTTACTTTTGGGATTTTGCTTTTAGCAAAGTCTTTTAAGATCCTCATAATATACAATGACAACTGCTATAAGTCTCTCATCAATAACTATATGTAACACTGTACTTACAGAAAATTGTCACGTATAAGGAAAGATATTTGTAATCCCCATTATCTCTTGTAGACATTGTGCCATAGTGATTTATTTTCACTGTGATTAATACCCTTTTGTATCATGTAGGGTTAAAGGTCTAAGTATCTCATCACGTTTCATATATTCAGTTTTATTGGAACTGCCTCTATCCAATTTGGCCAATAATATGCTTTGTCGACATTCATAATGAAACGTGGTATTGTATCATACAGTCCTTAATGGTCTTTGGTAGCTACCATATGTAAATTTTCATCGATGATCATCATTCATAGATCCCACACATTCTTATATGCATGCATTAGCTACTATGAGCTTATTGATATTGGGTACCCATGCCACTTCTGGGGCAAATATTGTCACTTCTAAAGCATCTCTCATAGATGAATTATATCTAGCGAATGTGGATCTATATTCATAATATCATTAAACATTATAGGACCTGTAAAATCTTCCATTTTCAGGAGCTTAAAACTTTAGACCTGGTGGATATATCCCACTCAAATTCACGCAATTATTCAAATGACAGTAGTCTTTTCTCTCCCCCTAACGGCTGGAAGACTGTCTTATTATGACCATGCATAAAAATGCGTTTAAATGTCTATCACTTCTTTTCGAGTGAAGATGTCCATTGGCTGGTGGCGAATCCAAACCAAGTTTAAGATTAAAAATATTAAATTCATGAGTATTAACCATATTGATGTATTGTTGTATCACCAAGATATCATCCTCTGATGGTGTACTTTAACCTTTGTATGTGTAATACTGTAGCCGCCATATTAGGAACTCGAACATTTTTAATGACATTCTCGTCAGGTGAACCAAGTCACTAGAAACACATTCCTTCCACAAATCAAATGGGGTCAAAGTGGTTTTGTTAATATGGTTACTCTCATAGACTGTAACCCAAGTAAATATTTTTGCGCTAATATATAGTTTTGTAATCACTAGCTGAGATATTTCTCAAGTTCAAAATGAAACAGTAGGTAAATATCCTACAAAAATGCATGTCGTTCTTCAAGAATAATTTTTCTCCCCCTCATAACAAGAGGAGTGTCCAGGCCTGAGAGTATCTCATTAAGGTGACAAACCAAAACATATATGTGGCAAATGAACAATTTGCTTAGAGTAGCGTTAGCTAGCGGTCATCAAGATTTGTTACTAATTCCAAGTAACACTTTATGTAAAATATGACGTAACTATTCATGCCAAAATAAGGTATATTCTGTTCAATGAACTTTTGGTTCATGACATTATGTGTCTCATTTTTCTGTTGAATTTGACACGTAATAGGCCGCATAGCGAGATACTGTGTGCTTTGGACCTCGTCTCATAATTTTGTTCTTGGGTTGCAACCTAAAATGCGTCATAATATAGGGAGGTATGTTTGCAACATGTTAGACACATTCTCCTGTCCTCCGTCGGGTGAGGTGGGATCGCACATCACAGTATGTGTTATATATTCTGGAGACATACTGGGGGCATTTAATATAAAGAGGGGATAATATGTGTTCTTCCAGAGCCGTCATTCATATATGTAATCAAAACTTCATGCTCGATTTTATAATGTTAGACCTACAGGTTCTCAGAATGTTAACTTCAAGTTAACTGTTGTTCGAAACTCCATGCTCGAGTAACTCAAGTGAAACTTCAAATTTACTTTTACTTAATTGATATTTTATACTCAAAACTTTGGGTTTGAGTTTCTGCTGTTAGAACCCCGGTAACTCTTATGAAATTTGGAAAGATATTCCACTCGAAATTTATATGTTCGAGATATAGGACTCTAAGCTCTTATGAGTAACAACGTGACAATAATAAATAATTAACAAACTCTTAAAATGGTAAGGAACAAAAATAAATAAAATGTGACAATGGAAACTTCTGGTTCCATAAGAAGTACAAGAACTTCTGGTCTAGTTACCTTCACGAATATGATAATCTTGTTTCTCTTCTCTAATTTCACAATAACATTGTATCAAAATAAAGAAGAGCTTCAGGCCCTCATATAATTAGGGATCACAAGATGTGGTTTCGATGAACATTTTATAACTATGAGGAACTTCTGGCCCTTGTTAATTGCAAAAGCTTTGGGAAACTTTATATCGCAATTTTCATTAGATCACTCTTGAGGAACTGCAGGCTTCTATAGTTCAATCAAAAGACATCATGTCTCGATCTATGAACATAAAATTCACAAATAGATAATATACACACAAGAAAACAGGCAAGTCTTGCGGGGTCCACTCAAAAAGAGATTATACCAAAAGTTCAGCATAACCTCCTCTAAAAATGGACAACCCAACCTGCGAGAAAACCAAGAACACTTTAACTATATCAATCAACCACATCTCCTGGAGCCCTTCGCTCCCCACAACAAGAACCAAGTCATAACAACAGTTAAACAAACCAAACCAAATATTCAACTTCATTACTTCAACATGAACATCAACCAAAGTTAAACTCTCTACTTAGGTCATAACCCTTAAAAACAACTCCAACTAAATTTACATATCCTCATGGTCACCAGAGCACTACAGGAAGAAAATATAATATTAACACATAGGTTAACAGGTAACCTATGTCCAACAAGATGCAACGGAAGATACTATGCCTCAACTCCTAGTGAAGCCGAACAAGAACTCTGCAATTTGGGCATTTGAAAACGAAGGGCCCAGGGAAAAGCATTAAAAAAAAACGTTGGCGTGAGTGGACGGAAAATAAACTAATTAATGAGTGACCAAGAACAAAATAATACGAAATTAAATTTTATATGCTTTTCCATTTATACGGAATTTAAGAAATTCCATGAATGTAAATATTTTAAGCTCATCAAAAAATTCACACTAGCCCCGCTAGTCATAAAGCAACAAGAAAAATAAAGTAATTCCTCATATAAGAAACTTCCATAAATAATAATGGACTAGCCCCGTTAGTCAAAATAGCAACTCAATAAGAGAACATATATGACCATATAAGTAAGTCTCCCAGACTCGGTTGCCTCCCAGGCATAGTACTCCCATACTCCTTGTACCTTCACGTCGAGTTGACGGATAGGGCACAGGGTTTGGGTGATGCCGCCGGCAACATCACATCACCACTAGGGTGGAAAGGGCTTGCGTGACCCCACTTGAAACGTGGAAGTCACATCACCTCGAAAGGTGGAACGACATGCTAGCATTGACATCATATAATCCAACAAATATGACATAAAAAGAAAAATATAAATTCATGTGAGTTTCCCCGAAACTCATATTTAAAGCATAAGTACGATTCCCAACCGAACTTGGAAAATTCCAAGAGAAAAGAAACAAATTATATTTGATAACGTGTTCCACACGTTATAATGCTTAAGAGAATGAACAACCCTAATAATCCACATATTTCGAAGAAAACTAGAGAAATCTCAAATCCTTGAATCATTGGTTTTAATATAACTTAAATACCAAAACTTTTACCCAAGCTCAAATCCATAAGTTCATTATTGAAATTATAACCAATATGTCAATCTCAAATAAATTTCATAACCAAAACAAAAGCTGAAAATATAATTTAAGTTTGGAAAAATATAATGAAACACTTATAAAATCATGCGTGCATTTTAATAAACACCAAAATGTCCACTCACAGAAAAACCCGCTATGCCGGTCGGCGGTCAGAGCCCTCCTCACGTGGTGTCTCCTTTCGTCCTGTACAAAATGAGATTTAAGGCCCGACACTAAAATCACACATTTATCAATTACAAAGAAAAACCATCCTAGCATTATTCTCACTCGCCCAAACTTTCTGAAATCTACTTATAGCTCTACTTTACCACCAACTCCCTACAATCCGACGAGGAGCTCTTGTGTAAAATATAATGAACCAAACTAATAAGTGTCACCCCAATTTCTAGAAGATAAATTTCAAAAATTGTGGCATGATCTAATCTTAAATATAAATATCCCAACCGGTTTAAATACAAAATCAAACAACTAGAACTCAATAACGGAAAAGTAATATCATACAACCCATCACTGAGTTTAATATTACACTTCCTTATTTACATAACTTACAATACGAAAATATGAGAACAACCTCATGAATTTAAAATTTTCTACCCGATTAACAAAACTATACAGAGTACAGCAAAAGCCAAGTAGAACCCTGGCGCTAAGTCTTCACCTCAACCCTGCTGATCAACATCTGCAGGTATAACCCCTACACCAATAATTGGTGTACCGGGATTGTAAAATAACAAACCCGGTAAGCTAAAAAGCCCGTATGAGTAAACTCAAAAATAACACAACATCAACACATCCAACATTTCACAAGAGAGATTTGATCAATAATTAAAACCACAATTCCAACATTCTTTCAAATAACATGTACCCATGAGTCTCAGGTATTGATGAAATACCCCTCATGACCTACAACAACACAATTGTGTACCCATGGGACCCAGATACGATAAGGTATCCCCCATGCCGTACACTGACAGACGGACTAGAGCTCTATTCCTAACCGCAACCAATCACCCGGCCAAAGGCTTGGAACCCGGTTTGACTCTCCAATATCAAACACAAAATAATAAATAGCATCAGAACCGTAACCAATCACCCGATTAAAGGCTTGGAACCCGGTTTGGCTATTTAATATCAAAACACAAAAATGATAAATAGCATCATAACCGCAACCAATCACCCGATTAAAGGCTTGGAACCCGGTTTGGCTATTTATCCAACTATCACAATATCACAACATAAATTATATCCTTCCACATAGATATATTTACATGAACAATTATAGATATTCCACAAGAATAATCTATTCAATAACCAAAGACATTATGATCACATGAACATTAAAAATAATCATAAAATAAGAAAACTTGTTTTAACTTACCTATGAGCCGTTGGCGATCAAGCTCATATATTTTAAAACAACAAAAAATATAATTTTTAAATTATAATCATCATAATCATCATCAAAATCATTAACAAAAATCATTCATCATATCATCATAATCATTATCATCATCATCATCAAAATCAATAACAAAAATCATTCATCATATCATCATAATCATTATCATCATCAAAATCATTAACAAAAATCATTCATCATATCATCATAATCATTATCATCATCAAAATCATTAACAAAAATCATTCATCATATCATCATAATCATTATCATCATCATCATAAACAACGACCATAATTAAACTTGGTTCAAAAGTGAACCTTGGTGAGATTTACTCACCTTGAAATCCTGCTGCGAAGCCGCTAACACAATGAAGGCAAGCCAACACAAAATCACAATTCACCTAAAATCGCACAATTAAAAACCTTAGAAACCAAACTACTAAAGGATAACACAATACCCTTAAACTAACCCTTAGCTCAAGCGAGAACAATCTCCCAAGGTCATTGAACTCAACGACACAATTGAGCTGCCTCAAATCTTCAAAACCTAAACTCAAACTCAAACAAGCCAAAACAAATAAACCTAAGTCCTAACATGCAAACTTTGCTCAAAACTTAGCCAAACTATCACCCAACATGATCACAGCAGCAAGAACAAGCTAACCACAGGAAACTAAGGCCACAACTCAGCCGGACGCGCCGCCACGCGCCGCCACAAGCGGCGGCGAGTGAGCCCCTCGCGCCACCCCAAAACTTCCGAATTAGGAGAAACTCACAACATGAAACTTGTAGATTGAAGTATGGTGAACAACTTTAATACCTGAGGTTTTGACTCGTTCGGCCGGGATCGGCCGAAAAACGCCCCGAAACTTCAAAACGGAAATCAAAAACAAAAGCTGCAAAACCGGTACTAAAACTTGGTTTTCAGGTCACCAAACACGTATAAACATCACTAGAGGAAGGAAAGGAGCAAGACTCACCTAACTCTCGCCCGAAACGCCGCCGAAATCGCCGGTTTTCCGGCGATACCGCAGCAGCTCCGCCGCCCCGTGGCGTTTTCCAGGCGGCGTGACGGCGGGCGGGACCGCTCCAGAAATGGAGAGGAGGTGACGAGCGGTGTCCCAGCTGCCGAACGGGACTGGTGCGACGACCAGGCGTGGCCCGACGGCGGCGTTCCGTCAAGGAGAGTCGGACGGGTTCGGGAGGTCGGGGAGAGAGAAAGGTGAGGGGCGGCTTGACTTTTCTGTTTGTCTTTTTCTCCCTAACAAATAAGGTAAGTTCCACTTAAAACCCTAGCCCAAATATGAAAACTGTTATTATTTTAGCTACTCTTCATTTACGAACTCCTATTCGGGTAACTAAAAAATCTATGAACCCGACTAAACCACCTCTATCAAAAATAACATAACAAATTTCCGAATTGATTAACTACTGTTAAATCGGAAACCACAGTATAAAAAAATTACTAGGTTCGGGGTGTATCAATGTACCAGCTTTCATTGAAAACAATCTTGGATTATCGCTTGGCAAAATTTTTTTTTTTTTTTTTGTCAATAATGGATGACCATTGGAATTTGCAAGTATTCTACGCATCATTGTAGATATGGTGTGACATAAATAGTCATGCCAAGCATAAATGTATTGTTGTCCTTGAACTTCTAGTTCATGGCATGTTACGTCTAAATAGACTTAAATGCCGGTGTAATATATGATAGACCAACCAAATTTTCCAATATGCGCCTTTGGCTGCATACATTGAAATTAATGTAAAGATATTCCACATTCGTGACATTTGTGGTCTTACCATGAAATCCATTCAAACAAATATCCTTGAAACTTAGGAAATTCATTCTTGGTCTATGAGAGTGCAAAGTCTCTTTAATAGACAATTGTGTTCCATTTGGAAGACTAATGTGGGCTCTTCTGGAGCCTTCAACCAAATTTGGCAGTTCCAGATATGGTGGTCACATTAGTTTAAGAAGGCACTAAGATGGAGAAATATTTTCGATCACGGAGGATTGTATGTGTGGTGGTACTGTCCACAAGACAAATATCTTCTCCATTTATAAGTTGAGCATGTTCATGATCCATTTTCATACCTTCATAATAAAATGAAAAAATATAAGCAACAATAAAATATATTATCGCAGCAAATGAAATTAAACGTAATAATACGATAATTATCATGAATGAATAGGTACAGAACATATATATATATATATATATATATATATATATATATAAAACTGTTTGTATATATATAATTTGTACACATATTTATGACTTAAAAACTTATTAAGTGGTGCACAGAGTGATCAAAAATAATCTTTGATTGTCAAATTTATGACTTCAACAGCATTTGAAAAGTAAAGTAATCAACTAACCATAATCACTCATAATAAGGACCTCAAAATTAGTCATGTTAACTGTAAAAGAATTTGAACGGTTGCATCATTAATTCAATATGTACTAATTGCAATAATAAACATATTAATCATATGGAAATGTGTGTCACATATTAAGCATATTAAATATATTTAATTGTATTTATTATAGAATTCTAAACAGACTGTTGGTCAACCTTATACGAAAAGAAAAATGCATATGTATTAATTGTACATAATCTTGTTATGTTATTAAACATAACATAATATATATCATGTGAAACAATGGATGATAGATATATGAGAATCCAATTTTTACATAGTGTGGTTATTATAGCCACATCTATAACCATATCATGTTACATATCAGAAAACGCAAATGCGTCCATTCATTGATTTTGGTAGAACAATGATTCTCAATGTCGCATATTGAACATGTGTTCAAAAGTTCCATAAAACTATCCACATAAATGCATGGAATTGCACCATGATATTGCAAAACTCATCCAAACAAATGGGAATAAGAACCATAGATTATTTATTTAAATCAATAATATACAAACCACCTATAATCTTATAGATCATGGTTCATGGTCTTAAGCAATAATCTTGCATCATAGACCACATCGATCAACATGGATCCAATTATGCTGTTTAGAATTTCATGTTCATAAGAAAGAAATATCAATATCGAAACTTCAGGTTCGAATCTTGTGAATAATGGATCACATATACATGCACAAAACTTCAGGTTTATGCAAACAATTAGAATTGCAAGTCTACTGTAATATTTGAACTTCGGGTTCATAATCTTGAAACTGCAGGTTCGAGTATTATTGGTGAAACTTCAGGCTCACTAATATAAGTAATTGTAATCATGGAATTGAGTAATATAAACAAATTAAAGTATATATGTAGACAAGATATAATTAAAATTGTAGTGAACTCATAGATCGTGAGTATGGATAATAAGCAACAAAAGTTGCACCAACATCTCATGGATCGTCATGGAGTTCATAGAACGAATGAGCGAAAACGTGCTGATAACGTGTTATAAACTAAGAATGAGATAAAGAGAAAAGAGAAGAACAAAATGTAAGGAGAGGAAGAAGTAGTATCTTATTATGTCTCATATGCCTCCTTTATATAGAGATAGAGATTACAAGATAAGTCCATATACTATTAAGATATTGCATATAAGTCCTCGGAAGATGAATGAACAGACACTTGATTGTAAATATTTACAGCAATTTGCCTTATGTTAAAGAAGATATTGTATGTCGACTATAATAATTTTTGTGCACAGTAGCAAATAAATAAAATCTGAGTTGGTAAATATAATAATGTATAGTTACATAGGGTTTTGGTAAAAGAACAACGTAGGTAAAACAAATATAGCACTCTTTCATAAGGTTGAAATTTCTACATTGTGACTTGTGAGATTAAATTGCCAATTGAACTAGCTTCCTTTTAGCAGCCTCCAAAAATTGATCCTGCATTCATTAAACTCAGTGTTTACGTCATTAATTATATCAAAAACACAGTAGTGCATTTTTAGAAAAAAAAAAAAAAAAACCCTAAAGCCCTCTCTCTCTCTCTCTCTCTCTAAGTCGGCCGCCAACCACGAAATCCCACTCATCCGGCGACGGTCTAATGCTAGGCAGGTCTCTAGATCTGCTGAAGCCGTATGACTTTATTACCGGATGAAGCATATGTCAACAACCAAATGCTTTGAGAGGTAATTGGCTAGAGATTCTTAACAACTTTTGATCAACGTGGCTTTTCAGATCAGAGTGGAGGTATAGCACCATGGACTCGAGGAGCAGATTTGGTTCATCTTTCCGGTTCCATCTTTGTCCTTGTCTATTCTTGGGAGGAGTTTTGGTTTGGTGGAGATGTTGTTTAGTCTCTAAGTTCGTAGCGACGATGGAGTTTCTTCTCCTTGGGGTGTGCTTGTGGCTGCGCGGAACAAGGAGGTGGCGTCCCACGATGGTGATATCTCTAGAATGCAACTTCATCTCATGGCGGCGACGGCTACGGTGTTCCTCTTCCATGTCCTTTCTGCAACTGTGAAGGAAAGTTTGGGCTAGGTTAACTGTTTTGGGTTTAGGTTTAATTTCTTTTTAGGCTTTGGGATGCTTTTTAGTTTATAGTTTTCTAGTAAAATAAGTTCCTTTCATTAGGACTCTAAGCACTTTTTGTGTCTCATGGCGTCTTGGCGTTATGAGTCTATCTTTCTTTTAGTATTTTTCTAGTTTTCTAGGTGGGATCTTAGCCTACGATCTATTTGCTATTAGATTAATAGATTATAGGCTCCTTGTGAGCCGAAATTTGTAATGAGAATGCAACCCTCATATGGATCAGATGATCTTGTTTGTCCTCTGTACGCATGGCAACATATTGATTCGTATTGTACCCTCTACTTTAGTACTAATGACAAAATTGTCTTTGAGTTCAAAAAAAAAATTATATCAAAAACACTACAATATGTGTATACTAACCATCACATCGAAATGTCTATATCATATGTCATTTAAGTAGACTACTCAAACCGGGTCCAGTTAAGGGACACAATATTTGACATTATTTTTTACACTGATTTTTATCCCTTGAATCTTGACTAATCTAATGGTTGTTATTAATTGTTAGTATGATTTGGCAATGACATGACAATAATATTATTTTCCAAACAAACAAAGAAAATAAATCAAGTTAAACAAATTTTTGTTAAAAAAAATCCAGAAAATCGTTTACAAAGATTGAATTGCATATGCCCAGTATCATTTCGTCTAGTGACATTGTAATACCCCGGAAATTAGATATTAGTTCTAATTTTATTTGGGAATTTTCGAGTTAGATGTTAGTGTGGTTTTGAGGTTCGAAGGAAGAGCGGAAGTGTTCGGACGCATAATTTACCGAAACGGTTTTACTTTCTTTAAGGGTCATAGAGTTGACTTTTTATTCGTTGTGTTTCTTGAGAAACTTCCTTCACAAAAGTTGTAGAGCACAACGATACGAGTTCGTAGATACATGGCACGCATAAAACGGACTTCGTATGAGAAAGTTATGGTGAGCGGAAGTTCATGGCTTTATGAGAAAATTTTGGTTAAATTGAAGTTTAGGGTTCCATTTTCTCCAGAACCCATTTTTCCTTCTCTCTTCCTTCTCTCTCTCGTGATACCTTCGGTATCAAAGTCCTCCAGCTGACCCGACCAGGACCCGGTCGACCCGACCCGATTTTTCCAACCTACTCCGGCCGACCCAGACGACGGCACCGGTCGGAAAATCTTCCTCTCCTCGGCCAATCCTTCATGTGTTGGTGAGTGATGACGACTCGGGCGGATCGACGCTATTCGAGCGCCACAGTGAGGGTGACGACTCGGTTTGCAACCCGACCGGAATTCTCACCTCCGGCGGCGGCGACGTGGCCTGCAACCGGTCGGGATAGAAGCTCCTTGGCGTCCTAGTTCGACTTGCGGTGGCCTTGAAGCTCAACTCAAGGTGTAGAGTTGCGGTGGTGGATTCTAAAGTTCCGACGAGTTTTCCGGCGTGCTCCGACCGAATTGGCGGTTACCTCAGGTATAAAAGATGTTTCTCTCTCTCCATTCTACAAGTTTGATGTTGGGGGTTTGTTCAGAATCTAAGGTTGGAAGGGTGGCGCGTGGCGGCGCGTTTGGTGGTGTCGTTGGTGTTTGGTGTGCTGGTTAGGTAGTACTTGTTGTTACGAACTTGTTGATATGTGGTTTGTAAGTTTTGGTTACCGGTAATGCATGCTAGGGTTCCCCCTCGGTGCTAGGTTTTGTTCGGTCTCCATTTTTGAGTATATCAGGTTTTAGAAAATCGGGTTAGTTGTTTTGTAGGTTGTGTAGGATGTTTAGGCGACCCTTTCATAGTATATGGAGAAGTTTTGTCTCGAGTGACAAGTTTGTAGGTCAGGACTTGAGTTTTGGTTCGAGTCGGAGTATGTTGTTTTTGTTGTTACTAAGTGGAGATTCTATTCTAGGTGGTTGACGATACGTGTTCGCATCTCGCCTATTACTAAGATAAGACGCAGCGGGAGTTTTGTTTAAGGTGAGTAACATTTCTTAGGTTCAAGTAGGAACCGATTTCCTTACATATTTTGTTGATTTTGCTAAATTGGGGAATTATACTCTCGAAAGTGAAATGTTTTGTTTTAAAATCATGTGAACTTGATCGTCCACGGTTCACAGGTAAGTAAAAAGGGTTCTTTTGATATTTATAAATTTTCCGGAGCCATTCCCGATTGTAGCTATATTGATGTTAATGGTGTATATATATATATATATATATATATATATATATATATATATATATATATATATATATATATATATGTTCATGGGAGTTGTTGTGCTTAGTGAAATTATGTGACAGGTCCACATTTGTCGTAAAATGTTTTGTTCTTTTTAAGAATTGGTTTTGGGAGGATTCATGGCTATGGGCTTGTTTTTAGCGCGTGTCTTTTGTTGAGAATTGGTGGGCTGTTAGAACACGTAATTTGAGAATGTTTATGATTAGGACCTTGAGTTTATTGGAGAAGAGAAATCGTTGTTTGGAGACGATATATGTGATGACTTGTGTAGTGACCTGTGCGGTGTTCTGTGTGATGAATCTGTGTAGATGATCTTGTGATGACTTGTGTGGTGATCTGTGTGATGAATCTGTGTAGATGATCTATGTGATGATCTTGAGTAGATGTTGTAGTTTGATGTTGAGATTGCAGTCAAACAATTGGTATTACTAATAGTCTTTTGTTAATGGTGTGTTTCGTATTTAATTATTGTGATTCTCTTAGTGTTTCTAGTGATTTCCTGAACTAAGTATCATGCAAGGATCACTATTTTTATATTTGTTTGGTCTCAATGTAATCACCTGAACTAAGCTATGCGCAGGGATTATTATACTTTCAATTGTTTGTTATAACGTAATTTTCTGATTTTTTTCATATGCTTTAATTTCATTGATTGTTTATGTGCCCTTCACTGGATTAAATAAATGCAAGGGTTCTAGTTATAGTTAGTTAAGAATGCATGTGAAATTTAAGGTTACTCATACAGGCTTGCAAAAGCTTACCGGGTTTGTTCTTTCAACCCGGTGCACCATTCCATGGTGTAGGGGTTTGATCTTGCAGGTGAGGACCAAACATGGTTGGGATGTAGAAGCTTTTGAGTTGCCTCCTAGGAGTTGGACACTTTTGTTTATTATAAATTGTCGGGTAGTTTTAAGCTCCAAGTGAGCTGTTCATTTACTTGACATTACAAGTTTGATGTAAACATGTATATGAAATATTTGACTCCGTGTTGATACTTATATTGACATTCATTTATCCAGTTTTTGGGTTTGGTATTCGGGATTTAATGTTAAGAGTATTGAAGATATTTTTAGGTTTTATCATGTCCAAGTTTTTGAAAATTATCCTTCGAAAATTGGGGCGTGACAGACATAGTCTCCTCTTTAGTACGTGGGAGGTTGTGAGTTCGACTTACACAGTTGTAATTTACCTGATAAACAAAAAAATTGAATTGCAGATCGAAGAACAAACCCAAATCAAGGAGAAAAAGATAATCTCAAGTTCATAGCAATTAAAGAGTTGCATTTCTTCTCAAATTATATCCAACACCATCTACTTCTCGAAGAAAAGGAAAATAAGAGTTTATAGATAAAGATGTTGTTCATTCTAGTATTTGATTTCATCCTCCTATGTATCCTAAAAGCAATGAATCAAGGTTTTGCTCAAGTCTGTAATCTCTCAGCAGAGGTGGTAACATGATTGATCAGAATCATAGTTTGTTAAAATATGCAATTAATAAGATTGATTTGGTTATTCAAAAGCAAAGATCAAATGTGGATTTTGAATATTTTTTTTTTTGGAAGAGAAGCAATCAAACCTCTTTCATGAACCAGGATTGTTCTTTTTTCTTGTTGAAGAACAATGGTGTTCTTCAAAGGTTCGATCATATAATTCCATAAAAAAAATTGTATAATTTTATTTATCTTTCTTTTTATTGAAAATAATGTTATTGCCAAATTATACTCGTAATTAATAACCACCATTAGATTAGTTAAGATCCAAGGGATAAAAATCAGTGTAACAAATAGTGTCAAATATTATGTCCCTTGAACGGGACTCATTCAAACCATATCAAGTAAGTTTTAAGTTAGCATGACAATAACTATCTTTCAGTCTTAATTTACAAGTTTTATAATTCATGATTGAGATCATATCAATTTTAGTATGATATACAATATATAATATACGATATATAATTTTCAATAAAGAAAAATATAATGGTAATACTTACATGTATAGCTAACATTCGTCCTACTGCTCTCTTGCTTGACTCTTGAAGCTCACCAGCAAGCAAAAATTCATCCAATATGTAGTAAGCCTGCTAATTCAAAGTGTTCTTTTCAACTGAAACTATATATCAGAGATTAAAGATACTTAAAGATGAGTAAAAAAAAAAAAAATACCTTATGAAAATGAAAAATCAAATCCAGCTCGCAGACCTAATATTGATATACCATAAGGCAGCCACAACATATCAAAATCAATAGTTACTAACAATAACATGCATTTCTATTTTAATTTCAAAAGAAGACAAGTCTTGAAAATTCAATCAAGAAAAATTAATCACTTACACAGCCAAAATAGCGATCGAGTATCTCAACATAGTGGTGAATTAGTTGAAGTGTCTCTAGTTCATTGTCATCTTGGTCAATACACATGCAGAAATACAAGCTGGCATATCTGATCAAGCATATTTCAATGCATATTCAAACAAACTAAACGAGTTAGTTATAACTGCTTATGCAAAAGCATAATTGCTACTAGCTAGATTAATATTATAATTCAAATGAGGTTAATATTTATGTGCAAAACCTTTTATAGACAACTTTAAGTCCTCTCCATTCTATGAAGTTGCATAGCTTGGGGCCTCGGTTGAGTATTATTCCGCTCAGTTCCCGCATCACCTTTTTTTTTCAGAAAAGTTTATAGTCACAACATATACAATTAGCAGCAACAGTGCAAAAGCTTGAAGGTTTATATCACTGACTACTACATAACACTAGTTCCCATAGGCTATAATATATGATTCCAATGGTCTAATACATATTTAGTACAATAGTAGCTATAGAAGCTATATATGTCCGAACTTTATAATTCTCTTAATACTCTTTTACTCTTGTATAGTAGTATACTAGGCAGTGTACCCAAGCTTTGCTTGGGGTGAAAACCTGTAAAAAGATTAAATGTAAAAACGAATATAATGGTAAAAAGGTAATTTTGATCCCCAAATGGTAAAGTTGTCATAAAACGAAAAGTAAAGACAAAAATGTAAATTACACATATCAGAGGAGTGTCAAGATTGTAATGAAAACGGAAAGAATGACCAAATGGTAATTTCCTACCTAATGACATTGAGAATGACAGAGCTGTAATTAAAGAAAAAACAGGGACGAAATCGTAATTTCATCCCTACGGGTACTGTTCCTTTCGGAACTGAGTTTTAGTATATAATATAAATATTAGGGCTAGGCATAGAGACCGCGGACATAAAAAAAACTGACAGAACCGACCCAGACTGACAAGTTTGGGCCTGGCTTTTTCCCGAGCCTAGGTCTGTTTTTTGCTTTGCCGGTCCAGTCCTTCAATACAACGGACTGGGCCCGGTCATTTAAATTAGAGAAAAAAAATGGGCCCGAAAGCCCGATGTGTGTGAATACTAGGTGTGAATAGGTGTGTTTCTAATTAAACCCTTCCGTTTTTTTTTAAGTATTAAACGGTGTGTTTGGTTTCTCCGCCTCTCACACCTTTCAATTCTTCTAGTCATTAAACGGTAAAAATCTTTCCTTCATCTTGACCTATCTCCAATCTTCTTCAATTCTTCAAGTCCTCCTAGGGGTGGAATTTTGAAACCGGAAACCGAAAAAAACCGAACCGAAAACCAAACCGAATTAAGAAAAATCGAACCGAACCAAATTAGTTTGGTTTGGTTTTTGGTTCCGGCCCTTGAAAAACCGAACCGAACCGAAAAACCGAATCTCTCTAAAACGACGTCGTTTTTTGTCTTTATTTTCGTATTAAATATTTGATTTGAACAATATGATTTTAGGTTTTATGTTCTATATAATTATATGTTTGTCTTTTCTAATATTTTGCTTTTTATTTTCGTTTTATGTACATATAGAAATGTTTTAGGTGTCGTGTATGCGAAATATAGAGAGTGATATGTTACCTCTAAAATCGAAGACCTTATTCTTGCGAGCTTTAGATGATAGACTCTAATATTTAATTTATTTTTCTCTTCTTTATTCAAATTTATGATTTTTAAACTTTAAAATTCGGAATTTATTTGGATGGACTTTAAACTATGGAGTCTATATTTTATGTTCAAGATGAACTTAGAAGTTTTAAAATTATGGTTTCATGGTGTGCTAGTGTGGTTAATTCCCAATACTTTCGAAATTATTGAGTATTAAACTTTTAAAGTATCTATTTGGTTTATAAATTGTTGGTTTGTTGAAGAATCATTGCCAAATATTTTATTGATATATTATATGTGCTTATAAAAACAAGTAATGTAAGAGAAAAAAAAAGACCTAAAATACGATAATTTTTTACTAAGCCAAAACCATACAAATTTTAAGAAAAATTCTTTTAAAAAAGAAGAAAAACAAAATAAAAATCGAAACCGAACCGAACCGAACCACGGTTTGGTTTGGTTTCCAGTTTAAGGTCTCAAAAAATACCAAACCGAACCGAATTTTTTATTCGGTTTGGTTTCCGGTTTTAAGTGAAAACCAAACCGAACAAAACCGAACCCACCCCTAAGTCCTCCCTCGAAGTCGCCGTCAAGCTCACCTACGTAACTCCATATGCAGCCCCAACGTTGACTGGCTCGAGTCCCACAAGATCGAAATCGGCGTCCCTAACTCTCGCCACCGTCTGCCGCTCGTCTTCCCCAGATTTGGGTCGGGATTTGGGTCAATTTAGGCTGATCGGAGTTTGAGGTTAAGGTGAGGGATTTCAAAGTTGTTGAAATAGTTGATGAAGAATTGGGAAATTAGGGTTTTCATTTGGCTTCTTTTTTTTCTTTCTTTTTTTGTTTTAATTTTTTTATTGTTGAAGGTTTGATTGGGATATCAATATGAGGAAGGCCAACAAGGATTTGTTTCCCTCTTCCTCAAATCCTTCTCCATCTCCTCTTCTTCCTCATTTCATTTTCTGGAATTTAGGCAAAGCACTGAAAACCGTATTGATGGGTGAATACAGGAAAATAAAATGGAAGGCCTGAAGGACCGGCCGGTCTTTGGTCGGTCTGGTCTTCTACCGGTCCTGGAGATTTTTAGGTGGAAGCCCGGCCCAGTGTAAGTTCCACTGGTCCGGCCCCGGTCCCGCCAAATCCGTGGCCGGTCTCGGCCTGTGCCCAACCCTAGCTATATATACATTAGTCCAGGTAGTTTGTTTGATGAAATATCTCGATAGTTATTATGCAATTTGGCGTAAAAATGTACGTTGAGGATCCGAAGTATTTATTTCTAAACGACATCAAAAGAAATTCATTCATTTTCCTCTTCAGAGCTTTGAAGGAATTGTATATTGCTATGTCTTACGCTTTCAAGAAGCAAACATAAATGTTACTTAGATGAAAAATAAGTTAGTCAATAACAAATGTTATCCATTAATTATAATCGAAGAAAAAAGGGTTATCCATTAATTGATTTCAAATATTTTTTTTTCAAGCAAGAATTGACATGTTTGATCCGGTATTGTTATACTATGTAGACATGAATCAAATGATCGAGTACATATATGACATATAACAACTTCAAAATACTTGAAAACTTAATACTTAATACTTAGTTGATTTTTTTTTTCTTTTTGAAACAGTTGCTTAGTTGTTATGACCACTATGTACCTGTCTGATGAAATATATCTCATGGAGGAGCTAAATTGTCTAAATGCAAAAGTGACATTACAGATTTGCAATAGAAGTGGGGATCAGCAATCATCATCTCTCCCCTGTGAAGAATTTATAGATATGGCAAAAGCCAAAACTGTCCAAAACTACTAATATTTGCACATCTTTATAATAGACAAAATAGTATAACCAAAGATTATCAAATAGAGTGACAGAAGGTACCTTAGATCGTTCCTTCTGCGAATAGGTTGAAAACCATTTGGTAAGCCTCACCTTTCCTTGCCGGCTAACAAGAATGACAAAATGAATCTGTAGAAACATCAATTAAACCGGAAGACAAAAAGATCAAGATTAATAAAATATTTGAGACCAGGAAAAACAATTGAAAAATGCACACAAGGAGGAATTACCATTTCTGATAAAATTATAGATCTAATGTATCTCAGAACATAGACTCTAATTCACTATTGTTATGTTCATCATCTCAAGTTGCAATTTTGATTATATGAGATCTTTAAATATTGGTTATCTTTATTCTCCTTATTACAACTTTAATTAAATATAATAAGTCATGCTTTAGATTTGAATTCAAAAAATCGTGCTCATTGATCCAGATTATTCGCACATCCTTACCTTTTAGGTGCTTATAAGCATTATCTACTAACCGAGAATAAGCTTCATAATATCAGACTCTCGGATGTGTAAAGTCTTAACAAGTTTACAATATGACCACACAAAAATTAAATAAGCTTTATAGATTATAGCCGGAAGACCAGATCAGTACTAGAGACTCAATATGTTTTTGACTAATCAAAAGACCAGGCATCCGTTAGAGGAATTTATGATAAGGGAATGCAACAGTTACAGAAAATGTCACATTTTATGACATAGGACAAAATGATCATCATATAAAAGACAAGTTTAGAATGCAGCATAAAACCACAAAATACATAACGTAGTGTATAAAAAGTATATTTCAATTACAAAAGTCAGTGTCATAACTACCTAATCTCTCCCTAAATCATCCTAAATCCCAATTCTATATCATCTGAAGCATCCACAACATCCGTAGTCGTTCTGGCCACCACCTAAACACCAAATGCCAATTCAATATCATCTGAAACATCCACAAAAAACTCATCTTCATCCATGGTCGTTCTGGCCACCACAGCTGTTCCTGGAGTGTTGTTGTTGTTGGCGGCGGGTGGAGCGTTGTTGGCGGCGGGTGGAGCTGGTGCTCTCCTGGGTACTCGCCGAACTCGGGGTCATCTTCAAACCACTATCACATTTCCCGCACCCCCCTATTCTTCTAGTTATACAGTAAGCGAGACGATACTGATCGCCCACCCGAGGACTGCTCCTCCCACACACTACTCAACCTTTTATGGTGGAATGAGATTCACAAATTCTTATTAATGCTCTGAATGACCACACTTCTACTCTGTGGCGTATCAAAAGTATTTTACAAGATATCGAATTTCTTGGCCGACTTTTTCTTTCTATCTCGTTTCATCATGTTTGGCGCGAGGACAATTTCTTGGCAAATAGCTTAGCTTCACCCCCTCTATTTGGCTGTGTTCCTTTCCTTTGTCCTCCTCTCCCGCTTTCCAACTTGATCTTTATAGGAGCGCGGTGTAGATCGAGGTTTTATGTTGTAATTTCTTTTATTCATAAAAAAAAGTATTTAGCTTTTATAATCCAACAAAATAAAAGCCAAGCAGTGTTGGCTAAAAACTTGTAGTTATCAATCATCACTTTAGAATTATGTGTTGCCTTCGATTCATTGGTGGTGCCTAGTTCATGATGCTCTTGCCTGAGAGATTATTGTTGCCTTGAAAGTTCATGCTCTTACTGTAAAAAAGTAATAATCGATCCCTAAAAAAAGGGTATTAAGAGAGATTGTTGGAAATAGAATTATTGTTGCCTTTAAGATTGTTGCCATTGAGATTGTTGCCTTTCGAAGTTCATGATTGGTGAATCTGACCTGAGTATAGGTCATTTCAGCTCATAAATTCATAATGTGAGCTCGCAAAGAGAGATTCTTGTTGCCTTTCAAAATTCATGATTCTGCACTTTGAGACTTGAGTTTGTATGAACCATTCGAATGAGCTTGCCCAAGCTGGAGTTACAACAGAGAACTCATTGAGGTACGCTGATTTCATTTGTGAGCAGGGGGCTATGTCTTGGGTGAGGAAGGGCTCTCTTCATTAATTCAGAAGTTTGCAGACAATAAATGGATTAAAGGCATGACACTGGCGCCCACAGCTCCGAAATTGCATCATCTTTTATTTGCAGATGACAGTTTCTTGTTTGGCACAGCATGTGAAGAAGAATGTCAACAGTATCAGAATATCCTTTATACATATGAGATTGGGGTAGGGCAACGTGTCATTTTGCAAAAGAGTAGTGTTGCATTTAGTCAGCATATGAATATGATGAAACAGTTGCAGTTGGCTAGTATGTTGGGAGTTAATAGGGTGGATAAGATTGTTGCCTTTCAAATTTCATATTTGTCATTTCATGGGTGTGATGCATGGAGACCTCAAACCTGAGACATGCTGTCTAGAAGGATGAGAATTCCCTTCTCAAGCTACTGATTTCAGGTTCTCAGGGTTCATCGAAGAAGGTATGTGGGCTATTTGTTTGTTTAAGTTGGCCATTTGTGAATTTCTGGAAGGAGCATTTTGTAGTTGCATTACTTGCTGGAAGTTCACTCATATTGTCTAGGAAGACTGACTGGTTTATACTGTAGGAAAGGTATTTAGGTGAATTGTGCAGTTTCTGTTCATCCAAAACTAGGTTGCTTGTTAAACATATGTTTAAAATAGTTGCATTACCTGCTTGAAGTTCGATCATTTAGCTAGGAAGACTATTTGGTTTATATTATAGGAAAAGTATTTATGTGAATTGTGCATTTTCTGTTCATCCAAAACTAGGTTGCTTGCTAACGTATGTTTCAAATTGTTTAATGCTAGACCATTGGCCAAGTTTATTAAAAAGTTTGCTGGATCCCATACGATATTATTAAGTTTGACAGAAGACCAAGCCAATTTGGCCTTAAAAATCTTTATGATGACTGTGGATTATGTAGCTGGCTATTCAGATGGTAGATAGTCTCTTTATGAAAATCTTCTGGTAATAATGGATTTATTACTTTTAATTAGTGGCAGATATTGAGTATATCTTTTCAGGGAGGTAAACTGGAATTGAGTTTCATCATCAACTTTAGAAACCACTCTACTTCTATATTCGAATTTATTGTGCCATGTTTGGTACATGGTGCACCAAGCAGTTTCTATTGTCATATTTCCTACTTGGCCTGCATCATTTTGGGCAATTGAAGAGTACTAATGTCATTGGAAAAAAAAAAAAAAATTGGTGAAATGAAGAGTCAGAATAAGGGAAGCAATGTAGATGTTGTATTAGTTGCAGAAACTTTAGAGTGCAGGATAGTCAAGAGTATTTAACTATGAGCTCCATGTTTGAATATTAAACCAAGCCAAAGAACGTTGCTATATCTCTGTGTCTGGACCTTTGACTATTGTGTTTACTATTGATACCACGGCTATAAACTTGTATTTGTACTGTTTGGTGAGCTGAGTTTATTCCTTAAACTTGATGTACAATATGGTTTGCTCATTTTAAATACTCAGTAGTTTCATGGACTTGATAGTTATTCCTAAGACAACATCATGGAAAGATGTATGTCTTAAGATCACTGAATTGTCTTTTATTGGACCAACTGCATTCAACTGGTCATCACATCACTTTTTTCCTTAACTACCACGGAGTAGATTCTGTAATTATAGTAATTTACTGCCTATATAAGTAGTATGTACATATGTTTGACAACTATTGGCCTATCAGCACATGGTTTATGTTTTTATATTCATATATGTTCCATTGCCAGGAAGAATAGCTATTCACTGTGTTCTGTATCGATTCCCCTAGCATGTAATACTATCTTTTGGTTGTGCCTCTTATTAAGTTGTTCTCCTGTATCTTTCTGAAATTTTGTACTTTGCTGCATGCCTTTTCATTTTTTGCTTTCATTCTCTACCAGATATATTTATTTTCAACCTCTAGTCTATGAGAGTATGCATTTGAAGGTTTTAGGCAAAGTAATTTGTCAAGCAAAGCTATTCATTTTTAAGGTAGAAACTGCATTTTGAATTGAAGAAAGTTCTGCAGAATTTCCTGAGAAGAAAACTCACTTTATCCTTTCTTTTAACCTACTTCCAGATCTTCAAATGTTCTGAAAATTCGACAGTTTTCTTTTGGGGCAGTTGACTAATGATCTGGAAAGTTTCAGCTTATTCTGTTGTAAATTGATTACTCAGTGATTTTTCAAAGTTTAGTCTGCACTTGGTAAAGTTTCCAGAATTTCAAGTGCACCTCTTTGTTTGCTGCTCAGTTTCGAAATCTTTTTTGGACCATTTAACCTCTGATCTTCTATTGTATGTACAAGTAGACATTTCATTGGCCGTTTCAAAACTGATTTCAAGTCATTTGGTCTTAAAATAAATATTTGGTGGATTTTCTAATTTGAAGCTGCTGCTACTATATTATTTTCTGAATCTTGACAATTTGGTCAGTCTGTTCAAGTTTTGCCACATTTCCCGAACTCCAAATCGCTTGAGATTTTCGATGTTCTTTCTTTACATGTTTACGTATGATCCAGAAAATTTCTAATCCATCCCTTTCCGAACAAAAGTACAATGAATTCTCTAAGCCAGGCTGCTAGCTACTGTGTTTTAATTATACCAATTCTCATATGCGATATGTCTCTCTTTAGTCATAACAATTCCATTGATTCGTATTCAGTCCTTACCTACAGTATGCAAGTTGTTTCAAATCCTTACATTGAGTGATCATTATTTCATTGTCATTTGGTTGGTGTTTTCTACAGATAATATTTCCATTATAAAATTGTACTTCACCGCTTCCTTTAAGGCCAAGATGGTGCCAATAAGATTGTAGCTACTTCAACGATCTCAAAGGTGCCAAATTATTACTGAGTTTCTGCCAGATATAAACATGCTACTAATCAGGTTTATTAACAATGAGTCATGCTACTAACCTCTGTTAAGATATCAATCCCACATCGGGAATATGGGACATCGTCTGTGGGTTTATAAGGGTTTGGGCCTCTCCACCTATTGCCAATTGGTTTTGGATGTGAACCTCATATTACTTTATCATGGTATCAAAGCGGGTTACCCATGTCCACGTGTGAAGCCCAATGACCACACGAACTCCACGTTACCCAAATGTTGTCCACGTGTTAGGCTTGAAAATTTGACAACTTTATCAACCTCTGTGGTGGTGCAATGCACCTTCAACGATGCCAAATGAATTACTAATGTGACAACCCAAGTTTTGCTTAATTGCAAATGGGTCTTAATTTAGTCTCCTAGGCTGGTTAATTCCATATACGGATGAAATTCATCTGTTAGTGGCTTAGCTGTTGTTCTTGGTTGAAGTAATATGCAATACATCAAGAGAGGGTAATGCAAAATATCAAGCAACTTAAATTTGCAATATAGAAGAGAACGTTTTCTTCTCAGCTGTTCCCTATATACCAAGTTACAAAACTTAGAATTGCAGAGAGGGTAATGCAACTGAGAAGGCAATTGGAGCCAAAAGAACCAGCCCCATGCCACAAACTGTAACTTCACACAGCACCAAATATCAACCACCTACCAGATGCAACTAAATCATAGAACACACATATTCTGTCACGTCCCGACTCTTAAATTTTTACATTATTTACTAGCATGGTGTTAATAAGAGTTTTACCGTCTTCGTCAATGAGTTTATAATTTAATTGGTCCCTAGAGGAGTGTTGAGGGACGAATATTTCGAAAGAATTATTTGTAGGAGAAAATTATGACAACGGTAAAAATGGTAAATTTTAGCTAGTAAAAGGTAATTTTTATTAGGGTATTATTTTTGGGGTGTTGAATTTTGGAATGGGTTAAAGGGAGTTTGGACCGGCTGGGCCGAGCCCAACCCTTTTCTCTCTCTTTTCTCTCTCTCTCTCTCCTCCCGCTCGTGCTCCCTCTCCTTCCCGAGTCTCCCTCCGCCCAGAAACTTACGGTCGTCCGTTCGCCGCCGTCCGGCCGCCCCAGACCGCCGCGCCGGTCCCGTTCGACCCACCATCCTCTCCTCTTCATTTCTGGGTAGGTGACCGAGCCCGGAAGTTCCGACTGCCCGGAACTTCCCGTCGCCGGTACTCTCTCCTCCGGTCGCCATAACTAGCGATCCTTCGCTCAAAAGGAAGCTCTCATCCTGTGCGTTCATCCCTCCAAATGATTCGCTCCCTCTTGAGCTAGGTAAGGAGAAATCGGTGTTTGAAATTCTAGGACTTTATTGTGGTTTTTTGTTCGATTGACATAGTTAGGCTTGAAATTGGTGTTTGTGCTAGTTAGGAAAGTTGTAGAGGAGGTTGAGAGGAAGATGCTGTCAAAATTTGGTAGGCATTGGAGGTCGCCGCTGCCGGCGGAGCCGCCGCTGAAAAAGTGTTTTTAGTAGGAAATTTTATGAGGAGTTTAATGGAATGAGTTTTAGAATTTTTAGAGTTTTGGATAGGTTTGGGAATTTTTAAAGTTTGGTATTTTTGGCGGATTAATAAGTTAAAATCCGGCCACGTGATTATTTATGGTTAGGAAGGTGGAAGGTGTTTTTGAGGATGTCGGTTAAAATTGTGGAGTTTTATGATTGATAGTGAAGTTAAGATTTAGGGCGATAGGCATGGTTGAGCGCGCGAAGCTCATTTTTAATTATGCCTATTTTCTTTAAGCATCGGTGTTTTATTTAAGGATTTATTTATGTTTTTGGAACATGACGTGAGAAGGCCCAAGCGGAAGAAACCTCCGACCGACATCAGGCTTAGGCCTAATTTGTGAGTGGACCTTTGTTTTAAATATTATGCCAGTAAAAAGATTTATTGATGAATATTTTCTTTTGTTGGAGAATAACTGAAATTGAGAATTTCGGTGATTATATATATTTATATATGGATGTTTATGAGGATAGTATGTATATAAATAAATGCTAGCTAGCTATATGTGTTTTTCCGCCATAATGAGGTAAAATACCATTATGGTGTGACGTGAGCGTTAGACGCAATCGTAGTAGCCCTATATGAATATAATAATGATTCATATAGGGAATATGCACGTATATAAATACACCCGTCTTTTCTGCATAATAAGGTAAAATTCCATTATGGCGTGACGTGAGCGTTAGAAGCAAGCGTAGTAGCCTTGTATGAATTTCTATTTTCTTATATTTCTTCATAAGAAATCATACAAGGAGTATGACGAGTGTAAATACATACATATATATATTTTAGCCTGAGAGACTGTATTTTATTAAGTTTTGGAGACTAGTCGGAGCTAGTCAGACACTTGCCAGTTTTTGAGCTATGGAAATTTAAATTGGGAAAACATAAATATTTTCATTAAATTCATTTTTGTCCACTCACTCTAACGTTTTCAAATGTTTTCCCCTGGGCTCTTCGTTTTTAAAATGCCCAGTCTGCAGAGTACGGGTTGGTACTAATAGGAGGAGACGAGGCATAGTCACCCACCTTTCAGCCACTTTTCACCAGTAGGTTACCTGCTTAACCTACTAGGGTAGTTTCCTGCTTCCGTTGTCTTTAGTAGCTCTGAATATTCTTGGGATTATTGTATAATATTTTAATGGAGTGTGTTGAGATTCATGTTATATTATTTGGATTATTTTTTTATGGGTAATTCATGGATTCTCCGGATTAGAGTTGTCCATTTTCAAGGGAGGTTTGCCGAGTTCTTCGGTAAATTTTTCTTAGAGGTGGACCCCGCAGGACTTACCTCGGGTTTCAGAGTGAAATTCGGGGTGGGACTTGACATATTCCACACAATGGCTAGAAAACCTATGTGCTGCAATCAGGGTTGTCATAGTAAGCAGAAATCTCAAACTATTCATTGTCATATATCTAGATGAAATAACTTGTAGAAAGTTCTGAACTTCTAATAAAATCTCCTTCATGATACCACCTTCACTGCAGCTCATAATTCTAGAGCTGGAAACAACTTCATTACATTAGCTCATTCCCATTATGTACTAAATCAAATAGATCTGAGTAAACTAAAAGGTGTTCAAGCAGTAGCAGCTGGTCATTTTTTACTGCTAATATTTTGTTTTTTTTTTTGTTTTTCAGTTAGACTAAGCTCTGGTATGAACATGACAAGATCTTACTATAATAATTAAACATCAAGCATTTCAGGTTGATCAAAGTAAATTATAAGTGACTTGTAGCTGATAATTGATGATCATTTTGTTACAGAAAAATGTAATAATAGACTGTAAACGTATAGATTGTGGTTTCTGTGGTACATACATCCACACACACACACACACACATATATATATATATATTTACAAATAAGGACCTCTTACCTTAGTTAAGTTACATATTTCCTTAATTTGACATATTTTCCGATCATATTTTCTCATCATAGCCGTTCACTATTTAGATATACATGATTAGATCATCTCTGCAAATTTTCAGCTAATTTGGTTATCGTTAATGTATCAAAAATGTATTAAATCAATGAACGAACTGAATATGTTCATCCTGAACCGTACGTTCTTTTAATTCTAAATCACAGTTTTGAATGTCTTAACCATTATCAATTTGGCTGACAATTTGTAAAGATGATCTACTCATATATAATTAGATATTGAACGGTTAAGATGAGAAAATGTGATAAAAAAGTGGGTCGAATAAAGAAATTCACTTTTTAAGGTGTGTGTGTGTGTATATATATATATATATATATATATATATATATATATCTTTAGTGCAAGAACTTACCAGCTCTGAAAAAGAAGTGAAAGATGAACCCCCATTTCTCCAAGCAGCAAACCCACTGCCTTGACAGCTTGACACCTTTCTCTTAGACTTTTCCCCTCCTCCGAATCCATGTCCATCAACCTCCCCACCTTCTTCTCCACCTCCTCTGCACTCACCAACCCTTGTTTTGACTTCGATGGCTCCCCAAATATCGGTATTGCCAGCTTCATTTCCTCCACCAACACCACACTGTTCACTTCATACAAAGGCCAAGCCACTATGGGCACTCCATAACTCACTGCTTAAGTGATTGAGTTCCACCCACAGTGAATCACAAACCCACCCACAGATTCATGGCTAAGAATCGCAACCTGTGGCGCCCAAGACTTGACTACAAGACCTCCATCTTTGGTCCTCTCCAAGAACCCTTCTGGTAGCAGTACCTCCAACTCCAGTTGACTCCTCACAACCCACAAAAATCTCTGGTTACTTCTCTCCAACCCTACAGCCATTTCCTTAAACTGCTCTTCAGAAAACGTGCCTTTGCTTCCAAAGCACAAGAACACCGCACTCCAGCCACAACATCGAACCTTGACCGGTAGGCCCATTTTCAGAGTTGGAAATCAACGGTCCGATGTGATACAACGGCGGAGTTCGATCATTAGGAACACAAACACCTTCCTTTATGGCCTTGATTGCTTGAGGCTCAAGTTCTACGAATGTGTTGGTTATAATACCCTCTGCTTTTGGAAGACATGAAGCAAAATAGAGAAAGTAATCATACGCAGACTCGTTGCGGTCCAGAATAGGAACCGGCATTTGCGAGCCTCGGAGCGTTGGCAATCCCGGAAAGTCCACAACGGCGTCGTTCAGGTCCTTGAAGCTTTCCGCCGTTTGATCATGGACAGTGGGGAGGTAGAGAAACAGAGCAAGAACAGAGGCGCATGAGGTGAAGTAATAGTAACTTGAGATGTCAGGGTGGTAAGGGTGATGCACTGCTGACGTGATGAAGGCGAGGACTTTGGAAGTGAGAGAGATGGTGTTGAGGGCTTGGAGGACATTACAGACGGATTGTGTCATGAGCTTGATCAAGCATTCGGGTCGGGTTTGGGCGTCGGGAAGGGGGAGGTTGAGTGAGAGGAGAGTGAAGAAGGAGATGGAGGTTTGATCTGAATCAGAAGAGAGGAGATGGTTGATGTGGGAGGATTTGGCAAGAGGGGAAGATGTGTCCACCAGGAATGTTATGGTGAAGTTGGGGTGGTGTTGGGAGATGAGCTTTCCTAGTTCGACTATGGAAACCATGTGGTGCGATCCAGGTGATGCTGGATATAACCCTATGCTTTCTTTCATTTCCGCCATTCTTGATCCTAACAGAAAGAGAGAGAGAGGAGAGGGAGACTATCTTATATAGTGGAAGACTTCGGGCGGGTAAAAGTCGTTGTGGCGGCTTGTACAGGAAAGAGACGACATCTCCAACCAAATAGCCAAAAAGAATTGTCAAATCAAAATTTGACATCTGACGTGGAATTGTCAAAAAATGACAAATTTTTACTCCGACCCATTTTCAAATTCATATATCACTCATCATTTTTTTATATTAAGTATTCATATAAATCTTTTATTTTATATGAAGAAATAGGAAGAAGAGAGAGATAAGGAAAAAGAGAGGAGAGAAAAACAATAAAGAAAATGACTTTTGCCTTTGGTAATGTCAAATTTAACATTTACAAGAGAAGATGATAAATCTACGTAAGCTTTAGCATTTCAGTTGAAGAAGATTTGAGGAGTCTTTTATAACTATTAGATTGACACGTCGAGTAACTAATCGGTTGGAGAATGCTTTGACACATTAGGCTTTCTAGAAATGTGATTTTTTGGTCCTCCGTTTCGGTAGAAAGCCCCACGCGGCAACTTTTTATAACTAAAAGGTGAATAGTAAAACTTAACAAACGTCTTGAAACAAAATTCTGTAACCCTTTCTCTGTCCCCACCCCTCAATCTCACCAACACACTTTCACTTCTTTCCTCGCCATACACCATGAAGCGTCTTGTCCACCCCATGTCCGCCACAACCATTGCCAACGGTGGCAAGGACCCCGCTGTCACCGAGAGCCCTCGAAGGCGATGGCACTAGTGACGGCGCCGAGGCCCCGACACCAGAAAATGGATCATTGAGACCAAGAAGGCTCTGCAACTGCCTAAGTACCTAGATCATAATGAGCTCAACACTGTGCTTGGCACCATTGAGTCGTTCGTGTTCACCTGAGAGCTCAACACTTTATATGAGTTATTATACTATCGATAAATAAACATTTATTACTTTAGAATTTTATTATAGAGATTTACAACCAAATTGAATCAAAATTACTGTTTAGTTGAATCAAATTTACAACATTGACAACAACTATTATCAAATTCATTTTACACATTTACATATAATTATACCAGGTTCCACATCGACAATAATATGTTCATAAACTTGTAAAGATGCCATAGATTGAGTATCACCTCTACAAGAACTAAAATTACCTAACTTCATCATGTCAGTAGCTTGGTTTACTTACAATAATTCATTAATTTTTTTTGTTAGTGACCAATGTATTTTTGTACCTCTAGCGTCTATACACTATGTTTGTAGTATTTAGTACGTAGATTTCCAAATGAGTGGTTTTAGTACGTCATTTTTTAAGGAAAATAATTCTAGGCCTTAATAAGGCCTAAGATTTTTGGCCTTAATCCTATATGGTATGACATGTCACCTAAACACATCATCAATTTAAAAAAAATCATGTCATTTCTGTCAAGACCCACCCCGAATTTCACCCTGAAACCCGAAGTAAGTCTTGCGGGGACCACCTCCAAGGAAAATTTACCGATATGCAAACATTCCTTGAAAATGGACAACCTTAACCTAGAAAACTAAAGTGTTACTTTTTTAAATATTATTGAGCATCCTCCAAATCAACCCACAATTATACGAAAGTGAGAATATAATTACAAACTTCGTATATTCTAAAATCAAACATAAGTCTTAGCACACCACCAATATTATACGATAAACCTCAAAGAGTATTCAGAGCTACTATACCTAAGAGGAGCAGGAAAATACCCTAGTAGGTTAAACAGGTAACCTACTGGTGAAAGGTGGCTGAGAAATGGGTAACTATGAATCGTCGTCTCCTACTCGTACTAACCCGAACTCTGCAGACTGGGCATTTTTAAAAATGAAGAGCCCATGGGAAAAACATTCGCAATAATTAGAGTGAGTGGACAAAAATAAATAAAGAAAATATTTATTAACATTTATGCTTTCCCAATTTTATATTTCAAAGAAAACGAATGCATGTCTCAAACGGTAATTCTCTTATCGTTATAAATATCCAGCCTCTACAGCTCAAAACTATATATATCAAAATATGTATGTATTTACACTCGCCCATACTCCCTATATAAATTAATAATAATCTATATAGGGCTACTACGCTCACGTCACGCCTTAATGCGGTAATACACTACGCCATTAAGGTGGACAGACGGATGTATAAATATGTGCCCATACCCCCTATATGAATTAAACACTCATATAAGGCTACTACGCTTGCGTCCAACGCTCACGTCACACCATAATGCAGTTATATACTATGTCATTAAGGTGGACAGACACATATTGCTAGCTAGCATTTATATACATACTCTCTTTAAAAATATATTATAATTTACCGAAAATCCCATTTTTGGTAACTCACCACAATGAGTAAAATCGTCAAATAAAAATGACGTCCAATGGTCAAACCAAATAAACAATTGCATGCACATTATTTAAACCAAAAGTCCACTCACAAATTAGGCCTAAGCTTGAAGTCGGTCTGAAGCATCTTCTGTTCGAGCTTCTTCACGTCCTGATCCAAGAACATAATTAAATCCTCAACTATATACCAACACTTATATAAAAATAGGCAAAATTAAATGTGGCCTTATCTACTCTCATTCTTGCCCAAACTTTGCAAATCTTAAAATTGATATCGTCCAAACTTCACCACAAATATCGGCGGCCTTAAATCCACATTCTAGGGCCGAAACAACAATAATCTAACGGCCGGATTCTATCCCAATTAACGGCCAAAATACCAAACTTTGAAAAATCCCAAACCTATCCAAAATCCCTCCAAAAATTCCTAAATTCACATCATTAACCTCCCCTTAATATTCCACATCAAAAACCATAAAATTTCTCAAAACAGCGGCGGCCGACTTCGGCAACCTCCAATAGCTACCAAATTTTAACAGTATATTCCTCTCAATCTCCTCTACAACTTTCCTAACTAGCACAAACACCAATTCCAAGCCTAACTATGCCAATCGAACGAAAACATCTAAGAAGCCCTAGAATTTCCTTCACCGATTTCTCCTTACCTAGCTCAAGAGGGAGGGAGTCATTTGGAGGGGTTGCTGTACGGGAGGAGGGCTTCCTTTTGAGCCTAGCAGCTCCGGCTATGGCGGCCGGAGGAGGAAGTTCCGGCGACGAAAAGCTTTGGACAGTCGGACCTTTCGGTCCCGATATCTCTCTCACGGCGGCGCTAGGGAGTCTCTCACCGGTCAAGGATGGAAGCTGGGTCGGAGGCCGACCGTTTGGGACCGGTGCGGCGGCGAACGGTGGCCGGACGGCGGTGGACTAGCGACGGGAAGTCCGGCAGCGGGAGAGAGCTCGGGGAGCGGAAGAGAGAGAGAGAGAGAGAGAGAGAGAGAGAGAGAGAGAGAGAGAGAGAGAGAGAGAGAGAGAGAGAGATGATTTTTGGGCCTTTGACCAAAAACAAGGGCCCGATCCAACTTAAACATAACCCAACTCCAAAATTTAACACCCCAAAATAATACCCCAATAAAACTTACCTTTTTAATTGATAACTTTTTCATGCTGACTCCGATTTTAACGCATAGCATGTCTACGAACTCGTAATAACAATCTCTACGATTTTCATGCAGAAAGTTTTCCCAAATTCTAAACCGAAGCAAAAGTCAACTTTTGGAGTCTTAAATAGTAAACGGTAACAGACCAAAATAATACCAAAGTAAATAACCGTAAAATAACTTCAGAACCGGGGCGTGACAGTTTCATTCTTAAATAAAAATACAATTTTATCCTTCTCAAATCCAATGCTCTAGATTATTTTGTCTTTATTTATAATAAAATATTTTTGAAGCCATTTTTTTCATTATGTTCATAATACCTAATATAATGTGAAATATATATATTTTTGAAATTATTCTTCAAAAATATGAATTCTTATTCAAAAAAAAAAATGAATTCAATTGAATATTTATATATGTCTATATATATATAAAACTTTTTTCATCCAAAAAACTATATATATATATTCGTCCCAAAAAATTTTATAATTCATCCAAAAGGATTCGATACAAGTTTTTCTATTTTGTATTTTATGTTTAAAATTCGATGAAGAATATATAGGGTGATGAAGGGTAAACTGTAGAGAATGAGAGAGATAGTAAGAGAATAGAGAATAGTGAAAGATGGATATCTTATTCATTGACAGGAGCCATTTATATAGGGAATTACACAATACCAATATGGTAAGGATAAAGAATACATAAATCTAGTCAAACTACATATCCTATTGGCATAAGGCCAAGGCACACATAAAGAATATCTTGAAAGATATAGAATATCCTAGAACACTCCCCCTTGTGCCGCGCGCTGCAATGTCGATGATATAGTTATGTTGCCTCGTCAAAAACCTCATCAAGTCACAAAAACCCTGTGGGAGAAAAACTGAACCTTGATCGTAGGAGAAAAAGAGTACAACGCACCCTTCACATTTGATAGTGACATGTATGTATGTGCTAGACTCCCCCTGAAGTTCGCACCTCCCCCTGATCTTTACATCAATCATAGGGCTCTTCCTGATTTTTACTAATCACGGAAGTTTCAATAACTTAGCATGTCAATGCTCTTTAACATGTCTTCAAATGTGGCATTGGGGAATGATTATACAGATCATGCCATATTGTCCTCAAACATGATCTTTTACACTTAGATCTTGAGGAGAAGGCCGCTTGTGAAATCAAAACATAAGTTCGTGCAGAAAATCAGATTCCGCGCAGCATGACCTTCAGTTACTAGAACAGCCGTAACTTCCTCTAGGAAATACATATGAATGAACCTTAAACAGTTTTGGAAACTAGACTCCTTTATCTTTCCAACCATATATTACACACATTCTGGTTCATCAGGAGATGTTCACAAGGTCCAGTCGAAGTTGACTGTTTTGCCAAAATCAGATTCTCGGACAGATCCGTCCTACTTTACGAAAACGGCCATAACTCACTCAATATGATAGGTATGATCAAATGGTTGGTGTCCCTGGAAATTAGATACATAGACCTTTCAAATGGTACTAATTTCATCGTGGTGAGATTCACTGTAGGTCTCGTGGAATATGACCTACAAAACTTGACAGATTCTGATTTCGCTTTTGATGTGTCTTTCTTATGTAGGGATAGAATAAGCCTCAACCTTTTATACCATTTAGTATTGAAAAAGGAGTTACTGCTATTACATTGGCGTTGAGTGGGCGCATAGTTACACTTAGCTTTACAACTTTTCATAGCGAATGAGATGTCAAGTCTTTTGTATTGTGTTGAGTACATTGATGCGTCTTATTGTACTTAGATGAGAACTCCATATCTTAACACATAGTTGTCATCTTGCTTTAGACAAAACAACGGATCTCTCTTTAGAGCAAAAACTTTGACTAATCATGAGAGTATATGTAGGCCTCACTAGTTGTAGAGCGCCTAAGCCAATTGATAGAAAATCATTATCAATACAGTCATCGAGTGTCTTATCGAGACCGTGCCTTCCCAAGATCTTTTTCTTCGGATGTTGATACATATTGACATCTCTTGATCCATCAAGAGTCCATGTAAATCCGGAATAAACACACAAAGACATAATTCATCATATCCCTTCCAAATCAAGTAGAGCCCATGTGCGTTTCAATACATTTAGCAAACGCATGCTCCTGTGATCTAGAACTACTTGATTCAGATGAATGAAGTCCGTTTAAGATCTTCATATATATCTCTGATCCCGTAGAGATGTTATTATGACCACATTCATAGGCTGCATGTTCAGTTATTCTGAAACTACCAAACTGACAAAGTAGTGGAGTTCAATGACATCCATTACGAGAGCATATCTCATCGTAGTCGATCCCAGTGCATGTTAGTGACAGACCTTGCACCATAAGGTGAGTCTAAGCTCTTGTTCTCACTACGCTATGTAACAAAGGCATAGTTGGTAGGGTTTAGCTTGCGGTGTCGGCATCACCTGCTCAAGGACCTATCTATTTGTTATGCTGGATCACATCTTTCCATTAGGCCAATCAACTAAGTTGATATCCATCAACGAAGGGTGGTTCGATAGTAGACTCATTATCCCACGTCCTCATGTACACTAGTGTAATACTTGTAGAGATCTCTATATGGATTGGATTTGACATTGAGGCGTCCCCCAACGATAATCACAATTCAGACTTCATGAGACGGATTTGAGTATCACTGATCAATGGATCAGGTTGTGCCAAGCTCGCTTTCTTCCTAGTGCGAGAAAGTATCGAACCTAAGGGCCTCCCTCCTTTTGGGGAGCCACACGACCTTGTGACACCAATTTTGCCACTATATGGAGTCACCATTTCACCTTCTATAGTGATGGCGCCAAGACCAACTTCTTTTTGTCGCGCCATGTCCTCTTGGTAGGATATCAATCCTTGTAGACATATTTGCAGCATGTGATCTAGTCACTTTAACACTTTAAGCATTTGGGATCAAGATGAGACTTAGTGGGGACAAATCACGACAATTCACATTGTTCCACTTGAACACTTGTGTTCTTATCTCCCCCTAACGGCGGGAATATTGTCTCATCAAAGTGACAATCCGCAATTTAGCGTTGAATGAGATCGCCTGACAAGGTTTCGACATATGCGGATTATAGGTGGAGGTTCATATCCAACATAAATACTTATTCATCTTAAATGACCCATCATTGTGCGCAGTGGTATTGCGATTTGACATCTAGAAATAACATCTAGCCGAGCTCAAAGATTGGAGATCCGTTTCAATCCTGTTTGAGCTCAAGGATTGCAATTTCGTGTCAATTATGTTACACAGTCACGAGCTGTAGTACAACAATATTCAATGATGGTGGGTCGTAGATGAATAGTAAAGCTGCATGCAAATATTGCATAGCCCCAAGACGCAATAGAAAGATTGGTGCGCATCAATAATGTTCGAGCGACAAGCTAAAGTTGCTTTGTCGTAGCCACGGTGAGACCGTATTGCGTGTGAACATGGGGTGCAGGACACTTCAACTTATATCCCGATAAACTTCATTAAAGAATGGGTAGTGAGCCCGTAGAAGTATAAGCAGCATAAGCAGTAAATAATAGTGTAACACGTGACCAATGTGTTAACACTTCAACCAACACCATAAAGCATAAAAAGGTGTCCGCAAGTTGGTTGTATCTATCTACATAGTTTGATGTAAGAATGGAATGTTCACTTTTGTGTCATTTAGCGTAGGAGGGTCTCACTCCTAATTTAGCTAAAGAATAGGCTTTTAAAACGAGTAATGAGCATTGGAGAGGGCCAATGAGACATCGAGGAAAGACCAGTGCACCTCAATTGCTTGAGGGATTAACCGGACGGCCTCTAGGAAGTTGGAGCCGTGTTCGGGTGACATCAATGTCCCCCGGGTGCCGCCATTTTCAACCATGGTGTCACCATCATGCTTCATGATGAAGCTAGATCCCGAATGTCTTCGTTTTGAGTGGAACAATGGATGTCCATGAGAATTTCTCAAAATTTAGACCATTATATCTCTTCCAGGATGACATATGAGTCGGTCAAACCGAAGTCTATATGAGTTGGTCTCCCAAATATCAGGTTTGGCAACAACATGAGATTCGATATTCGAATCGTAGTGACATACAGTCCACTAGATTGACTCATAAACTTCTCTAAGATGCATTTCAGTCTGCATTCATGAGAAGGTATACACAAAAGAACTCTTGTTCATTCTCACAATGTGTTTTCAAATGAAAACTATTAGCAGGAATGTCTTTAAAGCTCAACATGGTTCGGTTGTCTCTCAATGCATAGAGGGCATCTGTGATGTTGATCATGGTGCCATGAGGCATCAAGATTCAAGCTAAACCGCATCCTTGAATGACCGGTATAATTCAATTATTATAGTCACAGAAAATTTACAAGGCACAAAATCCAAAGATAGTTGTCGGTTCCTTAGAATGTTGTGGATAGTTCTACTATCTGCGAATTACTCAATGTCTCTATGAGACAGGTCTACAAAACGAAGTAGATAAGAGAGTAAATAGTTTCACTTGAACTATTTAGAAAGACTGAAAGAAGCTACAAAAAGGTGCAATCCCGAGAGTGCATAAAAATTTCCGCGCAGAATGACCTTTGCGCACTAAAACAGCCATAACTTCTTCATTAAAATAGATATGGACGAACTGTGAAAAGTTCTGAAAACTAGACTCGTAGAGCTTTCTAATGATATAAAGCTCACTGTCTGTTCATCTGGAGATGTTCACAAAGCTCAAACGAAGTTGACTGTCCAGAAGAGACAGATTGCTGTTTTTCGCAGATTTGGCATTGGCAAAGCTTGGAAGCTTGCGAATGGCATGTGGGCATAAGACGAAGCCATAATGACATGTATATGATCAAAATCATGTCCTTTTGGTTGTTCCAAGGTCGTAAACTCCATGACTAGTTAGCAAAAACGCTCTGACATGAACATAAACTAACTCAGAGGACCTAGAGGATTCGATTATGATGATTGTTCGGTTTTGATACGTCTTCAACGTCTTTTGCAAGACGACAATTGGTTAATAGCGTAGGGGGAAACCAAGATCAAAAGCTTTCGGTAAATCCAAGTTAGTATGACCAGGCATGTCCGTGGAGGGTCGGTAGTGCGAGGCATACTTGAAACCACTATCTCCTTAATTTCGGACAATTTTAAGACATCACACTGAGATTGGATGACCCTAGTTGAACAATTGATGATGGAAAATCCACTATAGGGTAGAAGACTTAACCGGAAACACGTTGGCAATCCTCCTTGAGGATGCAAGGCCGTGCGTCATCTTCACTTGGAAGAGACCAAAACGACACAATCTAACCATATAGATTGTAAATATGCCATGCTTCTAAGGACGATGTAAAAATGTACATCTTGTTTGTAAATCAATACGAACCATAAGAGGAGAATAGTTTCATAACTTCAAAAAAAATCTCATGGCATTCATTATTGCTAATGTGAGTACATCAATGTCACGCCCCGACTCTTAAATTTTTACCTTATTTACTAGCATGGTGTTAATAAGAATTTTACCGTCTTCGTCATTGGATTTGTAGTCCTAAGGTCCCTAGAGGTGTGTTGAGGGACGAATATTTCGAAAGAATTATTCGTAAGAGAAAAATGTGACGACGGTAAAAATGGTAAATTTTAGCTAGTAAAAGGTAATTTTTATTGAGGTATTGTTTTGGGGTGTTGAAATTTTGGAATGGGTTTATATTTGGTGATGTTGGACCGGCTGGGCCGAGCCTAACCCATTTCCCTCTCCTTTCTCTCTCTTCCTCCCGTTTTCCTCTCTCTCTCTCCCCGAGCCTTCACTGTCAGAAATTCCGGCCGCCCCAGACCGCCGCACCGGTCCCAATCGATCGGTCTCCAACCCAGCTTCCTTTCTAGACCGGTGACAGCCTCCCTAGCGCCGCCGTGAGGGAGAGACGCCGCCCGGAAGGTCCAACTTCCGGAAGTGTTTTCTCGCCGGAACTCCCTCATCCGGCCACCATAGCCGGAGCCCCTTGGCTCAAAAGGAAGCCCTCCTCCCGTGCTCTAATCCCTCCAAAGGATTCGCTCCCTCTTGAGCTAGGTAAGGAGAAATCGGTAAAGGAAATTCTAGGGCTTTTATTGTTGTTTTCATTCGATTGACATGGTTAGGCTTAGAATTGGAGTTTGTGCTAGTTAGGAATGTTGTAGAGGAGGTTGAGAGGAAGGTGCTGCCAAATTTTGGTGAGCATTGGAGGTCGCCGGAGCTGGCCGCCGGCGCCGCCGCTGAAAAATTGTTTTTAGTGGGGAATTTTATGAGGAATTTAATGGAATGAGTTTTAGAATTTTTGGAGGAGTTTTGGATAGGTTAGGAAATTGTTAAAGTTTGGTATTTTTTGCGGATTATTAAGTTAAAATCCGGCCATTGGATTATTTATGATTAGGGCGGTGGGAGGTGATGTTTTTGGGATGTCGGTTTTTATGGAGAATTATGGTTGGCAGTGAAGTTAAGATTTAGGACGATAGGCATGGTTGAGCGCGAAAAGCTCATATTTAATTATGCCTATTTTCTTTAAGCGTCGGTGTTTTATTTAAGGATTTATTTATGTTTTAGAACAGGACGTGAGGAGGCCCGAGCGGAGGAGACCTCCGACCGACATCAGGCTTAGGCCTAAGTTGTGAGTGGACCTTTGTTTTTAAATAATGTTTTATTGTTGAATAATTCATTTTGTTGGAATTTAACTGGAAATTGAGAATTTCGGTGTTTATACTCATTTATTGACGTTTATGAGAATAGTATGTATATAAGTAAACGCTAGCTAGCAATACGTGATTTCCCCCCATAATGAGGAAAATGCCATTATGGGGTGACGTGAGCGTTAGACGCAAGCGTCGTAGCCTTGTACGACTTTCTATTTTTTTTGTATTCATTCCTAGAATTCGTACAAGGAGTAAGCACGTCTATATATATATATCCACTCGGGCGTTTCCCCCATAATGAGGAAAAATGTCATTATGGGGTGACGTGAGCGTTAGACGCGAGCGTAGTAGCCTTATATGAATTTCTGTTTTTCTTTTATCTCTTCAAAGAAATCATACAAGGAGTAGACGAGTGTATATACATACTGATATATTTATAATTTAGCCCGAGAGGCTGTATTTGTTTAAGTTTTGGAGACTAGCCGGAACTAGTCGTGTCCTTGCCAGTTTTTGAGCTGTCGCTTGCATAGCGCTTTCCTTGAAAGTTTTCTTGGGGAAATATTATTGTTTGTCGAGATTACTTTTGTCCACTCACTCTGACGTAATTAAATACGTTTCCCCTGGGCCTTTCCTTCATTTTTAAATGCCCAGTCTGCAGAGTTCGGGTGGGGTCTAGAAGAAGGCGACGAGGCATAGTCACCCATCTTTCCGCTACTGTTCGCCAGTAAGTTATCTGTTTAACCCACTAGGATTTTTATCAGCTTCTGTTGTCTTTCTTGTAGTAGCTCTGAATACTTTAGGAAAAATATTTGTGTATTTATTTTATTCGGTTATTTGGATTGAGTTGAAGAATGACATTTTGGTTAAGAGGGTGTTCTATATTTTTCCGGGTTAGGGGTGTCCATTTTCAAGGGAGGTTTGCCGAGTTCTTCGGTAAATTTTCCTTGGAGGTGGTCCCCGCAGGCTTTACCTCGGGTTTCAGGGTGAAATTCGGGGTGGGTCTTGACATCAAGGTCTCAAATAGACAAAGGACGTCGATAGGACGCCTTATTACATATAGCTTGGAAAGAAAATCAATGTCTAGCCAATGACGTCAAAGTCAGGGAGCTGGATCCGAATCTTTGAAATTCGTGATCAAGAGGAGTGGTGCTTCCGAAAAGAAGTGGTGCTTCGAAGTCTAGATGAATTTGAAGTTGCATTTCAAGGAGAAAGAGATGTTATTTCGAGTTGCTTGATATTAGCTATTACTGCTAGGAAATTGTTAAATAAACGCTGTCAGGCATATTTAGCTCACATTATGGATACAAGTATGGGAGTGTTGGGAGTAAAGGATATTCCTGTACTAAGAGAGTTTCCAGATGTTTTTCCCGAGGAGTTGCCTGGTTTGCCTCCTGTAAGGGAGATAGATTTTTCTATCGAGTTACTTCCCGAAACTATGCTAATCTCACAGGCACCTTACAGAATGGCTCCAGCAGAATTGAAAGAGTTGAAGACTCAACTGTAGGAGTTGGTAGATAAGGGTTTTATTCGGCCTAGCAAGTCTCCATGGGGTGCTCCGGTGTTGTTTGTTAAGAAGAAGATGGCACCATGAGACTATGCCTTGATTATAGGAAGCTAAATCAAGTCACGGCGAAGAATAAATATCTGTTACCCCGTATTGATAATTTATTTGATCAGTTGAGGGGTGCTTCTGTTTTCTCAAAAATTGACTTGAGATCTGGTTATCATCAGTTGCGGATCCGAGAGAATGACATAGCCAAGACTGCTTTTCGATCACGCTATGGTCATTATGAGTTTGTGGTGATGCCTTTTGGACTTACTAATGCACCAGCTGCGTTCATGGATCTCATGAATAGGGTGTTTAGTCCATATCTTCACCGCTTTGTGATCGTATTCATAGATGACATTTTGGTTTACTCAAGAAGTAAAAAGGAGCATGCCAAACATCTAAGAATGATATTGTGGACTTTGAGAAATGCTCAGTTGTATGTCAAGTTCAGCAAGTGTGAATTTTGGCTGGATAAAGTGGGGTTCTTGGGTCATGTAGTTTCGGCTGAAGGTGTTAGTGTGGATCCCCAAAAGGTGGAGCCAAGTGTCAGATTTTTACCGATCACAAGAGTCTTCGGTATGTGTTCACTCAAAAAGAGTTAAATATGAGGCAGAGAAGGTGGATGGAATTAATCAATGATTATGATTGCACTATTGAGTATCATCCTAGAAAAGCTAATGTGGTAGCTGACGCTCTTAGTCGAAATCCCACCATATCTTTGTCTCACCTGAGGATGGTTAGAGTTCCACTTCTTTTTGAGTTACGAGCTACTGGGGATGATTTAGCGGTGGATGAAATGGGTGCCTTGGTAGCTAGTTTCCATGTGATGCCAGTTTTGGTTGATAAAGTGCGGGAAGCACAGTATCATGATCCTTCCATTGTTCGGTTGATTGAAAGAGCAGCGAATGGAGCCGCCGTGGATTTTTCGGTAAGAAGAGATGAAACTTTATTGTTAAAAAATAGACTTTGTGTTCCAAAGAGAAATGAAAAGTTAAAGATAGAGATAATGGAGGAAGCTCATAGTTCTGCATATGTTGCTCATCCGGGTAGTACTAAAATGTATCGAACTTTGAAAGATTATTATTGGTGGCCAAACATGAAGAAGGAAATCACAGCTTTTGTAAGTAGGTGTTTGATCTGTCAGCAAGTGAAAGCTGAAAGGCAGAAACCTTCAGGATTGCTTGAGCCGTTGCCTATTCCAGTGTGGAAGTAGGACCACATTACCATGGATTTTGTTTTCAGTTTACCTAGTACCCGTGAGGGAAGACAGTATTTGGGTGATTGTGGATAGACTCACCAAATCTGCACATTTCTTACCGGTGGGAAAGAAGTATACACTGGATAAATTGGCGGAGCTTTATGTGAATGAGATCGTGAGACTTCATGGTGTACCTGAATCAATAGTGTCGGATCGGGATCCTAGATTTGCTTCTAAATTCTGGAGAGCTCTTCAGGCAGCTTTAGGTACCCGACTACACTTCAGTACTGCTTTTCATCCTCAGACTGATGGGCAATCAGAGAGGACTATTCAGACTTTGGAGGATATGTTGAGATCTTGTGCCTTGCATTTCAGGGGGAGTTGGGATAAGAACCTATCTTTGATGGAGTTTGCTTATAATAACAGCTACCATTCTAGTATTGGTATGGCTCCTTTTGAGGCACTTTATGGGAAACAGTGTCGTACACCTTTATGTTGGAATGAAGTAAGAGAAAAAGAACTTTGTGGTCCTGAGTTAATCCATGATACTAATGAGAATACTAAAGTGGTCAGAGATAGACTCAAGGCCGCTCAAAGTAGGCAGAAGAGTTATGCAGATGTCCGCATGAAAGACCTTGAGTTTTAAGTGGGTGATTGGGTATTCTTGAAACTATCTCCTTGGAAAGGGATAATACGTTTTGGTAAGCGTGGGAAGCTTAGTCCGTTTTGGTACGTTTTGGTAAGCGTGGAAAGCCTAGTACGATTTGTTACGTTTTGGTATCCCGTGCAGCAACCCCTCCAAAGGACTCCCTCCCTCTTGAGCTAGGTAAGGAGAAATCGGTGAAGGAAATTCTAGGGCTTATTAGATGTTTTCGTTCGATTGGCATAGTTAGGCTTGGAATTGGTGTTTGTGCTAGTTAGGAAAGTTGTAGAGGAGATTGAGAGGAAGTTGCTGTTAAAATTTGGTAGCTATTGGAGGTCGCCAGAGTCGGCCGCCGACCGTCGCTGTTTTGGGAAATTTTATGGTTTTTGATGTGGAATATTAAGGGGAGGTTAATGATGTGAATTTAGGAATTTTTGGAGGAATTTTGGATAGGTTTGGGATTTTTCGAAGTTTGGTATTTTGGCTGTTAATTAGGATAGAATCCGGCCGTTAGATTATTGTTGTTTCGGCCCTAGAAGGTGGATTTAAGGCCGCCGATATTTGTGGTGAAGTTTGGACGATATCAATTTTAAGATTTGCAAAGTTGGGCAAGAATGAGAGTAGATAAAGCCACATTTAATTTTGCCTATTTTTATATAAGCGTTGGTATATAGTTGAGGATTTAATTATGTTCTTAGATCAGGACGTGAGGAAGCTCGAGCAGAAGAGGCTTCAGACCGACTTCAAGCTTAGGCCTAATTTGTGAGTGGACTTTTGGTTTAAATAATGTGCATGCAATTGTTTATTTGGTTGGACCATTGGACGTCATTTTTATTTGACGATTTTACTCATTGTGGTGAGTTACCGAAAATGGGATTTTCAGTAAATTATAATATATTTTTAAAGAGAGTATGTATATAAATGTTAGCTAGCAATATGTGTCTGTCCACCTTAATGACATAGTATATAACTGCATTATGGTGTGACGTGAGCATTGGACGCAAGCGTAGTAGCCTTATATGAGTGTTTAATTCATATAAGGGGTATGGACACATATTTATACACCCGTCTGTCCACCTTAATGGCGTAGTGTATTACCGCATTAAGGCGTGACGTGAGCGTAGTAGCCCTATATAGATTATTATTAATTTATATAGGGAGTATGGGCGAGTGTAAATACATACATATTTTGATATATATAGTTTTGAGCTGTAGAGGCTGGATATTTATAACGATAAGAGAATTACCGTTTGAGACATGCATTCGTTTTCTTTAAAATATAAAATTGGGAAAGCATAAATGTTAATAAATATTTTGTTTATTTATTTTTGTCCACTCACTCTAATTATTGCGAATGTTTTTCTCATGGGCTCTTCATTTTTAAAAATGCCCAGTCTGCAGAGTTCGGGTTAGTACGAGTAGGAGACGACGATGCATAGTTACCCATTTCTCAGCCACCTTTCACCAGTAGGCTACATGTTTAACCTACTAGGGTATTTTCCTGCTCCTCTTAGGTATAGTAACTCTGAATACTCTTTGGGGTTTATCATATAATATTGGTGGTGTGCTAAGACTTATGTTTGATTTTAGAATATACGAAGTTTGTAATTATATTCTCACTTTCGTATAATTGTGGGTTGATTTGGAGGATGCTCAATAATATTTAAGAAAGTAACACTTTAGTTTTCTAGGTTAGGGTTGTCCATTTTCAAGGGAGGTTTGCTTATCGGTAAATTTGCCTTGGAGGTGGTCCCCGCAAGACTTACTTCGGGTTTCAGGGTGAAATTCGGGGTGGGTCTTGACATTATAGGTCTGAGCAGTTTTCTCCGATAGTGGATACTCACTTGAAAAATTTGGAAGAGGATGTTGCGGCTTTATTCACCCATGACATGTTTTTATTAATCAAGGACCAGATTATTTTTGAGACGAACCTTGGTTTGTGTCGTAGGGAGCTGAATGAAGCTACCGGGGCAACTGTGTTCATGATCACCCAATATGCAAAACCATGGCGGTTGTGGAAAGTGACTCACCAACCAGGGGATGAGGTTACTTTTATGTGCTCTTGCAAGTTGTTCGAGTCGGATGACATTCCGTTTTGTCATATATTTTGCGTCCTGAAAACAGAAATTGTGATAACATTTCCTCCATCTTTGTTTAATGGAAGGTGGTCAAAACATGTGGAACTGATTCCTAAAGGTGAGGGTGATGACAATTCGGTTCAATTAGCAAGGTACGGTGATATGGTGTCTAAGTTCACTGCCATCGCCCACATTGCTTCACATAGCGATCAAGGATACGATTGGTTAAAGCAAAGCTTGTCACGGCTAACCAAGGAAGCAGCAAAGTTACCAAGACCAAAACAGAAATGCACTAGTGACCCAAACACCGGTATACATAGTGGTATTGATAGTTCCACTGGCCTCCACCCTAATGTTATAAGGGACCCTGTGACTTGCAGGAGTAAAGGAACAATACCTATGACTGGGGCTGCTAGTAATCAGGCTAGTAAAACAGGTGAAAAGAATACAGGGAGGTAGTGTGGAAAATGTAGACAGCTTGGGCACGACAAGCAAAATTGTACAAAACCAATTAGGAAGGGTGATGGCAATGAAATCGTTGATTCTGATATCGACGACAGTGGACCACATTCCTCCAGCAGTGCTATTGATCTGAACGGCAGCGGGACAAGGGGTATCTCCTACAGCATTCACAGTGACGTAGAAGGGAGCGAGAATGAGAACACCAATAATGATACTTTATTTCATCACTCGGAGGAAGCCAGGTCGTTTGAATTTTTTACTGGAGACAACGACACGTCTTCCCAATCATCCATGAGAGATCCGATGAGAGGAGTGTCAGATTACTTTCGTCACTTTAGAGCCTTCACAGATGGAAACTAGAAACGATATATGTACAGTACCGGAATCAGGTAGATGCCATTCCATTTATATATGCCGACTATGTTATTTTCGCAGTATGTTTGCATTTAACTGTCAGTCTGATAATTTGGTAACTTCGTATATTTGGTTTCGTTTCTGACATGTCCACTTAAGGATGGTTAGAAGCGGTGCATATGGTGGTATTTTTCGGTTGGTTGCAGAGATGGAGTATCTGCGTTGATTCTTCTTACGGATACTTTTTATTAACCGTTTTATGAAATGCAGTGTATAGAAAGGTCGAAATCTACATTTTGAGTGTTTGTGACTATTAGTGTTTCTGGATATTCTGGATATATGGATGGGAGCCATCCAGTTAGGCCTTTTATGTTTATGAACCGAACAATATTTTTATGACAGTCGGATCAAAGATAACTTTTCATGTTGCTTTAAATTAAATAGCTTTGTGTTTAAACAGATGGTATCACTATAATCACTTAAATTAGAAAACAATGGTGATTTTTCCTCAACATACGACGAAAGTCAGTGTCAAACGTGTCTGAAATAACCTAGATTAGTCGGCAGGTGAGGACTCCCCGGCAACAAAGAATCAATATAAATAGGGAGGCATTCTCGTAATGTAACACTATTGCAACAGGTTCAGTAATTTATGTTGCCGCGGAAAAACATGTGTTACATGTTTTCATGCTGCAACAACAAAAGCATACATGTGCGACCCATTGTTCGGTCCCTAGTATATTACATATCATAATCGACTTGCAGGTTTAAATGTTTACAAAAACGACAACCCAAATACATCGAATCATCATATTACCCAACAGTGCTGAGCCTTGGTATATGCTCAATTTCGCCGGGAGGGACGTGCCGCAGGTGGAATGACCGGTTTCTCCATAACCATAAGTGAGTCGGATGAAACCGTAGTGATGGAACAACGTGGTTTTGCCTTCTTCGGTTGGGACACAGATTCCTTGTTCAGATCAGCCCTTGCTTTGAGGTTTGCATTATAAATTTCAGATCGGATGACCGCCTGAGCAGATTCTTTCGCTAATGAAGCAGCCTTCTTCTTTTCCTTATCCTCTAACTTCCACAGCTGCATAGATGTCTTCACTTTCATATCCAGTTCAGTTATCTCATTTTTTGGGTGACTTAACATCTTTAAAAGCAGCTCTGATCGCAAAGTTTGAGAATGATACTGCAATTTCATCAACAAACAGTGTAAAGGGCCATGAAAAACAAGTTATGTTTGTAATTAAATAGTCATAAACAAAACTGGGTTTCTCATTTTTTTTCACTACCTCTAAGGTACAATCTGAAGATGGCTCCTTAATATTCTTCAGCATAAGTGGTCCACAGTCAAAACTGTTGGATTGCTGTAGTCCTCCAATTGAAACTCCCCAGGCGTATCTCGCTAATTTTACTGATGACCTTGCTTTAATGTCAGCCTTAAAGATGCAGTCGAGCATAGTTAACTACACGATCAATTCAACCGAAAGTATCTATTACTATGACATGTAAAGGGAAGGCATTCCAACGGATTATCGAATCAATGGGAAATCTAGGAAATCTCAATCCCTATGTTAACAAAAACCAGTCATTGTAATACTTACAATAGCCATGGCATGACGGCGTCTTGTTGTCATGCTGTCAGCTGACCAAGCACTATCAAAGATCGAGATGAGTTGACGATTCACATCAACACGCAAAGCAAACCAGTGCCCATTCTGACCATCTGAGCTTTTTGGCTCGTTAATTGGAACAAAAATCTGCGAACAAGTTCCTTTAGACCTACAATAACATTATACTCTTACTCTGTACAAATGGTATTCTACTTACCCTGTCGCAATTTGCAAATTTTCCATTAAACCTGCGCAGGCGACATGTCGTAATTGTATCTGCAAGGACCACTTTTTTGTCCACCTCGGTTTTATGATATGCGGAAGCCTTCGTCTGCAAAACCACATTCAATAATAATTCTGCAATGAATTTGATACAAAAATATGACACGGTAATTGTCACACATACTGCCAACATCGAGGGAAGAAACCAGTCTCTGCCATCTTTGGTTGAGTTCATCAAGTTCATCTGAGTGTCTATCACTTGTCAATTGTCCAATATGAGGTGCAAAAATATAAATCATGATAGCATATTGTGTGTATCAAATGCAGTAAACTGGTGTGAAAAACAGCTGCAGCATGCCATAGTTTTCTGTTTCTATTCCGTACTAACTTACGGAGCCACATAGTAATCCTCTAGGTCCACAGCTTTGAAGGTCAGTCCTTGTAGCAAACATCCCATCACACATACAAGCCACTTCACTGTGAATATGTCCAAAGTCCAAACGGCAAACATTCGTATTAGTATAATTACGATCAAGCTGCTGGTTAAAATAGATGGTTGTGTTCTTAGTTCTTACTTAGAATCGGACTTGCTAGGTGGCCTATCAATGAATGTGTGCTTTATATACAATGCCTGTCTGTCTGTTACACCACGTGTCAAATGTGAGAAGGGTGCAGGACGAGTGTGCAAACCAGATCCGTGGCCCTTAACTGGTTTCTGAGCCGTAGAGGCATCCATGTGACCATCCTCCTCTCCAAATTTCTTGTACAAGGCACGGACAAAAGAGGGAGGAGCAACTTCACGATTCACGGTTGTTATCCCCCTTCCACCCTGCTTTTCCGGTGCGGCCGGGCTATACGAGCAGTTGGATGGTGTTTCATAAACAGAATCATCCGGTAAATTGTTGGCCCCTGCATAAAGTAAGAACCCTTTTGAGAACACAATTATATTTATCACTACACAATGCTTGTATACTCTTGGCTACTAAACATTACCTCATTGTCACCTCCCATTTGACCAAATTTATGCTTGCGTTTGTCATAATTGAGCCCGTCAAAGTGGACACTGTTTGATCTAACTTCGGTTATATCCGTCATTCCCTTCACATGGCATTGGCCTGCCCTGTCCAACGATCCCTGGAATTCTGCCTTGAACTCCTTCATGGCTTCCTTCACTACCCTTTGCATAACTTCTGCGTTGACGATGTGGATATTTGCGACATATTTTTCCACCATGCTTCCTTCACTACCCGTCAAAGTGGACACTGTTTGATCTAACTTCGGTTATATCCGTCATTCCCTTCACATGGCATTGGCCTGCCCTGTCCAACGATCCCTGGAATTCTGCCTTGAACTCCTTCATGGCTTCCTTCACTACCCTTTGCATAACTTCTGCGTTGACGATGTGGATATTTGCGACATATTTTTCCACCATGGGTACAACTGACTCTACTCTTTCCGTCAACGCCGCCATTTTTTTTTCAACATAATCTGCAACAGGGTCCACTTCTGGTTGTTCGTTTTCAGATCCTCCCCATGTGATGCGGAACTGATATTACCGTCCACTTCCTTACCCATTGCCTGCCCTGAAATTGTTTTCATAATTACACAGTATCAAACGAACTAAATACCGGCAACAACAAACTCAATAAAGAACATCCACCACCCCTTTTACAGTCTTTACTACAGAAACCACAGAAAGTTTCAAGACCGTTCCAAGACCGTTCCAAGACCGTGGACATCGGGAAAAGGAAAGGGCAAATAAAAGGGATAGTTTCACTCTTTGTCTTAGATAGTTCCAAGACCGTGGACATCGGCAGATCTACCACAGAAACCTTATTCTTCGAATCTTCATAGTTGGTCGGTCGGAAAGTTCTTTGCCTTTTTATGCCACTCCAGATCTGGTAAAGTATCCTTTACTCTCGCCTTTTCGCGTTTAACCCGTCCACATCGGCAGTATATTTCAGAAGCATCGAGGTGTGGTACAATAGAATATGTTTTTCAATAATTTGTACTTTTGTAGTAGTTGCAGTCAACTTTTTCAACCTCATCTGTTCCGTTTTGGATGGAACTGAAGTGGGTTGAAGGGAATAATAAACCTCGTTGGGGTCTCCATGGACCACAAAGGAAGTGGAGAAAAACTCCATTTTTGGAAAGTTTGTACTAATAATGGCATCAAAATTGATCATGTTAATTTCAGGAAGTTATATCAAAACATGGTTGAGAACCTCCCTGGTTTCTACGTTTCCATGTCGCCGATATATGGCAGAACTCACTTGGTAAGAAGTTTGAAAATACCCAGGTTAAATACATTTACACATAAAAGAAATTTCCATGTTTTAGGGTTTTGGACTATAATCTGATGTAGTTGGGTTTTTGTCAAACATAAACATGTGTAGGAATATAATCAACCTGATCTATTGATAAAATTAACCTTTTCAACTGAAACTACGCAGTTTTATTTGGTTTTGCAATATTATGCTGAAAATTAGAATATAAATAGTTGCAGTTTTTTGGGCAAAATTCTCACGGTATGCATTCAGACAGTATGCATTTTAAGCTGTGTTAATATATGCCTTGAACCATCCAATCTGTGCTAACGGGTTATACTAGGTTATGGTTTCCAAGGTTATGGTTACCTATTAGGACTAGTATATCGGATTTAGGGCTGTATATAAACAACCTATTGTGTGTTGTGTACATGTTGTTCTGTATTTTTGCTCAACATAATAAAAACTGTTCTCCTTCTGTCCGTGGACGTAGCTAACACGTCGTTAGTGAACCACGTAAATCTGTGTTCTTTCTTGCACTCGTTATAACAAATTGGTATCAGAGCCAGGTTTATCTGGCCTGGTTGTGATTTCCGCCAAGAAAGATGTCTGGTTTGAATGTGAAGATTGATAAATTTACAGGGAGGAACAGTTTCAGTTTATGGCAGATCAAGATGCGAGCCTTGTTAAAACAACAAGGGATGTGGGCGCCGCTGGTTAAGAAGTCAGGGGATCAAGAAATCGCTGAGATGGCCAGTCTGGAGGAGAAGGCACACTCGACAATTATGTTGTGCCTTGCAGATGATATAATCACCGAGGTCGCAGAGGAGGAAACTGCGGCTGGTCTGTGGTTGAAGCTTGAGAGTCTATACATGACGAAGTCTTTAACCAACAAGTTGCTTCTAAAGCGACGTCTGTTCGGTCTGCGTATGGAAGAAGGTACATCTCTAAGAGATCACTTAGATCAGTTAAACACTGTTCTATTAGAGTTGCATAATATCGATGTTAAAATTGATGATGAGGATGCTGCTCTAATCCTGTTGGTATCTCTACCTTCGTCGTATGAGAATTTTGTGGATTCCTTTATTGGTGGGAGAGATACTCTGACTCTGGAGGATGTTAGATCATCTTTACATACTAGAGATATGCGCCATAAGGTGACCGGTACTAGTTCAGACAGTCAGGCTGCAGGGTTGGTAGCCAGTGGAAGTTTGGGACAAAAAGGCTCGGGGAAGAAGAAATACAAGAATCCAGTTTCAAAGGGTTCCAAATCCAATGATGTCTGTAACTACTGTAAAGAGAAGGGACATTGGAAAAACGAATGTCCAAAGAAGAAGAAGCAGTCTGAGAAAGCATCAGGTACTGCTGTTGTAGCAGAAGTTGACATCACTTCGGAAGAAGATCTGGCCTTGGTTGCAGATGCACACATACATCACAGGGATGTGTGGATTTTGGATACCGGGGCGTCTTATCATATATGTCCACGCAGAGAGTGGTTTTCAACCTATGAGCAGATAGATGGAGGCAATATTTCTATGGCAAACAGTTCTGCAAGTAAGGTGGTTGGAATTGGCTCAATAAAAATACGGACACATGATGGTAAATTCTGTACATTGAATGATGTTAGGCATGCTCCACACATGACGAAAAACCTGATTTCTTTGGGTCTTCTAGATAGCAAAGGTTTCAAGTACAAAGGCTCGTGTGGAATTTTAAATGTCTACAAAGGTGTCAATGTGGTTCTGAAAGGTGTCAAGCGAGGTACTTTATATATTCTGCAAGGTTCAACGCTGTCAGGCTCGGCTGCTGTTGCATCATCAGAAGTTCACAAGGATGATATGACCAAGCTATGGCACATGAGGCTTGGTCATATAAGTGAAAGAGGGATGCAAATTCTGTCAAAGAATGATCTTCTTGGTGGTCACAAGGTCAAGGATTTTAGTTTCTGTGAACATTGTATCTTTGGGAAGCTACATCGCAGAAAATTTCCTAAAGTAATTCATAGAACTAAAGGCACGCTTGATTATATCCATTCTGATTGTTGGGGCCCCTCTCGCGTTGACTCTTTGGGAGGTCACAGATATTTTGTGTCTATGATTGATGACTACTCAAGAATGACTTGGGTGTTCATGATGAAGCATAAAAGTGACGCCTTCAAGAATTTCAAGCAGTGGAAGGCATTAGTTGAAAACCAAACAGGGAAGAAGATCAAGAGGCTGCGAACTGATAATGGTCTGGAATTCTGTTCTGCTGAATTTGATGATTTCTGCAAGACTGAAGGTATTGCAAGGCATCATACAGTCCGGAATACACCACAGCAAAATGGTGTAGCAGAACGTATGAATCAGACACTTCTGGAGAGAGCTAGATGCATGCTCTCTAATGCTGGATTAGAAAGAAGGTTCTGGGCAGAAGCGGTGAATATTGCTTGCTATTTGATAAATCGTGGACCACACACAGGTATACATCTCAAAACACCTTATGAGATGTGGTCTGGTAAGTCTGCTGATTACTCCAATCTGAGGGTTTTTGGGTGTTCTGCTTACTATCATGTAAGTGAGGGTAAGTTAGAACCAAGAGCTAAAAAAGGAGTGTTTGTAGGCTATGGAGATGGGGTTAAAGGTTTCAGAATCTGGTCTCCATCTGAAAGGAGGGTTATACTGAGTAGGAACGTAGTATTTGATGAAAATTCTATGTTTAACCCTACTGTGAAGTCTGTGGTTGTATCAGAAAATTGTAGTGTTGAGAAACAGGTGGAGCAACAAGTCACTGAAGATGTGAGTGAACCACAACAAGAAGATCAATACCTACATTCAGAATCAGAACAAATGGCTGCTAATCAGCATAGTTTGACTCATGAGCGATCTAGGAGATCAAACTTTGGGAAACCACCTACAAGGTATGGTTTTGAGGACATGGTGGCTTATGCACTACAGGTTGCTGAAGAGGTGGATCCTCATGAGCCGTCCACCTACAAGGAAGCAGTTACAAGTACAGAGTCAGCTCAATGGCTTGCTGCAATGGGAGATGAAATGGAATCACTTCAGAAAAATCAGACTTGGGAATTGACCAAACGACCTGATCAGGGGAGAAAGGTTATTACTTGCAAATGGGTTTTCAAGAAGAAAGAAGGGTTGTCACCTGCTGAGGGCATCAAGTATAAAGCTCGAGTAGTTGCAAGAGGGTTCCATCAGAAAGAGGGAGTTGACTACAATGAGATTTTCTCACCTGTGGTCAGACATACTTCTATCAGGGTGCTACTAGCCATAGTTGCACATCATAATCTGGAGCTTGAGCAACTAGATGTGAAGACAGCGTTCTTACATGGAGAATTGGAAGAAGAGATTTACATGACTCAGCCAGATGGTTTTCAAGTCCCTGGAAAGGAAGACTATGTTTGCAAGTTGAAGAAGTCCTTGTATGGACTAAAGCAGTCTCCTAGACAGTGGTACAAGAGGTTTGATAGCTATATGATAGAAATCGGCTACATCAGGAGTCCGTATGATTGTTGTGTCTACTACAACAAGTTAACAAATGATTCCCTCATTTATCTGGTCCTGTATGTAGATGATATGCTGATAGCTGCAAAAGACAAGTCTGATATTCAGAAGTTGAAGGGTCTTCTCAGTGCAGAGTTTGAGATGAAGGATTTGGGAGCAGCCCGGAAAATTTTGGGAATGGAGATTTACAGGGATAGAAGTCAGAAGAAGCTTTTCTTATCTCAGAAAGGCTACATCCAGAAAATATTATCCAGGTTTGGTATGTCTACATCCAGATCTTTAGATACTCCAAGTGCTGCAAATATTCATCTGTCTACTGCGTTTGCACCTAAATCTGCTGAGGAGAAGGAATACATGTCTCGAGTTCCTTATGCTAGTGCAGTAGGAAGCTTGATGTATGCTATGGTCTGCACTAGGCCTGATCTTGCACATGCTGTTAGTGTTGTCAGCAGATTTATGGGTGATCCCGGAAAGGAGCATTGGCAGGCTGTGAAGAGAATTTTTCGGTATCTCAAAGGTACGTCTGATGTTGGTCTCATTTATGGAGGTGATACAAAATGTTTGGTAACAGGCTATTCAGATAGCGATTATGCTGGAGATGTTGACACTAGGAGATCTATGACTGGTTATGTCTTTACTCTTGGTGGCTCTGTTGTTAGCTGGAAAGCTACTTTGCAGCCTACAGTGACTTTGTCTACTACTGAAGCAGAGTACATGGCTCTGACAGCCGCTGCAAAGGAAGGCATATGGTTAAGGGGACTGGTCAGTAGTCTTGGTTTGCATCATGATCAGGCTATAGTATATTGCGACAGTTTGAGTGCAATATGTTTAGCTAAGGATCAAGTTCATCATGAGAGGACTAAGCACATTGATGTCAGGTATCATTTTCTGAGAGATGAGAGCAGAATTAAGGTGAAGAAGGTGGGCACTGCTGACAATCCCGCTGATATGTTCACCAAGTCGGTTCCACACAGCAAGTTCCAACATTGTTTGGACTTGCTAAATGTTACAAGCTGTTAGTTGCCCTTTGGGGGCGACATCTGAGGCAGAAGGAGTTATCTGTACATCTGGCATCACTATGGTGCATCTGGTACATCTGTTATTTGTGAGAGGATTCAAGTCAAGGTGGAGATTTGTTAATATATGCCTTGAACCATCCAATCTGTGCTAACGGGTTATACTAGGTTATGGTTTCCAAGGTTATGGTTACCTATTAGGACTAGTATATCGGATTTAGGGCTGTATATAAACAACCTATTGTGTGTTGTGTACATGTTGTTCTGTATTTTTGCTCAACATAATAAAAACTGTTCTCCTTCTGTCCGTGGACGTAGCTAACACGTCGTTAGTGAACCACGTAAATCTGTGTTCTTTCTTGCACTCGTTATAACAAGCTGAAAATTTGGTTTTCGGTTTTTACTGTTTAAGCATAATTCACACATTATGCATTTTTATTTATTTTATAACCATGTTCCCATAATGTTTATTAAATAACTCTTTCATATTGTGTATGAAGCTCATCCCCGAAGAATTCAGGGATAATTTGAAACAGGCGTTGCGTCTGAGCACTGATAAGAAAGCATGGTTGATTGTTGATGATGCGATAGAAAAGGGATGGTCAGTAGGCATAGTTGATTTTGGGAATACACTGGCATTCAAAGGAGGGTGGACAAAGTTCAGGGATGACAACAGGTTGAGGGAGGATTACAATATCCTTGTGTTCATGCATAAGGGGCAATTGCAGTTCCATGTGATTATTTTAGACACAATCACCCAAGTTGCTAGGACAGCATATATAGGTAAGGGAGCTGTTAACAGAGGTGGGAAGGCGGACGGTGCGGATGTTCTTAAAATTGAGGATGACGGTGAGGCTGACGCAGTAGGTGCTGGAGTTGCTGGAGGTCGGGATGCTGGAGCTTGGAATGCAGGGAATGCTGGAGGCGGGAATGCTAGAGCTGGAAATGCTGGAGGCGGGAATGCTAGAGCTGGGAATGCTAGAGTTGGGAATGCTAGGAATGTATACATGCTTGGGAATGCTAGCACTGAATGCTATATATGTATTGGTCAAAAGCCCCCGGTATGTTATTCCACATAATTAACCATCTGCATAATGATGTTCATTCATACATATGTGTGTTGATTGCTATGTTTGATTGTTAATGTGTTTCAGACGGTTCCTGTTAGGTTCTTCATAGCCCACATCGAAAAACGACCCTGCGAAATATGCCTGATTAGTGATAATGGGACACGATATTTGATAAACTGCAAGAAAAACAACAGTAGCATGAGATTGCATGGGGCGTTTGGAAAACTGAAGAAGGACAACCATATTTCCAAAGGAGATGTCATGAGGATGGAACTCGTCCACCCAATGGTGTTTAGGCTTGAGAAAGTTGTTTAGCATCTAAATGGCTGGTGTGTGTACATGTTAGAGATCTCATTCACAGTCCTAGCTATATGTTGTTTTGTATATTTTATCTTTTTGGTTGGACTGTGGTAGGTTTTGAGGTCGGGTACTGTCTCTGTTGTGAAAGTGTATGTGAAAGAACTGTGGCTATCTGGTACTGGACAATTTGAACAGTATATATGCTTTGACTTATAGAATCGGTACTTTTTAAAGAATTAAGAAAAGAATGAAGGTTTGTATCCTTCAAGATTCGAAAACCAGATAGACTAGTCTCATAATATCACTCTTCCATGGTTTTAACCCGGTAGAAACTCCCTGATTCGCAAGGTTCACCGAGTTTCCGGTTATTTACCAAGGATCGAGTTTTATCGCGCTTCCCAATAAAAAAAGCGGGAGCCTCAGGGTTCCTGTAACAGCTGTAACCTTTAACTGGGTAATATTCGTAAAATAGAGGGGCAAGCGAACTAAATTGCCTTTGGCTGCTTGGAATTATAAGCTTGATGAAGAAAAAAAAATAGTGTGCGGGTCTTTTTTTGGGATGAAGGTTCATACTGGATTTTCGTCAAACATAATGAATCTTGTCTCTATGGAGGAATTGAAACTGTCTAAACTAAAATCGCATGATTGTCATGTTGTGAAGCAAGTTCTTCTACCTATTGCATTACGCTCTGTTCTTGAGAAGCCGGTAAGATATGCGATCATCAGGTTCTGCCTTTTCTTCAAGGCAATATGTGCTAAAGAGATTGACGTTTCGAAGCTAGAACAGATGCAAGCATATTTGGTGGTTACTGTTTGCCAATTGGAGAAGTACTTCCCCCCTTCATTTTTTGACGTTATGATCCATCTAACAGTGCATCTAGTGAGAGAAGTTACGCTTTGCGGTCTAGTATTTTTTCGGTGGATGTACCCCTTTGAGAGGTACATGAAAGTCTTCAAAGGGTAGGTCAAAAGTCGAAGGCATCCTGAGGGATGCATAGCAGAGTCTTATGTTGTTGAAGAGGCGGTCGAGTTTTGTGCTGAGGGATTGCTAAATGATGCTTCCACTGCTGGTATGCCAGAAAATTCAAAACCAGAAGTCTTTCATGCGTCCAACCTGTTATCAGCTCCTACTATGATTTCAGTCTATGGTAAAGAGATGGAACAAGCACATCTGTGTATATTGCAGAATACAGAGGATGGTTATTTCAGGTAAGTTTTCAAATTTAATTATTTTCAGTTTTCCTTCATTCCATTAATTTATAATTCTTTTATTTAAATTGTTGTTGTTGTTGTGTAGTGAACATATGGAATTGTTGAAGCTTCTTCATCCAAGGTTTGCCAAAGATGAAAAGTAGCTGAAGGATAAACAAAACCAGACCTTTTCGGCCTGGTTGAAGGAGAGGGTATGCGATTTCCTACTAGACACTTTTGTTATGACTAAAACGAGGCAGATTTCAACTTTATGCTAATGTAATATATTGATTTGCAGGTCTCAAATGAACTGTAAAATCCTGGAAATACTGTTTCAGAAACAATAAGGTGGATGTCAACCGGACCAAATAATGTAGTAGCAACCTTTAGTGGATACAAGGTTAATGATGTTGAGTTCTACACTAAGCAGCGGGACAATATGAGATCAGTGCAAAACAGTGGTGTTTCTTTGGTTGCTGATGTAATGCTAGTTTCAAGTGCAAAGGATGAAAATCCCAGACATGATGATATGGACTTCTATGGTGTCATACAACACATATGGGAGGTGGACTACTACAAGTTTAGGGTGTCATTGTTTAAATGTGATTGGGTTAAGAATGTTTGGGGCATCAAGGTAGATGAAACAGGGTTCACATTGGTAAATTTGAATAGGAAAAGACATCTTAATGATCCTTTTGTCTTGGCTAGTCATGTTAAGCAAATATTTTACATTGGTAGCAAGGGTTCCAGATAGAGACTACAAAAGGTCTGATTCGGATGAGGAAGAAGGCGTCCACGCGGAAGAACAAGCATTTGATTTCACAATACCATTCGTTGAGACTTTTGATGATATAGATGGTGATCAGGATAGTAATTATATGCGTCCAGGGGATGAGACAATATATGTTGAAAGTTAAGTTAGTGGTATGAGGGAAATAATATTGATGTGTTAGCTTGAGTACCTCATATTGTTTTTGTTTTGTTTGTGTTTTGAAGAGTGCCTCATATGTACTGATGTGTTTTATTATATATATATATATATATATATATATATATATATATATATAGCAAGTTTGAATTATGTTTGAATTTTCATTGTATTATTTTAATTTTAAGTAAACTTATTTTATTCAGTGGTATATCTGTGTAATGGCTACGTATCTGTTAACAAATATTTTACTTTGCTAACCACGTTTGCTGGTTATTTTAGGTGATGGCTGGATCTAGCACGTTATCCCTCAATGCTAGAGCTTTAGCTTTGAGGATGAAGACGAAGGAGTTTTTAAGGAAACGTGCTAGAAGTGAGGTCTCAAACGAGGAAACATCTGTTGCTAAAGCTGTCACACCTAGAAGAAGTCCACGTTCAACTAGAGCAAATGAATTTGCCCAGACCAGCAAGGATGCGCCCAATAAAGCGAGGGTGGTACAACCTAGAAGAAGTCCGTGTTCAACCAAAGCAACGGATGTTGCTCAGCCCAGCAAAGATGCGCCCAATAATGTAAGTGTGCGACCAGCTAAAGCAATAAAGTCCAAGAAATCTGTGGCATCAAAGAAGTTGTCGTTTGGTAGCATGTCTAATTCTGGATCCGGAAAGGGCAAGCCTGGAAAGAGCAAAGCTGGAATGATGGAGGTGGTTGATTCTAATGATAAAGATGAAGAAATTGATGATGATGAGGATGAGGAAGAAAGTGATGAGAACGTCACTGGTGGACTGCAGTTGTTTAGACGAGGGATGGTAACGATGAGTCGGGTTAATAGGCGACTCGTTCAGGGAAGGAAGTTGAGGGTTAAATATAATGATGATGGGGAACCAGTTGGGAGGGCGGCCAAGGAGATGCAGTCCTACATTGGGGTGTTGGCACGCACCAAGGTCCCAATTAATGTTAAAGATTGGAGACTTGTGGCGCTAAGTGTGAAAGACAATATTTGGGGTTCTGTTGAGGTAAATGAAAATATTATAAGTTAACATGTCCTTCGTTGTAGTTTTCACAAAAAGTATCTAAAGCAGTCATCTTTTGTACTTGTTAATGTTTAGGAAGCTTATGTGGTGCCAAAGCAATGGAAGAAAATGGTTTTTGCATCTGCAGGCCAAAAATGGAGGGAGTTCAAGAGCAAGCTAACCACCTGGTACATTATTCCATATCTGGATTCCCCTGAACTCTTTGAGTTCCCTCCTGATGATTACTGAATGATTGACGTAAATCAATGGAAAGAGTTCGTGAAAGATAGGATATCACCTCAGTTTCAGGTTTGTAAGATACAAAGTGTTGTAATATCTGGTACATTTTCAGCAATATTGGCATTGTTTGAATTGCTAAAATATAATGGAAAATTTGGCTATCGTCTTGTAGGAATTCCGGCAAAAACAGAAAGAAATGAGGAAAGAGAATAAGTACCCTCATCGACTTGGACGGAAACCATATGCTCAGTTGCAAGAGGAACTGGTACATTACTCTTCTTAGAAATATATTACCATATGTCGGAGTGTCCTTATCTGATATGATGTCATTTAACCCAAACATATATTTATAGGCTGCGACAATGCCTGGGAGGAAATTAGGTCGAACTACAATGTGGAAAGTGGCTAGGCAAGACAAGGATGGCAACTACAAAGCGCCAGAAGTGCAGAAAAAGGTCGATGAAATTGTAAGTCAAGTCCTTGAAATTAGCTTATTAATTTCAGGATTTGAAATTGTTCATGCTTTTATGCAAATTGATTTACGTCTATTTCAGGACAAATTGGAGAAGGAAGAGCTAGAAGGAAAAAGAAAGTTTGAAGGACCTGTTGATGTTCTGACTACGGCGTTGGGAACACCTGAATATTCTGGTAGGGTGTGAGGTGTTGGTGGCTTCGTCAAACCTGAAGCATATTTTCATCTTCCTAAATGTGCTAAGCTTTACTCAGATGATAGTGCAAGACAAAGTATTAAGATGGTGGCAGAGGAGAACAATAATATCCTTGCTGTGGAGAGAGCCCAATGGGCAGAAGAAAAAGCCTCACTAGAGGAAAGGCTGATGAGGTTAGAAGCAATGCTTATGGGGAAAAATAAGCAAATCAATGAGTCACCAAAGTCTGTGACCCCGCTAAATGATCTAGGGTCTGGCCAGGGCAATTATTCCCGTCTTGACAAGGCTAGTGTTGGATGTAATGAACTGGAAGGCGTCAAAGCCGTCAAGAAGAAGTTAGATTTAGAGGAGGGCAAGTTGAAGCGGATGAAGTTATACCAAAAGAGCAAAACACCGAAAAACCTTTGACTGTTGAGGAGGAAGTGCATGTGCTGGGGAAGGCTCAGGTAAATTATCACCACTTTATATATATATATATATATATATATATATATATATATATATTTACCGAAATACCCTTATATGCACATTTGGTAATACCTCTGCCTCACTTGACTGATGTTGAATTTTTATTTATTGATTTATATATATTTTTTTGGTTTGAATTAGGTTCAGTCTAGCCCCACTGTCCAGAGGCGTAATCTTGTAATAGGTTCATTGGACAACATTGTGGCTGAAGGAACCATTGTTCAAGTGGGTGTTGATTCCAGCTCACAAACTATTCATGGTGTTCCATTAGCTGCGGAAAATATCCGAGTGTCTGTGACCAAATGTCTTGTGGAGAATGCCTTGCTACCAGTCCCTGTTAGGGATGCAATTTTATTTGTGCGCAATGCAATCGGGACTTGCGTTGCTTGGGGTAAAGACTGGGTTATACAGGCCATTGTAGTTGGTAATGCAAAGGTAATGTAGTTTTTCATGATATATATCGATCAGCGGCTACTTGAAATTGAAATACTAAACATGTGATAATTGTTTTCTTTTTTCTAATCTAGAATGCAGGAAGCACCCCGTAAGAATGGGAGGAAGAAAAAGAAGCAGTGGATGATGATTATTATGATACTTGTGATTTGGACAACCTACCTGCTGATTTGCCTCCAGCGCTTAAGACCTTGAGCATATGGGGTAATGAGTTCTTGAAAAATAGGGTCACTATCCACACAAAGTTTAGCGAGGAATTATTCGGACGTGAAAGGAAAATCGCCATCTTCAGAAGGGATCTTTTTGCCGTCACCAACGTACTTGAGGTTTCTGGCGATACCATTGTGATGTATATGAGGTATATAATTTTGTTCAGTAGGTTCCTTATCCTAGCTAACTGTTTATATTTACACTTAACCATTTCGGTTCATGTTTATTAGGTTTATTAAGCAAACAAATTATTCGATTCAGAGCATTCCGGAGCAGCTTGGTGACAAGACCTGTGGATATTTCATTATGCTTTACATGAGGGAAATAGTGCTGGATAAAGACCAAGACTGGTCTAAAAAGGTAATTGCTTGCATTCATCAGTTTGTGAGCTATATAACTCAATCGGTTGGTTCAATCTGTTATGTTTTTTGTCGTCCTTGCAGTGGTTGACAATGGGAGATGCATATTACACCATGAAGAATGTTGATGTTGTTCGGCAAGAGTGAGCAAAGTATGTTCTTAAGTTTACAAATAACTAGCAAGCTAGTGTATGGTTTCATTTTTGTCGTCCTTGCAGTGGTTGACAATGGGAGATGCATATTACACCATGGAGAATGTTGATGTTGTTCGGCAAGAGTGAGCATAGTATGTTCTTAAGTTTACAAATAACTAGCAAGCTAGTGTATGGTTTCATTTAGTTATATTTTGGAGATACAAAGCATCCATCAGTTTGCCTATAGATTTATGCCAGCATTTGATTTGCAGTCATATTTTGATGTGTACTGTATGTTTGCTCAGATTATGTAGTTCTTTTTGCTGTGTTACCATGTTGGACTGCATATGAGGCAGTTGAACATAATGATGGTGCTTTTTGTTAATCTCTTATGGCCTAGCTAGGTTTGTGTACGGTTTATATATGGTGGATTGAAAGTCTATGTTATCAATTTGGATGTTGAATGCTTATTTTATTTATGAATGGTGTTTTTAAACCTAAATTATTAGGATGTTTCAATATAACAATTGTGTAGTTTCAAACAAACTATGACTACCAATATGTGTGATTTCAGCTACAGAGGATGGATACAAACATAATAATATCTATTGTCTTTACTAAGTTAAGATACAAATGTGTGGTCATAAAGCAACAACCGGCAACACAAACAAAACAATATCTATTGTCTTTACTAAGTTAAGATACTAGAAATGTGAGGCCATAAAGAACAACCGGCAACGTAAGTGGAGAGTTTAAATCAAAAGAATGCATCACTTATATGTAGCTCAAACTCATTCATACGATAGACAAATGTCGTCTGAAAATGTCGAAAGCCTAAAAGATATCACGTAGTGAAAGCTTAAAGCATATCAGACGATAGATACCTATTGTCTTAAAAAAGAAAAAATATACGTTGCTTGAAGATCATTCACCCAATGCATATGTGTCGTCATACTACGTCTAGACCATAAACAACATCAATAGTATGTCGTGTGGGTTCATCCAGCGATACATAAATGTAGCATGGAAAAGTTTAAATTCTAATTCACCAAGTATATGTCGCCTGTAACATTTTCACATGATGTTTAAATGTCGTCTTTAAACAAATTAACCAACACCTATATGTTGTTGTAAGGCGTATTTCTCTCTCACTTGCAGTTATAAGGTGACACAAAGAGCTGTGTCGCCTCACGGCAAAAAAAAGATACGTCGCCTTCTAGCATGTTGTTGTTTAAACTATCAGGCGACATATATACCGTGTCGCCTGATCTCAATTCAGGTGACACAAAATGAAAAAAGTCTTTTGTCGCCTAAGGTTCTTATAAGCGACACACCATTTGTGTCGTCGGAGAACCTCATCAACGACATGCTAGAATGCGACACTTACGATTTTTATCAGGCGACACAACTGTAGGGCCGCCTGATGCAGGAAATGGCATAGTGAATGTATCTGTTCTAATAATCTCATTCTCCTCTCCAAAATCACCATTCTCACTATTCTCACGATTCCTCGCAATGCATTATGTATGCAATTAAATATCGATGCGCGTAATATAATATCCAATACATGCTTTTATGGAACACAATAACAACAATCATATAAACCAACAATTACTCATGCTTTATCGAAAACAATAACATTCAAGAGTTATATCAACCAATGTCACACAATGCACCGATTTCAATAATAACCTATTTATCAATTTAAAGAAAGGTTCCCCGATAGAGACCCTACCTGGAATCTGAGTTTTAAAGCCGATGCTAGCTAAAATTAGTAACGCAGCTATACGTATTCTGAAATCCTTATCCTTCTGCTCGTAGATTTCTGCTACTTGCATATTCAATCTTGTATCGTCTTATTCCAAGGAAGTCGGCGAAACACTTCAAACCAATACGATCAAAGTCCTCAAAATTTACTAAGGACACCCATTTTTCTTATTTCCAATTCCGCTCACCTTTTCCGACAATTACCAAATCACACGCCACTCGTAATTAGTCGTATCCTAACCATGCTCCAAGCACCAAGCTAACCACCGAATTTACTCTCTACACCCAATTCCTCTTTTCTACTAAATCCTTTATATTTGCCTATCTCAAACTTGATCAATCTTCTCATCTCTTAATTGTAGGCATAAACACAACTTACATACCGCTACTGCTGCTTCATGCTAACAGAACACAAAGAGCACCCCAACTTTCCAATTTCTGGAATCCAAGCACTCAAATAAAGTCAATCTCAAGTATGAATCCAAAAATGAATACAAGAACACTATTGCTCTTCATTCCAAACAACACAACACAACACAATCCTTCTCCAATTCATCTAATTCCAATGCATCACATAATCAAAATCATGTCCTGTAGTTTCATTCGATTGGAAATTACCAAACAAATACCAAAACACGACCACCACCGCCTCTGACCCGCCGTGCACAGTGGAACTCACGGTGGTCACTCCCTGCCAAAATCCAAATTCTCCCAAACACTACCAAACTCAATTTCAAGCATATAAAATGGACCAAGTTTTATACCTTGATCGAAACCAATCATCGCTGGAAAACAAAGAACATGGCCGAAAAACTTAGAAACTCCTCCTCTTCGATTCTCCCTCACCTGACCTCGTCTCGACAAGCTGAAGACACAGGGACGTCGAGGATGAGGAGACAAAGCTATCCACACCTGTGAGAGACCATGACTTGGCCGGAATCAGAAACCCGCCGGCGAACCTAGTCTCTCCTTCTTCTGCTCGATTCTCCTTCACCGAAGCTCCTTTGCTGAAAGCAAGATCACAGGGAGGATGGGGAGGACGAGACGAGGCTACCAATACCGGTCATGTATGTCGTCGTGGTCGGAATCGGCAACACCCGATCGAAACCGTAAAACTCTCATCCGCTTCGATTCTCTGCCATAGTAGCTTCTCTGAAGAATCTGAGATCATAGGGAGGATCAGGGGACTGAGACGAAGCCGACGCTGCCATCCTTTCTCCACGACGTTGCCGGAATCAGAAGTTGGCGGGCGAACCCAGAAATCCTTATCTCCTTCTTTTCTCTCTCGTTGGAGCTCTTCTTCAAAAACAAAGAACACATAGAGGCTGGGGACGGCGAGACGGACCTGTTGACACCGGTTGGACGCCGAGAGGTGGCCGGACGACGGAGAACTCCTCCGAGCTCCTCCACTACAGAGCAGCTCGAGACCGAGTCGGTCTGGGCTCGAACTGATTGAGTCCAAACTGATCCACTGTATGTATATACTCAAATCGACGACCCGGATTAAATGGTTTAGAAGATCTAATGGTCTAGATCAAGCCACACTTTAATTTCTATTTTCAATTAATTTTTGGATAATACCAACTTCCAAAAATCATTAAAAATAGCTCCGATGTCCAAACGATGCTCCGAAAAATCCTACAAACTCGTAACGACGTCTATTTTAGTCCTATGGGCTCAAAAGACAAAATTTGACAAACCAAAAATTTGAATAATTTTCGAAAGCCACAAATTTTTTTGAAGAATAATAGAAATCAAAATAAAAATAGTTCGAAAAATAATTTTCCTTTAAAAAAATAGAAAACTGAAATTCTAGGATATTACAACGAGACTTCCTTCCCTTTGGAATATTGTCACAGTTAGCTGAGTCTGCTTCATTATATGTGTGAATGTCGGCCGGTTGTGTAGGAATAGAACGCTTTGTTTGCTTTAAACCTGCTGCTTTTTTCATTGACTTCAGCTTTTCATTCTTGGGATCCTTCACAATTGACAAGGCCACCACACTCCTCTCTTGAATAGATTGAAACTGAGACGGTACTTCACCTAACCCTTGCATCTGCTTCATTACATAGATACCACTGTCAAAGCGATCAACGTTGTTCTGGTTTGCGTTGAGATTATCTATCCGGAACGACGAAATATGGTAGTAAGTGTCCCCTGGTCTTGTCATATCATTGGAAAACACTTTATGGAGAAGCTTCATCTGCAGTCAAACAAATTAACGTATTCTCAGTTTATAAAAAAAACATGGAACCTTAGAATCCCAAAAGTCCAAAATAAAATATTACCACACATGTTGCCATATTGAGCCTTCTACTTTCAAAATACGTTCTGGTTGATGCCGATATATCTTGTTTGGTGTCCCAAATCTCAACCACTTTAGCAGCAGGTCTCATTATCAGCAAAAACCAGTGGTCCGATGTCACATCAAGCAAAGGGATAAGGATCTAGATCAAGAAAATACTTCTTTGGTTATCAGCCCTTCAAGGTAATTAATTTGTTGTATTTAAATAATTTAAATACCTTGGAGCAATGTTTGAAACGCCTGTTAAACCTGTGTAACCTGCATTCTTCAATGATGGTTGCCATCCAATTTCGTCGTGTAGTCAGTTTTGAATCACAAGCTTGTTCCTATTAAACAACAATGCCAAAGTCCATTTTCAACATATAATTACACTGAGGGGAATAACTAACATGTTCATCATACCCCGAAACTGGCGGGTAGGAACCAAGAGTCTGAGTGCTTGTCCAACAAGTAAGCCGCCCATATGTTCATCACCTGCAAATGAATGTTTCCGCTTGACATTTATACCCTGCTGCTATATATCATTCTTCCTACCCCGCTTATAAAAGCGATAATACAATGACGTACCTTGGGGCAAATTTTGTTACCAGGTAGCAGACAGTCAATTTCATATTTTGTCAAGATAATGTCACAAAAACTGGCGACTACATAACTGCATGAATATGTTACATGAGACTCACATCTTTACTATATATCATTCTTATCATTATACAATGAAATAATTCAAATAGATGCATTACCCAGAGTCATCCACTCCTTTGCAAGGTTCCCGGAACACAAAGTTCAACAAAGTCCAGTCTGGAAGTGTCATTTCTCCTTTTATCGAGAAATCTAATCCCCTTTGTGCAACAGGGCCCTCATGTGATGCTGCAGGAGAACGTTGGTCACCTGATGTTGATGGTGTAGTTGCTTCATAAATTGGCGAAAGGTGTCGGTGTTCCGGTGTCCCGATATCCATACCAATGTTTGTTAGATCATCACTAGGGTCACATGTACGATACTTGAGCCAATCGGTATCCTTTTCTTCAGTTAAAAATTCAGTCTTGATTGCGTCCACTACTGCGCTTCGTACACCCCCCCCCCCCCTCCCTAATTCTGGAATGTCAATCATCAAACTCCCCGTACTTTCTAATTTTTCTTCCATGCTGTCCAAGAGTGAACTCAACCTCTCAATCTGCTTGTTCACAGCATCCGTTCTAGACCAAGCATTTGAGTCATCTTCCGATCTGGTTTGGTCAGCCGTGGTGGACAGAATCAGTATCTCTGGAATATCACCTGTTCTGCAAACTTCAACAGAGCAGCTGTGGAATCCACCCTGTCCTATGATCCATTCTATCATACTCTTGCACTTGGTTGGTGTCCATGCAACAACTGGATGCAACGTTTTACAAACAATTGTGGTGTTGCATTTAAGTGAACCAAAGTAGCATTTAAGTGAACCAAAGTAGAATAATTGTAGGAATACCATGCAGCCATTCATGTGACCAGACCTATTTTTCTGATACGACAGCACCCCATCTAATAGATGTCGATAACACAGTGATGCCCAGTTCTTTGTGCTAATGGATGCTGGATGACGCAATGCAATTAGGAACTTCTTATCAACCCTACCGGTGTAATACCCCGAAAATTCGATATTAGTTTCTAATATTATTTGGGTTTTTTTCGAGTTAGATGATAGTGTGTTTTTTAGGTTCGAAGGAAGAGCGGAAGTGTTCGGACGCATAAATTACCCGAAATGATTCTATTTTCTTTAAGGGTCATAGAGTTGACATTTTATTTGTTGGGTTTCTCGAGAAACTTCCTTCATGAAAGTTGTAGGGCACGACAATACGAGTTCGTAGACACGTGACACATGTAAAACAGACTTTGTACGAGAAAGTTATGGTCAGCGGAAGTGTTGTGGCTTCCGGGATTTCTAGTATAATAAGAAAAGTTTTAGGGTTCCATTTCATTTTTTTGGAACCCATTTCTCTCTCTCGCGCCTCACCCTCATTATCTAAGAATCCCTTCTGACCCGACCCGGTTTTTCTGGTCGACTCCGGCGGACTCAGACGGCGGCACCGATCAAAAACTCTTCCTCTTCTCAGCGCAATCCTCCCTGTGTTGGTGAGTGAGGACGACTCGAGCAAATCGGTGTAAATTGAGCGCCACAGTGAGGGCGACGACCCAGTTTGCAACCCGATTGGAATTTCCACCTCCGACGGCGGCGATGAGGCTTGAAATCGGTCGGGATAGAAGCTCATTGGTGCCCTGGTTTGACTTTTGGTGGTCTTGAAGCTTGATTCAAAACTTGGTGTTGCAGAGTTTGGTTTCGAACTTTTCGGCGAGTTTCCGGCGTGCTCCGACCGAATTGGAGGTTAGTCCAGGTATGAAAGTTGCTCCCTTTGCCTTGATGTTCATGTTGGGTATAGTGGGTGTGCTATTGTTGCAGGTTTGTGTGATGGCGGGTGAGGCCCACTCGCTGTCGTCTGTGGTGGCGCGTGGCGACGCGTCCGGCAGACCTTGGGAGGTTTGTAGTCTTTGTTACGTTATGCTCGTCGATACGAGCACTTGAACTTGTAGATTGTAGTTTTCAGAGTTGCTTGAGCATGTTTGGGTTTGTGAAGTTCATAGGGGGCGCGTGGGGCCCACACGCCGCTGCCTGTGGCGACGCGTCTGGCAGTGATAGTGTTGTTGGTTGTCATGTTTAGCTTCTATAAGTTATTGCGAACATGTGGAGGTGTTATGGGACTAGATTATGACCTTACAAGGCATATTAGGTTGTAGCTAGTTAGTCATGTTTAATAGTTACAAGAGTTGTTTGTAAGTGATCAACGACCTTGGGAGGTCTCGAAGGAGGGTTGTCCTCCTTTGGATAAATCTTCGGGTTAAGGTTTGATTAAGGGGACAAATGATACTTTTTCGTTGAATAGTTACTAAGGTTAACGTTTTTGTTAATAGGGTGACTTGTGGAGTTTGGTTTTGAGCTAGACGCTTGTGCTTGTGCATGCGAAGACGCAGCTGGTTTTGAAGTGAGTAAATCTCATATGGGTTCATAAAGGAACCAAGTTTACTTTATAGTTTTTATTGCTAATTGTGAAGTTGTCCTTGAAAGAAAATGATTATTGTTTTTAAATATAAATGAGTTTGATCCTCAACGGCTCATGGTAAGTGAAAACAAGTTTTCTGTTAATTATATAATCTTTCAAAAGGACTTCCGATCATGAGTCATAATTGGAGTTGGTAGATTATTCTTGTTTTAAATATTTATATCCACGTGTGTATGTGTGAAAAGCACAATGTGATCATGTGATATTGTGATGTTGAAATATGGTTCTTGCTTATGCTTTGATTTGTTGTTGTGTACTATTACTCTTCTTGAGATGGTGTAGTAGCATGTTGAGGTTGATAAATGTTATGATGTGAGAGTAATTAGATGTGTGCCTTCGTGGTGATTGTATGCATTAGTTGTGGAATGGTGTCTTCGTGGTGATTGTGTGCATTAGTTGTGGATGTGTGTGCCTTAATGGTGATTGTGTGCATTAGATTAGGAGCCTTTGTGGTGGTGTCAGTGAACCGGGAACCAAGCCTTGGTCGGGTGATTGGTTACGGTCAGTTTATAGCTCTAGTCTGTCTTTCGATACTACTGGGGGATGACTATGTGTTGACGAACCCATGAGTACGTGTTTGTTTGGTTACTTATGGGGGATGACTAAGTGTTGACGAACTCATAAGTAAGGGTGGAGAAATGATTGTGTGATGTTCTTATGTGTTGTCATTTAAATTTCTTGCTTTGAGTATCTCTTGAACCATGCTTAATGCATGAGATTCTTTAATCTTAATTATGTGATTTTTAGTGGAATTTCTGAACTATGTTTTTTGCATGATTCATTTATGATTTTGATTGTTTGTGAATTGTTGTATTTTCTTATTTACTTTCTTTTGCATTCTCTTGCTTTTAGGCGATTCCTGAACTAAGTTTCTAATACAGGAATTACTGGTTTTATTTTATGTGATGTTGGATTGAGTTCTTTAATGTAGGTTTACTCATACGAGCTATTAAAGGTTACCAGGTTTGTTGTTTACAACCCGGTGCACCAATCCATGGTGTAGAGGTTGATTTTGCAGGTGTGGATTTTCAAGATTGAGATGTAGAGGTCTAGAAGTTACTTGTTAAGAGTTGAATATTTTTATTATTGATTGTCAATTTGTAGTGAGCTCTTTAGAGCTTGACCTTTACTTGACTTCTCAAGTTATGTAAACGTCGGATTGTATTATTTGACATTTTTATTTTTGTTATCATGCATTGAATTTGGATTTTTATTTATCCGAAATTTGGGGTGTGACAGCCGGGGCTTGTGGGGTACAACATTGTGCTAAGAGCGTACAATACAAAGCTTATTTTGAATATGTCGTCGGCCTCCTCCCTTTCGACTACAATTTCCAGCAGTCTCTTCATACTAATATCTTTCTCTTTACCAAAGGTTTTCCTTGTAATTTCATTCATATCACTGATCTCTAAACATCCATTAAGCTCTACTGGTGTCCCCATGTTCTTCACACCCATCACGTGTGTGATGTCAAGCTCAGCTATGGGTACGCTCATCCCGTGAATCTTAACGTAGCAGCTACTTGGTCGCACCTCTATGTTGTCCACCAGCATTTGGCATATCTCCCTGTTCAGTTTGTTGCAGCCTATCTTCCGTAGTGCGGCAAATCCCATTTCATCCACTGCTGTCCTCTTACTGACTGATAATCCCTCACAGGTTGCCTTGAAATCTTTTGGATTGCACCCGGTTTTTATATCCATCGGTTTTTGCTGCCAAATTATGTTTATAACTATCATTCTCACATATATTCCGAAACGATTGAAAAAAACATTGACAATTTCAATCTAAGCATATTCAACTATGTATTTACAACCGCTTACCAGTTTTTCTATACACAACCTTCTGCGTTTAACTAGAACATCATCTCCGTTCATTTTCTATCAACTGTAAACATGAACACAACGCTTTAAACATGTGAAATTGAATCAATCATAGTAACATATCAAAGAGTGTAACATATAGATCTAGAATTACCTTCACCTGATCGCGAACACAGATACAAGGCGCTCTGGGTTGTAATACCTATGCTTAGCCACCGCCGCCGCTGATGGCGGATCCGGTCTACTGGATCCAATTCACTATATCAAATAGAATTACCTTCAGCTGACCGGCGAACACAAATCCTCATTTCTAATTTTGCCAGAGCCGCGATTATATTTGAATTTTCAATATGAATACATATACTAACCAACCTCCGCCATTGTCTGATATGTTGTTTGGTTGTATACGTTTCACAATGTCCCTCTTGGTAATTGCACACGTTAAGAGTGTTGACTATAACCACATGCAAAACACGAGAGGGTGGTAAGAATGAGTTTACCAGCGTGCTTACCCCACCAACTGACGCCCTTGGTTTTCTTCGTTTCCCTCTCGTTAAGTGCCACGTCAGCACTATGGTGCTAGTGAAGTTTCACTGTAGTGCTCCGTTACTACTGGTACCATTCTGGCTCGACATTCAATGAAACACCCAATTTCCTATATAAACCAACAAAAATCTTCCTTGCAGGCGGCCATCTCTCAAAGAATAAAGATTAGAAAACTCGAAACACGACGATAGATTCAAGGAAACTGACCCTCATTTTGTTTTTGTTTTGAGAAAAAGTAAATAATAGAGGCAAATATAAAAAAAACCAATATACAAAAATCATGAAGCAAGCAGCGGAGTTGCAGTGTGAGAGTCAGCCCACCCTAAACTAACCCAACCCCTTCACGGCTTCACTCTCCTCCTCCTAGTCTCCCACCTTATTTACATCTCTCTCTCTCTCTCGGATCCCAAACCCTAGAGAGCTGAGAGTAGATCGAGAATGGGCCATGGGAATAAGCCCGGGCAGCGCCAAGTGTTGGAGTCCGTCTACTCGGCGATCGCGCTCTTCTTCATCCTCGTCGCCTGCGTCGAGCTCTGTGACGCCGCCACCGTCGTCGACGTCTACCGCCTGATCCAGTACGACATGTCGGGCGCTCAGTTCGGATCTCGCCTCGCCAATCTGAATCACCACGCTGGCTCCCTTCACTCTCCTCCTGGCTCTGATCTCTCTCGCACTGTCCTCATCATCCCCTTGCGTGACCTCAACATCACCTTCGTCACAGGTACCCTACTGCTCCCATCTATAATCTCATTCAAGATTTTCTAGATTATTAGTTTTCGGAACCAAGCGAAACTCAAAGAATTAGAGTGCTAATGTGATTACTATACGATTAGTTTCGGAGTGAGGACGTTCTTGGATTTGTATTTTTCAGTGTGAGTTTATTTGAAAAATGTGATTACTATATGTGCTTAATGCCAGGTCTATAATTTCCTTATACAGGTGAAATGAGCATTTCATTAGTGAACAAATGCTTTTTATTAACTCGATAAGATATTTTAAAAGGGATCATGGATGTCATATGGTTTCCTGAAGATGTTTGATGCAATTGATTCTTAACCTGTAACTTAGTTATAGTGGCATTGTTAGTTGGATGATATGTACTGACCTTTCTATGGTAATCGCTGATGAGATTGTTGATCCTATGGCAGAATATATTACGCAGAAGCAGCCTCTGGGAGGCTTGCTGATTTTGCTTCCCCAGATGTTTAGGCATGAAAATATTGAAATGGCAAAGAGTAGTCATCAGACTGATGGAGACGATCAATTGAAGACTGTTTTGGCTGAACTTGAAAAGCTACTTATACATTCCAAGATACCTGTGAGTCGAACTGACTTAACTTTTCTTATTCTTTCTACAATCATGCAGTTGTCTTCATCCGTTGCAACTTCTTGTCTATGATTTTGATGCTTATGCCTATTGATTTTGCATTATCTTTCTATTGTTGTACTACGTACAATGTTCTTTAAACTATTGATGGAGATTATTCTTTTGTCTTGTGCTTTTACATTTTTTTTGTATCTTCATTTTCTTTGGCCCTCATGGATTCAGCTTCTGATATTCAATTGGTTTTTTCTTTCTTAATTTGAATAATAAGTTTTTCATTATTGTTTTTTATTTTAGTGAATGCCAAATATCATATGATTTAAGGTCCTTAGTTTCATAATTATACGTATCAGTCAACAGGGCTTTGGTTGCAGCTACCAAAGTCAGTATCTCAGTCGACATGACTGTGTATGTGTACAGTATATGTGGTGTGCGCGTGTTTTCTTTTTGCTGTACATGCTTAACCTAAAATTGAAGATTTCAAGGGATAATCTCAAAATCTATTTTATTTCCACCTACTACATTTTATCCTAGAACTATCTATATCTCGATGCTTGCAAATAAGGGTGAGATGCTGATGCTCATCCACAATTTTTTTTTACACTATCTGTTGGTAGATCGAAAATGTTACCTGGAGTATTTCTTAATCTTTTAGGTTATTTACTTATATGAGTTCTATAATTTTTCAAATGTTCCTCTAAGGTATGCATGTCTAAAGAGTAATTTTTGTGGTGGTATGTTCTGTTACAGTATCCTGTATATTTTGCTTTTGAAGATGATGATATTGAGGCTGTGTTGGCTGATGTCAAGAGGAATGATGCCAGTGGCCAGCCTGCCACCGCCACTACTGGAGGGTAAGTAAACAGTTTTATGTGGAGACTGTAAATAAACAGCTTCATAATATAATATGGATATTATCTACAATGAGATGAATCATGTTTGTTTAGGTAGTCTTGGTAAAATTGTAGTTCCAGCATAAAACGGGCTTTCGACGGATAAGGATTGCCAAAAAGGATAAGTAATTGAGTGGATTTTTCAATACAGCTGAATAAATCGATTTGGGAAGACTATAAACCGATAAAAGTACAATATTTACCTGGTTGTACTTTTGATATTACCCAAAGGAGGATTTATACTTGTTTATCTTCACAAGGAGATAGCTAATCATATTCAAATTGCAATTTCTTTCGGAAATTTTGGATTGGTTGTTAGTTATATTCGGAGTGGTAGGGGCTATTCTTGGAGTTGTTCTCTTTCAGTTTGCGACTTGACCCTTGTATGGGTTATTTGGGGGAAAATAATATATCTTTGAATGTAATGATCACAGTATTTTCATCCCTTGGGTTTACAGTAGATTGTTATATTCATAAGCTTTGACTAGAAGAATTAGCTGCTACTTTGGAAATTTTGATTGATAGACTCTCTATGCACAGTGGAAGCTGGATGCTAGAATTGCAGAACTCCTTGATGGGTTTATTTTATCTATTGGTTTCTTGTATTTTGTCTGGTATTATTGAATCACATTACTGGTTATAGCCAAACTTACTGTACATCTGGGCATTAATAGAATCAGAAACCTAGACATCGACCCGTGTGACACCATAACCAATTTCATTAACTTTAAGGTCATAGCTCCAATGGTGTGAATAGTTGCTGGCGTTAACTGTCTTCTATCTGACTAACATATTGAGAGAAATACGCATTAGCTGCTTTCTTATCATTTTCGTTTGTTCTTTTTCAGATCATCTTTATCATTGTCATAGCTTTTTTCTTTTATCTTATTCCTTGTAGTTCTTGTTTCTCTCTCCACTGATCTTTGTTGCGCTTTGAGTAAATCCTAAAAAGTAGAATTGTTTTTATATAATGCATGCTGTTTGCAGTGAACTTGATCAGATAATGTGTAGTTGTTGTGTAGAGCTCTTCTCTGATCCCTTTTTCTGATGATATATTGCAGATACAAGCTTGTTGTTTCAGTTCCAGAACCTAAGAAATGTGCGTCACCCACCATTACAAACATTCAGGTGCAAATTCAAAAAAGTCGGTTGTTTCTTATTTTCCCCATCTCGTTTTCTATTGTTTGGCAGCGTCTTAAAGTTGGATTTTTAGATTACTATTTTATATGAAACATGCCATCATAAAAAATTTCCATATGCTCTTGAATCATTATAACAGGATCCATTGAGTTCAAAGGTTCGGTAATAACTTTAGGACGTCTGTTCACATAGGCCTTCACAGACCGTCTGCAAGTGAAGTTTTTTTTTTTTTGGCAACTATAAATAATTGTTTCATGTTATGTTATTAAGTTCCAAGGTTATGTGTTATTCTGCATTTTTTGTGTGTTTAGCAACGAAGGTCATTTTATTTCAAAAAGTTTCTCTTGTGGATGTACACCTGGTTGCTGTTATGTCCTATTGGCTACAGTCCTGTGAGCTGCAGAAGTCTTATACTTATGCTGTTAGTTTTGCATTTAATTTAGCTGCTTAAATTAAGACTGAATGTATGTATGATACTATTGGTTACTGATGGCAGTAGTTGCCTAGATGTACTTAATTTTCTTATTAGTAACTTTCGAATTTGAGGAAATACATTTTCTATGCATCAATGAAGAATTAAAACATTTGTTAGTAGGAATAATCAGGCCCGTGGTTGGTTCTCATGTGGTCTGGGGTTCAAATCCCCCACAGTCATCCACTTATCCTGTATCCTAATTAGCGTAGTGTGTGGCAGGATGCTCTGTTTGAGCTCAGTCAACAGGGTTTGGGTGATTTCTGGGATCAGAATAAGGGACAAAAAAAAGGAGAAAAAGAAAACCAAAAGGAGGGAAAGAGAATGAATGAAACTTTGTTAAAGGCTACTGGTGGCTGACTTAAGTAGGAACAAGAGATCATAGAAGTGAACTAAAGAAGGAATACGATTACTTTTTTCTTTGAATAAAAGGAATAAGATATGCTATTGTGATGCATTATAAGATTTGGTTTGTATATAAACATTACAATAAAATGACTTTGTTGCTTTCTTTTTGTTGGTTTGTATGTTTATTTGGAGATGAGTTCATTGAAGTTTTATTCAACGTTTTCGTTTCTGAAGTAACTCTCATCACCCAGCACTATTATGGTGTGAACCTTTAGAAGTAATTCAAAACTCCCTTTCACTCTCAAAACTAGGTGAGGGTAGCCTGTTGACTTGTAAGAGCTTCTTGTGAGTCAACATCAGATCTCAATTTCTAAAAGTATTTGGCACTGTTAGATGGTAATCAGGCATAAAATATTGATTTCAGTTGATTTTTTTTGTGTGATCAGCATTAACAGAAAATCTTTGTAAATTGAAAGAGTTTGTGCAATATATCAAACCGGGAAATCATTCTGGAAGACTGAAATTGCAATTGATAGAGTTTAGCTGCTTTGTCTTATATGTAAATTTAATGTTTCTTTTGAATTCAGGGATGGTTGTCTGGGTTGAAAACTGATGAAGACACAAATCAACTTCCAACTATTGTTATTGTGGCATCATATGACACATTTGGGGCAGCTCCTGTAAGTACATGTAATGACAAATCTCAAATAATGTCAGCTGCTGTTTAGCTTTAGAGGTGATTATATATTTTTTTTTTGTAGTCATTATCAGTGGGAAGTGATAGCAATGGAAGTGGTGTTGTCGCCTTACTTGAAATTGCTAGGTTATTTTCTGTTCTTTACTCAAATCCCAAGACGAGAGGAAGGTACAATTTGCTTTTTGGGTTGACATCTGGAGGACCGTATAACTACAATGGAACTTATAAGGTGCTAACAATCTCCTACTTACAACTTCCAATTTTCTCTCTTTTTTATTTATTTCTTTTACATCTTTAGTCTGTTATCTCTTGTCTGTTGTTGCTTATGTTGCTTGTATTTTATAGTGGCTCCGGAGCTTTGACCAACGCCTACGTGAAAGTGTTGACTACACTATTTGCTTGAATAGTGTTGGCTCATGGGACAAAGAATTGTGGCTTCATGTGTCTAAGCCTCCAGAAAATGCTTACATAAAGCAAATTTTTGAAGTAAGCTAACATCATTTTATAGGATGGAGAACAATTATTGTTGACTTGGACTGAGCGATGCTACTGCATCTTATGTTATTCTTGTAGGGTTTCTCTGATGTAGCAGAAGAGTTGGGCATTACAGTTGGTTTGAAGCACAAGAAAATAAATATTTCAAATTCTCGAGTAAGTTGATATACTTAAAGTACCATGTCTACCATATTAATGGTGAAAAAACAATACTAATATGTCATGTTACGAGATCAACAATTCAATACTGTATAACAGGGATTCTGTGTTTAAATTTAATGCTCAATGCCTCAAACTGCGTTGCTTATATCGTCAAGTCAGTTTCTTTTACTTCTTTGGAATAGTGTAATGACTATTTATCAAGTCTGGAAGTAGCATATGTTGTTGTGTCCATGTCATGAACTTGTTTTTCTATTCCTTGTTGCTAGGTTGGTACTTGAGAAACTTTCCGCACTCATAAAATCAGTTCAACTACTGGCTTTGACTTTGAGTTTGTATTGCTCGTTTGTTTTCAAAATTTATTTGTTGGTAATTTCTGGTTCCAGGAACAACATAAAACTGCTTAGTTTTTGTTTCCTGTGTGCTTGTCAATCCTTTTGTCAGTTTGTGCTTAAGTCCTGGTCTAATTATGTGCTTTCCTATTGCGCACCTACGCTCTAGAGTGTATAACAAGGTCGTAAACCTTCTTACCTGCTGTAGGTAGCTTGGGAACATGAGCAGTTTTCACGGCTGAGAGTTACTGCTGCCACCCTTTCTGAACTCTCTGTTGCTCCTGAACTGTTAGAAAGCACTGGAAGTCTGCTTGATGGCAGGTTATGTTTTCTTGAACTCACTTCATGTACTCATGTTATTGTATAATAGTCTTTTTGCTGAAATCTTGATTTGCTGCAGGCTATTTGTTGATGAAACTGCAGTTATTAAAAGTGTCAAGTTAGTTGCTGAGAGCCTTGCGGTAAGGTTATCTTGTTAGAATACCATTTTTTTTTGGGGTATGATTTTCTTTCTGGTTCTTTGGCTACTGTACCTCTTCTTGTTTCGCATACTATATAATTTAGTATCCTATTACTCTTTGTTACAAGAAAAGTAATGTTTATAACTATATCAATGTCTAAGTTAGAACCTGAAATTTTTTAGAGGACAGCAAATTTGTGGAATATTCTGTCTGCTATACAGCTAGACTGGTCTGGAGAGACATAATCAAGTGTCTATCGTTAAGTCTATGTGTGCCTTGATTTAGTGCGGTGAAAAGTGGGGTACCATGTCAATAGAAGCTTTTGCATCAAAACATTTAGAAACAAACTCTTTCTAGTACTTGAAAAGCGCATGTCTATTCATGCTCAAATTAATTTATGGCCGTGTATATGGTATTAGTTTCTTGAACAAGAAGTATGTAATGTATGAACTCCAAATATGAAATTGCTGACTTATATAGCATTGAATACTGAACTAGTTTATAACTGAATGTCCACCTTAGTTGGTTACAGTCTCTAATACATTGTTTTCCTCTGACCGCATGCAGAGGCATATATATGGTCACAAAGGAAAGAACATTCAAATCTTTGCAGAAAACAGCAGTTTGGCAGTTAATCCTTCATACATAAAATCATGGTTGGATCTATTGTCGCAAACACCTCGAGTGGCACCATTTTTATCAAAGAGTGATCCATTTATCTTGGCATTGAAAAAGGTTTGCTTCTTAGTTTTCATTATTTTTTTTTCCTCATGTTTGGTGTGTGCAATTGTGTTCACATACTGGTGTGGTGTGTGTTTGTGGGGGAAAGCTAGTTTCAGCACACCATATATATGTATATATAGGCCTGATCTCAAGTGGACTTCTGGATGTGGACTTTGCAAATTAAACCACATTATTTGAATCTTGAGTCGTATGGTGTGGCTAAATCTGCGAAGTTCACATACGCGTGTTGTATTTATGTGTATACATATTTATAATAGTTACATATAATATGCCAACTAGTCTATAAACGAAGTTGCAAAGTTAAAATGTTAGAAGCTTGTGCTTTATGGTTGACAATGTTCTGCGTTCAACCTGCAGACAAAGTTAAAATGTTAGAAGCTTGTGCTTTATGGTTGACAATGTTCTGCGTTCAACCTGCAGAAGTTTGCCAATGCTCCATTACAGGATTAAAAAACTTTCATGGAACTGTGTAACAAATACCTACTTTTGGGCTTATTTTAGAATGAATTAACTTTTCTGATATTCAAACTTTTTGTGTTGCTATGGTCAAACTTCAAGCAGCCCAAACTTTTAAGAGATTTTATAGGTTAGAAATTTGGGGGAGGGCAGAAACAGGGTAAGTTTGAGGTTTTAGGAAAATTCGCCCAGTTTCACGAAAGCATTGCTGGGTTACTGGTTTGTTTAGAAAATATCTTGCTAATTCTACATTGGCTGGATCGAAGAGTGGAAGTTGGAGTGTAGTCAGTGTACAGCTGTTTTTCCTTGTACATATCCTAGTCAAAACAATTAATGGACAACTCTTTCCTGTCCTTTTCTTGCAACATGGCCTCAGGTGTTATCTTTGGTTCTTGCTTATGGAAGGATGGCCTCTCAGCCTTCATTGCCCGTTTGCAATTGTGTTTTGACAAAAAATAGTTTATGGAGGCTAATGTGAGATGGTTCGCCCCCGTTACTTGCAAGGCCTTATTTGTGAGATGTATAAGTTTTCTGGAGGAAGGAAGATGAGAATTGTGCTTAAAGGATGTGCAGTGATGGGCAGTCTCTTGGGTGGCTTTGGAGAGAACAGAACAGGAAGGTCTTTCAGGAGCTAGGGGTGAGGAGGTAGATCACTCGTGGGATGGTGTTCAAGATATTTGTGTTCCTTTGGGCATCAGTTTCTTAAGAATTTAGAGATAGCTCATCTAAAGCTATATAAATATATGTATACTAATAATAATAATTGGGTTGGAATCTGGTATTCTGTGATACTTTTAGCTTTTGTGTTATTTGGTTCTTAGTTTTATTTGAACACCCTCTGTTTTCTTAGTAGATGGTTTTAATTTTGTAAGAGATGAACGTGAATATCACTGTTTGTAAGAGACGATCTCCAACCTTGTCCCTACATATCACTGTTTGTATTGCTAAAAGTTTATGTTTCTCGTCACACAAGAAATACAATATGAGGGGAATAGGGAAAGCTAGCGTGTTTAGGCTGGCAATGCTATGATAGTCCAGAAAACTCATTTGATGACATTATTAATTCTGCAACCATTGGTATGTTTCTCATCAAATCGTTTATTATTGTTCACAGGAGTTGGAAGATCATACTGATGAGGTGAATGTGCAGCATGAGGTTCTTGATGGAGTGTTTACTTTCTATGATCCAACTAGGGCTAGCCTTAATGTATATCAGGTACTAATTTTCTTATTGAGAGAAAGAATGGTGCCAATGTTGATATGAAATTTATGTATTTGCTTATTCTATATCCTGTGTAAGACTATAGTATAGTCGAAGTTACTTTTTCATTTGTTGGTATGTGTTTCACATTTGCTACATTTCTAGATAAAAAAGAATGATCTTTAGATTCTTACTGATAGATTCCATAAAGAAACTGCGAATTTCGTGTTTAAATTTACCTTTTAGATGACTATATATTGATGCTGTCCTTCTAATCGCTCTATTTGTGAACTAACCTTAATAATCCTCAAGTTTAATTAAAACTCTCTTTTGAATTTATTTTATGTTCAAACTTGTTATATATTTGGCAATTGTATGTCACATCCTCTTTTCAACCATCTTTATTTCAGGTCGCCAGTGTGACATTTGACTTGCTGTTGCTTCTAGTCTTGGGATCGTATCTGATAGTTCTCTTCAGTTTTCTTGTCATCACAACTAGGGTATTTCTTATAAGCCTTACACTATTAAAGAAGAAACATTTTTATCTGCCACTTGTTTTATCTGTAGTAGTTTTCAATGGATTAGATGGATAATTTGCTGACAATTGCTAATGCCTCTGCAGGGTCTTGATGATCTAATTAGCTTATTTCGACGACCTCCCTCACGTAAAGTGAAAGCAGCTTGATTAGCAAAAGTCAGATATGTCAGAACTTTGCTTTTTCTGGCACTGAAGACTGAAGAGTCTCTATGTGGCCTAGATTCGATTGCCGAGTTGTTAGTAGTTCCATTCTTGTTGTGTTGGTTAGTTTATGTCACGAGGATCATTCAGCTGTTGGTATTAGGGAAGAGGCTTACAATTTATGACTGATTGGATCAGACTAAGCACTCAAGGTGAACCATCAACGCCACGAGGACATTTTTGTTGAGGTCCATATTCTGTTGAACTGACTATTTAGGTATGTGCATGAAGGTGTAATACCAACCAAACAGATGGTCAAAAGGTGAAGATAAAATGATTTTTCACGGTTTTACTATATACATGACCAAGTTGTAGCAAATGGATGCAGTTTTAGCTGTCAAATTATTTCTTTAGCTTTAGCAAGGTTACGAGTAGCCAATTTATGACTGACCTTTGTAGTATGAGCATAATGGCTTTCTTATGATTCTTTTTAAACAGTTTGAATCATACTCTTGGTCCGTATGATGTTTCATGCTGCAATTTCTCAAAGGGTTCGGATTTGGCATACGCAAAGTGAACCTATTGTTTCCTATTCAGCATACAACTTTGGTATCATTCTTTTTTGAGTCATCTCGATTAGTCTTAGTTACGAACATGGACCAGATTTTGTTACGATATGACCTAGAATTCCTCTTGCGGAATTAAATAAGTTTTGATTTAGCGAATTTTCGATTACCATTCTTACAACTCTATTCGATCAACATTTTTCTTGAGCTTCCAACGACCGCTAGGAATTTCCATTCCGCCTGTTCTTCGCATGATCCATCTTGAGATCAATTCTCTTCGTCTTGTGGCACCTTTGAAATCTCCTCTGCATATCATTGAAAACTGGTCTAACATGAAACAATGATCTGAGAGGTCTCTTGCTCGTAGTTTCGCCAATATGAGAACACAGCAAAGGCTTATCTTTGCTTTGATCATAGACAGATACGAGTTGTGAAAACCACAAGCTTGGCTCAAGACAGAAATGTTTGGCAAGCAGATCCTGCTTCTAGTTACAAGAACACTAATTCAAGACTTGACAATTAACTGCAATATATATTGAAGCAACATATATGTTGATTATCCATAGACCTGGAAACCAGGTTGCTCGCAGAACCATCAAAGCCTAGGCCTAGCAACAACCTTTGTCAACATTTTGATGCCAGCTGAGCTGCCGTGGAAGCTTCCACTTCATCTTTTTTTCGGTTCCTTGCGTTTCAAAGTTCATACTGACCGGTATGCATGTCTTCAATTCCTTTTCTTTTTTTTTTCTTTTTTTTTACTAACCCGTTTCTGGCAGCGAACGCTGTTCACTCAGATCAATTGTTTATGGCAGCGGCTGCTTCACTTCGCTCAAATTCTTGACCCATTTTTGCTAATAACTTTTAATTAACCGAGACCTTTGGACTCCCCTTGGCGCCTAGACCCCTTCTTATTCGATCTTTAAAATGGTGAGATGGAGAAAAAGGTACGTTGTGTGAAGTAATAGGATCAATTGAAAAATGAAAACTGACAAGTCATTAGCACTAGTCGTACTAGATGACATGGTTTACACTTTACGGTCCATTTCTAAGAATTCTAGTTAACGATCAGCATTACTTCGAAATATGAGGTGGGAAAATAAAAAGAAATGAAAAGAAAATGTCAAAAGATGAGGTATATATGAGAAATACATGCTCGTATGCACGTACGTATGCACGTACAGAAGAGAAGTTGAAGCTCTTCGGATGTGAACCTGTTCCAGAAAATGAAGAGGTTAATTATAACATCTCTCTTTGCAGCTCAATCTTAATGACCCTTCTGATGATCAGGATTCAGGAGAGAACACTCGCTTGGCTTGTGACACTCTTTTCGCACGAGCAACGTAGCTACTGACAGAGCTAGACAAAGTGATTCTCAGCGAGATCAAAAGGCATCTCTAGATGCATGTGTGTTGGCTATACCTCAAACTCAAAGAACAAGCTGAGAGGCTGGTTGAGGGAAACGCTAGCTCAAGGTACGTACGTTGTATGAGCTATGAACTAAAAGAATCATCAGTTGGTCTCCTAATAACTTCAAACTGATTAATACTAGTCGTACTAGATTGCATGGTTTATACTTTATAGTCCATTCTAGTAACTATTGTTAAGATACAGCATTATTGAGAGATATATGGCGTAAGAAAAATTAAAATTAAGAAATCAAAACAAACAAGTCAAAAGATGAGATAGCATGCAAGAAAAATAGCAGATTGCAAGTCTACATTAAAAGTCATTGTTGTTATCTGAAATTGGAAGTCATTGGTTATTATATATATAATTTATATATCCGAAGAAAACATAATGTGATCGATCTTTGCTTCTGTATTATATGCTTATTGTGTCTATATATGTGTTTGTGTGTGTGTGTGTGTATATAGCTAGGGTTAGGGTTACAAGGTGTTAGGGTTTGTGTATATATAGCTGCTGGGCTATAACTTTATAAGTACCATATATCGATCGAATTATTATAGCAGGGAGATCGAGCTTCCATAAAATTGAGCACTAAACCATGGTTGGCTTCTCTTTACTCTCTGCTGCTGCAAGAAGGTATACGTTCTCGCTCTACAAGTCTATATATATACACACACACACACATGCATGCATGCATGGGATTAATTAGTTCTGGCTTACGATAGATTATTATTCTGGCGCCATTTTTTTGTTATATGGACTATGGAGACGAATATTAAACTGTTTGTGGATTAATACCGTAGGCTTGAAGGTATGGTAGCACTGATCACCGGCGGCTCCAGCGGCATCGGAGAATCCACCGCCAGACTCTTCTCCAAACACGGTGCTAAAGTCGTTATCGCCGACGTGCAAGACGACTTGGGCCGATCCGTTTGCAACGAACTGAACCCTTCCTCCACTACTTTCGTCCATTGCGATGTGACCAACGAAAAAGAAGTCGAAAACGCCGTAAACACGGCCACCGCAAAGTATGGAAGGCATCGCCGACGAGGCCAAGCCGAGCATCCTCGACAACGACAAGGCCGAGTTCGAGAAGGTCCTGAGAGTGAACCTGGTTGGTGTCTTGTTAGGGACAAAGCACGCGGCTCGGGTGATGATGGGAGCTCGAAGAGGGGCCATTATCAACACTGCTAGCATTTGCTCAGTCGTAGGGGGCGGCGCCACGCATGCCTACACGAGTTCGAAGAATGGAGTGGTGGGGCTCACCAAAAACACCGCGGTGGAGCTCGGACGGTACGGGATACGTGTGAATTGTGTGTCGCCGTGCATGGTGGCAACGCCGTTGACCAAGGACTTCTTTAAGCTGGAAGACGGGAGTGTGTGTACTCCAACCTCAAAGGGGTGGTGCTGACGGCGGAAGATGTGGCGGAGGCTGTACTTTACTTGGGGAGTGATGAGTCCAAGTATGTTAGTGGGCATAATTTGGTAGTAGACGGAGGCTACACTATTGTCAACCCATCCCGGGTTTTCAATGAGCAATCTTAATTTTGCTGGCTAATTATGGGCAAGATGTTTCCTGAAAACTGTATTCCTTTTTCTTGCTTCTTTGATGATTTGTTTGATCAGCTAATTCAGCTTATTAATACTAGAAATGTTTGAATCTCAAGGTAGTCATCACACCCAAAAGATGCAAGGGTTGAACAACAAAATTAAGGCAGCATACTTCTCAAACATGAAAGATAGAAATTCGGGAACTATATCTGGGTTTAACGGTGGCAAATGGCATGAAATTGAAACTATATATCAGGAGCTCTCATAAGAAAGAGGATAAATTCTGTACATTCATACAATCTGGAAAAATAAAGGAAATCCAGCTCTGGTAGACTGTAGTGCTGCCTCCTATAGCTCCTCAGTCACATGCACATTTTAGAATTCACCCCTATTCTAATTGGTTACAAGTTCAAAGATGGAAACTCAAGAGTACCTTTCGTGGGTTTAAAGGTGGTAAGACACAGGTAATTGTAAATCATACACCGGGTGTTCTCATGACAATGAGAAGAGAGACTATACATTCATGCGATCTGAAAAACTAGACGATAAACTATTCATCTCTGTAGATTGTAGCGCTGCGTCCAATATCTGTTCAGTCAACTGAAATGCATCTCCTAATAGATTATGAGTGGTGTGCTTTAAGGACTGCTTTATGGACCATGTCAACAAATTGATTATCCTACAAAACATAAAATGCTACTCAATAAATAATAAACAAAGTAATAACAATGATATTTATAGGAAGAGGAAATCCACCGAGGGATAAAAGCTGGGTAAATTACATGCACGAAGGGAAAATGAGAGATTGATATCGGTTGATATCGGTTCTATGTACTTGACTGGTCAAACTAACCAATTATCAGACAAAAGCTTGAGGTACTAGTCAATAAACATAATGTAATCAAGTCCGGTAAACAAAACAACCAAAACTAGTTGTGTTCTTTTTTTTTTTTTTCAACTTCCACATCATATCAAACAAGATAAGCAACCACCATATGACTATCTTACCAAAAAAGAAAAAGAAATAAAAGATGCATTTTATGAATTACTCCGATAAGAAAAACAAATTACCATAATGTAACCAAATCCAACAAACAGTAACCAAACTAATTGTGTTCCACACTATATTAAACAAGAAGAGAAATAACCGCCATATGACTATCTTACCAAAAAATAAAAGATCCAATTGAATTACTCCAATAACAAATAAGACCACTAGACTCCTCTAGTATCCCAAATATTGATCCTCATATATATATCAGAAAACTAGGAACTGTATCTGTGCATTTACAAATGGTTTTTTCAATACCCCTTGATAAGACCATTGCAAACATGAGATCTTCTCAATTGAGGGAAACTGAAAATGGTACTGAAAGACTAACCTGAACAAGCAGCCGAAGTGCATCTTGGACTTTATCTCTATTAATAACCGGCCCATAGTTTGAAGTAGAATAAGAAGCAGGAGTCAGAGATGGTGAAGGAGGAGTCAGAGATGGTGGAGGGGCAGATGGGGGAAAAGGTTGTAGCAAAGGTGCACCATATGGATGATGTAGACTCACAGCAGGTTGAAACAGAGGAGCACTAGGCACTGATGAAGAGACGGGTGCAATCGCTGTTGCAGGAGGAGTGGGAACAAAAAATGATGGCTTTAGAAGATTAGTGGCCAGGTTGGTGTTGCTGTGGGATTCTGGGACGTCAAGGGAAGGGACTGATGGCACAGTTGATAAATGTGGATGAGATGATACGTGCATGCTAGGAATAGCAGAAGGGGCAAAGCCGACTTGATGCAAGGGGAAAGAGATTGTAGAAGACTGGTAAGCTTGTCCAGTAACTGCTGTATGCGAAGCTGCCTGCAATTATTATCAAATTTTGTCAAATGGCCCAGGAACAAGAAAATGAAAATCAGCTCACCTACAACTTATCAGTTTATATATTGTCTCTATGTGAAATACTAAATGCATTTTCAGGACTGCATTGTTTATAGTCTATAGTTACCCATGCCCACTTCTGTTAATAGGCAGATGCTTGAAAAATAACAAACGCAGAAAGTAAAAAGCCAGCACATTTAAATGTATTGATACCGACTTTTGATGTCTGTTTTGTGTGCTAATGTAGGTATATACTTAAAATGCAACCAACACGCAAAGTACAAACTACAAAGTCTTAATGTAGGCATACGAATTGAACAAACACAGAAGTGCAAAGCCAGCACATGTAAGGAGGTTGGGTTCTGTTGTAAGAAATGTAATTATATATTAGGGTTTAGGGTAGTATTCCACAAGTATTGTTTCATTCTTACATTTTCCTTCAACTGGAGAACCAAGATCTTTTCCTATTAGTACTGCATCACTGACTCCAAAGGTCACTAATATTACCATGAAAAGCAGAAGTTGTTGGAGATGCAATTGCTAAACATTAACTTTTCGTCTCATAGAGAATTAGAAATTTAATATTCTACCACTATGTGTATATATCTGCTCGAAATTTCTAAACTAGATACTAGAAAATCATGAAGCATGGGAAACCTGAGACAGTTGACACTATACACAATCTTTGTTCAAATCGTAGCAAAGTAAGTCCCAAACAAATGCGCACGCATCAAGGATAGCTACACCCATTTTCGTTGGATACACCATCTATGTTACAGTATGATATCAATACTCGGTACACTCGAAACTAAACAACAGAACTATACCCTTTTCTATATAACATCTCTTGTGTTGAGATCATATTCAGGACAGATTAAAAAAAGTCCCTAGTTGTATGGTACAAATTTATAATATCAGGTAGGGATTCATATGAAAAGGCCAGATCCAATTTCCACAACTCTAGTAAAGCGAAGAAAACAGCACATACACTAAAGAAGTTAACAAAGGCATGGTCATCAGGAACATCTGCGATATTGGATGCAGTTGATGATGATGGCTCTAAAGGACCGTCCATAACATCCATGGTTGGGACTGCTTCTAGTTCCTCAAACTCACTACAATGACATGTAAATGACCATATTATTACTTTAACTGTTATATCATAAGCTCATCACAAAATACTTGAACATTTACAATAGCATGAGAACTGTTAATTATCTAGTAAGGAATGACATTGGAACTTTAAAACCAGAGCAACTCGAGAGATTACTCAATCACATCAATGGCTCCTTTTTTTTTTAAAAAAAAAAAAAAAAAAAAAAAACCTAATATCAAATGAATCAACCTCTTTTTTTTGGGGGGGGGGGGACAGTTAAAAATCATCCTATCACAAATTAAAACGTTACATTATAAATACATCTGTGCAAAGTAAGAACGAACTAATACCTCTTTGTAGTTGATACTGTAGACTTTTGAGGCACCTTGGAATATGCACCCAGTATCCTGGACATCGGAAAACATAAGATAGGAACAAATGAGAAAGTTACTGTATTTTTGAAAAACGTGTCGACTCATTGTCATTCTTCCTTTACGTGTGTATGCAGCATAGATCAATAAATAAAATGCAATTAATCCAAATCCTAGCGAACAATGGGAATAGTAACGTCCAGACGTACTATACTTTTATCAAAGTTTCAATAATGATACTGTAACACTGAGCAAAATGGCAAAATGTATATTCTAAACTTCAGTTGACCGTTATAATAAAGTTACCATGAAGTACAACTATTAAAAAATAAACAAAGTGATAACTAAGAAACAGGCAAGAGGTCCACATCAGCAATAACCAGAAAGCTACACCATACATAATTTGATGCCTGCATGCAAAACACCCTAAAGACCATAATGTTAGACTACAGCTGTCTTCAAGTCAAGCAGTTATCCTCGAGCTGTAGTCTCCAAATTCTACCATGGAGTATTGCAAACAAATAAAACCACACACAGCACTCAAAAGCATGGTATGCCAAACTATTTTCACGGCACAACTATATCAGATGAGGTTTTATTTTCTCCCAACATGAGATGCATGGCTTGAACATGACCATATTCTGTGCACACATGAGATCCGTGTCCTCTTACAAGTAACTTGATTCAAAAGAACAAGTTCTATCCAAGATCCATCAAACACAAGATATATGACATGTGATTTGTTAATTTATACCATAACAAACTATCTAAACCGTGTAGCTCTTTTGTTACAATGCGGGATTAGTAAATTGCAAGACCTAGATCAAAATTCACAACTCTTCCTCTGCTATATTCTCTCAATTTGAAGTTGTTTATAAGAAACATTATATAACTTGAGCAACATTCAGTTTCAGTTGGGCAATCCCATACCTGCCATGTTGAAATGACAGATATTGTTCTTAAAGCAAGCCACAAGATCAAAATTCACTAAAAGCAAACTGTTGATCGAAATAAATCTTCAGAAAATTTCGAATTACCTATTTATCCATAATCTCAATACTTGACTCCATCGTACTGTATCCACTCAATACTAAGCCATAGTTGTGAAATCCCATAAAATAAGTACATGGATCAAGTATTAACCGGGAGTAAGTAGACAAGGAGAATTGGGAGAAATCACTCAAATCAGAAGGGCAACATCAAGTAGTCATAAATAGACAACATTGATGCATTTACTAATTCTACATAAAAAAATATAAAAAAATCCCCATGGTACCTTTTCCTGATACCAAAAAAACAAGTGTGAAATAAAAAGAGAAACTGGAGCTGAAGCAAGAACTCTGCATAACTAAGGATGGCATGACGGTTGTTTTATCAACCAGTGGGTTCGGTTTAGTAGTTGGAGCTGAAGCAAGCAATATGCCGACTATGAGATAAGTTGTTCAACTGAAGGCATACATTTTACAAATATTAAAAAACAAAAACCTATCTTATTGCCTGCTGCAGACCATAGAAAATGTTGATTCCTTATCTTTTGTGATAACTACATAATCGTTCACCGAAGAAGGGGCAATGGGCAACAAAAGAGTCTCCTTCCTTTGCTATTCTATGGCAAGCAATTCTATCCTAGATGGCATATATTGCTGGCTTGCTGCTTTACTCTTTGCTTCTGTTTTCAATGTGCCTGATGGAGATAAGAGAATCATAGGTTTTCTTTGTTTTCTCAATAGAGTACATTATGAACCATGTCATAGCTTCCCTGTTTGTGTGCCCCACATTAGTAGATGAGTCAACTCTGACCCCATCCTACACGAGATTGGAATCAATCCACCAACTCTAGAAGAACTTACTTTTTTTACTACTATAAAAGAATCAACTTAATATCAAGTCTTAAATTGAGGAACTGTGTACTTTAGAACCCAGCGCGACCCCATCCTACCACCACTGCCACCAAAGCTCAATAATGACTTTGCTGCAGACCCCCAATCAAGTTATTACAACCGAGGTAATCATAAACTCTATAAGACAATAAGGTTCAAGTCACAGAGTGTTTCCGTTGAAGTGAGTGTTAAGGTAAGTAATTAAATAAAAAATGAAGAGCTTCACACATTAGCTCTTTGTAGATTTGCCAGGTGTGAGGTTAACATACAGGTACCATGAGTCTGACAAATTTGGGTTTTTATGATACCCCAATATGCAACAATTTCTTAAATATTTGTAAGGTAGCTAGTATTTCTATACTAAAACATGGCCAGCAATTTAAGTTAATCACAATCTGAAAAACTGATACATGACTAATGCTATTTTATAAGTGGCGATATTACAAGTAAGTTGCTTCTTCTATCGTTTCTTATATATTTTAAGAGGAACGAGACTTGCAAATCATAAAATACATAGACTCAAACAAGAATAAGAGTCCGCCAAATACTAAAAGTAAACACTTGACAAGCCATCATGAAAAAGAATATTTTAAATTAAAATACACAAAAATATGGACCACGTCACCATACAAACCTAGCAACGAGAAAGGATATATAATTATATACACTACACCATCGTCCGGACTGAAATAATAGTATACCCAAATTTTCTTACACTGAAAAGACCCAACAAACAAAAACAATGCAGAGACAACTAATTATGCCTAAAACAGCATGGAGATTGAAACAAATAGTAGGTTCCAGAGAGCATTATTGATGACACCTTTTTCCCTATTTCTGACCATGGTTATCACGTAGTATCAATCTATCATCCCTGGAAATGCCAAGCTATATGTGGGTGTGGGGGGGGGGGGGGGGGGGGGGGGACATAAAATGGTGAATCTAATTATTATAAGATAAAGACTCCTAACTGAGAGTTTCATTCCTTTATGTATTTTACTATGATTCATTTGCCTATATAAACGGCTTACATGAGAAGCGCATTCAGAGTTTGACCTGCTGATTTAAGATATACTGAATTGAGTTTACCCTACCTTTCCTTTCTTTCTTCCTGTCAACCTATATTCCCTATATTTCCTGCATTCTCTCTTATTCTACCAATTCCCCTCCTTGTCGTACATCAACACCTAAAAGTATTCTATCAACTTCCATATAAGGCATCTACAAGTTCCTTGATTGTGTCCAACATACCCATACCACAAAGAGTATCTGTCTGACTATCTAATAGACTGCGAGAAGAGAACAATACCTGCTGAAAAGATTAGCCACCTCCTCACACTCAGCTGCATTATAAAACCAAATACCATTCACCTCTCGCTTCGCATTTCGATATAACAGATACGGAAGCTGGACTTCACATTCAAAATCTCCCAAAAGATCCTCCACTAAATTTTCTGCATACGCCAACATAATTTTGTTAACAAAAGAAACTGAAAAATAATTCGACTATATGCATTCCCAATTGAAAATGAAATAATAAGAAAATAAAAAAACCATTTAACCATGGTCATAAGTGACATGTGGAGTAAGAAAAACCTCTTGTTGCTTAATCTTTTGTCATCTCTCATTTAAAGTTGCCTAATTTAAAGTTGCAAAGTAGACTACAAGAACATGGAGTTCCAACGGTACAAGCCAACATATAAGAGAAAATGAAAATGTCTCAAAACACAAGAGAGTTAGGGAAGAGCATCAAACCAGAGAGGCAATCAGGAAACAAAAAAAACAAAAAAGGAACCAATAGATATGGTAAGGTAACCTTTCAAAGAAAAAGATATAGTCCAGTAATGATCTGAGACTGATTTCTATACTTTTCAGTCCCTCGGTATCTTGTAACCTCAATAACTTCTCCAGGTAAGCAGGACCACTAGTTCTTTTTAGATCCAAGATCTTTCAGAATTAATATCCCATAATCCAGTTCACTGACGGTGTAAATCTCTACCGGCATTCAACGACTTGGTAACAAGTTGGTATCCTCATATTTCATCATATAATAACAAGGTGTATTTGATACACCTACCTATGCATCGCCCCTTGATTGCATACTCAAGTGCTCACATACCAGTTCAAGCTCATTTTTCGCAGTGCCGGAATCCCTAAAACTCTAAAATAGTACTAAAAGAGTTCCGATATAAACATTTAATTTTTAAACCTATACACTAGTTAATCCCCTCTATAATTTATATTGGAATTCAATTCAGGTTTCTCTAATTAAATCAACAAAATCGAAAAGACGCGCTCACCAGTATTGAGGCGGTTCATGACAATAAACTGAAAGCGAGGCTGCGCGTTCCGCTTAACAACGAACAGAGGACCCTCGACGTCTTTCCGACTCCATTGGCTGATGGAGGTGTCGAACTTGTAGAAGGTGACGTGTGTAGAAGTGATAAGGATTTCCTCCACGGAAGGGTCCCTTCGCTGCAGCACCGTCAGGTTCAACACCTTTGTGGTCTTCTCGTCCAGATTCGGCCTCACCTTCCCGTTCTGGGATGCCATTCTTTTGATTCTGAGACTCTGAGAGAGAGAGAAGACGAGTGTTATTGAGTTTGTTTCTAGTACCCGGTGACCTTCCTCTTCAAGTTTTGACCAAAAACAACACAACTTCCTCCAGAAGTGACTAACACGACGTCGTTGCTGCTGCCAACAACCAGCCAACAATTTTATTTTATTTTATTTTATTTATTTTGTCAATAGCAAGCCTTTTTGTTTTTTTTTAAATGAAAAATTAGGAGGCACATTTTAAGGATCCGGATTCTCTGCTTGGATTAAAGTTGCTTGGATGTGCTTGGATGTCTTATAACCATTAGATGAAGTAAAAATGACATAAGGATGACATGGTGATCCCAAATTGTACTCAATCCAATGGTTAGAAGTCATCCAAGCAAATCCAAGCAACATGAATCCAAACAGAGATATTTTGAGAATGGATTCAAGCCAAATCCAAGCAGAGATATTTTGAGAAGTGGTGTTAGTAAACAAATTGGTAACAGAGGAAATACCAATATTTGGTTTGATCCATAGCTGCCAGGTGTGAACTTATTGCAGTTTCGAAATCCCAATTTCTGTAGGGTTGTCGAATTATTTTCTAGTCCAGGGGTTTGGAATTTTTCTCTTCTCCATGAGTTATTTCCCCAAGATATTGTGACCAATATTCTGGCCTTGTCTGTTAGCTCTTGTGGATACCAGGATCGGTGGATTTGATCTGAAGATAAGAAAGGTAAATTCACTGTCAAGTCTGCATATCACTTGGCTCGGAAGCGTGTTTTGAACCATGATACACACCCGAATCCGAGCTCTTTATTGTGGAACAGGCTCTGGAAAGCCCCTGTTCCTGGTAAAGTCTAAATTTGTGCTTGGAAAGCTACCTCAAATATTCTTCCTACACGAAGTCGACTAAGTGAATGTGGTATTGATATTGATACCCAATGTCCATTTTGTGAAGAGAGAGCTGGGTTCGATCACACCTTGTCGAAGGAGACATCCAAACGAAAAACACAAAGAGAGCAGAAGGATAAGAGGAAAAAAAGGGAGGATCTCGAGATCGCTCTCAATTCTATCTCATAGAGGAAGAGCCAGAAGAGTCTAAGCGAGAAGAGTCTAGAGAGGGCAAGAGAGATAGAGCGAAGGCGCTGCCACGAAATCAAAAAAAAAAAAAAAACTTTTTAGATGAAGAAACACACTGTGAACAGTAATTAGGAACAGTGTTGTGAATAGTAAATTTAGTTATGTGAATAGTTGACAACAAATAGATATATGGTAAACTAGGCAGTATACCCACGCTTTGCTGCGGGTGTGGTATTGATTCAGTTTAACTCAAAATGGAGAAATTAGAGAATTAGTCGAGTTCATTCAAGCCTTCAACCAAAGACTATGCAATATGAACTATTCAAAGCCACTATTTTTTAAGGGACATGTTCTGCACTTTACTTGAGCTGCTATCGGGTCAAAAAAGCACTTGACAACTTTCAATATATGCCAAAATTATTCAACAGCAGACCTTAGCTAGCCTCCATAATCATTGAAGAATGCTGAAATCCAAGAAATAGCAATAACTCAAAATTCATAAGCAGAAAAAATGGTAAGTCCATGACCATAACAGAAAAGCTAACTTATAAAAGTGCCATCGAACTTTTTCAAAGGATGATTCCAATGTTCTAGTATATCATCAAAAAGTTTGATTGCGATTTCAACTTGAATATACAAAAGAGTTGTAATATACCTGAATACAAAGAAGCTGTATATGAGAGCTTAATGTTCCTTAAATTAACTCCTGAATTCAACAACTAACTACTATGCAAATCTGCAAAATGATAAAGAAAAAATTATTACATCGCATACAAAGAACTTGGAGTTGTAAACGAAAGAGAAACAATTTTTAGTATTAAAACAACAATATAGAGCTTGAGAAAAAAAAAACAAAAAAAAAAACCGTAGAGTTCTCTATCATAAGCAAAGAGCCAAAGAATAAGCAGACTACAATACTGTTATTCGTCTCACAAAAACATAAGATGTACCATTTACTTTACTTGTTTTCTTTTGAAAGCTAGTATTGTATTTCTTCTTTATTAATTGCTTAGTATCCTGGACCATGTGTTTACTGGTTTTCAAAGCATACATCATTGCTTATAACTAATTGAAGTCTTCTTTACTCTGAGACATAGTTTATAAAAACAGATTGGAACTTAGATCAGATAAAAATAAAACATTCTAACAATACTAACTTTATTGCACCCTTGTGTTATATTGAATGCAAAAACCTATCTCATTTGGGCAAACAAACTTTTAGGATTTTATTTCATATATGAGGTTTGGTTTTGTTGTTTTCAGCTTGGTTATTCTCTAATCTCTATTGACTTGAATCCCAAGAATACAATGAAAATAAGCAAAAAAAAACTTATATAGCTGTCCATAACAAAAATTGACGTAGACAAATCAAGAGAACTCGATCACCTCTTACAAACCGATAACTCCATTGGAGGAAAGCATTGCAGGATTGGTTGGACTAACCTTGGACGACATCAATTCTAGTGAAAATTCTAACCTGAAATTCAATATTGCAGCATCTCAGTGGGGATTTCAAAGAAAAAAAAACAAACACTACTCAGCTGTGTAAAGCAGTATGTAAAGCAGATAAACATAAACATGACCAAAACATCATCAACAAATGAAAACCTAGAGAAAAGCAAGAACATAATGATATAGATAAATCTAAAATAATTTGCAGTTGTCACGAAGCAAATAGTAACTAAAAAGTGATAAGACGCTAACCTTTTAGATCTCCCATTTGAAGTTGCTTACATTGTGGCTCTCCACATTGACAGCAGTAAAATTTCTCTTCAAATCACAGAGCTTTCTCAAAAGCACCAATATGTAATTATAGACACATATTTGCTCTTTATATACATTCTCACGTAACCAAAGTTTATCTACATATGTAATTATAGACACATATTAGCTCTTTATATACATTCTCACGTAACCAAAGTTTATCTACCGAACTGAGAATGTGAAAGCAAACAATATAATCCTAACTAAAAACAGGAAGTAAGAAGCCAAAGACCAAATTCCTATAGGTTAAAATGAAAACACGACCAAAACACATCCAAAAGATATCGAATACTCACCATATCTAAATCCCATACTTCGCTATATTTAAATCTAGTTTATTATTCATCTTCATGAAAATCAAAGATAAACAGTGTACGCAGAGCCAATTGGAAAAATAAAAATAGTATTAGAAAGTAATATATAGTACCAACTCCGAGAAAGACCTGAATCGAAAAAATGCTAAATCAGATGCAAAACCTGATTAAAAAAGAAAGAAAGAAGTGAATGTAAGAAGTAATAAGCATACCTAGAGAAATACCTCGATCTCATTATCCCTCTCTTTCCTATCTCTTGGGTCGTTGACAAAATCTCTCGAAGCAGAGAACCCGAGAGCTTATTCTCGAAAGCTGGGTCCGATCATAACTTGTCGAAGAGACAGAAAGAGAGAACATTAGTATAAAGAGAGGAAAAAAAGACATCGCTATGCAAAATTTTGATGTTTTAGTCCTAACTCTCATAGACCTAATTCAATAGAATGAGCAGACTTAATTACGTCTTGATCAATGTTAGATCAAACCCAATCCCCCAACATGATCTGCAAGCTATTTCGCACACAAACTCTCTGATTAGATTTTCTGGATTATTAGGGTAACTCAGTTAGAAGCTGTCACGCCCCGACTCTTAAATTTTACCTTAATTACTAGCATTGTGGTAATAAGAATTTTACCGTCTTCGTCATTAAATTTATAGTCCTAAAGTCCCTAGAGGTGTATTGAGGGACGAATATTTCGAAAGAATTATTCGAAGGAAGAAAATGTGACGACGGTAAAAATGGTAAATTTTAGCTAGTAAAAGGTAATTTTTATTGGGGTATTATTTTTGGGGTGTTGAATTTTGGATTGGATTTAAAGTGGGTTGGACCAGTTGGGCCAAGCCCATTTCTTTTCTCCTTTTCCTTCCGCTCTTCCGCTCCCGCACCCGTACCCGAGTTCCTCCTCCCTGCCGATTTTCCGACCGCCCGTTCGCCGCCGTCCGGCCGCGCCAGACCGCCGCACCGGTCCCAAACGATCGATCTCCAACCCAGCTACATTTCTAGACCGGTGGCAGCCTCCCTAGCGCCGCCGTGAAGGAGGAATCGACGCCGAAAGCTCCGACTGCCGGAAACTTCTTTTCGCCGGAACTCCTTCCTCCGGCCGCCATATCCGGCGAGCCTTGGCTCAAAAGGAAGCCCTCCTCCCGTGCTTCAATCCCTCCAAAGGGCTCCTTCCATCTCGAGCTAGGTAAGGAGAAATCGGTATTTGAAATTCTAGGGCTTATATTGTGTTTGTGTTCGATTGATGTGTTTAGGCTTAGAATTGAAGTTTGTGGTAGTTAGGAATGTTGTAGAGGAGGTTGAGAGGAAGGTGTTGTCAAATTTTGGTGGCATTTGCAGGTCGCCGGCCGCCGCTGCCGGCGGAGCCGCCGCCGAGAAAATGTTTTTGGTGGAGAAAATTTTGAGGAGTTTATTGGAATGAGTTTTAGAATTTATGGAGGAGTTTTGGATAGGTTTTGGAATTTGTTAAGTTTGGTATTTTTGGCGGATTAATAAGTTAAAATCCGGCCATTGGATTATTCTGGATGATTAGAACGTTGGAAGGTGATTTTGAAGATGTCGGTAATTTACGGAGAATTGTGGTTGGCAGTGAAGTTAGGTTTTAGGACGATAGGCATGGTTGAGCGCGGGAAGCTCTTATTTAATTATGCCTATTTTCTTTGAACGTTGAGATTTTATTTGAGGAATTATTTATGTATTGGAACAGGACACGAGGAGGCTCGAGCAGAGGAGACCTCCGGCCGACGTCAGGCTTAGGCCTAAGTTGTGAGTGAACTTTGTTTCTTAAATAATGTTTTATTGTTGAATATTGTCCTTTGTTGGGTTTTATCCTGAGTTGAGGATTTCAGTGATTTTACTCACTTTATTTAACGTTTGTGAATATAGTATGTATATGAGAGAAAGCTAGCTAGCAATACGTACTCCCCTCATAATGAGGAAAAATGCCATTATGAGGTGACGTGAGCGTTAGACGCCAGCGTCTAGCCCTGTATGACATTCTACTTTCCGAGTTCATTCTATGTTTTTAGATTCATTCATAGAATTCGTACAGGGAGTATACACGTATAAATTCCACCCGGTCCCACCCCCATACTGAGGATAAATGCCACTATGGGGTGACGTGCGCGTTAGACGCGAGCGTCCTAGCCTGGTATGACTATCTACCTTCAAGCTTATTCATAGATAACATACATGGAGTAGACGGGTATGAATACATACTGATATAAATATATAATTTAGCCTGAGAGGCTGTATTGTTTAATATTTGGGGACTAGCCAGAACTAGTCGAGTCCTTGAAAGTGTTTCTTGGGGAAAATATTTGTTGTTGTCCAGATTATTTTTGTTCACTCACCCTGACGTGATTAAATATTTTTCCCCTGGGCTTTTCCTTTGTTTTAATCGCCCAGTCTGCAGAGTTCGAGTGGGGTCTAGGAGGAGGCGCCGAGGCATAGTCACCCACATTTCCACTACTGTTCGCCAGTAGGTCATCTGTTTAAACCCATTAGGTTTTTCTTCAGCTTCCGTTGTCTTTCCTGTAGTAGCTCTGAATATTTCGGAAAAATAATTTGTGTATTATTTTATTCAGTTATTTGGATTAAAGTGAAGTTTAATATTTTGGGTTAAGAGGGTGTTCTATATTTTTCTGGGTTAGGGTTGTCCATTTTCAAGGGAGGTTTGCTGAGTCCTTCGGTAAATTTTCCTTGGAGGTGGTCCCCGCAGGACTTACCTCGGGTTTTAGGGTGAAATTCGGGGTGGGTCTTGATAGAAGCAGTAAGCATACCTATAAAAGTACCTCGATCTCTCTATCTCCTATTTTCCTATATATAGAACATTGATGAAATCTCTGGAACGCTGTATTTTAATGCAGAGAAAGTGAGAGCTTAATCGAAGACGTGATCTTCTTGTACGGTAAATTGGGTAGAGGAGAGAGCTGGGTTCGATCACATCTTATCGAAGGAGACATCCAAATGAAAAACACAGAGAGAGCAGATGGATACAAGAAAAAAAAAGGGAGAATCTTGAGATCGCTCTCGATTCTATCTCATAGAGGAAGAGCCAGAAGAGTCTAAGCGAGAAGAGTCTAGAGAGGGCAAGAGAGATAGAGCGAAGGCACTGCCGCGAAATCAAAAAAAAAAAACTTTTTAGATGAAGAAACACACTGTGAACAGTAATTAGGAACAGTGCTGTGAATAGTAAATTTAGTTATGTGAATAGTTAACAACAAATAGATATATGGTAAACTAGGTAGTATACCTACGCTTTGCTGCGGGTGTGGTATTGATTCAGTTTAACTCAAAATGGAGAAATTAGATAATTAGTCTAGTTCATTTAAGCCTTCAACCAAAGACTATGCAGTATGAACTATCCAAAGCAACTATTTTTTAAAGGACATGTTCTGCACTTTACTTGAGCTGCTATCGGGTCAAAAGAGCACTTGACAACTTTCAATATATGTCAAAATTATTCAACAACAGATCTTAGCTAGCCTCCATAATCATTGAAGAATGCTGAAATCCAAGAAATAGCAATAACTCAGAATTCATAATAAATTAGGAACAGTGTTGTGAATAGTAAATTTAATTACGTAAATAGTTGACAACAAATAGATATATAGTAAATTGAGCACCTAAACAATGTGAAAGAATAGAATATGAAATATATATGACTAGGGTTTGGTGGCTTTTGAGACTTGAGAGGAGAGTTGCTATTGTCACATGGCATCAAGCCATTGGTGGATGAGATTGGAATGGGATGGTGATGCGCACGTGAAGAGGAGACGATGGTCTACCAAACTCACTTGCTAATTTTGATTAATGAAATAATTATTTGTTTAATTAAGGGTTTAAACAACCTAATTAATCAACTTTCTTCTTCACCATAGTTGACCCGCATCGGCAATTTCGACATTATACCGGAAACTTCATTTTGTTATAAATTTGCACCGTTTTATCTCGTTTCCACAACTCTCCTTATTTTCTACAAAGTAAATAAAAGTAGATTAATTACATGTTAATTAACCTAAGGACTAGCTTTATTCATATGTTTGAGTATTAATTATGTATGTAAAAATACACGTAATTACACCCCCACACTTGAACTTTGCTTGTCCTCAAACAAACTAAAGGAAACATAATCCGAAAATCTATTAACTCAAACACACAAATGCACATTGGTGGTGCTAGTTATACAAGTCTAGAATGCTTCCCTTAAATGGAATAAACTAGTTTGACATAGGGATAATGTCCATTCGTACTAATTTTAATCCTTAATTGCTCATTTCAATGACAATCTTTTTGAAAAGCCCATTCTAATATAATGTATCTCTATTTGTGCCCAAATTAACAAATTTTTACTTAAAGTCTTAACAAGCAATATTATTTTATGACTATTTTGCCATCACCTCTTAAACATGCATAGAGAGAGAGAAGATTTGGCCGGAACCTCACCAGACTCCGGTCACCGGTGATCGCAATCATGCCGGTCGCCGGAATCTTGCTGGATTTTTTAAATGTCACCAAAATCTCGCCGGTCGTCAAAAATCTCGCCGGATTTTTTTTTTAAAATGTCACCAGAATCTGCCGTACCTTGCCGGAAGTATACCGCACCATCGCTGAAGTTTAATTAAGAGGCAGTATTGATGAAAAATGTTTTACTGGGGGGGGGCAATAAACTTCTATTGAGATTTTACTAGGAGGCAGTAAACTTCTACTGAGGTCAATAAAACCTTCTATTTAGGTCAATAAAACCTTATTGATGGGCAGTACTGATGAAAAATGTTTTACTGGGGGTAATAAACTTCTACTGAGATTTTACTGGGGGGCAGCAAACTTCTACTGAGGTCAATAAAACCTTATTGAGGGGCAGTACTGATGAAAAATGTTTTACTAAGGACAATAAACTTCTACTGAGATTTTACTGGGGGTAGTAAAATTATACTGGGGGCAAAAAAAGGAAGAAGATGGTGGTACTAAGAAATTAATGGGGATTATCCAAAAAAAAAAAAAAAGAAATTAACGGGGGCCAATAAGATATTACTGGGGTAGTAAAAAAGTTAGAAAAGAAGCTTTATAGCTGAAAGGGCTTCTTCACCTTCGCAAAAAAAAATGTCTTTAGTTGCATAAGGGAGGATAGAATTGTACTTTCTTTAATATTGATTGGTATGGGCTATAAAGTCTTATTTTCATTGGGTTGGGGGTCTAGTTTTTCTATTTTTGTGCATCTGGGTATTTTCCCTTTGACATAAGGCTAACACTCAAGCATACAATCACATGTCAAAATTAATTACAAAATAAATTCTAAGACCTATAAACATGCTCTATCTGTTCAAAGTCACAACACATCAAGCTTATGCTTTCATCATTGGGGTTGGAAAGAAACTAGGCACACACTACTTATTTACACAAAAACCTACTTATTTACACCAAAACTAACAAAGAAAGAAACTATTTTTTTATTTTTTTTTTCATATAAGGCGCCGAGCTTTCACCCCCACACTTAAAACCAACACTGTCCTCAATGTTGAAAAGTGAGCTCGAAAGCTAAATCTGTGTTAGATTTAGGCATGAGAGTGAAGACCGAGCAAACACACAAAAAATAACTACGAAAATGAAAATCTACTGAAAACTCCCTTTGTTGACTTCCATTACTCACGACCTTTGGAGAAGACCGAGAAGAGAGGACTGGGATCCTCTCCTCATATCTATGTGCTTATATCTCCTCATAAGACAATCTTAGCCGTACAAGATCAATAAACGGCCAAGATGTCTTTTGTTTTAGGTTTTGAGATATTTTTCATCTTTTCTCAATATCTCATATCTCGTCTGACATCTAAAAAAAAGAAAGAGAGAGAGACAGACTATCTTCCTCTCAGTTTCTTCTTCTGTGAGAAAACATGGCTACTGATCATTTAACCAAGGTAGTCATCATATAAACAAAACCCAGAATTCTCTCAATTTTGTTTTCTTTTATTCTCTAAGTTCAACAACAAAAACACACAGATATAAAGCAAAATGCATAGACAGGGGGAAAATCTACCATCATTATTCACTGGTATAGTAAGAGCACAGCCATGTTATAAAATCAAAATTTGCAATCAAGATCAATCTCAGGTATTACACATCTCAACCATGCCCAATAATACATAACCCATACTTGAGTGAAATCTACTAAAACATCTACCAAGACCCTAAGTTTCCAATCACAGCAGACCGAGCCTTCGACAACACTGTTAGAAATGGAGTGATCTGGATGGTCGCCCTGCTTGAACTGACCCTTGAAACCGGATCCCGTAAGAGAGAAGTCTCTAGCCGTTCTGCTCTGAGCTCGATTGATGGAATGAGTCGCGCCTCGTCTCGTCGGCCCTGATCCTGCCAAACCAGGGGATATCGATCGGTGGAGAAATTAAAATATTTCTGAAGAAAAAAAGGGGGAGGTGGAGGTGCAAATCTGGGACTATCTTGGATGTGGAGTTTATGGGGAAGGGGGATGAGAATGAAGAGAATTGAAACGGGATACAGATGTGAGGAAGAGATACAAGAGCTCTATTGAACTTGATTTCTGTGTATAGATGTGTGAGGAAGAGAGACGAGAGCCCTCATCTTTTGGGTCTTGTTTATGGACGAGAAAGATGAGTATACAAGAGTATAGACGTGAGAGAAAGATGAGAGATTAATTAAACGAGATATTAAGAAGGGAGAAGAGATCGATGAAAAATATCTTAAAACTTAAAACAAAAGACATCTTGGCCGTTTATTGATCTTGGACGGCTAAGATTATCTTATGAGGAGATATGAGCACACAGATATGAGGAGAGGATCCGAGTCCCATCCTTAAGGTGCAAGGCCTTGACTTCCTTTAGCATGTACTCCATAATAGCTCAAGGTGCCCACGAGGATCAACTCCATGTAGAATGATGTGATGTTCAAAGAGCAATGTGGCACAAAATCGTCAAGAAACGAGAAAAGTCAAACGTCTTCCATTAAGCTCATAGGCTAGACCACCTCCAACACACCTCAAAAGTACCCACAATATACTCCGAAGAAGAAATGAAGTGAAAAGAAGTCCAACGAACCCAAGTGAAAAAAACTAGTGAGTAAAGCAAACTTTCAGCAATGACATTTATCTCTTGAAATGCTCATATCTCAAACTCAAACTGTGATAAATAGATGATACAACTTCCACTAGACAATAGACTCAAGGAGCTTTCTAACCATATGAAGTAGTCCACGTATCTCCCAACGAGATAAAAACTAAGGCTGGTCAAAGTTGCCGTTTTGTCTTGAAGTTTGCTGCTGACCCTCACTCACCAAAAATGCAGTATCTGAAGCTCCAGAGGTGCAATGAGGGTGAGACCAATTGAAAATCAAAATAGACTCATATAACCAGAATCTGGCAAATTTTCACTGAATAATGATCTCTGAGTCGAAAATTGTAGGCCTCCAAACTCACTGAAATGTTCTGCAGTTTCTGATGTTCCCTGTTTCTGCCTCTGTTCATCTGGAACACTAAATCTGAAAGTAGGAAAATCCAAACTGAAACCTGTTTCAACTGGGTACGGAAGACCTATGGGGCTACCCTTCTGCAAAATTTCAGGCCCAAATTGCTTGACATGTAAAAGATATAGCATCTCAAAGTTCTTGTACAGTAGCAGTTTCAGTTCTGACCTTCATCCGACCACTGAATAACTGAAGTTCCTTTTGCTCAAAGAGGCTGAAATTTTGGAAGAAAACAGTAGACATATAGAGAAAGACCTCCAGAAAATTTTACCTCAAAATAGCGAGTATACTGGAGTACTGTATGGCAACCCAAAGTCAACTAAATTATCTTGGCAGAAATTGCTTACTATGTCATTCCTCCTTTCTCCACATTTTCTATTCCAAGCACCTCCCATCCTCCCATAACATGGCTAAAAAACCTTATTGAACATCAAAGAAACAAGTAAATTTCAAAATCACCTAGGGTTGCCTCCCTAGAAGCGCTTGTTTTTAAAGACCCCAAGCCAGTCTTCTTCTCTTTGCTTCCTCAGGGTGGCTCAAATGACTCCTTCCTACCATCCACAAAACTTGTGCTAGTCTCACCATCATGTCCAAAACACTTAGCAATTGAAGAAGCAAGCTTGTAGCTTGGAGGTGGAGAGGCCAATCATACCTCTTAGGCATTTTCATCTTCTTCTCAACTTCACAAGTCTCCCGTAATTTCTTAATAGACTTCTTTTGTGCCTCACTCATTTGAGAACTTTTCTTCTTTTCTTGCTCACAAGTCTCAAGGTTAGGAGATGTAGGCTTTGCAAGCTCAATGGTAGACTCCAATGTCGGAGTAGAAATGACATCGTCATGCTTCAATGGTGGCTCATTGTCATAACCCCAAATAGGTGAGAAATGATCTTTTGCACGGATTGTAGGATTGGGCGGATTCAAATTAAGGTCCAAAAATCCGCTCACTCTTGGCTTCATTACCCTTCACCAAATCAATGGAGAATACCTCCTCATCATGTCCGACGGATAGAATGGATTACACACCTTGATCTTCACTTTGTCACCTAACACCTTGAGTCTAATGGTACCTTTCAACACATTAATCTTCAGACCCGCCGTTGCCATGAATGGTCGGCCTAGAATGATAGGTAACTCATTGCCAAGGTAGGGGTCTTCACCCATATCTAACACTACAAAGTCGGCCGGTAGAATGAACTTATCGACTCTCACAAGCACATCCTCTACTCCCACCGGCTTCCTTGTGCTACGATCCGCTAGTTGAAATCTAATAGATGTGAGCTTCAACTCACCAATCTCTAGCTTCCGGAATATAGCCAAGGGCATCAAGTTGACACTCGCCCCTAAGTCCATGAGAGCTCCTTCAAACACTTTCTCACTAATTATACACCCTATTGTAAAGCTCCCGGGATCATGCATCTTTGGTGGTAGCCTTTGAATTATTGCACTTACTTCCTCATTCAACTCAAATGTATCATCAGCTTTGAATTTCTTCTTATTCATGCACAAGCTCTTGAGAAATTGAGCATACACCGGCACTTGGCGAATGAGGTCCACCAATGGAATATTCACATCCACCAATGTCATGTATCTCCCTCATTAAACCACTCTTCTTCTTACTTCTCTTGGAGTTATCTCTCCTTGCGGCATTTGGGTAAGGAAGTGTTGGTTCCAACACATTCAAATCAAGAGGTGGATCAAAGGTGAGACTTCCGGTGGTGCCCCTAAGAGTAGTCACGGTCCCACTAGGGTTCTTAGCCCTCAAGGTCTCGCCTAGTGAAGAGTAGACCGGACCATTCCTATTCTTAGAGCAGTCAAATATAACAAGGTTTGGAGAATGAATTTTCTGATGTATTATTCATCCCACAGAAGAGGCTATTTATAAAGATACTACATGTACAAACCCTACGTACTATGTACTACATGTATTACACATATAAAATAAAAAAACAATAACAAATTAATTTACATTCCTAAATTAACTTCATGACTCATGCTAACACTCCCCCTCAAGTTGGCGCATATACATCAACCATGCCCAACTTGCTAAGTGAGTCATAAAAGGCCTTCTTAGAAACTCCTTTTGTGAGTATATCTGCAAGTTGCTCTTCTGTAGGGACAAAAGGAAAGCTAATGATTTTAGCATCTAGCTTCTCCTTTATGAAGTGACGATCAACTTCCACATGCTTAGTACGATCATGTTGCACAGGATTCTGTGAGATATCGATAGCTGCCTTGTTGTCACAATACAGCTGCATAGCACACTTGGGTTTAACACCCAAATCTCGTAACACACTCCTTAGCCACAACAACTCGCACACTCCATGAGCCATACCTCTATATTCTGCTTCAGCACTAGACCGAGCCACAACCTTTTGCTTCTTACTCTTCCAAGTAACAAGGTTACCTCCCACAAAGGTAAAGTATCCTGATGTAGACCTCTGATCTGTAATATTTCCAGCCCAGTCTGCATCTGTAAAACCGCATACCTCAAGAATATTGCTGTGCCTAGAAAACATTACTCCTCTCCCTGGAGCGGACTTCAAGTACCTCAAAATTCTTACAACGGCATCCATATGATCTACACTGGGATTATGCATGAACTGGCTCACCACACTTACTGCGTATGCAACATCAGGTCTGGTGTGTGCTAAATAAATCAGACGTCCAACTAACCTCTGATATCGAGGCTTGTCGGTAGGTACCTGATCAGGATACTCTGCTAATCGATGATTCTGCTCAATAGGAGTATCAATTGGAGTACAATCCAACATACCTGTCTCTGTTAATAGAACAAGTATATACTTCCTCTGACACAGATAGATGCCTTCATTCCCCCTGGCTACCTCAATGCCCAAGAAGTACTTGAGTGCACCTAAGTCCTTCATCTCAAACTCTGTGGCTAGCTGTTTTTGCAATCTATCCATCTCAACAGTATCATTACCAGTAACAACCATATCATCAACATATATGATCAGAACTGTTACCTTCCCTTGTTGATGTCTGAGAAACAATGTGTGGTCTGAGTTACTCTGCTTATAACCAATCTTCCTCATGAACTGTGAAAACCTTCCAAACCAAGCACGAGGTGATTGTTTAAGACCATACAAAGATTTTCTCAATCTGCACACAAAGTTACCTGAAGGAGCAGTTTTATATCCAGGTGGCAGATCCATATACACTTCCTCTATAAGTTCTCTATGAAGAAAAGCATTCTTGACATCAAACTGTTTAAGAGGCCAGTTTAAGTTAGCAGCAAGAGAGAGCAATACCCGAATAGTGTTCATCTTTGCAACTGGTGCAAATGTCTCATCATAGTCAATGCCATATGTCTGGGTGAATCCCTTTGCTACCAGACGTGCTTTATATCGACTCACTGACCCATCTGGATTATGCTTCACTGTAAACACCCAGCGACATCCCACAGCCTTCTTTCCATGTGGTGGAGATACAAGCTCCCAAGTATTGTTCTTCTGTAATGCTTCCATTTCCTCATCCATTGCTTTTCTCCATTTTGGATCTCCCAATGCATCCTGCACTTTGTTAGGTACTGATACAGCAGATATTTGATTCACAAATGATTCATATGACTTAGACAATCTCTTGGTAGACATAAAATTTGTCACATGATACTTAGTTTTGGCTTGAAGGGTAGGTTCATACCTTTTTGCTGGTTTACCCCGAGTAGACCTATTTGGTAACACATATTGTCTACTATTAGCATCACTAGTATTAACCCCAATAGAATTACTAACCTCAGATGGAAGATCTTCTGTACCAGGGAGACATGAGTCAGGGGTATTAGTAACATCAGGCAAGGAAGGAGGGGCAGTAACGGTTGCAACAGGAACACTAACGGTTGCAGCAGGAACACTTGCAGTGTCGGACTCTTGAATCTCTGGAGCAATTATACCAGAATCATCTGGTGGTGCCTGTCTGTCATCTTCTTGTCCCTGAACCTCTGATGTATCTGTAACCTCAACTGAATGCCTGTCTCCCCCTCTCCATGATACAGCTCTTCAAAATATGAGTTCTCCCCCTGAAGAGCAGTATCAGAAGAGGTGTAATAGCTCATATCCTCAAAGAAAGTAACATCCATAGTGACATAATACTTCCTAGTAGGTGGATGATAGCACTTGTACCCTTTCTGATGGCCCCCATAGCCAACAAACACACACTTAATCGCCCGGGCATCCAATTTACTTGACCTTTGACTCTTTGGGATATGAACAAATGCAACACAACCAAAAACACGAGCTGAGAGATTATGAAAGGAAGATAAAGAGACATAAGAAGCTAGTACCTCAAATGGTACTTTTCCCTGGAGGACAGTAGAAGGAAGACGATTAATGAGATGGGTAGATGCGGAGATAGCATCACCCCATAGATTCTTGGGACAATGGGCACTAAAGAGAATACAACGAGCCATATCAAGTAAATGACGATTTTTCCTTTCGGATACCCCATTTTGTTCAGGTGTGTAAGGGCACGTTTTCTGGTGGATAATCCCATGTGTTTGTAAGAAAGACTGAAAGACACGATTGACATATTCCCCCCCATTATCAGAGCGAAGAATTCGAATTTGGGCATTGTATTGCGTTTGGACTTCAGAAAGGAAGGCTTGAAAAGCCGGAAAAACCTCATCCTTAGTTTTAAGAAGAACAACCCAAGTAAGACGTGTACAATCATCAATAAATGACACATAGTATCGCATACCAGACACAGTGGATTCCTTTGAAGGTCCCCAAACATCAGAATGAATTAATTCAAAATGAATGACACTTTTATTAGAAATACGAGATGAATAAGTTGAGCGATGACTCTTGCCCAAAACACATGTTTCACAATGTAAGACTGACTCATCCACACCAAAAAACAAAGAAGGCATGGATTTTTTCATAACACTAAAAGATGGATGCCCTAAGCGACGGTGCCATAACCAAACTTCACTTAGCTTGTCAGAATTGGACATTAAAGCCGTCCGGGACTGTGCTCCTGGTTTCTCCCCTACGTACGTCTGATCCAGATGAAACAACCTGCCCCTCAGATACCCCCGACCTAGTAACTCCCCAGTGAGAAGATCCTAAAAAATCACATACATAGGTAAAAAGGTCACAGAGCATTTGGATTCAACATTCAACTGTGGGACAGATATCAAATGATGGGATAAAGCAGGTACATATAGCACATTCTTTAGCACCATTGTGGGAGTGATACGAACTGACCTCTTTCCTAAAACAGGGAAGGCCTCACCGTTGGCATTAGTAACATAAGGTACAGGTGGAGATGATAATTCATTAAAAAAAGATTTGTCATAAGTCATATGATCGGAAGCACCTGAATCAATAATCCATGTATCACCACCAACAAAGTGAGAAATATTTAAGGCCATACCTATCTTGCCACGACTAGCGACAGATGCTGAGGGTGTGGCACCTCCTGCTGTATGATGATCACATCCGACCACCCCATAGATGTCTGGTTCCTGGACTAACTGGATAGCTGCTTTCGCCTTGGGACGATATGTAGGCCTTTTAGGCCTAAGATGCGGGTACAACTTCCAACAAGATTCACGAGCATGGTCACCATTGCAGTAAGAGCAAGGAGAACGAGGTTGATTCCCAAAGCCTGGTGGTGGTCCTTGCCTGTGGAGTGGAACGGAACTTGATTGCTGAAGGAGTGGTGCTGGTGCTCTTGCCTGAATAGTGAGACTAGAGACTTCAAGTTGTGCTTGAGTAAGGCTTTCCTGCTGAGACTCATCCTTACGGATATATGTGAAAGCTGTAGTCAAGCTAGGAGGTTCTGTCATTCTGAGCAGCTCTCCTTTGGCACTGTTATGTTTTGCATCAAGGCCTCTCAAGAAGTGATGAACTCGCTCAAGCTCCTTTTCCTTTAGGTACCAAACAAGATCCTCCTGATTCTTGATCTTGCAAGGACGCTTCACATCAATTTCAGCCCAAATGTTCTTCAGCTTGGTGAAGTACTGCGCCACTGGCTGCCCATTTTGTTGCATTGCTGCAGCAGTACACATCAACTCATGAACCTGTATGAAGTCAGACTCATTAGTATATAAATCTGCCAATGTCTTCCAAATTGCCTGCGCAGTATCACATTGCTCCACCAGGTCAACTATTTCCTCATTCATGGCCTTATACAAAACTGACATCACAAGACCATCATCATCTTCCCACTTAGTGTAAGCAGCAACATTACTTGCACTAGGAGCCTCAATCACCCCAGTTACATGTCCCATCTTGTGCATCCCTCGGAGATGAGCCGTCATGATTTTCTTCCATTTTCGGAAATTGGTTCCATTGAGTTTGGTTCCCCCAAAGGAACCACTTTCAGAATTCTTGACTGATACTTCAAACTTCTGAACATCATTGACCTGATAACTTTCTTCTCCAGAATCCATTGTAACACAAATGCCAAATCAGTAGTTTATGCAGTGACAACAATATACCACAATAAAGCAACAATATATCACAAACGGGTCGGATCAGTTCAAACCGGGTCGGGTTGAGCAAGAAACAGAACCGGGTCGGGATGGCAGCAGAACCGGGTCGGGTTGAGTAAGAAGCAGAACCGGGTCGGGATGGCAGCAGAACCGGGTCGGGTTGAGCAAGAAACAGAGCCGGGTCGGGATTGCAGCAGAACCGGGTCGGGCGCGTCGTCTGCGTCGTCACGTCTGGGGCGAGACGACGACGGAGATGGCGTCTTCTGGGCGGAGATGGAAGACGACGGCTTCTGGCTTCTGGGGTAGTCCAGCCGGCTTAGGGCACGGCTTCCGGGCGGAGATGGAAGACGGCTTCTGGCTTCTGGGATCGGCGGCAGACGATGGCACGACGGAGATGCGAGTCAGGCCGGCGTCTTCTGGGCACGACGGAGATGCGAGCCAGGGGACGGAGATGCGAGCCAGGGGACGGCGAGAAGGAAGACCTCGTGCTCTCGTGCTCTCCCGTTCTCTTTCTCACTCTCTCTGAAGAAACGGGAAAAACAAAAAACAAAAAACACCCGAACGGAAAAACGTCGTCCGGAGAATAAAAAATCGTTGGGAAAAACGTCAACGAAATCGCAGCGGAAAAACAAAGAGACAAAGTCCTTTCGGATCTTTGCTCTGATACCAAGTCAAATATAACAAGGTTTGGAGGATGAATTTTCTGATGTATTATTCATCCCACAGAAGAGGCTATTTATAGAGATACTACATGTACAAACCCTACGTACTATGTACTACATGTATTACACATATAAAATAAAAAAGCAATAACAAATTAATTTACATTCCTAAATTAACTTCATGACTCATGCTAACAAGAGCTACCATGTATAGTTGGTCTTCCTCCTTATTCCTCCCCTCTTTTGGCTCTAACTCATCAAGAATCTTCCTAGAGGTGTTATCGGCCTTAGATGGGTCCCTAGCCTTCATGGCCTCACCATCTAATATAGGGTCCGAGACATCCTCATCTCTAGAATATTTCTCCTTCAACAAAGCTCTTTCCTTCCCACTATCAATCAATCCATACTTGTTTGCATCATTCTCAAAGGACAAGAAATCATATCATTCACCAAGAGTAGCTCCACCGGAAGGTACATTTTCTTCCCCTCCGGCTTCCTTATCCACCCCCTTATTTCTCTTTTTTGGATACAAGGTCACATCACTCCTCAAATCCAAATTACCGGGAGGTACATTTTCTTCCCTTCCGGTCCTATCCTCCTTAATTATCATAATAAGACTCATCAACATCATCTTCAAATAAAGGATTTTGGTAACTAGAAGGAGAAGACATATAGACATGATTATCATATACCTTTCCCGAACGTAGGGTGGTGATGACATTGCATTCATGGACTTTGCCTCCTCTTGGATTCAGCTATGGTTGTGAGGGTAAGGCACCCTTTGGTCTCTCACTCATGTTAGTGGCCATTTGACCCACTTGAATCTCTAGTCTAGCCATGCCTTGTCTTAGGGTTTGATAACCTTGAGCTAGTATAGTGATGGTTTGTCTTGTCTCCTCATTAGTAGAGTTTTGAGACTTTAGGAACTCTCCCATCAAGTCTTCTAAAGTAGGTTTCTTTGGTTCACTTAGAGCTTGAGTACGTAGGATAACCTTGAAGATTTGGGTCTTGAAATGAGCTAGAATTGCCTTGAAACTAGCCGCCATTATAGCCAACACCTTGTGTAAACCCGGGAGGGGTGTTTTGACCATGAAATCCTTGAGTCGAGGTTAATTGTGTAATACCCTAGATTTTCCTATCAATTTCCTTGTTTTATTTCCGGAATTAATGAAGGAGTATTTGTGGAAAATTCTCATTTGTTCGTGCGAAGTTGAAGTTTCAGAAGTCAATTTTATTAAGTTGCTTTGACTTTTAAGTACCCAAAAGTTGACTTTCTTATCCGTAAGATATTTTCGAAAACTTCTTTCATGAAAGTTGTAGAGTTTGGCGATACGAGTTCGTAGACATGCGTCATGCGTAAAACAGATGTCGTATGAAAAAGTTACGGTCAAAGGAAGTTAGATTCCGATTTGAAAAGTGTATAAATAGAATAGTTGGGAGTTTTATTTTTGGAAAAACCCTAAAATTCCAGAAAATCTCTCTCTCTCTCTCTCTCTCTCTCTCTCTCTCTCTCCCGTCTCCATTTTCACCCTCAAACTTCTTCCGGCCATAACTCGGCCATCCGGCGACGGATTTGGGCGTGCTTGGTATCGTTGGAAAGCTCTCACTCCCCTCTTTCTACTCATCCCAGCCTCATACCCTATTGAGCACTGTGCGTGGCGCAGCAAGACCCGCAAGTTACTGCTGCCGCCGACGGTGAAGCTCCGACCGTTTCCGGCGACATCGAAGTTTGAGGCTACCCATTTCTGGAAGTTCTTGTTCTTCTGAGCATGATGATACCAGCCTTGAAGCCCAATTCAAAGCGTGAAGCTTTTGAGTTTGAATTGCTCCTTGTTTCTTTCCGGCGACGTTTCCGACCTCTTTCCGGCCGAATTGGCTTTGGCCACAAGTATGAAAAGTGTTCCATTTGATGTGATCTGTAGTTTGCTGTTGGGAGCTTGCTCAGATTTTGAAGTTGATGGGGGGGGGGGGGGAGGCGTGTGGGGCCCACTCGCCGCCGCCTGTGGTGGCGCATGGCAGCGCGTCCGGCAGTGTTGTAGCTTTAGTTTCTTTGGTTAGCTAACTCTTGTTGTTGTGAGCATGTTGAGTTGTGGAAATTCTAGGTTATGAGTAAGGATTGCATGCTATGTTTTATGTTATTCATAGGTGTTTTGGGAGGTTGTGAACTTTGGAAGTTTGAGAATTAGAAGCAGCAGTTTTGGGTCGTTAAATTCGACGACCTTGGAAGGTTGTCCTTCTTTGGGCAAACCCTCGATTTAAGTTTTGGGTTAAGAGGGAAAGTGTTACTTTTTAGTTTGAATGGTTACTAAGGTTATTAATTGTATAATTTTAGGTGATTTGTGAAGTGTGATTGGCTTGGCTCTTGTGTTGTGTTGAAGACGCAACGGGAGAATTTTAGGTGAGTAAATCTCACCAATGTTCACATTTGGACCCAATTATTATGGTCATTTTGATGATGATGTTGAATTTAAAAAATATGCTATTGTTTGTTTTTAAATATATGAGCTTGATCGCCAACGACTCGTAGGTAAGATAAAACAAGTTTTCCTATTATATGATTATTTTTAATGTTCATGTGATCATAATATTGTTGGTTCTTGATAGATTATTCTTGTGGGAATATCTATGTTTGTTCATATAAATATATCTATGTGGAAGAATATATTTTTTATGATGTGCTCTTTGTGTTGTTGATGATGTTGAATTAAAGAATATGCTATTGTTTGTTTTTAAAAATATGAGCTTGATCGCTAACGACTCGTAGATAAGATAAAACAAGTTTTCCTATTATATTATTATATTGTGATTTGTGTGTAGATAGTCAAACTGAGTTTCAAGCCTTTAAACGGGTGATTGGTTACGGTTATGATGATTCTACTCTATTGTGATTTGTTGTGTAGATAGTCAAACTAGGTTCCAAGCCTTTAATCGGGTGATTGGTTACGGTTATGACGTTATTATTATTTTGTGCTTGATATTGGACAATCAAACTGGGTTCCAAGTCTTTGGTCGGGTGATTTGTTACGGTTAGGAATAGAGCTCTAGTCCGTCTGTCGGTGTAGGTCATGGGAGGTACCTTAAGGTATCTGGGACTCATGGGTACATAAATTGTTGTTGTAGGTCATGAGAGGTATTTATTAATATCTGGGACTCATGGGTACATGTGTTTGTTGTAGGTCATGGGAGATACCTTATTGGTATCTGAGACTCATGGGTACATGTATATTTGTAAAAGTATTGGTTATGTGGTTTTAACATTGTTCTTAATTGTTGTCATTTAACTTTCTTGTTTTGAGTATCTCCTGAACTATGCTTAATGCAAGAGATTCTTTAATCTTATTTGTGTGATTTTTAGTGGAATTCCTGAACTATCATTTTTGCAGGATTCACTTATGATTTTGATTGTTTTGTGAATTGTTGTGTTTTCTTATTTACTCTCTTCTGAATTTTATTGTTTTGAGGCGACGGAATGTTTGTGTCGGTAGGATTCTTAGCCGACGAATTTAAAATTATTCTTAGCCGATGAAATTGTCGTCGATATGTATGTTTACCGATGAATATTGCATCGTCCTTAAGCGACGAATTCATAACAGTTCTTAGTCGACGATCGATCTTTGTATTCGTTGGATAGATGGTTTATCTTAGGCGACGAATGTTACTGTTTCCGTCGCCTAAGAGATTTTATTTAGGGTAAAAAAATTGCAATTTTTTTTACCTTATTCACTGTTTCCAAAAATTACAAATCAGTAACAATAATCAAACACATACAGATACAGCAGACAGGAAGCACTGGATTTGGAAAACATATTCATATATTGATCATGATAACTAGATGGACAAATATTGTTCATATATACAAATTAACTTGCATGTCTATTAATCATGCATGTTTAGTGCCAAATAATAAACTAGCTAGAAAATTGTTTATACAATCTAGCTAAACTATGGATGAAGTACTAGAAAATCAAAAATACCAATTGTTGTTCTCGTCTAATCCGATGTTGTCGCCTCTATCATCATTGTTCTGTGGGCAAACTTGTGGAGGAGGAGAAAATTGTGGAGGTGGAGGAGGTGGCATACCTAGGTGCTCATATATGGCTGCAACTTGGGACTACACAGCACTATACATAGACTCGGCACGCAGGGCACGATGCTAGACCTCTTGGATTTGCTGCTAGGCATGCTCCTCTGATTCCTTTTGTTTTTGCTCATAGCGCTCCTGCACCTCTTGGAGTTGCTGCTCATCAACTCTAGGAGCACGACTACGTGAAGTTGAACCATTTGAAGAATGACTCAAGTCTCGCTCGCCTCCTCGTCTCATCCCTCTGATCTCCTTTCCTTTCCTAGTTTTGAGCACCGAACCCAACACCTCAATTTGTTGTGACTGAACACTTTCCATAATCTCCTCCTCTGTCGTGTCAGGGTGTTTTTTCTTAAATGCATCCTTTCGTGTATTGACCTCATCAACCATGTCATTCTGCATTCAAAATACATCAATTAATAAACTCAACAGCTCAACTTTATCATTAGCACCTAACACAGTAAGACTTGAAGCTTAAATCTCAGCTTCAAACAATGTGTAAACCCTTTCCAAGCTTCATCATGCATCAAATCCTATAATCCCATGCATGCAGTTATCTTTCCTCATAGGACTACAAGTTTACAACAACTAAACAAGCTACTGAAACCATAAAACAGGAAAGCAACGTACACCCTTTCATTCCTGAAAACCAGTTCCAGATGACACCAAACTTTACAGATCAGTAGTACTACACACATGCATGGAACAACAAGAATACAAAATTTCAAGCCAAACGAAACCCCAAATCCTAATGAAATTTAAATTCAAAACAACTACACTGCTCATATATATGAAAATATATTTCAGCATAATTGTTCTTAACTTTAGAAATTCACTACAATTCACCTAGATTATCAAAGCACACCAAACTTTGCATAACAGTAGCACATAACTCTTTCACTATAATTTAACTGTCCTACCAAAACATTTAAAAAAAATTCAAGATTAACAGGCCACACAAAAGAGAAAAGAGAAAATCAAAACACTTTATTCACCATGCCAATAAATAGAATCAAGCAACTCAATCATGCAAGGCTGCTATTCAACTATTTGAGAATGAAGTTGCTAATTTGATCATATATATACCAACTCTAAGAACCAATTACTCATGTTCCTGTTTTTAAATTTTACAGATAAAGAAACACATTATTGATATGAAGCTAAAGTAATCTCACTCCCTAAACACAGAAAACGAGTATGTATGTTCACTCTCTAGAAACACACATATATGTATATATATATATATACCAACAATATATATATATATATATATATATATATATATATATATATATATATATAACATCTTATGAACACAACTAGACTATCTATCCCTGTGTGGCTGTGCGCATGTATATATGCAGATCGCATACGTAGTTTGGCATGATGAGCTAGCTAGCTGACCGTGACAAGCTCACAAATAAAGAGACTCTCTCATCTAGCTAGGGTAACATCGTTAACTATATCTCATTAGGCAATTACGCAATTGTAAAACCAATCAAACCAACAAAAACACCACTTCTCAGCATACAATGAAACACTACGTACTTAAAACAAATACGAAGTTAACTAGTCGTATCTTTAGACATAACTCCCTAACTCTAGTGAATCCATAATCCTAGAGTACATGAGTAATTGTTTAATCTCACTCCCTAAACACATTTTGTACACCCAAACCCAAACTTGTCCAGTCACAGACAATCCTAGGTAAATCCAATTCAACTTGTGATCATGCCATCATATATACATCTTAATTAATGATAATGATAATAACACTTTTATTTTGTTTTGGAAGAAGCAGGAAAACATGACATTCATTCAACTTATGATCATATATATACCAATAGCCGGATTTACACATGTTTGACTAATCATTGATAAGCCTACATAATAGTAAAAGGAGAGACACTTACATAATGCTTGGTTGTAACTTCATCACCCTCCCTGATATAGCTCTTCTCAAAACCTTTGATTATTGGAAGCTGCTCGCCTTGTATTCTCAGTTCCTCCATTGTGTAGATGAATGAAGAAGACCCCGTGTGGTGGTGCATAGTCTTCTCCCCACGGTTCCGCTTGTTTACCAAGGAGTCTCTAATACACGAAAAAATATTAAATAAATTAGTTTTAACATCTTGCACATTTCATGTAACAGCCCGGCCCAATTTATTGAGATATTGTCCGCTTTGGGCCCAACGACCCTCACGGTTTTGCTTTTTAGGTTTCACCCAAAAACGCGTCTCAATGTAAGGTGCTAGCTCTGCACATATAAGCATAGCAACTTGTCTCCCCCGGGCGATGTGGGACGCATGCACCTACTAGCTTGCCTGCCTAGTCAGGTCATCACAATCCACCCCCCTTTAGGGCCCGACGTCCGCGTCGGCACACTTCCGGCCGGGGACAGGCTCTGATACCAAATGTAACAGCCCGGCCCAGTCCATTGAGATATTGTCCGCTTTGGGCCCAACGACCCTCACGGTTTTGCTTTTGAGGTTTCAAACCAAAACGCGTCTCAATGTAAGGTGCTAGCTCTGCACATATAAGCATAGCAACTTGTCTCCCCCGGGCGATGTGGGACGGATGCACCTACTAGCTTGCCTGTCTAGTCATGTCATCACAATAAACGCGTCTCAATGTAAGGTGCTAGCTCTGCACATATAAGCATAGCAACTTGTCTCCCCCGGGCGATGTGGGACGGATGCACCTACTAGCTTGCCTCTCATTTGCACCATTGAAAACCATGCTTCATGTTAAGTTTCTTATATCGCATAGCCTAATCTGTTGCTCAAGTTCCTACACCTCCAATTGTGAGAATTGGGAGAAAAGCTCGTCATTTTATCTTTCTATCATTGCGCACCTGCATTTCTAAAGCCATCACATGTAGTCATGTAACCGTCATGCAGAACTGTGAATGCTACTGTGGTGGTCCTGAAAGGCTAACTCGATTATCAAACCTTTTTTTTTTTTTTTTTTTTTTTTTTTTTTTTTTTTTTTTTTTTTTTTTTTTTGGGAGAAACTCGATTATCAAACTTTAAATGCTAGATAACTCAAAGTCAGTAAACCGACTAGTCAATCCATTTTATTGACTGAACTTCGATAACATATTAAAGATTCACAGGGCTCATTCAATTGAATCATTTTCTACAGTCCCAGCACAAAGAGGCCAACACAATCTCATGTGCATTCCCAAGTCTTTCACCTTTTCATTTTATGGTTTCTAGTTGGACATCATTCTGTTGCCTTGCCTTTGCGCCTGCTACTGCTGCTAGTTTCCAACAAGTAACAAACCATGGAATCTACATCATCTCCAAATATGCTGTAAGCTTCGATGGCCTGTAGATAGCTGAACCCCATCGACAGAACGATTTGCATACTACTACTTAAGGTGGAATACTGGCCACCCTGGTCTCTACCACCTGGCTTAGAATCACTGCCTGACGATCCTGTTAGTCAGTAACAAAGCCTGCTCAAATTCCATCTAAAATATGCAAACTCCACTCCAAATAGCATTGTCTGAGACTATTTGTGGAAAAGAAAACAGAAAGAAGTTTTAAGGGTTAACTCACTAGCTCCAGAAGATGAAGGCTCACAGCTTGAAGTAGAAGATTCTCTACGGCTAAGTTGCTTGAATGTGCCATCTGCAAGATACTCAGCCCTTGAAGCTTCCATCACCATGCGTTCAATTTCCTTCTCAGTAAGCTCAAGGTCAGAGTAAAATCGCCCCTCAGCTAAAAGTGCCTGTCCGTAGGATAAGAGGAAGAGGGAAAATGTGGTCACTGTTTGATGATATATCATCAGAAATTAGTGAACTTCATATGGCTTAAAAGTTGAGATACTTACATTATCGATTTGTTGGTCTTGTTGAGCCTTAATGGCAGCCTTGATCTGATCCTTGTCAGCATTTGTCTGAAGCAAGAAAAAGATGGAGCAAACATCAGTCTGAAGCAAGAAAAACATGGAGCAAACATCATGTAGTCCAACCAGCTCATCAGTATGGTAGAATAGCTGGAAATGGCACATCCTAACACATCTTCCCTGAAACCTAGTTTTTCATGCCAGCCACCATGGTTTTCATGGTGAATTCCTGGGATCCTTCAATTAGTAACCCCCAAAGTGAACTATGCACCACCTTCTTTCTTGCCCAACCTTATTACTTATATTTTATCAAAATTTGTCTCAACCCATAGACTAATGAACACACCATTTCCATAACATTGCTTGGTTCTACTCAAAATTAACTTCCTATTATTCACCAACTGATCTGGAAGCAGTGATAAACAAACTTGGAAGGTAAGAGACAAGGGAAGAATGAGGAGAAGAAATTTAGGCGAACTAGGAAAAAGATGAGAGGGCAGAAACAGGAACGAAACCATTGATACTCAGGAAGTAAACAATTTTCCATTCATTGCAATTTTGTCTCCGGACAATGACAGAATTTATAACTTTACATAACCACAAGATAGGTCTAGGTAAAGATCTAAATTACTAATATAACCATAAGTCCATAACTTAGAAAACCATAAAATATTAACCGCAATCTAATTTTTGAAGTAGAATATGCATATTGATCATTTGAAGTAGAATATGCATTATTGATCAGATTAGGGGCGTTCGAGTTATTTTCTAGTCGGTAAGCTAAAATCAGTTGACAAAAGAAAAGTGTTTCTATCCATACTAGAACATCATAAAAAAATTTCCAAATTGATTATTGTGGATGTTTCCCCATGCCTGAGCAGCTAAAGGGGACGACTCTAATTTTTGTTCATTTTCAAGGTATCATGGTATTAACACCTATTTCTATTATAGCATGTTCCTATCCGACAATAGGGAACAAACCCAACATATCCATGTTTCGTGTAATTGTAAATGAAATTGAAGCCAAATGGAAATAAAGACAATAGTTAAGAGCATAAGCGTACCCCACGGAGACTGCTGAACCCAAGTCCTGCACCAATGGTTAAGCGACGAGGATCAACAAGAGAGTTGTAATGATTTCCATGGTGGTAACTCAACCGTACAGGTGGTGTATCGGTATTATAACTTCCATGGAAGATATTGATAGGTTCTGCATCAACCTTCATGTTAGAAAGTGCAACTAATGCAAACAACAGAGGTTACTTGAAGAAAGCTAATATAGCTGTTCTGCTAAAAAATAGTACCTATACTGTAGGAATAAATATGGATGGGCCGATTATACATTTCAGATAAGGCCTGGATCTCCACATTATTTCCGTAGACCTGACAGAAAGGAAAGAAGTGAACCATTACACAACCAACATTGCACAGAATTGATAATATAAAGAACAGTAGATAACAACATTGTTCATAACGTAATGAAAAATGAAGAAAGATATCAACATCGTAAGTCGTCAACAGGTTGGCTCTTTTTTTTTTAATTGCATAAGGTTGACTCATTACTACACAAACTTGGTAAAAACCAGTAGTTGAAAAGCAACAAGATAGAGCAGAGGCTTAACAAGTTTGACTACAATTTTTTTTATGTGAGCTGACATTTCAATGCAAATGATACAAGTAAATTGTATGGTAATGATGTTACAAATGGTATAGTTGGTGCACCGGTAGACAGCTTAGTGAAAACTTAGCTGCTCTCCATCCTAGGTTCAGAGGCACTCACAACGCTTGACTTTACCTTTGGCTTTGAGATGCCAAAGCTGGCCAGCTTAAGCTTGCATTGTGCTCCGCCCCTAACTAGGATGGTGGTGAAGGGTACTACATAACCTTTGGACTCTTAATTGAGCAACAGAGGGCAACGCCTTTTAAACATTATTGTCGTATGTAGCACTACTAAAGTCACCCGTTAACACATATCAACGTCTCTAAACGACTCACTAAACATTATTGTCGTATGTAGCACTACTAACGTCACCTGTTAACACATATCAACGGCTCTAAACGACTCAGTTGCTTAGCATAAGTTTCACAATTCTGACATATATCAATGTGCAATAATCCAGCTTCTACCTCTTCTACACCTCACAACAAACATACATAAAATTTAGGAGAAAATTAGCCTATGAATTTTCAATAGGACAGAGCATTGTTATCCTCCAAATGAATAGCCAATTTACTGCAGCTTCTTCTCTAGGGTGCAAACCTAGATGTAAACAACTCGCCTCAACTCCCTCAAGCTAGATATGAATCAGTTTCTGTGCCAACATATGCCAGTCCAAAGTAATAACTCACTTGGGTTGCTATCCTACAACTTGATGAGCAACCGGAATCTAAGCACTGTAGCTCCTGCAGTGAAAATTCTTACAATAGAAAATTTCACTTCTATTACTCAGTTAGGCCATTCCCCCCTCATTGATCTCTCCCGTGTTTAATATGGTAACTCTACTCTACAGGCCTTTCTGAGTAAGATATATGTGTATAGTATTTGAGACACAGAACAGGAAATCCGAAAGCAAACCGAGGCCCATCAGCAAAATCTCCCATGGGTGTTTTCTGCAGTTGAACCAAATGGTCGTATTGGATCCAGCCACACATCAAAGGCCTAACTGAGGCATGATGATAGTAATAAACCAAGAGACAGGCACCCTGCCATTTGATGATGCTGAACCAATAACCAACTTTTTAATGAAGACTAGAACCTAGATATAATAGATGCAACAGTAAATAGGTGCCAGGCCTTCTCTGGGAATAATTCAAGATCAACCTCGTCAACAAAACCTCACATTTTGGACTCAATCTAGGAAATTGAACTGAACATTCATATAATGTTGAAATCTGATTCAACCACCAAGATATTACTGAAAGTATTAGACACTTGATATACCGAAGGAAAATTGTGAATGTTCACAATCAACTATCAGTGATAACTTATGAGCACTGACCAGGAAAAGCTTGGTCAATTACCTTTGGACATAGATCCAAGGTTAAAGATGTATTTGAATCGTTTTGTTTTTTTTGGAACCGAATCCAAGAGTAATGACAAGGTCTAACGGGTCAGCTCCTAACTATTTGAACACTACTGTACCAGTGTAACTGCCAGAGGAACAATCTGTCACAGTTGTTATCATTTAACATATATTACACACCACAAGTATTGGCATAAAGTCATAAACATATAATTGTATAAACATGGGCACATCAAAAAATAACTTGTGCTTTAGTAAATTTAAGATAAATGTATTCAGCAATGATATCCTGCATGTGTAGCATTTGAATAACATTCCCCCTCTGCTTCTAACCACTATTCATTGAACCAGCATGTTCTGATGTCCAGAACAGTAACTAATACTACGAAAATTTCTCTCATCTCTGAATTCAAGCCAATTACACCAATGACCGTACGAAGTAGAAATTTAGGAAAGAAATTAGAATACGATGGTAGCGAATACGACCACAAATATATCACGTTAGCAATCACTTCCAGGCTATCATCACTTTGAGCATAAATCACATCAAAAAAGAAAAAAGAGATTAGGGAGCTACATACTCCGTACCTCATCTGTCACTAGAACTTGTTAGAACTACATACCTTGTCTCTTCTTTTCCTCTTGCAATAAGAAGTAAATCCTTCTGTAATGAATTGAGAAAAATGATCCCTCTCTCGCTCCTGGACACATAGGAGTATAGACAATCATGATTTGTTATATATTAAGCATGTACTTATGTGATTATGCAACTTTCAGAAATATATGTGGGATTCGCTTCATAATAATTAATGGTAGAAATAGATAGATTTGCATTCTGACATTTATTGAACTAAGAACCAAAACACTAACATTTCCTTTTTACTCTCCTTTGGTGAAAGAAATTGTCTCTACTACTCGATGTACTACACCCTAATTATATTACTCATTATCAACACATTCAAAAGAACTTCTAATCAACAGAAAACAAATAGTAGAGATGCAACTAAAAACGGATATAAAGAATCATTTGAACAGATTACCACATCAAATAAATGAACTTTTCTCATAAACCATATAATTTGCCCAACAGAGCCGTTGTGAATTTCTATAGAACAAAACCGTTAAGCAGTTATCCAATTTTAAAAGAGAGGCCACAATATCCAAAAAAACCATATACTAAGCTCTCATAGTATTACTAAATGGTACATTTGCGTATATATGTGGTGTTCATGCAGTGCTTAGAAATTAACATTGAAGCATAAATCAGTGAGGATTGCAGGTACGAAACCATACCATATAATCCATGCACATTTGTCTGGTCAAGTCATACGCCTCAGAATCCCCATAAACCTGGTCTGCAACAGCACGAAACAGACAATTGCCATCCTCCAGCATTCTTTTCACTTCAAAACCTTTTGCGCGTCTAATATCAATTTCAAACTGCCGTTCCCTTTCCTAAAATATAATTACGAAGGCATTTAGAAATCAAGTCACAAATGGATCCAATAACAGCAATTGAGGTGTAGCTGCAACCCCCGAAAACTAAACTAGAAAAGAATAAATATTATCAGCATTACAGTTTCCTTAAAGAAGATGCTAAGATATAAGATCTCTTATTTGAGAATAACAAAAGTATTTTGGTGATAAAAAAAACATAAAATAAAGAAAAGCTGATAAAAAAAAAAAGGGAAGCAAAGCGCAGAAAACATTTGAATAAACCTAACTAAAAAGACCAGAATGAAAGATTCCCTTGTGCTACACTTTCTCTTCATTCTAAACCACTGGGCATTTTTGGGATTAAGCACAACAAGGACATCAGATTTAAGATCTCATAATGATCAGATACTTACAGTATCATCATAGGAGGATACAAAGCAAGGGCCTTGCTCATCGGCACTATTGTATCCCTCGCCTTCACCATGAGACCTGGGAGAAGAAGGCCGTGATCCAGTTGGTGACGTCCTAGTTGAAACAACTGGCCAGGCCACTGCTCTTCTAGATGGTCCAATCCTGACTGCATTTGAACTTCCTGTGACGGTTCTCCTTGAATTTGAATTTGGTGAAGAAATTTTCGGGGGAGGAACAGGAGGTGGTGGTGGCTGTGAACCCCCAGTCACATTTTGTAAAGTAGCCCCACCAGAATCCGCACTGTCAACTTTCACCCTTTCAGATATTGTCAAACCGCCTAAACCTTTCATCAACTCCCCTTGTCCAGCAATTTCATTCTTAATAACTCTCTCAACTTCAGAAAGTTCCTCGCTTAAACATGGAGAGCGATCATTATGAGTGCTTTCCAACAACACATCATCACTTTTCACAGCATTATTGTCACTACTCCCGCAATTCTCTGAGAGATCATCTGCAATAACATTTTCCTGCGGCTCCGCTTCAATCTCCTCATCTTTCACAACCGACAGGACCTGAGGACTATTAATCTGAGGCTGTGACCAAGCAGAGGAAGAACCAGACAAGGAAGAAGAGCGGCTTGGGTTGGAAGAAGAACCACTGGAGGAACCTCGCTGAACCAGAATCCTAGTCATTGCATCCGTTGCTGTTAGTCTTCAACAAACACCCTATCCTAACTTCCTTCATAAAACCCCAAACATAGAGTTTTGTTTGTCACGCGTTCTGGCCTTGGGCACAGTGACGCCAATCCCTTGGCTGAAGGATTTCTTCCAGCCCAGCACGTTCTGCTCCTCGCGAAACAATCTCTGCATTCCCCTAACAATTCTCATGAGACCCAGAGCTCGAACTTTAAACAAGACAAACCCTCTAAGCTACTCGAATTTTTACCCGTAAAATTGCCAAAAATTTCACCCCTCAAGCTGCAAGCAACACCATACATTTCCAAGAAACATCAACAAAACAAAAAAAGGAAACACCTTCCATTGACTTCTCACAAAAACACACAACAAAACTAACCAAAGAAAATCAACAAATCAATAAAGAACACAGCTTTCTAATCAGATTACAAAATAATTAAGCAAATTTTAGATAAAAGCTACCTACTTTATTGAAAGAAACCAAAAATCTCAAAGACTTAACACTTTTATCATTAAAGTTAATTTCCTTCCCTAAATTAAACCCCTTTCGATCATAGACCACCACACCCCAAAAACGCAAAAAACTTTTCAATTGCATCGAAAACCCTAGAGTCGACTCAGCACGAGTTGGAGACTCACCTGAGAAAAGAGAGAGCCTTGATAACAAGCTTCGAGCAAGCGCGAGCGAGAGATCTGCAAAGGGGGGAGCGAATTTGAATAGAATTTGTATCAGAAGAATTGAATTGGTGAAATTAGGGTTTTGATGAATTTGGGGGAAAAAGGTGAGGGGGATGAAGGAGGAGGAAGAAGGCAAAGAAAAGGAGAGAAAAAATGGGAGGCTGCATTTTAACGGAGGGTGAGAGACGGCCACGTGACGTGGACTTCACTAGCTACGGCTAGTCAGACACCTGGGGATTCACACGTGTCGACCTCAAAAACTACCACTACTTTTTTACTTTACCTTCAAAAAAATACTACTATAAAGCATTCAGAAAATTCACCAAAATTATATTTTACTTGAATAATATAGAGATATCTGTGTAGAAAAACGTGGGTAGTAGGAAGTTAAGTTAATAACGGTTTGACACATCAAAAATTAGACAACGAAAATTAACAAGCATGATATGACCCCTACATTAAGTTAACAAACTTTGTTATAGATGCGATTACGAATTTAGAGTACAACGGTTCTACCCTAATTACTTTACTTGGATCAAGTAGCTGCACTTGTTTTTTGATCAATTCAGTTTTGATTGTAGTAGAGGTTTCAATTTGTACTTTTTTTTATCTTTACAAAAAAATGTAATAATAATTAAACTATCCAAAACATGTATGTTTCAAGTTGCTCGACAACAAAACATGAGAGAATTTTAGTTATTTGCGTGGGTTTTCCTTGTAATTTTTTTCTTGATCAAAAAATAAGCAAGCTACATACAATTAGCTAAAAAGTTGACGGCCAGAAGTAGACAGTGTGGCTTAGAAACTCAGAAGCAAACTAGTCTCCACAGCTCCTAGTTCATCATGAAATCCATACATTCAGACCGACTGACGATGACAACTCCTCTGACCAAATAGTACAAGGGCATTAACCAACTTTTTTTTGACGCTATTAGTCTCCTAATAATGTTGGCTCCATATCAGCAAGTGTATCAGCCCCAACAAACCGTGACATCAAACCCTTGACAGGGAAGAAAATTTTGGTTGCAGAGGACTTACCACATATGCGAACGGTGGCAATGCAGACTTTGTCACGATTGGGTGCAACTGTGAAACTTTGTGAAAATGGAAGATAAGCTTTGGATGTAATTCACAATGATTTAGTCAATCAAAGGGAACATGTCTATGACTATATACTTATGGACTGCCAGGTAAATACTAATATAATTAAATTTGATGAATTGTTGATAATGCTACTGATATGTATCTAACATCTTGTGTTGAAAATTAACAGATGCCAGAAATGGATGGTTGCGAAGCGACCAGGGAAATAAGGAAAGAGTTTGTACAATGTTCGCATTCCGATCATTACATTAACAGCTCATGAAAAAGTAGGCGAGGAAACAAGAAGGATGATCGATGGAGGCTAGTATGGATATGAACATTTAGAGAAAACCGCCATAACGACTAGTCTAGTGGAAACACTTGGAAAAATTGATCATAGTACTTGTTTCTGTACAATCCCGGATAGGGTTGCAGAAGCTAAAGGCGTGACCGCTGGGTGATAATCTTTCTTCCCAATGACCTGCAAATAAAAGGATGACCGGGGGCTTCCGGTCTTTCCTCCTCTGATGGTTAAGTCAGAATTTGTAGTTGAAGTATAATTACTAACGTAATTAATGATACCTGACAACCTGGTTGCTGGGCCGTATTGATGGCCCAGCGTGGGTTCCCTCTACTTGGAAATCGATGTGGGACAATTGCCTTTGCTGCTGTTTCAAATATAGACCTCTCATATGCCTTCTGCAATCGCTCCCAGCCCCTCGTTGCCTCCGAGGTTGAGCCCTGCCCATCCTGCTTATGGACGGGAACCTTAGGACGGCCTCGGTTGTCTTGGTCATGGTGGAATGTATGTTGGTTTACGGGCTTGGGAGGTTGTTTTACGTACAACCGACTATAAGTCCCCCCAAGTTCTCATTCATGACACATCTTAAGTGGGGACTTGCTAAAATAAGCTCGTAGACCAGTATATTTAGAATGAGCTCCCGCCCATAGTCCCCCCAAGTTCGAACTCATGACCTGTTTTGAATGGTGGTTACGATTTCCATGGACAAAGGTAGCGAGCCCTTTCCATATCCTGTGTAACTACTCGAGTGATGGGGTGTTAACGCCATCTATGGTTTATCAAGCCACTTGCTCTGTTTTTAAAGGGATGATAGGATTTTCCTCATGGGCTCCCGCCCAAATTGCTAACATATGGGCTCCTGGTGACCGGCATCCGAGTTACTTGAATTTCAATAGCGGCGTAACTTTGGTGGTGATCACCTGTGTGAAGTTCACTGGAGTGATCTCGGTAATACGCATCCGAGTTATGAAACGCATTGGTGGGATAATCTCGGTGATACTCATCCGAGTTATGAAATTTCAATGGTGGAATAATCTCGGTGATACTCACCCGAGGTAGAAATTTCAGTGGTGGAATAATCTCGGTGATACTCACTCGAGTTAGAAATTTCACTAGTGGAATAAGCTCGGTGATACTCATCCGGGTTATGAAACGCACTTTGAAGCTTGTGCGTTGCTGTGGCAGGGGCATTAAATGCATGCTCGCCAGATGTCATCATATTCCTAGGGATAACTACCAAGCCATAAATGCACCAACCCCAGTCGCTTCATTCTTTCTTCTTCAAGAAGCTTCGGTGGTTTAAGTCACGTGTCAACATCCTGCGGTTTGATCCGATGATGAGGGGTTCCTCGTTAACTGTTTGGCTTTTTTTAAATGTGGTTTGTGGGGAATCGAGGCGCCTCTTCCTTCTGTCTCTATATATCTCCCTCTATCACTCCCTTCTCCCACTTTTCCCTCTTCCATTACTTTCTTCTCATTTTTCAGTTTCTGCTTCTACTTTCTGCGTGGTCCGTCACCGACGTCGTGTACCACAGTGTCCTCGTGGTTTGATCCGGCAAGTCAATGCGATTGCGAAGTGTTTTCTGTTTGAGATTCCGGCGTCATATTTGCGTTGAAATTCCAGTAAGTTCTTGCGTTGTGTTGTTGCGCTTTTGTTTTGTTACACTTTGGTTTATACCTCTACGTTCGTTTTGTTGCCTGTGCTGTGTTACTCGTGGTTAAAACCTAGGGATTTTGGGTAAAACTGAGGATTTTAGTGTTCTAGTGGATTTTTGGGTTTAGGCTCTGTTAAGTTGTGCACTTCGCACTTGCTCCTGGCGGCGCATGCTAATAGATCCTAGAGTTTTGTTATACTAGGGTAAATGGATTCTCGAAGTACTACTGACCTTAGCGAGGCTAGCACATCCTCTCGGCTGATAGCTGACGACGACGAGAGGATGGAAGAGTACATAAGCCAGCCATCCCGTCCGGGTGAACCCTCCTCGTCTAGGCCGGAAAAGGTAACCTCTGTCGTGCCCGCCCGGGATGTTGATTGGTTTGCTAGGGTTTTTCACGGCATCTCGATGACCAGCGTCGTCGGCTCTTCTATGGCTAGGCGATATTGCTTGGAGGACGACACCGTGTGCGACGAGCCTCTGAGCTGCATGACCCCGGCCGAGATTGAACAATTTCGGGAAGACTGGGGTATCCCGCTCATGGTTACCCTTTATGGGCTTTACGAATATGAGTTGACATGTTGTCCGAGAGACGGCTTCGTTGCTGTGCACGACAACATGTTTAGGAACGGTTTCTCCCTCCCGCTTCCTCAATGCATGCAGTACCTGCTGAGCATGCTTCAGCTAGCTCCCCGGCAGATTCCCCTGAACTAGTGTCCCCAGTTGCTTTTCCTTTGCTGCCTGTACTTCTTGTCTGATATGGGGTGGCCAACTATCAATGAGTTGCGTGCCCTCTACCGGCTATCGTACTCGAAGAAGCAAAACTGCGGCGGGTGTATTTCGTTTTCTGCTCGGGATTATCTGTCTGCCGTTACTGATCTTCCCACGTCCATCAATAACCATTGGCGTTCTAAGGTCGTGCTTGTCGGTAGTCGATGACAGAGAAACTGCCCCATGTTCGTTGTGCCCAACCGGTTTAGGTATATCCGGGATCAGTCCTTCTCGCTGTCAGAGATTGAGAAGCGACGGATTGCTCGGATATTTGCAGCCTGGCCCTCGAACGAGGATCGCAGCTTGTACCACTTGACGCGGTGGAAAGTGTTAGTTCACTGTGAACTCGGCCGTATGCCGGGTGGGGTTCCAAATTAAATTTTTCTCGCTTACTGTTTTTATACTTGTTTGTTTGTTTGTTTTTTTTATCTTGACTGTTGTGAGTGTTTGCTTGTAGCTAAAGTTCCCAAGCGCAAACACCACCCCTCACATCCGCGGGACATGGAAGATGACATGGAATTGCTAAGTGGGCTCTTGGAGGTGGGGAAGGTGGCCGCCCACTCCAAAGTGAACCTTGCGGACTCTACCACTAGTGTCTCGGATGATCCAGTTCTGCTGGAGATTCCTGACGAGGGGTACAGGAAGCCGCCCTCTGACTAAGAGGGGCCCGCCAGATCTGGTGATGTCGTCAACATCAACCTGGGCGAGAAGAAGAAGAAGCAGTTATCGAAGATGTCGAAGTCTTAGCGGGATGAAAACGTGACTTTGACTGGCATGAGCGTGACTGGCGCCTCGCCACCTCGAAAGAAGCAGAAGTCTACAAGTTCTTCGGTCGGGAACCCGGTTTCTTTAAGCGCTCTCGCTCCGGCTCTTCCCCAAATCCAAAAGACCCCTATCCGACAGATCCTGGACGAGTACGGGTGCGCCGATGAACGGTTTATCCGCAGCATGGTGGGCGACCTAAAGGGGATCGAACTGGATCGGATTAAGGTCGGGTCCAACACCCCTCAACAGAACCGGCAATACGCCTGGGAGACCATGATGAAGGTAAGCTTCTCCTTTCTGACGTTAACTTATCGTCCAGGATGTTATACTTAACTACCTATCTCTTTGCATGCTCTATTTGTTGTTTACGTCATTGACACCAGCGAGGACTCCAATGAGATGAAGGAGCGCTTGGCTAGCCTGAACGACCAGATCAGCTACCTCCGGGCCGAGAAGAAGAAAACGGAGAAAGAATTTGAGGCCGTGAAGAAGGAGAAGTTCTCTCTGGCCACAAGGTCGTCAAACTCAGCCTACACACCAAGGAGCTGGAGGGAAAAGCTGAATGGGTGGTGGCTTTGGAGTGCGACATAGACGCGCTTCAGCGGGAGAATGCCAAGCTGCGGTCTAATCTAAAGGAAAGGGACGACCAGATCGTTGATCTACAGGGCCAAATTCTTGCCCAAGGCGAGCTTGCTATAGCCAAGTTTAAGGAGTCAGATGAACTGAAGGCTATGCTCAAAGCGGCCCGAGAGGGAGGCATTACCGAGAAGTTCGGTGAGTGGAGCATTCTCGGTTATCTCGACAAGGCTAAGATGACTGCCGATCTGATTACTGCCCGGGAGGCCAAGGAGAGGGAGGCGAAGTCCAAGGCGGCTACCGAGAAAGAGCCGGAGAGGGAAGGGAGGTTGACAGGCGAGCCGTCCGAGAAGAACGCTGATGGCAGGGATGCATTGGCTAAGACGTTCAAAGACGAGGAAGAGGATGGCCATGAGACATAAATTGTATCTTGCCTTCTTTTTGTTGCTTTTTTGTAAGACAATGGCCTTGTGCCCTATCCTGGTGATGCTACATCCCGGGTGTTTTTGTAAATACTCATTGGTGGTATACTCCCCGGCTGTCCGGGTTTTGATATATTATGCCTTATTCTTATCTTTTTGTCGTACTTATCCTGGTGTTACAATATTGGATTATGCATATCTCGATGAAACGCCTATCCCGCTTGTTATTAGGGATATTATAAATTGTGTCTCTCGGTGGATTACCTATCTCGCATGGTGTAACTTGGGATTTTTTGAGAAATCATGCCTCTCGGTGGACTACATATCCCGCCTGTTATAACAACATTTAACGTACTTGAATTGAACAACTTCCCATTCTTGAACAGTGTTGTAAAACAGAAGGGGCATCCTCCGGGATATTATATTCTCTTGGGGGTATTAACATTTACAAAAACGATATTTAAAGGTCGCGCCTCGGTCTTTATTTCTTACACCGGGTAGAATTTCAAGTGCTCGATGTTCCATGGGCGCCCGGTGGTCACCCTATCCTTATCCCGTAGGTAGAATGTTGCAGGGCCAACTGCTTCAATAATCTCGTATGGCCCTTCCCATATGGGATCCAAGGCCAATGGTTTAGTCATGACTTTCTTCATTACCTAGTCCCCCGGTCCCAACGTCCGAGTTTTAAATTTGCTGTTGTAATGGCGCGCCACTCGCTGCTTATAGACTTGGTTGTGTAAATCGGTTCTTTCCCTCCTTTCCTCGATGAGATCAATATGCAACTGGAGGCCTTCCTCATTGGTCGTTGCATCGTAGTTCTCGACCCTTCCTGATGGTACTGACGTCTCGATCGGCAAGACTGCCTCAGTGCCAAAAGCCATACAGAAAGGTGTTTCTCCTGTTGATTCTGTTGTTGTGGTTCTAATTGCCCAGAGTACCTCCAGGAGCTTCTGGGCCCACAGACCCTTAGCGTCATCCAGCTTTTTCTTCAAAAGCTTTTTGATGATTTTGTTAATTGCCTCCACCTGGCCATTGGTCTGCGGGTGTGCCACCGATGCAAAGACCATCTTGGTGCCCATTCCCTCCACGAACTTGATCAGATGGTCATTGTTGAATTACGTTCCGTTGTCCGTGATGATTGTCTCCGGGACCCCGAATCTGCAGTATATGTTTTTCATCAAGAAATTCTTCACGCACTCGGTGGTTACATTCCCTAGAGGCTCTGCCTCCACCCATTTCGTGTAATAGTCAACGACCACTATTACGTACTTGAACTGCCCTGGTGTCGTTGGCAGCTTCCCGATGAGGTCTAAGCCCCATTGTGCAAAAGGGCAAGGCGATAGTAGGATTGACAAGGCAATAGGAGGGGAATGTGTCTCGTTAGCGTGCAAATGACATTTATGGCATCTTGCCGACATCTTATCCGCCATGGCACCCATATTAGGCCAGAAGAACCCCGTTCAAAGTGCCTTATGCGCTAACGACCGGGATCCAGAGTGATTCCCACACACTCCCTCGTGTATTTCCCCCATGATCGCCTCGCCTTCCTCGGGTGTTACACATGTCAAGTTTGGAAAACTGTAGCCTCAGCGATAAAGCTTTCCTTTCATGAGTGTGTATCTGTCACATCTTGACTGCAGTTTCCTTGCTTGCCACTTGTCCTTCGGGCGCACCCCTTCCTTCATGAACTCGATTATGGGGTCCATCTACGTAGGTTCTCCGTGTCCTGCGTCGACCATGAATATCTCCGAGATGGTTTTTCTTATGCTCAGTTTTCCCAATACCTCGATCCTTGCCTTCTTTCTTCCTTTCCCGGGTCCTCCGGTGGCTAACCGGGCCAAGGCGTCTGCATTGCTGTTTTTCTTTCGTGGGATATGAAAGAGGGATGCCGACTTGAAGCGCTGCATAAAGGCTTTGGACAACACTTGATAAGAGTTTAATTGAGGCTCCTTTGCCTCGAAACTCCCGTTGACTTGATTTACAACGAGCTATGAATCGCTAAACACTTCCACTCTCTCCACACCGATATCTTGGGCGAGTTGCAATCCACCAATCAAGGCCTCGTACTCTGCCGCATTGTTTGAGGTGTTGAATTGAAATTCCAGGACGTACTCATGTTTGAATCCATCAGGGTCTCTAATATAATTCCTGCCCCGTGCTTCCTTTTCGTCATCGAGTCATCGACAAAAAGCTTCCAGAGGGGTGTTGGAGGCTCCTGCTCCTACACCTCCTCGCTGCCTGCCCTTACACTTTCTTCCCGGTGATACTCATCTGTCCATTTCGCTGCCTTCATGGGCGTGAGCTCTAATATAAAGTCGGCCGCTGCCTGCCCTTTGATAGCCACTCTTGGCCGATAGTGGATGTTAAATTCTCCCAGCTCAATCGCTCATTTCATCAACCTCCCGCTGACCTCCGGTTTTTGCATGATTTGCCTCAGGGGATGGTTGGTATAAAGGGTTATGGAATGCGCCTGGAAGTAGTGTCTGAGCCTTCTAGCGGTCACGATGAGCGTTAAAGCTAATTTTTCTATATCTAGGTACCTGCTCTCTGCTGGTGTGAATCCAATCGTTGCAGCATATTGCATCAGAATATCCTTTAGCATTCGTGTGAGATTTGAAGCTATCAAGGAAGAGTTTGACCGGACGGATTGGGTGATTGCCCTTGTGAACGGTCCCCCCCCCCTTTCTTCGAAAATTGCGCGGGTTGGATTATGTGACGCCCTCTTCTCAGCGTCCGAGATTCTTTCTGTTAAACTCACCACGTTATCCCAGATAGCTCTTAGGGTTTCTTCCATCTCTCCCGGTCTTCCGGTTTGGATTTCCGGGATTGGCTGAGGCAAGGGCGGCAGCCCCTCATCCCGCATTTCCTCCGGGAACAAATTTTCCCCCTAAATGCACGATCCTGTGGTCCCTTTCTGCCGGAGCCGTTGCGTCAGTCTGCTGTGACGCGGCCGCCCGATCCAACGCTTCCCGGTGCTTAATCCCTCGGGCCAGCGTACTCATGAGGGTGGTGTTATCTCTTTCCAACATGCGCTCTCTCACGAAGGCTTCTTCATGATCCCGGACCCTTTGTTGCTCCAGCCGAGTGATTTGCGCCCTCATCCCTTCCAACATCTCGGCTACCTCTTGGGGATTGAGGTCTTGCACTACTCCCTCCGGTGTTTCCTCCCGGACACCTATCCTTGTGATTCGTGAACTTCCCCTTGCTGTTTCTGGGTCCTTTCGAATATCGCTTCCCTTTGCTCTTCCTGTCCTATATCATGCTCTTGTTTCTCGCTTAATCCAGCCATCGAGTCACGCGTGCTTTTAGTAAAGATTCCCACAGACGGCGCCAAATGTTTCTGTACAATCCCGGATAGGGTTGCAGAAGCTGAAGGCGTGACCGCCGGGTGATAATCTTTCTTCCCGATGACCTGCAAATAAAAGGATGACTGAGGGCTTCTGGTCTTTCCTCCTCTGATGGTTAAGTCAGAATTTGTAGTTGAAGTGTAATTACTAACGTAATTAATGATACATGACAACTTGGTGGCTGGTCCGTATTTATGGCCCAGCATGGGTTCCCTCTGCTTGGAAATCGATGTGGGACAATTGCCTTTGCTGCTGTTTCAAATATAGACCTCTCATATGCCTTATGCAATCGCTCCCAGCCCCTCGTTGCCTCCGAGGTTGAGCCCGGCCCATCCTACTTATGGACGGGAACCTTAGGATGGCCTCGGTTGTCTTGGTCATGATGGAATGCCTGCTGGTTTACGGGGTTGGGAGGTTGTTTTACGTATAACCGACTACAATACTAAAGTGAATAGATGAATTACCTAGACAGCTTTGATGATACTGAATAGACTGAAATTAATCGTATGAACAATAAATTGAGTCTTAATAAGTTTAGACATTCAAGTATGTTTTCCTTCCCTTTACATTAAGCATAATATGATTGGATTAGATAATGACAATTGAATTTAGATCTCATATAAGAGATACAATTGGTGAAATACAAATCATTTAGCCATGTATATATGCTTTCCTTCCCTTTTTTTGAAAGTGTAATTTTGTACAGTATCATTTTGATTCTTAAGTAAATTTGTATTACCTTTCTTTCATACATACCATAACAACATTAAGTCTCGTTCGGTTAAAGGGAAGGAAAATAGTTTATTTGTCTTTCTCATGGGAAGGGAAAGAGAAGGTATATGAAACTTCTCATTCCGATGTTTTTGTAACACAAGAAAAGTCATTGAGAAAGTTGTTAAAAAATTGATAATTAATATAATGAATTATTCTGATGATAAAAATAAATGCAGGGAAATAAGGAAGAAAAGTGGTTTCCTTTAGACAATTGAGAATGCTCCGACTTTTACGGAAGACAGTTGAGAGTGCTCCGACTTTTACGGAGCGGCTTAGGGTTTGGAAAACTAGTTTTCCTAGCGGAGGCGGTGAACCTCATGTTCCCCCAACCATGCAGTGGCGAGATATTGGCAGCGGTAGCGTTGAGATCTCGACCAACTTAGGGATCTCTCTTCCAACACCCACTAGGTCGACCCCTCTTCTTAGGCGCCTACACGATAGTGACAGGAATCTCCACCAAGTTGAAACACTTAGGCCTCGTTTGGTTCGTGGAAAGGAAAATAATTTTTTCCTCTTTATCATGGGAAGAGAAAGTGAACGAGAATGAAATTTAATAAGAGCTTTCCATTCCGATGTTTGGTAACACAAGGAAAGTCATCGAAAATGTTGATAATTAATATAATAAAATATTAGGTTGTGAGTAATAAATACAGAGAAAGAACGAAGGAAAATAATTTTGGAAAAAACCACTTTCCCTCGTATTTTCCCTTTTATCAAGAAAATGTTTCATTTCCTTCTGCTTCCTAAAACGCATGAAATGAACAACATTCCTTTCATGATGCTTCCTTTTCATGAAACAAACGAGACCTTAGAGTATAACGGTCAAGATAGGCTGCTTCTCCGCCCCACGTCAACACAACATAAGGAATTATTTCTTATGTTGGTCCAAAAACCCCAAAAAAGAAATGAAACTCCAAATGGTTGATTGGAAAGAAAATTACCTAAAACCCCACATTATTATTATTATTATTTGTTTTTGAATAAAAACCCCAGATTATTAGTTTACGCCTTTGGTAGGAAAAAGTTACTTGGGTGAAAAGAAAATTACAGCGTGAAGTCTACGATTAGGGCCTGTCCATCTTCTTCTTATCGAACGCCACCAACGTAGACTGTCACTACAGGGCTTCAAAAGGGAGAGCGATAGCCATACCTCCGAAAAGGCTCGGATTGCAATCACAGTTTGGTAAGTAGGTTTATTATTCTGAAAACAAGATTGAATTTGAAACTCCAATTTTTGTTTCAAGTTGTTGTCAAATCTTTTCTTTCTGTGATTCTTTCAATAATGGGTCTTCATTTATGCAGCGAAGGCATGCTTTCAAGTTAGAATGGGATTGATTTACTTTTTCTAGTAAATTACTTTGGTTGGGTTGGGTTGTGTATAATATTGAAAGGACATGACAAGTTTGAGTTTGAGCAAAGTCTGTGAATTTGAGCTCGAGTTTTATGCTATTGTCCAAGGACTAAGGAGTATATATGTTTCTGTTATGTTTCACCTTTACAATATCTGAACAACTGTGAATGATGCAGTTATAGTTGCAAAAACCGTAAGCGATTTGAGATTTCGCCTCCCATTGATGTTGTTACTCATGTATTGAACATGCTTCTTTTGAAATAATTTGGTGCAAGTAACTGACTGATGAAGGTGGGAGATGACCATAAGTGAACAATTTCTGGGGAGATTCCAAGATGTTTGGAAGATTTATTTGTTTTGCAAGTTTCTAATTGTGTCTTTTTGGTGGATTGGCTATGCTGCAGTATGATGGAGGTTCAGATCCAAGAATCAGTTGATTGTAGTAGGCCTCAGGTCAAGGTACAATTTCAGCTTGGTTCAGAAACATATTCTGTCACCAGAAACAAGGGCATTCTTTCTGAGCAACTGGTTTCGGTTAAAGAGGAAAGCATGGCCATATTGAAGGACTTCATCACCAAACACAATGTTCCTAATGATGTCCCTGATGAACTTGTTGAAGAGTCTTCTGAAGATGATGGTGAAATTCTTGAGAAGCCAAAGAAGACGAAGCTTACTTGATTCTGTTTCTGTATCAGGGTCTACACCGCATTGTGGAAAGCTCCTTTGATGTGTTGAACCATTATTAGCATCATGTTTTGGCTACTATGTCTTTACAGCTTTGCATTTCTTAATAGTTGAGATTAAGGAGTTGTTATTGACTAGAACAACTGAACAAAGATGGAAACTGAACTCAGTTGCCTAATATTTGATTATTTGATGTAGAACAAATGCACGTTAAAGGAACTGCTTTTTCGATGACAGATGAAAGTTTTCTAACAGGAGTTTGACATGGGCAACCCTAAACCCTAAACCCTTTTTTTTTTTTTTTTTTTTTTTTTCCAGAACATAATGGGTTGAGGCAATTCAAGTTTATGCAGTCATATATAGCTTTCCACTTTCGAGTTCTGCTTCTTCTTTTAAGAGAATGGAACAGAGGAATGATCCTGTTCCGAACTTCTGATGTAACATAGAAACAACTTGACCCTTTGTGGCATTGACAAGCAGTCTGAATTCAAATTTGGTACCATTGATAAGGCATGAGGGGTCTGTGAGTTATAATCCTGACTGATCCTATATAAGGCATCACTGTTTCCAGTGGTATAAGATAAAGTAGTTCCAGAACTCTGTACTTGGCAGTTCTATACGAGCATAAATGATGCAAGAGATCATCAAACACGGTATTCCTACATTGATCCATGAAACACAGTATTCCTACATCGATCCAAAAGTCTGGTAGTGTATCCCAAAAACAAAACACCAAAAAAAAAAAGAAGTCTGGTTCTGGTTATAGCATAAATCTCAAGACCTCATTGAAATTCCTTTTGGAACATTAACTGAAAATAGGTTTGTGATGCAATAACTTGAAGGGTGAGGGCTGAGGAGAGTTGATATAAGGGACGTTATATCGAAATAGGGCCTTGAATAATCAATCTGTCAACAAAGCAAATAACAATAGCTATTCGATGAGCATCACCAATACAACATACAATACTGTCGACCAAGTTGATTAGAGAAACTCTTGTATGCATTCTTTACCAAAACATATAGAAATCAAAAACAGTAATCACAATTAATAACACTAACCTAGCGAAGTAGCTAGACATTAGCAGTGGCAACATGCATCCCAGTCAACACCAGGCTGACCACTCCTATAAGGAAAAGGATAGTTACTTGATCACTACTCTTTATTAGGCTTCTCCTTCAAGGAAAAGGAAACCAATCTGACCTCATCCTCTTCCTATAAATAAGGCACCAAATAAAATCATGCCAATTCCTAGACCCTAATGGCCTAATCACTACTCACTTCAGTTCTAATGGCGTTTGGCACAGAGAGTGATGAAGTTTCTCACACCCCAGAAATCTACAAAGACCCAGATGATGGGAGGCAGAGATTCTTGCTTGAATTGGAGTTCATCCAATGTCTCGCAAATCCCACTTACATCCACTATTTGGCTCAAAATCGGTACTTTGAAGATTAAGCGTTTATTGGGTACTTGAAATATCTTCAGTATTGGCAGCGTCCTGAGTACACCAAGTTCATAATGTACCCTCATTGCTTGTTTTTCCTTGAGCAACTCCAAAATGCAAACTTTCACAAAGCGATGGCACATCCTGCCAACAAGGAATTGGCATATAGGCAGCAATTCTACTCCTGGAAGAACTATAGGAACAACCGTTTGAAATACATATTACCGAGACCTCTTCCTGAACCTGAAGCTGCACCCCCTGCTTCTGCAGCTCCGCCTCTGCAATCTAATAGGAAGAGGAGTTTCACAATGTCATTTTGAAGTTCTTGCCTTATTCTAGTTTCATTATGATTGTTTCACAGAATCACAGGCTTATTAATATATCGCTAAATGCAGTTTACAATAATGCGATGTCACTGTGCCCCTTAGTAGCAATGATTCAGTGTTCTCCACTTTCAGAAATTGCACACAATAACCAACTATGGAGGCAGAAGAATATATGACGATACTGAACACAGCAGCAAAGACAGATGGGATGGTAAAGTTGCTGTCTTCATTCTATTCTACTTCTGGTTATGTCCTCTAATCAAAATTTGCAACATCCATATGCCCTTTGCCGGTTTTGAAGTATGCAATAGATTGCCATGGACAACTGGGAGGGTATCGATTTGAGAATAGGTCCTGTTTCTCATAACATAATAGGTCGAGTTTGCAGTCGTAGCCTTTCACTTTCGAGTTATTTATGCATTTTAAGAGAATTGGACAGGGGATCATGAGTTCTGCTTCTTTAATGGAACAGAGGAATGATCCTGCTCCAATGAAACCTCTTGACAGTATATGACATCTCCAAGCAGCCCGAATTCAAATCACTGAGATGATAAGGCATCAGTGTTGGGATTTTAACCCCACGAACGAACCGAGATTCAGAAACAGACACACCCAACAACACCGCAATATAGCAGAATAACAAACAAGGATGAAAAAAACAGTTGACACGAGATTTAACGTGGTTCGGCAAATTTCCTGCCTACGTCCATCCCAAGATATAGCTCTTCCACTATGAGAATAAAACTAGTACAAGATACATGAGTTAAATCTCATAACTCAAATCCCAAAACCCTTGTACACCCTCACTCATAGAATACCCAAGAACACTATATCTCACCTAAGAGAATTTCCCTCTTAGCACTTTTTTTCTCTCACTCTCATGCACAACCCACAAGCTCTCTATAGCTTGTCCGATGCTTACTTGATGCAAACTTGCTTGCATACTTCAAATGAGTTTCCATGCAGCCTATTTATAGGCAACAATCATACCATGTGAAAAAACCATGGCTTTTTCTTCCCACCTATTCAATTTGCTGCAAGCACACCATAGAAGACTTCCATAGCTTTCAATTTCCACAAACATCATTTAAAGCTTTGTTCCTAGCTATGGCATAGCTAGCTATTCACCCATGTCAATATTTGCTGCATCACCTTTTGCATGGTTTCTAGTTGCATGAGAATGAACACCAATCTCAACATCCACCCTGGTGAGAATTCCATGCAAAACCTGCACCACACTAGAAACTCGTTGGCCTTCATATAGACCAGTTACACACCCTGAATCAATCAAATTTGGTCCTCCTTGATTCAGCTCTTCGGCCAACCATGTGTAACTGCACCAAGCTAACTTTGCTAGTTAACTTCAGGGGAGGGTCTCGATGCACCCTCTCCTCCAGCAGGATTAAACCCCTCACCATTGTCTGTATCCTGGAAACCTGTTTGCGCGCCTTGTTTCCAGCAGCCCATCGAGTTTGGAAGTACCGTACTTCCTTCCAGACAATATAAACCATCACACTTCCTTCCTTTCACCAGGACCATATTATCACACGTGATTTCCATGGCTCCATCCGCAAATGAACATTTGCATCCCATGGAGTCCATCCGACTAAGCGAGATTAGATTCCTCTGTATTCCTGGTACATATGCAACATCGTCTAACTGACGAACCACTCCATCATACATCATTATTTTCACCATTCCAACACCATCAATTTTACAAGGGACACCATTAGCCATAAATAAGCTACCTCCCTTACTTTCTTGGAATGTTTCAAAATAATCCCTCCTGGAGCAAACATGCATAGTACAACCGGAATCTAAAAACCAATCATCACAAGGAGAAGTGTTTATACCTTCGGAGACTGTGAGGACATCTCCATAATCTTCCGCTACCCCAACATAATTATTTGGACCATTACCATCCTTTCTTCTAGGACAATTCCGTTTGATGTGACCGAACTCTTTGCACCCGTAGCATTGCACACCCTTTCCTCCGGAACTAGATCTGAACCTGCTGCTTGTATCAGATCTACCATCGGATGTCCTTCCACGATTTCCACCCCGAGCAACAAACACAGACTCGTACTCGTCTTTGAGATTGGCTTTTTTCTGAGTACTATGAGACACCAACGACGCCTGCACTTGCTCTAGGTTCACTGTATCTTTACCATACAACATGGTAGTCACCAGATTTTCATACGAATCGGGAAGAGAGGTAAGAAGTAGAAGGGCCTTATCTTCTTCCTCAATATTCACATCAACTTTCCGCAGTTGATCCAAGCATCCATTGAACACGTTCATGTGGTCCATGAGATTATCGCCGTCGTCCATCTTCAGCTTGTACAGTTGCCGCTTCAGATGTAACTTGTTGGTCAAACTCTTTGCAAGATAGAGTTTTTCCAACTTATCCCACAGAGCCGACGGAGAATCTTCATCCATAACATTGTTGATAATGTTATCAGCTATATAGAGTCGTATCGTACTTACACACTGTGACTCCAGCTCCTCCCACATATCATCTTTCATTCCTTCTGGCTTCCCATCCTTGCCTTTCAAAGCTTTAACCAAGCCTTGTTGGACAAGAATATCTTTTACTCTCCTCTGCCAAAGAGTAAAGCTGCCTTTGCCATCGAACTGCTGAATTGCATAACTCTTTGTTGAAATCATGGTGCCTTGAATCTCAAACGAACCGCCGCAGCTTCGAGCCGTGGCTCTGATACCACTTGTTGGGATTTTAACCCCACGAACGAACCGAGATTCAGAAACAGACACACCCAACAACACCGCAATAAAGCAGAATAACAAACAAGGATGAAAAAAACAGTTGACACGAGATTTAACGTGGTTCGGCAAATTTCCTGCCTACGTCCATCCCAAGATATAGCTCTTCCACTATGAGAATAAAACTAGTACAAGATACATGAGTTAAATCTCATAACTCAAATCCCAAAACCCTTGTACACCCTCACTCATAGAATACCCAAGAACACTATATCTCACCTAAGAGAATTTCCCTCTTAGCACTTTTTTTCTCTCACTCTCATGCACAACCCACAAGCTCTCTATAGCTTGTCCGATGCTTACTTGATGCAAACTTGCTTGCATACTTCAAATGAGTTTCCATGCAGCCTATTTATAGGCAACAATCATACCATGTGAAAAAACCATGGCTTTTTCTTCCCACCTATTCAATTTGCTGCAAGCACACCATAGAAGACTTCCATAGCTTTCAATTTCCACAAACATCATTTAAAGCTTTGTTCCTAGCTATGGCATAGCTAGCTATTCACCCATGTCAATATTTGCTGCATCACCTTTTGCATGGTTTCTAGTTGCATGAGAATGAACACCAATCTCAACAATCAGGGGTTTGTGTCTTTGTGAGCTACAGCCCTGACCGATCTCATATAAGAGAACATAGTTCCATAAGCCTGTGCTTGGCAGTTATAGATGAAAGATCATAGTATATGAACATAAATGATGCAAGAGATCATCAGTAAACACAGTATTACAGTGACACAGAAGTATGTAGAGCATAAATCTGAAACTAACCCATTTGTCACTCATAAATATTGAGGAGCAAACCAACTAATAGAGGAAAATGTATTCGATAATTTATCATGAAAAATATTTTTCATATTGTCTAAACTAAAAAAATAAAATGTTAAATTGATGTTATCAGTTTTTCTTTATAAATGTTAAAAATATTTTATTCATTTTCAATATTTTTTAAAAATAAAAATATGAAAATGACAGCTCTTTAAACGAATTCGTCAGTTAAACACTTTAACCACCTTGACCACCTTAGTCACCGCCGTAAGGACCAACTATTCGCCATTTCCTACATCCGCCAAATCGATACCCTCTCCTCTCACACAACTATTCGCCATTTCCTACATCCGCCAAATCGATACCCTCTCCTCTCACACAATGCCGGCGATGTCGTTTCGTCGCCTTCTCACCTTTACCCTCAGACAATGCCCGCCTCTCTCCTCCCGCCACGTCATCCTCCCGTCACTCTATCACCGCCACCTCTCCTCCTCCTCCGCCGACGCCCGAAACCCTCCGGACTCATTCCGGACCCGAACCCCGCTGGAGAAGCAATTCGAAACATGGATCCACAAACTCAAACCCGGCTTCGGCCCACCCGACGTCGACGAGGCCCTCAAGGCCCAATCGGACCCCGATCTCGCCCTCGACATTTTCCGGTGGACCGCCCAGCAGCGCAACTACAAGCACAGCCACTCCACCTACCTCACCATGATCAAGATCCTCATCGACGGCCGCCGCTACCGCCACGCCGAAACGCTTCTCGAAGAGGTAGTCGCCGGAGCTTGTGAGATTAGTGTCCCTCTTTATAACTCCATTATTCGATTCTGTTGTGGTAGGAAGATGCTTTTCAATCGGGCTTTTGATGTGTACAAGAAAATGTTGAATTCCGAGAGTTGTAAGCCCACATTGGAGACATATGCATTGCTGCTTAATTCTTTGCTTAGGAGGTTTAATAACAAGACTGTTTGTTATGTGTATTTGCGGTCGGTGAGATCGTTGTCGAAGCAAATGAACGCCTCTGGTGTGATACCGGATACTTTCGTGTTGAATATGATCATTAAGGCTTATTCCAAGTGTTTGGAAGTTGATGAGGCGCTGCAGGTGTTTCGGGAAATGGGGTTGTATGGATGCGAACCCAATGCTTATACTTATGGCTACATTGCTAAGGGGTTGTGTGAGAAGGGGAGGGTAGGTCAGGGTTTAGGGTTTTACAAGGAAATGAGGGGAAAGGGGTTGGTGCCGAGCAGTAGTACTTTTATGGTTGTGATTTGCAGTCTTGCTTTGGAACGGAGATATGAGGATGCGAGTGATGTTGTGTTTGATATGTTGAGTAATTCTATATCTCCTGATTTGTTGACTTATAAAACGTTATTGGAAGGGTTGTGCCGGGATGGAAAAGGTGAGGAGGCATTTGATTTGCTGGAGAATTTCAGGAGCAGGGATAGAGCCATGAATGAAAGGACATACAAGACATTGTTAAATGCTTTGCATTTTATAAATAAGGAGTAATTGACTACATGTCCTCCGATTTCAGTTCAAGAGTTGTATTAAATATCCTTGGTTGGATTCATATGGGTATTTGATATGTCTATCTGAACTTGAGAGAATCCCAGTTTTGATTATATGGTAATGCTGGGTGGGTATTGTAATGTGAATATGCCACAATGTTTGAATGATGTATCTGCAAGTAGTACTGCTTTGCTTTTGGTGGCTCTCTCTAAATCCCTTAGTGATGACAAGTTGGGATTACTCAGGCTTCTACTAATTTTCAATCTTCAGTGAAACTTGAATCGAGGTATACATCAAAAGACAGACAACAGTCCCAGTTTTGGATACATTTAGATTGTAGTGGACAACATAGTTTCTGCTTGAGGTGGATGGTTTTCAGTTTTGCTGTGAAGATTTTGGAATTTGAAGGACCATTACATAGTCGTTGGATGGAGATGGAACTGAGTAAACTTTTATTGAGATGATCTTATAGTTAATCTTTGAGGTATTTATCCTCCAATGTTTTCAGTTCGACACTGGATATCAAAGTAAGAGGATGCCATTTATTCAACTTGACATTCTCGGACATCCTGGTGAATCTGATTGTGTAATCTACTGAGGTTTGAAGATTTTACAAGAAGTTGGTACTCTGTTTACAATGCATGCTTGGAGATTGTGATCAGATTTTTACTCAACTTAAGAGGAATCTTGTAAGTTTATATTTTTCTTTCCTGTTATTGAATGCCTTGCATAAATAAAGATGCTATAGGAGAAATTTTTAGCAAATTGAAACAGTTATTGTTTTTCTTGTTAGTTGCTACTGTTTTGTATTCTAAAATATCAGATTATAACTCCAGAGTCAATTAATTTATGTCTTAGAACCTCTCTTTGGTCCTCACTGTAGGCTATTTATGTTCTGGGTTCCTGGAATCGTCGCCGTGCCGAAGTATGATCACGTGCCTGAGGTGCCTCCCACAAGTGTAGGCGTGTAGCTTAGATAATTATAGTAGAGGATTGATAGGAAAATAGATGTGAGCAGAGGAACTATGGTGGCCACCCATAACAGTCAACATAACCATATTCCCCAGGTCACACTTGTTTGTACTGCAGTTAAATCTTTTGGTCTTTATTTTATTGTTGTTCACTAACAACGAGAAGAAACGCCGTTATAGATCTGTTAACTGGTTCAAGTACACCATGGTGCACTGAATCCGCTCCGCTTATACTTTAAATAGACTCTCAAAAACCTTTTCGTTTCAACATTACTTGCTTTACCCTTTGTTTGTAAGTCATGAACTGCACAAATTTTGGTGTTGGCTACCAAAAGATGTAGTTGTGTGCGGTATTGGGACAATTCTTATAATCGTCAGTGATCCCAAAACAGCTTAACTTACAGTTTCTGTAGGAAACTACTGAAAACTGAAGAGTTTCAGCAGTAGACACCAAATACTATAAAAAGCGATTGGTAGTGAGCCACTAAACAGTGAATTCCAGATTTAAGGTAACATGTAAAGTTTTAAAATCACAACCGTTGTGACTACCAGGCCTCGTTTGGTTGATAGAAAGGAAATTGGTTCCTTGTTCTTTCCCATATACACGGGAAAGTAAATTTCCCACTAGTTTTCCTACGAGATGTTTGGAAACCTCGAGAAAGTAACTAGGAAATGTATTTTACTTTCTTTTCTAATGTTTGGTTTATGTATGGATAAGAAAACAAGTAACACTAATTTACCAATTATATCCTTAGTAATAAAATATATAATGTTTAAGATTCTAAAGTTTTGTGGATAATTTAGTAATAACATCTATTAAAACAATATATAAAATATGTAATTAATGTGCAATTAATGTTGGGAAAGTATGAGGGAAATTGAATCCCATGGTATGTGGGAGGATCGAATTTCCCATCTATTTTCCCATATTGCACTAAAGTCTTTCCTTTTCTTAGGTGCGTCAAATAAAGGAAATGAACAACTTTAATTTCTTAACTTTTCCAATCCATGAACCAAACGAGACCCTAGGGTGGCTAGAGATGTAAATAAAGTAATCGTTAACATTACTTGTATTACATGATAGGTCGCAGCTTGAGCCAAACTAAATCCAAGCATAGTTATGGCAGGAGCTCAGGGCAAGTAGAGGGTACAGAGAGGTTGTATGCATGTGATGACTCCAGCTGCCATACCTTGATGGATAATTCTTTCCGGTATGCCATAGAGGAGTCGACTTAGGTAATTGCTTTTATATCCAGTATTTCCGGTATGCCATAGAGGAGTCGACTTAGGTAATTGCTTTTATACCACAATTATTAATGCCCTAGATTAGTGATTTACGCGGATGCCAACTGTTATCAGTGATACATGATAACATAGTACTCTTACATGCAGAATTAAGCTAGTCATGGGGTTATTACATGATTCTGATCCCTTCAAGGAAGGGCTACAGTAATTTATTCTCATGTTGCCCTGTCTAGGATCAGTTGGTCTTTTGTAAATAGGGTATTGAAGGAAAGAATCATCTCTAATTATTAGGTTACCTACTGTAACTAGGCTTCCTATTTCTACGGGGTTAGTTCTGTAACTATATACATACAAACCCTGCTGGCTTGTATCTTAAGCAGCCTATATATATAGGCATCCCTTGTATCGTTTTCGATAATGCAATACAACAGCTTTACACACAGCTTTTTCATGGTATCAGAGCAACCACGTTCTTGAGGACCTAAACAACCACCACCACAAAACAAAGCCCTAACCCAATGGCAGGAGACGACGAAACCAAGAAGGACACCAAGGACACCAAGTCCTCAAACCAAACACCAGCACGGGAAAGCTCAAACCATGCGCTCTACCTTCACCATTCCGATCAACCAGGCGCAGTCCTTGTGTCGCAAGCTTTGGAGGAAGACAACTATGTCGAATGGAAACAGTCCATGACCTCTGCCTTGACAATCAAGAACAAGATAGGGTTTGTCAATGGAATCCTACCTTGTCCTCAGTTCAACGAGGAAGAGAAGACGCAGTGGACTCGCTGCAACGCCTTGGTGAAAAACTGGCTGGAAAACTCAATGAGCAAACAGATCCGGAAATCAGTTGTGCACTGCAAGGATGCGAGAAGTGTATGGCTTGAGTTGCAAGAAAGGTTTTCACAAACCAATACTGTGAATCTTTTTAATATTGAGACTGCCATTCATGAGTGTGTTCAAGAAGGGAACTCGGTGACTTCATTCTTCACCAACCTGAAGGCTCTTTGGGACGAGAAGGATGCCTTGTGCACATCTACGCCGTGCACATGTGCGGCTGCAACCGAAGCCGCTACTGCCCTTGAGACGCAGAGAACAATGAAATTCCTGATGGGTCTTAATGATGATTATGCTGCGGTGAGAAGCACCATCATCGGAATTGATCCATTGCCTACTCTTAATAAGGCATATGCTATGGTGTTGCGACAAGAAAAGCAAGCAGCAGTGTCGGGAAATAGAGGATTATCCTCTACTGAAGCAGCGGCCTTCTACTCAAGCAAAGAGGACCGGGAAACATGGAAGAAGAACTCGAACAAGATTGATGGTTCGAGATGTGCAAAGTGTGGTAGAACAAATCACACAACCAAGAACTGCAAAGCTCATCTTACATGCACCTTTTGTACTTTCAAAGGTCACACCCAAGATGAGTGTAGGAAAAAGAAAAGCCGTTCTTCGTGCAGCCGGAGAAGGTTCCAGTCAGGCCTCCAGCAACCTTGTCTCGGCCAAAGAAGAGAACCTGAACCTCACTTTCTTGAAAGAGGAATGTGGTAGGTTGTTTAGCCTACTGAAAGATGCCACCACTGCCTCGGCTAATCAAGTCGGTAAAGTGAATTATGAAGAGCTCTCAGGTAAGACTATTTCACAAGTTGACTTACATACATGGATCGTTGATAGTGGAGCTACTGATCATATTGTATGCCATGAAAAACTGCTCACTTACTCTAAGCCGGCAGTCAACTACACCGTTCGATTGTCGTCTGGTTACAAAGCCTTAGTTACACATGTTGGAACAGTCAAACTTACATCGGATTTCACACTCCATAATGTCCTATGTGTTCCATCGTTTTATCTGAATCTGGTTTCTGTGAGCAAATTGGCATATGATTCGTTCTTCATCACCATATTTCTGAGACATGTTTGTGTTATACAGGACCTACCATCGGGGGAGACGATTGGGATGGGCCATGAGAAGAATGGACTTTACTGCCTCAAGCCGGATCAGAAAGGAACGTGTAGCATGGCCAACACCATCACCTTAGAAACCGACCCTCTCTTGTGGCATAACAGGCTCGGTCACCCTTCTTCGAAAATCTTGTCTAAGTTTTCTTTTCTTTCAACCACTAGTCATGTTCCCAATGATTGTTTGATCTGTCCTTTAGCTAAACAGACTCGTCAAGTTTTTCCCTTGAGCATTAGTAACAGTACTGCCTGTTTTGATTTAATTCACATTGATATATGGGGTGGTTATCATGTTCCCTCTCTTTCGGGTGCCAAATACTTTCTCACCATTGTTGATGATTATTCAAGGGGTACATGGGTTTTTCTCATGAAACAAAAATCCGAGGCACGGACCCTCCTCATTGATTTTCTTCAATTAGTAGAAACACAATTTGAAACACGAGTCAAAGTCGTTCGTAGTGACAATGGTCCTGAATTTATCATGCCTACCTTTTATGCTTCTAAAGGCATTGAACATCAAACATCTTGTGTCAACACTCCTCAACAAAATGGAGTCGCTGAACGAAAACACCATCATCTTTTAAACATGTCTCGAGCTCTTCTCTTCCAGGCGAATTTGCCAAAGAAGTTTTGGGGTGATGCGATTCTTACAGCTTCTTATCTGATTAATCGCACACCTACTCCACTTCTTCAAGGACAAACACCATTTGAACGTCTTCATGGAAAACCTCCTAATTATTCTCATTTGCGGGTTTTTGGATGTCGTTGTTTTATCTCCACTCATCCATCCAAGCCTTCTAAGTTCGATCCACGTTCTACCGAGTGCATCTTTCTTGGTTATCCTCACGGCAAGAAAGGTTACAAGGTTTATGAATTAAAGAGCAAGAAAACTCATGTTTCGAGGGACATTATTTTCTTTGAAACTCACTTTCCCTACAAATCTCTAGAGTCCGTTTCCAGCCGTGATACTTCATCCCCCCAGTCACAAAACACTACTGTGTATGACACTCCCACTCTAACAAATTCTTCTCCGAACACTAGCACCAGTCAACCTCTTACCTCTGACACAGACACCTTCGACTCTCCATCCCTTGCCGCTACTTTACTTCCTACTTCCGCTGCGTCACCTTCAGATGTCAACAGTCCTAACCCTACCCTTGTCCTTGCCGACAACACCCCTCCCAGTCCACACATTCCTCCTCCTCCAACTACCGAGACACCTTCCCACCTATCCACCGAAGCTACAACAACAATCTCCCTTCCTCGACGATCCACCCGGCCAACCAAAACTTCTTCCATGCTACAAGACTTTCATATTGAGGCAGCCATTCCTTCCCGCACTGTCCCACCAACTTCCTCGGACGTGGTCACCCCACAAGGTACTGCTCATTGTCTCTCTACGGTTCTCTCTTATGATCGCCTTTCTCCTACATACAAGGCTTTTACTGCTGCACTGACCTTGCATCGAGAACCAACCTCTTTTTCGCAGGCTGTACTTGATCCCAAATGGCGTGCTGCCATGCAGACTGAAATTAAGGCCCTTCAGGCCAATCATACTTGGAGTCTTGTTCCGAAACCTGCTCACAAGCGTCCAATTGGGTGCAAATGGGTGTACAAAATCAAGTACAATCCTGATGGCAGTGTTGAACGATATAAAGCGCACCTTGTTGCAAAGGGTTACATCCAGGTTGAAGGCATTGATTACCGCGAGACTTTTGCTCCTGTGGCCAAGCTCACAACAGTCCGGGTTCTTCTTAGTCTTGCATCCATTCGCGGTTGGCACCTCCATCAACTTGATGTCAATAATGCTTTCCTTCATGGCGATCTCTATGAGGATGTCTACATGCAACTTCCTCCAGGATTTGGAGGAACGGGGGAGAATAGAGTTTGCAAATTACACAAGTCCTTATACGGTTTAAAACAGGCATCTCGGCAATGGTTCATTAAACTCTCCAACGCACTGAAGGCTGCCGGTTTTACACAGTCATGGTCTGATTATTCATTGTTTGTGCGGCGACGACAAGGTAACTTTACAGCTTTGTTGGTCTATGTTGATGATGTGATACTAGCAGGAAATAACCTTGAAGACATCAATGCCGTAAAGACTTTTCTATCAAACTGTTTCAAGCTCAAGGACATGGGAGTTCTGAGATACTTCCTTGGCATAGAGGTAGCTCGGTCAAAACAAGGTCTTGTTCTTTGTCAGCGCAAGTATGCGTTGGAAATACTGGAAGATTCCGGCTTCCTTGGAGCCAAGCCTGCAAAGTGTCCTATCGAGTACAACACTTCGCTCAGTAAAGAAGATGGAACTTTATTGACTGAACCGGGACTTTATAGAAGGTTAGTTGGTAGACTCATATACCTCACTATTACACGCCCTGACCTAGTATATGCCGTGCATGTTCTCAGCCAGTTCATGGACAAGCCAAGGGACGTCCATCTTGAAGCAGCTTACAATGTGCTTCGGTATCTCAAAGCTACTCCAGGTCAAGGGTTACTATTGCCATCAAATGGTTCACCGAATTTGAGAGCCTTTTGTGATGCTGATTGGGCACGGTGTAGAGACACTAGACGGTCTGTGACTGGTTATTGCATATTCCTCGGTAATGCCCCTGTTTCATGGAAGACAAAGAAGCAAGGAACGGTTTCGAGGTCAAGTGCGGAGGCGGAGTACCGCTCTATGGCTTCTACATGTTGTGAGGTAACTTGGTTACAAAATGTACTCAAGGATTTGAATGTCTCAAGTGCTAGTCCAACTCGGCTATACTGTGACAATCAGGCAGCGTTGTACATAGCATCAAATCCGGTCTTTCATGAACGCACTAAACATATAGAAATTGATTGCCATGTCGTTCGTGAGAAGATACAAAGGGGACTCATCCAGACTGCACACATTCGGACAAAGGATCAACCAGCTGATCTATTCACCAAGCCATTGCATCCAAAGCAATTCACTGAACTCTTAAGCAAGTTGAATGTTCTAAACATACATTCCAACTTGAGGGGGAGTATTGAAGGAAAAAATCATCTCTAATTATTAGGTTACCTACTGTAACTAGGCTTCCTATTTCTACGGGGTTAGTTCTGTAACTATATACATACAAACCCTGCTGGTTTGTATCTTAAGCAGCCTATATATATAGGCATCCCTTGTATCGTTTTCGATAATGCAATACAACAGCTTTACACACAGCTTTTTCATAGGGGATATCCTTTTCTTCTGTTTTGTAATTGAATTTTCACTCGTCGTTCTGTACGTAACGACATTGACACGGTAATCTACCTTAGCAGAAACTAATGAAAATTGGGGCCTTAATTGGATTTTCAGACCTTATGTCATTGTTGTCTGCAAGTGATTTATGTCCCTTTAGTTGTATTTGATGAAGCTATTTGACTTGTAGAAAATAACTATAATTGCATTCCACAAGATGAACAAACCATCTTATATAGCTCCAGCTCCTCCTATCAGGGTTTCAAAGACGACTGAAGCTTCTTGTTAAAAAGATAGCAGAAACTATTGTCTCATTTTATTTATTTTTTTATTTTTTTCAAGAGCTGTTATGCTAAGTTATTTGGTTGTGCTTTATATCTGTCCTAAGAATCATACTGATATCGGCTTACAGCAGGCAGTTTATTCACTGGTATTTTAACAATAATCAATAATGATTTGTCTCATCATGGATCCTACCTCGAAATTTAAAAAATGAGTTGAAACATTTTTAAAAGTTTATCGAACACTGCTCAGTCGTTTAAGGATACATGCATTTAAAATTAATAGAAAGACCCTGGACAGGCGCCTATCAATGGATAATTAAAACTCTCCCTAGAAAAAGAAAAAAGAATGAACAGAAGAGTCATAGCCAACTAAATCCAACTATAGTAGAAGGGCCCTAGGCTAATAATGAAAGAATTGAAGACACAATAGCTAACTTATAGTAGGACTAGATAACAACGGGTCCATTTAAGAACTGCTTGACAAAAGTGCGGAAACTTTTCAGGAGTTCCTTGCAGAATTTAATTTTTGATGGTTTTTGTATATAATCTCTGAGTCAGTTGACAGTCTGGTTTCCTAGGCGATGCTTGGTGCTTGCCGTTGTTTGGGTCAATTTTCTGGATAGGAAGCAGAGAATTTTTAGAACAAGGCTGGGGATGATCGAGAGGAGTTCTGAGATGGAAGTAAACTTTTGGGTCCTTTGGGGGCTCTGGTTACTTCTAAGCTCAGATATTTCTCTTTTGCAGATGTTCTGGGGGTCTGTTGGGTGCCATCACAATTTTTCTAAAAGTTAAGTCCTTGTTTTAGGTGGTATCCTTGGCTCGGGTTTAGCTTATTCTTCGCCCAAGTTTTCTTATCTTGCAGTTCGCTTAAACGCTACTTTGTCATCTCTCCTTACTCTTAGCAATAAAGTATAGTTTCTTTTCTAGAATCTAAAACCCTTGAAGGAATGGGGATCAGCCCTTGAAGCGATGCTTATCAAATTACAAAATGCAACAATAAACAGGTTTACCACTGAGCTTGGACTTCAGTCCCAGAAGGAATCTAGAAGATGTGAACATATGGTCATATGGAAATATGTTCATTGCTGAAACTGATAGATGGAGTCAGATTGGCACAAAAGAAGTCTTTTGGTGGGCTTTCATGCATGTCTTTTCATAAAACCTATATTGATAACACTTCTGCCACTTTATTGACTCCTGTTAGTATAATTTGGAAAGCTAAGATTCCCCTCAAGGTTTACATTCATGGGTGGTTTGTGGTACATATATATACATGTTCAAAGGAGGCCTATCTGCCTTTTTTTCCTCTGTTGGTGTGGATCTGTAAATTTCCGCGAGAGAACACCGATCAGGGTTAAACTAGGTGTCTCCAGCAGAATGGTTTTGCTATGGTAAGTTAAAATCACAGTGGATCTTTTGGTGAAGGGGTTGTGCCTGTAGTTCGTGGTAACCTGGATGGAAACATAAGATCTTTGAAGACTGGCTTCAGTAATGGATAGATGATCTTTGGAAGAAATCTCAGGCTCTACTCTGCCGTGTTGGCTTCAGTATCGATCATCTCAGGCTCGACGATGAAATGCTAGCATTCTTTTTCCAGAAATACTGTGGTCTCCTCAAGGATCTCTACTTCATCTCTTTCGTGACTGTTCTAATGCTATGACGGATTGGCGAGCTTTTATATCCCCATAGTGGAAAAGCCACCTTTTGGGGGTGGAAGGTCACTGCAATTTTAGAGCAAAAAGGTAAGTACACGAGAAATTTGCAATGGAATACATTTGCATTTTCGGTTACTGGTTCTACTAGAAATGCTGAAATGGAGATTTGAAGTATATTTGACCCTGATTTAGCATGCCTTGTAACTTTTTGATGTTATGCTAATGAGTGAAATAATGTCATTAGTAAGCCTGCTAAACAGAAACTCATGCAGCTGGAAATGGTTTCATGGCACAATCCTAGTATTCGGTGCTTCAAGCTGATAGTGGATGGCTGGAGATCTAATAATGGGTTGAGAGTCATCAGAGATAATTATGGAATTCGGATGTGGATTTTATGATAAATGTTGGTGCTGGTGAAGTTTTGCAAGCCGAAACTTGGGGACTTTAGTCTGCAATTAGCTGTTAAACCTGAGGAAGTTCTTCTAATGAGGACTTTTAAGTTGAGGATTTTTCGGTTTATCCTATTTTTCGATCTTATATCCACATCTTGACCGTTCAGTTTATAGTTATTTATGAGTAGATCATTTATGCAAATTTTCAGCTATATTGAAAATCGTTAAGACATTCATAAGTGTGACTTACTAATTATGAACTTGAACGGTTCATGTTTGACAAATTTGGTTCGTCTATTAATTTGATCTAGTTTGTTACCTTAACGATCATCGATTTGGCCGAAAATTTGTAGGGCTGATTTACACATACAGACCTAAAAACTGAACGGATGAGATGCCAAGATGTAATTGAAAAATAGGTCTTTTAAACCATAAACCGAAAAATCCTGAATTTAAGGGTTCTCATTAGAAGGGCTCCCGTTAAGCTGAAGATCAATCAATTTGAAGTGAATTCTGATTCAACTATTTGGTCAATATGCAAATGCAGGAATCTGAGTTAAATCTAGTCTTGAGTTTAGTGTTGAGCATATTTATAGGGAAACGTAATATAGTGCTTGCTAAAGATAGTCTGAATAACTCTAGAGGAGATTGAACTCTCAATTCCCCTCCAATCCTTTTTTTGATCAAATTCATTGGATTAGTGTTGGGATTGCTAGGTCAAGAAGGGTTTCGAATAGCTATGCTTTGGTTTCGGACTTTGAGCTGGTGCCTGGGTTGTACCCACAAAAAGAGAAAAAAAAAAAAAAAAACACTTTCCAGTGAATTACCAGACACTGAATCACCTTACACTTGATTTTACACACCACACTTTAATCATTAATCTGAAAGCAGGAAAACATAGAACTCTTGTTTATTTGTTCTTCTCCACGGCGCTTCATTCTTTCTTTCATTCGAGCCCTGTTCATATTCAACAAGAAGCCTCTCTTCTCATTACTTCTTTAGAGCAAACGTAGAATTCACAACCAGCATCATGAAAAAGACCGCAGCAACGAAGGAAGCCACAACAGCCCCACTAAGTGTCTGGCAAAAGTCACTATATTGCATGCAAATAGCAAGCCAGTTGGAGTCCAAATTGCCGTTATGAGCCAAGTAGACAATCGCAGAAGAAGCTCCGGCAGCAGATATCAGTAGAGCAATCATCACCTGGGGAAAAATCTGATGATTATCCGATGAAAGCATGACATTGACAGTGAGGCAAGATGACATGAAAACTAGGCACGACAAAACATTCCAAACGTTTGGAAGAGAAAAGCACATGTATATAACAAAGATCGAAAATGGAATTGTCTGAGCAGCTTCAGTCATATATATAGTTAGCTCACCGTGTCAAAGATAACCAGTACAAGCCTTGGCCCTATTGCTCGTGGTCGAATGATGCATACAATAGAGAAGGGCATGGAGAGGCCTATATATCCAACAGCTACTGCATTTGCAACCACAAAGAACCTGCATTGATCAATAAACGCAGTAATTCAATACGTACTCTTTTAGTTAAACACCTATTAGTTAGACATCATCGCTTTAAGAATTCGAAGGCCATGCCAAAGCCGTCTCTAATTTGCATACGTGAAAGTTGGGAGGTCAGTGTATTGAGCATGGAACTGGAGGAACTGTGTGAAGAAGGGAAGAATCTGGTCAGAATTGCCTGTAGTATAAGCAGCAGCAAAAGCAGCTGCACTGGCACCAAGCCTCAGGACTAAGTCTACGATTGCGAGACCTTTCTTGGATCCTCTTCTTGTCTGTATTTCGGTTTTCGTGGCGACCACAACAGTAGGAGTACCTTCTGCAGCCTTTCCTTTCGCTGCGGCCTTTGCATCAGTAACTGCTATGTTTTCACTCTCTTTCGAGTCCATAACAGGATGTTTTAGAATGTCAGAGGTAGATATTGAAGAAATTGGCATGGAATGTTCTATATTTATAGGGTAGGGGAGAAGAGAATACAGTTAATGGGTTAGTTTACCTCAATATATAGTGATGCATGTGTTATTAATTCATCATACCATATGTATGTTGAGGAACAGGAGTTGTTGCTGAATGCTTACTTGCTCCACTTTGGGAAAAATCATGAACCAAATATGAATGAAGTGCAAATATGATGTAACACACTATGTTTGTTTTATGTATAGAATCCGCACTGACTATATGTTAGTGCATTGGGTGATGGATCAGGTTAATTAGTGTAATGAATAACTATCATGTTTAATATATCTAGCACCATTCAAAGACAGGAAAAATTATACCTTAGTCCAAACCATTTCTATCATCCAAGCAAATTGTTGTTAAAAGATGAATTCATTTTGACAATAACAAATGTACTTCCCATTTCTCTGTAAAAAATCAGAACATATAAAACGGAAAAGGAAATGTTTAGAAACTCAGCCAACAGAAGAGTTCTAGTTTAAAGTAGAATTATATATACTATAAATGAAAACCAGAATTTATTACAATAGATCATGTAGAAATGTATTTCCATTGATCTGTTCAATTACATTCTATACAATATATAGCATTATACATGAGCAGATTTAGAGGAAGCAATAAAGCTACATTAACTACAATATAGAAAACTATATCAAAAACTGAAACGTAGCTATTTCAAAACTAATCAATTAATGGAGAAGATTATGTGCTCGAGTGATTAACTTTAACATCCCCCTCAAACTTGACAATCCTGGATGGACAAGTTTGCCAAAAAAGAGATGATGGCGAGACTTGTGAAGTGGCTTAGTGAGTAAATCGGCTGGCTGATTCTTGGGAGGTATGAAACACACACAGTGACTGCCACGAGCAACCTTTTCACGTACAAAGTGATAATCGAGCTCAATGTGTTTAGTGCGGGCATGGAAGACCGAATTAGTAGCCATATAAGTAGCACTCAGATTGTCACAATGTAACAATATAGGATACTAAATCTGAGCACCAAGCTCATACAATAAATAGCTGAGCCAAGTTGTTTCTGCACTTGCATGAGCAAGGGAGCGATATTCAGACTCAGCACTAGAACGTACTATTGTAGGCTGCTTTTTAGAACACCAAGAGATGAGATTGGAACCAAGGTACACAAGGTAGCCAGATGTGGAATGACGAGAATCCGGGCAACCAGCCCAGTCAGCATCAGAATAAGCAGAAAGATGAAGATGAACTGGATGATGTTGTGGACGAAACAGTAAACCATGACCAAGAGAGCCTTTGATGTAACGGAGGATTCTCTTAATTGCCACACGATGAGGTGAACGGGGCTGGCTCATAAATTGGGAGACTAAGTTGACAGCAAACGCAATGTCAGGTCGTGTTATTGTGAGATACTGCAAATACCCCACAAGTTCATGAAAAACTGTAGGATTTCGGAGTAAGGGACCAACAGTATCATTGAGGTCTAATTTAGTAGACACTGGTGTACTCAGGTTTGCTGAGTAGGAGGTCATGTTTGAGGATAAGGTCATGAGCATACTTAATATGACTGATATGCACCCCATTAGAATGAGGAGAGACCTGCAAACCAAGGAAATAATGAAGTGGTCCTAAATCCTTGATGTCAAAGCTTCGGCCAAGAGTGTCAATAAAACTCCGGAGGAGATGTGCATTGCTGCCGGTAACTATTATATCATCAACATACAGTAGAAAATAGATTGTGTTTGGCCCATGACGATAGATAAACAATGAAGGATCAGGAACACTTTGAACAAACCCAACAGTCAAAAGAAAAGTACTCATTGGTTGAAACCAGGCGCGGGGAGCCTGTTTCAAGCCGCAGAGGGATTTGTTGAGCTTGCAAACATGATTGGGCCGGGAGGGATCGATGAATCCAGGAGGCTGGAGCATGTACACTTCCTCCTTGAGAATGCCACGAAGGAAAGCATTCTTGACGTCTAGTTGACGAAGGGACCAACCACGCGACACAACAAGAGTAATCATAGTACAAATAGTTGCAGGTTTTATGACAGGACTAAAAGATTCATCGTAATCAATACCTTGCCGTTGGTGAAATTCTTTGGCCACGAGGCGAGCTTTGTAGCGTTCAACAGAGCCATCAGATTTCCGCTTTACTCGAAACACCCATTTGCAGCCTACTGGATTCTTTGAGGGAGAAGAGGGCACCAGAGTCCATGTGTGACTTTTAAGCAGGGCATTGATTTCCCCTGTCATTGCGGCACGCCATTCAGCTTTCTGAGACGCCTGAGAATAACATGTGGGTTCAGCCGTATCAACCAATGTGAGGAGAGCTCGTGGGACAGGATACCTGACAGTTCCATCCGTACGGAGTCAGGGCTTGCGAGTTCCATCGTGGTTTCTGGTGATCATTGGATGAGTAGAAGTAGAAGACCCAGGGGGAGCCGCAATGGAGGAATCAATGTTTGGAGGAGCCGGCCTGTGAGGGATTGGGGCTACTGATGTTGTGATGGTGGCGGAAGAGAGAGGTTTTGGAGGTGAGGGCGCGATTTGGGCGTCGGGAACAGTCAGAATGGCGGATTGGGCAGCCGCGGGCAGTGGGTTTGCGGTGGTGATGGGTAGAGGCAGGCTGTTGTAGAGCAATGCCTTGGCGACGCCGATAGGTGATAAGAGGCACCAGAGGAGGCGGAGACGGTGGTGACACTCGCAATGCTGTCCTCCAACGAGCACTCCCAGTGCTACTCGCCGGAATAGATGGAGAAGCATGTGCACGTGCGTTGGCCACCGAGGCTTGAACTAAGGATATCACATCTGATACAGGTGATGTCGGAGTGGTGGTGGGCAGATCCGATTGAAGCGGATCAGTAGGATGGCTGATCTGGGCGACTTGACTGGTGGAGGCCAACGCCGGTGTCACTGGGAGTGCTAGATGGAGGACAACGTCTTGAGTCGACGCTGGTGAAGAACAACGCATTGTAGCACCAGTGGGCTGAGAGGAGTGGGCACGAGAATGTGGGCCTGAGACAATGGGCTGGGACCCTGACCTGCTTGTTGGAAAAGCTGCTGTGTGGGAAGCAGATATGGGGCTGGATAAGAGAATGAATTCCAATGGGCCTGGATCTTTCACCTGCAAATTTTTGCAAGGAAAAACTGTTTCGTTAAATAAGACGTCTCTAGAGACATACACCCGATTGTTGGTGGGATTGAGACATCGATAACCTTTATGTTTAGGACTATAACCGATAAACACACACTCGACACTACGAATAGAAAGCTTATTAGAGACATACGACCCAAGATGAGGAAAGTAAGAACAACCAAAGACTCGAAGAAAGGAGTATGAGGGTGGACGACCATACAATAATGGGGAGATCCCAATCAAGAGTGGGGGTAGGGAGAAGGTGTGTGGGGCACAAGAAGTGAGAAGGAGACTTCGGTTATCGTTGCAATATGACGATGTTTACGTTCAGCAAGGCTTTTTCTAAGGTGTATGAGGACAAGAAAATCTCTGTTGAATGCCCAAGGATTTACAATAATGAGAGAATGCATGACTGACATATTCAGTCTCATTGTCACTCCGAAGAAATTTAATGGTGTAGTGAAAAATATTTTGAATCATGACAACCAGAGTTTGAAAGTGGGTGAGAACCTCATTTTTGCGACGCATTGGGTAAATCCAAGTATATCATGAGAATTCATCAGTAAAAAGAACATACTATTTGAAACCAATATGAATAATATGAAAGGGAGAAGTAGCGGTCTCTTTATTTGAATTAAAAAGCAACTGATGAGATTTACTAAGGGCACAATCACAACAAAAAGAATTGAAAGACAATTTAAAACCAATGGTAGAACCTAGAGATGAGTTAAGACGTTGGAGGATGGATGACCCAGACGATTGTGCCAGATAGAGGAATGGATAGATGCAAGAGCTTGCGGAGGACTGGAGACATAAATTAAGTGGATACAGACCATCTTTACAAGGACCCTGAAACAAGAGACGATCAGAACGTAAGAAATAGATTTGGTAAAAATGTAGAGCAAAAAGAAAGAAAACAAAATTGTCCTTGGTGAAACGGGCAACAAAGAAGATTTTTACGAATTGACAGAATACGAAAGACATTTTGTAAAGAGAAATTGGAAGAGGCCAATGACATGTGAAGATTACCGGTATGAGAAACGGCCATTGAGTTCCCATTTCTCATATAGACATTGTGAGGCCCACCATAAGGTTGTGGATTACTGACAGGCATATCCGTCATGTGATGGGTTGCACATGTGTCCGGGTACTAATTCTGATCAGCAGTAGAATGAACTCCAGCAAATGGGACAACATTGACCGGATAGCTTATGTGGATATTGAGAAAGCCCAGGCTGATTTGAGGAATAATATTGGGGCACCATTGAGGTTGGTGTACGCCAGATTGTTGCTGCTGCGGGGAAGGGGATTGCTGCACATTGTTGTGACAATTCCAGCCGACGTTAAAGGAACGATAGGCACAGGGTCTGTGATCACAGTGGTTGGAGGAGGCATAATGAACATTGGTGTAGCCATGAGAAAGAGAATGAAACAATTTTGAGAAGAGGATAAAGGTAGTACGTAAGGGCGAGAACAATTGAATGAGTAAAAATGTTGTTTTGAATTGGAAGAATAGAAAACAGAAAGAGGAAGACAAGATCGAATAATGTATGAAACCTAAACTACTGATACCATGTAGAAATGTATTTCCGATCCATTGATCTTTTCAATTACATTCTATACAATATATAGCAGTATACATGAGCAGATTTAGAGAAAGCAATATCAAAACTGAAACGTAGCTATTTCAAAACTAATCAATGGAGAAGATTATGTGCTCGAGTGATTAACTCTAACAGATCATATTGTTTTAGTTTACAGCAAGTTAGTCTACCAAAACAAACTAGCCATGCGTTAGATTCATTTACATGAATATGGGATCATAAGGACGTATTTCCTTGATCATCCAATATGTAACTTTTGGATCACCTCATACATAGAACTGCAAGCTTTTCTCACCCGTAAAAAATCCAGTAGTTTATCAGTTAATGGTTTAAGAAATCCATAAACGTTTTATCAATTGATATTTGCTAACGATCTTTAGTTTATCCATATGAAAAGATCAACGAAATCGATGGTATCTTTGTTACTTTTTACTTCCTAAAAAATCCATTTGTAGCCTAAAAAATCGCATTACTTAAAGATCAAGAAAAAAGAAACAAAATTCCATTTTATCATTTGGAAGTTAACCTAGTTGGTCCAGGTAATATATATGCCCTAGCAGTAAGTCCTTTGCAAGCAGTAGTTTCTATAAATCCTTTCTTATACCAAACCCTAGGCAGTCGCATTAGTTTCCAAAATACCATCGCAGCAATCTTTCCGTACGCAATTAAGGCAAACCAATTCTTTCAGCAAGCAACAAAAGAATCAAGTTTTTTCATTCATGGAGGGCGATCGTATGCCTCTTCCGGGCCAAAGATTTTGCCCCATGGAAGACGAACTCCTCATGTTCTACCTTGAGCCTAAGGTGAACGGGATGCCAGTGCCCGGCGACAGAGACGTTATCTACGAGTTGGATCTCTACGGTGTCCAAGATCCATGGAAGATATGGCAAAGATACGAAGAAGAAAGGGCCAACGACTTGAGGAGGAACAAGGATCTCTATTTCTTCACCCAAAAGAAGAAGACGACTGCAAAAAGCTCGCGTGTAAGGCGCACAGTCGGGACTGGAGGTACTTGGAGAGGGCAGACGGCAGGCAAGGACGTCTTTCTTCTAGATGAGAATCAGCAGCCAACAACTACTGTTCTTGGTTTAAAGAAAACCTTCACCTATAGGAACAAGGGGTCTGTGCATGACGGCCGATGGATCATGTATGAGTTTGAGCTTCATAAGTCACAACTCAAGAAACAAGTAAACAAGAACGACTATGTTCTTTGTTTACTTAGGAAGAACGATCTTCTGCCGGAAAAGAAGAGAAAAAGGCAACAAGAAGAGGTGAGTCTTGAAGACTATGTCGAGGACGACGAGGCAGTTAACACGGATCCTGAATCGGTTAGTGAGGAGGAGCCCCAAGAAAAACGACAACGTCTTCTCCCATCCTTAGAAGATGAACAAGAACAGTTCTTGCAGGTGCAGCCAGCACCTTCATTAGAAGCTGAACAAGAAGCATTACCCACACCATTAGAAGATGATCCGGTGTTCTTGCAAGAGTGTGAGTTTATGGAATGGCAAGAATCGGACTTCGCTTCTCTAGAACAGTTCTTGCAAGATGAATCTGAAGCAAGACCTACAGCACTAGAAGCTGAACAAGTTTCCTTGCTAGTTGATGAGAATTCAGGGCTGCAACAATTGGAAGCTGAACCTCAACTAGGGGAAGATAATCTAGAGCAGCAACTTGATGCAGTACCATTGTTTGCAGCTCAAAAGATATCGGGTGGCATTCAGTTTCACCCCGATGAAAATATGGTGCAGCAAGTGGGAGGTGAAGCCAATATGTATAGTGAGAACTTGGGTGACGCTATGCATGGTGAAAACTGGCATATGTCTTTTGCCGAAGAGCTAATGAATGGTGAGCAGACAAATACCATGGAAGAGGGAGAGTGGAATGCTGTTTATCCAGGTTTTGATGAACAAGTTTCCTTGCGAGTTGATGAGAATTCAGGGCTGAAACAATTGCAAGCTGAATCTCAACTAGGAGAAAAAAATCTGGAGCAGCAATTTGATGCAGTACCATTGTTTGCAGCTCAAGAAAACTGGTCTATGGAAGAACTAACGAAAGAGCTAATGAATGATGAGCTGCTAAATGCCATTGAAGTGGGAGAGTGGAATGCTGGTCTCTCAGGTTTTGACTTGGCAATTTAGTTAACGTTTATTCTCTAGCTTTTACATAATTACATCGATTCATGTAAATATCATGGGGTTAAGGCATTAAGTCCCCCCCTTATTGTATCTATCTTCAACTAATAATATGGGTGTGAGGGCCTAACCCCCCAGCTAGACTGGGTTCCAGCCCTCAGTTACAAAGAAGTGCTATATCCTTCACATTGAAATACAATTTCTGACCAATATATATATAGGATTTTTCTCAGCTGCGGGACGTCCGCACCAATGGTTTTGGTGCGGATTTTCATTTTTGCACCACTTTTCGATTAAATTTTCTCATCTCCACCGTGTAGTATCTAGATAATATTGTGTAGATCATCTCTGCAAAATTTCAGCCAATTTGGTAATCGTTATGGCCCTCAAACTCGGCTTAAAGTGCGGACGTCCCTCCGTTCTCCACCTTCCGGCGCCGGCGACGGCGCGCCTCCACCCCAGAAGACTCCAGCAGCGTCCCCGACCACTTTCCCTCCCCGGCGAGTCTGTTCTTTTCTAGTTTTCCGGCGATATCACCCAAGTTTGAAGTTTTGGGTGATCTCGCCGGAAAACTGGAAAAGAACGGACTCGCCGGTGAGGGAAAGTGATCGAGGAGGCTGCTGGAGTCTTCTGGGGTGGAGGCACGCCGTCGCCGGCGCCGGACGAAGGAGAACGGAGGGACATCCGCACTTTAAGGACCGTGCGGACGTCCACTTCTGATCCTCTCTTTATATATATATATATATATAGGCTGAGGATAAAACAAGATGTGATATTATATAACATGTGGTGAACCATTTATTCCATACCAGTGTTCCTCATCTGCGAATATATAGAAAATGGAAGATTGCAACCATTTATTTCATTTCAAGTCATTTCTCATTGATTAAAAGCGTGCCGAAGTGAAAAAGACATAAGAATGAAAGATTACAGATGTCTTAATCATCTTAATTTCAACAGAAAATGGAAAAACAAAGACATAGGAATGAAAGATTATTGAATAGCAAAGACATAGGAACTGCATATGGATCGATGCATCGCTGAGTAACATTGACTTGCAAGCACGAAAGAGAACATGTAACTGTCTTACAGATATGTGCTTGAATGATCACATTAAGCATACTAGATAGTACAACTTGTTTACTTATTATTTTTCGAAGAAGGATACTAGTACAATCATTTACTCCCTGATATCTCATCGAATAGAGAGATAGAGTATTACTGATGAGGCCTGATAGAAGATTTCATTTCAAAAGAAAATACTGCTAAATTTCAGAGGCATGTAATGCAACATGGTGGTAGTCTTAATTAGGATTGATAAATAAGAGAAATCTGTATCAATACCATAATTTATGCACCTATTTTGTTAGCTTTGACTCTATGAGTACCATTAGAGAACTCGAAAGATGTTCAAAACTGCCTCTAATTTGCATAGGTAAAAGTCAGGGGATCATTGTATTCAGCATGGAACTGGAGGAACTGTGTGAAGAATGGAAGAAACTGGTTAGAATTGCCTGTGGTGTAAGCAGCAGCAAAAGTAGCTGCACTGGCACCAAGCCTCAGAACCAAGTCTACAAATTACAGACCTTCCGTGGATCCTCTTCCAGTATGTGTGGTGACAAAAGCAGTAGAAAGAGGCTACTTCTGCAGCCGTTTCTGTCCACAGCCTTTCAATCAGTCTGCTATGTTTTCACTCTTAATTCCATAATAGGCCGGATGCTTTAGAATGTGAGGTAGTTTAAACAAAATTAGCGAGTGATGGATTACATAAAAGGGTATTGGAGAGGAGAATACAGTTGATAGGTTCAGTTCAATTCAACATATAGTGATGTGTTATACATCATCTTGCTCCACTTTGGTTGAGAACATGAATCAAATGAGACCAAGGCTGGAGCCATTTCTACCATCTAAGCAAATATTGTTAAAAGCTGGAAATTGCAACGCAAGTAGGCATTTCACCCAAACGCACTACAAGTTCATGAGAAGAATATCCATGATTTTTTTCTTAGTATTATTTTCACATAAACAAACCCACCCTTGCCAAAAAGAAAGGAAAGAAAAGCTCAACCACTTTCCTATTTTACAGGCCGCACGATTACGGATAGCATTCGTTCTACATATCTCAAGACCCCTAAAGGGGAGGAATCAAATATATGAGCTATCACAGCCTTTAGCTGTTCCCTATACGTGATATCAAATCCCTAATTTTTTTTTTTTTTTTTTTCAGAAGATTGAAGAATGTTTACAAGGAAAGAATTATCGAACGCCTATGCTCGCAATCTCCATCCCCGCTCAGCAAGGGCTTCATGCACTCGATTGGCTGCTTCCGCAGTTTCATTGAGCGGTGGATAACTCCAGCTTTCTGATATCTGTAAAAAAATAATATAAAAGAATTTAAAACAGAACATCAAGATTGTACAAAAATGAACAAAAGACTACTTTGTGTGAAAAAAAATTGCAAATAGTGAAGACAGTGATCAAGAATAAAGAAAATTATGTGCTAAAAGTAATGGAAGTTCCACAAATAAACAAAAATTTCATTATAATAAATATTGATGCCACCAAGAAACTAGAAGACTAAGAACCTCATAACACCATGAATGGCCCATAAATTTCATGAAGATGTTGACATCGCAAAAGCTCAAAGTCAACAGAATAGTTAGTGTGTTATCACTAGAATACAACTAGACATAAAAACCAGGATAAATCACAACCAGATCATACAATTCTAGTTTACTGACAGTCTAAAAAAATAGCCTGTAGTCAGTTTCATTTACGTGAATATGGGATCAATAGTCATAAGGAACTATTGGTTTCAATACAATGAAACTATGTTCTAGATGAGGGAGGAAGGGCCAACTAAAGAGTCAAGACGGCATCCAAGTGGTCATAAACATGGCAACCAAATGGACATCATCATGACTTGGTAATCAGGGATACATAGAGATTGGTCATGCTGGTTTATTTCATGCACATTTATATTGACAGATAAGGATGAAAGAAAAATGCAATTTTAAGAGGACAAATGCTCAATGGACCACACTGCATTTTACATTTAACTACATGACATGGCAATTAAAACTGAACAATCCTTAAAAGACCACATGGTCAGAATTTTTTCAAGCATGAACTGCCACATAATGTGGTCTCTATTAAAACAAAAAACAGGATTTAGCATTGTCCATTCTAAAAAGCTATCATTCGGAAAAGTTAAACAATTTCATTCAGTTTACTTACATACTCCAAGCCTGTAAATGGTCGAACCATTCCTCGCTCCTTCAGTGATTTATGGAAATCGCAAAGCTTCCATTTACAACGCTCAGATCCCATTAGATAGACAGGCTTCCTGGAAATACAGGCGGACACAACTAAAATCCTTACACACCAAAAAACTCTTAAATTAAACTAAATAGAATAAGTCACTACTCATCAGTTATACAGATAGGTTCTCAGCCATACCCGGTGCTGCAAACCTCACTTATCATGCTAACAGAATCTGCAGTAACAACAAACGCATCGGCCCATGCCAGATGGCCCATATGTGGGTTTGGCTCTGGAGATGATAATATTTTGTCAGTCTAAAAGATTAATTCCCATTATAAGAATCGACCTAAAAACCCTTGAATTGAATTTTACATGTTACCTTCACCATCCCAAATGTAAACTTTAGGATTACCTCCAAGCTCCTTTGTTATAACACTGCATACCTTTACAAGAAAGCCAAAGGGAAAAAGGATGAGTACCCACTACCAAGAAAAGTAATATTATTTTGTAAGAACATGTTATCTGTGTCTGGGGTTGTGAAATAGTCGCAATACCTTTTCAGGTGTTCTACTAGAGAAACATATTCTGATGCTTCCACAGCTTACAAGAACACTAAGCAGATAGGTTGTCAATTGCTTTGCAAGGTCCACACCATAACGACAATTGCCTATCAAATGAAATAGTGAACTCATAAATGGAATATTTGAAACAACATTGAGAAATTCAAAACATCAAAATTATTCCAAACATTCTACAGAACCTAGAAAATGAATGATCCAATATTCTTCAAATATAACAGATATGACCTGAATCAATTATGAATATGAACACTAAAAACCTGTAATGTGATGCTGGCCATATTGATTTCAACTATGAGATCTAAAATCACACCTAATAAGTTGCACCTTTCCTAGTCTACACTGGGAGTCAAAGAAATAGAAGGTAACATAACAATACAGAAGAGCTAACAAAAATCAGCCAGCAAACATTTTACACTCGGGTCTTTTTTCCTGAATAGCTGAATGCTAATTTGACAATTTTTAAAGGTCACAGAGATCAAAGGTCTGCAAGATTGGTATTGATAGTATTTTAGGGTTAGGCTGCTTCTGTATTTTATACCATGCCTACAGAAAAATAGTGAATTTCTAGGAACTCAAAACCTTGTATGTATACTGGCTAATAAACAAATATCTTACAAATAAGACAGGGAAGGAAACAGCACACAAATACTGAAAAATAGTGAATATATAATTCTACTAAATGTATCAAACTTCTGACCAACCACACAAACGATACATAGGTTATTTGTTACTATATTGCACATGTCAAAACCATAACCAAGAAGTGTGGCAAACCACCCAAAATACTACTGGTTTCCAAAACATGTGGAACCATCCCAATGTTGTTTTTAGTATCTAGTAAATCCAACTTGCTTTGCCCTTACTGAGGGGTGCAAGTATGTCCTCTAGCTAACTGTAGCATTTAAGCAGTTACCCTGAAACAACATTGTAAGAACTTTGGAAGGAGAGGAACATAAATGTTTTTAGGACAGAAGTTAGACAGGCCCGTGGTAGAAATATAAGCTTTTCAGAAGCAATCCCTACTTTATGTGTCAGTTAAATTTCCTTGTGGAGTCACTTCTAAAATGGTTCTGCCTACTATATAGCCAACTAATTGTCTGCTATCATTCTAATTAACCTAACATGAAAGCAAGCATTTAATTCAAAACAGAATAACAGCAACTAGCAAGCTGCGTAGTACTCAAGTGCTTCTATGCCAATCCGATAAGTAACAAGCAACAAAGATTCAGTAAGTGACAAAAGATTACTTGTAGGACCACCAATGTTCACAACCAGTAAGGGCTTTGGTAGAGCTGAAAATTCATCACGCCATTGACTGGCAGCGTTACGAAGGGAATTAGCATCAATTTGGTGCAAAGCTCCAATAGTGAGGACCTGAATTTAAAAGTTTTTAGTATGAAATAGCTTGCTATTAATGAAAAGAATAAGGTTTATATTTGTAAAACACAGCAAACAAGTGTGTATTATTAGACGCCATTGTACATACCACATGCCTGTCAGGAGGTTCACGAGGAGTTATCCACCCACGTAGAAATTGAGGAACCTGCTTCTGTGCTTCAGGAGTCAAAGGATAGTAATCGTGTTTAGGGGTAATAACCAAGTCGAATCTATTGAGATGCAACCTGGGATGTAGTATCTGCGAAAGAAATAGCAAAATGAGAATATATGTTATACATATAGAACTAAAGAAAGCACATTATGTCTGTGTAGCTCTATATATGGAAGTGATAAGCCAACAATGATCAGCCACAAGACAGGAAATAACAAAAGGATGCACAACTGAAAATTATAAACCTGGTCAAAGACTTTGAGTGATACAGAAACCAAATTCAGACACCATTTCCAATAGTAACTTTACATTACCCTAATGATTTGTAAACTTGGGATTTTATCCCATAATAATGAAAGAGAATGAAATTCTAACAAAGAGCACAACCTTGCAAAAACTTAGTATATTATTTCAAAAGTAAACTAATGTAACCACAGCATTACAAAAAGCAGCTAAGAGGGAATAGGCCACAAAACAGTCTTCTAGAGTTGACATCTTTTTGCAGATAAACTGTATTATGAGGATTGAAAGATCTCTCCTACCATAGCACTTAAGAACAGAATATGCACTTAAAAACAAATCAAAATGTAGGCTTCGGAAACATGAGACCTTTCCCCAGACTTTTACTAATCACCATGTATGATATAGAAATAAGCGGACACGAGGTTGAGAACAGAGAAATCAATAGAAAAACCAGAGACCTATACAAAGATAATAAGTTAGCTGAGACAAGAACATAGTGAGAGCTGCCCTTCAGTTAAGCAAAATTTAAGGAAGGCAGTATTCTCTGAGTGATTTGACCGTCTTTACATATCTTCTCATCAGTCTGAAAAGTTGAGAAAAAAATCTAAAGGTCAACCATTCTGAGAGTACTACTTTCTTTTTTGCATGACCGAAAAGCATTAGCCTTGTCTCCACTAACTAATTGCATTTAATGTTATATTAAGGACCATGCATCAAAATCAGTTGGATACCGCTGAGCATCAGCTCTAATGAACTTATATGTTGGTAAAGAAGTTAGTATCTATTCAAAAAAAAAAAAAAAGTAAATAAGTTAGTATTTCATGTTTCCAAGCATCACATATGTTGGTAAAATGGATCTGCTATGTTATATCATATGGCCAACAAAGATGACTATCGATTTCAGAAACCATATTGAAAATAGAATCTTAACAAAAATCATAAAGCCATTAAAAAGTAACAATACTTTAGAGCCAAAACCCTGAATAGATTGGATTCAACAAGTAGCAAGTAGCACAAGAACAAGAACACAGCACAGACAGGATAAAGGTGGTCATCAGTATATACTATTTAAAGGCATAGTAAAGCAAAACACCAGCCACTGGATATTAGTGGAGCACATATAACCATCACCTCACAAAGTTCACATATAAAATAGATGACCAATCCATTACATCAAAAAATAAGTAAACTAGTTACATGCCAGCGCTTGGAAATATATTGTTTAGAAAGTAATTTTGGCATTCCACTTTCAAACTTGTAATACACTTGACTACTTAAAATTACAGTGCAAGTAATTGTGTTGAAATTGGAGGGCTAAAAATCACTGCCCCACTGGTGAAACTGCAGTCAAGGTATATAGTGATTATCATCATGTCAATACAGCATCAGAATTAGTCTACACTTCTTCACATATTCCATTTCTTGCTACATAAGCATCTAATCAGGTCATATGATATGAACTGTTTCTCTAAAGATCATTTTAGAACAGATTAAAGACTTTAACCGCACACTGATACTAACAACAGAAAAGTGAAAAGGGTCCAATAAAAAACCTGAACAACAAAGACGTTTTCAGATGCCAGTTGTCTAATAGAACTTGCAACGGAAATGGTATCCCTGCCACAAGCTACCACCAGTATGGGTCCATCCCTAATAAAGAAAAAGATTAAGTACCAAAAATGAGGAATCTACCAAGTTAAGAACCATATTGTTAATATTAAGAGAAAAATGTATCTGGGCAGCGCAAGTAATTGATTCCTAACAACACTATTTAGCAAGCTGTTAAAGGAACATACTTGTGATAACTAAATTTATAAAGAAACGGTAAACAAATATTACGTTTCATAAGCCCGACGAGCCATGGTTACAATCTCCTGGACATCAGCTTCTAAGACACATTTCAAACCAAGACCGCCACCATTTTCTGTAGGTAGAGACCCAACTCTCTTTCCCTGATATATTAATAAAATAAACATTTTCCTCATGATGCAATCCAATTTCTTGTGAACAGAAACCGGGAGCCAGTGAAGCCACTCATTTATACCTCCTTTTGGCCTTGTAACTCGCTGCATGGCATTGACAATTAAAAAGACAAAATGAGACTACATATATAAGTGAAACAGCAGTTGTTACACAAATAGATGAAATTATAATTTACAGGGATAAAAAGTTTATTGCTAGACCTAGACAAGAGCGATTTTCACACCAACATAGCCTATACATAGGAACAAAACACAACTGCATGCTGATAACTTGTGCATTTTGCATCAGGACATATATGTTAACATGACTGGGTTGTTGAAAAGTGAAAATACGAAAAACTTATCGTATGATGAATAATTCCTGAAACACCTGAAACATATCGTACAATCAATAATTCCTTCGATTCAACCAAGGGACTGTAGCAAGCAATTATGATGAGGCGGTTCCCATGTGCATAGAAGCAATAACAAACCAAAATCTTTAGTTAAATTACTTGCCAAATAAAAGTTTATGTTTTCTAGTTGCCATAGCTATGGAGCTACGCTCTTACATACTTCCATGATAACATCAATACACACAAGACTGACAAACAAGCGTACATCAAAAGTAAGTCGCACACTTCTCTCATGTTGACCAATACAATCTCCTACATATTTAAAAAATAATAATCAGATTTTGGATGGCTGTACACTGATTAGACTAGTTCTAGTGAAGTTCAAAACTAAACATATCATGAAAACTGAAGATGATTTATATGACAGGTTGGGTAGCACTTGGTTACTGCACTGACGGAGGTAGCCATATAAGCATATATAAGCGAATTCAACGCTTTCAATAACATTGACATTTCTCTGCTTTCCAAAAAGGAGGAAGAGACCTTCTTCAGAGGCATGATCCTTCTTCCTTATAGGCCCACCTATTGTTCCCTGCTCAATTACACCTCGTTTCTAAGTAATAAGACTCCTTGTCTTATGCCATTCACCTTTCATAACGGTTTCTGATACCAAATGTCTAGTAGGTAATATCCCAACTAATACTAGACCTCAGACAAACCAGGCAAGGCAAACTGGGAACTGGCATTCACACCAGACTTGCTTAAACAGAACAAAGAAGAAAACTTCAATCCAAAGCTCATTCGATTTAGACAATTCTGGCGTTCAACACCTTTAAGCAAATACTGATCCACACTCACATAAAAAACGCAACAAATGCAAGCAAACCCAGGTCTCCGAAATTTGAATTTCTAATAAAACCCAAGATAGACACTATCAATATACTCCTACAAAACTAGGAAAAAAAAAAACCCAACAACAAGAATCCCACTAGAATAAAGCTAGCGATAAAGCTAACAGCAACACTAAACTGAGAATCAAACTGAAGTTAACATCCTCTTGCAACTTGCAAATTACACAAATTTAATACAAACTTTAGTTAGAGAATTTCATAGACTAATTTTTACAACCATATGATGTAAGAAATTAAACGGGATTATTAGGGTTTAACGATTGTAAAACTTACATACAAGACGTGCTTATCAGCGAGGCCGAGAGCGCGAACCAAGCCGATGCTCTGATTCTCAGAACCAGGGAAGCCGTTACCAATTACGACAGCGCGACGAACGACGCCGGAGAAACCGCCTTCAAAGATTTCCGGCGTCCCCAATGTGGGGCTGGGCGGCTCTGGAAGACGTATCGGCCTCATTGCAATTGAGACTTTAGATCTTCACAGAAACCTTGAGACGAAGAAATGAGAGCAGAGAGAGACTGTGGAAATGAATAGGTGCCAGAGAGGAAGACGGGGGGCAGTTATAGCCAAAATGCCCCTCTTTTGTTGTTATATTGAAAATTCAGTCCCTAAATTTTTCCCTTTTTAACTTTTTTCTCGAAATGATAAATACAAAATTCGCTCACTTAGTCTCGCTGTTCTAAAAGGATAGCATTTGCACCAACTTGACATGAATAATGTCTTCTTGAATGATGACTTATATGAAGAAGTCTATATGCATCTTCCTCCTACTTTCAGACGAAAGGGAGAGACTAGAGTTTGTAAATTACACAAATCATTTTACAGACTCAAGCATTCCTCTTGTTAGTGGTTCATAAAACTATCAACGACACTTAAAGCAAGAGGCTTCCATCAATCATGGGTGGACTACTCACTCTTGTTCCGAAACAGGCCTGGTGGTATTATTGTTTTGTTAATCTATGTTGATAATGTGATTATAGTAAGAAACAGCTTGAAGGACATAGAGGATGCTAAGCATTTTCTTCCAAGTTAGTTAAAATTGAAGGATATGGGACAACTCAAGTATTTCCGGTTGCGAGGTCATAGCAAGGACTGGTCTTATGTCAAAGGAAATATGCCTTGGAGATCCTAGAAGACATAGGTTTTCTTGCTGCCGAACCCTCACGGTTTCCGGTTGATCAAGGATTATCTCTTACGCTGACAAATGGAGATTTGTTGAAGGATCCTTCTCAGTACCGAAGATTAGTGGGGCGTCTAATCTACCTCACTATTACGAGACCAGACTTGGTGTATGTTGTTCATGTGCTGAGTCAATTTATGGACAAACCTTGATGCTGTCTTATAAGGTTTTACGCTACATCAAGCAAGCTCCAGGCTAGGGCACGATATCCTTTTGCCTTCCATTGGCTCATTAGAATTAAAGGTGTATTGTGTTGCATATTGGGCTGCAAGGATACAAGAAAGTCAGTGACAGGGTATTTTGTTATGCTTGGATGTGCGCCAGTTTCTTGGAAGACAAAGAAGCAAATCACGTTTGCACGCTCAAGTGCAAAAGCTGAGTATCGTGCCATGACAACGACAACCTATGAGATCACTTCTTTAAGAAGCATATTAAGGGATTTGGGAGTGAATTTCACCCAACAAGTGAAGCTAATTTGTGATAAAAAAGCCGCCATACACATAGCTTCAAATCAGGTTTTTATAAAACGGACGAAACACATAGAAATTGATTTTCATGTTGTGCGTGAGAAAATGCAGATAGGGGTTATAAAACCAGCTCACATTCGAACAAGGGAACAACCAGCATATATGTTTACAAAGCCTTTGAGTTACCAGTACAATTTCAACTTGAGGGGGAGTGTTGAAGGAAATAATCCATCTTGATATGCTGGTTAATTAGTTGTATTAGTAATTGTGTATGATTACTTTCCAATTGTAGACTACAAATTGTGTATCTAAGTTGTAGATTTTGTTTATAAGAGTTGTACCCTATTCTGATGAATGATAAGAAAACATATTCTTCACCAATTTCTTTTCTTTCTAATTTTGACTTGAGTGAGCTTCAGTGATTAAATTTACTATTTAAAAATTTTGATAGGAGGTGAAAAGAGCATAGGAGGTCAAGTTAGTAAATAACACACTTATCACAAAAAGTCTTGGTACAATAGAGTATGATATACTTATTTATAAGTTATATTTTATTTATCAATTTTCTGATTTGGGATCTCTTGTCTCCAACAACAATTATGTTCAAAAAATTTTGTAATGAAAGTTCTTTAGTGTATATGAACATCATGACGAATATAGCACAATCACTTATATTTTATATGACAATATGATATCTATGTATCCTATCCACCTGCTCTGCTTATAGGGACTAAATGAGATGCAAGCTAGGGTCTATTTGATCATCATACATTGCCTTTACATCACAAATCGTTAACCTAGTTTATTCTTCCACCTGATACATGCTCTCGTGTGTGAGTGTTCATCGGTTCCAGAAGTAAATGTAAAAGGAGTTGCATAGCAGATTCTAAACAATGCTAGTTTGTAAGATATGCTTCTTGCTGGAACTGATACCAATCATACGATAGCTACACTCCTAGAATGGAACACGGCTGATATTATAAAGCACCCAAAGTCATGAGCACATTGCAGAAAGAAACAATGTCTGTCAACGAAGTTGCTGACAGAGGATGGATTGATCGATACACACTACTTGAAGTATGGAAGGCTGTGATCCAGGAGACTTTTCGCTTACATCCTCCACTTTCGTGTCTATTGCCTAAGAGAATCAACCCACGATGTGAAAATAAATGGTTACAACAACAATAATGCCAACACACAAGTCATGGACAAATCGGGAGAGATCCCAAGAGTGGTACGAGTTATTAAGGTAACACTTCGAGTTGATTTTGTTTGGAACTTGCAGGAGGGGTGTGTCCCCGGATTCAGTGTTCTAAATGAGATGGCTCTAGCAAATTTAGTGCACAAGTTTGATTGGACATTGCCGGGCGGAGTAGGAACGAGGATTTAAACATGTTTGAAACAGCTAGTTTACAATTCATAAAGCAGATCCTCCAAAGGTCGCTGCTATTCCTTATTCATCATCAGCTTAATCTGTGATTTAAGATATCAATTGTATTAGTTCTGCTCTATTTGGCATTGGATAATTGAGGTAATAAAATACGAACCGCTATATTAGCATGTTACGTCCACCCAAAACTGGTGGCAAACATATTACCTTTCATATTCATCTTGTCTGTTTGGTATGTAAATGAACAACCTTGTGCATGAAACAAGTAGAAAACTTTTGGAATCGACAATGTATGAACTTTCGTGACTGAAACTCAACAGTGTAACTCACGAATTGGGAGTGAACACTCAACCAAGTAGGGAAATTGTGAAAAGCAAATTAAGAGAGGTAACAGAGGATAATTTGTAGGAATGAACTTCTTCGAGGCCATTATCAAAGGCAGTCATCTAGCTAGTCTGTATGGAGGGAAAAAAACACTTAAAATTATGTTTTCAATTTTGTCAAGTCACGACAATCGGAACTCCTGCGATATTCTGGGAGTTGAGAGAGACCTGGAGCTCAAAGTGTCATTCCTCCCCACAGATTTGTCACCTTAATAATTTATACTTGAAACTCCACCGACTCAAAAATCACTATGAATAAACATTAAGGCACAAACGGAAACCTGAAGATCATCGCTCAAGTCTTTCCAGTTTGGAATGAAAGGAAATACCATTTAGTTCATCAAGTGAGAATTGAAAAGTCACAAGTTGCTATGCTTTCAAGTTGTCTGTGCTTAAAGATCAATTACACGGGACAACTTTTGGATCCTGTTCAATAGGAAGTCCCCTTGCTTGATAGTTGCCTGATACAGAGAATTCTTAGCATCCGGACGATTAGTTTCTAGAACACCTGAAACTTTATCTATCTTGCAGTGGAGTTTCCCTGCTGCAATGAACCGAGACAGCTCCCTGGAAATCATAGAATGGGATTAGATTTATGTAGAAGGAACATGAAATGTCTTACCAAATGCCTCGCCACAAATTAAAGGACCAGGCATAAAATTCACAGAGAACACCACAAAGAAACAAAATATTGAAGAAAGTAACTTACAGATCAATGAAATCCACAGTTACGCCAAATGCCTTAGCCATTGCTTCAATAGTGACACTCTTGTAGGACTCCAAAAATTGAGAATAAACAACTGTTCTGATCTCTCTCATGTAGTAACGGAAGTGTGGATGCAAATAACGATCCAACTTTATCTGCTCAGTCAGACCAGCTGCAAAAAACAAAGACAGAAGATGACAGCTATGAATAAAATGGAAAAAGAAATGTGACCAGTAACTCAGCTTAGGAATTTCTAAATGAAACAAATTATCTACTTACCAAATGCTGCGAAAAATGACTTGTATTGACAATCATACAGTGAGTTCAAAAACTCAGACAAGTACGGGATTTTCCCAATTACAGTTAATATCTCTGGAGCATCCACCACCTGTGAAACATTGGTTGAAATTAAAACTCACAGATAATACCTAAACTGATAGAAACATATAAACCATAACAGTAAAATCACAATCACATACTACAGTATACCTTCTGCTTTAAAGAAACTCTGTCCAAAGCTATAATGCTTGTCAGGACGGTATAGAATATGAAGATATCATAGGGAAATATCTCATAAGTGGTGAAAGTAGATATGGAATCCAGGAACAAATCGGCTGCCTTCTTAAAATTTCGAGTGGACATGCAGTACAAGCCTTCATATACCTTCAAGCGATTCTTCCTTTCCCAATCACCACCCTCTTCAAATAAGCTGTCAACATAACAGAATGGTTAAAGAGAAGACAACTACAAAACTTGGTAACAAGAGGACATTGTTAATGCAGCTCACAGAGCCCAGGGCACTACTTACTTCTTTGCTTTCTCAATGCTCTTAGAAATGAGGTCAAAATCCATGTAAAAGAAACCAAGCTGCAATGTGTAGAACACCAAGTCCATCTTTTGCCCAACTGCAACTGTCTTGCTTTCTGTTACCTTGAGTTGTTCCAATGCTTTCTCCTGGGGTCACAAGGATAGAAGTTACTATCAAATGTAACACACAACAAAAAAAAATGATTTCTAGAACAAATAAATTCAAACATATGTACCTTGTCACCAATACGGATGAAAAACAGGGACTTGGCCAAATGAGCTTCTCTAACCTCACTTTCTCCCAAGTTTTCCTCGGCATCAGCAATCCTAAGAAAATGCAACCAGATAAGTCGGTTGAATGTAGACTCATGAATCCAATTAGATTTCTTGGAGGAATTTATATTCTGCTGTTCAATGGAATCACGAAACTACTCTGGGTTTTATGTATACAAAAAAACACATAGAGGAGCCAGGAGGCAAACCAAATAAGGGTTTTTTCTCAATCAAGTCGATATTGATTCATCTCTTAAAGTAATATGAGATGACTCACATAAACCAAGTAAAGCTAGTGATCAGTAGACACAGAAATTACGAGGCTGAAGAAACAACTAGAGCTTGGAACAATAAGATTAAACCTAAAATTGAAAATTTTAAGATGTTCAAGCACATATAAAAGTATTACGTAAAAGTGTTTAAGCAAAAAAGTTCTAATAATAGTATTAACCATCCATAAACCAAAAGCTCAAGAAGACCCTATAAGAAGTTGGCCTATAATTATATGGACAAGTGAGAAAAATTTAGACTTAGCTATGACCATTGATATCAAATCAAGCTTTTTCCCGCAAAACATTAGGTATAACCAGGAGATTTACTTTGGAAAAGATCAACTAAAAAAGTAAATTTTTATTAACAGTCTTCCTAAGAAAGATTTACTTCAAGTCTGATGCCTTATGCAACTGACTTCAAACAGAAAGACAATCTCTATAGATACGTGCTTCAGGTCCTTCTATTTCAGTATTTCTTTTAGTAGAAGTTGGAAACCTGATAATACCTAACTGTGAAAACATCCATGTCAAACAGAACTACTTCTCAATTAAACACAATTAGAATGGAGAAGACCTGCCACCAAGATAGTGTGGTATAGCATGTACATACAAACCCAATATGTGTTCCTCACTTTAGAAACAGACCCAGTTGTTAAAGTAAATAATCTCAAGTACACTTACCCAAATCAATACTAATCTATACATATTTAACAAAATTACCGGACTACCAAAACATCAGATTAACTGAATTTTTCTGAGACATACCGCAAATGTCTACTTGTTCATCAACCACAGTTTAAGAGAATCAATACAATTCTGCTCATGACACACCTTACCATAGTATTCAATCGATTGCGAAACCACCACTAGTTGCATTAGAAACAAAGACACTAAAACATCACTCACCTAAAGCCCTAATTCTAAACACAATAATCAAATAGTAAAATTTACTACAGCATATACTCAAATTACGAGCTCACTTTTCATCAAGCTTCTTGAGCTCCTCCTGGATCTTGGCCTTCATGGAGTCAAGAAGGCCCTGGTCCATCTCCAGCACCGATTCCGAAACTAGGGTTTCATACAAGGGCGCCATATCTACAACACACACACAACCCGAACCGAAATACAGTTAAATCGAGCAACGTAAAACCAAAAAACAGTAGAAATCGGAGAAGAATTGATCGATTTGATTTACCGTCGGCTTTTACGGCGGCGAAAACCTCCTCCCGGAGGCGGACCTTCTCGATGTCTTGGACGTCTGGGTGCGAGAGAAGGAAGAGCTTGTTCGCGAGCTGGAGATGAGGTTGCTGAGTCTCTTCTTGACCTTCCATGGCTTAACTCGCTGAGTCACTTCCTCCGAGTTCAATCTCTCTCTCTCTCTCTCTGTGCTTTTCTTCAGCGAGGAGGCACTGTGAAATTTGATACGACCCTGTGTTTGTTTTATTTATACCCTCTATAGTGGGAACCAACGACATGTCGTGTTGAACACAATTGGCGTGTACTGTTGATTTGGATGGTTGTGAATGAACGGTCAAGATGGAGTCGGGGAATTAATGGGTTCTGAACTCTACCCAACTCCCCAAACTACTCTTGGTCTCTTTAAGGGGTGTATTCTATATGGATTTAGAATTAAATTCAGTTTACCATCTAAATTTTTGGTGTCAAAATCAGTTCAGTCCTGCAACTTTTTTCTAAATCAGTTCGCCCCCTTAACTTTCGTAAACACATTAGTTTGGTCCAATTTTTGAATTCCCCTCAAAATATGACGTCACAAAACTGACAAGAGGACCCATAATTCAGCTTTATAGTTATCGAGAACTTCTCATACACGTCACCAAGCTGAATTATAGGTCCCCTTGTCAGTTTGGTGAAGTCATATTTTGAGGGGAATTCAAAAATTGGACCAAACTGATGTGTTTACGAAAGTTGAGGGGGCGAACTGATTTAAAAAAAAGTTGCAGGACTGAACTGATTTTGACACCAAAGATTTGGGGGGTAAACTGAATTTAATTCATGGATTTATATGGATTTTTGAAAGAAGTTTTGACAGTACCGGTACCCTAATTTTGTGGCACGGTCAAAGTGGTATCCAGACTTTAAAAACTATCAATGTGATACCCAAACTTTGTTTTTGCTACCAAGGAAAGGCCTGAGGCCAATTCCGTCACGGTGTCGTCTGTTTGCTGACGTAGTCAGCATCAAGTCCACCAAAAAGGGTAAAAACGACATTTAACCCACACGACACCCTAATCGAGTCAAAACTCGACTTCCCCCCCCCCTCATCCCTCAATTTCCATCTCTTCTCTCCGCAACCCCTTTTTCTCGAAAACCCTAAATTACAGAGGATATCGATGCAGCCGAAGCTCTCTAGCCAAAGGTAAACCACCACAGCCCCATCTATCTCTGAGTTTCTAGGGTTTTAGCTTTCAGGTTTGATTGGTTGATTACTCTGTTGAATCGCAGAAGCAAAAATGAGCGTGGGAGTTATTTCGGGAGCCAAGGGCAAGAAAAATGAAGCTTTGTTCGTGTGAATAAGATCATGGACATCGCCTCACTGGAGAAGTTCCTCCAGAAGCAAATCAAGGTCGGCGGCACGACCAGTGCTCTTGGTGACTGTTTCCGTCACTTGTGAGAAGAACAAGATCACCGTCACTTCTGACTCCACCTTCTCCAATGTACCAATTTGCGTCGAATTCAACTCTCGGTACTTACTTTTGCTTCGCTTATCGTTTAGTTTTACAGATCAAGTAGTATTAGTCTGGTCCTGTACGTATTTGGATATGGTGTGATTCTCTTGCTGTTTTGTGTGGAAATTGATTTGGTTTTGGTCATTGTTCATGCCGTAATACTCACTTTGAGGTACTGACTCTGAGCTCTCTACATTGACTGACTTTGCAAATCAGATTACTTTGTGCTTCGTAAATTGTGAATTTTCATGATCACAATTAAATTTTCGGTGAAGGTGCTTCTCTAAATTGATTTGTGTTGCAGTAACTAAGGACTTATGATCAATGTGTGTTATGCTGCAACGATGGTAGTTCAACAGAAAGAAAATATAGCAAAAATCATGAAATTGGCATGGTTGGTTCCGCTGTGTGGAATTATTATTACTATTGCAGCGACCTGTTTTGTCTTCTGGTGGAAAGGCTTGAGCTTTTCTGATCCATATGGGAAAGTGATCTTGAGTACAGGTATTGACGTGTCGCGTAACCGAGGTCAAACAACTTCAATTTAATTACCCTGCAATCGTAGTAATATGGACAAGTAGGGATCGTTCTAGTCGGGGAAACCAAAGGGCGATCGGAAGAAGAGAAAACCAAACAACTTATAAACAAGTATTCACATATATACATTGAAATATTGGGGGTTTAAGATTGATTAACTCTAACGAATGACCTACTGAAAATTAAACCTAAGATTATTATATACAAGTGATCAACATACTCATGCAACACGTAACACGAAAAACCATCTAAAATACATAACAACTTCATGTAAGGCCGGGCAGCAACGTTCAAATTGTCCTCGACTCTAACCAATTCCGATTCTAATTAGAGCCTTTGCGGTTATCTAATTGTTAAGACTCCTCAGGTATTCAGAACCATCTTTGCGGTTGATCCTAAACATGAATGCTAACTCATTTAAAAACACGTTGCGTAGAGATTAAACAAGAAAACACTTTAACACATGAATCAATCAGAAACATGATCTAAGGCATGGCGTCACTCATCCTATTAGCATGCAAATTATTAGAATTAAATCCGCCCTAAGTTAATAACAAAGACCAAGACAACTTTGCGTATGAATCGATCCAAAATTATTATGGTAGATGAAACCGCACCTTGAGGACAACCATGGCCGAGGCAGCCTCAAGGATTGATTTAGATGCATGAATTCATGACAATTAATCAATTAGAAATCAAAAACACATAAGAAAATGCTACTGCCCCAAAATCTAAATCAGGAAATCATCATATATTCAAGAAGTTACAAATCAAAACATAGAACAATCAAAGATCACAAAGAAATCCGAAAACCATGTTTGATAAATAAAACCAAAATCGAAAAGTATATTACAATAGAGTTCGAAACTAAACAGAGAATAATACAAGAAGAAATGAGAAAATCACACTTTTACAACCTTTGAAGATTCGGCAAGTGTGGGGAAAATCGGTGGAAGGATGGAGTGATTCTTGTGGTTTGTGGTGGATGGATCGGCTAAGTAATTTTCTGTATAGGGTTTGGTAGAGTTTCGGCTATGTAATTGCAAGAGTAGAGATCATCCTTTCTGTCCTTGAAGTCATGCTTTATATGGAAGAAAAACCCTAGAGAGGCCGGCCACACAAGTAAAATCCCAGTTGGTTTAGGTTTCCCTAGTCTTTCTTAATTCGGCACAATGACCTCTGTCTGATGATTTCGTCATAACCCCCTCTAGAAAATGGATATTGAGGTGATTTCAATTGATTTGGAAACTAGACTCCTGTAGCTTTCTATCCATATCTAGCACGTTTTCTGATTCATTGTGAGCTGTCCTGGAGAGCCCGTTGAAGTTGTGAGACGTGCACAAGAATTTTCCCGAAGTTAATTAGGAATCAAGACTTGGACATTTATTCTGCCGAATTTAGATCTTCTTCTCCATGTTGGACTTGGTTTAGACATCTCCTTTCTTGGACTAGGCTTCATGGATCAGCTGCTTTGCTTCCCGAGGTCCATCAGGAACACATCTCTCGGCAGGCAGTAGGTTACTCTGTTCTGGCAGTCTGACCTTCCTCAATGATTCCGGCATAACTCCAATTCTCCTGATTCTTTCTCCCATGAACTCTTCTGCATGTCACCTGAGTATCAGAGAGTTAACTCAATTTGTGACAATGTAAAAGCTTTACAGAATCATAAGAACATCTAAGGCTCCACAAATCGGCTTATGACAATTTTCTAAATCGTTCCTCTATGTTCAACACGTTTTACACACAACTCTACCAAAAACTTTCGACTCTACATTATAACTCTATTCTATGACAATAAGAGATAATCAAAATACAAATGGAGGTAATAACACATTAAGAATGTCGCATTTTATGCTCCTATCAACTACCCCACACTTATCCTTTGCTAGTCCCTTAGCAAACTAAATACAAGACTCTACTACAAACATTACTAATGCCTTTAAACAAATGTCTCAGAATCTTTATTATACATAGCTTTCAAATTTGAACATTTGAGTGTAAACACGTAAATTCCAAGTTTCATAAAACATGTATCATGGCATGAATAAGTAAGAAGTGAGAACAAATAGCATGAACACACAAGGTCAACCGATCCTCCTCACAATGGCAAACTCTCTTCTTTTCACTCGATCATGGTATTCACTCATAAGTATATGCAAGAGAACAGATTGTAAGACAAGAAATAGCTTGCATATTTCATAAAATAAAAGCACTTTGTGAATAAATTTTTTTGGAAAAACCTCATCTAACAACTAAGTGCAAGAATTGACCAAAACCATATGCTCAACTCATGAGAAAATCTCCACAAATCGAAGTTAGTTATCTTAGGAATCATGAATCAACCTCAATAATGGTCGTAATGGGGCTCGGCTGCATAGGGTAGGAATTTTTAGGATAAGTGGTGCTTTAAGGCATCACCAAGACTTTAGCAAAGCTCGATCCTCCTTATGTCTTCACTCCAAGGGCCGAATTTCATCTTGTTGGACCCATACGTCATCCTTAACTCCTCAAAGCATCATGAACATGAACAAATGTCACATATTACAATTTTAGACCTTCAAATATACACAAACTCCAAATTCAAAACACCTTTTTTTTGTAGTGTGCCGTCCCTTTTTTTTTATTTTGTTTTTTTTTTCTTGATCAAAAGGGTTTCGGCACACACAATTTTTACATCAGTTCACCCCACACTTGTTTCTTAACATCACACAAACATAACTCCACATTGAATGTAAGCTTTGCCAAGTCTTGATAACAAGTTAAAGGATATAACTATTCTAAGCAAGGGAATTTTATGAAGGTGATGAAAGAAAAGGTTCAATGTAGGCTCAAAGGGGTTAAAACTAAGGAGTCCCACGACGGGCACAAATAAGCACATGCTTTATTTGGCAATGGTGGTAATCCTAAAGAGATCAATTCAATCCTTTTCAAAATCAAGACCTGTTATGATTATAAAGTTTCAATAATCACATGAGCGAGTTCTAGTACATTCTAGAGTCCGTTAAAAAGCTATAGCACATAGTCATTGAATATGCAAAGAATGATGAGGTTTATGATAGTGAATTTCGAAAAGTTTTTTTTTTTTTTTTTTTTTTTTTTTTTCACGTTATCACTCATGAAGAAAACATTTAAGCTCAATAGCTCACATGGGTTGTTATGGAAACAAATTAACCAAACATGCATGCTTCACAATCAATCAAATCTCAAATGTTCAGACCAGTTCACAATACCCATGAAACTTACAATTTCTTTAAGTAAATGTCAAACCATCATCTATGCATTGAAAGACATAATCATCATTGACTTTAAGGGCATTCTAAGACTCAAAATAAAACAAAACACTCATCTTTTTGTTGGATCCGATTTTCTGTTTTTCTGAATTTTGTCTTTGGTTTTCTTTTTATGACTCAAAACTATAGTTAAATGACTCAAACAATCATGTTATTATGTAAAGCTCTACCCCACACTTAGAAAATTACATTGTCCTCAATGTAATACCCGAAATCATGTCATAATTTCCTAAGCATGCGTCTAAGTCACACAACAAACACATATACAATTCGACCATAAGAAATGAAGGGATAAAAATGATGCAAACTCTCGGTGACGGCTCCTCCACCGCTACGGTTGAAATGAGTTGCCCCTCATGCATCGCTGAATGTTTAAAGTCCTTTAGCCTAGACTCTTCATCTCCATAGTGGCGTCACTCTCCATGCCGTGGGTCTTTAACGTTTTGCTCCTCAACGTTGTACTCCTTGAATACCTCGTAATAAGGCTTAAGTCGATGACCATTCACCTTGAACGTATTTCCTGATGTACTGCTTTGAATCTCAACGGCGCCATGAGCAAACACATTAGTAATAACAAATGGACCTTGCCAACGTGAACGAAGCTTACCTGAAAAAAGTTTAAGTCTTGTGTTAAATAAAAGGACTTGCTGCCCTATTTCGAAACTCTTTCCCCTTATCATCTTGTCATGATAAGCCTTGGTTTTCTCTTTATAAATCATAGCCGAATTGTAAGCTTCGTTCCTAATCTCCTCAAGCTCACAAAGTTGTAGCTTCCTATGCAAATCGGCCGAATCTAGGTCCATGTTGAATTGCTTCACCGCCCACCATGCTCTATGTTCAAGCTCAACCGGCAAATGACATGTTTTCCCATAGATGAGCCGAAAAGGGGACATCCCAATAGGTGTCTTGTATGCCGTCCTATAGGCCCACAATGCGTCATCTAAACATTCGCTCTAATCCTTCCTTGTTGGACCTACAGTTTTCTCCAAAATCTGCTTGATCTCTCGGTTTTTGACTTCAGCCATTCCGCTAGTCTGAGGATGATATGGCGTTGATATCTTGTGAGTGACTCCATACTTCTTGAGCAAAGCCTCTATGGTGCGGTTCCAAAAGTGAGAACCTCCATCACTTATCAAAACTCTTGGAACTCCAAACCTAGAATATATGTTAGTTCTCAAAAATTCTGCAACAACTTTAGAATCATTAGTCTTGGTGGCTTTTGCCTCCACCCATTTAGAAACATAATCAACAACCAATAAAATGTAAAGGAATCCCTTAGAAGAAGGAAAAGGTCCCATGAAATCAATTCCCCAAACATCAAAAATTTCAACAACAATGATAGGGTTTAGGGGCAGTTGATCTCGCTTACCTAAATTACCTGTTCGTTGGCAACGATCACACGTCAAGCAAGTCGTATATGCATCTTTGAAAATCGTTGGCCAAAAGAAACCAGCATCAAGTACCTTCATGGCTGTCCTCTTTGGTCCAAAATGTCCTCCACACGCCTCCTTGTGACAAAAATCAAGGATGGACTTATGCTCGTCTTCAGGAACGCATCGTCGAATGACTTGGTCCCCACAATGTCTCCACAAGTATGGTGCGTCCCATATGTAATGTCGAGCCTCCTTCTTGAGCCGAACCTTGGTTGCATACGGCATGGTGCTAGGAAGCTTCCTAGACACAAGATAATTCACTAAATCGGCATACCAAGGCTCCCTCACATCCAACCGAAACAATTGCTCATCCGGAAACATCTTCAATAATGGAATCGGCTCCTCCTCTTGCACAATTTGGCTCAAATGATCCGTCACCACGTTTTCGGTTCCCTTCTTATCCTTGATCTCGATATCAAACTCTTGAAGCAAGAGAATCCATCGAATGACCCTCGGCTTTGCATCTTTCTTTGTCATCAAGTACCTTAATGCTGCATGATCACGTTACACAACAACTTTAGAATTCAAAAGATAAGATCAAAATTTTTCTAAAGCAAAAATAACCTCTAAGAGTTCTTTTTCTATTGTCGAGTAATTCAATTGAGCATCATTCAATGTCTGTGAAGCATAGTAAATGGCGCATGGCTTCTTCTCCCTCCTTTGGCCAAGCACTGCTCCAACTGCATAGTCTGAGGCGTCACACATGAGCTCGAATGGCAATCTCCAATCCGGCGGAATCATGATCGGTGCCGACGTCAACAAGTCCTTAAGTCGCACAAACGCATCCTCAAACTCCTTTGTCCACTCGAACGGCACATCCTTTTGCAGAAGTGAAGTAAGTGGTTTTGCCACCAAAGAAAAGTCCTTGATGAACCTCCTATAAAATCCTGCATGGCCAAGAAACGAACGAACCTCTCTCACCGTTGAAGGGGAGGGTAAGTGATGTATAATATCGATCTTAGCTTTATCAACTTCTATTCCCTTTGCCGAAACAATATGTCCTAAAACTATCCCTTGATTAACCATGAAATGACACTTCTCCCTATTAAGTACAAGGTTAGTTTCTACACAGCATTCTAAAATCAATTCTAAATTCCTCAAACATGCATCAAAGTCTTTACCATAGACACTAAAGTCATCCATAAAAACTTCAATGATATTCTCAATATAATCCAAGAAAATAGAATACATACAACGTTGAAACGTACCTGGCGCATTGCACAAACCGAATGGCATGCGTCTATAGGCAAACGTGCCAAAGGGGCACGTGAATGTTGTCTTCTCTTGATCGTCCGGGTGTATTATGATCTGATTGTAACCGTTATAACCATCAAGAAAGCAATAGAATTCGTGGCCGGCTAACCTCTCAAGCATTTGGTCCATGAATGGTAACGGCATGTGATCTTTCCTCGTTGTTGCATTGAGTCTTCGATAGTCGATACACATCCAAAACCCCGTCACTAACCTTTGTGGCACAAGCTCGTTCTTCTCATTCTCTACAATGGTGATTCCACTCTTCTTTGGTACCACTTGGACGGGTGAAATCCATTGACTATCCGAGATCGGATATATCACTCCACAATCTAACAACTTGATCACCTCATCTTTCACAACTTTCATCATCGGAGGATGCAGTCGTCGTTGTCCTTCTCTTGTTGGTTTCGCACCTTCCTCCAATAGTATCCTATGAACACACTTAGTAGGGCTTATTCCCTTGATGTCGGACAAGGTCCAACCTATGGAAGCCGTGTTCCTCTTCAAGACGTCAATTAGCTTGAACTCTTGTGGCTCACTCAACGATGAAGACACAATAACGGGTAAAGTGTCCTCGTCTCCTAGAAATACATACTTTAGATGCTTGGGAAGAACTTTTAGCTCTAACTTTGGGGCCTGCTCCATAGATGGTAAAATTTTGTTAGTGGTAATGGGAATTGACAAAGGAGAATTGTACCTCTTGGTGTAAGGTTGTGCCTCTAGCTCAGCAACAACCTCACGTATTCTTGGCTCAAGATTACGCCGAGCTTCCTCATCCCATTCTCCATTTTTGTCAAATCCGGCCCCTTGCTCGATAGCTAATTGCTATGCTTGAAGTGGAGACGCCACATATTGAGCAACGACCTCCACAACGTCTTCAATTTCTCCCTCCTTGAGATCGGCAATGGGGTACCTCATGGCGTCAAAAACGTTGAGCTCAATCACCTCACCATCGAACTCCATTGTCAAATTGCCCTCGGCAACATCGATCCGTGTTCTTGCTGTCCTCATGAAGGGTCGTCCCAACAATAGTTGTGTTGAATTTCCGCTTGACTCCTCCATCTCTAACACATAGAAATTTGCAGGAAATATTAGTTGATTCACCTGCACAAGAACATCTTCAACATATCCCTCAGGATACTTGTTAGAATGATCCGCCAATTGGATCACAACATTGTCAGTTTTGAGGGGTCCTAAACCAAGGGATTGATAAACATTGTAAGGCATAACATTAATAGAAGCCCCTAAGTCTAGCATAACATTCTCAAACCGTGTAGAACCAATAACACATGGGACATTGAAGCTTCCTGGATCCTTCATCTTTGGCGGCATCTTCCTTTGGAGTACGGCCGAAACCGTCTCACTCATCTTAACAACTTGAGTCTCCCTTGTATGCCTCCTTGTCGTCGTGCAAAGCTCTTTCAAAAACTTAGCATACTTTGGAATTTGCCGAATGCACTCCAACAAAGGCAGGTTCACGTTTACCTTTATGAAAATCTCCAACACTTCCTTGTCGGATTTCTCTTTCTTGCTCTTAGCGAACCTTGAAGGAAAAGGTAAACATGAAGAATGATTAGTTGTAATTAATTCATTAAAGTTAGAACTTTTACCTTTGTGTGCTTCAGAGATCGGCACATTCTCCTTCTTGGAAGTAGCGGGATCTTTTTCTAAGTTTATGTTTCTCATTGCCTCCAAGTCTCCCTTGCTTGGTTCAGTTCCTTTGTTTTCCTTAGAAACGTGCTCCACTCCACCTTGATCAACACTATGCTCGACATCACCATGACTCTTGGTAGTAGCCCTAGGCTCGGCTGCCTTGCTTCCGACGTCACCAAAGTACACATCATTGTCCTCCAAGTTAAGAACTCCAAGGCCCTTTGTCTTCTTTCCTTTAGGGGCTGTCGGTGGCACAAGTGTCTTCCCACTCCTCGTAACGATAGCTTGAGCTTGTTCGTTCCTTGGATTCCTTATAACTCCACCCGGCAACTTCCCTTGCTCGTTGAACTTTCCCATGAAGTCCACAACTTGCCCCATTTGAGTTTTTAACTCGGTAATGTCCTTTGACATCAAAGCAATGTCCTTCGTGTTGGTCTGAGTTGTGGCCAACAAAGATTGAGTCGAAGTGGCAATGTTCTTAAAAATCTCATCATAATTGCTAGGTCCACTCGGCTGCCCTCCTTGTTGGTTGTAGGGTACATACGGCCTTGGCATAAATTGCCCTTGTGGCCGAGCTGCATACTGTCCTCCACTCGGCTGCTGCCCTTGTTGTGCACTTTGTTGAGGGTTAAGCACGTTATTGTTGCTCCAACGAAAGTTTGGATCGTTAAACCTTGGATTGAAGTTTTGAAAACGTTGTTGCCCTCCTTGTCCTTGAAATCCACCTTGTTGTCCACCAAAACCGACGGCATTAACTTCCTCAAAGCCGCCACCGATCACTTGGTTGCATTGATCGGTGGGGTGCCCTTCCATGCTACATACTCCACAAACTTGAGCTCCTCTGCCCTTTGCCAGGTTTGACACCATAAGAGTCAACTTTCCCAAATCTTCCTTAAGTTCCGAAATAACACTTGACTCTCCAAGGATACTCGTCTCATTAACACGCCTAGTTGAAGATGATCCAAATTGTTGATTGTTTGTAGCTCTCATCTCCAACAAGTTGCTAGCATCCTCTCGACTCTTCTCCATCAAAGATCCTCCAGCCGCCGAATCCAAAAACTGCCTCTCCATAGGACGAAGTCCTTCATAAAAGTATTGAAGCAAAAGCCCCTCACGTATCCCATGATTTGGACATGACGCAACTAAAGCCTTGTACATTTCATAGTAAACATCAAAAGGCTCATCAACATCTTGCTTGATCGATGTTATCTCCTTCCTTATTTGCGTCACCCTCGACGATGGAAAGTACTTTAGGAGAAACTCGCTCATCATTGTTTCCCATGATGTGATACGACCAGCCGGAACTGCAAAGAACCATCCCCTAGCTCGATCCTCAAGTGAAAACAGAAATGCCTTCATCTTCACAAGTTGTAAATCCGCTCCTCTAGGACACATGGTGTCGCAACAAAACTCAAATTGCTGTAAATGTCGGTTCGGATCCTCTCCACTAAGTCCATGAAACTTTGGCAATTGGTGGAAGAAACCACCTCTCATCTCAAAATCAGCCGACTTACCCTCCGCAACAGCTGGATAGGTGATGTTGGTCGGCCTTGGTGCCCCTTGTGTTCCATTGACTTGTCCATTTTCTTCTCTAAGTGAAGGCATCCTTACTTCTTGAGCTGGTGAAGTGATAGGATCAAGATCTAGAGTTGCAAACTCAGGATTTTCGTGAACCAAAGGTGAGGATTCACAAGAAGAAGTAATTAACGAAGGTGAACCCGGTGGTGAAGCACTTGGTGAACTTGGTAATGAAACTGATTGTATGCTCGGATGAGATGTTGATGGGACCTCAAGATCGTACTCTTCGCCAACACGCTTCAATCGGTTTTGACTATCTCTTGTCCATGTACTAGTACTGGTCATTCATGGGAACCTGCAAAACCAATCTAGCACATTTGAACAAGATCAAGTTAGCATCAAATATTTCATGCTTTACAAAATCATACAATCGGTTATACAAGGGTTATACACAAAATCTTCAGATTTTTATACAATAAACCAATAAATAAATAAAGACTACATAACATCTTCTTCGATTCTTCTTGGCTTCCCTGGCAACGGTGCCAAAAATTGACGTGTCGCGTAACCGAGGTCAAACAACTTCAATTTAATTACCCTGCAATCGTAGTAATATGGACAAGTAGGGATCGTTCTAGCCGGGGAAACCAAAGGGCGATCGGAAGAAGAGAAAACCAAACAACTTATAAACAAGTATTCACATATATACATTGAAATATTGGGGGTTTAAGATTGATTAACTCTAACGAATGACCTACTGAAAATTAAACCTAAGATTATTATATACAAGTGATCAACATACTCATGCAACACGTAACACGAAAAACCATCTAAAATACATAACAACTTCATGTAAGGCCGGGCAGCAACGTTCAAATTGTCCTCGACTCTAACCAATTCCGATTCTAATTAGAGCCTTTGCGGTTATCTAATTGTTAAGACTCCTCAGGTATTTAGAACCATCTTTGTGGTTGATCCTAAACATGAATGCTAACTCATTTAAAAACACGTTGCGTAGAGATTAAACAAGAAAACACTTTAACACATGAATCAATCGGAAACATGATCTAAGGCATGGCGTCACTCATCCTATTAGCATGCAAATTATCAGAATTAAATCCGCCCTAAGTTAATAACAAAGACCAAGACAACTTTGCATATGAATCGATCCAAAATTATTATGGTAGATGAAACCGCACCTTGAGGACAACCATGGCCGAGGCAGCCTCAAGGATTGATTTAGATGCATGAATTCATGACAATTAATCAATTAGAAATCAAAAACACATAAGAAAATGCTACTGCCCCAAAACCTAAATCAGGAAATCATCATATATTCAAGAAGTTACAAATCAAAACATAGAACAATCAAAGATCACAAAGAAATCCGAAAACCATGTTTGATAAATAAAACCAAAATCGAAAAGTATATTTGTCACGCCCCGACTCTTAAATTTTTACCTTATTTACTAGCATGATGTTAATAAGAATTTTACCGTCTTCGTCATTGGATTTGTAGTCCTAAGGTCCCTAGAGGTGTGTTGAGGGACGAATATTTCGAAAGAATTATTCGTAAGAGAAAAATGTGACGACGGTAAAAATGATAAATTTTAGCTAGTAAAAGGTAATTTTTATTAGGGTATTATTTTGGGGTGTTGAAATTTTGGAATGGGTTTATATTTGGTGATGTTGGACCGGCTGGGCCAAGCCCAACCCATTTCCCTCTCTCCTTTCTCTCTCTTCCTCCCGTTTTCCTCTCTCTCTCTCCCCGAGCCTTCACTGTTAGAAATTCCGGCCGCCCGTTCGCCGCCGTCCGGCCACCCCAGACCGCCGTACCGGTCCCAATCGATCGGTCTCCAACCCAGCTTCCTTTCTAGACCGGTGACAGCCTCCCTAGCGCCGCTGTGAGGGAGAGACGCCGTCCAGAAGGTCCGACTGCCGGAAGTTTTTTCTCGTCGGAACTCCCTCCTCCGGCCGCCATAGCCGGAGCCCCTTGGCTCAAAAGGAAGCCCTCCTCCCGTGTTCCAATCCCTCCAAAGGATTCGCTCCCTCTTGAGTTAGGTAAGGAGAAATCGGTAAAGGAAATTCTAGGGCTTTTATTGTTGTTTTCGTTCGATTGACATGGTTAGGCTTAGAATTGGAGTTTGTGCTAGTTAGGAATGTTGTAGAGGAGGTTGAGAGGAAGGTGCTGCCAAATTTTGGTGAGTATTGGAGGTCGCCGGAGCTAGCCGCCGGCCGCCGCTGAAAAATTGTTTTTAGTGGAGAATTTTATGAGGAGTTTAATGGAATGAGTTTTAGAATTTTTGGAGGAGTTTTGGATAGGTTTGGAAATTGTTCAAGTTTGATATTTTTGGCAGATTATTAAGTTAAAATCCGGCCATTGGATTATTTATGATTAGGACGGTGGGAGGTGATGTTTTTGGGATGTCGGTTTTTATGGAGAATTATGGTTGGCAGTGAAGTTAAGAATTAGGACGATAGGCATGGTTGAGCGCGAAAAGCTCATATTTAATTATGCCTATTTTCTTTAAGCGTTGGTGTTTTATTTAAGGATTTATTTATGTTTTGGAACAGGACGTGAGGAGGCCCGAGCGGAGGAGACCTCCTACCGACATCAGGCTTAGGCCTAAGTTGTGAGTGGACCTTTGTTTTAAATAATGTGCTTGCAATGTTTTATGGTTGAATAATTTCTTTTGTGGACTTTAACCGGAAATTGAGAATTTCGGTGTTTATACTCATTTATTGACGTTTATGAGAATAGTATGTATATAAGTAAACGCTAGCTAGCAATATGTGATGTCCTCCCATAATGAGGAAAATGCCATTATGGGGTGACGTGAGCGTTAGACGCAAGCGTCGTAGCCTTGTACGACTTTCTATTTTTTTTCGTATTCATTCCTAGAATTCGTACAAGGAGTAAGCACGTATATATATATCCACTTGGGCGATTCCCCCATAATGAGGAAAAATGCCATTATGGGGTGACGTGAGCATTAGACGCGAGCGTGGTAGCCTTGTATGAATTTCTGTTTTTCTTTTATCTCTTCAAAGAAATCATACAAGGAGTAGACGAGTGTATATACATACTGATATATTTATAATTTAGCCCGAGAGGCTGTATTTGTTTAAGTTTTGGAGACTAGTCGGAACTAGTCGTGTCCTTGCCAGTTTTTGAGCTGTCGCTTGCATAGCGCTTTCCTTGAAAGTTTTCTTGGGGAAATATTATTGTTTGTCGAGATTACTTTTGTCCACTGACTCTGACGTAATTAAATACGTTTCCCCTGGGCCTTTCCTTCGTTTTTAAATGCCCAGTCTGCAGAGTTCGGGTGTGGTCTAGAAGAAGGCGACGAGGCATAGTCACCCATCTTTCCGCTACTGTTCGCCAGTAGGTTATATGTTTAACCCACTAGGATTTTTATCAGCTTCCGTTGTCTTTCTTGTAGTAGCTCTGAATACTTTCGGAAAAATAATTGTGTATTTATTTTATTCGGTTATTTGGATTGAGTTGAAGAATGACATTTTGGTTAAGAGGGTGTTCTATATTTTTCCGGGTTAGGGTTGTCCATTTTCAAGGGAGGTTTGCCGAGTTCTTCGGTAAATTTTCCTTGAAGGTGGTCCCCGCAGGACTTACCTCGGGTTTCAGGGTGAAATTCGGGGTGGGTCTTGACAATATTACAATAGAGTTCGAAACTAAACAGAGAATAATACAAGAAGCCATGAGAAAATCACACTTTTACAACCTTTGAAGATTCGGCAAGTGTGGGGAAAATCGGTGGAAGGATGGAGTGATTCTTGTGGTTTGTGGTGGATGGATCGGCTAAGTAATTTTCTGTATAGGGTTTGGTAGAGTTTCGGCTATGTAATTGCAAGAGTAGAGATCATCCTTTCTGTCCTTGAAGTCATGCTTTATATGGAAGAAAAACCCTAGAGAGGCCGGCCACACAAGTAAAATCCCAGTTGGTTTAGGTTTCCCTAGTCTTTCTTAATTCGGCCCAATGACCTCTGTCTGATGATTTCATCATAACTCCCTCTAGAAAATGGATATTGAGGTGATTTCAATTGATTTGGAAACTAGACTCCTGTAGCTCTCTATCCATATCTAGCACGTTTTCTGATTCATTGTGAGCTGTCCTGGAGAGCCCGTTGAAGTTGTGAGACGTGCACAAGAATTTTTCCGAAATTAATTAGGAATCAAGACTTGGACATTCCTTTTTATTCTGCCGAATTTAGATCTTCTTCTCCATGTTGGACTTGGTTTAGACATCTCCTTTCTTAGACTAGGCTTCATGGATCAGCTTCTTTGCTTCCCGAGGTCCATCAGGAACACTTCTCTCGGCAGGCAGTAGGTTACTCTGTTCTGGCAGTCTGACCTTCCTCAATGATTCCGGCATAACTTCAATTCTCCTGATTCTATCTCCCATGAACTCTTCTGCATGTCACTTGAGTATAGAGAGTTAACTCAATTTGTGACAATGTAAAAGCTTTACAGAATCATAAGAACATCTAAGGCTCCACAAATCGGCTTATGACAATTTTCTAAATCGTTCCTCTATGTTCAACACGTTTTACACACAACTCTACCAAAAACTTTCGACTCTACATTATAACTCTATTCTATGAAAATAAGAGATAATCAAAGTACAAATGGAGGTAATAACATATTAAGAATGTCACATTTTATGCTCCTATCAGGTACATTGTTAGTTCTGTTATTACCTTTCTTTTGAAAATTTCATGTTGTTTCTTTTGCTTCTCTATGTCTATGGATATTGTGGCTAATCTTAGTGTTATTATGATGACATGTGTTTGTTTATAAATCCAATTGTGGTTTTTGAATCATTTGTATTGCTTAAATTTCAGAATCTGTTGATGATTGGACTTAACGCTGCTTGATTGAACTCATTATTCATAGTAATGCATCACTCACCTAAGTTAATGCATCTGGCAGGCAATGTGTTTATATTAGAACTATTGGCAGAGCCCTTGTATATCCTTTCTCAAAACTTGCTTCTGCTTAAACTAAGGCTAGCAGTTGAAACAGCAGCTACCTTTTTTCGCTCCATAACAACAGCCATTCTCTTTGGCATGCGAGTTGACATGGTAAGATCTTTGATCAAACTACATGCTCACATATTCTTTATTTCCATATAGCGCCAACCAGGTAGTTTGTAACAATCTTATTTACTTCTCCTTTATTTAGTCATATTCTCTGAAAATATCCTCGGAAAATTTGATGATGCCCATAAGTTCCTTAGCCAGGCGTGCTTTTCTTTAGTAGAACCTTGTTTGGTTACTGAAGTGTATGGAACAAAATTTGTGGCACTTATTATTTTAACTAACTATTTGACAGGATATGATGAAACAAAATCAATACTGACACACAGTCTACTATAGAACCACAGTTGATGATTTTCGGAGTTAGATGCAGATTCTAATTAAAAGTCCTAATTGATCTGCTGCAGGAAAAAGAGATTATATTTGCATTGTCACAAACGGCTTATGGAATGTGCTTGTTCCTAGGGTATTGGGTCTACTTTCTTTGTTTTCGTCCATATAGAAGTTCTGCTCTTTTCCCCTTCAGGTATTATATTCTTTTCCCCTTCGGTCCTTAGTTATCATCAATCTTTGTTGCAAGTATTTGTTCACATTAGTTGGTTGCACTATTATCTTCAGTTTTGTCTACAAATTATACTTGGTTTGCATTCTAAGTTGTAATGTTGTCTGACATATATTTAATGAATGTTGCATAATGGAAACATTACGCTTTTCTTCTCTTGTTCCTTTCAAACACTTGGTGAGGTTGTTGTTTTATAGTTTGAACCAGTGCACAGGTGACTGTAGTTCTTTCTAGTGCTTATGTTTATTTATTGAATTCTTTTATATTTATGATCTATGATTCATTTCTTTGTCCCATTTCATTTTCCGGGAAGAGTTTAGCAACTTCCTAAACTATAGAGGACCAATATCCTAGCTTGGTCATCTCCTTATTTCTCAAATGTCCTTTGTGCCACCAATTCTGTTTATTTTTCCATTAAAGAGACTATCTCCTTAGTTCTCAAATGTTAGTTTTCACCAATATCCATTCTTCTCCTTGGTTGTTGAATTTCTTACCAACAGTTCATATTCCGGTTTCAGCGGTTATGTTGCAGTGACTATGAAGTTGTAGTTTTGTCCATTTCGCCAGTTACTTCATGATATTACTAGTGGTCTGGTTATGTAGGTCATGTTAGTTTGAATTAACTGGTAATGGCTTAAGAAGAGGTTGGAAAAGCCTTTCTTAGGTGGACTTAACTGTGAAATTATAGCGATCAGCACCTTCGAGTTTTTTGTACAGATTGTGGGCAACAAGAGCTGGTTCTTGTTGTATTTGTTAGCTATAACTGAATCCTGATTACAACTTTTCTGTAAGATTTTTTCATTAAGCTTCACCAATTTGTTCATAGGTCCAAAGAGCACCAGCCCCATCCAAGGAATCAAGACCTATCAAGGACCACCCAAGGAATCAATGAAGTTGGCAATGGAGGGTAGTTCTGCACTAAATGGTAGCGCATCAGTCTCAACACAGCCTCCTCAAAGCAGCCAAAATCATGCAGCAAGGGGTGCTCAAAAGTGAATGTGCTGGCTTTTAAATTAGAGAAACAAAATGTGTAATTTTTTTTGCAAACAATCTGGTTCCTTGAGTTTTCGAAAACCAATTAAACTTGAATTCTGATGCATAGTATGTTTCTCATGTTGAATTGACGTTGGTTTTAATTCAGTGATATTGGCAGCCCTTTTTGGTTCTATGTTTGAATTTCTATGTTACATTTCCAACTATTGAATTTCTATAAACATAGCAGCAGTGCCTAAACTCTACTGAACTGATCAATGTGATACCCAGCTATTGAATTTCTATAAACACAGCAACAGTGCCTAAAATCTTCTGAACTGATCAATGTGATACCCAGTGAGAATTAGAAGGTTATTTTTGTCATTGCATCTTTTTTTGGTGGACCTGATGCTGGCCACGTCAGCAAATAGACGACACCGTGACATAAATTTGCCTCAGACATTTCCTTGGTAGCAAAAACAAAGTTTGGGTATCACATTAATAATTTTTAAAGTCTGGATACCATTTTGACCATGTCACAAGAGTTGGGGTACCGGCGCTGCATTTTACTCTTTTTGAAAAGTCCACAGACTCTTTAAATAGTCCACAGACTTCTGTTGATTTCTTAAAATCATCGACTTTTAACACAAACTTTCTACAGATTTATGATAATCCACAGACTTTATATGAACGACTTATACAGATTTCTCAATACTTGCAAGATAAAAAAGAAGCTGGTAAATAATGTTAAAACAAAAGAAGAGCGTCCAAATATAATTAAAGAAGTGAAAGATACATGTGTCAAAAATTAGAAGAAAAAAAAAACATTAATTAGCATCTTTAACATGAAATGCAGACGTCCCTAAAATAATGATATGATCATTCTTCTCCTTCATGATCACTTTCTTCATTGTCATTGTTTACATTGTTGGCATTTGCTTGAGCTTCTACCCATATTTGATTAGCAATACTCATTCTCCATTGATTAGCATTATCTCTTTGCTGCTCTTGGGTTTGAAAATCATCCCATTCAAAATTATCTTCTTCATTCTCTACCGGATCATCTTCTGGTTCAGGAGGAAATTCATCTGAACGACATTCTTGTCAAAGAAAATTATGCAATCCTGCACATGCCAAAACAAGCTCTGCTTGTGTCTTGTAAGGAAATGGTGGTGGTGATTTGAAAATTGTGAACCGTGACTTAAATATTCCAAATATTCTCTCAATTACGTTTCTCAAGGAAACGTGAGAAAGATTTAATAACTCAACTGCATTGACAGGATGGTTTCCTTCACCGCCACAAAAATCTTTGAGATGATATCGAGTACCTCGAAATGGAGCTAAAAATTGACGTCGGTTTGGAAATCCGCAATCCCTTAAGTAATATTTACCTGATCATAAAAAACATATGCAGTTAGTATTTTATATATTATATGACATAAAATTTAATAAGCTTGCTGCATTTTTTTATGCACGTAAAACTATACCTAATCGTACTTTGGGTCCATTTCTTCTAGAAATAGCATTATTTAACACTTTTGAATCATGAGCAGAACCCTCCCATCCACTAAGCACATAAATGAATTGTAAATCAAAGTTGCAAGCTGCTAACACATTTTGTGATATCTTCCCATGGCGATTTATGTATCTGCTTACCTCAGGTCCAACAACCGTTGCAGGAATATGTGTGCCATCAATAGCTCCAATGCAATCCTGAGACAATGGAAAGATATTTACATCAGATGTAAAGAAGAAATGAAACAATATTTCAGAAGTGTACAATGATGTAAATTTTTGTTGATAAAGTTTGCATTGCGTACCTTAAAGAAAGGATAAAACCTTGTACTTTCTCTTATGTTTGGTGGTGTGGTATCAAGTGGTGGTGGTTTAGCCATAAACTCTGGAGCTATTGTATTTAAGGCCTTCAAGATTTTGTTGAAACTTCTGCTAACAGTGAAATGGGATCGCTCGAATATCATTTGAGGTTCACTATACAAATGTGTCTTGTATTCCGTAAAGGTGTTTTCTCTTTTATGATGACACACAATTTCCGGAACACGTCAGGATACATTCTGTAAACCTCCCGAAAGATATGAGGGTCTCCGTCTAGTATCTTATTCATGTATTTGTACCCATTTGATGTCACTGGTCTTCGAGTCAATGAACGTCTAATACGTTTATCAGGTATGCTGAGCACAAGATCATATAACACATAAATCATTGCTTGTATTGCCATTAATAAAATTCTAATGGCCTCGTAAAACTCTTCTTCCTCTTCATCAACTCCATACATATCCATTTCAGACATTGCTAATAGAGAAAGCACCTAAACATATTAAAAGAACACGGTGACTATATATTCATAATAATATACATTCAAAAGCAAATCAGAACTCATAATTATTCAAAGAAACCATCAAGCTTGTAACATCCTTGCTTATTTTTGTTTTAATTAAAGTTTTGTGTAGTATTTAAAATGTTTTGTTAAAAAAAAAAAGAAAAAAAAAAGAAGAATACCTGAGCTGCATTACACAGCAGGCTCTCTCTTCCTTTTCTTTTTGCTATTCTTTGCTTCACCGTCTTAGCAAGCATGAGGTGTCTCAAGAGTACAAGCCTAAACTTATAGGAGTAGGGGCTAGCTGGAGGTCTAGGAGTCTAGGCTTTAGTAGATTTGAATGGATTGGGAGAGTCGGCTAAAACCTTCAACAAAACTAGTACAGAGTTTCTGGAGAGGACAGATATTGGGAGAGTTGTGGAGTGAGAGGAAACCTCTTCAATTCATTTTTCTAAGGTAAAACCCATTTCATCTTCTAGCAATTTCAATTTCAGTTTCATAGTTTTGTTTATGGTTTGCTTTGATTCTTGTTTTCTTGTTTTGAGTTTAGTATAATTCTTTTGTTTGTTTATAGTTGGTAATTTCGAATTCTCAGACATGTTTAGACAACACAATCGAATTCGAAAAGGATGTTATTGATTGGAATCGTCGTGGTTGAAGCTCAAGAACATGGTTCTTGAATTTGGGTCTCCAAATCAAGTTTCGGATCCTTTTGATTCAAGTGTTTGTTATGCTTAAAATCATTCTAATGTTCTAGAAATTTGTTCCTTTCCGTTCTGAAGCTTTAGAACTTGTTTTGCTACTTCAAAAGTCGAATTAAAACTCCAAGAACCAAGTTTTATTCTTGCTGTAAATTTCCAGAATTCTTCAGAAAAACTGATTTTCTTGCCTACTTTGAGGCATGATATCTTTCAGCTCAGGCCTTTGTTTTGAAATCTGAAAATACCTTTGTAAAGCTCATATATCCATCATTATGTGTGTCAAATTTCACAGGTTTTGGTTACCATTTGGTGTGATAAATAGCTTGCCAAAAACAGTAGCAGACTCAGCAAAACTGAATTTTCTGGGTTTTCAGATATTTGCTTTAACTTTAAGAGAGCATAACTTTCTATCGAGGGCTTTGTTTTCAAAACTTAAGCTATGTATTTAAAGCCTGTAATACCATCTTTAAAATAGGCTTGGGTTCAGCATTTTTGGTTGGAGTTGAGTGGGTGGAATTTGAAGCCAAAAACTGCATCTTGTACCCTGTTTTAACACAAAAGCTAAAATAGAAACCTAGTTTTAAATCAGTTTCTTTGGCAGCTGATTTAGTTACTTTTCAGTAGCTCTTTAAATAGCTTTAAGTGTTATTTAAATTCTGTTTCATAGTAAAGTAGTAGAGTTTTCTTATTTTGTATACTACTTATAACATAGTTACTAACTCTAACTCATTATTCTTTATATGTACTTTAACTTTTGGGTAAGATTCCGGAGACGATTTTGCAAGGTTCTAAAAAACGGTAGGCGCTAGTCGGGCGGACAGCCAGCGCCTAGCGCCTAGCACCCAGAGGATTAATCGGGCGCCTAGGCGGTTTTTTATTTTCTATATTTTTTATTTATTTAATTAAAATAATTATATAAATAAAATTTATAAAAAACATTATTATGTTCTAAAATAGCAAAAATACTTCAAAGATAGACAAAATGTTCAACAACAATGTTCTTAGAAGTTATAAAAAAAAAACAATTTGAAAGAAACAAATTAGATTCTTGCTAGCCTATGCCTCAAATTCTTCTTCTCCATATTCCTCTTGCACTTCTTCTGTGTCGGTCTCAAACTCAAAGTCTATTTCATCTTCTTCCTCTTCATCCGATACAAAATCATCCTCATGAAGTTCTCTAATTTCTTGAAGTCTAGAACTTCTCCGAGACTCTAAGCCACTACCCACTCCCAAATCATCTCCAACCATTTCACTAGTAAAATCCGACTAAACATCTTCATCACCACCATCAACAATCCATCCTTGTGTTAGGACTTACCCTGGATTTCCCCTTGAAATCCGGGATAAACCCTGCGGGACCCACCTCAAGGGAAATTCTACCAATATCTTGACATAACCTCCCTTGAAAATGAGTAACCCTACCTGAAAGAAAAATCACTACAACCCAAACACTTCTGAAACAATTAAATCCACATCTCCTGGAGTCACCCGCTCCCCCAAATAAACATCCACCACCTCAACAAAAGTAACAATTCAAAATAATTTCATGAATTTAATCTCTCATACAAACAAACCAAATAACTCTTTTTCATCACTCCTAAGTGGAGTCATAAACTCTTAACACACCTTGACATACATTCATTTAAAACACCCCATGGTTATCAGAGCAACTACTAGAAAATGAGAATAGATACAAATAGGTTAAACTAGTAACCTATAAGAGAAAACTGGATGAGGTGGGAAATATGACTCGCCTCCTATCCTCGCTGAACAGAACTCTACAGACTGGGCATTTAAAACGAAAGGCCCAGGGGAGAAACATTTAAAACGTAAGAGTGAGTGGACAAAAATAAATAATAAAAATACTAACTTAATGATAGAGCCTTGAAATCAAAATTTATGCTTTTCCTATATTTTCCATTGAGAAAAATATTTATGTATGCCACTCTCGGAAATCTTTCCGAAAATAATTATAGATAAAAATTATGAACCAATCCCATTGGTTCTCAGTAAATCGATAAAAATGGGGAAGATGTTTCACCGTAACAATGAGTCTCCCAGGCTATAATAGCGTCCTACGCTAAGCGCCCTACTCACCTATGGTGAGTAGCCGCTAATAATGCTAGCTAACATATAATATAAATACCGATCGGTTGCCTCCCAGGCTATAATAGCGTCCTACTCACCTATGATGAGTAGCTGCTAATAATGATTAGGTAGTAATAATGAATATATATCAACCCTTTTATGGTGAAGCAAAATAACAAATATCAAGAATGTCACTTCCCCAAAAATAATATAAAATCCATTGACATGTCCCACATGTCAAATAAAATGCTCAAGAGAGTTCCCGAAAAATAAATGGAACTCATTACTCCAAGAAAATATTAAATCTCCTATATGCTTTTGAAAATTAAATAAACTCTAGTGCATGCATGACATTCAAATCAAAGGTCCACTCACAGTGCTCGGTTATGCCTGCCAACGACCCGAGGCTTCCTCCAAATGATCCTCCTCACGTCCTGAACAATAAATAATTATTAAGCCTCCAAACTAGGATAATACTTTAATAAAATTTCTGAAATAAAAGGAAGCCTATAATTTCATCTCTCTTGCTCAACTTCTTCACTTTTAATCTAATAAGGCTCACAATACTCCATACTTACCGAAAGCCATAATTTAACCTTTTTAGAATTTAAAACTTACTAAACCAACTGCCGAAATTCCAATCTAATAACCGCCACAATTCTTAACCACTGAAAAATCCCAAACCTTATTAAAACTTCTCCAAAAATTCCAAAATATACTTCATTAAACTCCTCTCATGAAAACAAACCCAGAAACATGAAAAACTGCCCCTAAGGGGCGGCGGCGGCCGGCAGCCGTACTCCGGCGACCTCCAATACTTCTCAAATTTTAGCACAATACTCCTCTCAACCCGCACAACAACTTCCTTAACTAGCACAAAAACCATTTCCAAGCCTAATTAGGTTAATCGAACCAAAACTTTAAATTGAGCCCTAGAACATCAATTATACATTTCTCATTAACAAAATCGAATTAGACCAATTTCTTTTGAGGGATTACTCACCTTGATGAGGGCTACAAGATGAGCAAAAAATCCCGACCTATGGTGGCCGGAAGAGGGAACTCCGGCCAAAAGACAGCCGGCGTTTCCGGCGGGTTTTCTCCTCTCCGACGGCGTCACTGGCTCAAACACTTGCCTAGGAAGAGAGAGGAGGTGGCGGGGGTCCGAACTGGACTGGAGCGGCGGCCGGTTGTTGGCCGGACGGCGGCAGGTGGCGCTGGGAACTTCCGGTGGGAGAAGGGCTCGGGGAGAGCTCGGGAGAAAGAGAGAAGGAAGAGGGAGAGAGAGAGAGAGAGTGTGGGTGGGTGTTGGGCCTCTCCACACCTACCCGGTCCAACTTAAACACCCACCAAAAAATAAAACCCACTAAATTTTACCCCCTTTTTACCAACTCAAAATTTACCCTTTTATTTGATAACTTTTTCACGCAAACTCCGATTTTAACGTATAGCATGTCTATGAACTCGTATTAACGTCCTATACAACTTCCTTAAAGAAATTTTTCCAAAATAACTTTCCCACAAAAAGTCAACTCTAGGGTCCTTAACGGTAAACGGTTACTCAACACGGTAAAAGATCAAAGTAATACCAAAAGTAAAGGACCGTAATTTAATTTAAGAACCGGGATGTGACATCCTTGTGCCATAGTTGCTTCACTAGCAAGTAGTACATCCACATTCTTCTCTTTCTCTCTTCTTTTCTTGTTCATAATCCTTGCATTGAATTGGAGATGCACTAGATTGTTCAACCTTGTTGTATCTAGTCTATTCCTTTTCTTTTTATGTATCTACATTAGGGAAAAAGAATTAATTGATAAACTATATTGCTACTTGTTTGTATGAGTGCATAACTAAATAAAATAAGTACTTACCCCCTCAAAAGCACTCCAATTTCTTTCACATCCGGATGAACTTGTGGTCAAACCAAGTATTCTTTTAGCCATTCTTTGCAAAAGTGGTACGTTGTTTCCATAAATACTCCACCAAGCAACTATACAATATTAAAAACAAGCAACATTTATGAATTAGCAAAAACTATAAAAGCAAAAATAACAAAAGAATTACAAATGAATTAGTAAGTATCTCTTACCCGGATTATAATTTTTATTATCTTGTGCGCATCCCACCTTAGCAAAAGCTCTTCCAAATACACTCTCTTTCTTCAAGTACTTGTGCAATTCTACATTTGTCACCATACTTTGAGTTTCAATGTCATCGGGAAAGAATGTCTCAACACAAGTAAGAAACCCTTCCATGACAATATCATCATTTCCAATGCTTGGATCTGCATAAGTGTAGTAAGGATTTAAGATGTAGCCTGCTAAATGCAAAGGAGAATCAAGTCGATCCCGGTATTTCCCATCAATAATGTCTATGATTGGACGATAGTGAGTTTCTTGACCTTTGAATGCCTTTTTAACCTCCTCTTTTGCTGTAAGTATTTCTCCATACACAAAGCCCATTGATGGCTTTCTATCCCCATCAACAAGGCGAAGCACCTTGACTAAAGGGGCAAACACTTTCAAGCAAAGACTAGCTCCATTCCAAAAAGCAGCACTCAAAGCAATATTCCCCGCCGCCTTCCCTTTTACACTCTTTCCATGTTTGCTTTCATTCCATTCATCACTAGTAATCATACCTCTCAAGTCATTCTTCTTCTCCATCAAGCTTTGCAAAGTGAGAAAAGCGGTTGCAAATCTTGTGACTCCCGGCCTCACTATGTCTCTTTTCTTTGTGAACTTTCTCATCATTGCCAAAGTCTTGTGATGCGCATAAATGTAGATGGTGAAAGTCTTTGCCTTCTCAATTACTCCTTTGAATCTAGGTTGAGTGCCAATTCCTTGAAGCATAAGATTGATGGTGTGAGTTGCACAAGAAGTCCAAAAATATGTTTGGCCTCTTCAACATCAATAAATCTTTTGCCGTCATATTATTTAAAGCATTGTCCGTCACAACTTGAACCACATTTTGTGGCCCAATTTCTTCAATACACTTGTCCACATATTCAAAAATATATGCCCCGGTGTGTGACTCATCCGATGTCTCCTTAGAAGAAAGAAAAGTTGTGCCTTCCACACAATTGACACACAAATTCATGATACTTCTTCTTTTTCGGTCGCTCCAAGCATCGGTCATGATAGAGCAACCATTCAAAGCCCACTCTTCTTCTTGCTTCTTCAATAAACCTTTAGTTCTCTCTACTTCATCCTTCAATAATGGCTCCCTTAATTGGTATTGGCTTGGAGGTTTGTAACCCGGGCCAAATTGACCAACCGCTTCCACAAACCTCTTGAAGCTATCATTATCAATAGCATGAAAAGGGATCTCGGCTTCATACACTCATCTCGCCAAATATTGATACACATTTTTTGTTCTTTACTTGAAAAGTGCATCATTAATATTTTGTTGCCTCATCTTCCCACTTCCATGCATTGAGAAGTCAGGGTCGATAGCAGATGCATAACGGTCCATAGGTCCAAGATTACGCCGCTTTCTTCCTCCACTCACACTATCATCTTCATCTTCTTCAATGATAACTTCTTCCCTCACTTCTAAATCATGCACATACTTTTGTCTCTTCTTAATTCTTCCTTCCTCAATAGCTTTCTTGCATCTTGCCTTTTGATCATCCAAAGAATTCCTACATGTGGTGACATGCCCCTTGATGTTGGCAACACGTTGCTTGAGTCGATGTATTCCACCACTCACTAGTTTTTCACACAACTTACACTTTAACTTATCTACATTTGTAGCATCCGCCAAATCTGCATATTCCCAACCCATATCACCTGAGTTGCGTATCAATGCCGCAGTCGTCTCCGACATTGCATTAGATGCCGAAGAAGAAGTAGTTCCAGCCATTTTTCTGTATGTGTAAATAACTAAATAATGTAATCACAACTCATTAACCTCATAATTCATCAAAATTGGCAGAATAACACATCTCATATTCCAAAATTGCAAATCCAAAGATAACAAACCACTTAAACAGATGCATTGATTCACATAATCATATATTCATATTGCATATTATGTATGTGGCCAACTAGCCATGTAGGTAAACGTCAAAACCATATAACTATTATTCCATTAGCTAATATAATCACAAATTTGAAATTTCACCAATCACAAATTCACAAATCACAACTCACTGAACTCACTGCATTATGCATTCATGCCAAAATTGGCAGAACATTCGAACAAGCTAATTAGTTAATCAAGTAAACATTTAAACAAGATCTCCAAAATTGCATAATCTTATATGTTATCTAAAAAAAGAACCCAGAAAAGTACCTTTTTTCTTTTCTTTTGCCGAGAACGAACTTCAAAAAAATTAAGAACCCTTCAACACCTGAAAATCTACAAATGAAAAGTAAGAACCCATAATTACTTTGAACTCATTGAACTGATTAATGTAAAGATTGAGTGAAGAACTAAAGATTGAAAAAAAAAGTACCTTACCCGAAAAGATCGAGAGAGACTGAGAGAGAGAGAGAGGTTGTGCGCTGCCGCGCTGGGGTGTTGTGAATCATGCAAAACAATTCACAAAACAATCAAAATCATAAGTGAATCATGCAAAAAAGATAGTTCAGGAATTCCACTAAAAATCACACAAATAAGATTAAATAATCTCTTGCATTAAGCATAGTTCAGGAGATACTCAAAACAAGGAAGTTAAATGACAACAATTAAGAACAATGTTTAAACCACATAACTAATACTTTTACAAATATACATGTACCCATGAGTTTCAGATACCAATAAGGTATCTCCCATGACTTACAACAAACACATGTACCCATGAGTCCCATATATTAATAAATACCTCTCATGACCTATAACAACAATTTATGTACCCATGGGTCCCAGATACCTTAAGGTACCTCCCATAACCTACACCGACAGATGAACTAGAGCTCTATTCCTAACCGTAACCAATCACCTGGCCAAAGGCTTGAAACCCAGTTTGACTGTCCAATATCAAACACAAAATAATAATAGCGTCATAACCGTAACCAATCACCCGATTAAAGGCTTGTAACCCAGTTTGACTATCTACACAACAATTCACAATAGAATAGAATCATCATAACCGTAACCAATCACCCGATTAAAGACTTGGAACCTAGTTTGACTATCTACACAACAAATCACAATAGAGTAGAATCATCATAATCGTAACCAATCACCCGATTAAAGGCTTGGAACCCAGTTTGACTATCTACACATAAATCACAATATAATAATATAATAGGAAAACTTGTTTTATCTTACCTGTGAGCCGTTGGCGATCAAGCTGATATATTTAAAAACAAACAATAGCATATTCTTTAATTCAACATCATCAACAACACAAAGAGCACATCATAAAAATTATATCCTTCCATATAGATATATTTATATCATAGATATTCCCACAAAAATAATATATCAAGAACCAACAATATTATGATCACATGAACATTAAAAATAATTATATAATAGGAAATCTTGTTTTATCTTACTTATGAGTCTTTAGCCATTAAGCTCATATATTTAAAAACAAACAATATCATATTTTTTTAATTCAACATCATCATCAAAATGACCATAATAATTTGGTCCAAATGTGAAACTTGGTGAGATTTACTCACCTAAAAATCCCGCTGCGTCTTCACAAAAGAAATGCAAGAACCAAGCCCAAAAACAACTCCACAAGCTACCTAAACAACACAAATATTAACCTTAGTAACCAATCAACTAAAGAGTAACATTTGCCCTCTTAACCCAAAACTTAATCCGAAGGTTTGCCCAAAGAAGGACAACCTTCCAAGGTTGTTGAATTTAACGACCCAAAACTGCTGTTTCTAATTCTCAAACTTCCAAAGTTCACAACCTCCTAAAACACATATGAATAATATAGAACATAGCATGCAATCCTTACCCATAACCTAGAATTTCCACAACTGAACATGCTCACAACAACAACAGTTAGCTAACCAAAGAAACTAAAGCTACAACACTGCCAGACACGCTGCCACGCGCCACCACAGGCGGCAATGAGTGGGCCCCACGCGCCCCCCCCATCAACTTCAAAATCTGAGCAAGCTTCTAACAGCAAACTCGTAGGTCACATCAAATGGAACACTTTTCATACCTGTGACCAAAGCCAATACAGCCGGAAAGAGGTCGGAAACGTCGCCGGAAAGAAACAAGGAGTATTTCGAACTCCAAAGCTCCATGCTTCGAATTGGGCTTCAAGGCTGGTATCATCATGCTCAGAAGGACAAGAACTTCTAGAAATGGGTAGCCTCAAACCTCGATGTTGCCGGAATCGGTCGAAGCTTCACCGCCAGCGGCAACAATAACTTGCGGGCCTTGCTACGCTGTGCACAGTGCTCCATAGGGTGTGAGGCTAATATGAATAGAAAGAGGGGAGTGAGAGCTTTCTAAAGATATCAAGCACGCCCAAATTCGTCGCCGGATGGCCGAGTTATGGCCGGAAGAAGTTTAGTGGCAAAAAATGGAGACGAGAGAGAGAGAGAGAGAGAGAGAGAGAGAGAGAGAGAGAGAGAGAGAGAGAGAGAGAGAGAGAGAGAGAGAGAGAGAGAGAGAGAGAGAGAGAGAGAGAGAAATTTTCTGGATTTTTAGGGTTTTCCAACAAATAAAATCCCCAACTTTTCTATTTATAAACTTCCCAAAATCGGAAACTAACTTCCTCTGACCGTAACTTTTTCATACGACATTCGTTTCACACATGCCGTGTGTCTACGAACTCGTATCGGCAAACTCTACAACTTTCATGAAGGAAGTTTTCAAAATTATCTTACGGATAAGAAAGTCAATTTTTGACCACTTAAAAGTCAAAACACCTTAGTAAAATTGATTCCCGAAACTTCAACTTCGCACACACGAATAAGAATTTCCCACAATGAATCCTTCATTAATTTTGGAAATAATATAAGGAAATTGATATGAAAATCTGGGGTATTACAAAAAATGTCAATATGGTAAAGATTCAAAATAATTAATAATCTAAAATAGAAAGGCATTAAACTCACCTTCAAATAGTCTGCCCATACTTCATCAGGCGCAATGAATCTCTTTGTGATCGGGTCTCACCCAAACCCAGAATTGTGACGCATAAGTTGAGAGTAATTGGTGTTTTGTTTCTTAAACCATTTCACTCGGTTTTGGTAATGGCTGAAAGTTATCTCCTTATCGAGTTTTTCCTTAACTTTAGGAAGTAGCTTCGCCTCTACTGTTGTTTTACTTATTACACCATTAATATCACGGAACCCAAGCTTAGCGCCTTCAACCATGAGCTAGAGTAAAACATTGCTCTCTTCCGCGGTCCAAGTTTTATAATCATTTCGTTTACCATTTCCTTGTGAATCTCCCATCTATATAATTGTAAACTATAACTAATCATACATTAAACCTTGAAGGTAATAAAAAAACACGCTATATGTGTTTCAACCTTGAAGGTAATAAAAAAACATGCTATATGTGTGTATACACACACACACACTTGAAGGTGGTCTCCATACAGATAAGAAGACACTGGCAAAAACCAACTAATCTGTCAATTCTTTCAATCCATATGTATTGCAACTGAAATTGAGATTGAGAAATTGAAGAACTTATACGTGATCAATATCATTTATACAAACTGGCCTTGATACTACACATGCAACTTAAAAATAACGGAGTAATATCAATACAATGATGTAAATCAGTACATAAATGATAACATGTACTACTCAGAAATTGAGTAAATTAAAGAGATAGTATCAGTTTCAAGGGTTGCTCTTTTGTGAATTTCTAATAATCAATACTGTAGAAATAAATTTTGGCATGTCTTAATAAGCGCCACTAGAAACCCTAGAAGTTTTTGGATCCTCATTCAAATTGAGTACGTTATACACGACCCTATGAACTATTCGTTAGCTTTTAATCACTTGAGATTATAATCAAGTTTGTAGTTTGTAGCTAATCTATAGAGGTGATTTTGTACACATCACTAACAGAACAATATAATAAAAAAATTTACAAACTATTCTATATCAAAAGGTATGTTCAACGACAATATAATCAATTTTGATTATGGTGGTTAGGTTTTTAGGGTTGGGAGTAGCAAACACACAGTATTTGGGTTTTTAGGGTTTCATAGATCAACTGAACACCAAAAAAAATACAACGATGCAACTATGAACATGTTGGGTATCAAAAAATTCTGATAACACAAAAGATTAGGCAAAGGCAAAAAAAGAATCAAGAAAGCAAGATGATGGGAACCAACCTCTTCGCAGTAGGCAGAGCGATGAACTTTGATAGACTTTTCCCACGCTCAAAATCTTTGCTCTGGTGGCTGGCAAACTATTGGACTTTGGTATTTATACTTAACACTACAAAGTCCACAATTTTCCATGATTTTCTAATTCCATATAAATGAATGATATTTTGAATACCCTAAAACTTCTATTCACTTTTAAAAGTCCTAATTGAATACCCCTAGACTTTGGTGGATTCTATAAAGACTTTTTAAAATCCTAATTGAATACACCTAGACTTTTATGGATTATTATAAGTTTGTATTGAATACACCTAGACTTTCAGATTCCATGGACTTCTTTAAAATTGCCACTAATTCTAGATACAATATACCCCCCTTAGTCTCTGTCCAAATTCAATGGGGAGGAGAAAACCTAGCAGCGATGAACCCATTAACTTAGGCTCCGACTCCGAAGCCAAATCCGACTTGAACTGCTCGGTTTCAGGTGAGTTTATGATCAAAGGTTTGTTCTTTTTTCACTCTGAGGTTAAAGATTGAAATTTTACTGATCAATAGTGGATTGAGGACTAAGAGACAGATGAAGAAACTTAATTTACTATTTTGAAGGAAATTGTAAATAAATGAACACAAAAGATTATGTTGAATGAGGGAAAATGTCTCATGAGCAGTTGAACTTTACTCTCATTTTTGTTAAAACCTTATCAAATACATACCAAAAATCATTGGGAGTGGAGTTGTGAAAGATTGACATATATAGGGCATGCTTTTTTTGTGTATTAAATGTTTATGTACTGCTTAGTATGATCAACTTTGGTAAGAGATGTGATGGTAAAGTGTTCTATACTGCAACAGAGATTTACAATGATCAAATGTCAAAGCATCGAACATGTTGGATGCATGTGTTAGAAGCTTCGAAAGCTCAAAGACAGAGCTTGAGTCCGAGAGAAACTCAAGAGATTAAGAAGATATCCCCATGCTTTTTAACTTTTCATCCTCACCGTCAGAGATCAGTAAGGAGTTTTAAGACCAAGTATGTCAACCGTCAAGTGTTAAGAAAAAAACAGAACCAAGAATCTAAAGCGTGTGTGGTGTCAAGAAGAAAGCCAGTCTCTCGAGATTGTAGAGTGTCACGGAAGAAACAGGAGTTAAACTCTGGAACCTTTCAGTCCTGCTTTGAGTAAGTGCAATTGGAGTGATCCGCTGTGAAAAAGTTGGTTTCCATTTTACTGCCTGGGATTATAAATTTGCTTGAAATGTGCAGGTCCTTATGGAAGAGCTTTTCTGAGGACAAGAAGACTTATTTCACATACCTTGACTGTTTATGGTTTTCCTTGTATACAGAACCCACCACCAAAGACAAGGTTCAAGGTCCTAGAGGGGGGGGTGAATAGGCATTTTCTAATTTTCGTTCACTTCTATATCCGAGGATAGCAATAACTTCTGCTATCCCAGATTTATAGGAAATTAGATAACCGAAGGTAAATTGCAGTAAATAAAGAAACAACACAAAGATGTTTTTTTATTCGCAGAAACCCTGAATGCAGGGAGAAAAACTGCATGTCTCTAACACTTGAGAGACAAAACTTTCCACTAAGTTGAAGTAACCTCTTACAAGAATAATAGTTCTAGTGATACACTACCACAGTGCTATCCTTCTTAATCCCGAACTAGTCTAGAACTATTCCCTCTCTTGTTTCTAAGTACTTACAACAAGGAACACTTTCAGAAGCATTGTTTGTGAATTCAGCTAACCACTAGCAGATTCAACCTTGAACGCTTCTTGGGTTGGTTGCACTACACATCCCTCATGGTATGCAACATGATATGAGTTTATGAAAGAAGTTTTGAGTTCAAGCTCTAAGGTTTACAATCACGAAGAAGACTTAGAGCAGCATGAACAATGCAAGCTGTTAGTACATCGTAGAATATCGGTCATACTCGCCTAAGAAGACACGTATTGCCGCATATAATGGGCTTGGGCTTTAACTAAACCCAAGAAACCTACACTATCCCTTGAGGGCATAATGGTAATACACTATCTAATAAGGGCAAAATGGTATTTTTAGGGTGCATCCACCCTATCTCTATAAATAGCACTCTTCACCCCTCATTCGGGGACGCTCCATCTCCACCCTATTCACACCTCATTTCTACTCACATATGGCTGACTTAGGCATCGGAGGGTCGAAGGTCGGCAAACCCGGTCTGCCCTCTGACGCCCTTTATTCAAGATTGATAGGTTATGGGTCTTGAAGATGGTGTTCCCGCATTCCGTGTGATTCATCCCCTCATCAATCACACTGAAACAATTGGCGCTAGAAGGAGGGGCTCTCAAGTGGTAACCCACGCATGGCTCACCATGAGCATATTCATGATCCGGCTGGAATTCCTTTTTACGGAAATCAGTTTTTCAAGCTTCTGGGTTTCGAACACTGAAAAATGAGGAGAGAGAAAGCAGATCTGGATTACTTTTCAGCTTTTCAACCACCGCAAGGTAGCTCACCTTCCCAGCCATCACACCCACCGTCTTCTAATGAATCCAGCGTGGCCTCCCCGACCTCCGGCCAAGGCCCACGCGCCGGTGAGCAGCACCCCCCCCCAGAACTCATCTGGACACCCATAAAGGGACACCCAGAACTGCTCTGACCCATGAGCCCTCCCCGGCCTCCCGAGCACCTGGCCACCCCCTCCACGGCCTCCCGAGCTCCCGGCGCCCCCCTCCCCGGGTCCCAATCGGGTCCAGACTACACAGCTTTCCATCCCGACCTCCCGGGACTCCTCTCTCGCGACCCCAATCTCGGCACCCTCACTGCCAGTTACCCTCGCAGACTCTCCTGGTGGACTCCCTTCGCGGACTACCTCGCGGACTCCCTTCGCGGACTCCCCTGACAAACTCCTTTTGCGGACTACCTCGCGGACCCCCCTGGCGGACTCCCTTTGCGGACTCCCTTCGCGAACCCCCGACGTGGACTACCTCGTGGACTCCCCTGGCGGACTCCCTTCGCAGACTCCCCTGCGAGACTCCCCTGGCGGACCCCCTTCGCGGACTACCTCGCGGACTCCCATACATACACCGCTCTCCATCCTGACCTCCCAGGACTCCTCTCTCCCGGCAGTAAGATACAAAAAACTGATCTGGACACCCATTCCAGTAGCGAGACCAGCCACGCCAGTCACGGCGGCCACACAAGGTCCCGGCAGGGATATGCTCCCGGTCTTGTGACCTCAATCTCGGAACCTCCTGGCGGACTCCCCTGGTCTCGCGACCTCAATCTCGTCAGTCCCCGCGGACTACCCTGGTCTCGCGAGCGGACTCCCCTGGCCTAAATCTCGGAACCTCCTGGCGGACTCCCATCGTCTCGTGAGCGGACTCCCCTGGTCTTGAGACCTCAATCTCACCAGTCCCCGCGGACTCCCCTGGCCTCAGTCTCAGAACCTCCTGGTGGACTCCCCTGGTCTCGCGACCTCAATCTCGCCAGTCCCCGCGGACTACCTAGTCTCACGAGCGGACTCCCCTGGCCTCAATCTCGGAACCTCCTGGCGGACTCACCTCGTCTCGCGAGCGGACTCCCCTGGTCTCGCGACCTCAATCTCGGGGATCCCCTCCCGGGTCTCAGTACCTCTCTCCCGAGGCCAAACTTCTCTTCCTCCCGGGACCAACTGTATAGCCCCCACCCTTCCTTGGTTCGCACCACACAAAAAAAAAAAAAAAAAAAAAAGATGGTCTCGGGACCTAGCAGCTTGCTCTCGGCACCCACCCTTTAACCCAGAAACAATTATTAACCCCTCAGAGCAACTAGTGTGCCCTCGCCAATTACCTCTACTCTCCCAGAGTTCTCTAGCAAACCTGCGGATGGATTCTGCATAATGAAATATATGGGAGCAACAATGCTTATACTAGCTCGTAAGCACACCTCACACTAATACTTCCGTTCTAGCTCTGAAAGCTAATGGACAACCACATATCTTGTGGTACATGCAGCGGCACATATATGAAACATCTATAGCTATGGAGTTATGGGAACTATATCTATTACCTGGTTCATCTCAACCAAGTCAACTACACTCCACCTACAATGCTACATACTTCTCTATGATTTATCAGGGAGCAACATAACAATAAACTCTCATGAGTCAAGCCTCTATCAATGGCCACGCCTCGTCTACCTCTCTACTTGTCAAATATGAGAGGCACAGGCTACAGACTATCATACTTGGGCCCTCGTGGCTTCTTTTCCCTACGTCGGTACACATACATTACTTCTTGGTCAAACAATATTATCTTCAATGACGCACTCCAATATTATCTTCTTGGCCATCATGACTACTCCATTGGGATTCTTATACCGAGCTCTTTTGTTGACATTGAGACTTATATCGACAACTCCAATTTTTCTACATTATCTATAGCGGCTCTACACGGCTCCAGATAAGTCCTACTTTACACTATTTAATTGAGTTATTATCATACAAAAAACATGCCTCATACATCATCATATCCTTAAGCATGCTTATTACATGGCATAGAGAGTTACCTAAAACAATCTTTTTTATACACGCTACATGCTACATACTCATGCTACCATCTCAGGCTACACACACAACATGTGTAAACAACCAGCACGTAACGGTGCAATCTCAGGCTACACACACAACATGTGTAAACAGCCAGCACCCTAGGTGCAGTCTCACGCTACACACACCACGAGTGTACGCCACCAGCGCTAACCATTCCGCCCGCTAGCGCGAACGGTTACGCCATTAGCGCATACCGTCATGCCACTAGCGCGGACTGTTACTCCACCAGCGCGAACTATCCGCCCGCTAGCGAGAATGGTTACGCCATTAGCGCGAACCGTCACGCCACCAGCACGGACCGTTACGCCACCAGCACAAACCATTCCGCCCGCTAGCGCGGACCGTTACACCATTAGCGCGAACCGTCACACCACCAGCGCAGACCGTTAAGCCACCAGCGCGAACCATTCCGCCCGCTAACGCGGACCGTTACACCATTAGCGCGTACCGTCATGCCACTAGCGCGGACCGTTACGCCACCAGCGTGAACTATTCCGCCCGCTAGCGAGAATGGTTACGCCATTAGCGCGAACTGTCACGCCGCCAGCGCGGACCATTACGCCACTAGCGCGAACCGTCACGCCCCGCCACCATGTTCTCTCCCGGCACTGGGGGACTTGGGCAACAGCCTTACATGCCGGCATTTACCGCACCTCATGACGTGCTCTCAGTACACTTTGGCACCACCCACCTTGCCCCATCAGCATCTTGGCTACTCTCCCTAGCGTCCTCTCGATATCCTTGCCACGCTTCTTAGCGTGCTCTCGCTACGACACATCGATTATCACCTTTTGACAGCTCTACACATGCCCTATCGGCAACATCATTATGCCCTAGCGGCACCCATCGTCATGCCTCAGCGGCACTCCTCGCCACACCTTGATGGCACACTTGTCTAGATGGCGAAATGATGAACTACGTTTGGTTTGATCCCATAAACGGGTACGTAGGCACTCTAGCACTCACCTAGAGGCAACCACAAAATATATCACCACAATCTCCCCTTGGAACGCATGCTGGAATAGCTTAGCTAGCTAGCGCATATAGCTGGTACAAATCAAAGGCTACTAAAATGCCTAAGGCATACAAACATGCCGGTACCCGTTACCCACGCGAGATGCTCGCCAGCGGTACCTCAACTTCGACCCCCAATCGCCCTGCAATCCCCAGACACTACATGGGAGCAACGACCCCAGTGTCTCAGTCATATATAGCAACGCACGACATACCCCACTTAGAGGAAGCCGGTCCATCCCCTCCCTTGCATGGGGACTTGGGGGACTGGGGACTGGTTATGTCGCCACTAGTAAGACTCGTACTCCCGATATCCTATCAGATAAAGTCCCCACCCAAGAGAGTCTCTTGACTGCGGACTTGAGGACTTGTTAGTACATCGTAGAATATTGGTCATACTCGCCTAAGAAGACACGTATTGCCGCATATAATGGGCTTGGGCCTTAACTAAGCCCAAGAAACCTACACTATCCCTTGAGGGCATAATGGTAATACACTCTCTAATAAGGGCAAAATGGTATTTTTAGGGTGCATCCACCCTATCTCTATAAATAGCACTCTCCACCCCTCATTCGGGGACGCTCCATCTCCACCCTATTCACACCTCATTTCTACTCACATATGGCTGACTTAGGCATCGAAGGGTTGAAGGCCGGCAAACCCGGTCTTCCCTCTGACGCCCTTTATTCAAGATTGACAGGTTATGGGTCTTGAAGATGGTGTTCCCGCATTCCGTGTGATTCATCCCCTCATCAATCACACTGAAACACAAGCTTATAACAGACTCAACAAAGAAAACTCAATAAGGCAGTTTTTAACCAACTTGAGCAGAGCCAAAGCTATGGATATATATAGGCAGTCAAGGCATCAAGGATGATGCATGCTGACCTCAACAAGTTTCAAAAAGGTTTGGACAGAAGTGTTTGGCTCCCATACTGAGAGTGATGTGTCCAAACAAAGAGATGACACAAGCAATCTCAATAAGACAAAGAAACCTTTCATAAAACATGAACGATTCAAGACAAGGAGCAAAGAGGTTTCAAACCCTCTTACTCAGTCCATTAGTGGACCATGACATAGCCGATAGCGACTGGTCTTTGAATCATACAGGGACCAACTATGCATAGGATAACATATCATGAAATCCAAGCTGGAGCCTTGAGCATCAAACCATTTAGTCACGGGTTGGCATAGCAAAAGATCTCAACCCTTAGACTGGTTTGAGCGCCAAGACATTTCCCACAAACTCAGTTTGTCCATTTGAAATTGAAAATCAATAAAGACCTATTAAACTAATATAACATGTTCTTTGAAAAAACTGGACACCTAAAGACTTAGTACTGGGATAGCAAGCAAAGCTGCTATCCTCTGTGAAAAAACAGTGATATGCCGATGCATGTTTTATCTGAGCCATAAGGGATGTTAGTGACACTTGTTCTTGATCAGATAACATAATCTCAAAGTGTTTTGCAGATTGAACGGATTGCCAACAATCCTTATACCTTTAATCTCCCCCTTTGACATTCCTTCACAAAACACTTCATTTGTAGGAAAACAACCTGCAGAAACAGCTTTAAGAACAAGTGAGGAATCACAGAAACTACAACTGAGTTATGAGTATACTGAAATACTGAGAATTGGGTATTGCATAAAACAACCATAATAAAACCAATAATATAATGTCTTACAAACATAAACCAGCAATTGAACCAGCAATTCCTACAACTAATTCTCCCCCTGTTTTGGCAAGGAATACCAAAGGAAACAGAGAATAATATCCGAGAGGTTTTAAAAAGAATAGAAACCTTCAATGGGAAAACAAGAAACACAGAAAGGACATAACAACAACAAAGCAACAAGATCACACAGCTTCCTCTGACTCCTCTGCAGAAGCATCAGAGGACTCCTCAGAACTGGAAGAAGGTTCAGAAGCAGAAGGAGTAGAGGAGGCTCCATCCCCACCAGAGGGGTTAGCAGAAGGCGCATGTGTCCCCACAGATTCCTTCAACTCATGACGTAGGGCCTCAAATTGAGCAGTAAAAGAGGCTTGCAAGGTGGCAACTGCATTAGAAACTTGACGCTTGATCTCTTGCTTCAGCAGAGTCTGCTCTAGGGACTCCACATACACTTCGGATTGGCTCATTGACTTTGCCAAGGATAACTTGTCGACCGGAGCAGCATCGTTTTCACTTGCCATGACATCAGTGTCAAGGACATGAACACCAGCATCCAAACACAATTTAGTGATGACAGCGGGGAAGACAAGAGAGCTATTCTCACGAAGAGATGTGCCCGCAGCCCAGATAGCCTTGTAAATGAAACATTCAGCTGGAAAACGAGGCTTAGAAGGGCTAGAAATCAAATACTTAATGAAGGCAGCCTGCTGATGAGTGATTTTGCTGGTGTTGGATGTAGGGGTCAAGAGAGATCTAACCACAAACCCTAAAAGTTTGCACAGCTCAGACATAAATTGGCTGGAAAGATAGGAGGCAGTGATCTCTGGCTGAGGAAATGTGGAACGATAAAGAGCAGCTCCTAGCTCAAGAAGAGAGACAGATTTGATGTAATCAAGGACCAGTTGGACTGATTTGGGTTCTGTGGCGGGGAGAGACATGCTAGATCGAATCCTAGGGGGAGAGATGTCAACATCCTTACCCCTAACTTTGACAACAATGGAACGCTGGGTACAAACCTTTACCTTTTCTGGGGCATTTTAAGGAAAATTGGCATAAAATTTTGAACCCAAGTCCGATTTACCCTAGGAAAGGATGATAGAACCTGATCCCATCCCCAATGAACAACTAATTTCTTAACCTCAGAATGCAAAGAATCAAAAGCAATGGGTCTCTCAAAGACTATCCGCTTATTGACAATGGAAGTACATAAATAGTCCCTACCAGCCTCAGAATGAAAATGAGAAAGAGGAGGAACTGAAGAATGAGATACCTCAGCAGATCTCTTCTTTGGAGGCATGGTGGACTGAGGAACCTTGCTTCTATCCATGGGAGCCTTACCCTTGTCTACAGAATGCTGTGGACTAGAACGAGAGGGCTTAGAGCCAAAGGAGGGCTTGGCAGGAGCCTTACGAGGCAGAGGACGCTTAGACACTGGAGACCCAATAGAAGGGACCTCAGGTGAGGCCTCAGCCCGAGCTTGAGTGCCAATTGGCGCAGTGGGTGCCTGAGGAGTTGAGGAGGATCTGGTAACCCTGCGTTTGGAGGTGCAACGTTTGGACTTAGGCTCTGGGACAGAAACAGGCTCCTCTGTCCATGCACCCTCAGTAGAGTGAGGAGGGGATCGAGCCGGAGACGGCGGAGGAGTGGGAACCACAGATGACGGTCCACCACCACAAGATGAGGCTGGCTTGGCGACCTTGGTCGGATGGTCACCGGAGGTAGAGCGAGCTCGCTTACCAGAAGCCGCAGAAGGAACTGGATCTCGCAAAACTTCAAGCTTTTCTGCTATGGAGGGACCTCCTGGGGTAGCAGTGAGCTTGAGAGATTGTCCTCTGGGGAAAGGCACTTCACCCTGAATGGGAAGCAAGTTGAGAAGGTCCTTCATTGTGGGTTCATCCCCAAGATTTATGAAATAAGGGCCAGCGGGAGAGTTCGACATGTTGACAGAGAGAGCTATGGATTGGGGAAAGATGAAACTCAGAGCAGAGAAGAGGATGAGAAGAAGAGTGAGGGGGATTCGAAAAGAGAGAGAGAAGAGTGAATGACCAGTTAATGAGAAGGCGGAAGTGTGGGACACGATCAGAGTGTCTCGAAAACCGTCAAGACCACTAATCCCAACTGCCCAAAACGGCTATAATAATTAAACATACAAACCCATACAATGATGATGTTTGAGGACGTGACAAAACAACACCGTTCAGAGCAACCAATGACAAACCATGGAAGAACCACATAAGCACATGCAAACAAACATAAATCAAGGATAACACCACTCAAGTCTATACTCCCCCTAAGAGTATGCATATGATAAAGCGAAAAACTGTTTGTTTCAGAGAAAACACTCTTAGAGAAAAGGACTGCACAAATAGGCTCAAGGAAAATGACCATTCAACTTACATCCTCGATTTTTGAAGTCAGTTTAAGCATAGACTCACAAGGTGACACATCATAACAAACAAACAAAACTTGATCAAACAAAAACAAATCATATAGGTCTGTGATAGTGACAAGTCCCAATGGTCTCTATTTTTTTTGCAGCACTTTAGAGTGAGTGTGTAAGAGAGTCAATGTCACATGGTGCTTGTGAAACTTTGAGGGCATTAACTGAGTATTTGTTCTCAATGTTGGGAGCCATGTCATATTGGGATAACATCTGGTCCTTCCATCCTCATCTCTCAAGAATTTTATTTTAAGGTCCAAAAGCTACGTTTAGCCGTGAGTTCATTTGGTCCAACATTAATATTACAGCCTCAACTGAGAAATCGTCCTCATAGGTTCAATTTGCAGAAAATGTGTCATTGCTTCACAAGATCAGTTGACCTTGGACAATATGTGTAACAAGGACACTCATATGGACACATCATCCGAACCCATCGAAGGATAGAATGCATCTCAGAAATCCCCACTACATGCGATGATAAGTGGAGGACTAGCTAATTCAAGGAGTCATTTGTGATTGGCATTTTAGATTTTCTGTTTACAACTTGTTCCAACCAGACTTCCTAAATCTAAACCAATCTCGTTTCTTCCCACCCTTATATCGTTCATCATGACCAAGGAATGTGTACTTTGAGATTAGCCTAGATTATTGAGTTCTTTGAACCTCAATCTTCAAACCTTCCTCGTTTCTGCCCACCCTTGTGTTGTTCACCACAACCAAGGAATGTTTACTTTGAGATTGGTTTGGTATGCAAACTCCCCCTTAGTACGAACTCTCATCTCAAATATATATAACCCAAGTTTTAGTGCAACCAAAGTGATCATTAAGAGTGAACAAAGGGACTCCAGATTTGCAATAAAAGTCAGACCACATACAACATTATCAGAACATGTGCACATACCTATGTGAGAAGTAAGACTAAACCAAGGAAGGGGATGATAGACAGTCACCTAGGTCAAGTTCAGAAACTGACTAAGGATATCATGAGGGCCTTTTATCCTAAACCTGTAAAGAAGAATTGGAAGAAGGATTTTTTTTTTGAATATTTTTTTTTTTGAACATATGTACACCAATAAAAACACATACTAGCAGGAGAAGCATTTACTTGTTGTCACACAACCCTATAGCTTTGCACAGACTTAAATGCCTAGCATTATCAAGTGGTTTAGTGAACAAATCAGCCAATTGCTTTTCGGTTGGAATGAAAGTAAGCTCAAGCAATTTTTTCTTCAACCAAGCCACGAATGAAGTGATATCGTATTTCTATATGCTTGGTCCTAGAATGTAGCACTGGATTCTTTGAGATGTTGATGACAGAGGTATTATCACAGAAAAGAGATAATGTACCTTGTTGGAAGCCATAGTCTGCAAGCATCTGCTTCATCCACATGAGTTGCGTGGAGCAACTTCCAGCTGCTACGTACTCAGCTTGAGCAGTAGAGAGAGAGGTGCAATTTTGCTTCTTGCTGTGCCATGAAACTAGATTGTTGCCCACAAAGAAGCAACCGCCAGAAGTGCTTTTTCTATCATTTGCATCTCCAGCCCAATCCGAGTCAGTGTAACCTGCAATCTCAACATTGGTGTCAAAAGTGTACTTAATTCCATGATCAAGAGTTCCAACAACATATCGAATTATGCGCTTTACTGCTTTGATATGAGATTGTTTGGGATTAGCTTGATAACGAGCACACACACCAACACTATAAGCAATATCTGGTCTACTAGCAGCCAAATACATAAGACTACCAATCATACTCCTATAATTGGTTTGGTCCACATTGATACCAGACAGGTCAGCACTGATCTTACAACTGGTGCTCATGGGAGTGGGGAAGGCAGAGGCCGTTTCCATCCCAAATTTCTTAATCAGGTCCTGTGCATATTTTGATTGACAGATAAACAGACCATTTCGACTTTGCACAACCTGAAGGCCTTAGAAGTAGCTTAACTTACCACAGAGGCTCATTTCAAATTCTTTCTTCATGAGCTCAGAAAGCTCATGCACCAAGGATGGGGAAGTAGACCCAAACACTATGTCATCAACATATATCTGAGCAATGATAATGTGCTCTGAGGTACATTTGACAAACATCGTATTGTCAATTGAGCCTCGCACATACCCATGGTTAACAAGGTGATTCGACAATCTCTCATACCAAGCCCTAGGGGCTTGCTTAAGACCATAGAGGGCCTTATCTAACCTGTAGGACTCTGGAATCCTGGGGGTTGTTCCACATACACTTCCTCTTTGAGATTACCATTCAGAAAAGCACTTTTCACATCCATTTGATACAAGGTAAATTTCAAATAGCAAGCAACAGCAAGAACAAGACGAACTGACTCAAGTATAGCTACAGGAGCAAAGGTCTCATCAAAATCTAGACCTTCTATATGAGAATACCCTTGCATAACAAGTCTTGCCTTGTTTCGGGTGATAATGCCTTTTTCATCACTTTTGTTTTTGAGCACCCATTTGGTTCTGATGACATTTTTATCCTTAGGTCTAGACACTAAATGCCAAACATTGCTTCTTTCAAACTGGTTCAACTCATCTTGCATGGCACTGATCCAATCAGCGTCAAGCAAAGCTTCCTTCACATTCTTTGGCTCTATTATAGAAACAAAGTCATAGTATGTAATGGTGTTGATGTCATCTTTATGCATAGCAACAAAACATTTAAAGACTGAGAAATTACTCACCAAAAGACCAGTCTTACTCTTGGTTTTTCTAGGCTCAGACACATCCCCAATTACATGGGATAGATCATGGTCCTTCTGTACTTGTTTTTTGCCGCTTTTGTGAATTGGCTGAATGGTAAGCGTAGCATCCTTCCCAGATCCTGAAAGATCTGTGTCATCATCCATCCCTGAGTCATCATCTCCTTGATCAGACTTGGTTCGAATGAGGTAGGTTCAGCTTCATGTTCGGATACCTGCTCAGACAAAACACACCCATCATTCTTGTAAACAAGAGCATCATTAACAGCCACATTTACTGATTCCATAATCTTGCAAGTTCTCTTGTTATACACCCGATAAGCACGACTATTTCCAGCATAGCCAAGGAACACACCCTTGTCACTTTTAGCATCAAACTTTGTCAAATACTCTCTGTCCCTATAGATAAAACATGGACTTCCAAACACTTTGAGGTGGGAGATATTTGGCTTCCTACCTCTCCAGATCTCATAAGGAGTCATGGTTGTTCCAAGTCTAAGAATTACACGGTTTAAAGTGTAACAAGCATTATTTACTGCTTCTGCCCAAAAAGAATGATCAAGATCAGATGCAGCTAGCATTACCCTAGATAATTCCACAAGAACCCTATTCTTTCTTTCTACAATGCCATTATGTTGTGGAGTAATAGGAGCAGAAAATTCGTGATGCACACCAAACTCTTCACAATAATTTTCAAAGTAAGAGTTTTCGAAATCAGTACCATGATCTGATTTGATCCTAACTATATGCATGTCATCATTCAATTTCTCATTTGTAATTCTCTTAGCAACACTGTAATAATTTTCAAAAGTTTCACTTTTGTTAGATAAAAACCTCACCCAAGTGAATCTAGAAAAATCATCAACAATTACAAGAGCATACTTTCTTTCTCTAATGCTTTTAGTCTCAACAGGTCCTACTAAGTCTAAATGCAGCAGTTCAAGAACATGAGTAGTAGGTTCAGCATTCAACAAAGGATGAGAGGTTCGAGTCATCTTACCAACTTTGCATTCACCACACATACCTTGGGGAATACCAGCAAGCTTTTGTATCCCTCTGACCGCTTCTTTTGAGGATAGCTTTACTATATCCTGATGGTTCAAGTGACACATCCGTCTATGCCATAGATCTAAAGGTTCCTCACAGATCGTAGATCTAAAACATAGTTGTGGTGAGAACTTCTCTTTTGTTACAACACAATAGCATTGATCACTAGTTCTCTTTCCTCTCATTACGCTCTTCCCTTTACCGTCTAAGACAACACATCTCTGCTTATCAAAAGTGACAGAATCATGTTCATCAACAATCTGACTTACACTTAACAAACTCACTTCTAAACCTTTGACCAGCAAGACGTTTTTCAGACAAGGGAGACCAGGGGCATTTACTGTCCCGCTTCCCACTATCGAAGCCTGAGCTCCATCCCCAAAACCAACATTCCCTTTTGGATGAACGTCATCCATGGACGAAAACCACTTGGGATCTCCGGTCATGTGCCTTGAAGCACCACTGTCTATATACAAGGAATTGACACAACGCGCTGTGAGGGCTGTAAGAGCTACGTGACACACTGCTACTGTTCTAGACTCCTCAACAGACTCTAGACTAGTCCAGACACGAGACAAGAAACAAACAATGTTTTCTTCCTCAGGATCACTGTCACACTCATCAACACGCTTTGAATCCGTGTGTGGGGGTTTGGGAGCAAAAGGTCTAGAATCCTTCTTCTTAACCCAAGCTAAGTTCTTGTTTGGTTCTCTAGCTGCGGTGATAGACAAACCCTTAGCTAATCTAGTAAATTCGTGCAGAGATTTCTCTAGAGTGGCTTGGAAAGATGCGAAGAAATTTGCAACTGACATGTTGCTCTGAAAGCTGGGAAACTCTTGGTTCCTCCTAGGGTATGCATGGCTGTTTTGGAGTTTCCTACAAAAAGGTCGAATGTGACCAGGAACACCACAGTGATGACAAGTAGGTTTGAATCTTTTTGAAGGCTTAACCTTGTTAGCCATTACTTTAACATCAGGAGCTTTGCTTTTGACAAACACAGTTCCACTCCTTTTAGAGTTCTCGCTAGTTTCAAACCCAAGACCCTATTTGTTCTTATCTGGTATACCCATTCCACATATCTTGGTCAGTTTTTCAGACCCTATTGAGAACCTAGAAAACTGTTGCTGAGATTCTTCGAGAGAAACCTTAAGCGCTAGCTTTTCAGCCTTAAGATCACTAAGAGAGTTTTCTACACTCAACTTTTCAGCTCTCCACACTTCTTGCTGGGATAGCAACTCAGCTTGTATCCCTGCTTTCTCTTTTTCACACTTCGCAAGGTCTTTGGTCAGAATGTCTATCTTAGATAACATGGACTTTGATGCCTTGACAAGTTCAGTGAAATTTTGCATTCCATCATCATCATCATCATCATCATCCTCCGGAGTCTCTTTTTAAGATACCGTGGCAATGAAGGCAACTGGTTCTTCAACATGATCAAAAACAGAAACTGGGACAACCCGAGCTATGAAAGCTACAGTGTCCTCCTCTTGATCAGACAAGGGATCCTCTTCACTGTCACTATAAGTGACGGCAAGAGCCTTTTGAGGACGAATCCTCCTATTTGCACAGTCAATAGCTCTATGTCCCACGCCCTTACACTCAAAGCACACATCGCTTCTTTGGGAACTCTTACCCTTAGGATTTCTATCTTGACCTCTATCCTGAGAGGACTCAGCACGAGAATTCCTAGAATATCTGTCATGACCTCTATCTTGTGACGTCTCACCAAATCTAGGTTTTCCAAAACCCCGGTTTGAGGAAAACGGTTTCCTCCTTTTCTTAACAAAATTTTCAAACTGTTTTGTAAGGAGGGCACACTCTTCTAGACTGTATTCAACATTCTCAGGAATTTTAATATGTAAACTTGACTCAATTTCCTTGACAGAGGAGAGGGCAATGGATTTCTCTTTCATCAATCCCTTCTTATGAGCTTCATAGGTTTTCAGGTTTCCTACTAGCTCTTCTAAAGAATAGGTTCTCAAATCCTTAGATTCTTGCATGGCTACTCTCTTATTCTCAAAACTAGGAGGACGACCTCTAAGAAGCTTTCTGACAATCCTAGATTGTTCTAAAGGAGAATCCAAACCAGCACACTGATTTGTTATGTTCAAAATACGATTGTAAAACTCATCTATTGACTCACTTTCAGACATTTTCAGCTCATCAAAATCTAACAAAAGATCTTGGAGCATCTGTTCTCTCACTTGCTCATTACCTTCATAGGTTGTTAGCAAGACTTCCCAAGCCTGTTTGGCTGAGACACAGGTAATGATTCGTTTGCGCTCACCCTCAGAGAGAGCCGAGTACAAGCTGTTGAGAGTTTTGATATTCATCCGAGCATCAATTTTTTCTAAGTCGGTCCACTCAGATCTAGGCTTCGGTACACTTGCACATGCCAAGATCGAGGTCCGTTCTGGGGCTGACCAGCCATCCTCAACCATCATCCATTGTTTCCCATCATCTTGGGAAATGAAAAATGCAGTCATCATGATTTTCCATTGTGAAAAGTTCCTTCCCTCAAACAGTGGAGGACAGTTCACGGAAGTGCCTCTATCACCCATTTTAAAACCCGAGGATCTTACTAGCAGAGGCTAGTAATTGCTCTAGTACCACTTCAAGGTCCTAAAGGGGGGGGGGGTGAATAGGCCTTTTCTAATTTTCGTTCACTTTTGTATCCGAGGATAGCAATAACTTGTGCTATCCCAGATTTATAGGAAACTAGATAACCGAAGGTAAATTGCAGTAAATAAAGAAACAACACAAAGATGTTTTTTTATTCGCATAAACCCTGAATGCAGGGAGAAAAACTGCGTGTTTCTAACACTTGAGACACAAAACTTTCCACTAAGTTGAAGTAACCTCTTACAAGAATAATAGTTCTAGTGATATACTACCACAGTGCTATCCTTCCTAGTCCCGAACTAGTCTAGACCTATTCCCTCTCTTGTTTCTAAGTACTTACAACAAGGAACACTTTCAGAAGCCTTGTTCGTGAATTCAGCTAACCACTAGCAGATTCAACCTTGAACGCTTCTTGGGTTGGTTGTACTACACATCCCTCATGGTATGCAACATGATATGAGTTTATGAAAGAAGTTTTGAGTTCAAGCTCTAAGGTTTACAGTCACGAAGAAGACTTAGTGGACCTTGACACAGCCGATAGCGACTGGTCTTTGAATCATACAGGGACCAACTATGCATAGGATAACGTATCATGAAATCCAAGGTGGAGCCTTGAGCATCAAACCATTTAGTCACGGGTTGGCATAGCAAAAGATCTCAACCTTTAGACTGGTTTGAGCGCCAAGACATTTCCAAAGAAAGCTATGGATATATATAGGCAGTCAAGGCATCAAGGATGATGCATGCTGACCTCAACAAGTTTCATAAAGGTTTGGACAGAAGTGTTTGGCTCCCATACTGAGAGTGATGTGTCCAAAGAAAGAGATGACACAAGCAATCTCAATAAGACAAAGAAACCTTTCATAAAACATGAACGATTCAAGACAGGGAGCAAAGAGGTTTCAAACCCTCTTACTCAGTCCATTAGTAGACCTTGACACAGCCGATAGCGACTGGTCTTTGAATCATACAGGGACCAACTATGCATAGGATAACGTATCATGAAATCCAAGCTGGAGCCTTGAGCATCAAACCATTTAGTCACGGGTTGGCATAGCAAAAGATCTCAACCCTTAGACTGGTTTAAGCGCCAAGACATTTCCCACAAACTCAGTTTGTCCATTTGAAATTGAAAATCAACAAAGACCTATTAAACTAATATAACAGGTTCTTTGAAAAAACTGGACAGCTAAAGAGTTAGTACTGGGATAGCAAGCGAAGCTGCTATCCTCTGTGAAAAAACAGTGATATGCCGATGCATGTTTTACCTGAGCCATAAGGGATGATAGTGACACTTGTTCTTGATCAGATAACAGAATCTCAAAGTGTTTTGCAGACTGAACGGATTGCCAACTATCCTTATACCTTCAAAGGTGCTAACCTGGATCAAGAAGAAGCATATTTTCTCAAAGAAATATGTTTTTGTTCCTATTGTTTGCTGGTAACTTTCTTTCATTCCTACTGCTAAGATCGTTTTGGTCAATAACCAATTGGACTAATGACATTTTCTTTCCTGAAATGTCACCATCTTATTAGGAGCCACTGGAGCCTACTAATATTGTGTCATTTTGGTGAGAATCTTGAATCAAAGACCCAAAGACCATGCATGTTGTTGCTTGATTCTCTTGAAATGACAGATCCCAAGAGGCTCGAACCAAATATAAGAAGGTATGTTTTTCTATAGGAAATATCGTCTCCTTCTTTCCATGGCATAGTTTGATTATACATCGCCTCTAATTCTACATGTTCTTTTATCTATTATTATTTTCAGGTTTGTAGTGGACATCTTTAGAGAAGAGGGTAGGCGTGAGAATATGGATCTTTTGAGAAAAATTCCTCTTTTGGTACCTAAGGTAACTTAAAGACAGTCTCTCTCTCTGACTCACTACATTCACCTTAAAGATGTACTAAAAGTGGAAATAATTCAGGTGCCTAAGCAGAGAAATGATCAAGAATGTGGTAATTTTGTCCTCTACTTCATTAATTTGTTCATGGAGAGTGCTCCGCAGACTTTTAGCATGGAGGGGTACCCTTACTTTGTAAGTTTTTCCTGAGAATCTGATGTCTATTCTATGATGCAATGTCAGTGTTCTTATTTTTAGCGACTTTATATGTTATTGCAGATGAAGAAAAACTACGCATATGAAAGCTTGGATTGCTTCTGCCAGGAAATTTATTCATCAGCAAAGTGATGTTCCCAGAACTCAATATGGGCATATCCTTTTGTAGACTGGTTTCAAGTGTCTCTATTGCCACAAACTGCACTAGGCCACCTGGGTAAACCATATCTTAGTAGATATCTTATCTTAGATCTCTCCAAAAAAAAAAAAAAAAAAAAAAAAACCATATCTTAGTAGATATTATGGTTCATGTGAAGAGAGAATCCTTAGTTTTAGAAGTTGACTACGTTTTTGGCCGGTCTGATTGTCATTGTTGAGTTACAAACTGGGCTGTGAGCCGGTATTAGTAACATCTACAACCTGTACAAGTTTACATTGCTTTCTCTATCTTTCAAAATCTCAAATCCAAAGACTAGTTTACATTGCTTTCTTTATCTTTTAAAATCCAAAGACTGTTTACAAATGCAAGCCAAAGTACCAAACAGATATATTATGGGGCTCAAGTCTGAAAAGTCTAAACTCGGCATGCATATATAAAAAAATGCTACGTGACTGATGTTAGTACATCGTAGAACATCGATCGTACTCGCCTAAGAAGACACATATTGCCGCATAAAATGGGCTTGGGCCTTAACTAAGCCCAAGAAACCTACACTATCCCTTGAGGGCATAATGGTAATACACTCTCTAATAAGGGCAAAGTGGTATTTTTAGGGCGCATCCACCCTATCTCTATAAATACCCCTCTCCACCCCTCATTTGGGAAGACTCCATTTCCACCCTATTCACACCTCATTTCTACTCACATATGGCTGACTTAGGCATCGGAGGGTCGAAGGCCGGCAAACCCGGTCTTCCCTCTGACGCCCTTTATTCATGATTGACAGATTTATGGGTCATGAAGATGGCGTTCCCGCATTCTGTGTGATTCATCCCCTCAGCAATCACACCGAAACAATTGGCGCTAGAAAGAGGGTCCTCAAGTGGAAACCCTCACATAGCTCATCATGAGCATATTCATCAGCTGGCCGGAATTCATCAGCGACACTGTTTCTCTCTCCCCTCTTAGCTCCCTCTCTCGACAAACACAAAGAGCTCGTCTACTTTGCAAATCCTCCCAATATTGCCTCTCAATTACATGAAAATCAAGCTTTTCAAGCTTTTGGGTTTCGAGCACAATGAGTTTGGAGGAGAGAGAAAGTAGATCTGAATTTCCTCTCTCTCCTCCACCATTGATCTACGAGCTCCATTGTGCCTCACCTCCATCACCATAAGACTCGTTGTCCTCCGATGAGCAAAACCTAACCTCCCCGTTGCTCGAAGACGCCGGAAAACCGGTTCACGCGCCACCGTTGTGAACACCCAAAAATATGCTATGGACACCCAATTGCTTCTTTCTTCAGCAGTCGCTCCAAAACACGAGCAGCAACTCCTTCCTCTCTCAACCCAGACTAGCGCCTACACTGATTCTCCGCTCTAGTGAATCATGCCTCCGGACACCTCGATTCCAATTGCATAGTGAGAGAGCTAAGTCTAGATAATCATTCTCACCTTCTTCACCGAAACACCTACGGTTGAGCTCAATTTGTCAAGACCCATTTGCTTCAGCGCCTCCCCAACAGCTAGCTCACTCTTGGGGTCGGTACTGCTAGAACAACTACTCTTTGAGGTTAGTACCCAACCTCCTGGTCGCGACAGCACAAGGCCCAGTCCTTGACACAAAACAATTTCTCACCGTCCTCTTGAGATCCCATTTTGGCAGCAACACTGACACGACCCACCCAGAATTTCACCCTGAAATCCGGAGTAAGTCGTGCGGGGACCACCTCCAAGGAAAATTTACTGAAAAGATTGAGAAAATCTCCCTTGCAGATGGACAACCCTAACTCGAAAATTCCAAATTTCACTCTTAAATCAACACTTCCAAACATCACATAATAAACAATAATCCCAAAGTATTCAGAGCTACTAAACACTAGCGGAAGCAAGAAAACACGAGTAGGTTAAACATGTAACCTACTGATGAAAACTGGCGGAAATGCGGGTGACTATGCCTCGTCTCCTACTAGATCCAACCCGAACTCTGCAGACTGGGCAATTTAAAACGAAGGGCCCAGGGGAAAACATTTAATAACGTTAGAGTAAGTGGACAAAAATAAAATAAAATATTTATGTTTCCCCAAATTAAATTCTAAGGAAAAATCGAATGCATGCCGCAAGCGATAAAACTTTTATCTCATAAAATATCGAGTCTCTCAGACTCTATAATATATGTATGTATTTACACTCGTCCATACTCCCTATATAAATTCATGGGTCTATATAGGGCTACTACGCTCGCGTCCAACGCTCACGTCACGCTTTAATGCGGTGCTACACTACGCCATCAAGGTAGACAGACGGGTGTATAAATATGTGTCCATACCCCCTATATGAATTAAACACTCAAATAGGGCTACTACGCTTACGTCCAACGCTCACGTCACACCATAATGCGGCTATATGCTGCGCCATTAAGGTGGACAGACACATATGGCTAGCTAGCATTTTCTATACATACTCTCTCATAAATACATATTTATATCCACCGAAAATCCCATTTTCGGTATCTCTCCAAGAGAAATAAAAATCGTCAAAAATTAAAATGACGTCAAAATGCTCCACGACATTAATTGTTCATTCATGAACCATAACATGCATATTATTTAAAACAAAAGTCCACTCACAAATTAGGCCTAAGCCTGATGTCGATCTGGGGCCTCGTCTGCTCGAGCCTCCTCACGTCCTGTTCCAAATATAATATTAATTTCCCAACCAATAATCCAATATTTAATCAAAATAGGCAAAATTACCCGAGAGCCATAAATACGCTCATCATTGCCTAACTTCGATATTCTTAAATCGGAACGATCCGAACTTAAATATCATACTCATCAGTCGTAAATACAAACTCCCCAAAATACGACTTAAATCCTACGGCCGGATTCTACATTAATTAACCGCCAAAAATACCAAACTTCGGAAATTCACAAACCTATCCAAATCTCATCCAAACATTCCATAAATCACACCAATATACTCCTCTTAATATTCCACATTTAAAACCCTAAAAATCTCCTAACCGGCGGCGGCGGCGCCGGCGGCTCCGCCGGCAGCGGCGGCCGGAGGCCAAATCCGGCGACCTCCAAAACCTATGAAATTTTGATAGAATAATCTCCTCATCATGCTCTACAACTTTCATGACCAACACATCACCCAATTCCAAGCCTAACTAGGCTAATCGAACGAAAACAACTTAAAAGCCCTAGAAATTTCAACTCCACATTTCTCCTTACCTAGCTCAAGAGGGAGTGAGCTGATTGGAGGGGTTGCTGCACGGGAGGAGGGCTACAAAACCGTACCAAGCTTGCCCGGATTGGTGGCCGGAGGAGGGAGTTCCGGTGACCGGAAGTTCGGGGCAGCCTAACCTTTCGGGCGGCACCGCTCTCTCACGGCGGCGCTAGGGGGGCTGTCACCGGTCCTGGAAGATAGCTGGGTCGGAGACCGATCGATTGGGACCGGTGCGGCGGTCTGGGGCGGCGAGAAGTTTCCGGCGGGGGAGAGGCTCGGGAGGAAACCGGGAAGAAGAGAAGAAGAAAAAGAAAGAAGGAAAAAAAAAGAAAACTGGGTTTGGGCCTCACACCCCAAACCGGTCCATCCTTTTAAACAACCCAAACTCAAAAATAAAACACCCCGAAAAATAATACCCGAATAAAAATTACCTTTTACTAGCTAAAATTTACTATTTTTACCGTCGTCGTATTTTCCTCTTACGAATAATCCTCAGCACAATAATCGTCCCCGAAACCCCTCTAGGGACCAATTAAGCTATTAACTCAATGATCGAGACGGTAAAATTCTTATTATAATCACGCTAGTAAATAAGGTAATTTTATAAGGGTCGGGATGTGACAATTCTCCCCTCCTTATAAAAATTTCGTCCTCGAAATTAACATACCTGTCATCCGAAGAGATAGGGATACTGCTGCATCATTTGCCCCTCTGATTCCCAAGTAGCTTCTTCTACTTGATGACTTCTCCAAAGCACCTTGACAAGCGGGATTGTCTTGTTCCTAAGCACTTGCTCCTTTCGGTCGAGAATCTGAACCGGCTCCTCTTCGTAGGACAAATCTCTTGTTAAACTAATCGGCTGCTCTTGCAGCACATGAGAAGGATCGGCAATATACTTGCGAAGCATGGATACATGAAACACATTATGTATCCTAGCTAACTCTGGAGGCAAGGCTAATCCATAAGCAAGTGAGCCAACTCGCTCTATAATCTCATAAGGGCCAATATACCTCGGGCTAAGCTTCCCACGCTTCCCGAAGCGCACAACCTCTTTCCAAGGAGATAATTTCAGAAACACCCAATCCCCCACTTGAAATTCAAGATCTCTCCTACGGACATCTGCATAACTCTTCTGCCTACTCTTAGCAGTCTTGAGTCTATCTCTAACCACTTTAATCTTCTCATTCGTAACATGGATTAACTCTGGGCCACAAAGATCTTTTTCCCTTACTTCATTCCAACACAAAGGCGTGCGACACTGCCTCCCATAAAGAGCCTCAAAGGGAGCCATACCAATGCTAGAATGAAAGCTATTATTATAGGCAAATTCCATCAAAGATAGGTTCTTATCCCAACTCCCTCTGAACTGCATGGCACAAGCCCTCAACATATCCTCCAAAGTCTGAATAGTCCTCTCGGACTGCCCATCAGTCTGAGGATGAAAAGCAGTACTGAAGAGTAATTGGGTACCTAAAGCTGCCTGAAGAGCTCCCCAAAATTTAGAAGCAAATCGAGGATCCCGATCTGACACTATTGATTCAGGAACACCATGAAGCCTCACAATTTCGTTCACATAAAGCTCCGCCAATTTATCCAATTTATACTTCTTTCCCAGTGGCAAGAAATGTGCAGACTTGGTGAGTCTATCCACAATCACCCAAATACCGTCATGCCCTTCACGGGTACGAGGTAAACTAAAAACAAAATCCATAGTGATGTGGTCCCACTTACACACTGGAATAGACAACGGCTCAAGCAACCCAGAAGGCTTCTGCCTTTCAGCCTTGACTTGCTGACAAATCAGACATCTACTCACATAAGCTGCAATTTCCCTCTTCATGTTTGGCCACCAATAATAATCCTTCAAAATCCGATACATTTTTGTGCTACCCGGATGAGCAGCATATGCAGAGCTATGAGCTTCCTCCATAATCTCACTCTTCAACTCTTCATTTCTTTTTGGAACACATAGCCGGTTCTTAAACAATAGAGTCCCATCTCTTCTAACTGAAAAATGATCGGCTGCGGCTCCATTCGAAGCTCTTTCCATCAATCGAACTATGGAAGGATCATTATACTGTGCTTCCTGCACTCTATCAACCAAAACTGGCCTCACATGAAAACTGGCTATCAAAGCACCAACCTCATCCACTGATAAATCCACTCCTGTAGCTCGCAACTCACAAAGAAGCGGAACTCGAACCATCTTTATATGAGATAAAGATATGGAGGGATTTCGACTAAGAGCATCAGCTACCACATTAGCTTTTCCAGGATGATACTCAATAGTGCAATCATAATCATTGATTAACTCCATCCACCTTCTCTGTCTCATATTAAGCTCCCTTTGAGTGAACACGTACCGAAGACTCTTGTGATCGGTAAATATCTGACACTTGGCTCCATAAAGATAGTGTCTCCACAACTTGAGAGTAAAAACTACCGCTGCAAGCTCCAGATCATGAGTAGGATAATTCCCCTCATGCGGCTTCAATTGCCTAGAAGCGTAGGCAATAACTCGATCATGCTGCATCAAAACTCCACCTAGACCCCGTCTAGAAGCATCACAATAGACCACATATTCTCCACTATCATCCGGAAGTGCCAAAACAGGAGCACTTGTCAAGCAATTCTTCAATTCTTGAAAGCTTTGCTCGCACTGATCTGACCATTCAAACTTAACCCCCTTCCTGGTCAACATTGTGAGAGGAGCAGCAATCTTTGAAAAATCTTTTACAAAGCGCCGATAATAACCTGCTAATCCCAAGAAACTACGAATCTCCGTCACAGTGGTGGGTCTTCTCCAATTCGACACTGCTTCCACCTTTTGGGGATCCACACTAACTCCTTCTGCCGAAATCACATGACCCAAAAACCCCACTTTATCTAGCCAAAACTCACACTTGCTAAACTTAGCAAATAACTGCGACTTTTCCAAAGTCCGCAATATTATTCTTAGATGCTTGGCATGCTCCTTCTCACTTCTTGAGTAAACCAATATGTCATCTATGAATACGATCACGAAACGATCAAGGTATGGACTAAACACCCTATTCATGAGATCCATGAACGCCGCGGGTGCATTAGTAAGTCCAAATGGCATCACCACAAACTCATAATGACTATATCGTGACCGAAAAGCAGTCTTGGCTATGTCCCCCTCTCGGATCCGCAACTGATGATAACCCGATCTCAAATCAATCTTAGAGAAAACAGAGGCACCCCTCAACTGATCAAATAAATCATCGATCCGAGGCAACGGATATTTATTCTTCACTGTGACCTGATTCAACTTCCTATAATCAATGCATAGTCTCATGGTGCCATCTTTCTTCTTAACAAACAACACCGGAGCACCCCACAGAGACATGCTAGGCCGAATAAAACCCTTATCTACCAACTCCTGCAATTGAGTCTTCAACTCTTTCAATTCCGCTGGAGCCATTCTGTAAGGCGCTTGAGAGATAGGCATAGTTCTGGGAAGTAATTCTATAGAGAAGTCTATCTCCCTTGCAGGAGGCAAACCAGGCAACTCCTCAGGAAAAACATCCGGAAACTCTCTTACTACAGGAATATCTTCTAATCCCACAACTCCCATACTTGTATCCACCACATGAGCTAAAAATGTCTGACAGCCTTTACTCAACAATTTCCTTGCAGCAACAGCGGAAATTATGCAACTAAAAATAACATCTCTTTCCCCTTGGAAAGCAACCTCAAAACCATCTGGACTTCGAAGCACCACTACTTTTTGAAAACAATCTACCATAGCTCTATATGCTTCCAAAAAGTCCATTCCCAAGATCACATCAAACTCCACTATATCTAAAGGAATTAAATCAGCCTCGAAGTTAACTCCTTCCACTACCACTTCACAGCCACTAAATACCCAATTTATTCTCATCACCTCACCGGAGGGTAGAGACACATGCCACTCGCCTGGAAGAGACGATGATGGCACATTTGCATGGATGGCGAATCGACTAGACATGAATGAATGCGTGGCTCCGGGATCAATTAAAGTAAAAGCAGGCTGACCAAAAATTAATAACGTACCAATGATAACATCTGGAGAAGTACGACCCTCCTGCTGGGTCATAGCATGCAGTCTAGCGCGAGTCATGGGACGTCCACGCTGACCACTTCCCCGCTGAGAGCCACCTCTGACCGAAGCACTGCCCTGGGCACCACTACTAGAGCCTCCAGCTGAAGACTGACCAACAGGCTGAGTAGGGGTGGGAGTGGTCCTCTGAGCCAACAATGGGCAATCTCTCCTGAAGTGGTCCTGACCACCACACTCAAAGCACCCAGAGAACTGCTGCTGCTGCCCATATGAAAAAGTCTGGCTACCGGATGACCCACCATGGAAACTATCACCCGAACCATACTGCCCAGACTGCTGCCTACCTAACTGGCTCCTAGCAGGTCTCCTGTGACGTCCTCTAACCCTGAACCGAGAATTAGAACCTGATCCCCCACTACTCTGCCACTACCAGCTGATGAACTTGAAGCGGATGATGAAGCAGCTTTCTTGGATGGACCCTGACTGGGGCCACCGAAATCTCGTGGCCGAGCACTATAAATCCCCATAGACTCAATGGCCATGGCTGCATGAACAGCATCAGAGAAAGTCGGGTAATAAACACCCGTCATCTTAGCTGCAAACACTCCACCAAGAGCCCCAATGAACATCTCCATCTTGGTCCTCTCATCAGGAACTAGATATGACACATGATAGCTCAGGGAAGTGAATCTCTCCTGGAACTCTATAACACCCTCATCATCCCTCTTCTTCATATTCAGGAAATCCGACTGAATTCTGCTGCGGTGGGCAGGACTGAAATACTGCCCCAAGAAAAGCGTCTTAAACTGCTCCCACGACATATTCAGAGCATCCTCAACATTCCTGCTAGCGAGCGACCACCAATGATGTGCTGAATCATCCAGGAAAGTCACTGCCATCTTCACCTTCCTTTCTTCTGGCAAATCTGTGCTCGCAAAAGCCTTTTCCATTTTGTCCACCCAAGTATAAGCATCAAGGGGTCCCTTGGCACCCTTGAACTCTCTTGCTCCAGCCTCATAAACTTCTCTCCTTTTCACCGTATGAGGTTGTGGAGCTCGATCCATGACATCCCTTAGCATATTCCCAATATCATCAACCAGTCCCCTGACCTCATTGCCCTCATCGGCATTGGTCGAAGTAGCCACACGGGGTTGCCGTGGGCGCCTAGGAGGCATAGTACCTGAGGAAGAAGAAATTTAGTAGTCTAAAAATAAGACTAGCAGGACTATCACATATACCCAATAACACATAGTATCCAAAGCATAAAATGCTAGTGAATCCGCCGCGGTCGGATCACCACTCTATAGGAACTACGTGCTTCTTAGGCAAATATGATAGTACCAAGGAGGTAGGAAATGAAACCTAAAGCTCTGATACCAACTGACACGACCCACCCCGAATTTCACCCTGAAATCCGGAGTAAGTCGTGCGGGGACCACCTCCAAGGAAAATTTACTGAAAAGATTGAGAAAATCTCTCTTGCAGATGGACAACCCTAACTCGAAAATTCCAAATTTCACTCTTAAATCAACACTTCCAAACATCACATAATAAACAATAATCCCAAAGTATTCAGAGCTACTAAACACTAGCGGAAGCAAGAAAACACGAGTAGGTTAAACATGTAACCTACTGATGAAAACTGGCGGAAATGCGGGTGACTATGCCTCGTCTCCTACTAGATCCAACCCGAACTCTGCAGACTGGGCAATTTAAAACGAAGGGCCCAGGGGAAAACATTTAATAACGTTAGAGTGAGTGGACAAAAATAAAATAAAATATTTATGTTTCCCCAAATTAAATTCTAAGGAAAAATCGAATGCATGCCGCAAGCGATAAAACTTTTATCTCATAAAATATCGAGTCTCTCAGACTCTATAATATATGTATGTATTTACACTCGTCCATACTCCCTATATAAATTCATGGGTCTATATAGGGCTACTACGCTCGCGTCCAACGCTCACGTCACGCTTTAATGCGGTGCTACACTACGCCATCAAGGTAGACAGACGGGTGTATAAATATGTGTCCATACCCCCTATATGAATTAAACACTCAAATAGGGCTACTACGCTTACGTCCAACGCTCACGTCACACCATAATGCGGCTATATGCTGCGCCATTAAGGTGGACAGACACATATGGCTAGCTAGCATTTTCTATACATACTCTCTCATAAATACATATTTATATCCACCGAAAATCCCATTTTCGGTATCTCTCCAAGAGAAATAAAAATCGTCAAAAATTAAAATGACGTCAAAATGCTCCACGACATTAATTGTTCATTCATGAACCATAACATGCATATTATTTAAAACAAAAGTCCACTCACAAATTAGGCCTAAGCCTGATGTCGATCTGGGGCCTCGTCTGCTCGAGCCTCCTCACGTCCTGTTCCAAATATAATATTAATTTCCCAACCAATAATCCAATATTTAATCAAAATAGGCAAAATTACCCGAGAGCCATAAATACGCTCATCATTGCCTAACTTCGATATTCTTAAATCGGAACGATCCGAACTTAAATATCATACTCATCAGTCGTAAATACAAACTCCCCAAAATACGACTTAAATCCTACGGCCGGATTCTACATTAATTAACCGCCAAAAATACCAAACTTCGGAAATTCACAAACCTATCCAAATCTCATCCAAACATTCCATAAATCACACCAATATACTCCTCTTAATATTCCACATTTAAAACCCTAAAAATCTCCTAACCGGCGGCGGCGGCGCCGGCGGCTCCGCCGGCAGCGGCGGCCGGAGGCCAAATCCGGCGACCTCCAAAACCTATGAAATTTTGATAGAATAATCTCCTCATCATGCTCTACAACTTTCATGACCAACACATCACCCAATTCCAAGCCTAACTAGGCTAATCGAACGAAAACAACTTAAAAGCCCTAGAAATTTCAACTCCACATTTCTCCTTACCTAGCTCAAGAGGGAGTGAGCTGATTGGAGGGGTTGCTGCACGGGAGGAGGGCTACAAAACCGTACCAAGCTTGCCCGGATTGGTGGCCGGAGGAGGGAGTTCCGGTGACCGGAAGTTCGGGGCAGCCTAACCTTTCGGGCGGCACCGCTCTCTCACGGCGGCGCTAGGGGGGCTGTCACCGGTCCTGGAAGATAGCTGGGTCGGAGACCGATCGATTGGGACCGGTGCGGCGGTCTGGGGCGGCGAGAAGTTTCCGGCGGGGGAGAGGCTCGGGAGGAAACCGGGAAGAAGAGAAGAAGAAAAAGAAAGAAGGAAAAAAAAAGAAAACTGGGTTTGGGCCTCACACCCCAAACCGGTCCATCCTTTTAAACAACCCAAACTCAAAAATAAAACACCCCGAAAAATAATACCCGAATAAAAATTACCTTTTACTAGCTAAAATTTACTATTTTTACCGTCGTCGTATTTTCCTCTTACGAATAATCCTCAGCACAATAATCGTCCCCGAAACCCCTCTAGGGACCAATTAAGCTATTAACTCAATGATCGAGACGGTAAAATTCTTATTATAATCACGCTAGTAAATAAGGTAATTTTATAAGGGTCGGGATGTGACAATTCTCCCCTCCTTATAAAAATTTCGTCCTCGAAATTAACATACCTGTCATCCGAAGAGATAGGGATACTGCTGCATCATTTGCCCCTCTGATTCCCAAGTAGCTTCTTCTACTTGATGACTTCTCCAAAGCACCTTGACAAGCGGGATTGTCTTGTTCCTAAGCACTTGCTCCTTTCGGTCGAGAATCTGAACCGGCTCCTCTTCGTAGGACAAATCTCTTGTTAAACTAATCGGCTGCTCTTGCAGCACATGAGAAGGATCGGCAATATACTTGCGAAGCATGGATACATGAAACACATTATGTATCCTAGCTAACTCTGGAGGCAAGGCTAATCCATAAGCAAGTGAGCCAACTCGCTCTATAATCTCATAAGGGCCAATATACCTCGGGCTAAGCTTCCCACGCTTCCCGAAGCGCACAACCTCTTTCCAAGGAGATAATTTCAGAAACACCCAATCCCCCACTTGAAATTCAAGATCTCTCCTACGGACATCTGCATAACTCTTCTGCCTACTCTTAGCAGTCTTGAGTCTATCTCTAACCACTTTAATCTTCTCATTCGTAACATGGATTAACTCTGGGCCACAAAGATCTTTTTCCCTTACTTCATTCCAACACAAAGGCGTGCGACACTGCCTCCCATAAAGAGCCTCAAAGGGAGCCATACCAATGCTAGAATGAAAGCTATTATTATAGGCAAATTCCATCAAAGATAGGTTCTTATCCCAACTCCCTCTGAACTGCATGGCACAAGCCCTCAACATATCCTCCAAAGTCTGAATAGTCCTCTCGGACTGCCCATCAGTCTGAGGATGAAAAGCAGTACTGAAGAGTAATTGGGTACCTAAAGCTGCCTGAAGAGCTCCCCAAAATTTAGAAGCAAATCGAGGATCCCGATCTGACACTATTGATTCAGGAACACCATGAAGCCTCACAATTTCGTTCACATAAAGCTCCGCCAATTTATCCAATTTATACTTCTTTCCCAGTGGCAAGAAATGTGCAGACTTGGTGAGTCTATCCACAATCACCCAAATACCGTCATGCCCTTCACGGGTACGAGGTAAACTAAAAACAAAATCCATAGTGATGTGGTCCCACTTACACACTGGAATAGACAACGGCTCAAGCAACCCAGAAGGCTTCTGCCTTTCAGCCTTGACTTGCTGACAAATCAGACATCTACTCACATAAGCTGCAATTTCCCTCTTCATGTTTGGCCACCAATAATAATCCTTCAAAATCCGATACATTTTTGTGCTACCCGGATGAGCAGCATATGCAGAGCTATGAGCTTCCTCCATAATCTCACTCTTCAACTCTTCATTTCTTTTTGGAACACATAGCCGGTTCTTAAACAATAGAGTCCCATCTCTTCTAACTGAAAAATGATCGGCTGCGGCTCCATTCGAAGCTCTTTCCATCAATCGAACTATGGAAGGATCATTATACTGTGCTTCCTGCACTCTATCAACCAAAACTGGCCTCACATGAAAACTGGCTATCAAAGCACCAACCTCATCCACTGATAAATCCACTCCTGTAGCTCGCAACTCACAAAGAAGCGGAACTCGAACCATCTTTATATGAGATAAAGATATGGAGGGATTTCGACTAAGAGCATCAGCTACCACATTAGCTTTTCCAGGATGATACTCAATAGTGCAATCATAATCATTGATTAACTCCATCCACCTTCTCTGTCTCATATTAAGCTCCCTTTGAGTGAACACGTACCGAAGACTCTTGTGATCGGTAAATATCTGACACTTGGCTCCATAAAGATAGTGTCTCCACAACTTGAGAGTAAAAACTACCGCTGCAAGCTCCAGATCATGAGTAGGATAATTCCCCTCATGCGGCTTCAATTGCCTAGAAGCGTAGGCAATAACTCGATCATGCTGCATCAAAACTCCACCTAGACCCCGTCTAGAAGCATCACAATAGACCACATATTCTCCACTATCATCCGGAAGTGCCAAAACAGGAGCACTTGTCAAGCAATTCTTCAATTCTTGAAAGCTTTGCTCGCACTGATCTGACCATTCAAACTTAACCCCCTTCCTGGTCAACATTGTGAGAGGAGCAGCAATCTTTGAAAAATCTTTTACAAAGCGCCGATAATAACCTGCTAATCCCAAGAAACTACGAATCTCCGTCACAGTGGTGGGTCTTCTCCAATTCGACACTGCTTCCACCTTTTGGGGATCCACACTAACTCCTTCTGCCGAAATCACATGACCCAAAAACCCCACTTTATCTAGCCAAAACTCACACTTGCTAAACTTAGCAAATAACTGCGACTTTTCCAAAGTCCGCAATATTATTCTTAGATGCTTGGCATGCTCCTTCTCACTTCTTGAGTAAACCAATATGTCATCTATGAATACGATCACGAAACGATCAAGGTATGGACTAAACACCCTATTCATGAGATCCATGAACGCCGCGGGTGCATTAGTAAGTCCAAATGGCATCACCACAAACTCATAATGACTATATCGTGACCGAAAAGCAGTCTTGGCTATGTCCCCCTCTCGGATCCGCAACTGATGATAACCCGATCTCAAATCAATCTTAGAGAAAACAGAGGCACCCCTCAACTGATCAAATAAATCATCGATCCGAGGCAACGGATATTTATTCTTCACTGTGACCTGATTCAACTTCCTATAATCAATGCATAGTCTCATGGTGCCATCTTTCTTCTTAACAAACAACACCGGAGCACCCCACAGAGACATGCTAGGCCGAATAAAACCCTTATCTACCAACTCCTGCAATTGAGTCTTCAACTCTTTCAATTCCGCTGGAGCCATTCTGTAAGGCGCTTGAGAGATAGGCATAGTTCTGGGAAGTAATTCTATAGAGAAGTCTATCTCCCTTGCAGGAGGCAAACCAGGCAACTCCTCAGGAAAAACATCCGGAAACTCTCTTACTACAGGAATATCTTCTAATCCCACAACTCCCATACTTGTATCCACCACATGAGCTAAAAATGTCTGACAGCCTTTACTCAACAATTTCCTTGCAGCAACAGCGGAAATTATGCAACTAAAAATAACATCTCTTTCCCCTTGGAAAGCAACCTCAAAACCATCTGGACTTCGAAGCACCACTACTTTTTGAAAACAATCTACCATAGCTCTATATGCTTCCAAAAAGTCCATTCCCAAGATCACATCAAACTCCACTATATCTAAAGGAATTAAATCAGCCTCGAAGTTAACTCCTTCCACTACCACTTCACAGCCACTAAATACCCAATTTATTCTCATCACCTCACCGGAGGGTAGAGACACATGCCACTCGCCTGGAAGAGACGATGATGGCACATTTGCATGGATGGCGAATCGACTAGACATGAATGAATGCGTGGCTCCGGGATCAATTAAAGTAAAAGCAGGCTGACCAAAAATTAATAACGTACCAATGATAACATCTGGAGAAGTACGACCCTCCTGCTGGGTCATAGCATGCAGTCTAGCGCGAGTCATGGGACGTCCACGCTGACCACTTCCCCGCTGAGAGCCACCTCTGACCGAAGCACTGCCCTGGGCACCACTACTAGAGCCTCCAGCTGAAGACTGACCAACAGGCTGAGTAGGGGTGGGAGTGGTCCTCTGAGCCAACAATGGGCAATCTCTCCTGAAGTGGTCCTGACCACCACACTCAAAGCACCCAGAGAACTGCTGCTGCTGCCCATATGAAAAAGTCTGGCTACCGGATGACCCACCATGGAAACTATCACCCGAACCATACTGCCCAGACTGCTGCCTACCTAACTGGCTCCTAGCAGGTCTCCTGTGACGTCCTCTAACCCTGAACCGAGAATTAGAACCTGATCCCCCACTACTCTGCCACTACCAGCTGATGAACTTGAAGCGGATGATGAAGCAGCTTTCTTGGATGGACCCTGACTGGGGCCACCGAAATCTCGTGGCCGAGCACTATAAATCCCCATAGACTCAATGGCCATGGCTGCATGAACAGCATCAGAGAAAGTCGGGTAATAAACACCCGTCATCTTAGCTGCAAACACTCCACCAAGAGCCCCAATGAACATCTCCATCTTGGTCCTCTCATCAGGAACTAGATATGACACATGATAGCTCAGGGAAGTGAATCTCTCCTGGAACTCTATAACACCCTCATCATCCCTCTTCTTCATATTCAGGAAATCCGACTGAATTCTGCTGCGGTGGGCAGGACTGAAATACTGCCCCAAGAAAAGCGTCTTAAACTGCTCCCACGACATATTCAGAGCATCCTCAACATTCCTGCTAGCGAGCGACCACCAATGATGTGCTGAATCATCCAGGAAAGTCACTGCCATCTTCACCTTCCTTTCTTCTGGCAAATCTGTGCTCGCAAAAGCCTTTTCCATTTTGTCCACCCAAGTATAAGCATCAAGGGGTCCCTTGGCACCCTTGAACTCTCTTGCTCCAGCCTCATAAACTTCTCTCCTTTTCACCGTATGAGGTTGTGGAGCTCGATCCATGACATCCCTTAGCATATTCCCAATATCATCAACCAGTCCCCTGACCTCATTGCCCTCATCGGCATTGGTCGAAGTAGCCACACGGGGTTGCCGTGGGCGCCTAGGAGGCATAGTACCTGAGGAAGAAGAAATTTAGTAGTCTAAAAATAAGACTAGCAGGACTATCACATATACCCAATAACACATAGTATCCAAAGCATAAAATGCTAGTGAATCCGCCGCGGTCGGATCACCACTCTATAGGAACTACGTGCTTCTTAGGCAAATATGATAGTACCAAGGAGGTAGGAAATGAAACCTAAAGCTCTGATACCAACTGACACGACCCACCCCGAATTTCACCCTGAAATCCGGAGTAAGTCGTGCGGGGACCACCTCCAAGGAAAATTTACTGAAAAGATTGAGAAAATCTCTCTTGCAGATGGACAACCCTAACTCGAAAATTCTAAATTTCACTCTTAAATCAACACTTCCAAACATCACATAATAAACAATAATCCCAAAGTATTCAGAGCTACTAAACACTAGCGGAAGCAAGAAAACACGAGTAGGTTAAACATGTAACCTACTGATGAAAACTGGCGGAAATGCGGGTGACTATGCCTCGTCTCCTACTAGATCCAACCCGAACTCTGCAGACTGGGCAATTTAAAACGAAGGGCCCAGGGGAAAACATTTAATAACGTTAGAGTGAGTGGACAAAAATAAAATAAAATATTTATGTTTCCCCAAATTAAATTCTAAGGAAAAATCGAATGCATGCCGCAAGCGATAAAACTTTTATCTCATAAAATATCGAGTCTCTCAGACTCTATAATATATGTATGTATTTACACTCGTCCATACTCCCTATATAAATTCATGGGTCTATATAGGGCTACTACGCTCGCGTCCAACGCTCACGTCACGCTTTAATGCGGTGCTACACTACGCCATCCAGGTAGACAGACGGGTGTATAAATATGTGTTCATACCCCCTATATGAATTAAACACTCAAATAGGGCTACTACGCTTACGTCCAACGCTCACGTCACACCATAATGCGGCTATATGCTGCGCCATTAAGGTGGACAGACACATATGGCTAGCTAGCATTTTCTATACATACTCTCTCATAAATACATATTTATATCCACCGAAAATCCCATTTTCGGTATCTCTCCAAGAGAAATAAAAATCGTCAAAAATTAAAATGACGTCAAAATGCTCCACGACATTAATTGTTCATTCATGAACCATAACATGCATATTATTTAAAACAAAAGTCCACTCACAAATTAGGCCTAAGCCTGATGTCGATCTGGGGCCTCGTCTGCTCGAGCCTCCTCACGTCCTGTTCCAAATATAATATTAATTTCCCAACCAATAATCCAATATTTAATCAAAATAGGCAAAATTACCCGAGAGCCATAAATACGCTCATCATTGCCTAACTTCGATATTCTTAAATCGGAACGATCCGAACTTAAATATCATACTCATCAGTCGTAAATACAAACTCCCCAAAATACGACTTAAATCCTACGGCCGGATTCTACATTAATTAACCGCCAAAAATACCAAACTTCGGAAATTCACAAACCTATCCAAATCTCATCCAAACATTCCATAAATCACACCAATATACTCCTCTTAATATTCCACATTTAAAACCCTAAAAATCTCCTAACCGGCGGCGGCGGCGCCGGCGGCTCCGCCGGCAGCGGCGGCCGGAGGCCAAATCCGGCGACCTCCAAAACCTATGAAATTTTGATAGAATAATCTCCTCATCATGCTCTACAACTTTCATGACCAACACATCACCCAATTCCAAGCCTAACTAGGCTAATCGAACGAAAACAACTTAAAAGCCCTAGAAATTTCAACTCCACATTTCTCCTTACCTAGCTCAAGAGGGAGTGAGCTGATTGGAGGGGTTGCTGCACGGGAGGAGGGCTACAAAACCGTACCAAGCTTGCCCGGATTGGTGGCCGGAGGAGGGAGTTCCGGTGACCGGAAGTTCGGGGCAGCCTAACCTTTCGGGCGGCACCGCTCTCTCACGGCGGCGCTAGGGGGGCTGTCACCGGTCCTGGAAGATAGCTGGGTCGGAGACCGATCGATTGGGACTGGTGCGGCGGTCTGGGGCGGCGAGAAGTTTCCGGCGGGGGAGAGGCTCGGGAGGAAACCGGGAAGAAGAGAAGAAGAAAAAGAAAGAAGGAAAAAAAAAGAAAACTGGGTTTGGGCCTCACACCCCAAACCGGTCCATCCTTTTAAACAACCCAAACTCAAAAATAAAACACCCCGAAAAATAATACCCGAATAAAAATTACCTTTTACTAGCTAAAATTTACTATTTTTACCGTCGTCGTATTTTCCTCTTACGAATAATCCTCAGCACAATAATCGTCCCCGAAACCCCTCTAGGGACCAATTAAGCTATTAACTCAATGATCGAGACGGTAAAATTCTTATTATAATCACGCTAGTAAATAAGGTAATTTTATAAGGGTCGGGATGTGACAAACACAACTTTCCCGGGTTCCCGTGTCCCCGCGACACATTGGTCGCGACACCATCAGTCAATTACAGCAGCGATACTAGGTCGCAGCAGTGGCTTCCTGGCAATCCCTTTAGTTACCTCGACATGGCCAAACCCATAATTACTTTGGGCATCTAGAGCTTTTATCTCTCTTCGCGAGGCTACTTTGCTGCAACCTGGCATCAAACCAGTAGCTTGTCTCCTCTTGCTGCCACGAGTCCATCTCCTGTTCGATTCGAAGAAGAAAAAGGAATGAGAAGCTGAGCTCTTTGCCAAAATAGTCAAACCTCTCGTCAACACATCCCAGCAACGGCTCCCCTCTCTCTCTCTCTCTCTCTCTCTCTCTCTCTCTCTCTCTCTCGGTACGCGGAACCGGCATCCTGAGACAAACTAAACAGCTCTCCATCCCGGCCTCCCGGGATTTCTCTCTCCCGACAGTGGGTTAAAAAAAAAAAAAAAAAAAAAAAGTCACCCTTCCCGATACCGGCTCCCGGCACCTCTCTCCCGAGATCCCGGAACCTACACCCCGCACCCTCCTCCTCGGGTCCCCACCACGGGTACCCGACACCTCCCTCTCGGGACTTGCCCTCGCATTCAACACCCGCCCGTCACCCCTCTCTCGGGGACTCCCTCCCGGGTCTTGGTGTCTCTCTCCCGGCACTCTCCTTCCCGATACCCAGCACATCAACCCGGCACCAACCCTTGTCGGTTACCATGACCATCATTCTCTGGTCTCAACAACACAACAATCAACACTCACCTCCCGACACCGAGCTCGACACATGCTCTCGGTACTGTCGTCACAATCCCTATAACTATTTGAACGAAGGTAGACTTCCCAATTGGCCAATTCCCTCTTGGAACCAATTCTCCAAGCGTCACCTCCCTGGACTAGCCATTTCTCAACAACCCCGGCATCCACTAGGAACCCGATTTTGGCACCTGAAATACCACCATCTCGGCAGCCTCTCCTGGGAACACTTGTCTTTTCCCGGCACCGGCACCTCCTTGTCAGTTTCACTACTCCTGACATCTCTCTGTCCCGGCGTTTCCCTTCTCGTGACCTCTCTCTCCGGCACAGTAGCTCCCGCTGACAACCAAGAAAGAAAGGAAAGAGAAGAGTGTTCTCAGTACCCAAGTAGCTGTTGTAGACACTTGAATATTTATGATTCTTCGGCACTTCAGAGCTAACCGACCGGGAATCAAAGTCCTAACCGACCGGGATCGGAAACCTAGACCCTAGACGGAATCGAAAGCTTAATTAATCAAATCAGAAATGGAAATAACACAACTTACCAAGATGGAATTGAAGGCGGGCGGCGAGAACCGGAGATAGGAAGAGAGTGAGATAGAGATCATCAAGAGAAACAGAGAGCAATTGGTTTAAGAGAGAGAGAGAGAGAGCGACCGTGCGCGTCTTATTCTTTTATAAAGAGTAGGAGCTCGAAGCGAACGGGTACGGGAGCATGTCTCTTCTGTTTCATTTATGAAATCAAATGAAAAACAGAAAAGAAAAAAAAAAGCAAAAAACTAGCCTATAATCCTATATATATACAGCGGTAGAATTCGAGCCGTTATATCGTGCTCCTCTCTCTCTCTCTTCTGTTTCATTTATGAAAACAAATGAAAAACAGATTAGAAAAAATAGAAGCAAAAAGCTAGCCTATAATCCTATATATATACAGCTCGAGCCGTTATATCATGCTCCTCTCTCTCTCTCTCTTCTGTTTCATTTATGAAAACAAATGAAAAACATAAAAGAAAAAAAAGAAGCAAAAAGCTAGCCTATAATCCTCTATATATATATATATAGAGGATTATAGGATATAGGGGATTAACGGCTCGAATTCTACCACTATGTATATATATATATATATACATAGTGGTAGAATTCGAGCCGTTATATCGTGCTCCTCTCTCTCTCTCTCTGAAGAGAGAGAGAGTGTGTGAGCAAACGTGTGCGGGTCTTATTTTTTTATAAAGAGTAGAAGCTCGAAGCGAACGGGTGGGGAGGTAGGAAGTGCTCTGATGATGTAGAGTGGAGGAAGCACTCGGACATTCATTATAAGTGATGATGGGAAAATAAGAAATTTGTGGTTTGCGTGGGTAGGATAGCATGCTTGCGATCAGTGTTGTTGTTGTGTGTTATGTTTTTATTTTTAATTTACTGTTGTAATAATTGAGTGTGGTATTTATTTATTGTTTGTGATGTTTATTCTATGTAATGTTTGTATTAATAAAGGTGTGTTTATTGCCACCCCACAAACCTCTTTTCTCACCGCACATGTGGTTGATTTAATGAAAAATCAAAATAACCTGATGTAAAATTACAACAAGAGACAATAAATTGTTAAAAATCACAATTTTTTTCTTCCTTTTTTATCCTTTTATTTTGGATGAACACATACGTACTTCCTAAACTCTAACCCAAATTTAACATATTCAGTCGTTTTATGTCTAAAGACGCTAGCAATATTCAACCTGAAGATGAGATGAACTCTTTGTATTTTTTTTTCTTCTCTTGTTTTTCTTTCTTTGTTGACACTTCTATCTATCCATTTACACATTGTTTTTCATGTCGATTTTGTATGTAAATTCTCATGTACAACTATACCGTATTTATAAACAACGCATAGATTAGTTTAAAAAACTTATAATTATGGAGTAATGGAGAAGAGAATGTAGGATGAACAAAGTAGAATTGAGAAAGGTGTATTTTAGATATCGTAAATAGGTGAACAAAGTAGAATTGAGAAAATGGTATTTTAATTATTGTAAATGGGTGAACAAAGTAGACTTACAATTAAAAATATATAAATGGGGTGTGAAGAGAATGTGGGATGAGTAAAATGGTTTGTGGGGTGATATTAGACGCACCAAAAAAAACACAACATCCTTTTATAGAAAATTAATACTACATAAACACGGTCGTATCCATGGATACATGTGTACCCTTAAAAGTAAGTTTGGGTTTGCTTTGCCTTTTCTATCAATTTTATTCTCATAACCGTAAAGTTTTAGTCATTTATTTTCAAATACAAGATCCACAACCAACAACATTCAGATTTTGATGTTGAGATAAGCCATCTTTCGTGGTATCAAGAATAAAACTCTTTTTCTTTATATTCTATGTTTTCACAAGCTACAATTGGTCTTTGAAGCTTAAAACCCTGTTTAAAAATACTTGCAAGAAGAGTTGACGGTTGGCGGTATATTACCGATTTAAGATGTCGTTTGGTGAAGAAAAACATAGGAGTTTTATTAGTTCATGGCCAATGTTCTGTTGACGGCGAGAGTTGTTGAACACGCCCTGTCAGGTAGGCTGGGGCGGCCGGACGGCGGAGGAACGCCGGGGAGGAGAGAGACAGCGACGGAGGTCGCTCTGGCTCGGTCAATGATCGAAAGAAGGTCTGACTGACCTGCTGACCAGCTTCTCCTTTTATCCTAAAACGAGCGGCTGAGATTTAATGAGGAAAGAGAACAATGGTCAAGATCAAATCTTCTAATTTCTATTTTCCAATAATTATTTCCTCCTCCCGAACTTCTGCAATTCGTAGAAAATAGCTCGAGCGTCCGAAAAATAATCTGAAGATACTCCTGAACTCGTGAAGACGTGTACTTTAATACCGGGATCTTAAACTACGAACTTGACATTTTCATAGAAACTCGAAAATAAACCGAGCATTAACTACGAAATAATTAAACGCGGTTATTTACCCTAATAATTCGACAAAAATAACCCTGATACGGTTAAATTAGCTAAGTAAGGAGGTAACTAGATTCGGGATGTATCAGATACACTGATTACTTGTTTTTGAAAAAATTGAACCCTTATTTAAGATACACATTGAATTTGGAATTCAACACACCGGATGCAATCTATGACTGTTTTGAGATTTGAAATACAGAAATTAGGGTTGAGAAACTTTACTGAACGCGTCCTAATGGCTTTAGTAAACTATTATATGTAGTTGAGTCAATTATCTTTTTTATAAGTATTCAAAAGTAACTAGACGTTCATATTTAACCATTTCATTTTTATTATCGTGTACTGCAATGTATGTTGCATGAATAACTTGAGATGCATCGTCTTTCCTATTTCAAAATAAAAGTTCAGATGTTTTAGTCGTATCTTGTTTACAATGTTAGACATTGTCGTAACCTCCCGTTACGTATTACAATACGGTGACAAGTTGAACTTTCTTTTCAAAAACTAATGATACGACGCCTTATTAAATGAATTGTATCAATTGTTTGTTCATCTATTCGCATTTTCTTATCAACAAAAATCTTCTAAAGCATATTTAGGTGAGGTAAAATTTTCTTAAGGTGGAATTTGGGCCTATCTTTCTATTTGCAATAAAATCTGTAGTACCTTCTTCTAAAAAACAAAATAAATAAATTAGGTAAGGTGGGGTGACTTGAGATCTCATAAAGAGGATTTGGGTGAAACGAAATACCCTCAAGGTGAGTCTAGATGATGTAAAACATCTTAAAGCGAAATTCCTTAAAAGTGAATTTGTGTGAAGAGAGATCCACTCAAGACGAATATGGGTGAGGGTGACCTCTTTAAGATAAATCAAGATGATCGAAGAGAATTTCCCTTGAGGAAAATCTTGGTGTAAGTAGAAATCCTAGTGAAGTGAATTTGATGGAGGCCAATAAATTAAATATTTCAAAGAAGAATTCAAAAATATTTTAAATAGATATTTCGTCGTTTTAGACAAGAGTAATTTTAAACACACCTCTAATCTCTTAATACACACCCCTTACTTAATACACCGCCCATCCAATTTTTCATTTCAATATTATACTAAATACACATCCCAAATTGCCTAAAATACCTTCAATATCTAAAACTAATTATAATATGTTATTTAATATAATTATTATATATTTATTATTTCACAACTCTCTTTACGTATTCACTTTTATTTTCTGTTAGATTTTTTTGATCGGGTTAGAAATTTTTTCTTCATATTTTCAATTTATAATTAAAAAAGTAATATTAAATTCGAACTTCAGATCTCCAATATGACATCAATCTGCTAGAATTTGAAGAAAGAAAAATATTGAACATACATAATTTTTTCAAAGTTAAGAAACTAGTAAAAGTACAATATCATAAGAAATAGTTTTTCGTCTGCAAGATAAAAACTAAAGTTGATAAAAAATAAAAATAAAACCAAATGAATTGGTAAATAGTACATGTGATTACGACAGTATTCGAAATTCAGATAATGAATTTTAGAGAAGAGGGGTTTTATTTTTTTCCTTTTGATACGTAGTAATAGTGGAGAATAGTTATTTTTAGTAAAGAGGAAGTTCTCTTTTTTTTTTTTCCCTAATAATTTATGAATGTTTTTGTAATTAAACATATGAATTGGTAAATAGTACATGTGATTACGACAGTATTCGAAATTCAGATAATGAATTTTGGAGAAGAGCTTTTTATTTTTTTCCTTTTGATGCGTAGTAATAGTGGAGAAGAGTTATTTTTAGTAAAGAGGAAGTTCTCTTTTTTTTTTTCCTAATAATTTATGAATGTTTTTGTAATTAAACATACCTATAAAATCTGATGTGAAATATAAAATAATAAGAGTGTGTATTAAGAAATTAGAGGTTTGTATTTAAAATTTCTCTTTAGACAATTGGTAAGACACACATGCAACAACTCGTTGTGACAACTTTGGTTGTCACATTTCAATTCAGCAAGAAAAATTTTGACTATTAGCGACAATGTCGAGTTGTCGCTGATAACAATCTCTCTTAATATCGATATCTCCATATGTTAGATCCAATACCCAAAGAGAATGAAGTATTTTTTATTTATTTTTTCATGTTACTATGACCAATCCTTTTTCAAGCTTCTCCCTAATGTTATCTTTCTTCCATTTAAATTTATCACCCTCAAAGGCAAGTCACAAATATCTCATTTTCTGATGACTTTGTTGAACGTCTTTATCTTTGAATTGGCTTTTTCAATCCGCCGCTTTCTCATGCTAATTAAAGTCTCATAAAATTAAAAAGCACCAGTGACTACCTATCCACAATGGAGAGCTTGCATTCCATGTATTGATGGAAAAATTGTTACCTTAAGGAGAAATTTAGTTGTACCAAGGATTCATGTTATTCATCTTTATCTAGCTAGCCGTATTCAGAGTAGCCAGAACTGAGCATGATCCTCTGTTAGAGTTTTCCAATCAATGGTAAGGGTTCCTTTTTTTGTAGCATGTCTAGAGAAGCTAGCACTCTAGATTTTGATCAGTAGGCTCTGAAGAGAGAATCTTGTTACTTCCAAACTATCAACAGATTGTTATTAAACCAATAGTTTGTTTCAAACTATTATCAAAGTGAAGATTAGAGATGAACAAAACAACCATGCAAGTAATTTCTCTCGCACATACTTAAATATCACATTTTACATGGTTTCTAGTGCCAGATTACCGTTTGAGTTTTTTTATGAAGCACTCAAGAATTTAGAAGTAATGTCATTACTTCCAAACTATCAACAAATTGTTATTAAACCAATAGTTTGTTCAAACTATTATCAAAGTGAAGATCAGAGATGAATACCTACTTGCAAAACCACTAGCATCAACAACCAAGCTTGCCTTCAACTCACTCCCATCATCGCACAAAATCAAAGACAAACTCTTTATGCTCAAACCTTGGCCTTGTGGAATTTGACTCCATTGGAGTGACACCTCTACATCCACAATTTCTTGAGCTTCTTCCTACTGACCCGACCATAAGGTGTATGCGAGATACAGACAGAATGAGAATATAAAGCAGTAGAATGAATGTGATGCTTTTCTCCAAAACTTGGGTCGTGCAGCATTTGTGTAAGGTAAACGTGCTGGGGGCCGTTCGTTACTGAAACAATTGAAGCCGCCTTTGATTTGGTAATTGCCTAATTGAAGCCGCCTCATTTTCAGGTCTATTTGATGTATCAGGCGGGGGTATTTGTTTGAGTGGAATGTAAACTACAAGAACAGAGAATTTATTTGTCAAAAAATAATGGGATCGAAATTGACCAAATATTGAAGCAAACATTGTCCAAATACTGAGACTCCAACCTGATTAAGCGAGGGGAACGAAATTGACACCCTTCAATGTCAATATCACATCAACTGAGTTCATTGAAATCGGAAAAAAATAAAAAAAAATAAAAAAAATAACTGAGTTCATTCAAATCAGGTGCTGCATCAATTGGGTTTCTTTTAAAGATGATGTGCAATGTGTGAAAATGAAGGTTTTCAAAACTGGTAAAATAGAAGAGAATGGATTGAATCATCAAATACAACTAGCGGTATTTTAAGATTTTCCATTCTTAACAAGTGAAGCCCTTACTCAATGTCCCGTGTTCATAAAATACAGATGATATGATAATGTGACATGGGAAAAACATCACAGACTTTTCGAGGAACCAGACACTCCAAGTTAAGTTGCAAAGAAAATATTGCAAGCTACAAATATTTACTTTCATATACAACTCTCAAAAAAAAAAAAATTAACCGTTAAGCACAGAAACCCCTTTGATTATAGAATGATGGAGATTGTCTTAACAGTCTTTGTTATATACACAAAGAAGTGAATTAATAAAGATCTGCAGGACGGTAACGTGATTCCTCCACAACAAGCAGCAATGATAATGCACAGGAACACAACAATCAAGCATGTCAACAGGGCCCTGTGCAAATTAAACAATTTTCAATGTCCTGAAACAATCATAGAATTATTTTCCATCTAGAAACTTTTGTTTGATAAGCAGGAGAATTCAGCAAGAAAAAACGCATTGGTTATCTTTATTTCATTTTCTAATAAACATAATTTCATCAGTAACATAAAACACGATAACCACTACAAGAAAAGCTGTGCACCACTAAACAGAATAGAGATCTGCTTTAGAAAATAACAACAGTCCTCCACAGATTTATTCTGTTCAGATGTTGATATCTTAGATGAGTTCTTAGATGACATTGATGTCTATTGTCTAGCTACAGCTTCATTTGGTTCCACTCACCTTATCACATCCTATCTCTATTGCCAGTTCAAATTCCTAACACTCGCTTCAGAAACTCCCATCGTTACTTGATGTCTTGATTAAAAAAAGCAGGATTCCAATTTTGCTGGCTATTCATGATTACACTTGTCACTTCCCAGCATGCATATCTTAAGGATAATAACTTCTTTCTTCTCCTCTAAAAATCCGAGTCTGTTGGCATCTGCAATTTTTTATTTATTTTTAACAATGGAACGGTTTTAGCTTTTCTTTGCTGTTGTAGCCCAAATTGGTTAGAAGAGAAGCACCCTCTATAGAAGCAAGAGATCAAAGCTATTGGTACAAAAGAATGTCCTTTTAGTTTTTCAAAAAAAAAAAAAAAAAAAAAGAATGTCCTTTTAGTTATTGCAGAATTCTTAACTAAGGCCCTAGAAAGGGTCACTTTTTAGTTTCACTCTTTTGGTATTTCTACAAGCACAAGGGAGCTGTAATGGACACCATAGCCTCCTGTATGGGCAGCCAACCAAGGCAAAAATTTGTAATCAAGTAAAAGAGCTATTGGAGGAATGGTGCCTCAGTATCTTCCTGTCTACCTTGTTCTCTTTTTTCCTCCCTCCATTGTCTATATTCTCTAGCTTTGCTGAGACTACAGCAGCTATAATCATACGTATCCGTCTACAAATAGGAATTTCAGCTTTTGCCTTAAAAGATTCACACCCCCCCCCCCCCAATTTCAATACTTAAATCTGAAGATGCACCCGCAAGCTTGGGTTCACTACTGGGCACAACCTCCTCATTGAGTGGCATTGATAAAATTCAAATTTTGCGATTCCGGCATCTGCCAACAAAATTTTGCCCCCACGGCCCCCCCCCCCCCTCCCAAAAAAAAAAAAGCTCCAGAAGGGAACAGGTACGTTTCTCCTAAGACAGATGGAGGCTGATGATGATTCTATCCTTGGCCCGGCTCTAACTTGACCTGGTCGAGTTCCTGGCTGAAGGGAAATAATATGTACAAATACCTAGGAACTACTGTGTTTAAGGTCTTAATGGGTAAGGTTTAGAAGATGGGTGTTGGTGATAAAGCTCGTAGGCATTAAAGAAAAGAAGATTAGAGAACATTTGGACTCACTTCAGTAAAGTTTCTTAAAATCACACCAAACAATTCTCAAGAATCAGTTGACACATTGTTTTGATATAAACCACCTGCGATCTCATTACCGGATTTAACAGTAGACAAGGAGCCTTGTACAGAGCTACAGATGCCAAAAATAGCGCAAACATTATACTACATTGATTAATGACTTCTAGGAATGCTAAAAATCTTGTTATTTATGACTGACAGAAAACTGTACAGAAACTTCCATATATAATACTTACTGATTAACTGGTCTCTTTGGTTATTTCTCTTTTCATACTTTTCACTGTTTTAAAGACTCTTGTCTTTCCAGGTCTCTTAAGCACATAATTTCATATTTAGTATACGACTTAATCCTCCCAAGATTAGATATACTGCAAATGAATAGCACTTACAAGAGTTTGGCATTTTTCATCCACAGAGCTTGGCGAAGGCGCTTTGACTATTTCTTGAAGTGAAATGCAGTGTCTTCCATAGTTGCAATTTTGTCAACAAGGAGTTCAATTGGGTTGCCTCTCTCCAATATCTTTTCTGTGTTAACGACCATTATAGTTCGTATCTGGATATCAGATAACTCATTGTGAGATTTTCAAGAGTAATCAACAACCAAACATAAGGCAATAATAGAAAAATGTAGACCATAGCAGAACCAGAAAGTTAATGAAAACAGTTTTGAAGTACCTGTATCATGCAAAAATCGTGTCCAATGAAACTAGCTCCTGAACTTAAAAACAATAGCTACATGTTCTTTTCAAATGTCATTTCCATCTTTTTCATTATTTGCAGCTTGCAGTGTAAGTTTTTGCTTGTCATTTCAAATCTTTGAATAAAACCTCAACATGTCATATCATCAATTTCATCTCTAGCTTACAATATTAGTTAAGGAAACGAATTTGCAGCTTGCAATGCAAGTTATTAGAATCTGGGAACAAACCTCCAGTCATATATCAACTTCGACACTAGCTCAAACTAACACTTAAGAAAAACACAAAATCTTTGGGCCTAATGGCCATTTGATCTGCAAACAATCAATTTAATGAGGAAACCGCTTCTATGGCACTGCCTAGTGGCCATGCTGCTTCAACCAAGGCATTATTATATTTGACTTTCTTCACCAACGTAATCTCTTGCCATGGATCTATACCGAATCCATCTACGAGCAATGTATACTGGTAAACAAGATCCATGCACAAGTAAGGCAGGTTGTCCTTGTCAACATGTGGATATGTGGATTTGGCATCCTCCAGTTTAGTTTGACAAGCACGCTTAGCTGCCTCCTCAAAGTCTCCAGGGTGAACCTTGGCAACAGGTTCTTTTGCCTTAACAAAACCAGCCTCAGCAGCTCTGTCAAAGAAAAACGAGGCAACAAAAAGGTTCCTTTGTCCATCCCCTCCTCCACCATTCCACACCCCGCCAAATGTGCATTTCATGTGTGTACATGTATCCTCATTCACTTTGAGTGCCTTCGTCGCTACCCTCCTGCAACCATCTATGCTTGAACCAGATGAGGAAGCTTTAAAACTTTCTCCTCCATAATTGTAAGAACCATTATATCCTTCTAAAATACAGGGGTTGCCAGAATCTTCCGAAACCTTTAAAATCTCAGCTCGAGCTGCTAGTAACCCGTAATGCAGATAACTGTGAACACAGAGAGTACAAAAGCATTAGCCTATAACAAAGTTGTTGATATCAAACTGAGACTACGGAAAAGATTAAATACCTGTGAACATAGAGGTTATAATTTGTTCCTTTAAGAGACATTTTCCTGACATATATATCCTCGCCGTCCGAAAGCTTCGGTGCCTTTGCAGCATCAGCCTCAGAGATAGCATACGCCATTTGAACAGATCCACCACCAAGATCAACCACCCCAACAGTATCAGAATATTCCTTCCCCAAGTTGCCAAGAAGATAGTTGATAGTGACCCACTGGAACGAGCCCTCCTGAGTTCCGTCGATGACAGTAACAGCATCAGGTTGGGAGCTGAGGGAGCTTGACTGCTTGAGCAAATCCCTAACGGCCTGGAGAATGCGATTAGATGCATCAACACCTAACGCCCGGAGGCCGGCGGTTGCGCCGACGCGGACGGGGGTGAAGGGACGCAGGTCCTTAGGAACGGCGGCTTCGGCCTTGTGGAGGAGTTCTGAGAGCGACAGGGCGGCGCTGCGAGGGTTGGAGGCGTAGGAGCTGAGACCGGGCTTGGTCTGGAGGAAGAGCTCGAGATCTTTTCCGATGGGGAGGAGGTTGAGGTTGTGGTCGAAGCAGAAGACATGGACGCGGCTGCCGGAGCTGCCGGCGTCGAATATGACGGCGTAGGAGGTCTTGGAGGAGGAGGAGGAGTGAATCTGAATCTGAGTCTGGGAGGGCATGACGTAGAAGACCATGGTGAGGAGGAGAAGAGGGACGGAGACGAGGAGGAGGAGACTGCGGTGCTTGTAGAGCTTGTCGGAGAGGGAGTCAGAGCTCCCTCTGCCAGGACGCTTCAGCATCTGATCGGAGGACGGCGGAGAAGTCGTCTGAGCCTCAAGCAGTTCAGCCGAGGAAGGCGATCTGTACCGGATCTGCTTCCCTTCCGCAGGCTCCAGATTTGCCTCGTTTTGCAATTCCACCCAACCCCCTTCTCCCTCTCCTCTTTAAGTAGAACCTACTCTTTTTCAACTGAATTTGATCGAGGCCAATCAATTGAATTTTTCAAACAATTTTTTTTTTTGCCTCTCCCCTTTAAGTAGAACGTACTCTTTTTCAAGTGAACCTTTTATCAAGTGAATTTAATTGAAGCTAATAAATTGAATATTTAAAATTAAAAATTAAAAAATATTTTCGTGTTGAAAGAATTTATATTCATATCCTTGATGATGTGTCTTAACCGAATCTTCTCCTTATTAGACTAGAATATCTCTTAGATATCTGATTTACAAGGATTCTCTATGTAATGCATATATAAAGGCCAATATATCAATGAATGAGTAGACATTTTTCTCTCGTATTCTCATACTATACAACATGTTATCAGACTTGGTGCATTAACCAAAAGATAATAGGTCAACCATCCCGAAAAAACCCTAAAACTTTCGAAAACCCAAACTTTTTCTCAAAACCCTAATCTGCCTGTTTCGTTTTTTCCGATTTCCGGCCGGATTTTCTTCTGTCCACGACCGCGTTACGTCGTTCAATGACCTCATATGCGTGCTAGCAAAGAAAGAGCGGCACCAGGAGATTATCCTTAATAACAATGCAAGGCCGGTTGGGACTAAGAAGTTTCTTGAGTCTAACCAAACTAGTAGAGGTAAAGCTCCAAGGAAAAGAGGAAACTGAAAACTTGCACCATATGAACGTGAGCAGAATCAGCCACGTGGTCGCGGTAATGACAATAATCGGCGTGGAAACAACCGCAGCAACACTTGGAGGTGTGATGGCGGAAATTCCGCCCCTCCTAGGAACAATAACCGCAGCCGTGGCCGCCAAGGTGAGAAATCCGGCCAAGGCTGAAATCCTCCCACTAACTCGAACCAGAAGAGGCGATCTCGATGCTATATATGCGGATCTACCGCTCACTTGCATCATGATTGCTGTGCGAGCAAAGAAGCTATTGATACCTACATAAGACACAAGCAATACTTGGCTCAAGAAGCTAACTTTACTGGGGGAGATGACATTGGTGCTGAGCCTTCCACCAATCTCACTATAGCAGATTTCGAAGCTAAGAAGCAAACTGGTTATGCGCACATGGATGCTGCGGATTTTGATTAAACTCTTTTGATTAGATGTTTTTTCTCTGCTATTTTCTGTTTGGCACTTGTTTAGCCAAAGTTATTTTTGACTTTTCAGTCAGTTTTTATGGAATTAGACATCCTTTGATGTATTTTTGAGTTGACATTAATAAAATCTCTCATTTATGTTCCACAATGTTTAGTTGATTAAGAATTTATTCCCTTATGAATGCTTCAAATTGCACAAAGCTATAAGCTTCATTACATGGCAAATATACTAAATCCACATGTTTTCGTGGTCTTACAATTGGTTATAGCATAAAGAATGGCAAAACATATGCAAAAATTACGAAAAAGGCGAAAAAACACTAAGGCAGCAAACTGTCGTGTTTTGACAGCGCCCCTAAGGCACCCCTGAGCGTCTCTGCAGTGCTGTGCGCGCTGGGTGGCTGCTTGCGCCCCTAGAAGACCCATGCCACAGCCTTCCGAGCCCATGCCGGCAGCAGGCCCCGGCCGCACCCCTGCGGGCTGCTGGGTGCTGCTGCGCGTCGCTGAGCCTCAGCTACGCCCCGGCCGCGCCCTTGCACGCTGCAGTGCACCGACCGTGCCCCGGACAAGCCATTGCCGCGCCCCTGACCGCACCCTTGAGCGTCTCCACTGCCAGCGCTGTAATCGCACTTCCAGCGCCTTTTTTTTGTTTTTTGATGCTACTGTCGAGCCTCTTGGTTGTCCAAATTGCTGTAACTTCATGAAATTAATTTTCATGCCGTGTAATTGCACTCATTCGGGATTCTAACTTGGTTCAATTCCCGATTAACCCCTCAATGTTTCATTAGAATGTTCGCCTTGTCTTGATCCAAGATTAATTATTTTCACACATTTATGTAGATGTCTCGTGGCGAAATTGAGTGTCTAGCTGACACTGAGACTACTCACACTATTCTACAGAATATGCTATTATTTACAGACTTTGTGCCTCACAAATCCTCAGTGACAACCATGATTGGTTTCTCGCCTGTAATTCAAGGCAGAGGCAGTGCACAGTTCTTATTGCTAAATTGCACAATGATACATGTCACTGACACGCTTTATGCGCCTAAGGCTAATCGAACCTTGCTATCATTTAGAGACATTCGTGCCAACGGATTTTACCTGGAAACGTTCAATGAGAATGGACAAGAGTTTTTGTTTATCACCTCTAATGACTGCGGCCGTAAACGCATCTTAGAAAAGTTCATGAGTCAAACTAGCGATTTGTATCTTACAACCATCAGGATCATCGAATCCTATGCAGTTTCTCGCAACTTCTGTGACTCTGACTCATACCAGCTTTGGGATGATTGTTTGGGACATCCCGAACGTGACATGATGATCCGAATTCTCAAGAATTCACATGGACATCCTTTTTTCCGAGCACTGAAGCGTGTTGGAGCTCCTCCTTCCACCGAAATAGGTGATGCGGCCATGCATACTGCACCTGCCATAGGCTCGGCCTCCAAGACAATTGCCAAGACTCCAAATGCCTCTATGGCTATCTTTAATGCTCACCGCTCGTTTTGCAAAGCTTGTTCACTAGCCAAATTGAATGCAAGACCATCGTTTGCTAGTGATTCTAAACAAAACATTTCATTCCTACAAAGAATCCAAGGTGATATTTATGAACCTATCAAACCAGAGTGCGGATCATTTCGATATTTTATGGTTCTGGTTGATGCATCAACACGATGGTCACACGTTGCTTTTCTATCCACAAGAAACGTTGCTTTGCTATCCACAAGAAACGCTGCATTTGCTAAACTCCTAGCTCAAATTATTAAGCTCCGGGCTCACCACCCTGATCATCCAATCAAGTATATTCGATTGGACAATGCTGGAGAGTTTACGTCTAAGTCTTTTGACGACTATTGCATGTCTATCAGGATTGAAGTAAAACATCTCGTACCCCATGTGCATTCACAAAATGGTCTTGCAGAGGCTACAATTAAGCGCTTACAATTGATTGCACGGGCCTTGGTGATGCGCACCAACTTGCCTGTTTTTACCTAGGGTTATGCGATTTTGCATGCAGCTACACTTATTCATTTTAGACCCACTGCAACCTAACCATTTAGTGTGTACCAGTTGGTAACTAGATATGAGCCTGATATTTCACACTTACGCATATTTGGTTGTGCGGTTTATGTGCCTATTACGCCTCCACTGCATACTAAGATGGGTCCTCAAAGACGATTAGGTCTTTATGTTGGCTATCAACATCCTACGATTGTCTGCTATTTAGAACCTTTGACAGGAGATCTCTTTACTGCGAGATTCGTAGATTGTCGCTTTGATGAGACATTATATACCTAGGTGCTATCGGAGCTCTATTATATTTGGCTCAATACATAAGACCAGACATTGCATTCTCATTAAACTTGTTAGCTAGGTTTAGCTTTGCGTCTACGCAACGTCATTGGATCGGTGTTAAACACATTTTCAGGTACTTGAAGGGTTCAATTGATTTGGGCTTGTTTTTCCCTTACAAAACTGAAGTGGAAGACATGAATGTCGATGTCCTTGTTGATGGAAACACTGCCGGCACATTGGCTGAGCCCCTAAGGGCCCCTACCGTGCCCAGCAATGCCTCGGCAGCACTAGGCAGCGCACAACGCGCCCCTAGCACGCCCCTAACGCACTTCAGCGCGCCCTTGAGCGCTCCTGTCGATGCTGCAACGAAGCAGCCGCGCCCTTGCGCGTCCTCGAGAGCTTCCAATGCCGCAAACGAGCAGATTTTGTTCCCCAACCAAAATCAAGCTTCCGAAGCTCCTTCTAGCTCAAAATTGATACAATGCGGTATTGTCCCCTATTCCGAAACACCGAATAATTTGTTAGTCAGATTTGCTGATGCTGGGTATCTTTCTGATCCACATAAAGGACGTTCCCAAACTGGTTATGTGTTCACCATTGGGATTACTACGATTTCTTGGAGATCTACCAAGCAAACCCTTGTTGCTACTTCCTCAAATCATTCAAAGATTATTGCACTACATGAAGCAGTCAAAGAAAGTGTTTGGCTTCGCTCTGTGGTAGCTCATATTCGAGAGTCAAGTGGGTTGACATCTACCACTGATGCACCAACTTGTATCTATGAAGACAATGCAGCATGCATTGAACAAATGAAGTTGGGATTCATCAAGGGTGATAACACTAAGCATATCTCGCCTAAGTTCTTCTACAATCAGCAACATCAACAACTTTTGAATATCCAAGTGAACCAAGTGAGTTCCGAGGATAATGTAGCAGATTTGTTTACCAAGTCTCTACCCAAATCTACTCTTGAGAAGCATGTGCGAAGTATTGGTATGTGTCGCTTATTTGAACTTCATAATTGATTTAATTATCAGGGGGGAGTTGATTGTGTAGATATCAGGGGAAGTCTACGTCACATGTTTTACATTCCAGTTGTAGTTGGTGCGTTGTGCTCTTTTTCCCTTCGACCAAGTCTTTTGTTTTTACCCAAGAGGTTTTTGTTTTACTTGGCAAGGTTTTTACCGATGCAACATTCATGCGCCATGTGATTCTGGTACGTGACACAAGGGGAAGTGTTGAAGGAATTTACATTTCGATCCTTGATGATGTGTCTTGACCGAATCTTCTCCTTATTAGACTAGAATATCTCTTAGATATCTATCCCTGATTTACAGGGATTCTCTATGTAATGTTTATATAAAAGTCAATCTATCAATGAATGAGTAGACCTTTTTCTATCGTATTCTCATACTCTACAACATTTCGATTGTTTTAGACAATCAGTAAGACACATAGGCAATAACTCGGTTTTTATTTTTATTATTTGAACATATGACAATATGTCAATAAGAATTGAACACATGACCTCAAAATTGTCAATTAAACTACCTAACTAAACATGTCACGGCTCACTGACCATAAACAACAACTCGATGTGACATTTATAATTCAATAAGAAATTTTGAATATTTGGCAAATATCAATCATTATAATTCAATAAGAAATTTTGAATATTTGGCAAATATCAATCTCTCTTCATATCGATATCTTCGTATGTTAGATCCAATATGTTCCATATGTAAGTGAGATTTAAACGTATGATAATATGTCAATGAGAATTGAACACATTACCTCAAAGTTGTCAATTAAACTACCTAACTAAACAGGTCACGGCTCACTGACCATAAACAACAACTCAGTGTAACATTTATAATTCAACAAGAAATTTTGAATATTTGGCAAATATCAATCTCTCTCCATATTGATATCTCCGTATGTTAGATCCAATACCTTTTTTTATTGAATGAAAGGAGGTCAGACGATTTTATTCAATAAGCACAAGCCATATTACACAGTGACCTGCCCTTGCAGGGCCGTCAGAAAGAGACACCACTAAAACGTAATACAACTCACCTATTGAGTGAAGCTCAGGGGGGAGTAAACTAATATAGTACTGATAATAAATTTTTCCGCAGCATTCATTAGAATACTCGCTAACAACCTTCGATCAATAATCCCTACAGTTCCTCGCATGTATTGATCACAAGAAAAAAATTGGCACCGAACTAACAGAAGTCCTGGGTCCCAAATTTTTATTTCAAAACCACCTGGATCCCAAATATCAATCAAAAACTTTAAAGATCTAGATATATTTACTCTAGGTCCCAAAAGTCTTAGGCCCAAATTCAAAGAAAAACTTTGAGCCCACTTCCCCCTAGGGTTTCCCCAAGCAAACACCACGTCCGCGCAGCCGCCATTAGTGCAACCACAATGTCGTCCCCAAATGTGTCGCCGCTTGATCCAATCGGGGTTTTGTCGCTCATGCGCCAAAGTGAACCGTCGCGCGCATACACGGTCGACCACAACAAGAGTATCTTTTCCATTTAGCTTCAAGAGATTTGGCGGGACGACCAACATCTCTTTCCACCAAGAGCAACACCGCCGCTGAGGAAAAACTGAAACCCTCCTCCTCCACCAAGCGACACGTTGGACCTCCACTAAGACGGGTGGAGCGATACCAGAGACGTGTATCTTGATGAACCTTGGATCCCGTGTTTGAATCGGATCTGCCTGAGAAAGCCATCGTCTTCTCCCATCATCCTTGAGCAAAGAAACAGCAACAAAGTGTCGCCAGGAGGAACATAGAGAGTTGCAGCAGGGCGAGGCTTGCCCTGGAGAGATTCGTGAGACCGAGAGGCTCGTCAGCCAAGAACTAGGATCAGAAGCGACCCCGTTCAAGAGATCCAGACGGGCAAACCCTACGAAGGGTCGCCGCCAAAGTGAGATAGTGAGAGCTCTCATCATAATTATGGTCGAAGACGGTTGAGGTCGACGATAAATAAACCCTAGCAGAGCGCTAGGGTCGAGAGGTGAGATAGAGTATTCTTCTCAACTCTTTCTGTTAGATCCAATACTTGAGAACGATTTATATTTTTCCCTATTTTTTTCTGATGCATCCTTTTTAGCTTCTACCTGATGTTACCTTTCTTCCATGTAAATTTATCTTTCCCAGATGCAAGTCACAAATATCTCATTTTCTGACGACTTTGTTGAACGCCTTTATCTTCGGGTTAGTTTTTTCAGTCCGTCGCTTATTAAAGTCTGATAAAATTATAAACCACCACTGACTACCTATCCACAATGGAGCTTGAATTCCATGAATTGGTGGGGGAAGAATTGTTACCTTATGGGTTATGCACAAACAACTCCACAGGAATCGATGTGAAATGAAGGAAAAATTTTAATTGTACCAAGGATTCATGTTATTCATCTTTATCTAGCTAGTCGCATTCAGATTAAGAGTAACCAAAACTGAGCATGATCCTCAGTTTGAGTTTTCCAAGCTGTGGTAAGGGTTCCTTTTTTATGTAGCATGTCTAGAGAAGCACTCTAGAATTTGGAAGTAACAAACTATCAACAGATTGTTATTAAACCGATAGTTTGTTTCAAACTATTATACAAGTGAAGACTAGAGATGAACAAAACAACAATGCAAGATTGCAAGTAAATTCTGTCACACATAGTTAAGTACTACATTTTACATGGTTTCTAGTGCTAGATTACTGATCATTTTAACAAAGGGCACAGGACACTTGGAAACAATATCGAACCTAGACGGAAATGAGGCATGGCCAAACAGAGATAAACTCAACAACGCAAGCTCTCTAAGAGACAACCTTGAGGAGAGGAATCCTTGCCAGTAATAAGGATCCAAGTCAAAGAAAGCATCAAAAAACCTTCTACTTCCATTAAGATCAAGCTTCAACAAAGTTTCCATCCCAAAAGAGTAATATTGCCTTACACATCTCCTCTCAGTTGTCCACAAACCATTCCACGCTCGTTCATGAAGCGATTTCCCTCGGATCATTCGAGTTGAACCAAGGCACTCTGCAATGGCCTCAGCTAGTACCGGTGCTAGAGCCATTGTCCGAGCCACCATGTAACCAGTTGAAGGGTGGACAATCCCAGAAGTCCCTCCAATTGCCATAACGCTTTGAGGTATCCGAGGGAGAGGGCCTCCCATTGGAACCACACACTTCTCAACCTCCAATATCCTCTTCACTCGAATCCCCAAATGCCTTAGCCTCGCCACCATTCTTTTCTTGATCTCCATGTAAGATAAAACCGGCCTACTAACCAGTGAAGTCTCTTCCAAAAATACCAAGTTGGAATCAAATGGCATTGCATACAGAAAAGTAGGAAACCTAGAATTACCAGTACGCAAGTTAGGTTCATTCCCTAGATGAGAATCCCTCCAATCCATAAGAACCATCTTATCCAAGTCAAAGGGGTGACCTTCCACTTCAGCTAAAATACCATGAGCAATCTGATACCCATGATTCCTTGGCTTATCATACTCTATGAAACTACTTGCAAAACCACTAGCATCAACAACTAAGCTTGCCTTCAACTCATTCCCATCATCACACACAATCAAAGACTCAAACTCTTTGTGCTCAATTTTCCAAACCTTGGCCTTGAGAAATTTGACTCCATTGGAGAGACACCTCTCCATCAACAATTTCTTGAGCTTCTTCCTACTGACCCGACCATAAGGACGGTCTAAATACTTGGTCTTATTATCATCAATATAAACACAAGCCATAGGCCATGTTTTGTCTAAACAACTTTCAAGCTCCAAGCTCTCAAACTCATCAACCCAAACACCATAGTTATTTGGCCACATAGAAAGAGGTGAAGGATCAACACAACATACCTTGATGCCATACTGTGACACTTGCTCAGCTAAACGAAGACCAGCAGGCCCTGTGCCGATGATGATCACATCCACTCGAGACCGGCTACTCGGGTCCAACCGGGGCAGATCAAAATCCAACACTTCAGGTGTTGACTCTGGTTTCAAGTCCAGGAAATTCCCATACTTGCTGCTTTGGACTCTGGAAAATCTCTTTCCTGTGTAATGGGGTTTGGGGAAAGAGCATGGAGGGCTGGATGCATGGAAGAGTTGACTGATCTTGGTTGGTAGTAGCGGTGGTGGTGGTGCTGGAAACAATCTGACGAGGGTGTCCATTATAGAGTGGGATGAAGATGACAGAGAAGAGGGACAGAGGTTATATAATAGAAGAAGAATGGGAGATAGAGACAGAATGGGAATCTAAAGCAGTAGTATGAAAGTGATGCTTTTCTAAAACTTGGGTAGTGCAGCATTTGTGTGAGTAAGGTAAACGTGCTGCAGGCCATTTGTCGGGCATTTAGACATGCATGAAACTCCACCCACATGCGTTACTGAAACAATTGAAGCCGCCTTGATTTGGTAATTGCCTAATTGAAGCCGCCTCATTTTCAGGTCTAGTTTGATGAATCCGGCGGGGGTATTTGTTTGACTGGAATCTAAACTACAAGAACAGAGAGCATTTATATTGTCAAAAAATAAAGATGTGATCATCCTATGATTTTGAAGCAAATATTGTCGAAATTCCTGAGACTCGAGCTGATTAAGCGAGGGGAGCGAAGTTGACACCCTTCAATGTCAATTTCACATCAACTGAGTTCATTCAAATCAGGTGCTGCATGAATTGGGTTCCTCATAAAGATGATGTGCAATGTGTGAAAGGGAAGGTTTCCAAAACAGGTAAAATAGAAGAGAATATGGGATTAATGAACTTGAAAACTTGAATCATCAAATACAACTAGCGGTGTTTTATGATTTTCAATTCGTAACAAGTGAAGCCATTCGTCAATGTCCCGGTGTTCATAAAATACCAAGATGATATTATAATGTGACACTGGAAAAACAACGTCACAGACTTTTTGAGGAACCCGACATTCCAAGTTAAGTTGCAAAGAAAATATTACAAGCTACAAATAAATTACTTTCATATACAACTAAAACAAAAAACAAAAAAAAGTGAACCGTTAAGCACTGATTTCCTTTTGAATATAGAATGATGGAGATTGTGTTAACAGTTTTTGTTACATACACAAATAAGGGAATAAATCAAGATCTGCAGGACGGTAACGTGATTCCTCCACAACAAGCAGCAATGATAATGTACAGGAACACAACAATCAAACATGTCAACAGGGCCCTGTGCAAATTAAACAATTTTCAATGTCCTGAAACAATCATAGAATTACTTTCCATCTAGAAACTTTTGTTTGACAAGCAGGAGAATTCAGCAAGAAAAAACGCATGGGTTATCTTTATTTCATTTTCTAATAAACATAATATCATCAGTAACATAAAACATGATGACCACTACAAGAAAAGAAGTGCACCATGAAACAGAATAGAGATCTGCATTCGAAAATAACAATAGTCCTCCACAGATTTTTTCTCTTCAGAGGTTGATATCTTAGATGAGTTCTTAGCACTATTAGAAAAGCATAATCAAGTATTCTTTCACAAAAGATCTGAGAACGAACTGATATATTCAAAACAGTGGCAACAAATCAGTGAATCTACTAGGTAAATTTGAAAGAAGAAAAAGAATGGGACGCTTGCAAATGACAAACAAGAAGATTTACAGGTATGATTTGACTTCTCAAACTGCAACCCATGTCAGGGATGCTGGAATTAGAGAGTGACTACAATAGAGACTGGCTGTTCTAGCGAGAGTTTTACTTTAGACTAAAATACAAGAAATGACATTTCCTTCCAACTCTCCTTAAGTTGAAAAAGCCGCCAATCTTTCCTACAGGTGTGATATATTCATTCCATTTCTTCTGAAATTATTAAAAGCAAAGTAGAAAAATGAAAACAAAACAGAAGGTTTACTAAACTAGTAAACTCCAACTTCAAACAACCCTCTTCTCTCATCCCATCTCTCGCATCTCTTTCTGTGAATCACTCAACCATTTTGCTGTTGCTACTGCAATGCTTCCCACATTGACATTGATGTCTATCTACAGCTTCATTTGGTTCCACTCACCTTATCTCATCCTATCTCTAGAGCAAGTCCTAACCTCATTCAAATTCCTAACACTCACTTCAGAAACTCCCAATCGTTACTTGATGTCTTGATTAAAAAAGCAGGATTCCAATTTTGTTGGCTATTCATGATTTACACTTGTCACTTCCCAGCATGCATATCTTAAGGATAATTACTTCTTTCTTCCCCTCTAAAAATCTCAGTCTTTTGGCATCCGTAATTTTTTTTTTTAAAACAATGGAACAGTTTTAGCTTTTCTTTGTTCTTGTAGCCCAAGTTGGTTAGAAGAGAAGCACCCTCTATGGAAGCTAGAGATCAAAGCTATTGATACAAAAGAATGCCCTTTTAGTTATTGCAGACTTGAACTAAGGCCCTAGAAAGGGTCACTTGTTAGTTTCACTCTTTTGGTTTTTCTACAAGCGCAAAGGAGCTGTAATTGAAACCTATACAGGAGGCTATGGGCAGCCAACCAAGGCAAAAATTGGTAATCAAGGAAAAGAGCTATTGGAGGTTTTGGTGCCTTGGTATCTTCCTGTCTACCTTGTTCTCTTTTTCCTCCCACCATTGTCTATATTCTCTAGCTTTGCTGAGACTACAGCAGCTATAATCATACGTATCCGTTTACAGATAGGAATTTTAGCTTTTTTCTTACCACCCCCCCCCCCCCCTCTCTCTAAATCTGAAGATGCACCCGCCAAGCTTCGGTTCACTACTGGCACAAGCTCCTCATTGAGCGGCATTGATAAAATACAAATTTCAAAATGCGATATACACCCATTGATGTGTGCCATATTCTTCTGAGACCTTGGTTATTTGATAATAAAACTTAAGAATTTTGGCTTCTGCCTACAAATTTTTGCCCCCACCTCCCAAAAAGCTCCAGAAGGGAACAGGTACATTTCTCCTAAAACAGATGGAGGCTGATGATGATTCTATCCTTGGCGCAGCTCTATAATTCACCTGGTCGAGTTCCGGTTGTAGGCATAAAAGAAAGAAGACTAGAGAAAATTTGGACTCACTTCAGTAAAGTTTTTTAAAATTACACCAAACAATTCCCATGAATCAGTTGACACATGTTGTTTTGATATAAACCACCTGCGATCTCATTACCGGATTTAACAGCAGACAATGAGATTTGTGTAGAGCTACAGATGCCAAAAATAGTGCAAACATTATACAATATTGATTAATGACTTCTAGGAATGCCAAATATCTTGTTATTTATGACTGACAGAAGATCCCTTGGAAAAAGTACAAACTTGATCCAACAAAAACAACATGTGTCTTGAAAACTGTACAGAAAATTCCATACCAACTGATTAACTGGTCTCTTTGGTTATTTCTCTTTTAACACTTTTCACTTTTTTAAAGACTCTTGTCTTTCCAGGTCTCTAAAGCACATAATTTCATATTTAGTGTACGACTTAATCCTGCTAAGATTAGATTTGATCTATGGTATATTAGCAAATAAAAAGTACTTACAAGAGTTTGGCATTTTTCATCCACAGAGCTTGACGAAGGCGCTTTGACTGTTTCTTGAAGTGAAATGAACTGTCTTGCATAGTTGCAGTTTTGTCAACAAGGAGTTCAATTCGGTCGCCTCTCTCCAAAATCTTTTCTATGTTGTCGACCATTATAGTTCGTATCTGGATATCAGATAACTCATTGTGAGAACAAACAGAGATTTTCAAGAGCAATCAACAACCAAACATAAGGAAATAATAGAAAAACACAGAAAATAGCAGACCCAAAAAGTTAATGAAAACAGTTTTGAAGTCCCTGTATCATGCAAAAATCGTGTCCAACGAAACTAGCTCCTGAACTAAAAAACAATAGCTACATGTTCTTTTCAAATATCATTTTCATTATTTGCAGCTTGCAGTGTAATTTTTTGCTTGTCATTTCAAGTCTTTCAATAAAATCTCAACGTGTCATATCATCAATTTCATCTCTAGTTTACACTATTAGTTAAGGAAACCAATTATTAGAGTGGGGGAACAAATCTCCACAGTCATATATCAACTTCGCCACTAGCTCAAACTAACACTTCCAAAAAACACAAAATCTTTGGCCAAATTTTTTACAATATTCCATCATTTGTTCATTGTCAACAGAAACATTTCCAAGACTCGTAACCGAAAAATCAAAGACAAGCACAATAATACTTGCCTCACCAACTTCGCCTCTCACACGGTTGAGAGTATCAGCACTGGGATTGCTGGAGAAAAACTCCATTTGCTGGTGCAGCACTCTCGAAAACTCGTCGTTCATCGCATAAGCAGGAGCATAAGGCGCAACTCTGCCGTAATTCTTCATGAATCTCATATGCACATCCTCCAAATACGCAAACGGTATCCTCCCTGCATCAAAACAACCACAACTAAACCGACCAAACACCAAAACACAGCGAAATTCGAAAAACGACATGAATCGAAGCTAGAACTCACTGCCGAAAGTGTCGTTGGCCATGCAGAGAAAGGTGAGGCCATCCAAGGTGAGTATGTGGAAGATGTACCGATCCTGGGAGAAGCAAACCCTGGAATCGGCGTCCGGCGGGAGCTTCTCTAAGATCCGGCGAGCCACGGCGCCTGTGTTTCCGGTGACGGCGCTAAACTCGGCCAGGACGACGGTGCCGCGAGCGACGACGGCGTAGAGTATCGCCATGTCCGTCCCCGATTAGGGCTCTGCGCGCTCTCCCGATCTCGATCGAATCCAAGTCTCACGGACCAGTTTTGAACCTGATTGACTCAGTCTATTTATATATACACGAGAAACGGGGCATTACACCAATTTTTCGATTATATTTTTAAATCTTCACCGTTCAGTTTGTTGGTCCTTATATATAGATCAATTTTACAAATTTTCAGCCAATTTGGTGATCGTTAAGGTGTCGAACAAGATTAAATCAATGAACGAACCAAATCTGCTAAACATAAACCGTTCATGCTTATAATTATAAATCGTAATTTTGAATGCTTTAACAATTACCAAAATTTCTGAAAATTTGCAGAAGTGATTTACTCATATAGAACTACATATTGAACAGTGGAGATGTGATTTTGTGATCGAAAAGTTGGTGTAATCTTCCATCCCTCATATATGTCAAGAAAGGGATCCCTTAGTGGAAGGGCCCTGTATATATATATATATATATTTTAATGTTTTTTTTAAAGAATAAAATTTCGGATATTACGGAAATTTCGACCCTCTCAAATATAGAAATTTCGACGGAAATTTCGGGGAAATATCGATTGTAGTAAAAAAATGAGAAAATTGACTGAAATTTGAAGAAAAACAAGGAAATTTTAAACCAAACTTTAAGAGATGTTTGTTTTCTATATTATGTACTATATTTGAAATGAAAACCTTGAATAAACATTGATCTATACGGAGTTGTAGTAAGTTAAGGTGAAAATCTTAGTGCTGAACCGTTAATAATTCTTAAAAATTTACTTTAAACATTTTTTTTTATGGCTGGAAACCCAAAAGGAGGCTAGATCATCACACCTTATATACATATGATACATTTCACATGGAATTACATGAGTGTTTTAAAACCACGTAGAAAACCTATGAGGTAAAAAATTTCACTAGTATTGGTTGGAAATATCAGAAATATCAGAAAATATCGAGAAATATCGGAAAATATCGGGAAATATCAGGAGTTTCGGACGAGAAATGCTTGAGAGTGAAAAAATATATCGTTAGGTGAAAAAAACGAAAATTTCGGCGAAATATCGCCGAAACTTTCGATTTTTTCTTCCTTTGTTTTTTTTCTTCAAAATTGTAATATTACAACAAAGAAGTGATAATTCGAATTTAAAGTTTGAAGTTTGAAAGTAAGCGCAACGTGACCAAGTTTGTTGTCACCGGTGAGTCCACAATGTGTATTGTGTTTTCGGGCAACAGTCTTCATTTATATGGCTTGTAGATACAAGATACTATATGAATGGTCTAAGATCAGATGACATTAAGACATATGTATGGTAGTCTTCACATATAATATAAGATTACACCATTTGTGTGCACGTTATGTATTAATAATTATAAAATGAAGCTGAAATTTGCACTCTCTAATGTACAAACTACACTCTTTCTAAGCTGTTTTTACCAAATCACCCATAAAATTTTACAAAATCACATCTCTACTCATCCCCACATTTTCTCTTTGACAGGAAATGAACCTCAATCTGGGTTGAAATACAACCCTCACCAACAGATTTTCTTAACTCATCATATACATGATGTTTTGCATTTCTTTTCTTAAGTATAGTCTCTTATCAATTAAGAAAGAATCAACAACAAGATTGTGTTTCTTTAATTGATTCCCTGATGATGAAGCTAATTAAGAAATATAAAAGATTGCAATGCAAACTCTTTGCCCAGTTTGCATTGTTATGGACTGGGTACTTCTTTCAACAAGAAATCAAACTCTTAAGTTTTCAGATAAGAGTACTCATTCATGTAATCTCAATTAAACAAATCTTTTCATCATTGCTAGAGCCATTCTGATTGAAATGCAAATAGGAGGACAAAAAACCAATTACAGAGTGCATCAACTTTTACCATGAGCTCCCTCGCCATGGACTATATTGAATTTTATCTTAACAATTAAATCAAAATATCCTTAAATATTAAAACAACCCTCACGCAAAGTAAGAACCATGAAGAAACTAAGAACCATGAAGAAATAAGCAACAAGAGTTTGAGGAGGGAGAAGACGACAAGGTATGCACTGTGTAATTGATCGAGGATATTAATGGCAAATGGAAAGACAACTTAAAGAAAATATAATAAAATAATCAAAATGAGTGTGGTTTGTTATTTAGGGAGTGTAAATTTCAGCTCCCTTAGAAAATCACTTCAACCCCTCTTATTTTGGAAATGGATGCATTGATAGTTGTTCCAGACATAAATGACTCGGGACCAAACTAGTCTATTAAATGTGCATTATGGTGCGTTTGTTTCCGCTTTTAGGCTGCTTTGCTTTGTAGTAAAGTTGCATAAAGTATTTGGTAACTTTGAAAATGTCCTGCTTTGCTTTGAAGCACTAGCTTTTTCAAGCCAAAAGCCAAAGCAGCTCCTACCCTGCTTTTGGAAGTAGGAGCAGCGTGCTAATGTAGCGATGAATTAATGAGGGTGTCCCTCACTAGTGGAGTTAGATCGGTGCCTATTGCCACCATCATTTCCAGGTGTTCGACAGATACTGAGATCTTCTCTATTTCTTCCATTCTCCTGATCGTTCCTCATTTAGATTTATGTTATCTCGTGGGTCCATGTAGGGATCCGATGGAAAGGGCGCTGGGTTGTTGACTGTGAATATTTCTGATCGTCTCCTTTCTTGGTCTACCGCTAGAGTGTAACAACTTCTTTTTGTTCCTTGGTCTGCTTGGACCATAATGATCTCGGTGGGCGACGAGATTTTCATCATAAGCATGTGCCCAACAATGAAGGTTTTCCTCTTCCAAAGAGTCGAACTTCCTAGGATGTCGTTGTATGAAGATGCTCAATCAACTATGATGAACTCAGTTATTATCCACATTTCCCTTCCTTCCATTCCCAAGATAACGACCAAACTGTTTGACCCGTGCGGTTGTACTATATCCCTGGAGAAGCTGATGAGTAGCTTGTTATCCTGAGTGAGATTGTTGCTTCATATATATGTCGAGTCTCTTTCATGCATATTTATGTCTTGATGATTTGTGGCAATGTTAGTAAATGAATTTTTTTGTTTGGAAAAGCAAATGAGAATGATTGTTAGTATAATTGAAATGGAGGGGAGAATCCTAAAAATTTGTAAGTGGGAAATATATAGCTTGTCTTCAACAATAAGCATCGCAACATATGGGGAATGAGAAGTTGATTGAGCATAATCACAAATTTAAAAAAGTGTAGCATCATCTTTCACTGCTTGTGAAGCAACTCTATTATTGATAAGTCCAATCATTGGACTGATCACTATGAACATTGTCAATCTTCATCCTAAGTGACAAATATTAAATAAAGTTTTCAAAATGTTTTGTGTGAATCTTAGCTCAAGCCAGCTCAAATTAATTGTTTGATAGAAAAATAAGATTGTAAAGAAACGAGCTTGAAGAAACGAAATTGAGGGAGTTAGTCAGAGTAGAAATCACGTCCCAATCTCTCTTAATAAGTATAGTATTATCATTGAGAATACACATCTTCTTTAACCCCAAACCACCTTTGTTCTTCGGCAAACAACATACCTTCCAAGAGCCATCTTTTAGAGAAACACTATTCAGAATAAATTTTGCATCCAATGTTGCACTCTAGAAAATAAAGACTTAGGCTAATCGTAGACTTGAACTATAAATGAAAATACTTTGAACCACCAAATCAATCAATTGCAATCTGCCAGCTTGAAAGAGTTGAGAACTTTTACATAACTAAGTTTATCTTGTAAAGAAAAAATATGATGTTTCGTTATTTATCACTGTTACAATTTTCTAAAATGTTTAAAGAACATCCTAATGTTTGGATATCGATTTCGTACTCTACTTTCATCTCCCTATCTTTAAAGAAATTGTTGAAGACGTTAGTTCAAGTTATGAGATTAACAATCATGATTTGTTATCTTTTTGTCGCATTCAATATTTCTCACAACTATAAAAAAAGAAGAAAATCATAAACTAATGTGTTCTCATAACCCATAGATCCTCATCAAATAACACACGCTTCAATCAAGCCCAAAAGCCAAACATTTTCCCCAAATCATTTCTTTTAATAATCAATACAATATACGACAAAAATATAAACGTCACAAATATCAATTATAGCTACAATTGGGAAAATGCTCAAGAAAGTCGATTTTAAAAGAAAACATTTTACTTACCCGTGAACCGTGGACGATTAAGTTCACATGATTTTAAAATAGAACATTTCACTTTCGAGAGCACAATTCCACAATTTAGCAAATCAAACACACTATAAAAGAAAATCGGTTCCTACTTGAACCTTAGGAAGGTTATTCACCTTAAAATTCCAACTGCGTCTTCTATCACCCCGAGACAAGATACACGACACCCTTCATCAAACACCTAAGTTCAACAATAATTTAACTTAGTATGCGATTAAATACATAAGTATTAAAGCCCAACCAAATCCCTTGAAATCGTAGATGAACATCATTCGGGAAAAATTTTGTATTCATTGTTGCACATTAGACAATAAAGCCTTAGGTCTACTTTGACTTGAAAGATATAGATGAAAAGATTTTTAACTACCAAATCAACTAATTACTATTTGCCAGCTTGAGACAGTTAAGAACCATTGCAAAACTAAGTTTATCTCGTACAAAGAAAAAAAAAAGATGTTTCGCCATTCACCACATGTAACGCTCCGTATCTAACGTTACCAATTTACCGGGTCTTCGATAATTTACTGAGGAATTTAGCCGTACGTGCTTGGTAACTTGGTAAGTTAACGCTTAAGTTTATTTTCGAGTATTTCTCGAAATGTCAAATTCTTCTTTTAAGGCCCCGATATGGTAATACGTGCCGACATGAGTTCACTGGTGCCTTCGGATTATTTGTCGGAGCTTCGAGTTATTTTCTACGATTTATCGAAGGTTTGGTAAAAGAAATTAATTTTCTGAAATTAGAATATAACTTTTAATCTGGGCTGTCAGATCGATTAGGGTTTTGATCTTGGTCGTTGGTTTAAGTATAAAAAGAAAGAGATAGGTTGACTATGTCAAAGCCCAAACTCGGGCGTTGACCCGAGCTCCAGTCTCTCTCTCTCCTCTCTCTCGTTGTCTTCAGTGACCCATGACGGAGGGACGCCGTCCGGCCACCGCTCGCTACTCGGCCACCACCAAAACACTCATCTCCTTCTCTTCTACCCACCCAACCCTTAAATCCCACATACAACCATCTATGGAGGGTGTCACACCCCAATTTTCGAAGGATAAATTTTTAAAAATTTGGGCGTGATATAACTCAAAATCTAAAAATCCCAAAACCTGCTCAACAACTTCCAAACTAACAACAATATTGGAAGTGTACAAATCAACAAACTCGTAATTCGAGTTAAACATTAAACCTACTTAATTACATTAACTTCAAAGTCTAGTAATAATTAAGTCTCTTACATGAGCTTAAACAACTGTCACGACAAAATAAAATAAAGTGCACAGAAACTAAAATCATGTCACTATGCCTCCTCCTCAACCCTGCTGATCAACACCTGCAGGTCTAACCCCTACACCAGGAAATGGTGCACCGGGTTGTAAACAACAAACCCGGAAAGCTAAAAAGCCCGTATGAGTAAATCCCAAAATAACTAAATAATTCTACCAACAAAGTAAAACACATGAACAAAAGATAAAACTGATAATTTCTGCATTAGCAGCTTAGTTCAGGAATCACCGAAAAGCAAGAGAATTCAAAAGAAATAGTTAAGGAAACACAACAAATCACAATCACTCAAATCATAAATGAAATCCTGCAAAAAAACGTAGTTCAGGAATTCCACTAAAAATCATACAATTAAGATTAAATAATCTCATGCGGACAAACATAGTTCAGGAGATACTCAAAGCAAGAAATTTAAATGACAACACATAAGAACATCACACAATTATTTCTCTACTGTTACTTATGAGTTCGCCAACACTTAGTCATCCCCCATAAGTAACCAAACAAACGCGTACTCATGGGTTCGTCAACACTTAGTCAACACTTAGTCATCCCCCATAAGTAACCAAACAAACGCGTACTCATGGGTTCGTCAACACTTAGTCATCCCCCATGAAGTACCAACAGACATACTAGAGCTTTATACTGACCGTAACCAATCACCCGGCCAAGGCTTGGTTCCCGGTCAACCACGAAGGCTCCTAAACTAATACACATAATCACCACTAAGGCACACACATCCACAACTAATGCATACAATCATCACTAAGGTACCACATCCACAACTAATGCAATACAATCACCACTAAGGCACCATTCAACAACGAATGCACACAATCACTACTCAGACACACATTCACAACTAAGACACATTATCACCACTAAGACACCAATTCACAACAAAAGCACAAATTCACCACTAAGGCACCAATTCACAACAAATGCACACATTCACCATTAAGGCACCAATATGAACAAAAGTCCATTTGAAAGATTATATTTTTAAAAGAAAACTTGTTTTCACTTACCATGAGCCGTTGGCGATCAAATTCATATATTTTAAAACAAACAAAAGAGAAACATAATTTTTAAATCAAAACATCATCGTCATCATTTAATCATCATAATCATCATCATATAATCACCATAATCATCATCATATAATTACCATGATCATTATCATCATCACATAATCACCAACATTTTCATCAACATTGTCATCACTAAAATCATCATTTAATCATCATCATATAATTACCATGATCATCATCTAATCATCATCATATAATTACCAACATTTTCATCAACATTATCATCACTAAAATCATTAACATTATAATCATCATCATCATCATATAATCATCATAACCACCATAAGTAAAAAGGTCACAAAGTGAACCTTGGTGAGATTTTACTCACCTCAAATCCAGCTACGTCTTCTCACGCACAACACAAGCATAAAGCTTAAACCACACTCCACAAGTCACCTAATTAGCACAAAATAATAACTTAGTAACCAACCAACTACAAGTGACATTTACCCTCTTAGCTCAAAACTAAACCCGAAGGTTTGCCCAAAGGAAGGCAACCTTCTAAGGTCGTCAAACTTAACAACCCAATACAATTGCCTTTAATCCTCAGATCCTAAACTCAAAACTTCTTACAAATTTAGGATTAAACATAAAGTCCTAACATGCAATCCTTGCTCAAAACCTAGAAATTCTACATCTCAAAAAGCTTACAACAACATGAGCTAGCTAACCACAACAACCAACACTACACACGCTACCACGCGCCGCCATAAGCGACGGTGTGTGTGCCCCACGCGCCACCGGCGACCCACGAACTGGGACATGGTTCATACACCAAACTCTTCATCTCAACAAGCCTTACAATAGTCTCAACTATCACGAAGTCCAATTAAAATTAAGGAAGGTGGAAATTACCTCTCAAGTAAAATGGGTGATTAAAACCCTAGAATTTCAAATCCTCACTTCACCCTCCACACTTCAAGTCGGCTCAAGAGGCTTGGAGGGATTGATCCACGTCTCACAAGCTTCAAAAGCCCCCAAGAGTTGTCGCCGAAGGTGACCGGAAATTAGGAGTTCCGACGAAGAACCCTAAACGGCACCACCGCTGCTTCCCGGCCTTGCTGCACCTCCAGCTGCTTGAACCTTGCTACCAAACCAACACAGACTTGTAGAGAATCAAGAGAGCTTTCCAACAGTACCTCATTTGCCCAAAACCGAGCTCGGATGGCCAAGATATGGCTAAAAAACTATAAGAGGTTGGGAGGAGAAAAGAGATGCGGGATTTCAGATTGGGAACTTTTTGATTTCCCTTTTTTTTTTTTTTTTTTTTTCTTTTTATGGACAACTTCCAAAAAAAATAGAAACTTCTGCTGACCATAAATTTTTCATACAATATCCGTTTTACGCATGCCGCATGTCTACGGATTCGTACCGTCGTGCTCTACAACTTTCGTGAAGGAAGTTTCTCGAGAAACCTAACAGATTAAAAAGTCAACTCTTGACCCTTCAAAACCATAATACCGCTTCGGTAAATTATGCAACCGAACTCTTCCGCTCTTCCTTCGAATCTCAAAACACACTAACTTCTGACTCGAAAATTCCCAAATAATATTAGAAACTAATATTAAATTTCTAGGGTATTACAGAGGGGATCGACACCATGAAGGCCGAGCTGTTCTCTAGCGATTCTTGATGATGTCGGCCATGACTTGGCGCCCGAACGGATTTCTGGCGAGTTATTGTCAACGATGCCGGCGAGGCTCATCGGTATCCAATAACGGATTTTTGTTTCATTCCTTCACTATTAGAGTTACTCTGAACCTATAAATGTTGGTTGTGTGAGATTATGTTTAGATTAGTAAATAAATTGGGAGGTGTTGTGAATTTGGGGAGCACGAAGGCTCCAGGAGTATAAGGTTGGAGTTGAATTTTAGAAGTGTTTGCAGGTGTTTTTAGGAATGGTAGTATCTCATTTGGAGGCGGTCCCCGCAGGGTTGACTTCGGATTTCAGGATGAAATTCGGGGTGGGTTCTAACACCATATCAATAATTTCCTAAGATGTTTAAAGAACACCCTAATGTTTAGATATTTATTCCGTAATTTGCTGACCACTCTTTTGTATTATAAATTTTCATCCCCGTACATTTAAAGAAATTGTTGAAGCCATTAGTTCAAGTTATGAGGTGAACAATCACGATTTTTTAGTTTTTATCTTCTTGTTGCATTCAACATTTCTCACTACTATAGACACGAAGAAGAAAAAAAGAAAAGAAATCATGATTGTTAACCTCATAATTTGTCAAAATTGAAGAAATTTTTTATGTTAGGTGTTATTTTTGTTCATTTGTTTTTTCTATTAATTTTGTTTATTTCATGCCTATAGTTGTGACTTGTAATAAATGTTGAATGCAACAAGAAGACAAAAAAACATGATCATTAACCTCATAGCTTAAACAACGTCTTGAACAACTTTTGTAAATATATGCGGATGGAAAGTTATAATATAAAAGAGTTGTTACTAGATTACAAAAGACTTTACTGTTCTCATCAATATAATTTTATTTAACGGGATTGAAGAAATATTGTTGTTAGATTTTACTAGCAACATACAAAATTTGACAAAAAGATAATGATTGTTTTTTTAATTCAAGATCATGGTATCTTAAAGACTTCCTAGTCCCAAGCACTAATCAGCTGGGGGCCCGGACAACCAACAGGGCATTGCAGCCCCTCCCCTGACCACTTTTGACAGTGTCGTGATTCGAATCTAGGTTGGGGAGCACACCCAACTAGGCAAGAACCACTAGACTACCTTGCAATGGTTAAAAGATAATGATTGTTAACCTCATAACTTCTCAAAAAACTTCACAATGTCTTTAGCAATTTGTTAAAAAATATTACTAGAAAGACATTCTGTCAAGACCCACCCCGAATTTCACCCTGAAACCCGAAGTAAGTCTTGCGGGGACCACCTCCAAGGAAAATTTACCGATAAACTAGGTAAACCTCCCTTGAAAATGGACAACCCTAACCTAGAAAACTAAAGTGTTACTTTCCTAAATTATTATTGAGCATCCTCCAAAACAACCCACAATTATACGAAAGTGAGAATAAAATTACAAACTTCGTATATTCTAAAATAAAACAAAAGGTCTTAGCACACAACCAGAAAAATTATACGATAAACCCCAAAGAGTATTCAGAGCTACTATACACTAGAGGAGCCGGAAAATACCCTAGTAGGTTAAACATGTAACCAACTGGTGAAATGTGGCTGAGAAATGTGTAACTATGCCTCGTTGTCTCCTACTTGTACTAACTCGTACTCTGCAGACTGGGCATTTTTAAAACGAAGAGCCCAGGGGAAAAACATTCGCAAAAATTACAGTGAGTGGACAAAAATAAATAAAGAAAATATTTTTCAACATTTATGCTTTCCTAATTTTAATTTAAGAAAACGAATGCATGTCTCAAACGATAATTCTCCTATCTCATAAATATCGAGCCTCTACAGCTTAAAACTATATATCAAAATATGTATGTATTTACACTCGCCCATACTCTCTATAGAAATTAATAATAATCTATATAGAGCTACTACGCTCGCGTCCAACGCTCACATCACGCCTTAATGCGGTGATACACTACGCCATTAAGGTGGACAGACGGGTGTATAAATATGTGCCCATACCCCTTATATGAATTAAACACTCATATAAGGCTACTACGCTTGCGTCCAACGCTCACGTCACACCATAATGCAGTTATATACTATGTGATTAATGTGGACAGACACATATCGCTAGCTAGCATTTATATACATACTCTCCTTAAAAATATATTGTAATTTACCGAAAATCCCATTTTCGGTAACTCACCACAATGAGTAAAATCGTCAAATAAAAATGACGTCCAATGGTCCAACCAAATAAACAATTGCATGCATATTATTTAAACCAAAAGTCCACTCACAAATTAGGCCTAAGCCTGAAGTTGGTCTGAAGCCTCTTCTACTCAAGCTTCCTCACGTCCTGATCCAGGAACATAATTAAATCCTCAACTATTAAATAGGCAAAATTAAATGTGGCCTTATCTACTCTCATTCTTGCCCAACTTTGCAAATCTTAAAATTGATACCGTCCAAACTTCACCACAAATACCGGCGGCCTTAAACCCACCTTCTATGGCCGAAACAACAATAATCTAACGGCCGGATACTATCCAAATTAACGGCCAAAATACCAAACTTCGAAAAATCCCAAACCTATCCAAAATTCTTCCAAAAATTCCTAAATTCACATCATTAACCTCCCCTTAATATTCCACATTTAAAACCGTAAAATTTCCCAAAACAGCGGCGGCCGGCGGCCGACTCCGGCGACCTCCAATAGCTACCAAATTTTAACATCATCTTCCTCTCAATCTCCTCTACAACTTTCCTAACTAGCACAAACACCAATTCCAAGCCTAACTATGCCAATCGAACGAAAACATCTAATAAGCCCTAGAATTTCAACTATATATTTCTCCTTACCTAGCTCAAGAGAGAGGGAGTCCTTTGGAGGGATGAACGTACGGGAGGAGGGCTTCCTTTTGAGCCTAGCAGCTCTGGTTATGGCGGTCGGAGGAGGAAGTTCCGGCGAGAAAACCACCATGGCAGTCAGACCTTCCGGGGTTGATTTCTCCTTCACGGCGGCGCTAAGGAGGCTGCCACTGGTCTAGAATGGAAGCTGGGTCGGAGGCCGACCGTTTGGGACCGGTGCGGCGGCGAACAGTGGCCGGATGGCGTTGGACGGACGGAATGAATTTCCGGTAGGGAGGAGGAATCGGGAGCGGGTGCGGGGGAGAGAGAGAGAGAGAGAGAAAGAGAGAAAGGAGATTGGGCTTGACCAAAAACAAGGGTCTGGTCCAACTTAAACATAACCCAATTCTAAAATTTAACACCCCAAAATAATACACAATAAAACTTACCTTTTTAATTGATAACTTTTCCATGCTAACTCCGATTTTAACTCTTAGCATGTCTACGAACTCGTAACAACATCCTCTACGACTTTCATGAAGAAAGTTTTCCCAAATTCCAAACAGAAGCAAAAGTCAACTTTTGGAGTCTTAAATAGTAAACGGTTACTTAAAACGGTAAAATACCAAAATAATACCAAAGTAAATAACCGTAAAATAACTTAAGAACCGGGGCGTGACACATTTAATGAAAGAAAGATCAACACACCACCATCTTCATCTTCCTTTGATCCAAAAGCTGGAAAAATTGAAACCATGGATGACAGAAGCAAAAAAGCTCTCAAGCTCAAGGTCCAAGCCTTATCCTCCATGAGTACTCATCACCAGGAATATTTGCAACATTCTTACCACATCCAAGTAACTTGAAAAATCCTCTCACTCACAGTCTCCTATGAACAAAAACCACATTAGTTTGAGGAAAACAAAACATCAAGGTTATTCAAAAAATTTGAATCCAGAGTTTAATAAATGATCTCTTCCTTAGATAAGATACTTATCACTACTGCCACATTTTACATTGTTGCTTTGATGTGTGCCAGTGCCCCTTAGTTGTTGCGACACCTGATTAGACGAACGATTTTCCATGTCCTCCTTTAGCTGAGCTCGGAGCTTATCCATATGTACCGCATGAGATGCCCACAAAGAAGCCACGACCTTCTTGATCTTCTTGATGGTGCTGGATTGTTCTTGGACCTTGAGCTCGAAGAAGAGGAAACCCAGCACATTGCAGCTATCTAGCAACCAAAATGTTTGAGCCTTTATGAAAGAAATAGTATTTAGAGAGGAGAGTGGTTCAGACCGATCCAACAAAGAGAATGAGTAAGCAAAATTCATGAGAGCCTTTTTGCTTCCGTCATCCATGGCTTCCAGCTTCCTTTCTCTTCTTTGCTGGTGACACGATGATCAGCCAGCATGAATGAGTCAACGCTATTTCGGGTGGAAAAGTGAGCTCATAAGGCACCAGCGCCTGCTATTCATGAGCGTGAGCATCCTCTCCACGCCTTCTCTTCCACAAAGTTTCCAGAGCCATTTCTAGACCTCTCTTGATCCTAGATAGGATCGGCATCACGCTTGTCACGCCCCGGTTCTTAAGTTATTTTACGGTTATTTACTTTGATATTATTTTGGTCTTTTACCGTTTTAAGTAACCGTTTACTATTTAAGACTTTAAAAGTTGACTTTTGCTTCTGTATGTAATTTGGGAAAACTTTCTTCATGAAAGTCGTAGAGGATGTTATTACAAGTTTGTACACATGCTATGCGTTAAAATCGGAGTTAGCATGGAAAAGTTATCAATTAAAAATGTAAGTTTTATTGGGCTATTATTTTGGGGTGTTAAATTTTGGACCGATGGCAGCCTCCCTAGCGCCGCAGTGAAGGAGAAATCAACCCCAGAAGGTCTGACTGCCGTGACTGTTTTCTCGCCGGAACTTCCTCCTCCGGCCGCCACAGCCGGAGCTGCTAGGCTCAAAAGGAAGCCCTCCTCCCGTGCAACAACCCCTTCAAAGGACTCCCTCCCTCTTGAGCTAGGTAAGGAGAAATATGGAGTTGAAATTCTATGGCTTATTAGATGTTTTCGTTTGATTGGCATAGTTAGGCTTGGAATTGGTGTTTGTGCTAGTTAGGAAAGTTGTAGAGGAGATTGAGAGGAAGATGCTGTTAAAATTTGGTAGCTATTGGAGGTCGCCGGAGTCGGCCGCCGGCCGCCGCTGTTTTGGGAAATTTTATGGTTTTAGATGTGGAATATTAAGGGAAGGTTAATGATGTGAATTTAGGAATTTTTGGAGGAATTTTGGATAGGTTTGAGATTTTTCGAAGTTTGGTATTTTGGCCGTTAATTGGGATAGAATCCGGCCGTTAGATTATTGTTGTTTCAGCCCTAGAAGGTGGATATAAGGCCGTCGGTATTTGTGGTGAACTTTGGACGGTATCAATTTTAAGATTTTCAAAGTTGGGCAAGAATGAGTGTAGATAAGGCCACATTTAATTTTGCCTATTTTTATATAAGCGTTGGTATATAGTTGAGGATTTAATTATGTTCTTGGATCAGGACGTGAGGAAGCTCGAGCAGAAGAGGCTTTAGACCGACTTCAGGCTTAGGCCTAATTTGTGAGTGGACTTTTGGTTTAAATAATGTGCATGCAATTGTTTATTTGGTTGGACCATTGGACGTCATTTCTATTTAACGATTTTACTCATTGTGGTGAGTTACCGAAAATGACATTTTCGGTAAATTATAGTATATTTTTAAGGAGAGTATGTATATAAATGCTAGCTAGCAATATGTGTCTGTCCACCTTAATGACATAGTATATAACTGCATATGGTGTGACGTGAGCGTTGGACGCAAGCGTAGTAACCTTATATGAGTGTTTAATTCATATAAGGGGTATGGGCACATATTTATACACCCGTTTGTCCACCTTAATGGGGTAGTGTATCACCGCATTAAGGCGTGACGTGAGCGTTGGACGCGAGCATAGTAGCCCTATATAGATTATTATTAATTTATATAGGGAGTATGGGCGAGTATAAATACATACATATTTTGATATATATAGTTTTGAGCTGTAGAGGCTCGATATTTATGAGATAAGAGATTTATTGTTTGAGGCATGCATTCGTTTTCTTTGAAATAAAATTGGGAAAGCATAAATGTTGAAAATCATTTTCTTTATTTATTTTTGTCCACTCACTTTAATTTTTGCGAATGTTTTTCCCCTGGGCTCTTCGTTTTAAAAATGCTCAATCTGCAGAGTTCGGGTTAGTATGAGTAGGAGACGACGAGGCATAGTTACCAATTTCTCAGCCACATTTCACCAGTAGGTTACCTGTTTAACCTTCTAGGGCATTTTCCGGCTCCTCTAGTGTTTAGTAGCTCTAAATACTCTTTGGGGTTTATCATATAATTTTTCTGGTTGTGTGCTAAGACTTATGTTTTATTTTAGAATATACGAAGTTTCTAATTGTTATATTCTCACTTTCGTATAATTGTGGGTTGATTTGGAGGATGCTCAATAATATTTAGGAAAGTAACACTTTAGTTTTCTAGGTTAAGATTGTCCATTTTCAAGGGAGGTTTACCTAGCTTATCGGTAAATTTTCCTTGGAGGTGGTCCCCGTAAGACTTACTTTGGATTTCAGGGTGAAATTCGGGGTGAGTCTTGATAACGCTAGCAGCACATGCGCTCACTGATGAGACCACATGGAGGATGGGGACAACCGGGGGAACCCTAAAACGCGCTAGCTTTGCAGCAAGATTGGCGGAAGAGATGTCGGGCAGAGAAAAATAAATAGTAGAGGGGGACCCCAAAGCTGCCTTAGTAATAGGTCAATATTTGCCTAGTAATTATTACCTTTATCTTATTTTTTTGTGAATTCTTTTTGATTGTTTATATACTTATTAGTATGTTTCCTATTCATGCTAGGAAAATGAGAAAAGGAGCGGAAATGTGCCAAAAAAAGCGGCTTATGCATATATTCCGGACATGGGGTGAAGAATCGAAGCCAATGGAGCATATGCGGAAAATTCACTAAAAGAGGAAATTGACTCGTCAACCCCGGTCAACAAAAGTCAACGCCGGAAAGGCAAGTCAAGCTCTGGCGATCGGCAAGGTGGTGATCGGAAATGTAGTGGATGATGTTGACTAGGGTTTTGAAGTCAAAAGAGCATGGAGGGAAATGCACATTTTAATTTAAATTTAAAAGAAAATGACATATTTGGTTTTGTTCCCTTGATGTTGACGTTGTCCCCTTGTCTTATAGGCTAAATACCTAGAATGCCCTTACTTTATTCTCCTACACAAAATATATATGAGTAGTTTAGGTATTAGCCAAAGACTAGATCCACATTTTGTGCTACAGATTTGTCCACCACATCCAACCATCCATTATTTTTGATCTCCACTCTTCATTTGAAGTGCTCTATTTAAACCCCCATCCTCCATTTTGATAAAGTTGGCTTCTCTTCTCTCTCATTTTGCACGTTGGTAGTTGTAGTTTTGGAGTAAGAAAGAGTTGTGATAGCTTGGGGTTTCACCAAAGCCACACCCACTTCACTCTCTTCATCCTCTACTCATCACACTTTAGCTTGTTTTCCTTAGATTGTGTGGATTTGTATGGTGTTCATGGTGTTCTTCTATTGTTAGAGCCCATAAATATCATACTTAGAAACACTCCCTTATCTTTCTTTTCATCTCACACTCATATTTCATATATCAACTTGTTCCTTAGATTGTGTGGATTTGTATGGTGTACATGTTTATGGTGTTTTTCTATTGTTAGAGCCCATAGATACCATACTTGGAAGCACTCTCTTACCTTGTGCTACATCTTTTTGAGTATAGAGTATCTTAGAGGTATGGTTTGATATTTTGTACCAAACCCATGGTAATTTTTCTCATCTCCTTGCTCCCCCTCTCTTTTATTTGATGTATTACAAGATTATGAGTTGAGTTTGTGTAAATATGAGTAGTGAGTAGTTGAATTTGAGGCTAAGGCTAAGGCTAGCTCTAGTCAAACTTATGTGCAAACAATGTAATTTTCCATTTAATTTGATGTTGATGCATGGTTTGAATCTTTGGGCTTCTAAACATTAATGGTTACTAAATGTGTTAGCTAGTTTTGTCACCTAGAAAGCATGTTTATGAAACTAATGAATCAGAAACTTTGAAATTGACAACTTCTTGAATCCGTGAGCATGAGTGGTCTTTAGGTGGTGGCTTAGTATTTCTCACGGGAAATATTAAGTAGCTTGAATTTCTTACTTTGGACTTAATGCATGTGTGGTGAGTTTAACTACTCCAAAAGATGGTTGGGCTTGCAGTACATAACCCACTTGGGTTTTAAAGAGACATAAATGAGACTAAGGTTGTGTGATTTAACCTAGCTCCAAAAGACTTTGTTAGATTGCATGATTAGTTGGTTTCTTGGTAGCTTCACTAAAGCACTAGGGGGGAATTTGTCAAAGCATATTTTCACATCATTTATGAGTTACATTGTGCATGAGTAAGGCTAGGTGCGATTCCTAAGTCTCTACTTCTCTCATTGATCTATTCTCTCACACTTTACTAGTTTAGTTGCCTTATTTGTACTTTAGACTTACTTTAGTTAAAATCAACTCGAAGCCGAATCACTACTTTCATTGTTAATATCATCACTTGGGTGGTGTTGGCTTCCAAAAGGCCTACACCATTAACTTGTAAAAAGGTAGACTTGCCTGTGTTTTCTAGGTTTGTTTTGCGGTAATCTAAGCTAGGGTTGAGTTTTCCCCAATCCCTTGGGTACGATACTCTACTTTTTCCTATATTAAAACTTGACCTCCTATACTTAGGAGTATGTAACATCACACATACATTTGCATATATTTTAGACGTTAGGTGTGTTACGATTATCTAGCCTGATGAGTACCTGTCAAAGCCAAAGGTTTAGAGATAGAGGGTACCATCAAGAGGTGTTGCAGAAGGCAGAGCCGCTCTCTTGTTTCCCAAACATTGTCGTAGGTTTAGGGTTAGGCCCATTATAGCAAGACTAGTCCAAAAGCAAGTTCAGGCCCATTAAAGTCTCAGTCAAAATTCCTACCGGAAGTATCAGTAGTGAATCTGTGACAGACAAATTACTATTCATCAACAGTGAATCCGTGACAGACAATTTACTATTCATCAACAGTGAATCCGTGACAGACAAGTTACTATTCATCACTTTGTAATTTCTATTTATAGACGCCTTTAGCTTTAGAGGAGGCAGGCTTCATTTTTCCTCTCCTCCCTCTCTCTCTAGTCAAAGCTTCTCTTATTAAATCTTAAGTTACCATAGATAGTTCATGCATTGAGCGCTCTTGCTCTTACTCATGCATTGATTTCAACTAGTAAGTTCTATTTATGTTTGTAAACTCTTCATTAAATTCCAAAACATAATGAACGATATATTCAATCCTTATAGTCATTTCTCCATCGTCTACATTGATGATGTTTTGATCTTTTCACAGTCAATTGATCAGCACTGGAAACTTTTACACCAATTCTTTTCCATAACAAAGAATAATGGTTTAGTTGTTTTTGCTTCAAAAATCAAATTATTTCAAACCAATATTCATTTCCTAGGATTTAACATTCACCAACTCCAAATTAGACCTATTGATAGAGCAATACAATTTGCTGATAAATTTCAGATGTCATTTTGGATAAAAATCAGTTACAAAGATTCTTAGGATCTTTAAATTATGTAGCTAGTTTTTACAAAAACCTTAGGAAACAATGCAAACCTCTATTTGATCGGTTACAGAAGAACCCTTCACCTTGGACATCAATTCATACATTCTTAGTCAAAGAAATTAAGAGCCATGTTAAAACTCTACCGTGCTTAGGTATCCCTCTTTCTGATTCTTATAAGATAGTTGAAACTGATGCCTTTGAAATAGGTTATGGAGGTATCCTCAAACAACAAGTTTCTCCCAGTCATCCAAAACAAATTGTTCAATTTCATTCTAGAGTCTGGAACCCAGCCCAATCAAATTATAGTACTATTAAGAAAGAAATTATATCAATTGTATTATGTATTAGTAAATTTCAAGATGATTTATTAAATCAAATTTTTTTGGTCCGGGTTGATTGTAAAAGTGCAAAAGATGTTTTAGAAAAAGATGTTCAAAATATTGCTAGCAAACAAATCTTTGCTCGTTGGCAAGCAATCTTAAGTATTCTTGATTTTTAAATTGCATTCATTAAAGGAAGTGACAACCATATCCCAGATTTCCTAACTCGTGAATTTCTACAAGGTACCAAAACATGAAGCCCAGCTCATCCAAAGGGAGAAATCCCAGAAAATCAGTATCTTAGTCACCTTCCCCAGTTAAGAAAGAATCACCCTCCAGCCTAATTCCTTATGCAGGTCATCTCCCCATTCCAATAGACAATATGTATAGTGCTCTTAGTAGTACCCTCAGCCAAATCAAACCCAATTACCAGTCAGCCTTAATAAACCAATACGACCCTTACCAATACGACCCAGTCATTTATAAAAAATCATCTCCTTAGATTGACAGAGCTGAACATTTCCTGTTTTATATTGAACCATCTATGAGTCATTTTAAAAATCCTATCTCTTTAGTAAAAAGTTATTTTGGCCCAAATTCTCATTACATTCCCGGTAAACCTTTAGCATTCTATCGGGACATTCTGTTTAAATCTCAGTCATTATCCATTAAACCAATCCATGACCCAAAAGTAATATCTGGGGAAGAATATTCATCGGATTCAGAGGAAGAAGATTCTATCAAAGTGATGTCATCTTCACTCATTTCTTTTTCAGAATCAGTATTTCGTAATTCTAAGGATTGTATAAGTTGTTCTTTTTCTTCTTGAGTGTTTTTTAATTGATTAATAGTGCGTTTAACTGGACAATTATTTGCAAAGTGACCAGTCTTATTACATTTAAAACATTTAGTTTTACTTTTATTGAAAGATTTATTTTTTAGTTGACGATTTGGATTTTTGGACCAATTTTTGCGAAATTTATTTTTGGAATAAAAATTGTTTGGCTCGAGGTTACTTTTATAAGGTTTAAAACTTTTTTTTGAATAATGTGGAACAAATTTATTGCTTTCCTTTTTTCTTCTTAAAGGAGGTGAGGTAAGCCAAATTGTTCACAAAAATTTCCTAGTTCATATTTAGCTGTTTTCTTATCTGATTTCATTTCAGCATTTAGTTTCATGTCTATACACATTTTTAATCCTTCTTTTTAGATAACTGTAATTATATTTCCATAGGTTAAAGAATCATAGTTAATGTGAGTTGTTTTATTACTAAGGACTTGCCTGATTTTATGAGCAAACAATTTTGGAAGACCATTTATGAATTTTTCTTTCCAAAACGGTTGGTTACTATCCTCTCTAAGCATAACTCGAGAAATGGAAACATCTTTGTACCATTTGAAATCACTTAAGGTAGGACACCTAAGGTTACTGAGTGGATCATGAATTCTGAAGGTAATATGACTAGGGGTACTTATGAAATGTTAGATAATCGTGTAAAATAAGGTATTAACAGCATCAGAAATTCCCATTTCCGTGCGATCGTCAAAGATGGGAGTCACATCTTCATCACGTTTGATGGCATGTTTAATGGATGATCTAGAATTAGGAGTGAGATGTTTTTCCCACCAGGAATGAAGCATTCCTGTAAATCTTGTAGAAAGTATGTCAATAATTTCAGGCTGGCTGAAATTATGATTAGTGACATAGCTATTGGATGCCATAGACATGTGATGTAATTTATTTAAGATTTTTTGTTCTGATAAATTATCGATGTTCCATTCATAAGTTTTATCAGAAGAAACTGAGAACTGATTATTAAGATGATTACTAGGTTGTATATCCAAAGGGAGAGGACGTTCTGTCCAAGCTTTAAAAGGTCGTTTCTTTGGATGAACTATTTTGTCTAGTTTTAAGGGTTCTATATTTAACATTTGAAATATTTGGTTTAATTCTGTAATTTGGCTAGTGTCACTAGAATCGCTATCGGAAGAAGAGGTTTGTTGGGTATGAATTACTGCAATTCTACTGGGTTCAGGCGTTTCAGTTTTTAATTTTTCTAACATTCGTTCGATCTTTTGAATTGAAGAAGTAGGCTTGAAGGTAGGTTTATTTAATTCACTGAAATGAATTAAAGGAGTTTCTGGTTTAGGTTGAGGTAAAATGTTGACTTTAGAGGATATGTTGTCAATCTTTGTTTCTATTTTATCTAACTGGGCTCCTATGGTTACTAGGCTCTGGTTTGTGTAATTCTTTTGTTCAATAATTTTCTTAGTCTCTGGGTTAATTTTCTTAGTCTCTGGATTCTCTACAACGATTTTAAAAGGTGAGGCTAAGATTGGACTGTTAAGATGATCAATTACTATTGTTTCAACAGGAAGATGACTAGAAAAGACCGAGCTAGTGGAGGTTTTCCATCTTGCTTTTGTTAATGTTTGAATATGTTTGTTGTTTAGTTGATCTATAAAATCAAGAAAGAATATTTCAGATTTTGTTTCAAGCATAAATGCTTGCCAATCACGAAATAATTGTTTTCGTTGATCCACAAAAGGGAACTTCATTCTATAGAGGTTTCTCCTAAGGATATTTTCTTCAGATTCAAGTTGTTTATCTAACCTAAAATAGTTGATTACGAAAGGTTAGGTAAGTGTATTTAATTGAGGATTTATTGGGGGAGTAACTAAAAAATCAGAAGCAGTGGGAGAAGTTTGATCTTCATCTGTGACTGAAATATTTTGAGTTTTATTTTCTGTATAATTTGGGTAACTAACTTGAGAAGTAGTTCTGATGTTTTTAATTTTGAGCTTTTGCAATTCTTCTTCTAATTCTTTAATCCTAATATTTTTAATTTCTTTATCCAAATCATAATCTCGTCTAGACATTGTTTCAGCTGTAGTGGAACCAGCAAATGAATGTCTAGCATTTGCGAAAGAATGTCTGGAGGAATTTCCTATTTCTTGAATTCTTGAGTTTTGAATTATCTTGGAGCTTTGAAAATTAATTCTTACTGTGCCATCATTAAACTATTGAATACAGTCTAAATAAGAAAAACTATGTTGTGCATCGGATGGGTGATTCTCACTAGTGAGAGACCATTCGGAAGGAAGATGGACGTCTGACCATCTGATGGTGTGTGACACGCTAATATTAGCGTTTTCTTGACTGCTTTGAATTAAGATAGTATGGTTTTTGGGACTTTTACTAATAGCTTGGAAATTCATATTTGTGCCAGTAACTTTATAATGGATTCTATATATTAAGGCTAAAGGTTGGGTTCTTTCAAGAACATGATAACCTGAAGTTTTAACATTTAAGGTTAAAGCTTTTAGGATATGAGGGTCACTAAGGCTAATGGTAAAATCTGGAAAATAATTGAAATGAACTGAACCATTAAACAGACTCGACTCAATTAATCCAAGGGTGCTGTCATTAAAATCAGTAAACCTTGCATCTCTTAAACATAAGAGAATGGAGGCATTAAGACATTTTCTAGTTAAAGGTTTGACACCAATTTGGACTAATCCAATATGGAGGAAATTATGACCATCTTTTCTATGTTTCTTAATTGACTCAGGAATAAAAAGTTGGCAAGTTTTATGTTGTTTACTAAGGGCAGAAACTTGTTCTACGGATTTAATATGGAGTTCATTTTTTGAATGAAGAAAGACTCCATTTTTTCTTATAAATTTCATGACTCTGGGAATATTCTAGTCATTCATGTCTATGTTATCGTTTGACTGAAATTCTATTTGTTCTTCATTGACTATATCTGGGATTCTATTGAGGGAGGATCTAGACGAATTAGAAGTGACTGAGTTAGATCTAAATAGTCGACTCATTTTGAGAAAAGAAGAGAAAACTGGACCAAAACTAAAAAGATAGAATGCCTTATATATATATATGTATATATATATATGTATATATATATATATATTTATATATAATTTATATATGGTTGACTTGATGATCCGTATTTTAGTGAACTCATATGGACATCCCCTTTTGAGTAAAAAAAAAAAAACATAGGACAAAACTTAGTCACATTGCAAGGTGACGACACTGACTCTGACCGCCCTAGTGTTGCTCCAACGAAACCATTGCCCTCTAAAGTGCATGATATCACGCCCCGGTTCTTAAGTTATTTTACGGTTATTTACTTCGGTATTATTTTGGTCTTTTACCGTTTTAAGTAACCGTTTACTATTTAAGACTCCAAAGTTGACTTTTGCTTCTGTTTGGAATTTGGGAAAACTTTCTTCATGAAAGTCGTAGAGGATGTTATTACGAGTTCGTAGACATGCTATGTGTTAAAATCAGAGTTAGCATGGAAAAGTTATCAATTAAAAATGTAAGTTTTATTGGGGTATTATTTTGGGGTGTTCAATGTTAGAGTTGGGTTATGTTTAAGTTGGACCGGGCCCTTGTTTTTGGTCAAAGCCCAAAATCATTTCTCTCTCTCTCTCTCTCTCTCTCTCTCTCTCTCTCTCTCTCTCTCTCTCTCTCTCTCCCGCTCCCGCTCCCGATTCCCTCTCCCTCTGCCGGATTTTCTTCCCGGTCGTCCGCCGCCATCCGGCCACCAGAGACCGCCGGACCGGTCTCGTTCGGACCCCCTCCGCTTCCTCTCTCTTCCCGGGACGGTGACTGCGCGCGGGACGCCGCCGAGCGGGAGGAAGCCGCTTCTAGCAGCCCGACTGTCCCGTCGCCGAAAATTGCTTCTCCGGCCACTATAGCCGGAGAGGCTTAGCTTGTTGGAAAGCCCACTTCCTGTGCAGCAACCCCTCCAAAGGACTCCCTCCCTCTTGAGCTAGGTAAGGAGAAATCGGTGAAGGAAATTCTAGGGCTTATTAGATGTTTTCGTTCGATTGGCATAGTTAGGCTTGGAATTGGTGTTTGTGCTAGTTATGAAAGTTGTTTGGGATATTGAGGGGAAGATGCTGTTAAAATTTGGTAGCTATTGGAGGTCGCCGGAGTCGGCCGCCGGCCGCCACTGTTTGGGGAAATTTTATGGTTTTAGTTATGGAATATTAAGGGGAGGTTAATGATGTGAATTTAGGAATTTTTGGAGGAATTTTGGATAGGTTTGGGATTTTTCAAAGTTTGGTATTTTGGCCGTTAATTTGGATAGAATCCGGCCGTTAGATTATTGTTGTTTCGGCCGTAGAAGGTGGATTTAAGGCCGCCGATATTTGTGGTGAAGTTTGGACGGTATCAATTTTAAGATTTGCAAAGTTGGGCAAGAATGAGAGTAGATAAGGCCATATTTAATTTTGCCTATTTTTATATAAGCGTTGGTATATAGCTGAGGATTTAATTATGTTCTTGGATCAGGACGTGAGGAAGCTCGAGTAGAAGAGGCTTCAGACCGACTTCAGGCTTAGGCCTAATTTGTGAGTGGACTTTTGGTTTAAATAATGTGCACGCAATTGTTTATTTGGTTGAACCATTGGACGTCATTTTTATTTGACGATTTTACTCATTGTGGTGAGTTACCGAAAATGGGATTTTCGGTAAATTATAGTATATTTTTAAGGAGAGTATGTATATAAATGCTAGCTAGCGATATGTGTCTGTCCACCTTAATGATATAGTATATAACTGCATTATGGTGTGACGTGAGCGTTGCACGCAAACGTAGTAGCCTTATATGAGTGTTTAATTCATATAGGGGGTATGGACACATATTTATACACCCGTCTGGCATAGTGTATCACCGCATTAAGGCGTGACGTGAGCGTTGGACCCGAGCGTAGTAGCCATATATAGATTATTATTAATTTATATAGGGAGTATGGGCGAGTGTAAATACATACATATTTTGATATATAATTTTGAGCTGTAGAGGCTCGATATTTATGAGATAAGAGAATTATCGTTTAAGACATGCATAAATGTTAATAAATATTCTTTTTATTTATTTTTTTCCACTCACTCTAATTTTTGCGAATGTTTTTCCCCTGGGCTCTTCGTTTTAAAAATGCCTAGTCTGCAGAGTTCGTGTTAGTACGAGTAGGAGACGACGAGGCATAGTTACCCATTTCTCAGCCACATTTCATCAGTAGGTTACCTGTTTAACCTACTAAGGTATTTTCCGGCTCATCTAGTATTTAGTAGCTCTGAATACTCTTTGGGGTTCATCGTATAATTTTTCTGGTGGTGTGCTAAGACTTATGTAATTGTTATATTCTCACTTTCATATAATTGTGAGTTTGATTTGGAGGATGCTCAATAATATTTAGGAAAGTAACTCTTTAGTTTTCTTAGGTCAGGGTTGTCCATTTTCAAGGGAGGTTTACCTAGCTTTTCGGTGAATTTTCCTTGGAGGTGGTCCCCTCAAGACTTACTTCGGGTTTCAGAGTGAAATTCAGGGTGGGTCTTGACACATGATGCACAACATGCCTCCCATTATACGTTATTGATTAGTTCAAAGACACATCATTTATTTTGCAAAGCCTGTTCTTTAGCAAAAATAAGATCGAGACCTTCCTATGCTAAAGATAACCAAAATATTTCGTTCTAACGAAGAATACAATGTGATTATTGTGGACTTATCCATCCAGAAATGATGGAGCATTAAAGGAATTATCCATTTATGGTTTTGGAGGACGTTTTGACACACTAGTCATATGTCGAATAATTATCCACAAGAAATGCTGCGGTTAAAAACTCTTAGCACATCTTATACATCTAAGGGTTCACCACCAAGTCTATAGGACTTGACAATGCTAAGAGTTCACATCAAAAATATTTGATGATTATTGCATGTCTATCAGAATCGATGAAGAGCATCATGTACCCCATTTGTATACACAAAATGGTCTCGCAGAAGACCATCGATGGTGGTTAGAGCACTGGTTATGCAGACCAACCTGTCTATATCTGTTTGGGGTTACACAATATTGCACGCAACCTTACTTATTCGTTTTTAGACCCACTACTAGTCAACCATTTAATGCGCACTAGTTGGTAACGTGACATGAGCCTGAGGTTTACACATATTTGGTTGGACAACATATGTGCTTATTGCGCCCCCACAGGGTATCAAAAATGGATCCTTAGAAACGAATATGTATTTATGTTGGATACGAACCTCCAACAATTACAAGCGATCTCACCACTCGATGTGCGGATTGTCACTTTTATAAGACAGTATTCCCGTCGTTAGGGGCAGATAAGAAAAAGAATAACCTATGGGAATGACAGGAATTGTCGTGCTTGCCCCACTCTGTCTCATTCTGATCCCCACATAATCGATATCTAGAATGTAACAGTTTCGATTCCTGATGCGTTTAAAGATGTTGTTAAAGAGACGAGACCACACATACCAGCTGCAAATGCCTGCAAGGTTAAAAGTCTCCAATAAGGGGCACGTTGCCGCAGATAGAGGTGATGTAACTACACTTAGTGAAGGTGTAGTGGAGGTCGTGGCTCCCTAAAGGAAGAGGGGGAGGGCACTTACTCGCCCAAAGGAAAAGGGTGGGTAAGGCACAACCTAATAATCATCAATGTAGTGAATCTCTCTCATAAGATTGTCTCTGATTATAATTATGTCCATGAATCAATACTGGAGGACACTCCGATGTTTAAAATGATTCGAGAGACAAAATCTCAACAAATTACAAGAGTATATACATTGATGATATATTCACACTGTTGCTCAAGGAACTATAGAGCACGATGATATTGAACCAGGCTATGTTGAAGAATGTCAACAAAGAGCATATTGGCCTAAATAAAAGTGCAATATCCAAGAAGAGCTAGATTCTCTAACAAAAAGACAGGTATTTGGTTTTTGGTAGTTCTAACCTTACCAAGTGTAATACATGCAGGACATAAATAAGTCTTTGTCAAAAAGCGTGTTGATGCAAGAACCCGTAGGCTATGCATAAGAGAGCATGGACAAGAGACGAAGGCATATAGTGGTTCAGAGCACCTTCCCGATGTGGTACCGATGATCTGTCACCACGGCGAGGTAGCCTGGACGTCGGTCTACAAGTTTCATGACTGGTCTATGGGCAGAGAAGGTAGTTTACTGACTACCGACTACAAGTCCCCCCAAGTTCCCGTTCAAGACACATCTTGAGTGGGGACTTAATATACAAAATGCTCATAGACCAGTCATATGTCCCTAACACGGACCCGGTCCCAGTCCCCCGAAGTCCGTACTCAAGACGTGTGTTGAACGGGTCCGCCTCGTACAGAAAGGCTGACACCACCAGGCGAGCTGAGGAGGGCGCGAAGCGCAAGGATTGAAATTGTCACACGAGCTGAGGAGTTCGCCTTGCACAGAAGGGTTGACACTCGGGCGAGTTGAAGAGTATGCCTCGCATGCATGGAGTACATGATAAGACGTATTTGCACACGCATCAATTAACCCTGTCAACAAATCAGTTGTAGTATAAAGCAAGCAGGGATCGTTCTAAACCGGGGATCCAACTACAGGGTAGATCCATCTAATCTAATGTAAATATCGAAATAAGCATATAGGTTTAAAGGTTTTATGATTTCGGAAAAAAACAAGAATAATAAATCCTAAATTACTTCTATACATATATACACGTGATCAACCAACATTCATGCAAACTCAACCAAACAACCATGTAAGAATAAAGAAGACAATTCCTAATCTCATTTAAGTCTACACCGTGAGCAATTATACAACCTAAATTTGATATGCACATAAGTTCCTACGTGGTTCCTATGACATAGACCAACTTAGAATTAGACTACGGGTTTCATTCAACATCGCGACACAACAAGCTCGGCTACGTGCTCTACTTATCGGTCACACACATAAACTAATCATGCAATTACGTATCACATAAAGAATCGATGTGTTTAAGCACAAGTCCAAATCAAACATAGGTAGAAAATCGATGAAAAACAAAGACAATGCAACTTATCAACTACGTGTATCAAAGTCGAACTTTGGATGATTAACACATGCAATATCAACTACTTGTATCAACTACACATGATAATGTAATATAGCACCGAAAATCTTAAAGTATTTAGACATTAAACTCACGGCATAATACCTAAAATCATTGATTAAAAATTGAAAACTCTAATTCAAAACATGGTTCAAAAGTACTTCTATCTCATAGACAAGAATCGAAGTATACTTAAGCAAAAACTTAAAACAAACATAAACGAAAACAAACACATAGCAATCCGAAAATAGAAGATGGAATTCACTCTCAAAATATCCCTACGTGTTCTATTCTTCGAGTGAGCGGAGTCCTAGGCTACGTGCTTTGGACAAATGCTGAAGGTGGGATCAGATTGTGGTATTTGGAGGTTGATGGAGTTTCGGCAAAGGCTTTGGTGTTATTTGCACGGGTTGATGATCCTCTTCTGTCCTTGAAGTCGTGCTTTATATAGAGGAAAAACCCTAGAGAAGTCAGCCACAAAGCCTAAACCAAGTTGGTTTAGGATTCCTAGTTCTTCTCAATTTCGGCAGAATGACCTCCGTCTGAAGATTACGTCATAACTTCCTCTAGAAAATATATATTGAGATGATTCCAAGTGATTTGGAAACTAGACTCCCGTAGCTTTCTATCCATATATGGCACGTTTTCTGATTCATTGTGAGCTGTCCTGGAGAGTCCGTTGAAGTTGGCAGACGTGCACAAGAATTCTCCCGATTTGATCCGGATTCTGCTGAATTTAAATCTTCTTCTCCATATTGGACTTGGTTTGGGCTTCTCCTTCATGGACTCGGCTTCGAGGAAAGATGGAATCCTGATTAAGACATGAATCCTGAGTAAACAAGGATTTCAAATACTTAGCACAATTTTAACACCAAATTCTTCAATTCCGAAATTACTATGTGTTTTAACACTCAAACCTACATATTTCTACTTTAAGCAATTATTCTACACTAAACACAAATATAAAGCTAAATCAACTAAATAAGAGTTAACAAAGGGAAAATAAAGGGTATAAACATATTAAGAACGTCACACTTTGTGCTCCTATCAGTACACGCGAGCTGAGTAGTCCGTTTTACACACAATGACCACCGCGCGAGGTGAGTTCGCGTGCGAGAGTTGCGAGCTGTGGTGTCCGCCTATAAGATAAAAAATGCCCCGCCCGACCCCGGCCGAGGATTGTTGTACCTTCACAATGAACAAATGATCGACACAAGTAGGGGGCTAACCAAGTATGGATATGACATAATAATTATCGAAAAGCAAAATGGTTCATGCAATTGTGTAATACTGAACGTCCAATGCCACTCTCTCGGTGGAATGCCAATCTTGGTCGAATGCCTATCTCTCGATGGAATGCCAAAATCTACTGACCAGCACGCATATTCAGGACGTATGTTGCATAGGTCGTATTTCCAATGTGGGACGAAGGTAGCGAACCTTTACATATCATGTGCTTCTGCTCGAGCGTGGGGTATTATCCCCGCATGGGTTATCAGGCCACTATTCTCCGTGTGAAGGGAATGATATGAACTGCCTAACTCCCACTCTACGGGAGTTGTATAAGGGACTTACGGTTCTCATGGTTCTAGTTGTTTCGCCCATGCTTCCTGGTGATATGTTTCCGGGGTTGTATGCATGTCTTCTAGTTCGTGCGCATGCTTCCCGTTGGTTCTTGCTCGGGTATAAGAATCTCATGAAACAGTTGTTGTATGTTTCTTCCCGTTAGTTCTTATCCGGGAATTGAGATTTTCCTAAGCAGTTGTTGCATGCTTCCTCCCGGTGACACTTATCCGGGACTTACAATTTTCCTGCTATCTTTTCCCACACCTATCCAGGACTTACTACTATCAAGTTTGCCTCTCCAATTATTGGCCATGTAGTTGGAATATATGGTAACCTGGTGCCCTACTTTGATAATCAACGATCTATTTCCAACTTAACCTGTTGAGAGTAATAATCAACAGGTCCATTCGCATGGTGACTTGGAACGTTTTACAACTTAATTCCCCTTTGTTTCTAACTCAATACTCAATTGCAAACTTACCGAGTCCAATCTTCAAGACTTGGAACTCCTAACCCGATATGTTGTTGTCCTGGAGGCAAAGTAAGATACCAACAGCCCAACATGAAGTATGGACAATGGTAATTAGTTACAACATTATAAGCCAATGGTATCAAGGTTATTGTGGGACTTGATCAACTATAGTTTCCAAGTATCACTCGGTGAAACAACATAGAAATAAAGCAAAGTGCTTACTGGTATTATACTACCAAGCATATCTTGACCACTATTCATAGGAAACAAGACATCTATATTGTTGAGCATGTGCATGTTCATGTCTAATCATATCATGTACGTATAAGTGAAACATGCTTTGTACTTTCATGAAAGGCAATCAAATGAAAGACTTATCTGTGGAAATATCTGCTGAATGGGTGCACATAGGAGATATAGTATCATGAGCACTTTCATCTTAGCACTCCCGGAGGACGAGACCTTCTTGGTCGGTTTTTTATTTATTTATTTTTTTTTTAAAGGAACTCCGGCGAGCTGCTGCTGAGCCGGGATCCTGATTGGTTGCTTCATCAACCTTCCCGATGACTGCAAGAGAGCCCCTTGCCCTCTCTATTGCCATACCAGCCCGAGAACTATCGCCTCCCGGAGACTGCTTCACGCTGCCGGTGAGGCCACTGACTTTCCTACCCGGAGACTGAACGTTGGAGCCACCGGGATAAGAAGATGATCCGGCTGCGGGTTGAGTAGATCGTCTCCGGCGAAGCTCCCGGCCGACATGACTGAGCTCCGGGTGTCCATAGCAATTTTCAAGCAAGTGCGCACTAGACAACGAAGACCAACAAGAGGGGTTCCCATCGATAGCTTCTGGGATGCGAGGACCTGGGACACGTTCATCGTACTGCGTTGATCATGAGGCTTCTCCAAGAAATGAAGACGTTGCCAATTCCATTGCCTATGAATTTGTCACGGGTAGCTAGACTCGGTTGTCCCATCTGACTTCCCGGCTGCAAAGAATTTCCCTCGGCTGCGGTATCATGATCCCGACTGGTTCCACCAGTAACTCATAGAGCAGGCGTTGCCAGAGGGAAGTGATAACCAAACTTGACGACCAGGACCCTGCTTCTTGATCGAGATTTGAAGTTTCAAAGTACTCTTCTGCCAACGGGACCCGTGCACACCCGGCCGAAATCCCTTTCCTAATGTGAATCTCTCCCGACGCTCTTGATGAATACTCATCCCGGCCGGAGAATTGACGAACGCAGCCAGCGGGTGGAGGAGGTCGCTACCGACGAGGCTCCCGGTCGACATGACTAACTGCTTTGGCGATTGCGTGAAGTCCAGGTCCCGGTGATCCATCCCCGGGTGTTACCTGCCTGGAGAAGTCGCTCGAGTTCGCGCGGAACTAGTTGGCTAGATCAGACAAACATGATGCAGCTGGAGGCCCGGAGTCACCGGGAGAGGAGCCATCGGGGATGCATCAGTAACTGGTGGAACACGAAACTCCCGGACCCACTACTTAATTGGACTTGCATATAGATTTAGGCCCGATGGCAGTTGGACCCGGCAGGGCTCTTGCTGGCCCGCTGACTAGCTAGCCTTTTTATGGGCTTGGGTACAACCTGATGGACCTATTGCTTTCATGGACTTGAGTGAACTGCCTCTCGGTTGGAAGAGCAACATGACTTTTAGTAATGATTCCCACAGACGGCGCCAATTGTTGATGCAAGAACCCGTAGGCTATGCATAAGAGAGCATGGACAAGAGACGAAGGCATATAGTGGTTCACCATGCCTCGGAGGACATGGCTACGTCCACTTAAGAATTCACTATCATGGCCAATAGGCCTTTGGTGTCACAAGGGCAACCATCCATCCCGCCCGGGAGGAATAGGGGAGGGGAAGTCAGAGAGCTATATACACAGGGGGAGCCTTCCTTTTATAGATAAGGAAGGTTTCCTCTTATTACACATTTCCGATGTGGGACTAACTATGCATTTATCTTATCATGGTGCCTTCTTGTGGAGCTTAGAGGAGCACCTTCCAGATGTGGTACCGATGATCTGTCACCACGGCGAGGTAGCCTGGACGTCGGTCTACAAGTTTCATGACTGGTCTATGGGCAGAGAAGGTAGTTTACTGACTACCGACTACAAAGCGTAATGTGAAGAATGAAGCCTTGAAGGACAAGGCGAGCCTTGTTGCGCTAAGGTTTCTCGCAACGCTCTGGATTGACTACGAGGAGACATAATCTTTTATAATGGAAATGCAGCTCATCGAGGTGGTTACTAGTTATCTCTATAGGGATCTTGATTGGGAGATATTTGTTAAAGGGCCTGATGGCCTTACATTATCCAACTCAAGTACCTCTTAACCACGGAGTGCGTTTGCAATTAGAATTGAAACGCTCACTACATTAAAAGTGACTACTTGGTTGGGAAGGAATACAAATGATGAACTATGCCACTGCGTATTCATAAAGGAAACGAGTTCCGGATTTGCAATTATAGCCATCTATGTTGATGCTACAAACATAGTAAGTATTCTTGATGAAATAAGAGAAACCGCGAGCTACATGAAATCCGAATCAAGATGAATAATTTTGGGAATCTCAGTTAACAATGAATTTGTGGAATACTAATCCACTAGTTTGCATGTGTCTAAAAGATTCTCAGGCATTTACATAGACAAAGTGTATACTATTAGCACTCACAATGATCGGTCGATGTTTGGATTTAAAGGAAGATCCATTTCGTCTAAAGAAAGATGACAAAGAAGGGTTCAGAATTGAAATTCATTTTCTAAAATGCAATAGATGCAATATTGTACTTAGCCCGATGAAATGAACCATGATTTTAAATTTGTCCATGGGCAAATGATTTGTAAAATACTAGTTACGTAATCTTCCATCTGACTGACTTCCTATGCCTTTTCCTTTTCTCGTTGGACTGCGTCAAAAATACAGTTCTTAATTGTAGATGACAATCCTCTTGTTGAACTTTTCAGTTTAACAAACAGACCATCAAAATGGGGACACGAGTGAATTTGCATAAATTATGATGGCTGGGAACTGCACACGTCTTAGATTCTGTCAACACATATTTTTTTACAGTACCAAACTTTTAGGAATCGGTTTTACTTGCTTCATGATACAAAAGTACATTTATTTTTACCCATCACTCACGTTTACAATAGCAAGTGTCAAAAAATATTAGAATTTAACTACACTGAAATTCTACCAAAATATAATCGAGAAGTACTACACTTAGATTAAGTTATGCCTATCATTACTTGCTCCTTCCGAATTGATAATTAGCTGAACTTTAGAACTCGATGATCAGATCATACCGTAAGTGTAGGTGTGAACTTTTTTTGCATCGAAGTTCAAAGTTGTGCATGGCTCGGTCTTACGCACACCTGAGTGTTATCTTTTTCTAAATACGTATCGGTTTAGAGTAAGTTTAGCTGCTCCCATTCCCATAGAGGTTGTTGAAGATCATCATTCATTTCCCAATCAGTAGTCTCTGATGCTTGAAGATCAGCTAGGTCTCCTGAATTTGAATCATGAGTTTCAGACGATGAGCTTGTTTTCTCTGCCACCATTGTTGCTTGGTGAGATGAAGAAGTACTTGCTCCCAGTAAAATGTCACTTTGTCGATGTGATGTGTCGCCGCTTACTTCCAGCGGGCGTCTATCGAAAGCTCGAGAACTCCCCGATACTATGTACACTCGGCACAGTCGGAACTCATTCCTCAACTATATATAGTAAAATACAAGGAATTGTCACCAAATATGTACGAAGAGAGCAAAAGGTTTAAGAGATTGGTGAGATTTAAAGGTAAAACAAGATTGTCCAAACTCCAAGTGGGAAGAAAAGAAGAAGTCAAAATGGGTAATTATTCAAATTTGGGCAAGTACAAATCTGGAAGATAAAAAATTCACCTTGGGAATGGCAGTAGTAGTAGCACTATTGCTAGTGGTAGCAGCTGAGTGATCTGCTGCTGCTCCTTCAATGGCTCTGTACTCGTTCATCTTCCACTTGGTCTTTCTTCCCGTCGGAGCTTTCCCTTTGTAGAAAACCATCGTCTTCTTCACTCCAATGACTCGATTATCCGACGAGTAAACATACCCCGGAGAGCCAGTGGCCTTCCAGTAGCCGGAAGCCGTAGTCCGGTTAGGTCTCCCTCCTTGCGCTTCTCGTTGCTGCCTCGGCGTAAAGAAGAACCACTGCTCAGTGTCTCCATGGCACAACTCCGCAGCATACCCTGCAATAAAATGGTTAATTTTTCATACAAATGTACTGAATTTGTAGTAGCTACAACTCATTGCAAAGCTTCGGTGGGATTAATTTGAAGTGCAGGACGTACTTGGGAGATCCCATGGCTCTGTGCTGTAAATGTCGAGGTCGGGAATGACGCGCCGAATGCTGCCTTGGCGCTTGGATTCGAGCTTGTTGAGGAGGTAGAAGGAGACGAGTTCTTCTTCAGTTGGGTAGAAACGAAAGCCTGTTGTGGGTTCTTGATGATCCATCTTTGTATGTAAATATGGGTGATGGATAATTTTATGTTTAAGTTTGTGTTTTGGTGAAAGAGGTATTTATAGGGAGAGTGAAAGTTGGGAAAAGTTTGGGGGATTTTGGGTTTTGGTGGAAACTTCCACGCGCTTGTTGGAAAATGAGGTTCTTGTTTTGTCCTAGAATTGAGGATTGTGCTGAGGTCATCCAATCACCTGAAAACCTCGTTTGAACAAGTCATATGCTGAGGTCTTGCCGTAATGTCACTCTTTTCAGGCTTTATTATCTGTCGTTAAAATCAAGCCCGACAAACACCTGTTGAGTTATTATACCACGTTTATGAGATTTTTTGTGAGCGTGAGATACACCGGTAATGATATTAGTATATATGCATGTAGTGCGATGTAGATGGTCAGATCAAAATACTACATATTAGTTGTTCGGTTCACTTACACCTTACACCTTGATGCGTAGAAGAATTTTTGTCATTTCATGTATATAGTGACATAGTCTCTCTTACTCTTGTCGGTCGAAGATTTTGAGTTCATCATGATAGATTTGTTATAATATTTGAGTTGTTTATATAAAAATTAAAACTGTATTGAGTTAAAACTCATATTCTATGGTTGTTCATGTCTGTTGTGTAAAGATTAGCTTCGTGCAAAATGTGTTCACAAACTCATGTTTTTTATCGGGCTTAATATTGAGCTCAAACTTAGCTCATGTTTTTTGTCTGACTTAATACGAGTTGAACACGAGTCAAACACGCGCTGTTTGAGACTATTTACAACCTCCCCCCCCCCCCCTCTCCCAAAATAAATTTCTAGGTCCCTCTCATTTGTTAAAGAAAGAAGACGGTTATATCCTTTTTTATCAACATCTTTGTTAGAGACGATTAAAATAAATTTTAATTTTATCGATTGAAGATTTGACCGTCCTAGCATTAGAGTTTTACCTTCATGAGTATGTTCTTTTAATGGGTCTTAACCACAAATCTTGTTGCATGACTACATCAACAAGCAGAGCAGTGTCATAAAACCTTCAACAATAAGTGGACACTCCATTGAATAAGAGATGGTGACACAATTCTGTACAAGACCTAACAACAACTAATATGTGTGGCTCAACTGATTTTGGGGCCGGGGCATAAAAAAAATCCAAAACATGTTTCTTACCGCAGACACTTTTGACATCCCTTTTCTAACCTAAAGCCGAGCTAAACGAAAGCTTCACCAAATTATTGTGAATTGCTTAAATCATCCTTTATATTGATAAAAAAATATCTTCACAGAATTATCCTAGCTAATGTGTTATAAGAAAAAAAAACATAATACAAAATGAAACAAAGCGGTGACAAAAAGCCTTACACATTTTTCTTCTATTCACCAATAACACGTGCATCAATATCACACGGATAAGAGTATAGTTTCCAATAAAACGAACCCGACTATATAACCAACCCTGAGCTGAGACTTGGTAGTAATTTTCAACTCTGGTATTAAAAAAAAATAAGATAGTTGCATCGAAGTACTTAAACCTATATAATAACCTTGTTTTGTCGGATGAGATGCTCTCTTCATCTAGTAAAAATCTTAAAAAAGAAAATGGTCTTGCAAATGTAGTTATCAAAATGTGACAGGTAAGTGACGCTGGAGTACAAAACACCAAAACCATGAGCATTGACTCAAAGAAGGAATAAAAGGCAGCAAAAATCAAATTGAAAGGGACATAAAAGCAAGAAATGTATATATTTTGGGGGTAATTGGGAAAAAAGGGAGATAGACTGATTCTTTTCCAATAGAGAGGATATAATAGAGTGTAAGCAAAGACCTAGTCCTAATGGAAGGGGACATGATCAAGTGCACATTAAGATGGATAAAGTGGTGTCAATGGCACAATCACAATCCAAACCCAATCTTTGGACGCGGGTTTGGGAAATTGATTCGTTTACTTCTTCATACCCGCGTTAAGCTTATTTGTCACTCCCAACTTTTATGGTAAGATAAGGTAAAGGGCAGGGGCGGATCTAGGTACAGAGGACACTAGTGTCCTCCTAAGATTTTGGGGTTGAAAAAAGATATGTTTTTATGATGTATAATTCAAATATATATTTGTTTGATGATGCTGCAGAACTCTTGATTATCGGAATCAAGCTATTCTCTAGTTTTTATATTCTCTGTATCTGTCTCAAACTCTTAAATATAACTTATAAGTTAGGTGAATCATACTTAATTGTACTAAAACATTTTGTGATTTAAATTCAATACTTAAAGATGGTTAGTTTAAGACAATAATGATCCACGAGTCACGCTTGTCGTTTTTTAACAATAGACCACGCTTGTCGTTATGGACATGTTTTTATGTTTATAGCTTTCTTTAATGAGAGCAATCATAGGGGTTTTCCATGCGAAGTAAGATAACGACCTGTATAACCTTAATGAAAGAGTTAGCTACACCGTCATACTTAGTAGCTTCACCTTTTTGTGTTCTTTGGGCAAGACTCATTCAACCTGTAACCAGCTAATAGCCTAAAGACCCCATCGTATGAGTCTCAAGCTTTCTTTAACACACGCTCACGCATAAAAAACTTAAATTTCTTTAAAACTACTTGCAAACAAAATCAGAAACTCCGACCATTCACGTAAAATATAGATGTTGACAACAAGGGCAACAAGAACTCCCTAGTCTTCACACACATTAGTTGTAATGTGCTCGCAGTGCTCCTCATTCATAAAAAATTTCCCCTCCAGGGAACCTGCTTCTATATAAAACACAAACCTAGCAAGACAAAGAGGAAGAATCAGTTACCGTAACTGAAGCAACAGTTGCACAATATGAACAACATCACAACATTCTGTGTAATCCTTCGAGTAAACAGCTAAGCTTAATGAGCTTTCCCTACTGTTTCATGTCAACATGTCTGCTGTAACGTATAGTTCATATCAATTGTAAACTCGTGAAATCTTTTGACATATAGACTATAGGATATACAACCCATTATAGAATAGTGGAACATCTGCAGGACCCTAATACCAGAAAAAGCAAAGACGTATAAATTGATGATAAGCAACATCTGCAATAATAGTACACAAAGTTTTACTCTCGAGATCCTAGTTGATGATAAGCTCTAAATCTAAGCAGCAATCTGATTACCGGAAGAAAAGAAAGATGTATACATTGGGAAAGCCAGATCAGTATCCTTGTACCATCCATGAGTTGCCAGGTCTAAGTTTATTATGCTTGGAGATGTCAAAGTAGTGTACTTCCACTACTTCGCATCACCATTGCTGTCAAAACCTAAAAGATATCTCAAAAGATAGATGAAAATCCTCAAGGCGTTGAACCAGCAGTGGATTTGGTTCAAGCTCATTTAAAGATTAGCATCTTAGCTACAACTTCCAGCAGTCTACTAAAGAGTAGACATGAAAGAACAAAAACTGTTCTGAAGAAATGAGATTTGGTTCAAGCTCATTTAAAGATTAGCATCTTAGATACAACTTCCAGCAGTCTACTAAAGAGTAGACATGAAAGAACAAAAACTGTTCTGAAGAAATGAGATACTATTCAATACATTACAAAATGACCAGTCTCCATTGAGCTAAAAACTGGAAACCATATTACCTAAAAGAACGACACAGAATTGGGAAATAACCACCAGAACTACATTCAAGACAGATAATCATTCACTTACAGAGTCGCCGCAACTCAGCACTCCAGTCAAGAAGAGTGTAACTAAGGGGAAGGTATCTCAAAGGTTTACAAAGACAAGCCCACAATGAGGCTACAAATCTGATAGAATCCCAATTTAACTCCAAGTCTCTCCACCTCCCCTTCCCATAAAAATTGGGTCATTGGTGTTCCAACGAACTACACCACAAAAGAGCCAGAACAAGCCAAAATAGTTTTTCTGTTTGCCCCTCTCCTCATGACAGCATGCCATAGCAGTTTACAGAAGGCTTCAATAGACTTGATCCAGTGAGGAGATACACAAGCAAAGGGCTTCCTCACAAGCATATTACAGATGTACTTAACTCCATGTGAGTCACTGGCCTAGTGAAAATTTCCACCTTCATTGGAACACTCGTCTGTTAAACCATCTTAAGAGGATCAAAATGAGGATCTAACTGATTGATCATCAAATGCAAGAAAAAATATGTCAGCTAAACGAGTGATGGAGGAGTACAATGCTATAGTTTGAATGGTATCATTTTTCTTCAAAAAAAAAAGAAAATAGGAGATTAAGAGTTGAAGAGATCAACCCTCATTACCAGCAAAGAGCTTTACTAAACAGAAGAACCGGAAAAATGGATTATAACCTTGGGAGATTTATTCTCAACAACTTTGGAAAGAACCGATTTCAACTATCCAAGAATCCGACCTGTTTGCAACTTTGCATTGATTCCATATATATTTCTAATTCTAATGAGACAAGGGCTTGCAAGTAATCTGTTCCCAGGGAAACATGCATAACAAATTACCAAGCAAAACCAGGTTGCTTTGCAATACCTAATATGGTTCACAGCTTCACATAAGCCATACACTTCTGCAAGCACATGACAGGTACAGCACAGGATATAATCTTGAAACCTTAACAAGACCCTATAATGAATTTATTTCTGGAACCCCAACATCTACAAAAAGCAATCTTCTCAGTTTACTTAAACTTCTACTGTCAAGATCAGTAAGTTATTGGTGATAAGGTCCAAATATACGCAGAAATGCAGTTACCAAAAACAGCAAGCTGTATAAACAGGAAAACTAGAACAGTACGCTTCAGTTGAACACACTTGGATATGTTACAGTTAAATGCTCTTCATATTATCAATGCTACAAATCAATTGAAGATTCAACTACCGGACTCGGTCCACACTTGTTTGAACTTACAACATTCTCCTAAACAGCAGATGTCAAAAGAAAAAAAAATCATGAGATTATTATTATTATTATTATTTTGGATGAAAAACAAGATATTTTAATTAATAAGATATGAAACATGACCAGCATCCCCAAGAAAATGTACATCCAGCAAAACTTCAAAAAAAAAAAAAAACACAACCACACAGAATTGGACAACATAAACCACATAAATCCCATTCCCATTCAAGGCGAAGAATCATCCACTTTCCAAGAAAAGACAGTTACTGCAACATGTACGGCAGGTCCATTAAGAAGAAGTGTCTACTGTTTGGAAATAGAAGGCTAAGAATCCGGTTCAATTGCAAATAACTACAATCAGTTCCAACTCCCATTCTATTCAGGATCTAGTTATCCTGTTACAACCAAAAGCAACAGAAAATAGCCAAACCAACAAAGCTCCAAAGGATAATCATTTCTTGTTGGCCCTCTCCCTGGGATCCTTGACAACAGCCCCTAAAAGTTTCTAGGCCGCACCCACAATACCCCATACATTGCCTTATTTGTACTTGTAAGCCTAGAATGCAAAAAACAGAGTTCCATGTTTACACTCATAACAGTATATGCTTCGGTGAGGCGATAAAAATACAAAGTGGCTTCTTCTCTGAGGCATACACAAGTAATTAACTGCTTAGTGAAAATTTGCATCTTGTTTTGTTAAAACCCAAAATTTGCACTCACCGGTGGTTCAAATCATCTTTAATCAAAAGTAGGATCCAATAAATTGATGATCAAATGCCAGTGAAAAGACTAGATGAGTTAACTGACCATAATCTTTCATGAATCTGACATTTGTAATTCATAAACAACCAGCTTATTAAATGAAAAAGAAAGAGACTATAAGAAAGTGGAGAAGAAGTCCAAAAACGGGCAGAGCTACAAAACAAACATTCAAAACAACCAACACCAACAACAGATCTAGGAGAAACACAAAAATGTCAAAGTTCAACAAGTTATGATGTCGGATGGGTTGTATAATTGCTATTCGAAGAAATCCAATATATGCTAGGAAATACAAGTTTAGAAGTCAATTCCACACCAGAAGAAATTGTAACATTGGGAGATTTATTTTCTAAAAATTCAGAGAGAACCACTTTTGAAAATCTAATAAGACTCCCACCCATTAGCATAGACTCCATGAATGTGAAAGTACTAATGTTTTTTACATCCATCCAATTCAAGTTTGAATGATTCATTAGCAATTATCTACCCTTCAATAGTGTCAGCTGAATAGTAGTTTAATTGGAGTATAAATGGGAAAACTCATATCTGTTCATAAGAGGCTACAACCAATATGGTTAAGAACAAATACCCAAACAATCAAGCTTTCACTTCCACTTGTTGAGGTCCATGCTCCAGCAATCCAACCCCTTCCCTCCTCCCAGCTTCAGCAGAACATGCATACTTCTTCTGGTACAACAGATTTGACGTCAGGATCCTCAAACTCGAATTCCCATTGATCTCCAAAACTTCAGGCAAGCCATTACCACAGCCCTTGGACATCCCCACATCAATCCGAATAGCTCTCTCATTGCAAGCACCATTGATCCCAAACTCTTGAATGGTATGACCCATGATCATCCTCTTAGCACCAGGAATAGTTGCCAAAACATGTTCCAGCGCCGAACAATCACACTTGTCTGCGATTTCATCAGAAAACTTCCTCAACCAAACGACAGAGTTCCCTCCGCGGCAATACTCCGGCGCCAGTCTCCCCTTCACCCCATTAATCCACTCCCTCACCTCCTCATTCATCTTCTCTAGTCCATACTTAACATGCTTTGCCAAAAGCCCACCGTGGACGAAAACCGAGTCCCCTATAACCAACACAGTCACATTCTTGGACAAGAACCGACTAGTAACCGGACCATTAGGCCTCAGCGCCGCAATTCTGGCCCGAAAACCCTCTGCAAACTCGGCCTTGACATTATTGAATACACTTGGCAGCCCCTCGAACGGGTCCCGCGGCTTCTCCAAGCCTTTACAAAGAGACTTCATTCTGTTACCAGTTTTATAACAATGTGCCCAATTCACAAACTCATCCAAACCCTCCTTGGTGGCGTACCTGAAATCTCCTTCCACATTCATGATCTCGTGGTTGCCGTGCATGGTAATCACGGTGCCGCCGCATCTAGCGGCTTCGCGTCGTAGCTTCTCGAGGAAATAGAGGATCTTGAGCTCGTCGCCGCCACGGTCGAGCACGTCGCCGACCTGGACCACGGTGGCGGATCCTCCGGCCCATTTGTCGGAGGCGTCGATGAGATTGGCGAGGCGGAGGGATTGCTTGGTCTTGGCGAGGTCGCCGTGGAGGTCGCCAATGGCGATGAGACGGTCCTGCGGAGGGTAGTAGGTTTGCAAGGGTTGAGGGGGAGTGGGGGTTTCGGGTAAGAGGAAGTGTCCGGTGACAGAGAAGTCGACGAAGGTGTCGACGAAAGAGGTTAGGAGAGCTGGGAGGTCTTTGCATGATGCTGGGGTCTTCGCTTTCAGGTCTTCCATTCTCCTCTCTCACTCTCTGAACCAGTTTTTTTCTTCTGCTATTTTTTTGGGCTTATAACAACACAAGTCAAGAGTCGTGATTTTGATTTTCGTGCTTATCAATATGATAACGAGTAAGAATAACCGGAGATTCTGGTATGCACAACGTGTATTTCCACGACACAATCTTAACCGTTCATAACAATTTATATGTTTGACCACCATGTTTCTATATTATTTTCTCTAATCCTGACCATTTATGTATATATGTGAAGATATACGCCGTGTACGGAAGATACTCTAAAAAATATCCGGAAACTTATTTTAGCAAATAAACACATTACTTCAATCAACTTATAAACAAATAAACTGCATGTCATCTAGGCATTTTTCATCATGATACAAAGGTAGGTAGAGTTAGGTTTGTGATTAGGGATAACTCGGAGATTGTTGTGGGGGGAGGTGGTAAGGCCATGACCCATGGGTTACCTGTTTGGTAGGGATTCCCAAGTTGTTTTTGGGGTCAAAAATGATTCTGAACCTAATCTTAAGTGTTTGGTAACAACCCATAAAACTAATTTTAGAAAAATAGATTCTCTTAAAAGTGGATTTTGGAGAAGCAAGGTAGGAGATGCTTTTGAAACTGCTTTTGCGGGAATCAGTTGGAAAACACGGAGCTTCTTTAATGAATTTTTTGTAAGTCCTATTCTACCCTAATTCATTATGAAAAGAACCCTCACAAATAAACCCTATTTGTCAGGACCCACCCCGAATTTCATCCTGAAACCCGAGGTAAATCCTGCGGGGTCCACTTTCAAAGAAAATTTACCAAAAATTCAGCATAACCTTTCTTGAAAATGGACAGCCCTTAACTGGAAAACCTAACTTAACACTTCTTTAACCAAACATCCATCCTCAACACCTGGAGTCTTCCTGCTCCCCAAGGTCATAACATCTCCTAATATATCAATTTCTCAACTAAAAATAATCCCACAACCAACAATAAACAAAATTAATTCACTAACTAGTTATCAGAGCATATCTAATAATGAAAGAATAACAACGAATAAAGATTAAGTGGAAGCAGCCTCTGACTATGCCTCGACTTCATGTACGCTCGACTTCATTTAAACTTAGCATGCACACTGGGCATTTAAAACTAAAGGGCCCAGGGGAAAGTAACTTAAAAACGTTAGAGTGAGTGGACAAAATAATTTAAATAGTTTAACAAATACTCAATTTAAATACTTTCCCACATTTCAAACTTTAAAAACTTAGCTGCACGTAATTGTTTTGATAAATCATATAACTTAAATCCATAAACCCATAAGAATGGACAAACCAGCCCCGCTGGTTAATCATATAAAGAAATCTCGTAAAAAGAGATAAACCAGCCCCGCTGGTTGATCAAATATATATCTGAGAAGAATAAAATAAGGGGAAGAGTTATCACCATGTAAAAGGAGCCTCACAGGCTCGGGTCGGTGCCTCCCAGGCTAAGCGCTCTACTCACCTATAGTGAGTAGCCGCTAATAATGGCTAGCTAACAAATAAATATAAATACCGATCGGTTGCCTCCGAGGCTATAATAGCGTCCCACGCTAAGTGCTCTACTCACATATGGTGAGTAGCCGTTAATAATGGTTAGTTAGCAATAATCAATATAAGCGACCCTATATTATGTTGACTAAAATCATACAAAATCCTTTAAATCCATGAAACTTCCCCAAGATCATATGAATGGCAACCGTACTTGAAAATCATCATAAGAAATTATAATAAACTCAATGACGTGTCTCACACGTCAAAATATTCTCAAAACCATATTATAAGCGAGATTTAATTAACAAGTAAAAATCATAGTTAATATCTCAATCCAAAATACTCGCTAAAATATTATCAAGGTCAAGATCGATATTCCACCAATAATTTCTAAAATTATAAATAGCAAATTACTGAAAATCTCATTTTCGAAAATCTTTTATAAATCTCAAAGTCCACCAATAAAACCATTTTAATGAAATCAGGAATTTATAAAAATATCCAAACTCAAATATCAAATTAATAATCCGAGCTAAAATCCATAAATCTTGACCAACAATTTATCCATGCATCAAACTCAAATAATTTCTAAGATCATTTCATAAGCCGAAATTATAATATAAGCTCCAAAAATAAAATAATAAATTATAAAATCTTGCATGCATATTTAATTAAAACCAAAATGTCTACTCACAAATTTAGGCATAAGCCTGACGATAACCGCATCGCCACTCAAGCGAGGTTCCCTTAGTATCTTAGTGTAATACCCCCAGATTTTCATATCAATTTCCTTATATTAATCCCATATTTAATGAAGGATTATTTATGGAAATTATTATTGGGTTATGCATAGTTGAAGATCGGAAGTTTATTTAAGGTGCTTTGACTTTTAAGAGACCAAAAGTTGACTTTATTTTCAGTAAGTTATTTGCAAAAACTTCCTTCTTGGAAGTTGTAGATTTTGGTGATACGAGTTCGTAGACACATGACACGCGTAAATTTGATGTCGTATGAGAAAGTTATGGTAAGAAGAAGTTAGTTTCCGGGTTTGGAAAGTGTATAAGTAGAAAAATGTGAGAGAGTTATTTTGGAAACCTAAAATCAGTCTCCCTCTTCTCTCTCCCGACGCACCCGAGCTCTCTCTCTTCTCTGGCCGAGTTCTCTCTCATCCGGCCACCAAACTGGACGCCGTCGGTCCCGTTGGGTCGGCACAGGTCTCCTCTCCACTTTTGGGGCAATCTTGCTCGCCGTCGCGCCGCCTGGAAGCCGCAACAAAGCGGCGGAGCTGCTGCTGTTCCGCCAGAAAGCCGACGATTTCAACGCCGATTCCGGCCAAGTTTAGTTGAGTCTTGCTCTCCTCTCTCTTCTACAGATGTTTTTACCCCTTTAGTGATATAGAAATCAAGTTTTGGGGCCGGTTTTGTAGGTTTGGAATTTGATTTCCGGGTTGGTATTGCGGGGCGTTTTCCGGCCGATCTCGGCCGAATCGGTTGAAACCTCAGGTACAGAAAGTGTTCCTTATGCTTCAATCTACAAGTTTCATGTTATGAGTTTTTCCAAATTTTGAGGTTGGTGGTGGCGTGTGGGGCTCACTCGCCGCCGCCTATGTTAAATTTTGAGGTTCATGTAAAGGCTTTGGTTGCTGTGTTAGCTAGTCCTTATTGTTGCTAGTGTGTTGTTGGTGTGTGAAGAATGAGTGTTGATTAGGTTTTTGCATCGTAAGTGCTAAGTTGGTTCTTGGTGTTTGTTTGGTCAGAAAATTGGAAAATTTGATCTTGGAGGTAGTGTGGTTGTTGTTGAGTGTCCAATGACCTTGGGAGGTCTTGGAGGAAGGATTGTCCTTCTTTGGGCAACCTTTAAGTTAAGGGTACTTTGATCCTTGTTGTGATTTTTTTTACTAAGGGTTTTAATTGTGTAATTTTAGGTGATTTGTGAGATTGTGGTTTCCTTGGCTCTTGTGTTGCGGAAGAACGCAGCAGGATTTTTAGGTGAGTAAAATCTCACCAAGGTTTACTTTGTGACCTATTTATATATGATGATTATAATGATGATATGATGATTATTATTATGATGATTATGAGGATGATATGATGATGATGATTATTATTATTATGATGATGATTATGATGATTATGATGTTGATGACAATGTTGACGATGATGATGATGATGATGATGATGTTGATGATTTAAAAATTATGTTTTTCTTTTGTTGTATTAAAATATATGAGCTTGATCGCCAATGACTCATGGTAAGTGAAAACAAGTTTTCTGTTAAAAATATAATCTTTCAAATGGACTTCTGATCATGTGGGTGCCTTAGTGATGATTGTTTACGTTAGTTGTGGAATAGTGCCTTAGTGGTGATTGTGTGTCTTAGTTGTGAATATGTGCCTGAGTGGGGATTATATGCATTAGTTGTGGATGTGTGTGCCTTAGTGGTGATTGTATGCATTAGTTGTGGATGTGTGTGCCTTAGTGGTGATTGTATGCATTAGTTATGGATGTGTGTGCCTTAGTGGTGATTGTGTGTATTAGATTAGGAGCCTTCGTGGTGGACCGGGAACCAAGCCTTGGCCGGGTGATAGAGCTCTAATCTGTCTGTCAGTACTTCATGGGGGATAACTAAGTGTTGACGAACTCATGAGTACGCGTTTGTTTGGTTACTTATGGGGGATGACTAAGTGTTGACGAACTCATAAGTAAGAGTAGAGAAATGATTGTGTGATGTTCTTATGTGTTGTCATTTAAATTCCTTGCTTTGCGTATCTCCTAAACTATGCTTATCCGCACGAGATTCTTTAATCTTAATTGTATGATTTTTAGTGGAATTCCTGAACTATGCTTTTTGCAGGATTTCATTTATGATTTGAGTGATTATGATTTGTTGTCTTTCCCTAATTTCTTCTTTTGATTCTCTTGCTGGTAAGTGTTTCCTGAATTTATTTTTAATGCATGAACTCTTGGTTTTACCTTGTGTGTTGATGAGTAGAAGTATTGAGTTATTTTGGGATTTACTCATACGGGCTTTTTAGCTTACCGGGTTTGTTGTTTACAACTCGGTGCACCATTTCCTGGTGTATGGGTTAGACCTGCAGGTGTTGATCAGCAGGGTTGAGGCGGAGGCATAGTGGCAGGATGTAATACCCCGGAAATTTAATGTTAGTTTCTAACATTATTTGGGGAATTTTCGAGTTAGAAGTTAATGTGCTTTGAGGTTCGATGGAAGAGCGGAAGTGTTGGGATACATAATTTGTCAGGACCCACCCCGAATTTCACCCCGAAACTCGAGGTAAGTCCTGCGGGGACTACCTCCAAGGAAAATTTACTGATAAGCAAACCTCCCCTTGAAAATGGACAACCCTAACCTAGATAACTAAAGTGTTACTTTCTTAAATAAATTTGAGCATCCTCCAAATCAACCCACAATTATACGAAAGTGAGTAAATAATTACAAACTTCGTATATTCTAAAATACAACAAAAGTCTAAGCACACCACCAGAAACATTAAACGATAAATCCCAAAGAGTATTCAGAGCTACTATACACTACACGAGCAGGAAAATACTCTAGTAGGTTAAACAGGTAACCTACTGGTGAAATGTGGCTGAGAAATGGGTAACTATGCCTCGTCGTATCCTACTCGTACTAACTCAAACTCTGCAGACTGAGCATTTTTAAAACGAAGAGCTCAGGGGAAAAACATTCACAATAATTAGAGTGAGTGAACAAAACTAAATAAAGAAAATATTTATTAACATTTATGCTTTCCCAATTTAATTTCCAAGAAAACGAATGCATGTTTTAAACGATAATTCTCTTATCGTTATAAATATCGAGCCTCTACTGCTCAAAACTATATATAACAAAATACAGCCTCTCAGGCTAAAATATATACATGTATATATTTACACTCGCCCATACTCCCTATATAAATTAATAATAATCTATATAGGGCTACTACGCTCACGTCCAACGCTCACGTCACGCCTTAATGCGGTGATACACTACGTCATTAAGGTGGACAGACGGGTGTATAAATATGTGCCCATACCCCTTATATGAATTAAACACTCATATAAGGCTACTACGTTTGCGTCCAACGCTCACGTCACATCATAATGCACTTATATACTATGTCATTAAGGTGGACAGACACATATCGCTAGCTAGCATTTATATACATACTCTCCTTAAAAATGTAATATAATTTACCGAAAATCCCATTTTCGGTAACTCACCACAAAGAGTAAAATCATCAAATAAAAATGACGTCAAATGGTCCAACCAAATAAACAATTGCATGCACATTATTTAAATCAAAAGTCCACTCACAAATTAGGCCTAAGCCTGAAGTCGGTCTGAAGCCTCTTCTGCTCGAGCTTCCTCACGTCCTGATCCAAGAACATAATTAAATCCTCAACCATATACCAACGCTTTTAAAAAAAAGGCAAAATTAAATAAGGCCTTATTTACTCTCATTCTTGCCCAACTTTGCAAATCCTAAATTTGATATCGTCCAAACTTCACCACAAATATCGGCGGCCTTAAATTCACTTTCTACGGCCGAAACAACAATAATCTAACGGCCGGATTCTATCCAAATTAACTGCCAAAATACCAAACTTCGATAAATCCTAAACCTAATTAAAATTCCTCCAAAAATTCCGAAACTCACATCATAAACATCCCCTTAAAATTCCGACTCCGGCGACCTGCAAAAGCTACCAAATTTTAACAGCATCTTCCTCTCAATCTCCTCTACAACTTTCCTAACTAGCACAAACACTAATTCCAAGCCTAACTATGTCAATCGAACGAAAACACCTAATAAGCCCTAGAATTTCCTTTGCCGATTTCTCCTTACCTAGCTCAAGAGGGAGGGAGTCCTTTGGAGGGGTTGCTGCACGGGAGGAGGGCTTCCTTTTGAGCCTAGCAGCTCCGGCTATGGCGGCTGGAGGAGGGAGTTCCGGCGAAAGTGCAACCACGGCAGCCGTGGCTTTCGGGCTCAGCTGCTCCTTCACGGCGGCGTTAGGGGATCAGCCACCTACCCAGAAATGAAGAGGAGAGGATGGTGGTTCGAACGGGACCGGCACGGCAGTCAGGGGCGGCCGGACGACGGCGTACGGCGGTGGTGAAGCCGGCGGGTCGGGAAGCTCACGGGAGAGAGAGAGAGAGAGAGAGAGAAACGGGAGGAAGAGAGAGAGAGAGTGTTTTGGGCCTTTGACCAAAAACAAGGCCCGGTTCAACTTAATAAACAAAACCCAACTCCCAAATTTAACACCCTAAAATAATACCCCAATAAAACTTACCTTTTTAATTGATACCTTTTCCATGCTAACTCCGATTTTAACGCAGAGCATGTCTACGAACTCGTAACAACATCCTCTACGACTTTCATGAAGAAAGTTTCCCAAATTCCATACGGAAGAAAAAGTCAACTTTAGAGTCTTAAATAGTAAACGATTAACTGTAAAAGACCAAAATAATACCAAAGTAAATAACCGTAAAATAACTTAAGAACCGGGGCGTGACAATTCTCCCCTCATAAAAATTTCGTCCTCGAAATTAACATAACTATCAAACAAAAAGGTAGGGATACTGCTGCCTCATTTGTTCCTCTGATTCCCAAGTAGCTTCCTCTACTTGATGAGTTCTCCAAAGCACCTTGACAAGTGGAATTGTCTTGTTCCTCAGTACTTGCTCCTTTCGGTCAAGAATCTGTACCGGTTCCTCTTCATAAGTCAAATCTCTCGTCAAACTAATTGGCTGCTCTTGCAACACATGAGAGGGATCGGCAAGGATACTTGCGAAGCATGGATACATGAAACACATTATGTATCCTGGACAATTCTGGAGGCAAAAGTAATTGATAAGCAAGTGAGCCAACTCGCTCTATTATCTCATAAGGCCAAATATACCTCGGACTAAGCTACCCACGCTTACCAAAACGTACTATCCCTTTCCAAGGAGATAATTTCAACAACACCCAATCACTCACTTGAAACTCAAGGTCTTTCCTGCGGACATCTGCATAACTCTTCTGCCTACTTTGAGCGGTCTTGAGTCTATCTCTGACCACTTTAATCTTCTCATTAGTATCATGGATTAACTTAGGGCCACAAAGTTCTTTTTCTCCTACTTCATTCCAACACAAAGGTGTACGACACTATTTCCCATAAAGTGCCTCAAAGGGAGCCATACCAATACTAGAATGGTAGCTGTTATTATAAGCAAACTCCATCAAAGATAGGTTCTTATTCCAACTCCCCCTGAACTGCAAGGCACAAGATCTCAACATATCCTCCAAAGTCTGAATAGTCATCTCTGATTGCCCATCAGTCTGAGGATGAAAAGCAGTGCTGAAGTGTAATCGGGTACCTAAAGCTGCCTGAAGAGCTCTCCAGAATTTAGAAGCAAATCTAGATCCCGATCCGACACTATCGATTCAGGTACACCATGAAGTCTCACGGTCTCATTCACATAAAGCTCCGCCAATTTATCCAGTGTAAACTTCTTTCCCATCGGTAAGAAATGTGCAGATTTGGTGAGTCTATCCACAATCACCCAAATACCGTCATGCCCCTCACGGGTACGAGGTAAACTGAAAACAAAATCCATGGTGATGTGGTCCCACTTCCACACTGGAATAGGCAACGGCTCAAGCAATCCTGAAGGTTTTTGCCTTTCAGCTTTCACTTGCTGACAGATCAAACACTTACTTACAAAAGCTGTCATTTCCTTCTTCATGTTTGGCCACCAATAATAACCTTTCAAAGTCTGATACATTTTTGTACTACCCGGATGAGCAGCATATGCAGAGCTATGAGCTTCCTCCATTATCTCTATCTTTAACTCTTCATTTCTCTTTGGAACACAAAGCCTATTTTTGAACAATAAAGTTCCATCTCTTTTTACCGAAAAATCCACGGCGGTTCCATTCGCTGCTCTTTCAATCAACCGAACAATGGAAGGATCATGATATTGTGCTTCCCGCACTTTATCAACCAAAACTGGCCTCACATGGAAACTAGCTACCAAGGCACCCACTTCATCCACCGCTAAATCCACCCTAGTAGCTCGTAACTCAAAAAGAAGTGGAACTCTAACCATCCTCAGGTGAGATAAAGATATGGTGGGATTTCGACTAAGAGCGTCAGCTACCACATTAGCTTTTCCAGGATGATACTCAATAGTGCAATCATAATCATTGATTAATTCCATCCACCTTCTCTGCCTCATATTTAACTCTTTTTGAGCGAACACATACCGAAGACTCTTGTGATCGGTATAAATATGACACTTGGCTCCATAAAGATAGTGTCTCCACAACTTTAGAGTAAAAACTACTGCTGCAAGCTCTAAATCATGAGTGAGATAATTCACCTCATACTGCTTCAATTGTCTAGAAGCGTAGGCAATAACTCGATCATGCTACATCAATACCCCGCTTAAATCTCGTTTAGAAGCATCACAATAAACCACATATTCCCCACTATCATCCGGAAGTGCTAAAACAGGAGCACTAGTCAGGCGATTCTTTAATTCTTGAAAACTTTGCTCACACTGATCTGACCATTCGAATTTAACTCCCTTCTTGGTCAATCTTGTAAGTGGAACAGCAATCTTTGAAAAATCTTGCACAAAGCGTCGATAATAGCCTGCTAATCCCAAGAAACTACGAATCTTCGTCACAGTGGTGGGTCTTCTCCAATTTGACAGTGCTTCCACCTTTTGAGGATCCACACTAACACCTTTAGCCGAAATTACATGACCCAAGAATCCCACTTTATCCAGCCAAAATTCACACTTGCTGAACTTGGCATACAAGTGAGCATTTCTCAAAGTCCGCAATATCATTCTTAGATGTTTGGCATGCTCCTTTTTACTTCTTGAGTAAACCAAAATATCATCTATGAATACGATCATGAAGCGGTCAAGATATGGACTAAGCACCCTATTCATGAGATCCATGAACGCAGCTGGTGCATTAGTAAGTCCAAAAGGCATCACCACAAACTCATAATGACCATAACGTGATTGAAAAGCAGTCTTGGCTATGTCATTCTCTCGGATCCGCAACTGATGATAACCAGATCTCAAGTCAATTTTTGAGAAAACAGAAGCACCATTTAACTGATCAAATAAATCATCAATACGGGGTAACGGATATTTATTCTTCACCGTGACTTGATTTAGCTTCCTATAATCAAGGCAGTCTCATGGTGCCATCTTTCTTCTTAACAAACAATACCAGAGCACCCCATGGAGACTTGCTAGGCCGAATAAAACCCTTATCTACCAACTCCAGCAGTTGAGTCTTCAACTACTTCAATTCTGCTGGAGCCATTCTGTAAGGTGTCGTGAGATACGAATAGTTTTGGGAAGTAACTCGATTGAAAAATCTATCTCCCTTACAGGAGGCAAACCAGGCAACTCCTCGGGAAAAACATCAGGAAACTCCCTTACTACATGAATATCCTCTACTCCCAACACTCTCATAATTGTATCCACAGTGTGAGCTAAATATGCTTGACAGCCTTTATTTAACAATTTCCTAGCAGTAATAGCTGATATCAAGCAACTCGAAATAACATCTCTTTCTCCTTGAAATGCAACGTCAAATCCATCTGGACTTCGAAGCACCACTTCTTTTCGGAAACAATCTACCATAGCTCTATAAGCCTCTAAAAAGTCCATTCCCAAGATCACATCAAACTCCACAATATCTAAAGGGATTAGATCCGCCTTAAACTTAGTCCCTTCTATCAACACTTCACAACCACTAAACACCCAATTTATTCTCATCACCTCACCGGAGGGTAGAGACACATGCCACTCGCCTGGAAGAGACGATGATGGCACATTGGCATGGAGGGCAAATCTACTAGACATAAATGAATGCGTGGCTCCAGGGTCAATTAAAGTAAATGCTGGCTGGCCAAAAATTAATAACGTACCAATGATGACATCTGGAGAAGTATGACCCTCCTGCTGAGTCATAGCATGAAGTCTGGCACGAGTCATGGGACGTCCACGTTGACCACTACCCTGCTGAGAGCCACCTCTGGCTGCTGAACTGCCACGAGTACCAATACTGGAGCCTCTGGCTGCAGACTGACCGGCTGGCTGAGTAGGAGTGGGGGTGGTTCTCTGAGCCAATAAGGGACAATCTCTCTTGAAATGGTCCAGGCTACCACAATCAAAGCACCCAGAAAACTGCTGCTGATGACCAAAAGAAAAAGTCTGACCACCCGATCTCCCACCCTGAAAACTGCCACCAGAACCAAACTGACCAGTCTGTTGCCTACCCAACTGGCTCCTGAAAGGTCTCCTGTTACGTCCTCTAGACCTGAACCGAGAACTAGAACTCAATCCACCACTATTGCCACTACCAGTTGAAGACCCTGAAGCGGATGATGAAGTAGCCTTCTTGAATGGACTCTAACTGGGGCCACTATAATCACGGGATCGTACACCATGCGTCCTCATGGTCTCAATGGCCATGGCTGCACTACCGCATCAAGAAATGTCAGGTAGATAACACCTATCATCTTATCTGCATACACTCCACCAAGTGCCCCAATGAACATGTCAATCCTGGTCCTCTCATCAGGAACCAAATATGGCACATGATAACTCAAAGTAGTGAACCTCTGCTCAAACTCTATGACACCCTCATCATCCCTCTTCTTCATGTTCAGAAAATCCGACTGAATCCTGGTACGATGAGCATGACTGAAATATCGACCCAAGAAGAGCGTCTTAAACTGCTCCCAAGTCATATTCTGAGCACCACCAATATTTCTACTAGCGAGAGTCCACCAATGATGAGCTGAATCATCCAGAAAAGTCACCACCATCTTCACTTTCTTTTCTTCCGGCAGATCAATGCTCTCGAAAGCTTTTTCCATCTTATCTACCCAAGCGTATGCATCAAGGGGTCCCTTGGCACCTTTAAACTCAATTGCTCCTGCATCAAAAAACATCTTTCTTTTTCACAGATCGAGGGTGGCGAACTGTCTCTAAGACACCTCTCAGCATGTTCCCCAGGGAACCAACTAATCCTCTAAGCTCATCACCCTCATTTGCGTTGGTCGAGGTAGCCTCACGGGGTCGATGTCTAGGAGGCATAATTACCTGAAGAAAAAAAATGTTTAGTAGTCTGTACACAAGACTAACAGATCTATCACACATACCCAATAACACATAGCATCCAAAGCATAAAATGCTAATGAATCCGCCGCGGTCAGATCACCATTCTATAGGAACTACGTGCTTCTTAGGCAAATATGGTAGTACCAAGGAGGTAGGAAATGAAACCTAAAGCTCTGATACCAACTGTCAGGACCCATCCCGTATTTCACCCCGAAACCCGAGGTAAGTCCTGCGGGGACCACCTCCAAGGAAAATTTACTGATAAGCAAACCTCCCTTGAAAATGGACAACCCTAACCTAGATAACTAAAGTGTTACTTTCTTAAATAAATTTGAGCATCCTCCAAATCAACCCACAATTATACGAAAGTGAGTAAATAATTACAAACTTCGTATATTCTAAAATACAACAAAAGTCTAAGCACACCACCAGAAACATTAAACGATAAATCCCAAAGAGTATTCAGAGCTACTATACACTACAGGAGCAGGAAAATACTCTAGTAGGTTAAACAGGTAACCTACTGGTGAAATGTGGCTGAGAAATGGGTAACTATGCCTCGTCGTCTCCTACTCGTACTAACTCGAACTTTGCAGACTGGGCATTTTTAAAACGAAGAGCCCAGGGGAAAAACATTCGCAATAATTAGAGTAAGTGGACAAAAATAAATAAAGAAAATATTTATTAACATTTATGCTTTCCCAATTTAATTTTCAAGAAAACGAATGCATGTTTTAAACAATAATTCTCTTATCGTTATAAATATCGAGCCTCTACTGCTCAAAACTGTATATAACAAAATACAGCCTCTCAGGCTAAAATATATACATGTATATATTTACACTCGCCCATACTCCCTATATAAATTAATAATAATCTATATAGGGCTACTAAGCTCGCGTCCAACGCTCACGTCACGCCTTAATGCGGTGATACACTACGTCATTAAGGTGGACATACAGGTGTATAAATATGTGCCTATACCCCTTATATGAATTAAACACTTATATAAGGCTACTACGTTTGCGTCCAACGCTCACGTCACACCATAATGCACTTATATACTATGTCATTAAGGTGGACAGACACATATCGCTAGCTAGCATTTATATACATACTCTCCTTAAAAATGTAATATAATTTACCGAAAATCCCATTTTCGGTAACTCACCACAATGAGTAAAATCATCAAATAAAAATGACGTCAAATGGTCCAACCAAATAAACAATTGCATGCACATTATTTAAATCAAAAGTCCACTCACAAATTAGGCCTAAGCCTGAAGTCGGTCTGAAGCCTCTTCTGCTCGAGCTTCCTCACGTCCTGATTCAAGAACATAATTAAATCCTCAACTATATACCAACGCTTAAAAAAAAGGCAAAATTAAATAAGGCCTTATCTACTCTCATTCTTGCCCAACTTTGCAAATCCTAAATTTGATATCGTCCAAACTTCACCACAAATATCGGCAGCCTTAAATTCACCTTCTACTGCCGAAACAACAATAATCTAACGGCCGGATTCTATCCAAATTAACTGCCAAAATACCAAACTTCGATAAATCCTAAACCTAATCAAAATTCCTCCAAAAATTCCAAAACTCACATCATAAACATCCCCTTAATATTCTACATCAAAAACCACAAAATTTCCCAAAACAGCGGCGGCCGACTCCGGCGACCTGCAAAAGCTACCAAATTTTAACAGCATCTTCATCTCAATCTCCTCTACAACTTTCTTAACTAGCACAAACACCAATTCCAAGCCTAACTATGTCAATCGAACGAAAACACCTAATAAGCCCTAGAATTACCTTTGCCGATTTCTCCTTACCTAGCTCAAGAGGGAGGGAGTCCTTTGGAGGGGTTGCTGCACGGGAGGAGGGCTTCCTTTTGAGCCTAGCAGCTCCGGCTATGGCGGCCGGAGGAGGGAGTTCCGGTGAAAGTGCAACCACGGCAGCCGTGGCTTTCGGGCTCAGCTGCTCCTTCACGGCGGCGTTAGGGGATCAGCCACCTACCCAGAAATGAAGAGGAGAGGATGGTGGTTCGAACGGGACCGGCGCGGCTGTCAGTGGCGGCCGGACGGCGGCGTACGGTGGTGGTGAAGCCGGCGGGTCGGGAAGTTCACGGGAGAGAGAGAGAGAAACGGGAGGAAGAGAGAGAGAGTGTGTTTTGGGCCTTTGACCAAAAACAAGGCCCGGTTCAACTTAATAAACAAAACCCAACTCCAAAATTTAACACCCCAAAATAATACCCCAATAAAACTTACCTTTTAAATTGATAACTTTTCCATGCTAACTCCGATTTTAACGCATAGCTTGTCTACGAACTCGTAACAACATCCTCTACGACTTTCAAGAAGAAAATTTTCCCAAATTCCATACGGAAGAAAATGTCAACTTTGGAGTCTTATATAGTAAACGGTTACTTAAATCTGTAAAAGACCAAAATAATACCAAAGTAAATAACTGTAAAATAACTTAAGAACCGGGGCGTGACATAATTTACCAAAACGGTTTTATGGCTTTGAAGGGCCAAAAGTTGACTTTCTTTTCTGTAAGTTAATTGTGAAAACTTCCTTCACGAAAGTTGTAGAGTTTGTCGATACGAGTTCGTAGACACACGACACGCGTAAAACGGATGTCGTATGAGGATGTTGTAGTCAGCAGAAGTATTGTGGCTTTCGGGAATTTTTAGTATAACTTTGGAAAAGGCATAGGGTTCCTTCATTTTCCCGCATATCACTTTCCTTTCCTTTTCTTCTCTCGCGCCTCACCTTCAGTATCTAAGTTTTCTGTTTGACCCGACCCGAACCTGGTCGACCTGACCCGAATTTTCCGGCCACCTCCGACTGACCTAGACGCCGGCGCCGGTCAGGTTCTCTTCCTGTCCTCCGTCAGAGCCTCTCTGTAACGGTGGCTTGCGCCGTTTTGTAACGGTGCGCGGGATATTGAAGCCGAGAAGTCTGTGTTGAGACCCGGTCGAGATTCCCACCTCCGACGGCGGCGACGCGGCTTGGAAACTGTCGGGATAGGAGCTCCTTGGCACCCTGGTTCGACTTCGGGTAGTCTTGAAGCTCGATTCACGGCGAAGAGTAGCGGCGGTGGATTCCAACCTTCCGGCGAGTTTGCCGATGTTTTCCAACCGATTCCGGCCGAACTGGGTGAAACCTCAGGTATAAAAGATGCTCCCCGCTCTACAGTCTACAAGTTTAATATTTTGAGTTTGCCCAAATTCGGACATTTTGGGGTGGCCCGTGGGGCCCACTCTCCGCTGTCTGTTGGGGCGCGTGGCGGCGCGTCCGGCAGGGGTTGGGAGGTTAGGAGTAACTGTTAGCTTATGCTTGTCGATACGAGCACATTGACAAGGCATGATGTCATGTTATGATCAAGTTTTGCATCCTAGGTTTAAGACTAAGTTGAGAATCGTGAGAGGTTGTTAAGCCTTGGTGTTTGAGCTGTGAAAACCTTGTTAACCTTTGTCAATAGGTGGGTTGAGGGTTCCTATGACCTTGGGAGGTCTCGGAAGAAGGTTGTCCCTTTTTGGACAAATCTTTGGTTAAGGATTATTAAGGATGCTTTGCTCTTTTGTTTAAGTGGTTACTAAGTTATTATTTTGTGCTAATTAGGTGACTTGTGGAGTGTGGTTTTAAGCTTTATGCTTGTATTGTGTGTGTGAAGACGCAACTGGATTGAGGTGAGTAAAATCTCATCAAGGTTCACTCTGTGACCTTTTTACTTATGATGATGATGATGATGATTATAATGTTGATGATTTTAGTGATGATAATGTTGATGAAAATGTTGGTGATTATGTGATGATGATAATGATTATGGTAATTATATGATGATGATTAGATGATGATCATGGTAATTATATGATGATGATTAAATGATGATTTTAGTGATGATAATGTTGATGAAAATGTTGGTGATTATGTGATGATGATAATGATCATGGTAATTATATGATGATGATTAAATGATGATTTTAGTGATGATAATGTTGTTGATTATGTGATGATGATAATGATCATGGTAATTATATGATGATGATTAAATGATGATTTTAGTGATGATAATGTTGATGAAAATGTTGGTGATTATGTGATGATGATAATGATCATGGTAATTATATGATGATGATTAAATGATGATTATGGTGATTATATGATGATGATTATGATGATTAAATGATGACGATGATGTTTCGATTTAAAAATTATGTTTATCTTTTGTTTGTTTTAAAATATATGAGCTTGATCGTCAACGACTCATGGTAAGTGAAAACAAGTTTTCTTTTAAAAATATAATCTTTCAAATGGACTTTTGTTCATGTTGGTGCTTTAGTGGTGAATGTGTGCATTTGTTGTGAATTGGTGCCTTAGTGGTGAATGTGTGCATTTGTTGTGAATTGGTGCCTTAGTGGTGATAATGTGTCTTAGTTGTGAATGTGTGCCTGAGTGGTGATTGTGTGCATTCGTTGTTGAATGGTGCCTTAGTGGTGATTGTATTACATTAGTTGCGGATGTGGTGCCTTAGTAGTGATTGTATGCATTAGTTGTGGATGTATGTGCCTTAGTGGTGATTATGTGTATTAGATTAGAAGCCTTCGTGGTGGATCGGCAAAAAAAAAATATTTGAGGATCTTGTTTTGCAGTCAAATTAATTGATAAGGAAGTAAAAAGAGAAGTGTGTCTGTTCAGCCAAAGATTTTGGCATCTAGAATCTTTCTCATGAAACGGCTAGAGTAAGCTGTGTGGTTTTAACTATTGAATATGGGGTCGCGGTTGAACCCGAATAAGTAGCATGGCTGGAGATGCAAATATTGCCAATATTTAAGGAAGGTTAAGTCAGGTAGCTTGATTTGACTGTGCGAATTTTGTGGGCATTATTAGTCATGTTTAAATTATCTCCTAGATTGTGGTGAAGAGATTAGTGGGGTTAACAAAATCATGAGAGAATTTGAATTCCAATAAGTTGCCAGATTTTATGCACAAAATGGTAATGTTTTAGTTTTGGTGGAGAGACCTTAGTGACGTAGTTATTGATCATTATATATTTTTATTCTGGCAATTGAGGTTAAACTCTTGTTGGACTAATCGCTTAGGCGAAGAAGGGTCGTCTTGGGGTTTTGGGTGAGTTTTGACCCCGCGAAGTATCTCGGTATTAGAAGTGTTTGTTGTAGTTTATGCAATGTACGCATTCTTAAATCTGTTCAATTAGCGGGTCTTAATTTTGACCTCTATAAGAATTTTAACAAGCGGCTTTCAACGTCAAATTTGTACGCATCGTATTGTCAAGTTCGTTACATGACATTAGAAGATTTAAGCCCGGCGTTGAAATTGAACTTTACTCTTCGAGTGTGTTAGCTACTTTCATTACTTGGAAAAGTGTGAACTTATCTCTAAGTATTCAAGTTTTGGCTTAGGCACCGCGGAACTATTTCTAAAGGATGTTCGCAGTAGTATATAAGTATAGCAATCTAGAAGGAATTTTACTTATGAGCGGAAATTTGTAATTCGGTGAAAATTCAGAGTTTTTGAAAAAGGTTTTACTCACGCGGAGCGAGGGATTGGTGAACCAGAGTCCGGTGCTTCATTTGTGGCGTCATCACACGTGGATGGCAAAGTCGAGTTATCGAGTTTCTTAGCGGAACAAAGAGTAAAAGGTAGTGACCTATAATCGTTGACCTTGGCTCGTGCAGTTTGAAATTTCGAGGACGAAATTTTTAGAAGGAGGGGAGATTGTAACGCCCCGTACCTAATTTTACCTATTTACTGGGTATTTTATGAGTTACTGAGGAATTTAACCGTGCTCGGTAACTTAGTAAGTTAACACTCGAGTATATTTGCGAGTTTTTCTTGAAATGTCAAATTTTTCTATTAAGGTTTCGATGTGGTAGTTCGTGTTAACATGGGTTCACCTGTGTTTTCGGATTTTTGTCGGAGCTTTGAGGTATTTTCTACGATTTACCGAAGGTTTGGTAAAAGAAATTAATTTTTTTGAAATTAGAATATAACTTTTAATCTGGGTTGTCGGATCAAGTAGGGTTTTGATCTTGGTCGTTGGTGTGGGTATATAAGGAAATAAGATGGGTTGACTTTGAAAAAGCCCACATTCGGTGTTGACCCGAGCCCAGGCTTCTCTCCCTTCCTCTCTGGCTGCCTCCTCTGCTCCGGCGTGGCGTTGCCAGTTTCGGCCGCCGCGTGCCACGAAACTGTCTCTCCCGGGCGATGTGGGACGGATGCACCTACTAGCTTGCTTGCCTAGTCAGGTCATCACAATCCACCCCCCTTTAGGGCCCGACGTCCGCGTCGACACACTTCCGGCCGGGGACAGGCTCTGATACCAACTGTAACAGTCCGGCCCAGTCCATTGGGATATTGTCCGCTTTGGGCCCAACGACCCTCACGGTTTTGCTCTTGAGGTTTCACCCCAAAACGCGTCTCAATGTAAGGTGCTAGCTCTGCACATATAAGCATAGCAACTTGTCTCCCCCGGGCGATGTGGGACGGATGTACCTACTAGCTTGCTTGCCTAGTCAGGTCATCACAATCCACCCCCCTTTAGGGCCCGACGTCCACGTCGGCACACTTCCGGCCGGGGACAGGCTCTGATACCAACTGTAACAGTCCGGCCCAGTCCATTGAGATATTGTCCGCTTTGGGCCCAACGACCCTCACGGTTTTGCTCTTGAGGTTTCACCCTAAAACGCGTCTCAATGTAAGGTGCTAGCTCTACACAAAAAGTAAAACCTCTTATCGATTAAATCTTTTCCATAACTATTTGGTATGATTTTAGGTTTGATTATCATAATTTTAGGTTGTTGGGTTTGCTAGATTTTGGGCGTTGTTAGTAGCCGTTGTTAATGAATTAATAATTGTTGAATGACTTATGTTGTTAAAGGAAAGAAATAAAGTCTGTGATATGCATTCAAAGTGAATGTGATATGTTTGAGTAATTGGTGGATCAGTTATCTTATCTATTCAACATGTGAATGATTCTAGGTAAACATGTTTGTCTACATCATTTGTTCTTTGTGCTCCTTCTTCTTTTAATTTTCTTTCCCGTCAGATGGGAAAGAAGAAAGCTACAAGAACTGAAACTGAGGGAACTGGGAAAACAAAGGCCACATGGCTTGATGATATAGTAGCTATATTTTGTGATATAGCTCGTAAGGAAGTTGCAAAGGCAAACAAGCCAGGTACTCATTTTGATAAAAAAGAGATGGGAAAATGTTGTCAAAGCCTTTAAGGACTCAATCGGAAGAGACTATACTAAAGGTCAGTTGAAAAACAAATGGGATTCACTTAAAAATGACTGAAAATTGTGGAGTTCTCTATTGCATCAGGAAACAGGTATTTGATGGGATCATGTTAAGAAGACTGTCGATGCATCTGCTGAATGGTGGAAAAGTAAAATTTAGGTGTGCTCTCAATTAATATGTTGTTCCGATGTTCTTTTACAATTTAAACATGAATTATGAATTAAATTCTTCTTCTTTTGCAGTCCAATTCAGAGTACCGCAAGTTTCGTGCTGTGGGAATCAATCCTGACATGATGGATATTTATAATCAGATGTTCAAAGGTAGCGTAGCTCTAGGGCAATCTGTCATGATTCCCTCAACTAGTATAGTTGTTGAAGAGGTATTGGAGGATTTTGAGCATGATGAGGATGAGGATCTCGATCCCGTGGAAGATATTCAAGGTAGGGAGAAAAAGAGAACAACTGTGGAAAGGTAAACATAAGGTACTAAAGACAAAGGTGTTTTAAAAGGGGCAAATGGGAAGAAAGGAAGGGTGGGAGGTGTGGCAAAATTGTCTAAGAAAATTGATCGCCTTGTCGAAGTAGTTGAGAGTAGGAGTACAGCTACATCAATCCCCACAAGTGCACAAGCAACTAGTATTCAGGAGGTCATGCAAGTTGTTGCAACTTTACCAGGAGCTGAAACTGGAACCAAGCTATGGTGGTTTGCAACAAAGCTGCTTTGCTCTCAAGAAAAGCGAGAGATGTTCTCTATCATGACAGATGCTGATCTGAAGCTCTAGTTTTTTATTCTTAATCAAAAAAAGGCTGATCCTTCTTTTGTAATATGAAGTTTGTTGTTTTTCATTAGTTGAATACTGAGAGTGGGCCAATAAGGTCTTCTTAAATAAGGTAATTAATGGTACTCTGTTGAAGAGTATGTTCAGAGATGCTTTTGATCTTCTTCTTTCTAATAAGGCTGATGTGTGACTATCTTTTCATTAAGGATGCTATTTTGTTTTAATGTTATTTTGTTGTTCATCGTTAATAATGTTGCTCTTTACTTGATATTCATATTATCATTGCCTAGTGATATTACTTGATATTCATGTTTGCTTATATCTATTTTTATAAACTTGGGTACTGGTAATATTTGTAAATGTTGTTGCAGCCTTTAATTAGTTGTTGTTTGTTTTTGTTAATGCTATTGCAGGTTTGTTTTGTAAAGTATGGACAATTCCAAAGATGAAGAGGAGTTAGATCAAATTATATGTGTAGCCGGTCGTCTTATTCAAGTGTATATTGAAAAGTACATTATGAAAACTCCATGCTACACAAACTCTCAAACAAGTTACATTTGGTTGATGGATGTGTTAAGAGGTAATGACACTAGATGTTATAATGCATTCAGGATGGAAAAGAATTGTTTCTATATGCTATTGAAAGATATTGAAAAGGTGTTGGGGGGTTCCAAGAACATATGCACTGCTGAAGTTTTGGCTATGTTTCTATATATTTTGGGAGGGGGTGAGACCAATAGGAATACACAAGAACGTTTTCAACGTTTGGGTGAGACAGTGAGCAGGTATTTCTCCCAAATGCTAGACATTCTCTATAATATGGCTAGAGTGCTAATAAAGCCATTGGATCTCGAATTCATAAGCACCCCAAAAGAAATTGAAAGGGACACAAGATACATGCCTCATTTTAAAGTATGTTCAATGTTATTTTCAACATAATTACTGCTTGTTTTTTTTATCCAACATAATTACTGCTTATATATTAAAGAAAAATTAATTTGTAGGATTGTGTTGGCGCAATTTATGGTGTTCATGTTCAAGCTATTATTTCTCCATGTGATCAAGTGCTGTATATCGGTAGAAAATGGATACCCACCCAAAATGTGATGGCCGTATGCGACTTCGACATGCAATTCACATTTATTTTTGTAGGGTGGGAAGACACTGCTCATGATAGTAGAGTATTCTTATCGGCCATACGCAACCCTCTAGCAAATTTTCTCAAACCCCCAAATGGTAATATTTGTTTTTTCTTAGATTGTGATATACTAATCTAATTAAATCATAATCAATCATTCATTATATTTACTTCTCTCAGGAAAGTACTATGTGGTAGATGCCGAATATCCACAAATGAGAGGCTATTTAGGACCGCATAAAGGTGAGAGGTATCGCCTTCCACATTTTCGTAGAGGTGATGAACTGGCGGGTCATAAAGAAATATTTAATCATGCACATTCTTTACTTAGGGGTATTATTGAGCGCACTTTTGGGGTATGGAAAAAAAAAGTGGAGTGTTTTACGTGATATGCCGAGCTTTCCTTATGAAAAACAAGTGAAGATAGTTGTTGCTACAATGACTCTTCATAACTACATAAGAAAGTATGCTCACCAAGATCATGATTTTGATGAAAGTGATGATTTCCAAAGTGAAGAGAGTAGTGAAGATATGGAGGACAATGAACATGAAGAAGATGGTACGGGAAGACAAGAAATGGAGGTGTTAAGAAACACCATTGCACAAAGTTTAATAAATGCATCTATTTAGCATTTAGTTCCAATTTGAAATGGCTTCACTATATTTTGTGTAGTGCACTCTTTGACTATGATGGAGAAATCTTTTGTATATTATTTAAGAATTTCATTTGATTATGATATTAAGAAATCTTATGTAATATCGTGGATTAACTTTATAATTTAGTTACATACAAAAGAAACAACTATTTATTTTAATATCAATTTATAACAATGCTCATTTTTGTCATTATACCAATCCAAAGCAGTTTTTACTTATAACTTACCAAACACATGAAATTGCTTTTCGGTTCTCATAGCACTTTTAAAAACAGCTTACCAAACACCTCAGCTGATTCTACTCACAACAATATCAGAAGTGCTTCTTCTTAAAGAAACTTCAGAGTTCTTCTTACAGAAACATCAGAAGCAATTACTCTCATAGCACAGTAGTCTCAAACTGACCCTTAATCTGGAACATAGTGAGTTGCTGAGTTTTGGTTTGGTTATGAATTCTATATTGGAGCAAGGTTTTGTTACTGTCATTATTGTGGGATCAGCACTAATGAGTGGTCTAGATGGTTCCTCCTTAGTGAAGAGGTCATTTTCTCATCCCATCATCTCATCCAATAGCATCATCTCATCCATCTCAATGATCTTAATCATCTTTATCTAAGTAGAGAGTAAAGAGTGTCCACTCCAAGTTGAGAGTGTAGTAGTTTGTAGCAAAACAAGTGTGAGAGAGCGTTTCCTTGAAGTGGTGTTCTTGAAGTTGTGTATCTCTTGTGTACCCATTATTTGATAGTGGAGGTTCTTGTTGTTGCTGCCCCATGGACATAGACACATTGTCGAACCACATTATATGCGGTGTCTCTTTTCGTTGCTCTTTTATGTTTTTGCATATTTATCCTTTATGTGATTTGAGTAATTACTTCCATTCTATTTAATTTTCCTAACAGTGGTATCTGAGCCCTTTTCATGGGGTGTGGCGTTAAAATAAAAGGCTTAAGGAGTACCATGGTTCGACTCAACCACTTAAACTGGATCACATGAAAGTCAAGAATGGATAACATTCTATATTGCAAAGATTTGAATGAGCCAATAGAAGGAGCTTAGGCTAAGCCATAAGGGACTTCAGATCATATTATATGGAGATGAACCGTAAGGCAATCAACTATATTCGAGAGTGGATGGATGACAGTGTACTCCACCATGTGGCCAATGAGACCGATGTGCATGAGTTGTGGATCGGACAAAGTGAGTCATTATTTGAGAAGAAGACCACCGCCACGAAAGCTTTTTTAATCAAAGAGCTTGTCAATATGACGTACCGTGAAGGCATGAGGGTCACCGAGCACCTAAACAATCTCCAAAGCACAATCAATCAACTAACCACAATGGGCATGACGATTGATGATGAATTGCAAACATTGTTGTTGTTGAGCTCGTTGCTAGATAACTGGGAGACCTTTACTGTCACTATAAGTAACTCTGCTCCCGATGGTAAATTGACTATGGATAACGTTAAAAGTAACAAGTTGAATGAAGAGACTAGAAGAAAATCTTCAAGCTCCAACAATAGCCAAGTCTTTATGGCAGAGAACAGAGGAAGTAGCAAGAGCAAAGAACCCAAAAGTCATGGAAATAGTGTAAGCCATTTGAGGACAAGATTCAACAGAAAGTGCCATCATTGTGGCATCTTTGGCCACATGAAGAAAAATTGCAACAAATTGAAAAATGATATGAAGGAAGGAAAAGATGGCTACACCTATCAAAAGAGGGAGGACAAAAGTACCACTGCCGCTGCTGCCATATCACATAAGGAATGTGAGGTTCTTTGTCTTGATGGTGAATGCCTACATGTTGATGATTCTCTTGGTGTTGCATGGGTCGTTGATTCCAGAGCCTCTTTCCATGCCACTCCAACATGGAGTTCTTCACTATATACAAAGGTAGTGACATTGGGATTGTGAAAAGGGGCAATGATGGTTATGCCAAGATCGCAGGGATTGAAGATATATGTTTTTTGACCAATTTGGGTTACAAGCTTATGAAAGATGTGAGACATGTTTCTGGTCTATGTCTTAATTTGATGTCAACCGGTATGCTTGACTGACGTGTCGCGTAACCGAGGTCAAACAACTTCAATTTAATTACCCTGCAATCGTAGTAATATGGACAAGTAGGGATCGTTCTAGCCGGGGAAACAAAAAGGCGATCGAAAGAAGAGAAACCAAACAACTTATAAACAAGTATTCACATATATACATCGAAATATTGGGGGTTTAAGATTGATTAATTCTAACGAATAACCTACTGAAAATTAAACCTAAGATTATTATATACAAGTGATCAACATACTCATGCAACACGTAACACGAAAAACCATCTAGAACACATAACAACTTCATGCAAGGCCGGGCAACAACGTTCAAATTGTCCTCGACTCTAACCAATTCCAATTCTAATTAGAGCCTTTGCGGTTATCTAATTGTTAAGACTCCTCAGGTATTTAGAACCATCTTTGCGCTTGATCTTAAACATGAATGCTAACTCATTTAAAAACACGTTGCGTAGAGATTAAATAAGAAAACACTTTAACACATGAATCAATCAGAAACATGATCTAAGGCATGCGTCACTCATCCTATTAGCATGCAAATTATCAGAATTAAATCCGCCCTAAGTTAATAACAAAGACCAAGACAACTTTGTGTATGAATCGATCCAAAATTATTATGGTAGATGAAACCGCACCTTGAGGACAACCATGGCCGAGGCAGCCTCAAGGATTGATTTAGATGCATGAATTCATGACAATTAATCAATTAGAAATCAAAAACACATAAGAAAATGTTACTGCCCCAAAACCTAAATCACGAAATCATCATATATTCAAGAAGTTACAAATCAAAACATAGAACAATCAAAGACAAAGAAATCCGAAAACCATGTTTGATAAATAAAACCAAAATTGAAAAGTATATTACAATAGAGTTCGAAACTAAACAGAAAATAATACAAGAAGCCATGAGAAAATCACACTTTTACAACCTTCGAAGATTCGCCAAGTGTGGGGAAAATTGGTGGAAGGATGGAGTGATTCTTATGGTTTGTGGTGGATGAATCGGCTAAGTAATTTTCTGTATAGGGTTTGGTAGAGTTTCGGCTATGTAATTGCAAGGGTAGAGATGATCCCTTTATGCCCTTGAAGTCATGCTTTATATAGAAGAAAGACCCTAGAGAGGCCGGCCACACAAGTGAAAACCGAGTTGGTTTAGGTTTCCCTAGTTTTTCTCAATTCGGCCCAATGACCTCTGTCTGATGATTTCGTCATAACTTCCTCTAGAAAATAGATATTGAGGTGATTTCAATTGATTTGGAAACTAGACTCCTGTAGTTCTCTATCCATATGTAGCATGTTTTCTGATTCATTGTGAGCTGTCTTGGAGAGTCCTTTGAAGTTGTGAGACGTGCACAAGAATTTTCCAGAAATTAATCAGGAATTTCAATACTTGGACATTCCTTGATATTCTGCCGAATTTAGATCTTCTTCTCCATATTGGACTTGGTTTGGACCTCTCCTTTCATGGACTAGGCTTCATGGATCAGCTGCTTTGCTTCCCGAGGTCCATCAGGAACACTTCTCTCGGCAGGCAGTAGGTTACTCTGTTCTGGCGGTCTGACCTTCCGGCAATGTTCCGGCATATCTCCAATTTTCCTGATTCTTTCTCCCATGAACTCTTCTACATGTCACCTAAGTATCAGAGAGAGTTAACTCAATTTGTGACAATGTAAAAACTTTACAGAATCTTAAGAACAACTCTAAGGCTCCACAAATCAGCTTTTGACAAATTTCTATATCGTTCCTCTATGTTTAACACGTTTTACACACAACTCTACCAAAAACTTTCTACTCTACATTATTACTCTATTCTACAACAATAAGAGATAATCAAAGTACAAATGGAGGTAATAACACATTAAGAATGTCGCATTTTATGCTCCTATCATTGACCGACAAGGGTTCCATCATCATGGAGGTGATAAAAAATGGAGGCTTACCAAGGGATCACTAGTGGTGGCTAGATGAAAGTTGTGTTGCACACTCTAAAAGACATATATTGCAAGATATGCAAAGGGGGGTTGAATGTTGTAGATGACTCTTCTCCAAGTCGATGGCGCAAGCGGCTAGGTCACATGAGTGAGAAGGGATTGCAAATTTTGGCAAAGAAGACTCTTATCCCATTTGCCAAAAGTACCTCCCTTGACACTTGTGATCACTGTCTATTTGGTAAGCAACATAAAGTTAGCTTCGTTAAAACATTCACAAGGAAAGAAAATGTATTAGACCTAGTACACTCAGATGTATATGACCCCATGAAAGTTGATTCACTAGGTCATAACAAATATTTTGTCATTTATATTGATGTTGGTTTGGGTTTATTTGTTGAAATCAAAAGACCAGGTGTTCCGAACCTTTAAAGAGTTTCATGCCATGGTGAAGAGGGAGACGTACAGGAGGAACTGTCACATCCCGGTTCTTAAATTTAATTACAGTTATTTACTTTTGGTATTACTTTGGCTTTTACCGTTTTTAGTAACCGTTTACTATTTAAGTCTACAAAAGTTGAATTTTTCTTTCGTCTAAAATTTGGAAAAACTTTCTTCATGAAAGTCGTAGAGGACGTTAAACCGAGTTTGTGGATATGTGACACGTTTTAATCGGAGTTTGTACGGAAAAGTTATAAGGGTTTAAAGTCAGGGGCAGATTGGTAATTTCGCAGGAAACTGAAGTTCTATAAATAGCAAATCAGACCCCCATTTTGGGATAATTCCAGAATTTGCCCAGAAATTCCAGAATTTATGCCAGAACTTCATCGCCTCCGTCCGCCGCCGTCCGGCCGAGTTAGGGGGTGAGCTAGGTATCAAATCGAAGCTTGGAACATCCTCTTCAAGTCTAGGTAGGTGGCTGGTCGTGTTGTGCCGCCATGAAGGAGAAATTAGTCCCGAAAGCCACCGCTGTGCGTGGTGGAGTTTCGCCGGAAACTTCCTTTTCCAGCCACCATAACCGGAGCTGTTGGTCTCAACTTGAAGCTCTCCCTTCCAACAGTAAACGTCTAAAAGGATACATCCTAACTCGAGCTAGGTAAGGAGAATCGAAGGTTTGAAATTCTAAGGTTTTAAATTTGGATTTTTAATGTTTGGCTTCGATTACCCTAGTTAGTCTTGAAATTGGACTGTGTGGTAGTTATGAAAGTTATTTGGAATGTTGAGAGGAAAATTGTGTCAAAATTTAGTAGCCATTGGAGGTCGCCGGAGTTCGGCTGCCGCCATCGCTTAGGGGTAGTTTTTCATGTTTTTGAGTTTGTTTTAATGAGAGGATTTTAAAGATGTGAAGTTTGGAATTTTTGGAGGAGTTTTGGTTGGGTTTGGGATTTTTCAAAGATTAGTGAAATAAGTGGTTGATAGGATAGAATCCCGCTATTGGATTAGTGTTGATTAAACTTCAGAAAGTTGTTTTAGGGATTTCGATGCTTGTGGTGAAATTGGAGCCTTATTGGTTTAAGGATGGAGAAGTTGGGCAAGGGCGAAGGATTTATAAGCTCACTTTTATTCTTGCAGTTTTATTTAAAGTATTGAGTTAGTCTTGAGATTTAATAATATCTATTATTCAGGACGTGAGGAGGATCGTGTTGGGAGACCTCGGATCGACGGCAGGCATAGCCGTATACTGTAAGTGGACATTTTGATTTTAAATAAATATGCATGCAAGATTTTATAATTTATTATTTTATTTTCCGAGCTTATATTATAATATCGGCTTATGAAATGATCTTGGAAAGTATTTGAGTTTGAAGCATTGATTAATTATGGGTCATGATTTATGGATTTGAGCTCAGCTTACTAATTTGGTATTTGAGTTTGGATAGTCTTTATGAATTCCGGATTTCATTATAATGGTTTTAATGGTGGACTTTGAGATTTATAAAAGATTTCCGAAAATGAGATTGTCGGTAGTTCGCTATTTATAATTTTCGAAATTATTGGTGGAATATCGATCTTGACCTTGAGAATGTTTTAGCGAGTATTTTGGATTGAGATATTAATTATGATTTTTACTTGTTAATTATTGATGGAATATCAATCTTGACCTTGAGAATATTTTGACGTGTGAGACACGTCATTGAGTTTTAACAAAAAATTTTATGATGATTTTCAAGTACGGTTGGAAATCGTACCATTCGTATGATGTTAGGGAAGTTTAATGGATTTAAGTGATTTTGTATGTTTTTAGTCACCATAATATAGGGTCGCTTATATTGATTATTGCTAGCTAACCATTATTAGCGGTCCTCACCATATGTGAGTAGAGCGTTTAGCGTGGGACGCTATTATAGCCTGGGAGGCAACCGATCGGTATTTATATTTATTTGTTAGCTAGTCATTATTAGCGGTCCTCACTATAGGTGAGTAGAGCGCTTAGCGTGAGACGCTATTATAGCCTGGGAGGCTCATTTTACATGGTGATAACTCTTCCCCTTATTTTATTTTTCTCAGTTATATAATTGATTAACCAGCGGGGCTGGTTTATGTCTTCTTACGAGATTTCTATATTTGATTAAAACAGCGGGGCTGGTTTGTCTATTTTTATGGTATTCTGTATTTAAAGTTATTTGGATTATCAAAGTTGCATGCGGTTAAGTTTTAAAAGTTGAAACATGGGAAAGTATATAAATTATGTATTTTTTAAATTATTTAATTTATTTTTTTCCACTCTCTCTAACGTTTTTAAATTACCTTCTCCTGGGCCATTTGGTTTTAAATGCCCAGTATGCAGGATAAGTTTAAATGAGGTCGAGCGTATATGGAGTCGAGGCATAGTCATAGGCTGCTTCCGCTTATTGTTTATTCATTGTTTTGCGTTCAACTTTAGATATGCTCTGAAAGTCCAGTAGTAAATTATTAATGGTCTGTTGTTGGTTGTGGGATTATTATAGTTGAGTAATTGTTATATTGGGAGATGTGATGATGTTGGGGAGCAGGAAGGATCCAGGTGTTGAGGCTGGTTTGTTTGGTTATAGAAGTGTAAGTTGGATTTTTCAGGTAAGGGTTGTCCATTTTCAAGGTAGATTATGCCGAATTTTCGATAAATTTTCCTTGAAGGTGGTCCCCGCAAGATTTACCTCGGGTTTTAGGGTCAAATTTGGGATGGGTCCTGACAGTTGGTATCAGAGCCATTAGGTTATCCGATTCCTATCACTACCTCATATACTTGGTGATACTTAGTGTCTATAGAATGATGGTCCGACCGCGGCATATCCATTAGCATTATATGCATGAGATGCTAGGTGTTTATTAGGTGTGTGAGGTAGTTGTTTTTATCTTATTTATGGACAATATTGTGCCATAAATTTCTACATCTTCAAGACTATGTCTCCATACACCGACCTCAAAGGGTATCTTGGTTATTTTCTGAGTAATGGAAAGGTAGGTGATTTGCACCTTTCCTTTATGGGAAGTGGCATGTATTTATGATGTTCCTTTTCTTTTACGTAATGAGTTGTTGGACTATGATTAAGATGTAAGTTGAGCTCTTATGTGGGTATTAATGATAGAAAATGTGTCAAGACCCACCCCGAATTTCACTCTGAAACCCGAAGTAAGTCTTGCGGGGACCACCTCCAAGGAAAATTTACCGATAAGCTAGGTAAACCTCCCTTGAAAATGGAAAACTCTAACCTAGAAAACTAAAGTGTTACTTTCCTAAATATTATTGAGCATCCTCCAAATCAACCCACAATTATATGAAAGTGAGAATATAACAATTAGAAACTTCGTATATTCTAAAATAAAACATAAGTCTTAGCACACCACTAGAAAAATTATACGATGAACCCCAAATAGTATTCAGAGCTACTAAATACTAGAGAAGCCGAAAAATACCCTAGTAGGTTAAACAGGTAACCTACTGGTGAAATGTGGCTGAGAAATGGGTAACTATGCCTCGTCGTCTCCTACTCGTACTAACCCGAACTCTGCAGACTGGGCATTTTTAAAACGAAGAGCCCATGGAAAAAACATTCGCAAAAATTAGAGTGAGTTGACAAAAATAAATAAAGAAAATAGTTTTCAACATTTATGCTTTCCCAATTTTTAATTCAAAGAAAACGTATGTATGTCTCAAACGATAATTTTCTTATCTCATAAATATCGAGCCTCTTCAGCTCAAAACTATATATCAAAATATGTATGTATTTACACTCGCCCATACTCCCTATATAAATTAATAATAATCTATATAGGCCTACTACGCTCGCGTCCAATGCTCACGTCACGCCTTAATGAGGTGATACACTACACCATTAAGGTGTACAGATGTGTGTATAAATATGTGCCCATACCCTCTATATGAATTAAACACTCATATAAGGCTAGTACGCTTGCGTCCAACGCTCACGTCACACCATAATGCAGTTATATACTATGTCATTAAGGTGGACAGACACATATCGCTAGCTAGCATTTGTATACATACTCTCCTTAAAAATATACTACAATTTACCGAAAATCCCATTTTCGGTAACTCACCACAATGAGTAAAATTGTCAAATAAAAATGACGTCTAATGGTCCAACCAAATAAACAATTGCATACACATTATTTAAACCAAAAGTCCACTCACAAATTAGGCCTAACCCTGAAGTCGGTCTGAAGCCTCTTCTGCTCGAGCTTCCTCACGTCCTGATCCAAGAACATAATTAAATCCTCAACTATATACCAACGCTTAGATAAAAATAGGCAAAATTAAATGTGGCCTTATTTATTACTCTCATTCTTGCCCAACTTTACAAATCTTAAAATTGATACCGTCCAAACTTCACAACAAATACCGGCGGCCTTAAATCCACCTTTTACGGCCGAAACAACAATAATCTAACGGCCAGATTCTATCCCAATTAACGGCCAAAATACCAAACTTCAAAAAATCCCAAACCTATCCAAAATTCCTCCAAAAATTCCAAAATTCACATCATTAACCTCCCCTTAATATTCCACATCTAAAACCATAAAAATTCCCCAAACAGCGGCGGCGGGTGGCCGACTCCGGCGACCTTCAATAGCTACCAAATTTTAACAGCATCTTCCTCTCAATCTCCTCTACAACTTTCCTACCTAGCACAAACACCAATTCCAAGCCTAACTATGCCAATCGAACGAAAACATCTAATAAGTCCTAGAATTTCATTCACCGATTTCTCCTTACGTAGCTCAAAAGGGAGGGAGTCCTTTGGAGGGGTTGCTGCACGGGAGGAGGGCTTTCCAACGAGCCAAGTGGCTCCGGCTATGGTGGCCGGAGGAGGAAGTTCCGGCGAGAAAACTACCACGGCAGTCGGACCTTCGAGGGTTGATTTCTCCTTCACGGCGGCGCTAGGGAGGCTGCCACCGGTCCAGGAAGGAAGAGGAGGAGATGGCCGACCATTTGGGACCGGTGCGGCAGCGAACGGTGGCCGGACGGCGATGGGCGGACCGAAAGAAATTCCGGCAGGGAGGGGGAATCAGGAGTGGGAGAGAGAGAGAGAGAGAGAGAGAGAGAGAGAGAGAGAGAGAGAGAGAGAGAGAGAGAGAGAGAGAGAGAGAGAGAGAGAGAGAGAGAGAGAGAGAGAGAGAGAAAGAGAGAGAAATGATTTTGGGCTTTAACCAACAACAAGGGCCCGGTCCAACTTAAACATAACCCAACTCCAAAATTTAACACCCTAAAATAATATCCCAATAAAACTTACCTTTTTAATTGATAACTTTTCCATGCTAACTCCGATTTTAACGCATAGCATGTCTACGAACTCGTAACAACATCCTCTACGACTTTCATGAAGAAAGTTTTCCCAAATTCCAAACATAAGCAAAAGTCAACTTTTGGAGTTTTAAATAGTAAACGGTTACTTAAAACGGTAAAAGACCAAAATAATACCAAAGTAAATAACCGTAAAATAACTTAAGAACCGGGGCGTGACAATTCTCACCTCCTTATAAAAATTTCGTCCTCAAAATTTACATAACTGTCAAACAAAAAGGTAGGGATACTGCTGCATCATTTGTTCCTCTGATTCCCAAGTAGCTTCCTCTACTTGATGACCTCTCCAAAGCACCTTGACAAGTGAAATTGTCTTGTTCCTCAGTACTTGCTTCTTTCGGTCAAGAATCTGTTCCGGTTTCTCTTCATAGGTCAAATCTCTCGTCAAAATAATTGGTTGCTCTTGCAACACATGAGAGGGATCGGTAATATACTTGGGAAGCATGGATACGTGAAACACATTATGTATCCTGGACAATTCTGGAGGCAAAAGTAACCGATAAGTAAGTGAGCCAACTCGCTCTATTATCTCATAAGGCCCAATATACCTCGGACTAAGCTTCCCACGCTTACCAAAACGTATTATCCCTTTCCGAGGAGATAGTTTCAAGAACACCAAATCACCCACTTGAAACTCAAGGTCTTTCCTGCGGACATCTACATAACTCTTCTGCCTATTTTGAGCGGCCTTGAGTCTATCTCTGACCACTTTAATCTTCCCATTAGTATCATGAATTAACTCAGGACCACAAAGTTCTTTTTCTCCTACTTCATTCCAACATAAAGGTGTACGACACTGTTTCCCATAAAGTGCCTCAAAGGGAGCCATACCAATACTAGAATGGTAGCTGTTGTTGTAAGCAAACTCCATCAAAGATAGGTTCTTATCCCAACTCCCCCTGAACTGCAAGGCACAAGATCTCAACATATCCTCCAAAGTCTGAATAGTCCTCTCTGATTGCCCATCAGTCTGAGGATGAAAAGCAGTGCTGAAGTGTAGTCGGGTACCTAAAGCTGCCTGAAGAGCTCCCCAGAATTTGGAAGCAAATCTAGGGTCCCGATCCGACACTATTGATTCTGGTACACCATGAAGTCTCACAATCTCATTCACATAAAGTTCAACCAATTTATCTAGTGTATACTTCTTTCCCACCGGCAAGAAATGTGCAGATTTGGTGAGTCTATCCACAATCACCCAAATACCGTCATGCCCCTCATGGGTACGAGGTAAACTGAAAACAAAATCCATGGTGATGTGGTCCCACTTCCACACTGGAATAGGCAATGGCTCAAGCAATCCTGAAGGTTTCTGCCTTTCAGCTATCACTTGCTGACAGATCAAACACCTACTTACAAAAGCTGCCATTTCCCTCTTCATGTTTGGCCACCAATCTTGCACAAAGCGTCGATAATAGCCTGCTAATCCCAAGAAACTACGAATCTCCGTCACAGTGGTGGGTCTTCTCCAATTTGACACTGCTTCCACCTTTTGGGGATCCACACTAACACCTTCAGCCGAAACCACATGACCCAAGAACCCCACTTTATCCAGCCAAAATTCACAGTTGCTGAACTTGGCATACAACTGAGCATTTATCAAAGTCCGCAATATCATTCTTAGATGTTTGGCATGCTCCTTTTTACTTCTTGAGTAAACCAAAATGTCATCTATGAATACGATCACGAAGCGGTCAAGATATGGACTAAACACCTTATTCATGAGATCCATGAACACAGTAGGTGCATTAGTAAGTCCAAAAGGCATCACCACGAACTCATAATGACCATAGCGTTATCGAAAAGCAGTCTTGGCTATGTCATTCTCTCGGATGCGCAACTGATGATAACCAGATCTCAAGTCATTTTTTGAGAAAACAGAAGCACCCCTCAACTGATCAAATAATTGGAACAAAGGATCAAACGCCTCGAGACATTGGTCCAATCACATTGGACAGACGAAGTACCTTCATATCCAGCCTCAAGCGAGATGGACATATCCGACTCCGGCAGCGGGTATCAGGTAGACGAGGCTTTAAGCCCTCATCAAGGTATCTTGACTGACCCCTACATTCCCCCGACATCTAAATCAGCGATCAAGGCGGGGATATGGTACATGTAGCAAGGGGGCAGGCCAGTTACCATTAGCAGGTCCAAGAAAAGGAAGCTATAGAAAAATTATGGTAGCATCCTACGTGCCCTGCGAGCTGTCGATGAGGGCGCCATACGACCCTCGCAGCTCGCACAAGCACCTGAGCGGATGTGGAGAGAAGCGGAAGGCCTACGCACAATACTCCAAAGGCCACCGGTAACGCCTCCAAGGGTATGTGCACAGGCAGCAGATGACCTTGGTCCAAAGGCAAACGTCTTCTGTCGCCTCGCCGTACCACCAAGACAGAATCCTTAGCCTGCCAGACATAGGCAATCTTCGGAGCCAGAAAGAAGGGATCCGCAGCCTTCTCGGCGCAGACCCTCACCAGAGCCTAACCGACAAAGGAAACTAATTCCTCAACCAAGGCGCCGGCAATCTCCGGAGCCAGAAAGAGGGAATCCATAGCCCTCTCGGCGCAGGCCCTCACCGGAGCCTGACCGAAGACGGGAACCTTAACTAAGGCACTGGCAATCACCGGAAGTCGAACGAAGAAGGGAACCACTCCCTACAGCAAGGCAAAAATTATTCACGAACCCAGAGCCCGAGCCAAGGAGCGAGTCGTCTCGGCCATCACGGCCCCGGGAGCCTCCTCGCCAAAATCCCGAGGAAAGAAGGGAAACAACACAAGCAAGTCAGCCCCGGCCACAAATTAACCCGGAGCCGGAAGCCAAGAAGAAGTCTCGCATCCTCGCCCTTTCTCCGTCAAGGGAAAATGACAATGCCAAGGTTCCTTTAGCCGCGGATAAGAAGCCTGCTGAGGACAAACAGTCCCCGACCAAACTTGTGTGGCGACCACGGCGGATAGAGACTAACACATCACCAGGTGCCGAAAGCACCACCTCCAGCCCTAACTTAGCGGATTTGATGGCCCAACGTTTTCGAGAGAATTCGATGAACAACGAGGCTTATTCCGAGCCTCGCATTGACTTAGACAAAGACCAAGCCGAAGAGCAGGGGGAATCATTCACCTGCAATATGCTCGAAGTCTCTGCATGGCCTGAGCACGAAGAGTTCAACCCAGCGGAGAGCGCATTCGCTGTGCTCGAAGGAGAACATGGGATCATTGAGACTCCACTAACCCCAGTCCGCGAGCAATTCTCTTTTCAGGTCGGGATGGTATTTTTCATATCTGAGAGATATGCTCTCCCGCCAAACTCAACATGCAACGCGGCGGATATCTCCAACAGTAGCGAGAATGTTTGCGATATGTTCCCGCCTTGTAGCAGCGAAATGGGTCCAGTCTTAGCAAAACCTGAGGATGCTCCACAATTGGAAGCTACCAGCGGCGTCACACGCATGCAGAATCTAACTTTCTCCACACCAACCTTGGACATGGCCACTCACATGAGGCCATTATACATCACTGCTGAGGTTGAAGGGATCATGGTCAACAAGGTCATGATTGATACGGGAGCTACGGTGAATGTCATTAAAACACGTACCATGGGTCTCCTCGGTATCCCGCGCTCAATGATTCAAACCTCGTCTTTGACAGTCAAGAACTTCACCGGACAAGTCTCCAGAACTTTAGGTTTGTTATTTTTACGAGTCAAGGTAGGACTGGCATCCCGGGTCTACACCTTCTTCGCCGCCGAATGCGCTTCATCCTATAGTATGATCTTAGGCCGTGACTGGATCCATAGAAGTTTCTGTGTGCCTTCCTCTATGCACCAAGAACTCATGATATGGGATAGTGAGAAACGCGAGGCGGTCCTCATCAAAGCGGATCCGCGTGCTTTCTCCATCTCCGCCAACTTCAATGACGCCCGTTACTACAATACCGACTTGAGCCCATTGGACATCTAAGGCGTCGATTCCAAAGGACGCCCCTAAGGGGTGACGGCCTCCAATTTAACGCGATGGGGGCTCACCCAGGCGAGGGACGACTTACAATGTCCTCACACCATCGCGGATCCCCTGTAACCGGTTGATGGATAGTGCCTCCTCAAAAGAAGCACGCGAGGCTGGCGAGTCCTTGTGTGAGAGACTCCTCTCATATTGGGCAGAACGGGAAGCCTACGACAAGGTCACCACTATGGAATACGTAGACGAGATAGTGGATTATACTGATACCAAAGAGGAAGTTATTCAGTTAGCTCCCGCTGCTTTGGACGATATGCCACCTCAAGTGCGTGACCCCATTTCGTAAGTTGACGTAGGGACTGCTGAGAAGCCCTTGCTCATTTCCATTAGTGCAAAGCTGGCAGAAGACGAACGAGAAGCTCTTCTAACCCTCCTACGCGAATATAGGGATTGCTTCGCCGAGAAGTACGAAGACATGCCTGGTTTGTCTCCGGACTTAGTTTGTCACCGGCTGCCTACTTATCCTGAGCGACGTCCAGTCCACCAGGATGGCCGATTTATGCGAACTGAGACACAGATCGTAGTCAAGGAAGAGATTGAAAACATGCATCGATCATGTATCATTCGCGTAGCCAAATACAACGAATGGTTATCCAATGTGGTGCCCGTCCGTAAGAAAAACGGCAAAATGCGCGTCTGTGTTGACTACCAGGACCTCAACAACGCAACGCCCAAGGATATATACCCCATGCCTGTCGCCGACCTCCTCATTGATGCCGCTGCGGGGCATGAAGTGCTATCCTTTAAGGACGGAACCGCCGGATACCACCAGATTCCTGTTGCCGAAGAGGATTGTCACAAGACCGCCTTCCGCTGCCCAGGGTTTGCAGGTGCGTTTGAATACGTTGTCATGCCTTTCGGACTCAAAAACGCGGGGGCAACGTATCAGCGCGCCATGAACCTTATATTTCACGACATTTTGGGAAAGCTGATTGAGGTATACATTGATGACGTGGTGGTTAAAACCAAAGCGTGGGCGACACACGTTGAAGACCTCCGACAGGTTTTCACGCGGATGCGACGACATAACTTAAAGATGAACCCCGCCAAATGTGTGTTCTTCGCAGAAGCAGGCGATTTCCTAGGCTTCTTGGTCCACCAAAAGGGTATCGAGATCCCCAAAGACAAGGCACAGGCGGTAATAAACGCCTCACCTCCTAGAACTAAGAAAGAGCTCCAACGATTGATCGGGCAAATCAACTTCCTCTGCCGTTTCATTTCAAATGCGGCAGGCAAGATTCAACCCTTTTCACCTTTGCTTAAGCTCCAAGGGGCAACCGAGTTCGTGTGGGAGCCACAACACCAAGACGCCTTCGATCGTATCAAGGATTACCTTACGAACCCTCCTGTTTTGGTTCCACCTCGCCCAGGCGTTCCGCTTAAACTCTACATCGCCGCTGCCGATCTGTCTATTGGTGGACTCTTGGCAAGAGATGACGAGAATGGGGTAGAGCACGCCGTTTATTACCTTAGCAGGTTGTTAACCGATTGCGAGACGCGCTACTCTCCAATGGAGAAGTTGTGTCTCGCCCTTTTCTATGCAGGTTGCAAACTCCGCCACTACATGTTAGCCTTTACCACTGTGGTGATCGCTCAGTCCGATCTCGTCAAATACATGCTTTCCCGACCTATACTACGGGGACGCATAGGCAAATGGATATTGGCTTTGTCTGAATTCTCCCTCCAATATGTTCCGCAAAAGGCGGTAAAAGGACAAGCCATAGCGGACTTTCTCGCTCATCACCCACCAACCGAACTAACAGCGTTCCGAGAGTTAGAGTTCGCCGTTGTTTCACTCACCCCATGGACTCTTTACTTTGATGGATCGCGTACTGAACTAGCGGCAGGCGCCGGAATCGCCATTGAAAACCCTGCAGGAGACCGGTTTTCTTATTCCTTCCAGCTAGATTTTAAATGTACCAATAATCAGGGAGAATACGAAGCGCTCATCATCGGTTTGGAAATCTTGCTGGACTTAGGGGTCCGCGAGATTCAAGTCTTTGGCGATTCATTATTGGTCGTCAACCAGTTGGTGGCGAAGATCAAATGCTTGAGTTCGTCTATCGAGCCTTACTTGCGCAAAGCGTTTGACGTATTGGACCGGTTCGATGACGTTCACATCGAGCACATTCCGCGTGAGTTCAACTTCGCGGCGAATGAGCTCGCCCAAATTGCCTCTGGCCTTAGCTTGAGAGACGGCGTGCGCGAACGACTACTCAAGGTCGAACGACGCATTCTTCCTTCTTTCATTACCAGGGGGCAATATCAGGCAGATTCTCTTGACGTCGCTGCCTTAGACCCTATCGACGAGTACTGGCGGCTACCATTCATCGCCTATCTCACGCACCCTCAAGACGCCACCCATTCGCGGCAAATGCGGTTTCTCACCCTCAACTTCGTACTCCGCAATGGTGAGCTTCGCCGGCGAGGCGAAGACGGTAATGACTTCCGTTGTGTGTATGGCACCGAAGCTAAGCGGCTGATGCATGAGGTTGATATCGGAGTTTGTGGTTCGCACCAAGCAGGGCCCAAAATGCGTTGGTTAATCCGTCGCCATGGCTATTATTGGCCTACCATTCTCAAGGACTGTATCACTTTCGCCAAAGGTTCAGGATTGCCAGGCTCACGGACTAGTGCAACACATCCCCAACATTCCTTTGCAGCCGATTATGAAACCATGGCCAGGTAGAGGATGGGCGATAGACTTCATCGGCATTATTCACCCCCATTCCTCCGAGCAGCACAAGTTCCTTATCGTGGCCACCGATTTCTTTACCAAGTGGGTTGAAGCTGAACCACTCAAAGTTGCCTCGGCGACCTCGGTCCGCAACTTTATCTTCTGCAACATTATCTCCCGCTTTGGTCTTCCGGAGTGCATCGTGACGGATAGGGGGGCAGCTTTCATGGCCGATTTGGTGGTCACGTTCCTCAACGGCTATGGTATCAAGCTCCTGCATTCGTCCCCCTATTATGCACAGTCCAATGGTCAGGCGAAGGCAAGCAATAAGGTTATCCTCAGTATCTTACGCAAGATGCTAGAAATAAACCCTCGCATCTGGCATCTAGAGCTTTACCATACCTTGTGGGCCTACCGCACTTCCAAGCGCGGTCTGACAGATACCACCCCATATGCTCTCATGTTTGGTCATGACGGCGTCCTCCCCCTTGAGGTTCGCGTTGCTTCGCTTCGCGTCCAAGAACAACACCAATTACTTGGTGACGATTACGTTCAGGCAATGTGGCAGGAGCTCGAAGACCTCGATGAACATCGTATCGCTGCTTTCAACAATCTCATCGTCGAGAAACAGCGTGTTGCGCTGTCGTATGATAAAATCACTATAGGTCGGAGTTATGCCGAGGGCCAAACAGTATGGCGTACTGTGCTACCACTTGGGGAGAAAACCGAGGGCCGGGGCAAGTGGTCTGCCCGGTGGGAAGGACCCTTTATCATTCACCGCATCTTACCAAAGGGGGCATGCCAATTGCGCGACATGGACGGCACCATCCACCGCAATCCTATTAATGATCGTTTCTTAAAGCACCATATCGTTGGTGTTTGGGAGCGCGCGGATCCTACACCTCTTCTTGATCCCGCGCACACCGTTATTAGTGTTACGCTCCATCACCTCACACTAGGGGGCAACCCAAGGGAGAAGCATGTAATTGAATCATTTCTTTGAAAAATGTACAAAGTCTAACAAACAGACCAGTACAAGAGTGGGGCCTATTCTAGAGGCCTTAATTAAAGTTTTACATGCAATTTGGTTATGCTAATCTCCTCATTCCTCTCTTTATTTCCTGTGTAAACGTGCGAAGTCTAGACAAGAGACAAGTACAAGATTGGGGCCTATTCCAAAGACCCTAAATAAAGAAAATCACATATTTTTCCCTTCTGATACAGGTTTCATAAGCGGCTTTGCGGCTGAAGCAAACACATTAGCAAAATAATGGAATCTGATTACCCTACGCTTACCACGCCTACAAGCGTAGATCTGGGAACGAAGAACGAATAAGAGACGACACACTGGGAAGCTAGAGATCCACTGGAACAGGGTCCCTCATGCTACCAGCCAAGCTTCGGAGGGTGCTTCAAGGACACTGGCAAGCTCCTGAAGCACAAAGGGGCGAAGGGCCTCAAAAACCTCACACGTGGGCAGAACAGCAGGTGCAAGGCAGAAGGTGCCCAGACCATTTGTTCTTCCAGATGGAGGCTTGGCCTAAGAGTAGATTTTGAAACCCACCTTTGGCTTAAGAGAAGATTTCGAAACTCATCAGGGCAAACGATGAACAGGAGAAATGGTGGTTTTGCTTTAAGCAAGGATAGAAGGATGAATAGAAAGGAAGAAGGAGCCATAGCGAGGGAGCAATGAGACTTGATCGATGTCCCAAACCCGGCCAGCGGATCCTCTTATAGAAAGAAAAGACCGATTCCCTTTGACATGTGTCCTACATGCAGAACTTTGCTCCGAGATATGGGCTTTAGATAAGGTGAATGCGCGGATCTATAATGACTTCCTGTTATCCAAGCAACAAGTCACGCAGAGACCTTTACCCAATCTCAATGGAAGAACTTGTTTTGAACCAAAGCATTTATTGTTGGAAACACGAAAGATTGAGCAAGCGCGAGACAGAGTTAATGGGTCATAAATACTCAAATAATGTGCCTAATACAAAGGTTCATACATGGGGGGCAACAAAACGGGAAATGAAACTAGACTTTCCAAGAGGCCCTATACAAGTCCAGGAGAAGGCCTTCCAAGGCCAACTCCTCAACATCCGCCTGGGCTTGGGCTTCGTCCGCGACAGCAGTGGCTGAGTCCAGAGCTTCTTGAGTTTCCTCCGCGGCTTGTACGTGCGCCTCGGCAATTTCAGCCTGCGTGAGTCTTGGGCGAGCTTAAGCAAGCTGGACCTGCAGCTCCGCTATCTGAGCTGCCAAAGTCTCCACCTACCTAGCATAAAAGGTACAGGGGTTTTCTGAAGTCTCAGGAACCTCCATATCTTCAAGCTGGTTCAAAAGAGCCACCATTTGGTTGTCTAAGGCCTGGCGGACTCTCTCCTGAGCAGTTGACTGGGCCTCCACATCATTGACGCGACGGGCTTGCAGCTCGACCGCATTGATCAACTCTAAAGACTGATCCAGTGCGGGGTTGCAGCCAGCGAGGTGGCGGACCAAGGCACCATGAGCCTCATGAGTGCGTCGCACCAACTCAAACACATCCATGTTGGGGCCTTGTCTTATTAGACCATGAAGAAAGTCTCGGGCCAGGCGAACCGGTTCTGGATCAGCAGGTGGAGTTACCCAAGCTCGGAGATGGGCAGTCCGGGTGGCCAGAGAAGAAGTTGTTCTGGTGGTCAGTTTCACCGGAGAAGGAGTGACCGGTTCAACCTCCGAAACAGTTGGCGGGGCGGCAGACGCTGTTAGCGCCTCTCGTCCTTCAAGCTCTTGAACGACCACCTCTAGCCTCGGTGGGGAAGGCATCACCTCTGGTTGAGTCTCCTCTGGCAGAGTTACAGAAGAGGCAGCGAAGTCTGGGGTTGAGACTGGATGGCCAAGCCCTTGGTCCTGAATAGGACCAGGAGAGGATGCTAGCATCAAGCCTGAGTCGTCCGGCGCGCCGGTTGGTGAAGGAGGTTGCTCTTCAGTATCCTCAGGTATAGCACATGTTTCTTCAGCCACAATCACCTCCGGGACTGGGGTCTCAGTTATACCTGCTTCAGCGTTGTCGAAGCGGGGGCGACTACGGCGACGAACCTACAAATGAAGAGATAGTAAGTCATTGCTAACTTGAACAAATTGGTTACAAGAGAAAAGGGCAATTACCAAGCCATGCTCTCGCTGATAGCGCAAGTCTTCCACCATTTCCTCTTCAACGCTAGCAGGACGCTTGCGCGAGCTCTCACCGCTTGTCGTTTGAAGAATGGTGGAGACAGGCTCATCTTCGGGGTCCGCCGCGGGTTCCTCTTGCCCAGTAGCTTTCCCTTTATCTGTTGCAGCTGCAAGTCTCCTGGAAGATCTCAGGCGAGGTGCAGTCTGTGAAAGGATTAGAAAGGAAGTCACTTTGCATGAAATAAACAAAGCGTTGAAAAATGACAAAGACATTAACATACCACAAGAGCGGAATCGCGTTCTCTGATGACGATTCCGGTTGGCCGGCGAGGCACTTGGGCGCTAGGAAGCACTGCTAGCTTGGGCCTCATCGCTGCTTTCTGTGATGTCCTTGCTTGTCCACGCGGGGCGTCAAGGATAGCGAGATCTGATTCCCCCAATGTGTCGTATAGGGGAGAGAAGATGGCGGCAAAGACGTCATCATCTGCATACTCCCAATGATTATCAGAGAGGGAGCGCCACTAAGAGAGGTATGCGGGGTCGACACCTAAGGCAGGCTTAATTTCAAGCAGGCCTGGAGTGAGCGGGAAAATGTTCGCTAGCGGAGTGACTCGGTCCGCCTCGCCAATCTTTCGCCAGGACGTATACTTGCTCACTGAATGAAGGAGTGGATAAGGAACCCCTTGGATAAAACCAAGCTGTCTGGCAAAATGATTGGGAGCGTACGCCTCAAAACCTTGGTCCTCTTCAGCAAGTTGAAGATCGCAGCATGAAACCGCCCTCATAAAGCTCGTCTTGGCATCGGATCCGGAGTCAGGACGAGGAAAGAAACCCTCCGCTAGGACTTTAGGATGACGCCGGCTAACCATCATGTTTATGGTGGGAGGAGGCTCCAATTGGTTGTAGAGGATGGATAGGCTGGCGAAGAAGGACAAAGGAGTGCGGTTCGCCGAGCTTTTGCATACCGCGAACCCAAGCAGTTGGTCCACTGGCAGAAAGGCTAGCGGGGAACGTCGGAAGAGAGGGAAATATAGCTGCAGCCATAGATCTATGATCCATAGCCGGCCGACCGGCAGATGGAAAGGCTTCAAGGAGAGTGTGTGCAGGGCCCGATAAAGTGCACCCAATACGGGTTGCCCTAGCCCAACCTCAATTCCATTGTAGAGGGCTTCGGCTAGTTTCGTCCACTTGTCTGTAGGCTTGTGAGCGCTACCACAGAAAATAAATTTATTTAGCCAGTATTCAAGGAAGGCAATACCTCCTTCGTGTCGCTCTGCATGCTGGATGAAATAGTTCCTCCAGACTGGGAATGAGGCCTTCAAGGAACGGCGTGCTCCTAAGTTACAGGTGTAGGTGAACTCAGTTGTCGCAAAATCACCTGGCGCGAATGGCTTCGCGTGAATCGGCAGCCCTGTAACAGCAAGAATATCCAGCAGAGAGACACTCATCTGCCCAAAAGGAAAATCGAAAGTGTTGGTGGCGCTATTCCATAGACACGCCGCTGCAGCGATCAGCGCCCTGTCAGTAGAGGAAGGCAGTGAAAAACTCAACGCGATAGCCTCAGCTATGCCCGCCGCCTCCCAGCGCAGCCTGTCGATTTGGAGGCGAGCCTCATACCACGCTCGCTCTTCGCCGGTGGCGTTCGGCCATTCTCCCACCCAGATGTTGACATGGGAGCGAGCTTGCTGAGCCCAGGTCGCGAAATCGCCAGGTTCACGACGGTGAGCAAAGATGGGGCACCGCACGGGATCGGTGTATGAGTTGAGGTCGGCGGCAGAGAAAGGTTGAGAGGGAGTCGGGCCGAGTAGGGCTTGCCCGTTTTCAAGTAAATAGATGGGTGCTCCTTGAGGGGGGTTCGCGGATAAATGACGACCGAAATCGGTAGACTAGCCGATCGCCGCCGTAATGTTGAGATTCGGGTCTCGGACGATTGGTTTGGGAGGCATCGTTTCTGGGTAAAGTGGTGACGGCAGCGAAAGGGTTGTTTGTTTGCAGAAAGGAAAAGTAAGGGATGATGTGACGAAATGTTGGGACCCGTTTTGTGTTTTTAAAGAGACGAACTGTAACGTCTTTGCAATCAAGGGACGCGATAATATCGATACATCAGGGCCTTTCAAATTTCAAATTTCCGTAACGTGCTCTATAAGGCCTTTTCGCTTAGATGTTTTGGATAATCAAAAGCTCGAGACCTAGGGGGCAATGTTTGAGCCCAGTGGATATTTTGGTCCAAGACTGCATAATAAGTTTTGGGTAGCATTTGGGCCAATACTTGTGGCCCGATTTAATATAAAGTCTTTTAAGTCTCGCGAGCTTTAGGGGCGCACGGGATGGAATCAAGCTTCAGGAGCGCGCGGGATGGAATCAAGTTTCAAGAGTTCGCGGGTTGGTTTGAGTCCGCGGCCCGAGCGAGATAGGTTTCCGCAAAGACTGTGACATCACGCGGAATAAGATCATTTGAGTCCGCATAGGACTCTACAATGGGGCAACGCGGAGGCAACGACCCACGCGGCTGGACACGTGTCATGCAGATGATTGGTTTGCGTGAGTGAAGAAGTGTCCTTGCGGTGTTGGGTTTCAGAGTCCAAATTGGACTATGAATATCTTTCTTCGGGCCGAAGACAAGCTACTATATAAAGGAGCTCGAAGACTTACAGAAACGCTCTCTCAAAATACATACAAAAAATACAAACAAACTTTCAACCTAGTTGATACTTTCGAGCCTCTCGAAAAACCCTAACCCTAAGCGCCGCCGCCTAGGTTTTTCTCAGAGCCCTTCCGGACTCTATTTCCGATCATCTCTGATCTCTCCTTGGTTGCTCTACTCGCGACATCGTGAGTATCGAATTGCCTTGTGCTCGTAATTCCTCATCTAGGTGGTATTTTGGCCACGATCCTTAGCGCGCGGAGCAGAGGTATATAGCGAGCAAAGAGAAGGGGGAGTGCTGCGGGCGTGCCACCTCGCGGACGAGGAAAGGGTGATTGTGTGCGCTTGACTTCTTGATCAGGCGGAAGGGGTTTCCAGGTGCCACCTCAAAGGAGGAATTTACGAGCACAAGGCGATCGATACTCACGGAGGACGCGAGCAGAGCAACAATAGGGAGGTAAGAGAGGAATCGGGGTAGAGTCCGGAAGGCTCTAAAGAAAAACCTAGGCGGCGGCGCTTAGGGTTAGGGTTTTCGAGTAGCTCGAAGGATAACTGGGTTTCAGTTTGTATTGTGTTTTTTGTGTTTGTTTGAGAGAGCTTTCTGTTAGGGTTCGAGCCCCTTTATATAGTAGTTCGACTTGCGGCAGAAGAAAAGTAATTAAAATCCAAGTCGGACTCTGAAACCCTAATAGCACAAGGGCACTGTTCCGTCCATGCGAACCAACCATCTTGTGACACATGTCCAGTTCGCACACTTCATTCCGCATAGGGCATTGCTTCCGCGCTGCCAACTGTAGACTCCTATGCGAACTGGATTTAGGAATATCCTCATCCCGCGGGCTGTCACAGGATGCTATCTCGCGTGCTCCTGAAGCTCGCTTCCATTTCGCGGGCTATTGCAGCTTGCGAGCCTTAAAAGGGCTTTTTATATTAAATGGGCCACAAGGATTGGCCCGAAGCATATCAAAAACTTGTAAAAGTCTTCAACGTTTATTGTGGTGCGCGCGGACTCCGCATATTGCTTCCTCGCGAAGTCTCCTACGCGAGCCAGTTCGCCAGCTCGCCTCGCCTCGCCTACGCGGAGTGTCAATCTCGCCTACGCGAAGTGTCAAATAGTAATTCCGCGCGCGAAGTCATCCCGCGCGCGAACTGTGTAGTCCGTGCGAAGTCGTTTGTATGCGAACTCTGAAGTTAGCTCGCGTGGTCTATTCCGCGCGCGAGCTAAGTGTTCCACGCGAACTGTGTAGTCCGCCTATGACCATTCCGCGCGCGAGCTGCGCGAAGTCCAGTTCGCACGCGAACTCTGTTCTCAGCTCGCGTGGTCTTACTGGCGGGCCATCACTTGTAAACTTAAAGAAACTTGGGCTCGCCGGTATGACATGGACCAAGAACTAATTAATATTTACATAGACATTTATTGTCCAGTAAAATATTAATTTAGGCGTAAACAGGTGGCACCGGTAACCCCCCCTCTTGTTCAAGAAGTCAAGACCCGACGCACCCCACTCCTTTTCCTCGTCCGCGAGATGGCACGCCCCTGCTGAGGATCGTGGCCAAAACACTTGTATCCACAATGTGAGCTAAATATGCCTGACAGCCTTTATTTAACAATTTCCTAGCAGTAATAGTTGATATCAAGCAACTCGAAATAACATCTCTTTCTCCTTGAAATGCAACCTCAAATCCATCTGGACTTCGAAACACCACTTCTTTTCGGAAACAATCTACCATAGCTCTATAAGCCTCTAAAAAGTCCATTCCCAAGATCACATCAAACTCCACAATATTTAAAGGGATTAGATCCGCCTTAAACTTAGTCCCTTCCACCAATACTTCACAACCACTAAACACCCAATTTATTCTCATCACCTCACCGGAGGGTAAAGACACATGTCACTCGCCTGGAAGAGACGATGATGGCACATTGGCATGGAGGGCAAATCTACTAGACATAAATGAATGAGTGGCTCCGGGATCAATTAAAATAAAAGCTGGCTGGCCAAAAATTAATAACGTACCAATGATGACATCTGGAGAAGTACGACCCTCCTGCTGAGTCATAGCATGAAGTCTAGCACAAGTCGTGGGACGTCCACGTTGACCACTACCCTGCTGAGAGCCATCCCAGGCTGCTGAACTGCCATGAGTACCACTACTGGAGCCTCTGGCTGAGTAGGAGTGGGGGTGGTCCTATGAGCCAATAAGGGACAATCTCTCTTGAAATAGTCCAAGCTACCACACTCAAAGCACCCAGAAAACTACTGCTGACCAAAAGAAAAAGTCTGACCACCCGGTGTCCCACCCTGGAAACTGCCACCAGAACCAAACTAACCAGTCTGTTGCCTACCCAACTGGCTCCGGAAAGGTCTCCTGTTACGTCCTCTAGCCCTGAACCGAGAACTAGAACTCGATCCACCACTACTGCCACTACCAGTTGAAGACCCTGAAGCGGATGATGAAGTAGCCTTCTTGAATGGACCCTGACTGGGGCCACTATAATCACGGGACCGTACACCATGCGTCCTCATGGTCTCAATGGCCATAGCTGCACTAACCGCATCAAGAAAGGTCAGGTAGATAACACCTATCATCTTATCTGCATACACTCCACCAAGTGCCCCAATGAACATGTCAATCCTGGTCCTCTCATCAGGAACCAGATATGGCACATGATAACTCAAAGTAGTGAACCTCTGCTCAAACTCTATGACACTCTCATCATCCCTCTTCTTCATGTTCAGAAAATCCGACTAAATCCTGGTACGATGAGCATGACTGAAATATTGACCCAAGAAGAGCGTCTTAAACTGCTCCCAAGTCATATTCTAAGCACAACCACTATTTCTACAAGCGAGAGTCCACCAATGATGAGCTGAATCATCCAGAAAAGTCACTGCCATCTTCACTTTCTTTTCTTTCGGCAGATCAGTGCTCTCAAAAGCTTTTTCCATCTTATCTACCCAAGTATATGCATCAAGGGGTCCCTTGACACCCTTAAACTCAATTGCCCCTGCATCAAAAACATCTTTCTTTTTCACAGATCGAGGGTGGCGAATTGTCTCCAAGACACCTCTCAGCATGTCCCCAATGGAACCAACTAATTCTCTAATCTCATCACCCTCATTTGCGTTGATCGAGGTAGCCTCACGGGGTCGACGTCTAAGAGGCATAATTACCTGAAGAAAAAGATATTTAGTAGTCTGTACACAAGACTAACAGATCTATCACACATACCCAATAACACATAGCATCCAAAGCATAAAATGCTAGTGAATCCGCCGCGGTCGGATCACCACTCTATAGGAACTACGTGCTTCTTAGGCAACTATGATAGTACCAAGGAGGCAAGAAATGAAACCTAAAGCTCTGATACCAACTGTCAAGATCCACCCCGAATTTCACCCTGAATCCTGAAGTAAGTCTTGCGGGGACCACCTCGAAGGAAAATTTACCGATAAGCTAGGTAAACCTCCCTTGAAAATGGACAACCCTAACCTAGAAAATTAAAGTGTTACTTTCCTAAATATTATTGAGCATCCTCAAAAACAACCCACAATTATACGAAAGTGAGAATATAATTACAAACTTCGTATATTCTAAAATAAAACATAAGTCTTAGCACACCACCAATTTTGTACGATAAACCCCAAAGAGTATTCAGAGCTACTAAACACTAGAGGAGCCGGAAAATACCCTAGTAGGTTAAACAGGTAACCTACTGGTGAAATGGGACTGAGAAATGGGTAACTATGCATCGTCGTCTCCTACTCGTACTAACCCGAACTCTGCAGACTGGGCCTTTTTAAAACAAAGAGCCCAGGGGAAAAACATTCGCAATAATTAGAGTGAGTGGACAAAAATAAATGAAGAAAATATTTATTAACATTTATGCTTTCCCAATTTTATATTTCAAAGAAAACGAATGCATGTCTCAAACGATAATTCTCTTATCGTTATAAATATCGAGCCTCTACAGCTCAAAACTATATATCAAAATATGTATGTATTTACACTCGCCCATACTCCCTATATAAATTAATAATAATCTATATAGGGCTACTACGCTCGCGTCTAACGCTCACGTCACGCCTTAATGCGGTGATACACTACGCCATTAAGGTGGACAGACGGGTGTATAAATATGTGCCCATACCCCTATATGAATTAAACACTCATATAAGGCTACTACGCTTGCGTCCAACGCTCACGTCACACCATAATGGCGGCCTTAAATCCACCTTCTACGGCCGAAACAATAATAATCTAACAGCCGGATTCTATCCCAATTAACGGCCAAAATACCAAACTTTGAAAAATCCCAAACCAATCCAAAATTCCTCCAAAAATTCCTAAATTCACATCATTAACCTCCTCTTAATATTCCACATCTAAAAACATAAAATTTCCTAAATCAGCGGCATCACCGCCGGCGGCCGACTCCGGCGACCTCCAATAGCTACCAAATTTTAACAGCATCTTCCTCTCAATCTCCTCTACAACTTTCTTAACTAACACAAACACCAATTCCAAGCCTAACTATGCCAATTGAACAAAAACATCTAATAAGCCTTAGAATTTCTTTTACCGATTTCCCCTTACCTAGCTCAAGAGGGAGGGAGTCCTTTGGAGGGATGAACGTACGGGATAAGGGCTTCCTTTTAAGCCTAGCAGCTCCGGCTATGGCGGCCGGAGGAGGAAGTTCTGGCGAGAAAACCACCACGGCAGTCGGACCTTCCGGAGTTGATTTCTCCTTCACGGCGGCGCTAGGGAGGCTGCCACCGGTCTAGAATGGAAGCTGGGTCGAAGGCCGACCATTTGGGACCGGTGCGGCAGCGAATGGTGGCCGGACGATGGCGGGCGAACGGAAAGAAATTCCGGCAGGGAGGAGGAATCGGGAGCGGGTGCGGGAGAGAGAGAGAGAGAGAGAGAGAGAGAGAGAGAGAGAGAAATGATTTTGGGCTTTGACCAAAAACAAGGGCCCGGTCCAACTTAAACATAACCCAACTCTAAAATTTAACACCCCAAAATAACACCCCAATAAAACTTACATTTTTAATTAATAACTTCTGCATGCTAACTCCGATTTTAACGCATAGCATGTCTACGAACTCGTAATAACATCCTCTACGACTTTCATGAAGAAAGTTTTCCCAAATTCCATACAGAAGCAAAAGTCAACTTTTAAAGTCTTAAATAGTAAACGGTTACTTAAAAGGGTAAAAGACCAAAATAATACCAAAGTAAATAACCGTAAAATAACTTAAGAACCGGGGCGTGACAACAAATCTATCAGATTAAGCTACCTGGCTCTCCACCTGGGGTATTCACAGAAATTGAAATACGTTAATCAATACCAGTCTAATAAGTACATCTACTAACAGGGTGAAAAAAATTGGAGAAGCAGGCTCCCCTTGTCTACCGGGTAAAAGTTCAAAGCTTCCTCTATGCCTGCCCTTGGTTGTAATAATAAAAGAAACCAAATTCAAGCCTCCCTCCATACATGTTCAATCACCAACCATGTCAGGGATGTTTCAATTCAAGGAAAGTTGGGCAACAAAAAGAAGTTATTTATTGTTCTAGTCTACTCAAAATGACCAATTCAAGCCACAAATGCTAATGTTCCCCAGTATGTGCTAAAATATAATCAACCAATTCAGAGTAAATTGAGCTATATAGTGATTTTAGGAGCTTACCTGGAGTTTGATCACGTGTGATCTCTTGTTTCTGAGCAACTTCTTGAGGAGAGTGACAGTTTACAATTGTGCGCTTCCCATGGGATCACAGGTAGCCAAACGAGTAGTTGGAACATTACTTCCTTACATTATTTATGTTGAACACTACAGATATTCAATAGTAAAAGAACGATAACCACTTGATACTTGATAAGATCAGGAAGAAAGAACTATTTAGTAGAGAAGGAAATCCTGGAGATCTTGAGTTGTGAAATGGTTCATATCCCATACTTCCTGCTTTTTCAGTCATAACATCTTACTTGGTAGTAAATGCCAATTTGTCATTGATACTACACTTTCCTTCCTCGCTCTGAGCACAGTAACTAACTAAGCAAGAAAAAAATATAACTATCCACCTAAAGAACACCAAACCTCATTCAAAAAAACAATAATAATAATAACACCAAACCTAAACAGAATATACATTAATGCCAAAGCCCAACATGTAAATAAGTATGCCAGTCACAATATTGCATCTATACCAAATTGTAAAAGGAACCAAAAGATGAACATGTCCAGCACAATACAACCGGTTACCTCTAGTCCAAATGACAGTACAGATCAGAATATCAATTGCTACTGATGGTTTAGAGCCTATTGTATAGTTTATTTTAGCTCACCGCAGTGAAATTAGGTGAAGTCAAGTGGAATGTTAATTCTCAGGTCTGAAAATGAACTTTCAAGGCCATGACTGATAAAAGAATTTCTTAGTTTTCTAACAAAATTGGGTTTATCATCAGGTCTGCAAATTCACTTTGACCTATGGAAGAAAATTTTATTTCAGCGATTAAGGATTGTAAGTTTGTAACAATAACACTTTGACGAGGGAAAACATACCGTAGAATGGGACCTTAAGATAGGTGTTATAATCATTTTGTAGGTTTAACCATGACAACATTTATAACCAAACAAAACATCTAAATATCTCTTGAGAGTATGTAAAGGAATTAGAGCATCACCTCATCAATAAGGTAGTTTGTATCACACAAACTCTCCTGACACTTTGCCTCATTGCTGCAATCGTGGTAGGCCCATAGATTGGAACATGACATCTGAACAGAAATCAGACAACCATTTTTCCTTTGCTGCATATGACTCTATTCCAGTCCACAAGGTCCGTCTGGTGTGTGCCATATGAAGTTTGAAATGCATAATAATGTTGGAAAAGAAAAGAACTGAAACAGTAGATGATCTGAATTATAAGATTATAACATAATCTAGAAACTTTCTGCTGAGCAAATCAAAAGGTTATCAATCACTATATAACAAAATGATAAGAAACAACTTATCGGGCTGCAACTTTACATTCCTCCAAAATTTTCAGTTAACATAGTTAAGAGTACATAATAATCTAATTCTATTACACAAGGCAAAAGGAATACAAGACATTGTGTGGATGCCTTTGTATCACAAGACACACTTTTTTGAACCTCAAGGATGAAAAAAGGATATAGGCAGGTTGCAAAGTTTTGCAGACAATATGTTGAATTCCCCATCAAGTAAGATAAACACAATATTTTGGGCCAAAAGAAAGTAAAGAGCACTGAGTGAATATCTTTGGGCCAGATCAGATATGAAAATTTTTACCAGCGCTCTCTTGGCCTACCATCTGGCAATACTGGAACTAGCACCCTCTCATCATTCTCTGTTGAATAGCCTTCTTGATTAATTAGTTTGCTCTCTTCATTGTTTAATGTTTTCCCATCTTCATTGAAATCTGGGGGTGTATCTTCATCTTCATCACTCCAATCATCATCGTCGTCGTCGTCATCATCAAACTCATCATCTTCATCACTCATAAAGTTATCAGTCTCAGACCATTCCTCTCCCTCATCAACAGTTTCATCTTGTGCCTCATTGGTTCCTTCAGTACCATCTGCCTCTCTATTGGGAGCACCCCTTCTAGGATACCGTGGAACTGCAATAATAGATCGTAGCTTCTCCTTTATAATCAGCAGACGATCCTTGTCTATCAATTGAGAATCACGATATGCTTCCCTAAGGAAAACTGAATCCCTTTCTCCTTTCAATGACACATAAAACATATCAGGGTGCCTTATCAGCATTCCCCTGACCTGCTGAGAGAACCTAAACTCCTCGCGGAAATGAGTAAGGTGATCTACAAGAGTTTTCTTCTCCACAGTAAGGCTCAAGATCTCATGGACAACTGCACAAGCATGTTTCTCTTTCTCAATTGTACCTGACCTCAGCCCCGAGAAATCAGAGTAAGGGGAAATGTAAGGAATGTCTCTAAACAGACATATTCTCCTCATCTCACCCTTAGAAAGATTAAGACCCCTTGGTAACTTTAGTCTATTGAACTTGAGAGGCCTATCTATAATCAAATCCTTCTCTTCCAGTTCTCTAGCAAGATTTTCCTCTTCAGATAACTCAGCAGCTGATACAGCAAGCTCAGGATCCCAATGAGTTAATTCTAATGCTGGACCTCTCTCAGTTGCCACAACTTTAAAGTACTGTGGGTATCGATGACAAATTGTATCACGAAATTCTAAAGGAAGTCCTAAATCAGTCTTCAAATGAGCAATCTTCTCCAACAAAATCCGCTTATCCAATGACATCATCAATAATTTCCTCAACTTCACAACCAGCAAGTCTTCCATCTCATTTCGAACCTGCAACTCTTCAAGGTAAAGCCTTTCTGCTTCCGGCGTCAATTTAAATTTCAACGAAAAGACACCTTCCTCAACAATCTCAAACACAGCCGGGAATTTCTTCAGTAATGCAATAAATCGCCTCTTTTTCTGCAAACCCAGTTCTCTTCTATACCTACCTAGTTCTCTAAGTGACATAATCCTATCAGGTTGGCTCACTAAAATTGTTCTAATCTTCAAAACTAACTTCAACTTCTTATCCCTTTGGATCACATTGTCGAAAGGGAGTTCTTTCCTTCTCTTCACGGCAGCAAGTATTGGTCCAACTGGGACATGTTTCAAATCACCCAAAATAACATCTCTATCAGGTAAAACCAATCTATTTCCCCAAAAATTTGACTTTTCTGGCTCTATCCTTGAGATTGAGAGATGGGTTTTCACAGACTGTCTGGGTCGTGAAAGAAAAGAGGACTTGTAAGACAGGAAAAAGGGTAAGGTAGCGGCGGGTAAAGCTGTGGTTGAAGAAAGCAACAGCCATGGTTCCATTGAGACCTGTATCAGGAACATGTATCAAAACCCATAAACCATATCATCATACTTTCCATAAAATTCAAATCAACAAAAGCAGCCACTAGTCCTCACAGTTTCAACAGTGAAACCAGTACCCAGTATTGATTGAACATAGCTAAATAGCAATAGCTAGTTACTCTAAACAAACAGTGGCACAATGAAAATTTGATACGACTTAATCAAGCCAACGAAATCCCACGAACCCAATAACCCAATAAACCCTTGATAAATCTTGAAACTGAACTAATCAACCAAAAGAAGCAAAATTGAACACAGATATATTACTTTGAAGAAGCAACAAGGATTGCATATAGAGAGAGAGAGAGAGAGAGAGAGAGAGAGAGAGAGAGAGAGAGAGAATAAAATAGTAGAGAAGATAGAAAGAGGCTTGAGTTGTCTGAAATTGAAACTGAAATATAAACGAGAGAGCAGGTACGAGAGAACTAACCTTGTTGGGTGAAGGCACAACCGAAGACGAAGACAAGAGCATAACAGAAATTGATACTATATATATGAGCTTGGTAAGAATTAAGGACTACTTTGTATAAGAGAGATAGATAGAGGGCGGAAGATAGAAGAAGAAGAAGAAAGGGTTGAGAGTGTTGAGTAAAGGTCGAAGCTGGAGGAGGGAAAATGAGAACAGTCGAGTCCATATGGGGTTGTGATAATGTGGAGAAAATGTCACCTCCCAACCATAAAAAGAGAGACACGTAATGAGTTGTTGAAGGAAAAACAGGTGTGTGTAAAGATTAAAATATAAATTAAATTTAGTTTACCCCTCATAAGATTTAGGGTTACCATCAATTCAGTCCTTATAATTTCAATTTTGAAAATTTACCCTCTAAAGTTTCTAATTTTCATAAATCATGTCCAATTGTCAGAATTCCGTCTAATTTGAACGTTAATTTTGACTTTATAACTCACTTTAAGGGCATTTAACGTCCAAATTGGACTAAATTTTAGCAATTAAGTTTGATTTATGAAAATTGGAAACTTTAGGGGGGGTAAATTCTCAAAATTAAGAGTATGAAAACTGAAATGATGTTAACCCCAAACCTCAGGGTGGTAAACTGAAATTAATCCTTAAAATATCTATAATATCCTCGATATTTTTTTAAAATTTTCGTTTTTTACAACCACCGATATTAATTTTTATATCTTTCTGATATTTTATATTTAGTATATTATTTGTCGAATATACAATTTTATATAAAATTTTGATAAAAATTTCATCGATATTCGATAGTTTCTCGATATATCCATCGAGATATCCTTTTTTCGAACTATCGATATTTCCGTGATCATCGATATTTTATTCCTTGATCAGGGACCAGGACCGGCCGTCTTTGTCTGGGCCGGGCTTGCACATTCCGAACTCAGGGACCGGCCTAAACCCGGACCGGTAGCATACGGGCCGGTTTCGCCAGGCTTTCCGTTATCGCAAGGCAGCTGCAACTCCAGCTAGGGGTGGGTTCGGTTTTGTTCGGTTTGGTTTTGACCTAAAACCGGAAACCAAACCGAATAAAAAATTTGGTTCGGTTCGATTCGTTTGGCATTTTTTGAGACCTTAAACCGAAAACCAAACCAAACCGTGGTTCGGTTCGGTTTCGGTTTTTCTTCTTTTTTAAAATAATTTTTCTTAAAATTTGTATGCTTTTGGTTTATTAAAAAATTATCGTATTTTAGGTTTTTGTTTTCTTTCATTACTTGTTTTTATAAGCACATATAATATATCAATAAAATTTTTGAAAATGATTCTTTAACAAACCAACAATTTATAAACTAAATAGATACTTTAAAAGTTTAATACTCAATAATTTCGAAAGTATTGGGAATTGACCACACTAGCACACCATGAAACCATAATTTTAAAACTTCTAAGTTCATCTTGAACATAAAATATAGACTCCATTGTTTAAAGTCCATCCAAATAAATTCCGAATTTTAAAGTTTAAAAATCATAAATTTGAATAAAGAAGAGAAAAATAAATTAAATATTAGAGTCTATCATCTAAAGCTCGCAAGAATAACGTTTTCGATTTTAGAGGTAACATATCACTCTCTATACTTCGCATACACGACACCTAAAACATTTCTATATGTACATACAACGAAAATAAAAAGCAAAATATTAGAAAAGACAAACATAAAATTATATAGAACATAAAACCTAAAATCATATTGTTCAAATCAAATATTTAATACGAAAATAAAGACAAAAAATGTAATACCCTAGATTTTCATACCATTTTTCCTTGTATTATTCTCACTTTAATGAAGGAAAATTTATGGAAATTCTTATTGGTTTTGCGAAGTGGAAGTTTGGAGTTTATTTCAAGTTGCATTGTCGTTAAAAAGACCAAAAAGTTGACTTTACTTTCTGTAAGTTATCTTCGAAAACTTCCTTCACAAAAGTTGTAGAGCTCGTTAGTATGAGTTCGTAGACATACGGCACGAGTAAAACGGATGTCGGATGAAGAAGTTGTGGTCAAAGAAAGTTAGTTGCCCGGTTTAGAAAGTGTATAATAGGAAGTTGGGATTTTTTTTAGTGGGAAACCTTTTTTCTTCACTAAACCGTGCAGCTCTCTCTCTCTCTCTTATCCCGAGCACCCGACGCCTTACGGACGTCGGATTTCCTGCCGAACGGAAGCCCACCATCTCGCCGCCGGGAAGGTCGTTGTTGGTCCAGTCCGACTCGCTCGGCCACCCTCTTCCTCCTACGGTGTCGCAGGCCGGAGACAAGCCGCCAGGCCGGAGAAGCTTCACGCGATTCGCCGGAGCTTAGGTCGGCTGTCCGGTTGTTGTTTCGACCGCCGCCGGTCTTGTTCGGTGCACACAAACCTTCTCTTCCTTCCTAGGGCAGTGCCACCCGCCGCCTTGCTGCCTAGACACCGCCCCCAGGCGGAGGAGCTGTGGTGTTTCTTGCCGGAATTTCTTGGTTCCGACGGCTTGTTTAGGCCAAAGTTGGGTGAGTCTTGTCCTCTCCCTTCCTCTAGAGTTGTTTTGCTTCCCTTGGGATCCAAGTTTGAGTTATTGGAGTGCTAGCTTGCAGATTTGGGGACAGAGTTTGCGGTGGCTGTCGGGAGCGGTTCGAGACTTAACCAAGCTTTGCCACAGGTATAAAAAGTGTTTCTTTCACTGTACTCTTTAAGGTTGTTGTTGGGAGTTTAGGTAGATTTTGAGGTTGGTGGTGACGATTGAGGCTCACAAGCCACCGCCTGTGGCGGCACGTGGGAGCACATCCGGGCAGGGTAGAGACTTTGACTACTGTGTTGATTAGCCCTTGTAGTTCCTAGGGTGTTGTTATTGTGTGTTGGTGTGTGAAGTTTGAGTTTTGATTTAGTTTTGCTTTGTAGGTGCTAAGTGGTTTCTAGGTGTTTGATAGGTCGGAAAACTTGGGAATTTTGGATCTTGGAGAGTGGTAGTTTTGTTGTCGAGTGTCCGATGACCTTGGGAGGTCTTGGAGGAAGGATTGCCCTTCTTTGGGGCAACCTTTAAGTTAAGGGTATTTTAAATCCTTGTGGTGTTTTTACTAAGGGTTTTGATTTGTTTATGTTTAGGTGATTTGTGAGTTGTTGGGTTTCTTGACTCTTGTGTTGCGGAAGAACGCAGCAGGAGTATTTTAGGTGAGTAAACCTCACTAAGGTTCACTTTCGAACCAAGATTTTTTATGGTCATTGAGGATAATGATTTTAATATGAATTAATATTTTGCTATTATTGGTTTTAAAAATATATGAGCTTGATCGTTAACGGCTCATAGGTAAGGTAAAACAAGTTTTTATTATGTGTTACTTTAAGGCTCTTATGATCATAATTTTATTAAATTGTGAGAAGTTATGTTATTGGAATAATTTATTTTGTTCATATAATTATATCCTTGTGAAGGATGTAATTTTATGATGTAATCTTGTTATGTTGTTAATGAGGTTGTGATATGATGACTGTTGAATAAATAGCCTAACCGGGTTCCAAGCCTTTAAATAGGTGATTGGTTACGGTTAAGATACTATTTAGTATTTTATTTTATTGGTATTAGACAGTCAAACCGGGTTCCAAGCCTTTGGCCGGGTGATTGGTTACGGTTAGGAGTTAGAGCTCTAGTCCGTCTGTCGGTGTAGGTCATGGGAGATACTTGATGGTATCTGGGACCCATGGGTACACATATTGTTGTTGTAGGTCATGAGGGGTATTTACTAAATAGCTGGGACTCATGGGTACATTTCTTGTTAATGTGTGGTTTTTATTTTTTTTTATCAAAATTCATTTGGGGTATGTTGGTTGTATTAAATTGTTGGATGTGATAAATGTGGAGTTTATTTTTGAGTTTACTCATACGGGCTTTTTAGCTTACCGGGTTTGTTATTTTACAATCCCGGTACACCAATTCTTGGTGTAGGGGTTAGACCTGCAGGTGAGGATAGGCAGGGGTGAGAAGGAGGCGTAGTGGCAGGGTTCTCCTTTCTTTTATCAGACTCTGTATAGTTTTAGCCTTGAATAGACAGTACTTAAGTCATGAGATTGTTCTCATGTTCTTGTTTTGCACATTATGTAAACAAGGAAGTGTAATCTTAATTCAGTGATAGATCTTGTGAAAATTTCTATTCTGTAATTGAGTTTTGTTGTTGTTGTTGTTGTTGTTGCTGACAACAGGTTGGGATGTTAATATTTTAAGTTAGAACATGCCAAAATTTTTGAAAATTCCATTCGAAAATTGGGGCGTGACAAAAAACGACGCCGTTTTAGAGAGATTCGGTTCGGTTCGGTTTTTCAAGGGTCGAAACCAAAAACCAATCCAAACTAATTTGGTTCGGTTTGGTTTTTCTTAATTCGGTTTGGTTTTTTTCGGTTTGGTTTTTTCCGGTTTCGGTTTGGTTTTCGGCTCGGTTTTTTTTGGTTTTCGGTTTCAAAATTCCACCCCTAACTCCAGCATATAGTATCAACAAATTTCCAAAATACAAAACCCAACAAACTTCTAAAATCCAAACACCCAATAAATTTCCAAAATCCAAACACCCAATAAATTTCCATGATTGCAAGGACTGGGCTACAAGGATTCGACGAAATTCATCTTCGTTTCAGGTGTGTCATTCGCTTGGAGGAGGTACTAGATCTGGTATGGGGACTGTTGATTTCGAAAATCAGGGATGATGCTCACTTTCTTTTTGTTACTTAGATGACGGAGGTGAGACCAGAGAGGAGATCGAGGCATAGGGCGGCGAAGGCGACGATGGACTCCAATTGCACGACAAAGACTCCTAACTGAGAGTGGCAGAAGATTATCGCTGGGGTTCTTCTTCGCCTTTAGAGTGGGATAACTATGATCAACTCATCAAAGTAGGAAGAAGAAGATTGGAGATAGGTTAAGATGAATTGATTGGGCAAGATTTATTGATCGGGCAACACGAGAAGAATTGAAAGGTGAGAGATGGAGAAAACCAAACTCAGAGAGTTTGAAGACGAAAGAATGAACAAAAAAGGTAGGGTATAACTAGCAATTAAACCTACAGAAAATTTCATACAAGTCCCCTTTTGAACATTTCTTTCCTCACAAGTCTACCCCATCTTTTTTACCTGGATATGTCTACTTTAAGTGGGGCCATTGGGACCTCCAAATTTTCTCAGTATGCCTCTTATTCTCTCCACACCTCCAGTTTACTTTTAAATACAAGCATTTATTCACTAGACCTCCATTTAAATTTCTAAAATAACCTTGTTTATATAATTCACATATATTTCAATATATTACTGATTGCACATCTAGTTCACTCACTAGACCTCCAATTTTTTTTTTCTTTATCGATCATCAAAAAATCATTATCTCTTAAATAATTTGCTCATTATAAATAATTTTCATTGTACATATTTCAATTGTTAATTTCATTCATTAATTTAAGAACATAAATCCCTTAATATCAAATAACACAAGGTAGTGGCCGGGTTTCAAAAACTTATTTTTATCAACAGAAAAAAAATTCTAACATGGATTAGTTTTTCTTTTCTATTTTACATTTGCTAAACAGCGATCAAGTATAACCATTTTTCTCTATATATATTCTTCTTCTTTTTTATGTAACTCATGATAGATAATTTCAATTGTTATTTAGGTTTTCATAATCAATTTTTTTTGCATATATATATATATATATATATATATATATATATATTCACCTTGTATATTCTTTCAACATGTGTATGATAATGTAAATTTATATGTCACATGATTGATATTATCATAGTTTTAGTTCTTATTAAATATATAAATGCTTTAATATTATGTAATAAAATTAGAAAATGAAAATATATAAGGAAAATAATGGAGAATTCAATATATTATTACTGAATTAGAAAATCTAGAGAGAATAAATATATTACTTCTTTTTTGTTATAGCAACGGCAATGATTCATGGACGCCTATGCTCCAAAAAGCTGAAGAACATATATGCCTTGCTGATAGTGCTACTACACACACGATTCTTCGTAATCGAATATTTTTCTCCACTTTGGTATTTATCAAAATTAATGTGATCATGATTTTTGGAATTACAGACCTGGTTTAAGGCTTCAATAGCCCACATTAGAATGATAAATGACAATATGTTGTCTTTACTCAAGAGACTTTATTCTCTTATGAATCCAAATAGATATCATATTGAGTCCACAAATAATCATAATATGGAAATTTGCATAACTTGCGATAATTACGCTAAAAATGTGGATTGAAGAGTTGGTTGTCTAATTATTTGGGTTGTTTCACAACCGTCACACCAACTGTGACATACCATGTTATGAACAAAAAGTCCACTGATCAATATATATTTATGTTTTGGCATGACCCTCTGATCACCCCGGATTTACTATGAACCGGAGGACATAATGTTGAATATACATGTTCATTCCACTTTTAGGACATAATGTTTATAATTGTAAAGACTCATTATTTGAGTATAATTAAAATTTGATGAGGCTATGTTCTTCCATTATAATATTAATATGAACTACATGCTTATATCCATATGGACCATTGTCCAAACTCGATATTCGAGTATATCATTTGACATTTGATTTCTTAACCAAATATATCATGAACCTCATGTTCATAAATAAATTGAAATCCCCTAAGACCTTTTAATATCAAAGGCTTAGATTTAAACTATGAATATCCAATCATGATCACAAAAATGGCAAAATATTTTGCATAAAGTCCAACTAAGGACATGATATGTAGGCATGCAGATATTTTTCTGCAAATTATGCTTAAAGAGGTAACAATGATCTCAAAAGATGCATATGTTGATCAATGGCTCCAAGAGCTCGTATCATGTTACCAATATTGGCTCCATTTGGAGATATCGATGAAGATAATTTTCACCTTATTTAGTTGTATTAATCAACCATGGTATATTACAATATACACGATCATGAGTTTCATTTAGCCAAATACTTTATTTTGGCATGATACATTGTTGTCAAATTTTATTATATCATGTAGACTCATCTACATAATGTTGTATAATACAACAATCATTGATCTTTCTCTCAAGAGAATCTTGTCGCATATTAGCGAGTTGTCACTTGTAAATGATACATTCATGATTTCTCAGTAATGAGGGGGAGAATAGTTTATTCTAAACTTGGTGTTGAGATATTTATCCACCATACAAGCCTCTTGTTTACTTTTGAGGAAATCTCAATCAATTAATTGAGAAAGTGACAAATTCACGATATTACATACTTTGACCTAAAATTTTGGTTTGGGCTCGCCACCACTAATTGGTAGACAATTATTTGTTTTAAACACATATCTGCGTATGATCAAAATAATAGTCATTCCGTCGTTAGGAGGAGAATAGACTAATGTAACGGCGTGAATTTATGTTGTGGAATATATCCACTAAGTCTAATGTGATTAGTTTCCTATAAGGGAAGATTATACAAGCCCTATAACACTCTTCATGAGGTTATATAAAGATTCACATTCTCAAATAAATTGTCCTTAATAAACAAATATTCGCCCTAAAAGAGGTATGAATAAAGCGTATTGTAGCTTATGTGCGCATGTATGAATGTGTGAGATCGAAAATTGATGATTGTGATATCAATAGTAGCTACCGAGGGTTGTATATTAATTGTTCCACGTTTTGTTATGTCGATAAACTATACTATTGGCCAAATTGGAATGAAGCAATTCCAATGAAATTGTTCATTGAAAACGTGATGAAATATTTGGACTTTACAATCCTTAAACTACATAGGGGTGACATTTTAGTGAAATGAAATCACTATGACATAGTTTCTCTCTATAGAGACATTGGGCTACCTTTCTTCTCCAAACGACAATTTTTTCTATAAGTACAGTGTTACATATGGCAGGTATAGACGAGAGGCTAATGGAAAATTGTCTTGTTTTATTATGAAGATGGTAAAGGCACATTATGTCAGGACCCACCCCGTATTTCACCCCGAAACCCGAGGTAAATCCTGCGGGGTCCACCTCCAAGGAAAATTTACCGAAAATTTGGCATAATCTAACTTGAAAATGGACAACCCTTACCTGCAAAAAAACTCTTGATAAACACTTATATTATCAATCATCCATCCTCAACTCCTGGAGCCTTCCTGCTCCCCAAGTTCATCACATCTCCCAATATAACAATTTCTCATCTAAAATAATTCCACAACCAACAACAGACAATTAATAAATTACTACTGGACTTTCAGAGCATATCTAAGGATGAACGAAAAACAATGAATAAAGAATGAGCGGAAAGTAATTTAAAAACATTAGAGTGAGTGGACAAAAATAAAATAAATAACTTAACAAAAACATAATTCATATACTTTCCCATGTTTCAACTTTAAAAACTGGTTGCACACAACTTTAAACGTCCTTAAAACTTTAAATTCAAAATCACTTAATAATGGATAAACCAGCCCCGCTGATTAAATAAAACAGAAATCTCAAAAAGAGGAATAAATTATATAACTGAGAAAAATAAATAAGGAGAAGAGTTATCACCATTTAAAAGGAGCCTCCCAGGCTCAGGTCAGTGCCTCCCAGACTATAATGCATCCCACGCTAAGCGCTCTACTCACCTATAGTGAGTAGCCGCTAATAATGGCTAGCTAATAAATAAATATAAATACCGATCGGTTGCCTCCCAGGCTATAATAGCGTCCCACACTGAGCGGCTACTCACCATAATCGGTTGCCTCCCAAGCTATAATAGCGTCCCACGCTGAACGCTCTACTCACCTATGGTGAGTAGCCGCTAATAATAATTAGCTAGCAGTAATCAATATAAGCGACCCTATATTATGGTGACTAAAATATACGAAAACACTTAAATCCATTGATTTTCCCCAAGATCATACGAATGGTACGGTTCCCAACCGTTCTTGAAAATCATCATAAGAAATTGTATTAAAACTCAATGACGTGTCTCACACGTCAAAATATTCTCAAATTTATAAATATAAGCGAGATTTCAATATCAAATATAAATCATAAATAATAATATCTCCACTCGAAAATACTCGCTAAAATATTCTCCAAGTCAAAATCATTATGCCTCAAATAAACAATTAAATTATGATGGAGAACTACCGAAAATCCCATTTCCGGTAATCATTTATAAATCTCAAAGTCATCAAAATAAAACCGATAATATTTAAATCCGGAGTCCTAAAGAATATCAAAACTCAAATACCAACTTTATAACCCGAGCTCAAATCCATAAATCGTGACCAACACTTAATCCATGCTTCAAACTCAAATAATTTTCAAGATCATCTCATAAGCCGAAATTATAATATAAGCTCGGAAAATCAAATAATAAATTATAAAATCTTGCATGCATATTTCATAAAAACCAAAATGTCCACTCACTGTATACGGCTATGTCTGCCGTCGATCCGAGGTCTCCCAACACAATCCTCCTCACGTCCTGAACAATAAATTAGTATCAAGTCTCCAGACTAGCTTAAAGCTTAAATAAATATTTCCGAAATAAAAAGGAAGCCTATAATTTCATCTCCCTTGCCCAACTTTTCAACTTTTAATCTAATAAGGCTCACATTACTCCGCACTTACCGATAGCCATAAATTAACCTTTTTAGAATTTAAAACCTACTAAACCAAATGCCGAAATTTCATTCTAATAACCGCCACAATTCTTAACCATTGAAAAATCTCAAACCTTATCAAAACTCCTCCAATAATTCCAAACTTTACATTAAACCCCTCTCATTAAATTCATCTCAAAACATGAAAAACAGTCCTTAAGGGGCGGCGCCGCCGCCTGCTCTGCCGGAAGCCGTACTCCGGCGACGCCCAATGCTTCCCAAATTTTAACACAACAATCCTCTCAATACGCACAACAACTTCCTTAACTAGCACAAAATCCAATTCTAAGCCTAGCTAGGGTAATCGAACCAAAATAGAGAAATAAGCCCTACAACTTCAATTATACATTTCTCCTCACCAAGATCGAATTGAGGCTATTCCTTTTGAGGGATTACTAACATTGATGAGAGCTTTAAGATGAGCCAAAAATCCCGAGCTATGGTGGCCGGAGGGGGGAACTCCGGCGAGAAGTCAGCCGGTGTCTCCAGCAGGATTTCTCTCGATCAGCGGCGTTATAGCAGCATTCACCGCTCTAGAGAGAGAGCTGGGTGGACGGCCGACAGTTTGAAACCGTTATGGCGGTCTATGATGGCCGGACGGCGACGGACCGAGGCTGGGTCTCCGGCGAGTCGGGAAGAGCTCACGGGGGAGAGAGAGAGAAAGTGCGGGTGTTGGGCTGCTCCACACCCGGTCCAACTTAATACCCCAACAAAAATAAGCCCATTAAATTTTTACCCCTTTTTACCAACTCAAAATTTACCCTTTTAGTTGATAACTTTTTCATGCTAACTCCGATTTTAACGTAGAGCATGTCTACGAATTCGTATTAATGTCCTCTACGACTTCCTTAAAGAAACTTTCCCCAAAATAATTTTCATACAAAAAGTCAACCCTAAGGTTGTAGACATAGAAAATTTAACCATAATAATAGTCGTTGAATAATTCAAGCAAATACGTGGCTCGCGAGTCAACAAAATTAGAAAGCCGTCAGAAATAACACATCGCAACGTGGAAATGATCGGCCGACAACAAAACCTTAAATCCCGATTGAAATCAATTGTCAAGTGTCGATTGATGAGCTAGACTTCGCGACGTGAACTTGACTCTGCGAGGCGAAATGGACTTCGCGAGATGACCTTGACTATGCGAGGCGAAATGGACTTCGCGAGGCGAAATGGACTTTGCGAGGCGAAATAGACTTCGCAAGGCGAACAAGACTTCGCGAGGCGAACAGGACTTCGCGAGGCAAACAAGACTTCGCGAGGCGAAATGACTTCGCGAGGCGAACAAGACTTCGCCAGGCGAAATGACTCCGCGCGCATGAAGGCGAGGTGAAACGACTCCGCGCGCGTAGGGAAACTCGCAAAGTAGCTAGAATACAGAGTTCGCATGCATGCGGGGATGTACGTCCAAAATAAATTGTCCGCGAAGTGGGATTAGAAATCACCGCTTGCTTGGAAATCAAACTTCCTCGCGGGATACCATCCATATCCGCGAGATAGCTTGCCCCTTTGTAAGGATTTTGCTCAAAACAGGACATTCAATCCAAAGCGATCCGGGCATATCTAAATCTTAAGATTTGATTGATTTGATTATGTTAAAATCGGCAAGTAAATCAATCAGTCAAGATTCATTGATTCGATTAAGGAAATATCATTGATTCAGTATCTTCATTACTTGCCAAAAGCGAAGGCATGTTAACACTATAAATACCCCCTCTCATACCAAGAGGAGGGGAGCATAAAGAAGGCAGCGAACTAGAGAGAGAGAAATCCCTTCGCGAGCTCAGAAGTCTCCCCTAAACCCTTGAAGAACTATCAAGCTCCCTAAATAGCCAGTTCTTCACTAGATCCTTGAAGAACTATCAAGCTCCCTAAATAGCCAGTTCTTCACTAAATCCAAATCTAAATCCCAAATACTCGTTACGTGATCAACCCGCGTAACCCTCAAGAACAAGTGCTTGTCACCCTTGAGTTAAACCTAAATTCGGAGATAGAATCAGAGGAGTTCACAAAGATTGTAACCCGCATTCGCATATGATTAAATTAAATTATTCTTTGTACACGTGTTGTTCTGTTATTTGTTGCAGATATTTTCGTGTTTACAAGGGTCCTTAATGGTAAACGGTTACTCAACATGGTAAAAGACCAAAGTAATACCAAAGGTAAATAACCATAAAATCACCTTAGACTCCAATAAGCGCTAGGCTAAATTGTTCCATCAACACTGCTCTTCCACCACAAAGTACCCTTTTCACTTGCGGAAACAATTAACCGAATTCCTTTCCACTTACATTGGCACATCATAACTTATCTACCAAACCCAAGGCGAGTGCATATGCTTTAACAAATCTCGAACTCAGGGTCAACTGAAATACTCTGTCAACATTCCACATGACACCACTCACACAATACACTTTGCTCCTTGACTTATCTTCTACTAATTGAATAGCTTGCCCGATTTTAATTACTTATGGAACATAACCCCAAATCACACGGATGACTTTGATTTTCGTCAAGTCAAAATGGTCAATAAACTTCGTGATTCACAACATCATCTTACTTTCGTCACCAACTAATCAAAACAAATCTCGATTGTTCGCATCAAATAAGACTTTCACCACCTATGCGTTTGGCCTAAATGATTATGCTAATCGGCGAATATCTCCTTGTCGCCAGATTATGCTAATGCGATCTATATTACCATACCCCTACAATGAATATCTCTTATATCTCAAATCGTATCCATACAACAATGACCTCCCAGGTCTTACACAGATCAAAAGTGGTCCCACCACAATATGATCACGTATGAATACACATCACAAGAAAGACATTTAACATGACCTATCATAATTTTACTATTTATGCCAACGAACTGACAAGCCTTAACTAAAAATATTTCCCGAGTCATCGAATCTTTTTCCTTAAAGCTATAACACCAGCCAATCATATTATTATTTCCAACAATTCGTCCCACGATTTAATCATTACTAACCAATACTCGAAATCTCATCCCTCAATGATAAATTCAACAGTCACCACCAACAACGACTTACAAGCACAAGAAAACTATCACCTTCAAAATCGATCAGCATACCCGAAACTAGCACCTCCAAAAATGAGGAAAATACAATGACTTGACGTGTGATGATACCTTAGAAGTTACGAGTATCCCCTCGTACTAACCAAATTCGTTCTAACTTGCATGCAGACAAGCCTTTAGGTTGCGGGACCTATTTCCCGAACAAGAAGAGATGAGTTGTTCACTATTTACTGTGACAATTCATGTTGCTTGACCAAACGTCGAAATCCACTCAAGCAGCTCACCTTCCTTAAGCTTTGACAAAATCTGTACCCCAAACCACACTTCTTATTCGGGTTCAATCGCGACCACAAATCTAATAGCTAGAGTCCTAGAGCTCACTCTCGCCACTCTAAAAGAAAGATTATTAAATGCCAGAACCTCTGAACTAAACAAACACACATCTCTTTCCACTTCCTTATTAATTAGTCCGAGGGCAGAACACGATCCACAAAATTGTTATGGTCAAAATTCTTGCAAACGCTGGTTGCTACGGCTATTAAGCCTCAAAAGTTTCTGACCAGTGTATTAGAAACAACAAAATTATATCTGAGTTGACTTTATTGATAGTCACAAGCAGCGACATCAGAAAACAACATTTAACGGCTCATTCAGTTCAACACCACTGTAAAGCTAAGCTCGCGAAACACTAAGTTAACTATCGGATATCAAAATTAATTACCACTCCAGAGCCACTGCTACAATTTGTGGTTTATTAGCAGCAGAAAACTGTAAGAGTAAGAATATATCGAAACTCACGGCTGACCTTAGCTCAAACTCGAGAGGAAAATAACTAAAGTACAAGAAGAAAGCAAATCCATAATTTCAAGCTTAAAAGTTCTACCAATAACCGACATCCACTAGCGACCCATTTCGATCACGTCCTTAAAGCCATAATCTAATAGAAAAGTTTCAGCCTATCCCCCTCTCGACACCTGACCAAACGGTGATGATCTCCCAGACCATACTTGGATTACTAAGGGGTCCCACCACTATACGGTCCAAAAGAAAAACTCTTACAGGAGGGAAGGCGTTAAACGTATCAGGACATGCAGTGTCCTTGATACCCTAAACTTTGAACAAAAATACTTACTAAATCACAGAGAAACTGTTCCCTAAAGCCACTCCATAAATCATACACCTCATGACCCGAACAATTTATTTAACACCGCCACGCGGCTTTCTTGCCACCACTTAATACTTGCTGCTCCAAGATTCGTAACTTACACTAAATTCGATCACATAGCATCATTATTAGATTTAACAATGATCCCTGACCATGACACAACAACCAGTTTTTCAACAGATTGAAATTTTCAGCAAACCGACCAGAATTTCAAACAATTAAAAATTATAGTTTCCGCCCTCCAAAATCACAAGATCGTTAGAAAAAAATAGAGCGTTTCGGTTATCTAAAACTACAGCAAAGCCAACTTAGGTATAGCCAAAACACGTTACATCTAAAACTCTTATTATCCTGTCTACTGAGTAGAAATATGGTGGGTAAACATAATCTCACCTTGAACATCAAAGTTAATCTCCCACTACGAACTAAGTGATGTTAGCAAACAAACTTTGGTCACGCTGTCATAACCCAATAGTCCAAGACTTGTATCAACTAACCTAAACAATGCCGCTTGAACATTACTATGGGCACCCAACCTCACTTATCTAAACAATCTCTACGACTTCAGTCTCCATATTCTGAATTATTTTGTAACTCTTTTTTTTTTAATTATTTTTTTTTATATAAAACTGACACCTACACACAAAAGCCGCACTTTCCTTTTCTCCATTTCATTCCTTAAGTTCAGTCATCTGACCACAAACATATCGCTTAAAACAAAATAAATTCAACATCTCCACGCAACAGTCTCAGATAACAATTAGAATACCCAATGACATCATGACTTAAATTCTTCATCGGTTGCCGTAAAATCAAAGCGACCACGACCATCTCACATCCGCTTCACCATTATATATCAACTCCATTTACACTTACAATCCTTCCAAAACACTCAACATAAATAGAAGAGCGAATTCCACATTACAGAAACCAAACCTAAATAGACCAATAACAATTTCAAAAACCAAACCTCAATGCATAAACCAAACTTCGATAGCCCCATTTAACGCATCCAATAACATCCACAATTTAATTAACTCAAGCAATATCATTTTACTATGTATCTCAAAGCAAAACAACACTTGCTTAACTCCCTTATAATATTTCTTATTCCAATACCAACCTTAACTAGAAATTGCTCAATCTTTCGTTCACAAGCATGCCCTTTCTATTATTAATATCTCAAAAAAGGCTCAACTCGCCACTTAAATGAAAGTCCACAACTCAATAAATAAATAATAGAACACTGCAAATCTAGGTCACTTCCCCAACTCATAACTTCACACAAAATCTCACAAATCACTTACATTCCCATTACTCGGAAAATAACCAAGATACTCTTTGAGGTCGGCGTACGGAGGCATAGTCTTGAAGATATAGACATTTATGGCACAATACTGTCCATAAATAAGACAAGAACAACTACATCACAAACTTAATCAACACATAGTGTCTAAAGCATATAATGCTAATGAATACGCCGCGGTCGGACTATCACTCTATCGACACTAAGCATGACCAAGAATATGAGGTAGTACTAAAAAAAGAAAAGAATCGAATAACCTAATGCTCTGATACCAAATGTCAGGACCCATCCCGAATTTCACCCTAAAACCCGAGGTAAATCCTACGGGGTCCACCTCCAAGGAAAATTTACCGAAAATTCGGCATAATCTACCATGAAAATGGACAACCCTTACCTGCAAAAAAACTCTTGATAAACACTTATATTATCAATCAACCATCCTCAACTCCTGGAGCCTTCCTGCTCCCCAAGTTCATCACATATCCCAATATAACAATTTCTCGTCTAAAATTATTCCACAACCAACAACAGACAATTAATAAATTACTACTAGACATTCAAAGCATATCTAAGGATAAACGAAAAACAATGAATAAAGAATGAGCGGAAGCAGCCTCTGACTATGCCTCTACTCCATGTACGCTCGACCTCATTTAAACTTATCCTGTATACTAGGCATTTAAAACCAAAGGGCCCAGAGGAAAGTAATTTAAAAACGTTAAAGTGAGTGGGCAAAAATAAAATAAATAAACTTAACAAAAACATAATTCATATACTTTCCATTGTTTCAACTTTAAAAACTGGTTGCACACAACTTTAAACGTCCTTAAAACTTTAAATTCAAAATCACTTAATAATGGATAAACCAGCCCCACTGGTTAAATAAAACAGAAATCTCAAAATGAGGAATAAACCAGCCCCGCTGGTTAATCAATTATATAACTGAGAAAAAAAATAAAGAGAAGAGTTATAACCATGTAAAAGGAGCCTCCCAGGCTCGGGTTGGTGCCTCCCAAGCTATAATAACGTCCCACGCTAAGCGCTCTACTCACCTATAGTGAGTAGCCACTAATAATAGCTAGCTAACAAATAAATATAAATACCGATCGGTTGCCTCCCAGGCTATAATAGCGTCCCACGCTGAGCGCTCTACTCACCTATGGTGAGTAGCCGCTCATAATAGTTAGCTAGCAGTAATCAATATAAGCAACCCTATATTATGGTGACTAAAACATACGAAAACACTTAAATCCATTAATCTTCCCCAAGATCATACGAATGGTACGGTTCCCAACCGTACTTGAAAATCATCATAAGAAATTGTATTAAAACTCAACGACGTGTCTCACACGTCAAAATATTCTCAAATTTATAAATATAAGCGAGATTTCAATATCAAATATAAATCATAAATAATAATATCTCCACTCGAAAATACTCGCTAAAATATTCTCCAAGTCAAAATCATTATGCCTCAAATAAACAATTAAATTATGATGGAGAACTACCGAAAATCCCATTTCCGGTAATCATTTATAAATCTCAAAGTCATCAAAATAAAACCTATAATATTTAAATCCGGAGTCATAAAGAATATCAAAACTCAAATACCAACTTTCTAACCCGAGCTCAAATCCATAAATCGTGACCAACACTTAATCCATGCTTCAAACTCAAATAATTTCCAAGATCATCTCATAAGCCGAAATTATAATATAAGCTCGGAAAATCAAATAATAAATTATAAAATATTGCATGCATATTTCATAAAAACCAAAATATCCACTCACTGTATACGGCTATGTCTGCCGTCGATCCGAGGTCTCCCAACACAATCCTCCTCACGTCCTAAACAATAAATTAGTATTAAGTCTCCAGACTAGCTTAAAGCTTAAATAAATATTTCCGAAATAAAAAGGAAGCCTATAATTTCATCTCCCTTGCCCAACTTCTCAACTTTTAATCTAATAAGGCTCACATTACTCCGCACTTACCGATAGCCATAAATTAACCTTTTTAGAATTTAAAACCTGCTAAACCAACTGCCGAAATTTCATTCTAATAACCGCCACAATTCTTAACCACTGAAAAATCCCAAACCTTATCAAAACTCGTCCAATAATTCCAAACTTTACTTCATTAAACCCCTCTCATTAAATTCATCTCAAAACATGAAAAACAGTCCTTAAGGGGCGGCGCCGCCGCCTGGTCTGCCGGCAACCGTACTCCGGCGACGTCCAATGCTTCCCAAATTTTAACACAACAATCCTCTCAATACGCACAACAACTTCCTTAATTAGCACAAAATCCAATTCTAAGCCTAGCTAGGGTAATCGAACCAAAATAGAGAAATAAGCCCTAGAACTTCAATTATACATTTCTCCTCACCATGATCGAATTGAGGCTATTCTTTTTGAGGGATTACTAACCTTGATGAGAGCTTCAAGATGAGCCAAAAATCCCAAGCTATGGTGGCCGAAGGAGGGAACTCCGGCGAGAAGTCAGCCAGCGTCTCCGACGGGATTTCTCTCAATCGGATGCGTTACAACATTCACCAGTCTAAGGAGAGAGCTGGGTGGACGGCCGACAGTTTGAAACCGGTATGGCGGTCTATGAGGGCCGGACGACGACGGACCGAGGCAGGGTCTCCGGCGGGTCGGGAAGAGCTCACGGGAGAGAGAGAAAGTGCGGGTGTTGGGCTGCCCCACACCCGGTCCAACTTAATACCCCAACAAAAATAAGCCCATTAAATTTTTACCCCTTTTTACCAACTCAAAATTTACCCTTTTAGTTGATAACTTTTTCATGCTAACTCTGATTTTAATGTATAGCATGTCTATGAATTCGTATTAATGTCCTCTACGACTTCCTTAAAGAAATTTTCCCCAAAATAATTTTCCTACAAAAAGCCAACCCTAGGGTCCGTAATGGTAAACGGTTACTCAACACGGTAAAAGACTAAAGTAATACCAAAGGTAAATAACCGTAAAATAACTTAAAAACCGGGTTGTGACACATTAACACATGTCCCTAAATTTATGTGTCATTATAAGCAAATTGTTTAACGAAATCCTTAAAGGATTGATATTGCCAAAGGCAACTCTATAAATGATTATTAGAGCTTTAAGCTCACTCATGAAATCACATAGTCTGAAGCTCATATACTCATTCTATGATAGTTAAGATATGACTTATTGTCTCAATGAGTATTATGACATGACTAAAATATTGAATTCAATTATGATTATAATCATGATATTGCAATATTTTCTAACTTCAATGAAGTTTTCTAGAGCTCCTATTGAGCCTATATGAGATTATCAATTGTACAAATTGATATTTATGGCTAAAGTGTGCCATGGTGCTTAAGAATAGTGCACAAAGGTAAATGTGTCAATTTGTATTCCTTAATATCTTTATGCTTTAGCTAATGTCTTTATCAATGATTTAAACAGATGAAATTGGTCTTTTACTATGTGAGGTAAGATTTATTCATAATATTATAGTTTTGCTGGTATTACCCTAACCTTTGCAGGATCGAATATTCTGATGAGTTCCCTTCATGCAAAACTCAAATTATCTCACTTATGTGATTGACACATCATATCTACTATACATGTGTGGGGGTCCTTTTCGAATTAAACAACAACTAGGTCGAATTAAACCCAATAATCCGATTATTGAGAGAAATTCGTTCGTGATTCATACGGCATGGAAATCGAAAGAAGCTTGCAGCGTCAAACATGGTGTGGGAGCTAAAGATGCACCATAGTGAGAGAATTGGATTGGTTTTGAGGATTGGGTTTTCTAGAAAGGTTCGGTTTTTAGAACAAGAATTGGGGGATTGAGTAATACGGATTATTGCTTGAAGGCTTGAGAGCTTGAATGTTTATGGGGATTTATGGGTTGCTGCTTGATTCCTTTGCAGCTCCCCAAACCTCCCTTTTATATAGCCGAATTGGTGGGTTTTACCATGCCTTCATTCTGTTGGGTAAAAGAATTGCTCTCCTCAGGCACATGATTTTAGCCCCCAAAAACTAGAAAAGAGAAGCTGACCTCGAGAAATGCGAGAGACGATTTACTGCAAGGGCGGCTGCGAAGACGGAAAACCCGGAACGAGGCAGACCAAGTAGCTTGAATCCCACAATCTCGTCATTTGATGATGAAGGGGTTGGTTTGGCATCAGTCATCGACCTTCTTCTTCTTCGGATTAGGAGTGGAAAGAACTCCTCTGTTATGTAAAGCTCCCGCCGCACTGCTGCGGGGAGAAAAGAGGGAAGTGGTATCTGGTTCGGCAATGGGAAAGCAAAAGGAGATTAGGTCTTTTTTTATAAAGAAAAGGGTTTGGGCCTTCTAAAAGAAGAGGTGTTGGGCTTTTGGATTTAAAAGTGTTTTGGGTTTAGGAAAACTAGTCCAATTCTCTTGTTTCACCAATTCGTTATCGATTTAACTCATCGGGCTTGAATTTCGGGCCCAAGACCGAAATTATTAACAACGTTAAATCGATGAACGAGCATCATGCGTCTTCGTAACCTTCCACACCACACCCACTTCTACAAGCCGCAAAGATGCGTAGATATGGCTTGGGCCCACATCAATGTATAAGCATGTTTGCTTGGTATGTTAAAATCAAGGATTTACCTTAAGACTATAGGTTTTTGCATGAACCGTGTAACAAATTGTAGCATGGCAAAGTGCATGATTTTTCAGGTATCAACATTAGCCCCCTTGATTATGTGGGCTATTTGAAGCATGAAATGGGCCACATAATCAAAGAGAGCCAAAAAAAAATCAGCCTGGCCCATTTACTCTGCCTAGCAGAGCCCAAACTGACTGGTCTTCTATTCTCTTTTGGCTTCTCTTCTTTTCTTTTTATAGATTTTCGTCGTCTGGTCTTCTGACTGTCTATTCCAAATTGAATTTGTGCACGCGAGAGACGGCCTCCCTCGAATGAGAGTTCACTGCAGCTTCAAGGTGTGTTTTGAGTTATAACCTTCTTCGTTCCATGTCTCTTTTCTTGTTTCAGAATTCCCATAACTTTAACGATTTCAATGCCTTCCTTTTGATGCGGGGAAGCCCAATCCCTTCTAATTGCAATAGCCAACTTACCAATTGGGTCTACCCGATTTTCTCGTGTTTCTCTTCCAATTTGTAGTGTTTAATTGTGGCAACTTCGCTCAGGTGAGTTCGGATTCCCCAAACATCTTCTTTTCGATGAATTAATGCCTCTTTCTCTTATTTTGTTTTTTTTTTCTATTTGCTGCGAGGATGCTTAACTCCTTCTTGTTGCAGGGAGAGATTGCCTACTTGGTTCGTCTGGATTACTCGTGAATCTCCTTTTGATTGCACCAATACCATTTAGGTGAGTTTGAGCCTCCAGATTCGGTATTCTAGGACTCGGGTCTTGAATGTAGAAGCTTTGTTTATTTTTATTTTTAGTAGTATCAACTCTTTGCCTTGGTTGAATTTGGTCTTTCCTTTTGCTATGATGATTAACGAGTTGGTAAATAAGATTGTCTTGGTTGTGTTCACATTGAATTCTAGCATATGACTGATCTTTTGCTTCTGCTGCGGTTTGGGTATTTGTCTGCAACTAATTGTTGCTGCTATTCGCATGTGGCTTGACTATCGCATTTTCAAGCTATACAAACTTCTGATTTCTATAAGGTTGATCTTCTCGCTTGGCTTCGGTAAGTTATTTTGGGATAGAAATTGCTTGAATAGTTCATAAATACAGCTATGAAACTTTGCTCATGCCTTGTAAGAGGTAGGAATGTCACACCCCAATTTTCGAGTGGAATTTTAAATTTTTTTTAGCATGATATAACTTAAAATATTACAATCCCAAACCTGTTCCAACAACAACAACAACAACAACATCCACAACTAAACTCAACGTAGAAAAGTAAATATCCAACAACCCATCACTGAGTTAAATATTACATTTCCATGTTTACATAAGCTTGCAATTTTCAAGAATATGAAAACCATCTCATGAGTTTAATACTATCTACTCAATTAACAAAACTATACATAGTACAGCAAAAACCCAAAAGGACCCTACCACTACGCCACCATCTCAACCCTGCTGGTCCTCACCTGCAGGTCTAATCCCTACACCAAGAATTGGTGCACCGGGATTGTAAAATAACAAACCCGGTAAGCTAAAAAGCTCGTATGAGTAAACTCAAATTGCACAATATATCTCATATCTAACAATTCCACAAAAGCAATTTATATCTATGAATATAACCACAAATCCAACACTTTTCAAATAACATGTACCCATGAGTCCCAGGTATTAAGAAATACCTCTCATGACCTACAACAACAAAATTGTGTACCCATGGGTCCCAGATACGATAAGGTATCCCTCATGACCTACACCGACAGACGGACTAGAGCTCTAATTCCTAACCGCAACCAATCACCCGGCCAAAGGCTTGGAACCCGGTTTGACTGTCCAATACCAAACACAAAATAGTAGATAGCATCTAAACCGTAACTAATCACCTGATAACAGGCTTGGAACCCGGTTTGGCTATTTATCCAACAATCACAATATCACAACAACAATACCAAATCACATCATAATTTATATCCTTTCACATAGATATATTTACATGAACAATTATAGATATTCCACAAGAATAATCTATCAATAACCAAAAACATTATGATCATATGAACTTTCAAATAACATATAAGGAAAACTTGTTTTATCTTACCTATGAGCCGTTGGCGATCAAGCTCATATATTTTTAAAACCAATAATAGCAAAATATTAAAATCACATCATAATCATTATCCTCCTCAAATGACCATAATTAAATTTGGTTCAAAAGTGAACCTTGGTGAGATTTACTCACCTAAATACTCCCGCTGCGTCTTCACAAAAACACAAGAGCCAAGCTCACCACAACCTCACAAACCACCTAAAATTACACAATTAAAACCTTAGAAAATTCTCAACAAGGATTAAAGTACCCTTAACCTAAAGGTTGCCCAAAGAAGGGCAATCCTTCCTCTAAGACCTCCCAAGGTCATCGGACACTCAACAACAACCACTACTCCCTCCAAGAATCAAACTTTCCAAGTTTTTGACCTAATGAACACCAAGAACCAACTTAGCACCTACAATGCAAAAACCAAATCAACACTTATTCTTCACACACCAACAACACACTAACATCAACAAGGACTAGCTAACACAGCAAACAAGGCCTCTACCCTGCCCGGACGCGCTCCCATGCGCTGCCACAGGTGGCGGCGAGTGAGCCTCACGCGCCTCCACCAACCCGTTCGACCGGGATCGGCTGGAAAACGCCCCGCAATACCAACCCGGAATCAAATTCCAAACCTACAAAACCGGCCCCAAAACTTGATTTCTAGATCACCAAAGGGGTAGAAACATCTCTAGAAGAGAGAGGAGAGCAAGACTCACCTAAACTTGGCCGGAATCGGCGTCAAAATCGCCGGCTTTCCAGCGGAACAGCAGCAGCTCCGCCGCTTCGTGGCAGCTCCCAGGCGGCGCGACGGCGAGCAAGGCTGCCCCAGCAGTGGAGAGGAGACCCGTGCCGACCCAACTGAACCGGCGGCATCCAATTTGGTGACCGGATGAGAGAAGACTCGGCTGGAGAAGAGAGAGTTCGGGGGAGCTCGGGAGAGAGAGGAGAAACTGATTTTTAGGTTTCCAAAATAACTCCCCCCACACTTTTCTACTTATACACTTTCCAAACCTGGAAACTAACTTCCTCTGACCATAACTTCTTCATACCACATTCGTTTCCCACTTCCCACATGTCTACGAACTCGTATTGACGAGCTCTACAACTTTTATGAAGGAAGTTTTCGAAGATAACTTACGGAAAATAAAGTCAACTTTTTGATCTCTTAAAAGTCAAAGCACCTTAAAAATTATTCCCGAACTTCCACTCCGCACAAACTAAAGAATTTCCATAAATAATCCTTATTTAAATATGGGAATTATACAAGGAAAAATGATATGAAAATCTGGGGTATTACAAGGAACAGTTGTTGCTTTGGCTTTACTTGTGTTGCTTGGATATTGCTTGCCTAGGCATAATGTGATTTTCTTTGGTCTTGCTAATTATGAATGAGGGTTATGTAGGGGTCTGTATCAATAGGGAGAGAATGACTGTATTTAGGTTGCTCTGGGGAAATGTAAAAGCTAGGAGATTGAGGCTGAATATGCTAGAGTCGATTCATTAACAATGGTTTAGGGTAAAAGTTGAAAGAGTATAATTACTAGGGGGTAAGCCGACTATAAAGAGATAGCTGGTGAGGGAATAAGCAACCACCAAGAAAGGTCTATATGTGTTCAGTTCAAAATAAAATAGGAAAGGGTGCAATGTTTGTTTGGCTTGATGTGTTTGGTAATGCTGGTCATAGTTTGGTTGACGAGGCTTGCTTTTGTTTGCTTGATATTAATATTGAAGCATAAATTGGCATGTAGTGTAGGCATGAAGGATTGTGTATGGAAAACCGTATTTGGCCATCATTGATTGATGATGAGTAACAATATTATCAATTAGCTTGGCTGCTTTACTAGCTCGAAAAATGGAGCTTGCCGTGAGTTCCTCAATGACTAGCATGTTAGCATGAGTTCTAGAGTATGCATTGGAGTTCTTGAAGTCTATTGTCGTGTTCGCAATTCTTTTTTAAGTCGATGAAAAGTCATGTAAGCTTGATTTCTTCAATCACCGCAGCTAGTCGTCTTCTTTTTTATTTTTTTATTTTTTTTTTTATGCATGAAGTTGCTTGTAACCTTGGTAGTATCTCTTACCCTCGTACACGTCTGTTTGTGCAGTCTTCCTTTCTCCTGGTAATCTCAAATTTCTTAAATTGGATCATGCCCATGCTTGGTTATCGAATGGGTCAAAACCATAGGTAGACTATCTCTCAATGTGCAATCAGTGTTGTTGTTTGTTGAATCTAATCTTGAGCTTGGAAACAAATAAAACACTATGACAACATCTACTACAGCCTTCGGTCTTCTTAGATTTTGATTTTGTCTTCTTGAAATAGCGCAGCATGAGATTTTTTTTTTCGTGTGCGTATGAATTCATGGGCATATATTTGTGGCAGAGTGGTTGCATGTGGTATATGCATATTGCAATTGCTTGGTTCTTGCAATTGCCTTACTTTGCTTCATTTTGCGTTTAAATAAATATGCATATTGCAATTGCTTGGTGTTAAGCGAGATTTAGCTTGTGGCAACCTTGCATAGGCATGTGTTAGGCATGTGTTTTGATTGCTTCGGCTTGTGGTTGCCTTTTGTATTTGAATGACCATGAGAGAGCATGCATGCATCGAAAATTATTTGCATTAAAGATGGGCTTGGCGTGGCTCTCTCAAGGCTTTTAGAATGGATACATGACTTTCAAAAGAGGAGTTTGGCATATGCATGTTGTATTAGGCTCATGTATGCTGCATGTTGGCTTTTAGAATGGCTCTTGATATGCTTTTTGAATGTACAGACTCATATGCATGGTGATGTTGTTTATATGCTTGGAGTAATCCTCTTAGTTATGAATCCGCTTGGCATGAGATTGAGCTTGGCGTGATTATAAGACTTAAATATGCATTAGCTTGTTATGTTTAGATATGAGCTTGGTATGAAGTTATATTACATGTTAACCTTAAGCGTATGTAGGAATTGGGAAAGAGCATTTAGCTTGATTTATTGACCAAGTGCTTACCCAAGCTTGGTATTGCCATAGTAGTTTGATGTAAGTTTATTTCAAGAACTCGTACTGTAGCATGAAACCAGCAATGATCTATAGCATTTTGAAGTTTGGAAATGTATATAGGGGAAGTAAAACTGATGAAGTACTGTTCCGTTGATAAATGTGTATGTTGGTCACCACGGTAAAAACGGTAAATCGACTCAGGGTTTGATATTGTTTGCCAATGGAAAATAGGGTGTCTTAAAGATTGAAATTGTGGCTTCTCCATAGTATTCAAACGACAAATACCTTGCATGAACTGGACTATAATTTAGTGTGTCAGCATGACTGCAACTATAAGACTCTGTCATAAAATTTTATATTATTGTAAAGAGTGGTTTGCTTGCTGCAGGAGTAAAAGTGTGCATATAGTACTAATTTGGGAAATACTTGCAATAATAATCTGGTGTGACATAAGGCTAGGTTGGATATAGAGTTTAGTATTGTTTATCTAGAGCTGAGTTTTGTGAAAACGGGAAGATTTAGGTTATGGAGTAGAATAGTTAGTGCAATGGAAATTTTGGCTATGACAATAAGCTTTTTGTCCTTGTGATGAAATATAAAACATGGCTGGGAGCTGCGAGGAAAGAATAATCCAGAATATATATGATAGTTTAAGGACAAGCCTTGGTTCTTTAGCTCAGAGGAAGACTTAGGATACAAATTCCAGATTGACATGGGATGATCTCATAAATGAATTGGTGACTACAACTTCAACAATGACTTTGAACAAGATTGTTATCACTCAGCCACTAAGTAATATAGAGCATGCTGCTTGCCTTTGAGTGCCATGACAAAAGACTGTCTCTTGCCTGAAATTGGCTTGATTGAGAAGTGCTTGCTTGCTTTAGTAATTTTAGTATGGTGTATTGCTTGTGGCTTGATTTTGAATTGAATTTAGATTTCTTGCTCTAATGATTTAGCCTGTCTCTTGCTTAAGTATTGCTTGTTGCCTGCATGAGTGTTGTTTGCATACCGTAATGGTTTTGGCCCGACTGTTTAATGTTGTATAACTATTAGCATGTGCTTCTTGTGCGTGCTTGCATAATGACTTTGCAAGGGCAACTTAACCATAGTTGCACGGGGAGAGGGTAGCTGCGGTGAAAGCTTGATATGTAATTGGTTTCTGTTTTTTGTCCTTTTGCATATATCCAATGATTTTAGCATGTGTTTGTGGTATATTCTTCTTTTTGTATGTAGAGATTGATTCGTTTGCTTGTAGGATGATGGCGTTATAGTGGTAGAGTATGTATCTTTGACTTGATGCTCGTCTTTATTCATTTTTGTACATTCCCTGGCGCTCTCCCTGTATCTAAATTTTGTAGGATACTGATGTGGACGCTTCAGCAAATGAACTGTGCAGCAGGCGTTGGTCTTTGCTAGAGTAGCCATAGTGAGGAAGTATGCAAACGTCGCTTGATTCAGCAATAATGTAGTGTGTCTAGCCCCCATGATTATGTGATGTATGGAGTGACAGCCATAGTTTACATAATCAAGGTTTCGTGTTGTTTGGTTGCATGTTGCTTACACATCTTATTGCTATGTTCTAAATGTATCATTTTCTTTGCATAGGCTCGATCAGTTTTTGATCATTATGTTCTTAAGGCCGCAATTGGTGGAAGTATCGTTAGTATATCAGCGTTACTTCGTAAGGAGACTCCGTGTTGTCGTATTCTTTCCAAATCGGACATATTGAAGAGTGGGCTAGAAATTTCATTGCTTGTCTTGATGCAGAGGATCGCTCGTGAGTTGATACTGAGGATGTTGCATGTCCTTTAAGCTGCACACATCCTTCTCTTAAGGATGAGAAGGTTCTTTCAGAGTTCTTGACCCCTCTGCAAAGTTTGTTTGGGGCAGCTTCTTTGCATTTGAGATATGTATGCTTGAGGCAAAGATTGATTAAGGTACTTGGCCGTCTTGTGTTAAATAGCATGGAGCTTGAGAAATTCAACATTGAGGGGACCTTTGTACTATGTAGGGATGCATGCCGATACATCATGGCATGGATTGGGGACTCAGCTTCATGTTGGATCATAAAAAGGAAGCTGCTAAGAATTTATTATTATTATTATTATTATTATTATTATTATTATTATTATTATTATTTTGGCACATGCATAGGCTAGCTGGTTCAGAAGAATGTTGCAGGGAGGTTCACCAACTTGAAAGATTTGTTCTTCAGTTGTAAAGAAACTTTCAAGCCTTGAATAACGACTTGAACACTTGTGCACTAGAATAGGTGATGATATTAGCTCGGATAGCATGTTTTGTATATTAGAAGCTTGGAACATAGAAGCTTGTAACAATCTTGACTTTAGCAGTAGATGCATTGGCCTGCTTGCAATAAGAATTTTGATTTGACTTCAGCTAAATTTGGTTATTAAAACTATATTGTATCAATATTTGGCCACTGTGTAAAAACTTGTACTATGCATTGTATCAATATAGAGCCTTTGTAAAAACAATGAACATGATTTGATGTCAGGCTTCTGAATTTTGAGCTTCAAGATTTTGACTATTGAATTCAGTTGTTGCAGTGAGAACTTCTATTGTACTGGTTGATGTGTTGGTTTTGATTTTGACATCAAAATTATATAGGTACAGAAGTAGGATTTTGGTTGCTGCAATGGATGTGGCATAATCTGTGTAGAAATAAGGAGGCTTACAACGAGGATCTTTGACATTGTATTGGAATGGCAAGATTTTGGTAATGGAATGAAATGTTTGACTATAGTTGTGTATACTTCATGTTGAGAATTGTAAAAATGCAGTAAAGCATGAATAAATCCTTTTAACCCCCAAGTTCATCAGCATGAATATAGGGAATTGTAGATTCAGGTATACTTGAATAAAATTCACATCATAATTCTCTAATCAAGGTTGTTTGCATGGCTTGAGTTGGCTATTATGAATTATAGCTGCGGGTGCTTTCTTGCAGCTTTACAAATGCTTCACCTCTGAGATTTTTCTAGCACGAACAGAATCTTGCTTGTGTGTATAATAGATTCAAGAAGGTCATCTTCATATAGCTTGAGTGTGAGGCTTGTTTGTATCCGCTTCAATTTTTCAAAAGCAATCTACTGAAGTGAAATACTACCACAGTAACAACAAAATCTTTGATACTCTCAAGTAATGTCGTAACAATCGAGAATTTAGGAACAAGCTAGCTATATTGTGGAGTAAACACATTAACGAGGCACTGAAAGATCTAGATCTGTGAAAAGCTTGCAGCAAACATTTTTGGCAGGAAACAACTTTTGACTATGGAAGTAAAAGAAGTTTGGATATTGCTAAAGACTCATGTTATGGCAGAGAAGGCTACATATTGGAAAAGAGAATTGCATCCAGAACTATTTGTTTCAACCTCAAGCTGACTCTTGCCATAAGGCTGAATATTGTGTCTGCTTCGAAAGAGATCTTAACTACTGCAGTGGATCTATAATGAATGTTTTGGTTTAGAAAACATTTGTAGTAATGGTATTGGTATTGTAAAACCTTATTTGCCGGCTAAGACTACAACATTTGGTAGCATCGCAAAATACTCACTTTATGCATCAACAAAGTCCTGTCTTCAATTTCATCAAATATGCATGGTTGCATCATCAAACTGAGTAAAAACTTTGGCTCAAGGCTAAAAACATTGGTTATTGCGGTGAAGACTTCTGTTTTTGCAAAGAAGACAAACTCAAACTGAGAAATGAGCCTTGTAACAAGAACAAGGCAACAACACGGAATCATGTAAAAAGATGAATCCTTTTGCTACCAGCATTTGTAAACAGTTGTGAATGGCAAAAGCATGCCTGAACTTCAAGATCATGAACAAACTCTCTGAATCACAACCTAGTCCCCAACAGAGTTGCCAAAATGTGGGGCCTTTTCGAATTAAACAATAACTAGGCTGAATTCAACCCAATAATCCGATTATTGAGAGAAATTCGTCCGTGATTCATACGGCATGGAAATCGAAAGAAGCTTGCAGCATGAAGCATGGTGTGGGAGCTAAAGACGTACCGCGGTGAGAGGATTGGGTTTTCTGGAAAGGCTCGGTTTTTAGAACAAGAATTGGGGGATTGAGTAATAGGGATTATTGCTTGAAGGCTTGAGAGCTTGAATGTTTATGGGGATTTCTAGGTTGTTGCTTGATTCCTTTGCAGCTCCCCAAACCTCCCTTTTTATAGAGCCGAATTGGTGGGTTTTGCCATGCCTTCATTCTGCTGGGTAAAAGAATTGCTCTCCTCAGGCACATGACTTTAGCCCCTAAAAACTGGAAAAGAGAAGCTGACCTCGAGAAATGCGAGAAACGATTTACTGCAAGGGCGGCTGTGAAGACGAAAATTCCGGAACGAGGCAGACCAAGTAGCTTGAATCCCACAATCTCGTCATTTGAGGATGAAGGGGCTGGTTTGGCATCAGTCATCGACCTTCTTCTTCTTCTAAAAGAAGAGGTGTTGGGCTTTTGGATTTAAAAGTGTTTTGGGTTTAGGAAAACTAGTCCAATTCTCTTGTTTTCACCAATTCGTTATCGATTTAACTTGTCGGGCTTGAATTTCAGGCCCAAGACCGAAATTATTAACAACGTTAAATCGATGAACGAGCATCATGCGTCTTCGTAACCTTCCACACCACACCCACTTCTACAAGCCCCAAAGATGCGTAGATATGGCTTGGGCCCACATCAATGTATAAGCATGTTTGCTTGGCATGTTAAAATCAAAGATTTAACTTAAGACTATAGGTTTTTGCATGAACCGTGTAACAAATTGTAGCATGGCAAAGTGTATGATTTTTCGGGTATCAACAACATGATACATGTATTTTATCAAATACATGATAATGGAGCCTGCATCAATCAATCAAATGGTGATTCTCATCAGGGAGAGCATTCAAGTTTATGCTACATAGGACATATGCGTGTTGCACTCTTTTTCTCCTTCGACCAGGGTTGTGTTTTTCGCACAGGGTTTTTATTACCTGGCAAGGTTTTTAACGAGGCAACAATAAGCGCGTCCAACACCATATCATTCATTGGTGGACAACTAAGGGGAAGTGTTATAAATATTATAATTATGTGGATGTCCATGTAAATACGCATTACTTATGTCCTTATGATGTAAACATTACTTTCATATAAAGGGGTCTAATGAGAATGAATGATACAATTCTTTCTCCTCCCACATATGGTCTCTCTATCATCTCTCTCATATTCTTAGTTTATAACATTTGTATAATTGTTGTCTTTAATAGTCATTATGTAAGAGCATATATATGTCATTCAATAACTCAGAATAAAGTGAGGTTAAGTGAGTAGGGCTGGCATTTTGTCCCGATCCAACCGTATCAGCCGACAAACCAGCCGAACAGCCGGAATCGGTTACCGATTTATCGGTACGGTTGTACCGTACCATACGTAGTACGTGATACGGTAACGATATTTGATTGTATACAAATACGGTATACCGTACCGTACCGAGTTTTTTTTATAATATTAAAAAAAATCATCTAATCTTAGCCGTTGATTTCAAGAAGAATGAATCCTAACCGTTGAAATCTATACCCTAATACATTCAGTCACTCTCTCATTCTCTCGATAACTCTCAGTCTCTCATTCTCTCGATAACCCTAAATCGATTCCCAACTCCCAAATCGATTCAATCTCTCCCATTTCATCCTTTCCCAATTCATATTCAATCTCTCATTCCTTTGATTCGTTCGATTGTTCCTCATCGCATCTCTCAATCCCTCATTGCATCTCTCCGACTCTCTGAATCGAAGCAAATGGGTCGCCAATGTCACACCCCAAACCCGGTGTATGTGGTTTCTAAGCACTTGACACCGAATCCGAGGCGTGAGCGGGAAAAGTAAAAGAAAATAAAACAATTTCAAATATTTTTCCAAAATTGTCAAAAATAAAACATTTACAATAACAAAACCAATTACAAAAAACAAAATAAGGCATTGCGATCTAGCTCACTTCTAATCTTCCGTGACTCTTTGCAACTCTCGTACACGTCTCCTAAACTTTACGGTTAGACTTCTCAAAACACGTGTCCTCGTACGAACCTGATCCTTTTAGGGGTTTGCTGCTGGAAGGGAGAGCTTCAAGTTGAGACTAAAAGCTCCAGCTATGGTGGCCGGAAAAGGAAGTTTCTGGCGAAACTCTACCACGCACAGCCGTGGCTTTCGGGACTGATTTCTCCTTCATGGTGGCGCAACACGTAAAAAGGATGTTCCAAGCTTCGATTTGATACCTTGCTCGCCCCCTAACTCGGTCGGATAGCGGCGGACGGAGGCGATGAAGTTCCGGAATTTCTGGGCAAATTTTTGAATTATCTTGAAATGGGGGTCTGATTTGCTATTTATAAAACTTGAGTTTCCTACAAAATTACCAATCTACCCCTGACTTTAAACCCTTGTAACTTTTTCGTATAAACTCTGATTAAAACGTGCCACGTATCAACGAACTCGGTTTAACGGCCTCTACGACTTTCATGAAGAAAGTTTTCCCAAAATTTAGACGAAAGAAAGAGTCAACTTTTGGAGCCTTAAATAGTAAACGGTTACTCAAAACGGTAAAAGCCAAAGTAACATAGAAGTCAATAACCGTAAATTAACTTAACAACCGGGATGTGACAGTAGGCCCTTTCGATGGCAGATATCGATAAAAAGATCTTATCGGGTATCGGGTTTGGAGACCATGAGTATAACAAGATGATTAACAAAAGAGGTACAAGTGGTGAGATATTACTGATTGTTAGATCATATATTCAAGACATCTGTGTCACCCCCGGTTGGTAAAATACTCGGTATGGGACGTGTAAGCTCACTTGTCTGTGATGTATGAACTGATAGCCAGTAATTGAGGAAGACATTCATTAACATACATGCATCGAATTGTCATTATATATTTAAAGTATTGTTCGATATGTGATAACTTGATTGTGCGAGGTAGTTAAGAATAACCTTAAAAGGTTTGGCCCTACTAAGCGTAAGCTCACCCCTATGAGTCTTGACCTAACTCGAGCTAGGTAAGGAGAATCGAAGGTTTGAAATTATAGGGTTTTAAATTTGGGATTTTTAATGTTTGGCTTTGATTACTCTAGTTAGGCTTGAAATTGGACTTTGTGGTAGTTATCAAAGTTGTTTGGAATGTTGAGAGGAAGATTGTGTCAAAATTTGGTAGCCATTGGAGGTCGCCGAAGTTCGGCTGCCGGCCGCCGTCGCCTCTTAGGGGTAGTTTTTCATGTTTTTGAGTTTGTTTTAATGAGAGGAGTTTAATGATATGAAGTTTGAAATTTTTGGAGGAGTTTTGGTCAGGTTTGGGATTTTTCAAAGATTGAGAATTTTGGCAGTTGTTAGAATAAAAATCCGGTAGATGGATTTCCTTGGTATTTATTCTAGAATGTTAGAATTGATAAATTAAGGTTGTGGTGGAGTTTGGTGTGAATCCGGTAAGCTTAACCCTAGTAAGAGTAATGGATTAAGTGGAACAGATTTTGGTGTTTATATTCAAGTATTTATTTTCTGGAATTGAAGTTTGGTCCTAAGCATATTTATTGTGCCAGGATATGAAGGGAACGTCGCTTGAGTGGTGATGCGGATATCGTTGGGCTTATGCCTAAATTTGTGAGTGGACATTTTGGTTTTAAACAAATATGCATGCAAGATTTTATAATTTATTATTTTATTTTCCGAGCTTATATTATAATTTCGGCTTATGAAATAATCTTGGAAAGTATTTGAGTTTGAAGCATTGATTAATTATGGGTCATGATTTATGGATTTAAGCTCGGATTACTAATTTGGTATTTGAGTTTGGATACTCTTTATAAATTCTGGATTTCATTATAATGGTTTTAATGGTGGACTTTGAGATTTATAATAGATCTCCGAAAATGGGATTTTCGGTAGTTCGCTATTTATAATTTTCGAAATTATTGGTGGAATATCGATCTTGACCTTGAGAATGTTTTAGCGAGTATTTTGGATTGAGATATTAATTATGATTTTTACTTGTTAATTAAATCTCGCTTATATTATGGTTTTGAGAATATTTTGATGTGTGAGACACGTCATTAAGTTTTAACATAATTTTTTATGATGATTTTCAAGTACGGTTGGGAATCGTACAATTCATATGATCTTGGGAAAGTTTAATGGATTTAAGTGATTTCATATGTTTTTAGTCACCATAATATAGGGTCGCTTATATTGATTATTGCTAGCTAACCATTATTAGCGGTTTTCACCATAGGTGAGTAGAGCGCTTAGAGTGAGACGCTATTATAGCCTGGGAGGCAACCGATCGGTATTTATATTTATTTGTTAGCTAGCCATTATTAGCGGTCCTCACTATAAGTGAGTAGAGCGTTTAGCGTGTGACGCTATTATAGTCTGGGAGGCACCGACCTGAGCCTAGGAGACTCCTTTTACATGGTGATAACTCCTTTTACAGGGGCTGGTTTATCTCTTCTTACGAGATTTTTACATTTGATTAAACCAGCGGGGCTAGTTTGTTTATTTTTATGGTATTCTGGATTTAAAGTTATTTGGATTATCAAAATTGTATTCTGTTAAGTTTTAAAAGTTGCAACGTAGGAAAGTATATAAATTATGTATTTGTTAAATTATTTAATTTATTTTTGTCCACTCACTCTAACGTTTTTAAATTACTTTCCCCTGGGTCTTTTGGTTTTAAATGCCCAGTATGCAGGATAAGTTTAAATGAGGTCAAACGTACATGGAGTCGAGGCATAGTCAGAGGCTGCTTCCGCTTATTCTTTATTTATTGTTTTTCGTTCAAATTTAGATATGCTCTGAAAGTCTAGTAGTAAATTATTAATGGTCTGTTGTTGGTTGTGGGATTATTGTAGTTGAGTAATTGTTATATTGGGAGATGTGATGATCTTGGGGAGTAGGAAGGCTTCAGGTGTTGAGGCTGGGTTGTTTGGTTATAGAAGTGTAAGTTGGATTTTTCAAGTAAGGGTTGTCCATTTTCAAGGTAGCTTATGCCGAATTTTTGGTAAATTTTGCTTGAAGGTGAACCCCGCAAGATTTACCTCGGGTTTCAGGGTGAAATTCGGGTTGGGTCCTGACACCTACATTCCCTAAACTTGTGCACGTGTGGGCTACCCTGGATTTTGGACAACCTATGAGGAAACTCAACTACACAAAATGTATCTATTCTATCAATCTCATTCACACCTCTCCACAATCACCAATTTCACTAATCTCACAATTCATCACAATGCAATATATATATATATATATATATATATATATATATGCCAATGAATATCAATACTCACATTATAATATCGAACACATGCTTTTATAGAAAGCAATAACGTCAATCATATAAATCACTGATATCACATACTTTATCAAAAGCAATAACAATCAAGAATTAATCAATCAATGTCACACAAAAGACTCATTTCAATTAGAATCTAATTATCAATTTAAGAAAGGTTCTCCGAGAGAGACCATACCTAGATACCGAGTTTCAGTTCCAACGCTAACTAAAATTTATAACGCTGCGACATGCCTTCTGAAATTCTTATCCTTCTACTTCTGGAATCCTACGACTTGCACTCGATCCTCGTAGCGAATTCCAAGAAAGTCGGTGAACCACTTAAACTCAAGGTCGATCAAATTCTGAAATTTAATAAGGACACCCAAATTCTTATTTCTCATTTCCTCTCATCTTTTTCATTCATTCCCGAATTAATGTACTCATTTCACTTTATTTCCATATTCTAATTCGCCTTTACGCTCAATGCCGTTGTCCTATCCAAATTATGCTCCAAGTACCAACTTGACTCCAAATCTACTCTGGACACCCATATTCACCACCATTGTGGACACCGAATACTCCCTTCCCACTTAACTCCAATTCGACAATCATGTTTTCATCAATATAATGAACTCACCACTCTCCATAATAAAAGGGGTAGTAATAGCAACATACATATTACTCTTCTTTCACTTTAAACAGCAAAAGGACGACTTCTTGCTTAATGTTCAAATTTTCCACCCTTCAAATCTAAACATCTCGCACCAAGTCTGGTAAGCATGCTTTCTACTTACAAGTACTACATTTGAAACATGTTACTTAGAACAGACATTGCTCTCAAATACCAAACAAAACACATATCTTCTGTTAAGACCCACCCCGAATTTCACCCTGAAACCCGAAGTAAGTCTTGCGGGGACCACATCCAAGGAAAATTTACCGATAAGTAAACCTCCCTTGAAAATGGACAACCCTAACCTAGAAAACTAAAGTGTTACTTTCTTAAATAAAAAGCATCCTCCAAATCAACCCACAATTATACGAAAGTGAGAATATAATTACAAACTTCGTATATTCTAAAATAAAACATAAGTCTTAGCATACCACCAGAAAAATTATACGATAAACCCCAAAGAGTATTCAGAGCTACTATACACTAGAGGAGCAGGAAAATACCCTAGTAGGTTAAACAGATAACCTACTGGTGAAAGGTGGCTGAGAAATGGGTAACTATGTCTCGTCGTCTCCTACCCGTACTAACCCGAACTCTGCAGACTGGGCATTTTAAAAACGAAGAGCCCAGGGGAAAAACATTTGTAAAAATTAGAGTGAGTGGACAAAAATAAATAAAGAAAATATTTATTAACATTTATGCTTTCCCAATTTAATTTCCATAAAAAATTATGCTGCATGCGACAGCTCAAAAACTGTCAAGTATCTGACTAGCTCCGGCTAGTCTCCAAAACTTAATAAAATACAGCCTCTCAGGCTAAAATATAGATATGTATGTATTTACACTCGCCCATACTCCCTATATCAATTAATAATAATCTATATAGGGCTACTATACTCGCGTCCAACGCTCACGTGACGCCTTAATGCGGTGATACACTACGCCATTAAGGTGGACAGACGGGTGTATAAATATGTGCCCATACCGCTTATATGAATTAAACACTCATATAAGGTTACTACGCTTGCGTCCAACGCTCACGTCACACCATAATGCAGTTATATACTATGTCATTAAGGTGGACAGACACATATTGCTAGCTAGCATTTATATACATACTCTCCTTAAAAATATATTATAATTTACCGAAACTCCCATTTTCGGTAACTCACCACAATGAGTAAAATCGTCAAATAAAAATGACGACCAATGCTCCAACCAAATAAACAACTGCATGCACATTATTTAAACCAAAAGTCCACTCACAAATTAGGCCTAAGCCTGAAGTCGGTCCGAAGCCTCTTCTGCTCGAGCTTCCTCACGTCCTGATCCAAGAATATAATTAAATCTTCAACTATATACCAACGCTTATGTAAAAATAGTAAACGGTTACTTAAAACGGTAAAAGACCAAAATAATACCAAAGTAAATAACCGTGAAATAACTTAAGAACCGGGACGTGACAATTCTCCCCTCCTTATAAAAATTTCGTCCTCGAAATTTACATAACTGTCAAACAAAAAGGTAGGGATACTGCTGCCTCATTTGTTCCTCTGATTCCCAAGTAGCTTCCTCTACTTGATGACTTCTCCAAAGCACCTTGACAAGTGGAATTGTCTTGTTCCTCAGTACATGCTCCTTTCGGTCAAGAATCTGTACCGGTTCCTCTTCATAGGTCAAATCTCTCGTCAAACTAATTGGCTGCTCTTGCAACACATGAGAGGGATCGGTAATATATTTGCGAAGCATGGATACATGAAACACATTATGTATCCTGGATAATTATGGAGGCAAAAGTAACCGATAAGCAAGTGAGCCAACTCACTCTATTATCTCATAAGGCCCAATATACCTCGAACTAAGCTTCCCACGCTTACCTAAACGTACTATCCCTTTCCAAGGAGAAAGTTTCAAGAACACCTAATCACCCACTTGAAACTCAAGATACTTCCTGCGAACATCTGCATAACTCTTCTGCCTACTTTGAGCGGCCTTGAGTCTATTTCTGACCACTTTAATCTTCTCATTAGTATCATGAATTAACTTAGGACCACAAAGTTCTTTTTCTCCTACTTCATTCCAACATAAAGGTGTACGACACTGTTTCCCATAAAATGCCTCAAAGGGAGCCATACCAATACTAGAATGGTAGCTGTTGTTGTAAGCAAACTCCATCAAAGATAGGTTCTTATCCCAACTCCCCCTAAACTGCAAGGCACAAGATCTCAACATATTTTCCAAAGTCTGAATAGTCCTCTTTGATTGCCCATCAGTCTGAGAATGAAAAGCCGTGCTGAAGTGTAGTCGGGTACCTAAAGTTGCCTGAAGAGCTCTCCAGAATTTAGAAGCAAATCTAGGATCCCGATCCGACACTATTGATTCAGGTACACCATGAAGTCTCACGATCTCATTCACATAAAGCTCAGCCAATTTATCCAGTGTATACTTCTTTCCCACCGGTTAGAAATGTGCAGATTTGGTGAGTCTATCCACAATCACCCAAATACCGTCATGCCCCTCACGGGTACGAGGTAAACTGAAAACAAAATCCATGATGATATGGTCCCACTTCCACACTAGAATAGGCAACGGCTCAAGCAATCCTGAAGTTTTCTGCCTTTCAACTTTCACTTGCTGACAGATCAAACACCTATTTACAAAAGCTGCCATTTCCCTCTTCATGTTTGGCCACCAATAATAATCTTTCAAAATCCGATACATTTTTGTACTACCCGGATGAGCAGCATATGCAGAACTATGAGCTTCCTCCATTATCTCTAACTTTAACTCTTCATTTCTCTTTGGAACACAAAGTCTATTTTTGAACAATAAAGTTCCATCTCTTCTTACCGAAAAATCCACGGCGGCTCCATTCGCTGCTCTTTCAATCAACCGAACAATGGAAGGATCATGATACTGCACCTCCCGCACTTTATCAACCAAAACTGGCCTCACATGGAAACTAGCTACCAAGACACCCACTTCATCCACCGCTAAATCCACCCCTGTAGCTTGCAACTCAAAAAGAAGTGGAACTCTAACCATCCTCAGGTGAGACAAAGATATGGTGGGATTTCGACTAAGAGCGTCAGCTACCACATTAGCTTTTCCAGGATGATACTCAATAGTGCAATCATAATCATTGATTAATTCCATCCACCTTCTCTGCCTCATATTTAACTCTTTTTGAGTGAACACATACCGAAGACTCTTATGATCGGTAAAAATCTGACACTTGGCTCCATAAAGATAGTGTCTCCACAACTTGAGAGTAAAAACTACTGCTGCAAGCTCGAAATCATGAGTGGGATAATTCACCTCATGCTGCTTCAATTGCCTAGAAGCGTAGGCAATAACTCGATCATGCTGCATTAATACCCCGCCTAAACCTCGTTTAGAAGCATCACATTACCTATCCTGAATTTCCCCATTGAAATCCGGAATAAATTCTGCGGGACCCACCTCAAGGGAAATTCTACCAAAAATATTGGCGAAACCTCCCTTGATAATGGGTAACCCTAACTGAGAGAAAAGTCACCAAACCCAACTCAAAATAATCCCCAAACAGTATCCAAAAATTTAATCTCTCAAATAAACATAAACAAACGAATCTTCTTCATCAGCTCTTAACACACTTGAAACATCTCATAATTATCAGAGCATCTACTAGGAAAATGAGAGAAAAGATACATAATAGGTTAAACTAGTAACCTAAATGGGAAAACTGGATGAGGTGGGGATTTGTGACACGCCTCCTATCCTCGCCGAACCGAACTCTGCAGACTGGGCATTTAAAACCGAAAGGCCTAGGAGAGAAGCATTTAAAACGTTAGAGTGAGTGGACAAAAATAAATAACAAAAATATGGAGCAATGAAATCAAATCTATGCTCTCCCATAATTTCCATTAGAAAAATATTTTGCATGTCATTCATGGAAGACTCTCCATAAATATTTACAAATAAAAATGACGAACCAATCCCATTGGTTCTCATTAATTAATAAAAATGGGGAAGAGGTTTCACCATAACGATGAGCCTCCCAGGCTAGGGTCAGAGCCTCCCAAGCTATAATAGCGTCTCACGCTAAGCGCTCTACTCACATATGATGACGACCGCTAATAAGGTTATAATATCGTCCCACGCAAAGCGCTCATCTCTCATATGATGAAGACCGCTGGTAAGACTATAATAGCGTCCCATGCTAAGCGCTCTACTCACATATGATGAGGACCGCTAAATAATGTTAGCTAGCAATAGTCAATATCAATCAACCCTTTTAGGGTGTAATATAATACCAAATATAAAAGATCAATTGACATGTCCCACATGTCAAGTAAAATGAGCAAGAGAGTTCCCAAATAAATAAATAGAACTCATTAATCCCAAGGAAATACAAAATTTTAAATATGCCTTTGAGATTAAATAACTTTAGTGCATGCATGACATTTAAATCAAAGGTCCACTCACTGTGCTTGGCTATGCCTGCCGACGACCCGAGGCTTCCTCCAAACGATCCTCCTCACGGCCTGAACAATAATTAATATTAATTCCCAAGCAACAATAAAACTTCAATAAAAACAAAAATTCCATAAAATTAAGGGTCAAAAATCAATCTTCCTCCTTGCCCATTTTCTCCATCTTTAATCAATTATAACTCAAAATTCACCACCATCACCGATAACCAAAAATTAACCTTATGCGTATTTAAAACCGACTAACCCAACTATCGATATTCCAATCTAAACACCGCCAAATTCGTTAACCGAAGAAAATCTCAAACCTTAACAAAACTCCTCCAAAAATTCCAAACTATACTTCATTAAACCCCTCTCAATAATACCATCTTAAAAACATGAAAAACAGCCTCTAAGGGGCGGCGCCGCCGCCTGCTCTGCCGGCAACGGCGGCCGGCAGCCGTTCTCCAGCGACCTCCAATGCTTCTCAAATTTTAACAGCATAATCCTCTCATCACGCACAACAACTTTCATAACTAGCACTTAGTCCAATTCTAAGGCTACCTAAGGTAATCGAACCGAAACATCCATAAATCCCTAAAACTTCAATTATACATTTCACCCTAACAAGATCGAATTAAGTCTATTCCTTTGGAAGGATTACTCACCTAGATGAGAGCTACAAGTTGAGTCAAAAATCTCGGCCTATGGTGGCCAGAGGACAGAGCTCCGGCGAAGAAACAGTCGCCGTTTCCGGCGAGTTTTTCTCCTCTCCGGCGGCACTACCTGCTCGGACACTTGGCCGGGGAGAGAGAGGAGGTGGTGGGGGCCCGAACTGGGCTGGAGCGGCGGCCGGTTGCTGGCTGGACGGCGGCAGCTGGTGGCAGAAGAATTTCCGGCGAGAGAGAGAGCTCGGGGAGCTCAGGAGAAAGTAAGAAGAAAAAGAAAGAAAAAGAGGAGGAGGGATTTGGGCTGGGGCTGCTCCCCACTCGGTCCAATACTTAAACCCAATAAAATAAACCCACTAAATTTTTACCCCTATTTTACCAAAACAAAAATTTCCCTTTTAGAGGATAACTTTTCCATGCTAATTCCGACTTTAACGCGTAGCATGTCTACGAACTCGTAATCACGTCCTCTACAACTTTCATGAAGAAAGTTTTCCCAAATTCCAAACGGAAGAAAAAGTCAACTTTAAGGTCCTTAACAGTAAACGGTTACTTAATACGGTAAAAGACTAAAATAATACCAAAGTAAATAACCGTAAAAATAACTGAAGGACTGGGGCGTGACAATAAACCACATATTCCCCACTATCATCCGGAAGTGCTAAAACAAGAGCACTAGTCAGGCGATTATTTAATTCTTGACAACTTTGCTCGCACTGATCTGACCATTCGAATTTAACTCCCTTCTTGGTCAATCTTGTAAGTGGAGCAGCAATCTTTGAAAAGTTTTGCACAAAGCGTCGATAATAGCCTGCTAATCCCAAGAAACTACGAATCTCCGTCACAGTGGTGGGTCTTCTCCAATTTGACACTGCTTCCACCTTTTGGGGATCCACACTAACACCTTCAGCCGAAACCACATGACCCAAGAACCCCACTTTATCCAGCCAAAATTCACAGTTGCTGAACTTGGCATACAACTGAGCATTTATCAAAGTCCGCAATATCATTCTTAGATGTTTGGCATGCTCCTTTTTACTTCTTGAGTAAACCAAAATGTCATCTATGAATACGATCACGAAGCGGTCAAGATATGGACTAAACACCTTATTCATGAGATCCATGAACACAGTAGGTGCATTAGTAAGTCCAAAAGGCATCACCACGAACTCATAATGACCATAGCGTTATCGAAAAGCAGTCTTCGCTATGTCATTCTCTCGGATGCGCAACTGATGATAACCAGATCTCAAGTCATTTTTTGAGAAAACAGAAGCACCCCTCAACTGATCAAATAAATCATCAATACGGGGTAACAGATATTTATTCTTCACCGTGACTTGATTTAGCTTCCTATAATCTAGGCATAGTCTCATGGTGCCATCTTTCTGCTTAACAAACAGCACCGGAGCACCCCATGGAGACCTGCTAGGCCGAATAAAACCCTTATCTACCAACTCCTGCAGTGGAGTCTTCAACTCTTTCAATTTTGCTGGAGCCATTCTGTAAGGTGCCTGAGAGATAGGCATAGTTTCGGGAAGTAACTTGATAGAAAAATCTATCTCCCTTACAGGAGGCAAACCAGGCAACTCCTCGGGAAAAACATATGGAAACTCTTTTACAACAGGAATATCCTCTACTCGCAACACTCCCATACTTGTATCCACAATGTGAGCTAAATATGCTTGACAGCCTTTATTTAACAATTTCCTAGCAGTAATAGCTGATATCAAGCAACTCGAAATAACATCTCTTTCTCCTTGAAATGCAACGTCAAATCCATCTGGACTTCGAAGCACCACTTCTTTTCGGAAACAATCTACCATAGCTCTATAAGCCTCTAAAAAGTCCATTCCCAAGATCACATCAAACTCCACAATATCTAAAGGGATTAGATCCGCCTTAAACTTAGTCCCTTCCACCAATACTTCACAACCACTAAACACCCAATTTATTCTCATTACCTCACCGGAGGGTAGTGAAACATGCCACTCGCCTAGAAGAGACGATGATGGCACATTGGCATGGAGGGCAAATCTACTAGACATAAATGAATGCGTGGCTCCAGGATCAATTAAAATAAAAGCTGGCTGGCCAAAAATTAATAACGTACTAATGATGACATCTGGAGAAGTACGACCCTCCTGCTGAGTCATAGCATGAAGTCTAACACGAGTCATGGGACGTCCACGTTGACCACTACCCTGCTGAGAGCCACCCCTGGCTGCTGAACTGCCATGAGTACCACTAATGGAGCCTCTGGCTGAAGACTGACCGGCTGGCTGAGTAGGAGTGGGGGTGGTCCTCTGAGCCAATAAGGGACAATCTCTCTTGAAATGGTCCAGACTACCACACTCAAAGCACCCAGAAAACTGCTGCTGCTGCTGACCAAAAGAAAAAGTCTGACCACCCGATGTCCTACCCTGGAAACTGCCACCAGAACCAAACTAACCAGTCTGTTGCCTACCTAACTAGCTCCGGAAAGGTCTTCTGTTACGTCCTCTAGCCCTGAACCGAGAACTAGAACTCAATCCACCACTACTGCCCACCAGTTGAAGACCTTGAAGCGGATGATGAAGTAGCTTTCTTGAATGGACCCTGACTGGGGCCACTATAATCACGGGATCGTACACCATGCGTCCTCATCGTCTCAATGGCCATAGCTGCACTAACCGCATCAAGAAAGGTCGGGTAGATAACACCTATCATCTTATCTGCATACACACCACCAAGTGCCCCAATGAACATGTCAATCCTGGTCCTCTCATCAGGAACCAAATATGGCACATGATAACTCAAAGTAGTGAACCTCTACTCAAACTCTATGACACCCTTATCATCCCTCTTCTTCATGTTCAGAAAATCTGACTGAATCCTGGTACGATGAGCATGACTGAAATATTGACCTAAGAAGAGCGTCTTAAACTGCTCCCAAGTCATATTCTAAGCATCACCAATATTTCTACTAGCGAGAGTCCACCAATGATGAGTTGAATCATCCAGAAAAGTCACTGCCATCTTCATTTTTTTTTTCCGGCAGATCAGTGCTCTCAAAAACTTTTTCCATCTTATCTACCCAAGTATATGCATCAAGGGGTCCCTTGGCACCCTTAAACTCAATTACCCCTGCAACAAAAACATCTTTCTTTTTCACAGATCAAGGGTGGCGAACTGTCTCCAAGACACCTTTCAGCATGTCCCTAATGGAACCAACTAATCCTCTAATCTCATGACCCTCATTTGCGTTGGTCGAGGTAACCTCACGGGATCGACGTCTAGGAGGCATAATTACCTGAAGAAAGAGATATTTAGTAGTCTGTACACAAGACTAACATATCTATCACACATACCCAATAACACATAGCATCCAAAGCATAAAATGCTAGTGAATCCGCCGCGGTCGGATCACCACTCTATAGGAACTACGTGCTTCTTAGGCAAATATGGTAGTAACAAGGAGGCAGGAAATGAAACCTAAAGCTCTGATACCAACTATCAAGACCCACCCCGAATTTCACCCTGAAACCCGAAGTAAGTCTTACGGGGACCACCTCCAAGGAAAATTTACCGATAAGCAAACCTCCCTTGAAAATGGACAACCCTAACCTAGAAAACTAAAGTGTTACTTTCTTAAATAAAAAGCATCCTTCAAATCAACCCACAATTATACGAAAGTGAGAATATAATTACAAACTTCGTATATTCTAAAATAAAACATAAGTCTTAGCATACCAACAGAAAAATTATACGATAAACCCCAAAGAGTATTCAGAGCTACTATACACTAGAGGAGCAGGAAAATACCCTAGTAGGTTAAACAGGTAACCTACTGGGGAAAAGTGGTTGAGAAATGAGTAACTATGCCTCGTCGTCTCCTACTCGTACTAACCCGAACTTTGCAGACTGGGCATTTTAAAAACGAAGAGCCCAGGAGAAAAACATTCGTAAAAATTAGAGTGAGTGGACAAAAATAAATAAAGAAAATATTTATTAACATTTATGCTTTCCCAATTTAATTTCGATAAAAAAATATGTTGCGTGCGACAGCTCAAAAACTGTCAAGTATCTGACTAGCTCCGGCTAGTCTCCAAAACTTAATAAAATACAGTCTCTCAGGCTAAAATATATATATATATATGTATGTATTTACACTCGCCCATACTCCCTATATAAATTAATAATAATCTATATAGGGCTACTACGCTTGCGTCCAACGCTCACGTCACGCCTTAATGCAGTGATACACTACGCCATTAAGGTGGACAAACGGGTGTATAAATATGTGCTCATACCCCTTATATGAATTAAACACTCATATAAGGCTACTACGCTGGCGTCCAACGCTCACGTCACACCATAATGCCGTTATATGCTATGTTATTAAGGTGGACAGACACATATTGCTAGCTAGCATTTATATACATACTCTCTTTAAAAATATATTATAATTTACCGAAACTCTCATTTTCGGTAACTCACCACAATGAGTAAAATCGTCAAATAAAAATGACGACCAATGCTCCAACCAAATAAACAACTGCATGCACATTATTTAAACCAAAAGTCCACTCACAAATTAGGCCTAAGTCTGAAGTCGGTCCGAAGCTTCTTCTGCTCGAGCTTCCTCACGTCCTGATCCAAGGACATAATTAAATCCTCAACTTTATACCAACGTTTATATAAAAATAGTAAACGGTTACTTAAAACGGTAAAAGACCAAAATAATACCAAAGTAAATAACCGTAAAATAACTTAAGAACCGGGGCGTGACATCTTCAATCTCTCCCTCACACACTGATTTTTGTAATTCAAGAACATCGATCAAGGAGTCAACCTCAAGCTATAGAATTCATGACAAATATTAACTAAACAATAGTAAACCACCACCGCCGCCGCCATAAACAGTAGCTGCACACACTGCCTAAAATCCTAACTCCTTCGTTTCTTAACTCCAGACATCACAAGACATCCACACTTATTCAATATGCTAATCTAAGCTACAAACCAACTCTGAAAACCAATGGCGCCACCGTGCACAGTGGCCACTCACGGTGGTTACACTGGCCAAAATCCAAATTCTTCAAAACTCAACCAAACTTGAGTTCAAATATACAAATAGGTAGAGCTCGACGAGTAGATGAAGATTGATACCTGAGTCGAACTCAGAGGTCGCCGAAAAACACCAAGAACACGGCCTAAAACCTAAAAACTTCTCCTCTTTGATTCTCCCTCCTTAGAGCTCGTCTCGGAAAAACAAAACCATAGAAAGGTTCCTGAGATCGAGACAAAGCTATCCATAACAGTCATGCTCGTCGTCGTGGCCGGTATCCAAAGATCGCTGGCGAACCCAGATTTTCTTCCTTTGCTTTGAATCTCTCTCATTGGACCTCATCTCTGAAAATAAAGACCATGGAGATGACCAGGACGTCGAGCTAAAGCTATCTCCACCAGTATGCCACCACGCCGTCGCCAAAGAAGGAAGAACCAGTCCGGTCGACCCGTCAAGTCCGTTTGGGTCAAGAATGACCCGATCTGAGTCTAATGTAATCTATTCCAATCTCTCTCTTCCTATATATATATAAGCCATCCAATGGCTGAGATCTTGTTGTTTAGAAGATCAGACGGTCCAGATCAAACCGTCCTAAAAATATATTTTTAATTAATTTTTGGATAATACCAACTTCCAAAAATTATTTAAAATAGCTCCGATGTCCGAAAACGCTTCCGTAAAATCCTACGAACTCTTAATGACGTCTTGATTAATCCTATGTGCTCAAAAGACAAAATTCGACAAACCAAAAATTTAAATAATTTTCGAAAGCTACTAAGAGTTTAAAGAATAATAGAAATCGAAATAAAAATAGCTTGAAAATAATTTTCCTTTTAAGAGTAGAAATTCAAAATTCCTAGATGTTACAACCAAAGGTTTAGGATGAGCAGCAGCGCAATTGGTATGGGCGCATGTGGTAGGGGCGCGCAAGGTAGGCAAGGGCTTGGGGTGCAAACTAGACAAGGTCTGAGTCTCTAACTCTCTATTCTTTAATTTCGTTTTTATTTGTTGATTGATGTTCTTGAAATTGAAATTGAATTGCTGTTCTTGTGAAATTGAAATTGAAATTGAATTGTTGTTCTTGTGAAATTGTGAAATTGAAATTGAAATTGAATTGATGTTCTTGTAAGTTGTGAAATTGAAATTGTTTTGACCACGATCCTCAGCGCGCAGAGCAGAGGTTTCTAGCGAACAAAGAGAAGGGGTGTTGCGGGCGTGCCACCTCGCGGACGAGGAAAAGATTGATGGGGATGCGAGATCTTGACTTCTGATCAGGCGAATGGGTTTCAGGTGCCACCTCAGATGAGGATTTACGAGCACAAGCGATCGATACTCACGGCGGCGCGAGCAGAGCAACTATAGGGAGTTCAGAGAGAAGCCGGGGATGTAGAGTCCGGAGGGCTCTGAAGAAAGAACCTAGGCGGTGGTGCTTAGGGTTAGGGTTTCGAGGAGCTCGAAGGGTAACTGGTTTCAGTTTGTATTTGTGTTTTTGTGTATATGTTTGAGAGAGACCTGAGACGTTTGTCAGTTTTTGTTTGAGTGTATTGAGAGTTATCCTTTTTCTGTAAACCTTCGAGCCCTTTATATAGCAATCTGACTTGCGGCGGAAGAAAGATGATCATATTTCAAGTCGAACTCTGAAACCCTAATAGCACAAGGGCACTGTTTCGTCCATGCGAACCAACCATCTTGTGACACATGTCCAGTTCGCACACTTCGCATAGGCTTCTGACTCCAATTTGCGGGCCTTTCTAGCTCGCTTCCATCTCGCGGGCTATTGCAGCTCGCGAGCCTTAAAAGTGGTACACGCGGAAGCATATGTCAAGACTTGTTCGCGGAGCCTCGCAGGCTGGCCAGTTCGCCAGTTCACCTCGCGTAATCCGCTTGTCACTCGCGGAGTCATCCCGCACGCGAGATCCGCATCTCGCGCGAAGTCCGCTTAAGCGTGCGCGAAGTACGTTCCGCGCGCGGACTGTATAACTCAGTCCGCATGGTCCTTTCCGCATGCGGTGTAACTCAGTCCGCACGGCCTCACTGGCGGGCCATCATTTTGTAAACTTGAAGAACTTGGGCTCGCTGGCTGTGACATGGACCAAGAAATAATTAATATTTACATAGACATTTACTATCCAGTAAAATATTAATTTAGGCGTAAACAGAAATTGCTGTTCTTGGATTGCGAGTTGAATCCTTCTTCTTCTTTTTTGATTTGTTCATAGTGGATACAACAATGTCCCAAATTCAGAGTAGTCAGACAAGTAGCTCATCTCCATCTATTCAATTAACCGCAAATGCAGAGGAAACTGCATCCTTACACACATCCCCATTAGGACCTTCCCCTGAACCTTTCGCTGAACCTCCATCTCAACCTCAATCCTAACCTCAATCTCAACCTCAAACTCAACTTGAACCTCGGCCACAAAGCTCATAACCTCAATCTTCTTGTGGGCAGAAACGAAAAGAACCAGCCAACAAAAGTCCTCTTTGGGCATACTTTACTAGATGGAAGTTCCCAAACTCAGATGAAATCAATCCGGAGTAGTGCACCTGAAACATTTGTGGTGAGGAAGTGTTGTGTGTAGTTAAGAGGAATTGGACAAGCTCAATGTGGTCTCATGTAAACAAGAGATGTGTGTAACACCCGTTGTATCCCAAACTTGCTGATTCTGATCCCAAACAGTCCAAGTTGTCCGTAGATAATGTGAGTGGAGCAAGAACATATCATAAGTATAACCGAAAGAGCTGTGATGATAAGTGCATAGTGATGATAATTAAGGATGAACTACCCTTTAGGTTTGTAGAGAAGGAGGGTTTTAAGGAATTTTGCCATGAATTAGAACCGGAGTGGCCGATATTAAATAGAAAGCAGGTTGCCAAGGGTGTGTTGGATAAGTTCAATCATGAGAAGGCATTTTTGTTGAGTGGCTTGAAAGCAGCAGACACAAGAATATCGATCACCACGGACACTTGGACATCGATACAAAACATTAAATAGATGGTTCTTACTGCTCATTTTATGGACGTTGACTGAAAATTACATAAAAGAATCATAAACTTTTGCCCAATTGTCAGTCATAAAGGTAAGGATATTGATAGAGTTGTTGAGCAATGTTTGAGGCAATGGGAGATCTCAAAACTCTTTACCATCACTGTCGACAATGCATCTGCTAATGATGTGGCCGTGCAATACATGAAGAGAAGGTTGAAAGGCTACAAGACTTTGATGTTTGATGGGGAATATTTGCATTTACGATGTGCTTGCCATATTATTAACTTAATAGTTAAGGATGGTTTGAACGAGTTGGAGAATGAGATTGCAATGATACGAAATTGTGCAAAGTATGTGAGGAGTTCATCTGTGAGGCTTGGGAGTTTGCTGTTTTGGAGCAAATCATGGGTAATGCCAATGTTCCATTAGATGTAATAACAAGATGGAATAACACTTTTCTTATGTTGGAAGCTGGTCTGAAGTATGAAGTTGTGTTTGTGAGGATGGTAGAAAAAGATAGTTCATTTAAAAATTATTTTGAGGACAAGGTTAGACCACCGGGTTATGACGACTCGAGGAATGCAAAAGCCTTATGTGTTTTTTTGAAGAAATTTTATGAAGCTACTTTGAGGCTTAGTGCATGGAAAACAGTGACTGCAAACATCTTATTTGTCGAGATGATTACATTGTAGATTGAGATTGACAAGGCTTGTGAGTCTTCTGATGAGGTTTTGAAGAAGGTTGCTGCTTCTATGAAGGCCAAGTTTGACAAGTATTGGGGCAGTTTTGAGGTTATGAATAAGGTGACCATGATAAAATGTTCTGGACCCAAGATACAAGTTGCAGTGGGCTAAAGTGGTAATGAGAAAAGTTAAAGCAAGTGCCATGGTGATTGAATCGATAGAAAGTGACTTGAAGAAGATATTGATGAAGATGTATGAAGAATATAGAGGTCAAGACACAAATGAGATGGCTGAGAAGACTTCTGGTAATGGATTTGAAATGGAAGCATATGATTTGGATGGCCTCGATGAGGTTAGCAGGGATATAGCAAAGGAGAGGGTGGCTAAGCAATCTCTAAGCATAAGAATGGAAGTTGATCAGTACTTATCCGATAGATATGTCAGCATCTTCTCCAAGAGTTTTGAAATTGCAAAGTGGTGGAAAGGCAATGAGGCAACCTATCTAGTGCTATAAAAGCTGGCCAAAGATATATTTGTTATTCCTTGCTCAACAGTGGCCTCTGAAAATCCATTTAGTTTAGGATCAAGAGTTGTCGATCCTTTTAGAGCATCATTGACACCAAAAATGGGAGATGCCCTGGTGTGCACTGTAGACATAGAAAATTTAACGATAATAATAGTCGTTCAATAATCCAAGCAAATACGTGGCTCGTGAGTCAACAAAATTGGAAAATCGTCAGAAATGACACATGGCAACGTGGGAATGGTTGGCCGACAACAAAACCTCAAATCCCGATTGAAACAAATTATCAAGTGTCGATTGATGATCAGATATCAATTAAATTAAATTAATCGGACATCCCCAAAATAATTGGTAATAGTTCGCCAGCGGTCAGGCGAGCTAGATAGCTTGACTTCGCGAGGTGAGCTAGACTTCACGAGGCGAACTTGACTTCACGAGGCGAGTTTGACTTCGCCAGCGGTCAGGCGAGCTAGATAATTTGACTTCGCGAGGCGAAATGGACTTTGCGAGGTGAGATAGACTTCGCGAGGCGAAACGGACTTCGCGTAGAAGTAAACAGAGGCGAGGCGAGATGACTCCGCGCGTGTAGATTTACATGAAGGCAAGGCGAGATGGCTCCGCGCGCGTGGATTTACGTGAAGGCGAGGCGAGATGGCTCCGCGCGCGTAGATTAACATAAAGGCAAGGCAAGATGGCTCCGCGCGCGTATATTAACATAAAGGCAAGGCGAGATGGCCCCGCGTAAGGGAGAACCTCGCGAAGGAGCTAGACGACAGAGTTCGCATGCATGCGGGGATGTACGTCCAAGATAAGTCGTTCGCGAAGTGAGACCAGAAATCACCGGTTGCTTGGAAATCAAGGTGCCTCGCGAGATACCTTCCATATCCGAGGGATGGCTCGCCCCTTACTAAGGATCTTGATCAAAACGGGACATTTAATACAAAGCGATCGGGGCATATCTAAATCTTAAGATTTGATTGATTTGATTATGTTGAAATCAGCAAGTAAATCAATCAGTCAAGATTCATTGATTCGATTAAGGAAATATCATTGATTCAGTATCTTCATTACTTGCCAAAAGCGAAGGCATGTTAACACTATAAATACCCCCTCTCATACCAAGAGGAGGGGGGTAGAAACAAAAAGGAGCGGACTAGAGAGAGAGAGACAAAAATCCCTCAAGAGCTCAGAAGCCTCCCTGAAACCCTTGAAGAACCATCAAGCTGCTAAATAGCCGGTTCTTCAACAACCTTAAGCCTAGAAGTTGTCAAATCCTGAAGAATCATCAAGCTGCCAAATAGCCGATTCTTCATCAACCTCAAGCCTAGAAGTTATCAAATCCCGAAGAGTCATCAAGCTGCCAAATAGCCGATTCTTCATCAACCTCAAGCCTAGAAGTTGTCAAATCCTGAAGAATCATCAAGCTGCCAAATAGTCGATTCTTCATCAACCTCAAGCCTAGAAGTTGTCAAATCCCGAAGATTCATCAAGCTGCCAAATAGCCGATTCTTCATCAACCTCAAGCCTAGAAGTTGTCAAATCCCGAAGAGTCATCAAGCTGTCAAATAGCCGATTCTTCATCAACCCCAAATCTAGAAGTTGTCAAATCCTGAAGAGTCATCAAGCTGTCAAATAGCCAATTCTTCATCAACCTCAAGTCTAGAAGTTGTCAAACCCTTGAAGAATCATCAAGCTGCCAAATAGCCGATTCATCAACCTCAAGTCTAGAAGTTATCAAATCCCGAAGAGTCATCAAGCTGCCAAATAGCCGACATCTTCACCAACTCCAAGACAAAGAACAAACCACCACGTGACACTGCTCGTGGCCTAAGTCCGATCAAGAACAAGCCTCTACGGCCCTTGGTCAATCAACTTCTACAAATCGTCAACACGACAAGAAGTCCAAATCAAAACAATTCGATTCAAGATTAAGTGCTTGTCACCCTTGGATCAAATCGACATCGGAGATAGAATCAGAAGAGTTCACAAAGATTGTAACCCGCATTCGCATTGATTAAATTAAATTATTCTTTGTACACATGTTGTTCTGTTATTTGTTGCAGATATTTTCGTGTTTACATGCACAAGTGATTGGTTAAAATCTGATCCACCTAACCTATACAAGGATCCCACTGAAGATGAGCTTACCATTTACGCTGAGTTGGAGGAGATTGAGAGAGGTAATTATTAGAAAACAGTGTAAATTTGCTATGACAAATCAGACCTTATTTTTTTAACCATGTGAATTTTATTTATTTTACAGAAAACGGTTTCAATCAAGGACAGGAGACAGCAGCAACCCCAATAGAACTTACTGGAAGCTCTGGGCAAACCAATGTGTAGCAGCAGGCTAGCAGGGCAGCAGTGTGTTTGGAATTCAGGGTTTCTGAATTTGTCATGATGTTTTAGTTATTTTTTGGATCCTTATTTTTTTGTTAATACTTTAAACTCTTTCAGTCTTTACTATTTCAGTTTAAACTATTTCAGACTTTACTGTTTCCATAAGTTGTATATTGTAGTAATGCACTAATGCTTGTGTTTTGTGAGTTGTGACTTGTGTTTTGTGAATTTTGTCTTGAAGATTCACTGTTTCAAGGTGTTGTGCATTTGTTTCAGGGTTTGATGTTGTCAGTTGTCAATAATGTGCATTTTACTGATTTTAGAGTTGTGACTTTGAGTTGTACTTATGCATTTGTTTCAGGTTTTGGTCTTTGGTGCATTGCTATTAGGATTTGGTCTATATTTCATTGTAAACTGGAAGGTGTGAGTCTATTTGGATTGTGATTGTGAGTACTGATTGTCTGATTCAGTGTTATTTTGATTATTAAAATTCTGTTTGGTTTTAGGACTTTGTAGTTACTAGTTAATCTATCCAGTGCCTTTGTCAGTCTGTTGATTTGAAGTTGTGTACTTGTGTAGTGTGTACTAATGTTAAGTTGGTTTGTGGCTTGTAAGACACTAAATGCAAAAATTACAGATGTCTTGGACTATGATTCTAGGAATGTAGGTTGGTTTGTGCCTTACTGCCTTTGTTTCTTGTGAGAAACCTATACAGTTATACTGAGTCTGTGGATTTGCATTTTGTAATTTTGTTACTTGGTTTGGAATTGAAGTGTGAAACACAGCAAAATGTTTGATTTATGCATTTTTTGAACTTTGAATCACTGTGTTGCTTATTTTTGAATCAGTATAGGTTTCTGCAGTGTTTCAATCATTCAAAAAAACAGCTGTTGTGGATTTTTTTTTTTTGTCTGGGCCTGTTTTTTCATTTAAAAAAGTGGCAAATTTGGAGGCTCAGTAAGATTCGGTTTGAGGCCCAATCGTACCGCTACCGACCGAAAGTTTGGTATACCGAACTGTCGGGATACCAACTTGGCCGGCCGATACTGGTATCAGAATTTTCATACCACCGGCAGTCGGCTTGGTAGGCGGTTTAGTCGAAAATTTCCGGTAACCGTACCGGTTCCAGCACTATAAGTGAGCAAATTTAGAAGTCCCAATAACCGCACTCGTCCACTTTGTTCGCTCTAATTATTTTATCCTGACCAAAACCACACACACACACTCTCTCTCTCTCTCTCTCTCCTCCGATGATGACGCCAACTCGACCTTGACTGTGCTCACCTCCGACAACGATGTCAGCTCGACCTCAACTGCGTCTCCAATTCTATCGACGACGACCTCGCTGGATATCTGATTCGTCAACGGCAACCTTGACTGGATCTTTGATTCCGCGACCTCAACCAAATCTCTGATTCCATCGACAACGACCTCGACTAAATCTTCAATTCAGTCAACATCGACTTCAACCAAGTCTCTTATTCCGTCAACGACCTCGACTAGATCTTCGATTCTTATAGATGTAAGTTTCTAATCCCGTCGGGCTTTGGTTTGCACAAATTTGTGTTTGACTAGAGAGAATTTTGCATCGGATTTGTTCAAATGTGTGAATTGAGGAACCCCATCACAAAAACCAGACTTCTCTGAGATAGAGAAACCGATTCCATGTCCTCCAAATCAAACTCCAAAGAACCCGATCCAGAAAGCAGTAAAAACAACGAACCAAAGCCCCCTGCGTGCCAGAGCACGGCCTTGCACCCGACTCTCAAGATTAAATCGAAATTGATTCGACTACTGAAAAACAAGGCCAAGCCTAGGCTAAACCCTAGGCGGCGGCTTGAAGGAGAAAAGGGAAGCGAGAGCATTCTCATCGCTTGAGCAGCTGTTTGCCAACTAATCTACGTTTTATTAAAGTATGACAAATTATTTTCTTTATGCAAGTTATATATAATGAAGAATAACAGTTACCGTACCATTGAAAACATAATCTGTTAAACGTACTGCATAGATATTCCTCACGAATGAACATCACTTTAGCTTGACTGAGGTTGTGCATGCAGAATCGACAGTTTGAGATCCAACAGTGATAGAGATGTTACAATTGGTATGACTAAGGGCCTTTTTATGGAAGATCTTCAACATGCTTCCCTTCCCTTGCACCACAGTGTGTGAAGTAAAATTCACTACCCCAACTGTAATCAAGTCTCTTTGAAAGTTCGCATCAAATGCCAGTCTGTCTGCTAATATATCCATGGAAGTCGTGATGTTGTAATTCTTGTGAGATGGAATCGTACCATCTTCGAGTGGAGCTTCAGCGATAACTTTGCCACGATAACTGATATGAGCTGTGCCATTGTTATACTTGAAGCTTCCATAGCTGCGATTTTTCACTGTGATCAAAATTCCGATTGTTACATTAAACCTTATCACCGGAAAAACTATTACATCAAAGCCTTCTAGGTTGATCGGCCTTGCCACAATATCAGGTTCTTTGAGCTTCAAGACTGTGAGGAATAGAACGACTAGAACCACTAAGATGGTGATTAAGAGAATGCCTGTAACAGTAGCACATATTTTCCATCCTCGATGAGAAGCCATGACAAAGAAAAAGGATTGTGTAATTTGATTTTGGAGTTATGAATGATCGATGTTGCAAATATTTTTGTTTCACATTGTAGCAACTTTAATATATACATAGTCATTATGATATAAACAAGAAAGGAAGATGTATAGTTTATTAGTAATATTTGAGGTGCGTATTTTATTTACTAAAGGACAAAATATTAGATCCTACTGTGTAACAATGAACTTGGAAGACGATAGAATTAAGGTTTCATTTTTTTCATTTCTGGTTAAGGCACAATGGGTTTTTGTTTTATCAATGTTTCCATCCCACATTCATGTATACGGCCTATATGAGAATATGAGATGCGTTAGGTCATGGCTTTTTAATTTTTTTTTTAAAACGCTGCATTTAGATAAGAGTTTTCTTAATTCTTGACAAATTCTAAAATAATGAAATTTAAATATATATATATCAATTGAAATTCCGTTAATTGCAATTTCTATTGTTTGGTTATGTATATTTGAGATTTAAAGTGTGTGATTGATTAAGAAAGTTTAAAGAAATATAAAAAATAAAATTTTAAACATCCTTGTTTTGGAAATGGAAATTGAATCCTGCAAAAGAATTTGTAAATGACACCTATTTTTGGTGGAACTCAAGTGAGGAATTTAATCAATGAATTCATTCATTTTAAATTCTATTGAAATTTAAAATTCTCTATCTGATAATGTCAAACAAGAGAATTGACTCTTATGAATTATGAAATCCTTACTTTATATTAAATTCCAGAGAATTATGAAATCCTTACTTTCAATTTCCACATAAATTTCAAAATCATAGGAATTACAATTCCGTAAATTTAAATTTTATTAATTGAAAATTCTATTGTTTGGATTTCATGATGTAAAGTTTTAAAATGACAAGAATTAGTATTTAAACTAACCATAGTTGATGGAATTGATAAATGACACATATTTTGTGAGGAATTCAAGTCGGAATTTAAGCTTTCAAATTCCATGCTTATTTCCCCGTGGAAATTGCAAATTCTACGGGATAAGAATCCAAACGGTGGAAAAAGTCCTAAGAAATTGGGAATTCCTCATTTTTTATTAAATTCCCGGGAATTCACCCGCATCCAAACACACGGTAAGTAATTTTCCATCATTTCCTCATCACTTAGGTTCCTAATATGACCCGATTCATTCATTGACAAAAGAACAAATTATTGAAAAAAAAAAAGTTGAAAATTAAGTTTATCTCTGGTTGACATTTGTGAAGAATGAAGTGAGGAAGCTCATCCTACTTAGTCAATGCAGACAAACACAAACCGGTATTAGTAAGTATGCTATCTGATTACCTTCCATGAAAATATTAGATTTTACTTTGACCATTTCTGTGATGACCTGACTAGGCAGGCAAGCTAGTAGGTGCATCCGTCCCACATCGCCCGATGGAGACAAGTTGCTATGCTTATATGTGCAGAGATAGCACCTTATATTGAGACGCGTTTTGGGGTGAAACCTCAAGAGCAAAACCGTGAGGGTCATTGGGCCCAAAGCGGACAATATCTCAATGGACTGGGCCGGACCGTTACATTTGGTATCAGAGCCTGTCCCCGTCCGGAAGTGTGCCGACGCGGACGTCGGGCCCTAAGGGGGCTGGATTGTGATGACCTGACTAGGCAAGCAAGCTAGTAGGTGCATCCGTCCCACATCGCCCGAGGGAGACAAGTTGCTATGCTTATATGTGCAGAGCTAGCACCTTACATTGAGACGCGTTTTGGGGTGAAACCTAAAGAGCAAAACCATGAGGTTCGTTAGGTCCAAAGCGGACAATATCTCAATGGACTGAGCCGGACTGTTACATTTGGTATCAGAGCTGCTGCGCCACTCTTGAGACGCGTTTTGGAGTGAAACCTCAAGAGCAAAACCGTGAGGGTCGTTGGGCCCAAAGCGGACAATATCTCAATGGACTGGGCCGGGCTGTTACATTTTGGTATCAGAGCCTGTCTCCAGCCGGAAGTGTGCCGACGCAGACGTCGGGCCCTAAGGAGGGTGGATTGTGATGACCTGACTAGGCAGGCAAGCTAGTAGGTGCATCCGTCCCACATCGCCCGGGGGAGACAAGTTGCTATGCTTATATGTGCAGAGATAGCACCTTACATTGAGACGCGTTTTGGGGTGATACCTCGAAAACAAAACCGTGAGGGTCGTTGGGCCCAAAGTGGACAATATCTCAATGGACTGGGCCGGACTGTTACAATTTCCGCTTCTCCCTTACCATAACTTAACTTTTTCACTACCTCAAATTCACTTATACAAGATTGTATTTTGCTCACCACCTAATTCACCTCAAGAATATTTTATTTCAACAACGATCTAATTCACCTCGAGGATATTGTATTTTGACCGTGACACTGTCATATATTATCACATCCCGGTTCTTAAGTTAATTTGCAGGTATTTATCTTTGTGTTACTTTGACCTTTTACTGTTTTGAGTAACCGTTTACTGTTAAATAACCCTAGAGTTGACTTTTTGTAGGAAAATTATTTTGGGAAAATTTCTTTATGGAAGTCGTAGAGAAAGTTAATACGAATCCGTGGACATACTATACGTTAAAATCAGAGTTCGTATGTGAAAGTTATGGTATAAAATGTAAAGTTACTATTTTGGTTGGGGGTATAAAAATGGAAACTTACCATTTGAGGTAAGGTAGAAAATCAGAACTTACCTCCCTCTCTCTCTCCTCTCTCCGGCGCTCTCTCTCTCTGCCGGCGACTTCATCGCCTCTGTCCGCCGCCGTCCGGCCGAGTTAGGTGGCGAGCTTGGTATCGATTTGAAGCTTGGAACATCCTCTTCGAGTCTAGGTAGGTGGTTGGTCATGTTGCACCGCCGTGAGGGAGGAATTACGCCGAGAAAGTGCAGCTGTGTGCGGCGTAGTTGTCACCGGAACTTCCCTTTTCGGCCACCATAACCGGAGCTGCTCTCATTTGGAAGCCCTCCTCTCGTACAACAACTCCTTAAAAGGATTTGACCTAACTCGAGGTAGGTAAGGAGACACTATAGGAAACAGCCGAAGGAAAAAAACAATTTGACAGGCGGACCATATGGCAGCTTGAGTGACAGAGGGGTTCGGCAGGTGCGGCAACGATATCCGATGGAGGAAGGGCCCGTTCGGCTGGAGATTCAGAGCGAAAGGGTGATGACGGCGGCGCTAGAGATGGTGACGCCGGAGTGGCGGGTCGGGATCGGACGGAGGAGAAGGAGGGACTGGCAGAGAGGTGAGATGGGTGTTTTTGGGACGACGAGAATAGGTCTGGAGAGACAGAGCCGGCATTGGCGCCGGAGAAGCCAGAATGGAGTGAGGAGAGGAATCTGGAGAGGGAGGATCGGTGTTTTCTGGTGGAGATTGATTTGGATGATGATGGTCGTTGGTGTCTGATATTGGATCATAGTGGGAATGTGTAGGAGAAGTAGACGCATCAAAAGAGGAGTCAAGAAAAGAAGGGATATGGATTGGGCCCGAAGATTGGGCCTGCGAAAGGAGAGTTGGACTGGACTGAGGAGAGACATAAGGAAAGATTTGTTCATGAAATCTGACATCGCGGCTAATAAAGATTTTCTTTGCCGATATATCATATAATTTGTAGCCTTTCTATCCAATGGGATAACCGATAAAGATGGATGGCTTAGCATGATAGTCAAATTTATGTGTTTTATGAACATTAGTGGCATAAGCTAAACATCCAAAAACGCGGAGATGAGAATAAGAAGGTGGTGTTGAATAAAGCAATTCGTATGGAGTTTTGAAAGAGGGTAGAGGGGAAGGTATCCGATTGATGATATGAACAGCGGTGAGAGGACACTCCCCCCAAAATTAGGTAGGAAGTTGAGCTTGAAATTTCAAAGCTCGGGCGACTTGCAAAATGTGACGGTGTTTGCGTTCCACAACCCCATTTTATTGAGGCGTGTAAACACAAGAATGTTGAAAGATGAGACCGTTGTCATGAAAAAAGGGACGAAGTGAAAGAAATTCGCCACCATTGTCACTCCGAAAAGTTTTAATGCGAGAGTCAAATTGTGTGGAAGCATAGCTGAAAAAACTTTTGATAAGTGGTTGGGCTTCATCTTTGAATCGCATCAAAAATATCCATGTGAAACGTGTATAATCATCAACAATAGTGAGAAAATAGTGAGAATTAGAAAGAGAAGGGTGTCGATAACGACCCCAAATATCACAATGAATAATCTCAAAAGGTTTTGTTGAAGAAATAACACTAGTAGGAAAATGTAAACGACTTTGCTTGGCCAAAGGACATATGGGACAAGCATCATTGTTGGACTGAATGGAAAAATTCAAAAAGTTCTTGGCAATAAAACTCAAACGAGAAGGAGATACATGGCCGAGACGACTATGCCAAAGGTCGGTGGAAGAGGTGGTGAGGTTGCAGGCTGGTTGGTTTGAAGGTGAAGAGTGGTTGATTGAAGATTTCTCCGTCGCTAGTGCCACCAAATAGTATAGTCCATCACGCAGTTTACCCAAACCAATCGTCCTCCTTGTAGCCAGATCCTGCAAAACACACCAATATGGATAAAAGGTCACCGAACAGTTCAGACCCCTTGTCAAACGACTAACAGACATCAAATCAACTTTGAATGTAGGTACTGATAACACATCATGCAGATAATAATTGCGATTCAAAGGTAAAGACCCTTTTGCAACAATTTTGGCTCGTTCTCCACTAGGGAATGATACAGACGGCAAAGAATAATTTTGAACTTTATGTAGCAATTTAGATGAGGAGGTGATGTGATCCGTCGCCCCGCTATCAATAATCCAATTAAGAGAATCGACTTTGGACAAATCTGGTTTCGTTACCGCATTTGCCTTAGAGTTAGAGCCCTCATCATGAGTCTTGGGGATAAGTGATAGCAATTGTTTGAGTTGATCCTCTGATATTGAGACCAATCTTTCCTCCGATGCATAATTAGCAGCAGCTTTGTTATTGTTGTTGTAAATCTTTGGGCTTGAATTATTCTTAGCCTTTGGATAATCTTATGGGTACCCATGTAGTTCATGACAAGTTTGGACCCAATGGCCCATTTTATCACAGTAGGAGCAGTGTGGCCTCCTTCTCTCTGAAGCAAAACGACGTTGGCCTTGATTAGCCCGTCGTCCTCCATTGCAGGCGCCACGATGAGCTCCACCAGCACCACCGTGATCGGCTTGACCACTTCGAGCTTCTGCTGCCGACCTCCTATTCCCAGATCGAACGGCCATGGCGGCACTGCCGGCATCCTCCACAGTGTGAGTTGCGGCAATCAGGCACTGCTTTTTTTCTTGGAGAACAGAAGAGAAGGCTTGACAGACGGTGGGTAAAGGCTTCATGAGAAGGATCTGTCCACGGATTGCCTAGTATGTTTCATTCAATCCGATTAGAAATTACATCAGTCTCCGTTGATCTGTTTGTGCTGCTTGTGTTGGATCGAGTGCTGCTAATTCATCCCATAGAGCCTTCAATTTTGTATAGTAAACTGAGACAGATAGTTGTTCTTGTCGAAAAGAAGCAATATCTCGTTGAATCTCAAAGATGCGAGTTGCATTTGCTTGAGAGAAACGCTCATGGAGATCCTCCCAAACTTCATGAGCACTAGAGTAATAGGTTACGCTATCGGCTATTTCTGGATCGCAAGAATTGACGATCCAGGAATGAACCATATCATTGAACCGCGACCAAGTCGCATAACCTTCAGGATCAGTTGCTTCTGAGGGAGCTTTGACAGAACCGTTGACAAATCCAAACTTGTTCTTGGAATTTAGAGCTCTAACCATAGCCCTTTTCCAACCAGAATAGTTATCCCCATTTAGGAGTTTGGAGACGAGAACCAATCCGGGATGATCCAAATGTTGAATGAAATAAGGATTCGAAGGCTCTGCCTTGAAGGAATCATTAGGGACTGCTAACGATTCGTCAGTTTTGGGAAGTGGTGGTGTGATATTGCCACCGGTCATGATGATGATTGAAAGAGAGTTGCTACACGAGAGATTAGAGTGCAACAATGAGTCAGGATCTTAGACCTGCTCTTGATACCATGAAAAGATGATAGGATGGCTGAATGTATTTTCATTGATACAAGACTGAGTACATATACAGTAAACAAATATGTTCTACTAGGAAACTATCCTACATTTAAGATCTCCATAAGGTAACATATAAACACATTCTAAATAGAGAAGATACACAAGATCAAATATACAACAGCTGTATATTTGCCTAATACCTTTGAATAAGTAACCATCATGGAGGGAAAAATTAACATGCTCCCTTCCCTGCCCCGCAGCAAGATCAGCATACAAGCTGCCAAAATCCTTGCATGAAGAGTAATCTCGTTTAAGTAAATCAAATCCCACAACCTGGAGGGCAGTCGATGACAGGAGATAAATCACACGGCTGAGTGCATCAGCAGCTTTGTTTTCAGCCCCGGATTTATGCTTAATAACAAAAGAATACTCTTGTAGGAAGGAGACCCATTTACCATGTTTACCATGTCGGTGACTAAGCTTCTGTTGGGAATTGATATACTTGAGTGCCTCGTGATCAGAAAATAGAACAAACTCGTTGGGAACAAGGTAATATCGCCAATACCGAAGGGCCTGGACTACGGCATAGAACTCCTTGTCGTAGGTTGAATACTTTTGCTTAGCTTCATTGAGTTTCTCACTGAAAAAAGCAACGGGGTGCCCTTCTTTGCTCAACACACCTCCAATTCCGACGTGAGATGCATCACACGTGACCTCAAATACTTTTAGAAAGTCAGGAAGACGTAAAATGGGAGCTTGTGTCATCCTCATTTTAATTTCTTCGAAAGCAATAGTAGTTGCTTTGCTCCACTGAAACTGTCCAGCCTTCAAACAATCAGTAATAGGTGCATTATTGTACTGAAATTCCGGATAAAGCATCTGTAAAATGTGGCCAAACCATGAAAACTCCTAGCCTCCTGTAAGGACTTAGGAACAGGCCAATCTACGATTGCTTTAACTTTAATTCGGTCCACTTCAACACCATCAGACGAAATAATGAAACCTAAGAACACAACACTTGGCTTCATGAAAGAGCACTTCTTCAGATTTAGGTACAGCTTCTCTCTGCGAAGAGCTCTCATGACTTGGCTCAGGTGATTGAGTTGTTCTTCCATGTTTTTACTGTATATCAAGATATCGTCAAAGTAGACAACCAAACAACGTCGACCAATGAAGGGTTGTAGTACCTGATTCATAAAACGCATGAATGTACTAGGTGCATTGGAGAGTCCAAATGGCATCACTAACCACTCATACAGCCCATCCCTTGTCTGGAACGTAGTCTTCCACTCATCTCCAGGCCTAACCCTTATTTGATGATAGCCACTTTTGAGATCCAGCTTTGTGAACAGACTTGAACCAGCCATCATGTCCAACATATCATCGAGCCGTGGAATAGGGAACCGGTACTTGATAGTAATTTTGTTGATAGCGCGACTATCAACACACATGCGCCAACTACCATCCTTCTTTGGTGTTAACAACGCTGGGACAGCGCAGGGACTGAAGCTGTCACGATTAAAGCCCTTAGACAACAACTCATCCACTTGTCTTTTGAGCTCCGCATGTTCACTTGGGTTCATACGATAGGCTGGAAGGTTAGGCAACTGTGAACCCGGAACAAAATCTATGGCATGCTGAATAGAGCGCATTAGGGGAAGCTCATTTGGCAATTCTTCTGGAGTCAAATCTGAAAAGGTTTTCAACAGTATAGTGATTTCCGTATTTTCTCGCGTTGCATGTGAATTAGTGACATCAGCGGTTCTTGAAACCTCTCTGGCCACTATGGCATATACAACTCCAGCTTCTTCACTCTCTTCTTGGAATTTCTTCTTTGTGAGAATGTGTAGAGGCTTCCTTTTGCTCACATCACCCTTAGGTGTCTTGCCTCTGTACCTTTCCAATTCAGCAGTCTGCATCGGCTTCAAAATCACCTTCTTTTTGTTGAATAGGAAAGAATATGTATTTTCTTTCCCGTTGTGCTACACTTCCCGATCAAACAACCATGGCCTCCCAAGAAGGATGTGGGCTACCTTCATGGGGATTACATCGCACCAAATAGAATCGGTGTAGTCACCACAGGAGAACGAAACAAGGCATCATTGAGTTACTGGAATCCGGGTGCTACCAATCCACGCTACCCTGTATGGTTGTGGGTGAGGCTTTGTTGGAAGCTTAAGGCGCTCAACCGTTGAACTTGAAACAACGTTCATACAGCTACCACCATCGATGATTAACTTATGTGCCTTCTCCCCACATCGAACTAGCATTTGAAAAATGGCAGTTCGACGCCAATCCTCTTCCTCCACTTTAGGAGCTGCCAAAATACGCCTAACGACAGAGATAAGCGAAGTGTCTAAGCCTTCCTCCTCAAGATCATCATCAACATATTCTCCATAGTCAAAGACAGAATCCACGGTTTGTTGTTCTGCTTCTTCCTCTTGCTCCTTCCCCATATGCAGATTCTTCTGTGGGCATTGGTATCCCATGTGACCTGCTAGCCCACACTTGAAACAAGTTCTTGACTCAGCGGTCTTTGAAGACGAAGGTTTGGAATCTTGTGTTCGAATGAACAATGGAGTTGTTCCTGACCGTGCCTTGCCAGTGATCTCAAAGTTCTTCTTTTGAACTACTTCGTTACCATGACATCCAAATTTCTTCACTTTGGTGTATCCCAAATATTCTTCCAAATCCAGAGCAACCTGAAAAGCATGTTCTAGACTATAGACCGGATGCCGAATCATCTCTCTCCTTATATCAGGCCTCAAACCAGCTTTGAACCTTGCAAGAGTCTGTCTTGGGTCTTCTACAATCTGACTCCTCGTCTTCAGCTCATCAAACTTTTGCATGTACTCAGATACTGCCGTGTCATCTTGCCTGTGAGCAGTGAGTTGGTCGCATAGTTTGTCAAGGTAATTCGATGGCATGTATTTCTCTCGCAACTTGGCCTTCATCTCTTGCCAAGAATTGATTGGGTGTTGTCCCAACCTCCTTATATCATTCTCGACACCAGCCCACCATACTTTTGCTAAAAGCACAAGTTTCATCTTAGCAAATCTCACCCGGCACTCATCATACATGTCGTACCAGTCAAAATATTCTTCGATTATAGCAAGCCAATCTGAAAACATCGAAATCTGGAACATCGACCTTAATTTTCTTCGTGATGTCTCCTGCGGTTCCACTTTGTTGTGCTCACCACTACTCTCGAGAAAATCCTTACCCAATCCCCCAAAGATTGCTTGTCTTGGACCAGCTCGTCTTTGTCGATATTGTTGTACGTCGACCTCTCCTTTTTCTGTCGTATCAGTCGCGGAAGCTTTCCCATGATCCTCTAGTTTTTTGATCCGAGTGTCCAAAATCTTTTTCTGTCGTATCAACTCAAGTCGTTCCAAAATCTTCAGTAGCAAACCATCTCGCTGGTTGTCAGTCAAACGACCCCTGAAGTTTTTCCCTGATCGAGTAGCCATTGGATCAACCTGGCTCTAAAGCCAAAATAATGCAGCACCAGTAACTTAAGAACTTAAATACTAGGGTTTATTAGATATCTTCAACACAGGAGCAAATAGGTTACAGAAACTATGAAGGATAGAATGAAAACTACTGATATCACACCAGTAGAACCTCCGACATCACACCAGAGGGTAGGCTGCATCACACAAACCCGAATAGAAAGCAAAGCTCTCTAACTTTTATTAATTCCACTCCCAGAACAAAGACTACAAAAGACCTCAATATAAAGAGAGGTAAAGAAAACCTAAAACAATTAGGATCACGTAACCCTAATATCCTAGAACTTAAAAGATTCCCAATAACAAAACAAATCCCAAATAAGAAAGAAATCATAATCTTTCCAAAAGCTAGGCAAATCTTGCTGATGTCGCCCGCATGCATCAAGCAAGATCCCATGTAGACACATCATCGTCTACTGAATGCCAGATCAAAGCCTGAGCCTTGGAACCTTCTTTGCCTCGTCTCTTATAGACCTTTAATGGCTTCTGCCATTTGGGTCCTGCATTAATTATTCATAACTGAATCTTATGCCATGTTTATTTACATAGGTGCGGTATGCTCCACACTTGCCACTTGTATTGCGGGGTCTCACATGTACCTTTCCTGGAGGAATGAAAACTGGGATTGTGGGGAGAACCGGTAGTGGAAAGTCAACTCTCATACAAGCTCTTTTCCGAATCGTCAATCCTGCTGCTGGCCGGATTTTGATAGATGACATTGATATCTCTTCTGTTGGATTGCATGATCTGCGGTCTAATCTAAGCATTATCCCTCAGGACCCAACCATGTTTGAAGGAACAGTAAGAAGCAATCTGGACCCACTTGAAGAGCACACAGATGAACAAATTTGGGAGGTTAGTTGATTTTCTGCTGAGGTTGATAGGAAACTGCTTCTTTCTAAATGTTGTTCATAGTGGTACCTCATGGCACTAGTACATAAAAATATCTGTTAATTGTTTTAGGCCTTGGATAAGTGCCAGCTTGGAGATGAAGTTAGGAAGAAAGAAGGGAAGCTGGATTCTGCAGGTTAGCTGGGAAGCTGGCTCTATTCCAAAAGAAAGGAAATATATGATGCATTTGTTTCCAAAACTCACATAATAGAAATGATTTTGTTCCTGTTCATATGGTTGCTGCAGTTAGTGAAAATGGAGAGAACTGGAGTATGGGTCAGAGGCAGCTTGTTTGCCTGGGCCGTGTGCTCCTCAAGAAAAGTAAGGTCCTGGTGCTTGATGAAGCTACTGCATCTGTTGATACTGCTACGGATAATCTGATTCAGCAGACCCTTCGGCATCACTTCTCAGACTGTACTGTCATTACCATTGCACATCGAATATCTTCTGTTCTTGACAGTGACATGGTTCTTCTTCTAAGTCATGGTTAGTATTGCCATATGCTCAATCTTTTTGACTTCCTAATAGTTACCTTTGACCCTCATCTTTTTGTTTTAATTTGTCCTTGATTTTATTTTCAGGGCTTATTGGGGAATGTGATTCTCCAGCAAGATTGCTAGAAAACAAGTTATCATCTTTTGCCCAACTTGTAGCGGAGTACACAATGAGATCGAATTCCACTTAGTAATTTGACTGACAATTGATGATTACGAAAAGTAGTGGTTACTATGTTCTTATTCAGGCTCTGTGCTTATTCACAGCCACAGAAGTTGCAGGTTGTATTGTATTTGAGGGGGTATGTCTGATGTTTTTTACATTCAAGAAATTTGATGTTCATAAATTTAATCAAGCTGTGATATTTAATGGTTGAAATAATGGAGTCTAAATGCCTCACCAGCATTCAAGTTCTTTACTGTGGTTACTGGGAGAATGCTTCTTGCTTATTCCATGATTCATATGAAGCAAATAAACGGTTTCTAACCAATATCAAAAATTGAGTAATGTTGCCTTTTACTACATCCAACAATTAGTCTCAGTTACAAATGAAGGGCTTATGTCAGTAGTTTAAATTATAGAGAGTGGCATCAGAACTTTCTATGACAGTGCTCCCTATTTACTTGATCCAGCTAATCCATCAATTGATGTTGATCAGCTTCAGGAGGAGTATGAAGAGTAGAGCCTTTTTTCGACTTTTCGATTGCAAATTCCCCCAAGTAGTACATACAGATCAATTTTTTTTTATTATTTATTTATTAGTGATTGAAACTGGTTGGAGCCTTGTAATACCAGTTATTCTACTACCACCTTCTTTTAGTGTCCTTCTAGTGTTACTACCCAGTTCTAGTTCTAGTTGTAGCTAGGAGGTGTTTCAGTTACTCTTGTATCAAAGTTTGCTGGTTTGGTTGCTTCTTAAACCAATCATCCCGTAATTTTGTTATATCTATCAATATAGTTGATTCCCTTCTTTTTTATCCGTCTTTTTACACTTTATTATCCCTGGATCTTTTTTCATCTTGTTGCTAATTTAGGACAGCAAAAGAAAAGTCTATAGCATTTCTAGCTATGGACTCTTAATCCGGAATGAAGCAGTGGGGAATAAAAGTTGATGATAGGAGTGACCAGAAGCTCCCACAATTCAATTTTACCCGGAAATTTAACGGTGAGATCGCCGGTGAGATCACCGGGTGGGGCCGGCACGGGTGAGTGGACGGTGAGATCGGCCGGGTACGCGGCGCACCCGGGTGCGCTCTATAATTTTCGCTTTTATTGAGCAAATTACCTTATATTGAAGAAGACTTCAAGCATACCACACGTAGATTTACAGAATTAGAATTCTGATATTAATTATGTTAGTTCTACATATCCTCCTAAATATGGACTTGGACATAATACCCTCAATACTTAAATAGGTGCTCATCTGAGACTCTGAGAGCGGCGGCCGGCGCGGCCCCGTTCCATGGGACAAACAAAAATGGTCTTTCATTTCCAATGTTCTAAAATTCCCCATGGTGCTTCACCGTTTCTGTCTAAAAAACTAGAAAACCGATTAATCCTCGATTAACCCGCTTAGGCGCTAGTCACCGGCTGTCCGCCCGACTAGCGCCTAGCGTTTTTTAAAACATGGTTCATTTCACACTTGGTTGTGGTTTCACTCGATCCAAGGACAAATTGTAGATTGTGGCTAACATTCCTACACATATTCTTCCTAATTCCAATTCAATTTCCTCCCTTTGCCCAGGTGGCAACACTAAACCCTTGGTGCCATCAGCTGCCCTGACTATTCACACTGTCCAAAATAACCTAGCAAATACTCATGAAGGTTTCAAGTGAGACAATTTTTTCCTTCATCTGAAGAAAGCCTCGTTCTTTTTTGCTGCTCGTTACTTTTCTGGCTCTTTTTTGCTGCTCGTTACTTTTCTGGCTCTTGTGACTCGCCCACAAAACCATTGTCACATGAGAATATTGCACCATTAGGTGATTTAGGTACATTATCCACCATGTCAACGTCTTTGTAACTTGGTATATCCGAAATTTCTTGGGATGAGGGAAGTGAACCTCTATCTTCATTCCAACATGCACCTCTTTTTGGTCCAGAGAACTTTCTTCAATAACAGGAGTGCTCCGCACATTGCCTGAACCAGATACGTATAAGGTCATCTGCTAAACATACAACATTTTATGTCGATGAATAAGTTTGTACATCCCTTTCTTCTTTCCAACTTGGACCTACTTTGTCATGCCTTCATGCTCCTGAGAACGTTCTTCAGTCAAGAAGTGAAGAAACCACTCTGCATCTCACCCAAACAAGAAAAAAGGCTATCTACCATACACGTGACACTTCGCAATAATGGATAATTTTCTACATCCATTTCTTCTTTCTGGCTTGGACATAAATCTTCTCCAACTGCGCCATCTTCAATGATCTGCATGGCTTTAGAATGATTCAGAGGCACCTGATCGGTCAGGGAATGCTTCAATGTTTCCATTTGGTGCCTTTTTCCCACATTCCCAAGTTATATGAAATCTCAGTTCCATAAAATTTCAAAGAGCATTGAATACCACAAGTTTGAGATGTGATTTCAGATATTTCTTGAAAGCTACCGTCTCCCGTAGCAACATGGGTAAACTGTTCTCCAGTTTGGGTTTCTTCCTGTTATGAAATAAATGAATAGCAAGTATCATCAGTGAATTTATGTAATATCACATGTAAGCCAGAATTAATCATGTTCTAGCTTTCAATTCCAGCTAACCCACAAGGAATTGTTCCCAATACAAGAAAAATAAAAGTCTTTTACCTCTACTGGTGGTTTAGTTCCTTTAGGATGGTTAAAAGTCGATTTATGTTCGAAGGATTGATATTGTCCAAACAATTAACCTGCAGCTTCTCCTGACTGAAAAAGTTCCCTGAGAACCAGGCTGCATCACTAACACACTCAGAACTCCTATGTGAAGATGTGGGTAACAGAGTCATTTCGATTCTGTGGCCTTCTTGAGACTTTGATATATTTTCTTGGCAAGCTATAGCAGGACTGGATCTTCCAGAAAGAAACTCCCACCAATTTCAAGCTGATTACATCCCGATAATTAGCCTGGTCTCCATCACTGCAAGCTGGCAAACAGACATCCCGATTTTCAATGAGTTCCAAAATTATTATCTGGATAAGAGTGCGCTTGAGAGAAGCCCCAGAAGGAAGAAACCAATTTGCATTAAGCTGGTAAGAGAATATGCAGTTCTGTACGAGTTAAAATATAAACATAATGAATTTAAACAATAACTCATAAGTCAAAACTCTTTATAGGTCACATCAGAAGTGTAAAAGTTCAAGGATATAAGTTAAGCATGGTGATGGTGAAAAGATGGCGTTATATGGTAGGAATTGAAAATCCGCATACACAAATAAACCTGGTATGCAGAAGCATTGGAACACTTCGAGTTAAGAACTGAAGTGCTTGGTGTTTGAAACTTAAAACACGACTATAGGAAGTTAATGCAATATAGAAGCCTACACATAAAAAAGAATGGATTTCCTATTCTGTGTGAATATATTTGGTGGCCCCCCCCCCCCCCCCCCCCCCAAAAACAAAAACAAAAAAATTGAATATATTTGATTTACTATCCTGAATTCAAACTAGGAATAGCTCCTTAATCTAGCCATAAATACTTCTGCGAGCATTAGTTTAAGCCACCACATTTTTGTCACCCCAATCTAGAAGAACTTGCATAAAAGTTTCAGGATGCCCCATGAATTCCCAAAAAGGGGAAAAGATAAAAGTTGGTCACAGTAACCAAGCATGTCATCAAATTTTGAACACCAAGGTTTTCTTAACAATGAAGTATAGTTGGACAGAAACTAGCACAAAAACAAGGTAATCCATAGAATACTGCGATCATATGACTCGATATAGTCTGCAATCATTTGACTCGATATAGTCTGCAATCATTCCTTCATCCACAAGCTTCAGCTAGAGTATCCATCTAAGCAGATTTTTAGGCAATTGTCTGGTTTTTCCCTTTCCATATATGGTTGATAAGACTGATCCATACCTCCAGTGAGAGGAACCGCCAGTTGTGAAAGTTTGATGAGATTTCTTCCCATGTGTCCTTTTTCTTACCCTACTTGGCTCACAGAAGCATAGCATACTACTCTACATGAGTTCGAGACCGCCAACTGAGTATTAACTATCATGTCAAAAACACTTCATGAATCTAACAACACTAAATCAACAAAACAGAACTGCCCAACTAAACCTCATGATACATAGCCCCAACTAAACGTCATACTAAGAAAGGCCAAAGCTACAACACATAATCCACACATATGCATCAGCAACCTAAACTCGAAACAACTTTTCCTAACTTAAGTAATCACAAATTATAAGGGGTAAACTAGAAAAATAGATAAACAAATAAATGGATCCAAAAGAAGGTTGCGATCAATACCTGCATGCTACCACACAAACCAACCCTTTGGGATTGGTCGGCAAACAAACCCCACCCTTTTCAGCTGTCCCTGACAATCTTCAACTTAACCCGAATTCCTCTTTGAGTCAACTGATTCCCACAACTTAACCCGCATCGATCACTGGGTCCACACTCAAGACATGGGCATTGGACAACCATCCAGAATGGCTTGCAAGCCCTTGTTAGTCACCTAATTTCCATATATCTGGAGCTGTTGTAAACCAAGAATTGTTCCTGCTATAGCAAGTGCATCTCCATCATTATGTAATTCCTTGCTACTCATCTCACTTCTGAAAACCTGATGGCAGTGGTCTATATCAGCAAGTGCCTCGGGCGTGCCATGAATACTCAATATCGTGGCGCTTGTTCAGTTTCAGTGACTTCAAAAGAGGGCAGTGACAGTTTCATCTCTTCTGATACCTCTCCGAGGGTAACTAAGTGAGCTACAGCCCAAAGCAGCAACTAAGTCTGCTCTGAGGGTAATATACCTACACAGCAAGAGCTTCCACAAAAGCACCGCAAACCCTTGGAGTTTAGCCTAGTTTCACCATAGCTAAACGTAAGCTCTTCATCTTTTTTTATGTCATCTGAAGCAAAAAAGCAAAGACGCGGAAGCAACGCGCCTGAGCTTCTAACAAGAGCTGTGGATAGATTACCTCCGTCGCAAGAATGATTGATGAACCTTGAGATGTTTCCAATTCTTGTGGCATCAATATTGAGTCTCAGACATGCCTTTTTGGATGGAAGATGCTCCCTCACAACCAAAAGAGCAGGGGAGAAGTGACCACCAGATGAAAGTTCATCATACATTTGTTGCCGCAGTCTTGATTCCTTGGTCGTCAATAGTTCACCTTTATCACAGAAAATATAAAATCACATCATTCGTACAAACAATGCAGGATGCACACATAAATGTGTTTGCATAGAGTGAGAGGACAAGACATTTCCCATGTATTCAAGTGCTCATCAATTTATCAACTATACTGCGCTCCTTCAGCCATCCTAATAGTCACTTTCCACTTTTGGGAACAAATAATTGCTATCTATCTGCACACATAGACACATTGAGAGACGCAGCTTCTTTTTCATGTAAGAAATACTTTCATCCTTGCCATTGTAAGTTTTAATTGTGTCTGGTAAAATGTCGAGCCATGGAGGCATTATTTCTTTTAACAATACTGCAGAGTATTAGGTATGTTGCTTATCCTACTTAGGTCACAGAACTGTCAGAACACATAGCACACTGTTCTACATGCGTTCCGGACCGCCAACTGAGTAATATCTATCATGTCCAAAACACTTCATGAATCTAACAACCACTACAACAACAAACCAGAACCCCCCAAACAAAACCTCATAATTCAGAACCCCCAACTAAACATCATAATAACACAGGTCCTCACACAGGTCCAAAGCTAGAAGACACTGATCCATACATATGCATCAGCAACCTAAACTTGAAAACAACTTTTCCTAACAACGTTGCCTAGGGCAATTGCAAATCACAAGTGCTAAACTAGAAAAACATCAAAAGTATGGGATCGAAAAATGGGGTTGTGATCAATACCTGCATACTCACACACAAACCGACCCTTTGGGATGAATTGGTGGGCAAACAAACCCCACCCTTTTCTACTATCCCTCACAATCTTCAACTTAACCCGAATCCCTCTCTGAGTCACCCGATTCCCACAGCTTAACCCGCATCCACAACTGGGCCCGCACTCGAAAACCACGCCGTCGTCGAAGCCACCAAAGCCAACAACACACGGACAACCATCCTCACATGTCTCCTCACATCCACACCCAGAAGACGCGCAGTTTCCAGTTTCGTCGACAAAACATAACGACGACGTTTCAGTTCTTGTCTCCGTGTCTGGATTCTGGTGAGTAGAACCCCACGACTGTCGTACAAGATTAGAAGAAGGTGAAGATGTGGGTTGATAGAGGAAGAAGGCATAAGGGTGTTGGTCGAGGGAGTTGTGGAAGGGGATGGGAAGGGGCTCGAGGGATCTGGAAGCGTCGGAGGCGCGGCGGAGAGTGATAGAGTTGGAGAGGTTGCGGAGGGTGGTGCAGGTGAGAGATGCTATGGCTAGCTCTTGTGGGGTTAGCCATGGGAGGATGAGGTCTGAGCACTGGAAGAAGAGGGAAGGAGGGGTGTTGCGTTTGGATGGCGGTGACTGGATTTGATGGATATCCATCTTCTTCTTCTCTATTGCCTCACACATTTACACCCGACTGAGTACTGACTCGAGACTCGAGAGTTCAAACTTCAAAAAGATATATCTAACGTTTTCTCCGGGAGGTGGTTCTGGTATATGAATCCTTGTAAATAAAAGCGTAAATTCCTCTCATGGTATTTGAGGTATGGCTAATGGGATAATTTGGTACCTAATGTTTTTTTAAAATTTTATATAATATCAAGTTAACAACCGACCATTACGGTCATGCCACATTTTGGTGGTGAACAACAAGTCTCACCCACAAACCAACGATTATAGTGAACATAAACCGAAAAATGTCTAAATGTAACTTATTCCTACCTTCATCCAGAAGCCTCGATACTTCCTTACAGTCAACCTCAAGAAGACACAACCCCACCAAGCACTATACACCAAAACCGCTAGCATATATGTAAAGGCAACATCCTCATTACCTTGACAACAAGAAAACATCGATGTTAAAACCGATAGTCCCTAGACAAGACACCAACCATAGCCCTACCAAAGTCACCATCGACACCAAACTACCAATACTTAAAACCTTCGCCCAAAAAGGAGGGACGACAAACAACACCAAAACTAAAAACCAAAACAAACAAACCAAACAAATAAACAGATCCCTACCTAGGCCCAAGAAGAGCCCAGACCCACCACCAAGCCCATTGGATTGGATGTCAAGGAAATATGTTGCCTATGAACCGCAGCCAGGAGCCACCATCGAACGCTGAACCACCGAGTTGCGCCGCTGCCACCAATCTCGTCGGGCATCAGAAGAGGTCCACCGACCTCGGTACCCAACGCTGAACCAACGACATCCTTCCAAGGCCCGCAACCATCTACCAGTAACGAGAAAGCCCCACCAGACCAGGGAAGATGGTCCGGCAGCTCATCACCGCCATTAAACCGCCGCCTCTCCAGTGCACCTTCAAACTTAGGTCGCCATTCCTCCCTGATGAATCAAGATCTATGGCAGAGCTTCTTGTTTTGGTTTTGCTTTTCTCTCTTTTTCACTCATCTCTATCATCTATTTAAGCATCCTCTCATTTACATCAACCTATCATCCACCGATATCACCATTTTCACCTTTTCCTCCACCACAAACCTCCATCCCCATCTCCCAAAATCCAAACTCATCTTCTTCCTCTACCTCACCCATAAAACTCCATTTCATCCATCACCACCACCACAACTACCATCTTCCACCACCCTAAACTCCATAACCACCACCACTACACCATCACTACCACTCAAAATTAGTTTAAAGAAGCACCATCTCTTCATATCCATTCTATTCATTATCAACAAGAACTCCATCTTCTATCCATTCCACCATCTAGGAGGATCCAAGGAGCATTGATTGAGAAAACCCATCATGGAGGAGGTAATCATCAATTTGTCAATCATGAGAGAAGTTAAAATCCATTTTGTTTAATACGAAGCTCAAATTTTATTAATACATAGAATAGAAGGGGGACATGGTGTACTGTCTTCTAACGTAACAAGCTTAGCATCAGCTACAAAACAACAGTTCTCTAGTCAAATACCTTGCATGAACAAATCAATTTGTAAACTCCAAGATTGGCAGTATCTGCTTCAACATGTTTTGGTTAACACCACCCTTCTTAGGAATCTTAAGTCCTTTCATTTTGCTCCACATCCTAGCAAGGCACTTGTACTCTTCAAGCATCTCCATCGCTTCTCTTACTAGACGACTAGAACCTCGTGAGATTCGCACTATACGAGACTCGGTAATTATTCTTACATTTGTCTGGTCCACCTCTTCACTTGTCATAATCAAGTCCATCATGGTCATGTACCGCTTGCTTTTGGCCTGGCTTTCTTTATCATTACATTTTGGTATCAGCTCAACGGAGACGACTGTTTTACACCACATGAATATTACAGTTTGAAACGGGCGATAAGCCGCCGTGTAGCCGACTTCGAGCCGAGTACAAATGGAGTTTAATGGAAGGGCAGAGCTGTGTCAATTCCTCAGAGCTAATGGGTACATACTGATCAATGGATGAAAGAGTAAGTCAATTCCAAAGGCGATGGTTCTTGTGTTAAGCCACACCATTTTGTTGTCAAGAGTGGGTTAGCATGGTTAAAAGCAGTACTGTATTTGATTGCGATCTCCGGAAGCATCCAATTAGTTGTCTTGAGATGGTAAAATTCAAATTATGACCTCCCCAGATATCGGATATATAGCTCTTCAGTCAAGGATGCCAAGGTGAGATATATATCCTCAGTTTTTGGGTGTCTTTTATCACTAGAAATAAATGTATGAACTCCATTATCCACATATAACCAACTGCAACCAGCAGTCTTCTTGACCTCTTTCCCTTTCATCTTCTTCCTCAATCTCCCAACCTCCTTCTAGTTACCCTCAGCAGCATAGCAATTAGCCAACTACACATACCGATCCGCGGTACCTCCCCCAAGTTTTAGAAGTCTCTCCTCTGCCTCTCCAGCGAGCACTGTAGTTCCATTAACCAGACAAGCATTCAGGAATGACCCCCACACATCAATATCCAACTCTATAGGAATATTTCTCATCAATGCTTTTGCGGTTTTGCCTTCTCAAGTTGATTAGCCCTGCCATACAAATCTACCATACATGCATAGTGCTCCAGTTCAGGTAAGAGGTTGTAATCTTTTGTCATGGACTGGAAAAATTGCTCACCCAATACCACCAAACAAGAGTGACGACAAGCAGAAAGAAGCGCTAAAAACGTGACTGCATCATTCCTAATACCTCTCTTCAACAATTCTTCGAAAATCTGGATAGCTTTAGTTTCACAACCATGGTGAGCATAACCAACTAATATCAGACGCCTACACAAATACCCGTCCAACACAAATACCCGTCCAACCCTTTTCACTCAGACGCCTCGATCCGTTTTTGTTACTTTTGTTTGAGCATTTGACCGTGTTTCTGCATAATCCCGGAAACTATGTAGAATCACGGTGGAACACGAATAATAGACGATTAACATCATGGGTAAGAGACAAGAACATATAGTGGTTTACCATACCATCGGAGGACATGGCTACGTCCACTTACGAATCAACTATTATGGTCAATAGGCCTTTGGTGTTACAAGAGCTCTCCGAGATGGAGTGAGTAGGGATCGGGAGGGAGAGATTCAATCAGCCAGACAGAGAGAGGTTCTACATTTGGGAAGCCTTCCTTTTATAGCTAAGGAAGGTTCCCTCACATATTATGTTTCCGATGTGGGACAAACTATACATAACTATTATCATGGTGTCTTCTTATGAAGCTTGGAGGAACACCTTCCTGATGTGGTACCGATGATCTTTCACCATGGTGAGGTAGCCTGGATGTCGGTCTACCGGAAGTGTGGAGCCTGCTCCGCATACAAGGATTACACGCGAGCTGTGGAGCTTGCTCTGCATACAAGGAGTACACGCGAGCTGAGGATTCCGCTCCGCGCACAATGCTTACACGCGAGCTAAGGATTCCGCTCCGCGCATAATGCATATACGCGAGCTGAGGATTCCGCTCCGCGCATACAAGGATTACACGCGAGCTGTGGAGCCTGCTCCGCATACAAGGAATACACGCGAGCTGAGGATTCCGCTCCGCGCACAATGCTTACACGCGAGTTGAGGATTTCGCTCCGCGCATAATGCTTATACGCGAGCTGAGGATTCCGCTCCGCGCATACAAGGATTACACGCGAGCTGGCGATTCCGCTCCACGCATACAAGGAGTACACGCGAGCTGAGGGTAGCGAGCCCTTTCCATATCTAGTGTTACTGCTCTAGCATGGGGTATTATCCCCGCGTGGGTTATCAGGCCACTATTCTCCGTATGAAGGGAATGATACAGACATGCCCAACTCCTGCGTTTTCGGAGTCGTACAAGGGACTTACAGCTCGCAAGGCTTAGTTGTGTCAAAAGGCGTAGTTGTTTCAACCTTGCTTTCTGCTCTCATGCCTTGGTTCGTACGCATGCTTCTTTTAGGTTCATGCTCGGGACTTGCGTTGTGTTTTGGATGCGACGGCATCCTTGGTGGCTTGACCGATGGGTCTGTGCAATCCCCGGGAGCTCGGTGACCACTGGCAAGTGCTGCCTGGTAGTGTTGTTGGCATTAATGGCATGTCCGCCAGGTGGCGCTGTGGGGGGGTGAATGGATGCACATTTAATGCGAGTCATGTCACGCCTGTCGTGTTCGAGAAGTTTCGCGGTAGTGGGGCACGTGTCAGGATCCTACGGCGGGTCGCAACTGATCAGATTGCCTCGACGGGGGGGGGGGGGGAACGAGGCGTTCCTTCCCCCGCTTCGTACATAAGGGAACGCTGCCTTCTATGGTCAGTCTGCAGTCTTCAATCCTTTTCGGCGTAGTTATCTCGATTTTCGTCTTGCCGTTGAAGCGTGGAGGAGAAAAGGAATTCGTACGCTTGGGGGAGTGCTGCTGCTCTGCTATAGTCGATCTTCCAATTGCGAGGTGTTATCCCTTTGCTGCTCCGGCGTGTCTCCGGAATTCACTGTCTGGTTAGTTTCCTTTCTCCAGCGTTGCTGAAAGTATCTAGTAGGGTGTGTAGATTGGTAGATGTTTCTAGGTTTCTAGGTGTTTTTGGGTGGCTGGGTTTGTGTCTGGGTTTGTTGAAATGGGTGGTGTCAAAACCTCCCGGCGGTGGTACGCGATGTAGGTATCTAATAGCCCATAGGGTTTTTTATAGGGTTAAAATAGAGTCGAGGACTTCCGATGCGAGCGTCTCTGGTTCATCTCGGCAGGCTCCTGCTGATGATGACGAAAGGATGGAGGGGTATCTGCACCGGGAAACTAATAGGGATGCTGAGCGGGCAAAATCGTATTCTGGAGTTTCTAGCGCGAGCCCCGAGTACCCGGTGATGGAAGCGATCCCGATCCCTCGCGTCCTTCACCGTTTGGAGGACTGTAGGGTGTGCGATGAGCCCATATGCAGTTTCACGCCCGAGGAGATCGAACAGTTGAGGGAGGAGTGGAACATTCCCCTCGATATCCCTATGCGTGGCTTGTATCCGGGAGAACTAGCGTGTGCTCCGAGAGACAAGTACGTAGCGGTGCATGATAACATGTTCAGGAATGGGTTCTCTGTATCGTTACCCCAATGTGTGCAGTACATACTGAGTATGCTGCAGCTTGCTCCCGGCCAGGTCCCGTCGAATCAGTGGCGTCAACTTTTGGGACTTGGTTATATGTATTTCCTTTCGAACATGGGGTGGCCGACAATCAACGAGTTCCGTGCGCTCTACAGGGTGTCATACTCGAAGAAGGTGGGCAGCTCCGGGTGTGTAGGCTTTATCACGCGGGACTATGAGTTGGTCATCACCGATCTCCCTTCTTCGATAAACAAGGAGTGGAGGGCGAAGGTAGTCCTGGTGGGGGGCCCATGGCAAAGAAAAACGAGGCGGCACATGGTTCCCAACTACTTCCGGGCTATTGGGGATCAGAGCTATTCGCTGACAGTGATCGAGCGAGAGCGTATTGCCTGTATATTCGCTGCCTGGCCCCGCGATGAGGACCGTAGCTCGTATCACTTGACGCGGTGGGCCGTTCTAGCGTACTGCGAGATGGGTAGAGTACCCGGTGGGTGCATCGTGATTTCCGCTTTACATCTGAAGTCCTCGTTATGCTCAGCTTAATTAATATTATGTCCTTTGGTGTGCAGGAAAAATCCCTAGGCGTGTTCCGCGCCCTAATCATCCTCTTGACATGGAGAAGGATCAAGCGCTCTTGAAGAAGCTATTGACCAAAGGGGATCTGGCGTCGTGCACCAAGGTGGATGTGGACACGCATACTGTACGGGTCTTAGACAAGCAAAAGGTGCTTGAGGTTCCTGATGAAGTATATGGGTCAACGGAGACGCCGCCGGTACCTCCTCCCGCAGTCCCGCTGATTACTTTGGGTGAAAAGAAAAGGCGCCATCATCACTCGAAGAGAACTCAAGGTGCTGAGGAACCCCAGGTGACAGATACTGGCAAGGTCGTATCCGGGAGTTACGCGCCAAAAGTGAAGAAGCATAAGGCGGCTCCCGGGGGAGTTACGTCGACTCCCTCGCTGTCCATACTCGCTCATGCAGTTCCTAAGATTTCGAAGACTCCGATCAGGCAGGTTCTCGATGAGTACGGTTGTGCAGACGAGAAGTTCGTTCGTGCAATGGTTGGTGATCTGAAGGGGATTGATCTCGACCGGGTGAGATTCAAGGAAGGTTCTCCCGCGGAATCCCGAAAGATAGCACGGGAACACCTGATGAAGGTATGCGTACGGGACGCTTGTGTTTTGTTTTGAATTGTTCTTGGGGACTTGCTTATTTCTGTTGTTATGTGTAGGCTCTGTTCGCGGTGTACTCCATTGACGCCAGCGAGGACACTGCCATATTGAAAGAGCAAGTAGCCAAGCTCAGTGGACACGTGAGCTACCTGCAGACTGAGAAGGGGTCTCTTGAAAGGGAGAAACACGTCTTGGCCGAGAAGCTGGCCACGACTCAACAGCATGTCCGGGAGGTAGAGAGCAAAGCGGATCGGGTCCCGGAGCTTGAAGCTGAACTGCAGTCTTTGAGGGTGGAGGTGGAAAAGTATCGCCTGCTGGAGGGTAGGCTTGGTGAGAAAGAAACCGAGTTAGCGGAGTTGGAAAGCTTGATTCCCGTGCGTTGTGAGCAGGCTGTTGCGGCTTTCAAGGAGTCACATGAGCTCAAAGATCTGCTCCAGTCTGCTCGGGATGAGGCTATTACCGAGAAGTTCACGGAGTGGAGTGTGCATGGGTATCTTGTCAAACCCCGGATGCTCGCGGATCTGCTTGTTGCGCAGGAGAAAGCCAAAGCACAAGACTCCCAGTCTATCCATCCGGAGGGTCCTTCCGAGGCCAATCCTGGATGTGCCAGGGGCGAGGTGCAGGTGTTCGAGAGTGAGGGTGAAGAAGATACAATCGACTCGGTCGAGAACGACATAGTTTAGGGCGTTGAACTGAGCGGAACTGGAATGTAGTTTTGATTTTGTTTTTGGAATGGCTTTGTGCCCGCTCGGGGGAATATAGACTTTGGCCTGGAGATCCGGTTGTTAGGCACGTAATGTGTTTCAAGTGTTCATATGTTGAATCCTCATTTCTGTGCCCTTGAATTCTGTGTTTTACCTCTTCGTTAACTAACAGTGTTACTCCAGTGTTACGAGTTTAACTTCACAAGTGTTGCAAAATTATCTTCTTCATTTCTATTAAGTTGTTATCAAAACAAATGAAGGCATCCGTCCGGGTTAACCTAACTGAACCCGGTGGGTATGATTTACAATTTTGACCTCAATTAAACGGGGTAGAACCTAAGGTGTTCGGTGTTCCACGGGTGCCCGGTGACAATGCCGTCCCTGTCTCTTAGAAAGAAAGTTGCAGGGCCGGCTTCCTCCACTATCTCATAAGGGCCCTCCCAGGTTGGATCAAGGGCCAGTGGTTGGGTCATCACCCGTTTCATCACCCAATCCCCGAGACCCAAGGCTCGTGGTCTAACCTTGGAGTCATAATGCTGGGCGACGCGCTGCTTGTAAACTTGGTTGTGTATGTCGGCCCTGTCCCTTCTCTCCTCAATGAGATCCATGTTTAACTGTAGCCCCTCCATGTTGGTTTGCTCGTCGTATCCCGTGACTTTTCCAGTTGGTACCGTCACCTCAATGGGAATGACAGCCTCCGTGCCGAAAGCCAAGCTGAAGGGCGTCTCTCCCGTTGATGCCGTAGCAGTAGTTTAGATGGCCCACAGAACTTCCGGGAGCGTTTTTGCCCACAAGCCTTTAGCGGCGTCCAACTTCTTCTTCAGCAGTTTCTTTACAATCTTGTTGACCGCCTCCACTTGCCCATTGGTTTTTGGGTCAGCTACCGATGCAAACACCATCCGGGTTCCTATGTCCTTGGTGAACTCAATGAGCTTGGGGTTGTTGAACTGCATGCCATTATCGGTTATGATAGTCTCCGGGACACCGAACCGGCAGTAGATATTTTTCATGAGGAACCCCATCACGCTGTCGGTGGTTATTCGACGAAGCGGTTCTGCTTCAGCCCACTTTGTGTAGTAATCCACCGCTACTATGGCATACTTGTACTGTCCGGGAGCAGTAGGAAACGACCCAATCAAGTCCAGACCCCATTGCGCGAAGGGCCACGGAGACAGCAGGATCGAGAGTGCGATGGACGGGGAATGGACCGCGTTAGCGTGTTGGTGGCATTTGTGGCATCTCGCTGACACTTGGTCTGCCATCTTCCCCATATTGGGCAAAAAATACCCCGTACGGAGCGCCTTGAAAGACAGGGATCTCGATCCAGAATGATTGCCACAAACGCCCTCGTGGATGTCCCGGAGGATCGTCTCCCCGTCTTGTACTGAGACACATTTCAAGTTGGGAAAGCAGTAACACCTGCGGTACAGTCTACCGTCGATCAGCGTGTATCTGGCGCATCTCGATTGCAACTTTCTTGCCTCCCGCCGATTCTCTGGGTGGACACCCTCTTTGATGAACTCAATGATGGGGTCCATCCATGTTGGTTCTGTGGGACCGGTAGTGATGGCGAATATCTCTGAGATTGTCTTGTCGATACTCGGCCGGTTTAGGATTTCCACCTTCACCTTTTCGTGCCTTTTCTGGCAGGTACCGGTGGCAAGCCGAGCCAAAGCATCGACATGGCTGTTTTCCTTCCTAGGGATCTGGGCCACAGTGGCCGACTCGAATCCGCACATAAGTGCCTTTGCGAGTGCTCGATAAGAATTGAGGTGTGGCTCTTTAACTTCAAATGTTCCGCCAACTTGGTTCACCACAAGTTGTGAGTCACTGAATACTTCGACCCTTTTTACCCCAATTTCTAATGCCAGTTGTAGCCCCCTGATCAGTGCCTCGTACTCGGCGGTATTATTAGACGCGGAGAAATGAAATTCCTGGGCGTGCGTGTACATGAACCCGTCCGGGCTAACCAGTATTATTCCCGCTCCGCTCTTCTCTTTAGTGACGGAGCCGTCTACAAACAACTTCCAACACGGTTGGACTTCATGAGGAGCCTCCGTATCCTCCTGCTCCGCCTCTGAGCACTCCACGACTCTTTTCATGGGGGTCAGTTCGGAGATAAAATCCGCAGCCGCTTGCCCCTTGATGGCTACTCTCGGCATGTAGTGTATGTCGAATTCTCCCAGTTCTATCGCCCATTTGGCCAGTCTCCCGTTGGTCTCTGGTTTCTGGAGGACTTGCCTGAGGGGGTAGTTGGTGAACAGAGTGATGGAATGAGCTTGAAAGTAATGCCGCAGCTTCCGGGCGGTCACGATGAGTGCTAGGGCCAACTTTTCTAAATCCGGGTACCTGCTTTCAGCCAGCGTGTAGCCCTTGCCGACATAATACATCGGTAGCTCCATGGTGTCATCTTTCCTAATCAAAGCCGAGCTGACTGCCGTAGTAGACGCTGCCAAATAGAGATATAACATCTCCCCGGGAATTGGTTTGGAAAGCTTTGGCACGGATGCCAAATATTCCTTGATATTCCTAAAAGCCTCATCTTGCTCCGGCCCCCAATTGATCAGCTTGCAATGCTGGCTCTTGAGGAGTTTGAAAAACGGTGCACACTTGTCTGTGAGTCTGGAGACAAACCTAGCGAGAGCTGCTATCTTGCCCGTTAGAGACTGCACGTCGCTCCGGACTCTTGGGACCACCATATCCATTATTGCTTGGACCTTCTCTGGGTTTGCTTCGATCCCCTGTCGACTAATCACGTGGCCCAATAACTTCCCCTTGACGACCCCAAACAAGCATTTTTCCGGGTTCAACCGCATGCCGTACGCGAGTATAATATTGAAAGTCGCTTGTAGGTCGCTAACGTGCTCGACCGCAGTGAGACTCTTCACTAGCATGTCGTCCACGTACACTTCCATGGTGATCCCCAACTGCTTAGCGAACATCTTGTTCATCAGGCACTGGTAGGTTGCTCCCGCGTTCTTTAGTCCGAACGGCATCCTCTTGTAATAGTAGACTCCTTTGTCGGTCGTGAAGGCGGTATGTTCTTCGTCCGCTGGGTCCATCATGATTTGATTGTAGCCCGCGTAGGCGTCCATAAAGCTCAGCATTTCGAATCCGGAGGTGGAATCAACAAGCTGATAAATTCGAGGTAACGGGAAGCTATCTTTAGGGCACGCCCTATTAAGACTGGTGTAGTCCACGCACATCCTCCATTGCCCTACCGCCTTCTTGGGGACCATGACCACGTTGGCCAACCATTGCGGGTATTTTGCTTCCTTGATAAACTGGATATCCAGCAGCCTCTGCACCTCTCCCTTGATGATGTCATACTTGGTCACATCGAACGACCTCCGCTTCTGCCGCACCGAGGGCACGCCTTTACGGATTCCCAACTTGTGCGTGACTACATCATTCGAGATACCGGGCATGTCGGCGTACGACCAGGCAAATGCTTTGCTATTGGCCTTCAGAAAACGCACGAGCTCCTCCGGTACGATGTCCGGCAACCCTGTCCCGATCCTCGTGGTTCGGGCTGGGAACTGGTCCGAGATGCAAATGAGCTCTGTTTCCTCAACTGACCCAGGCCGCTCGGATTCGGTTCCTTCTGTCGCAGCATTAATTCTGGGATCCTCGTAAACATCCGACATTAGTTTATTCGTGCTCCCGGAGGCTAATACTTCTGCTCTTTTCCTGCCAGTATCCTGGTCGATAGCATAGCATCCTCTTGCAGCCAGCTGATCGCCACGGACGGTAACGATACCCGTTGGGGACGGTAGTTTCATCATCAGCATGTGATCGGCGATGAATGCCTTGACTTTCCACAGGGCCGGTCTCCCAAGTATCCCATTGTACGATGAGTCACAGTCGACTATTATGAAGTCTACTGTTGATCTCAGCGTGTTCCCCTCCACACCTCCGAGGATCATAGGTATGTAGTCAGATCCAAGAGGTTGCACCACGTCCCCGGAGAAGCTTATTAACGGCTCATTATCCTGCGTTAGCTTGCTGTTCCCCCGTTTTAGTGCCTGCCAGGCATTTCTGAACAGCACATTCACAGACGCCCCGGTGTCGATTAGAATTTTCTTACAGAGATAATGATCCAACTGTGCAGTGATCAGGAATGGATCCTCGTGAGGCTGCCTGGTCCCTTGCTCTTCTTCTTCTTCGAACCTCACGGACTTCCACCTCATGTTAACATTCTAGGCGCTACAGCTCCCGAAGGCCTATACCTCCCGCCCATCTCTGATCCCAGGGCATTGCTTCTTGGCTCTGTTACTCCTCTGGTCTATCCACGTTCCCCCACGGATTGTGTTGATCGTCCCGTACACGGATTCCCCTGGTACTTGCCGCTGACCTGATACGTACTGCTGAAGCTTTCCTGCTTTCAGTTGGCTCTCGATCGTCTTTTTTAGCTTAACATAGTTATTTATCGCGTGTGTTGCTTCCTAGTGGTATCCGTAGTACTTTCCGATCTCCTCCCGTGTTAAACGGGACGGCGTAAACTTTCTGGCTGCTGGCCCCGGGATCATTTCCTTGTTCTCGTTCCACACTACCTCGGGGGTTGCCGTTAATGGGGTGAAGCTCTCCCTGGCTTCGGGAACTGCTGTTCTAAACCCATTGTCCCGATAGCTCCCTCTGCTTTTCCCCTGTGGACCCCCCATCGGTTTGATTTGCTTCCTGCCCCCGTCTTTGAACTTCTTGCTAGGGGTGAAAGCTTGTCCCTCTCGGTCCCCTTCCCAGGTTCTTACTTCTTGGATCGACTGTCCTTGGGATTCGGACCTCCCTCCTTCCTTTCTCTTGCTCGCCTGTCGATCCCCATATGTGTCATGGTCTGCCTGGGCATGTCTGATCGCCATTTCCATTAGCTCATCGTAGCCCCGGGGGTTTTCAATTCGCACTGCGTATAAGAACTTCCCGGGCAATAGGGCTTGGACGAAGGCTTCCTCCGCCACCTTCTTGTCGAAACTCCTGACCTTGGCTGTGGCCCCCTGCCAACGGTTTACGAAGGTCTTTAATCCCTCGGTGTGCCCTTGTTTTACCTTGAACAGTTGGGTGGTATTCTGCCCGTCCGTACGCAGTATGAATCGGTTCACGAACCTGTCCGCAAGTTTCCCAAAGCAGTCTATCGAGCCGGTCAGGAGCTCATAGAACCAGCTCAATGCCTCTCCCGATAGCGTCTCTTGAAACATGTTGCAGCACGCGGCATCCGAATAACCCTTTGCGTTTGTATGGGATTTAAAGCTGTCGAGGAAGAGATGCGGGTCCCCTCCCCCTCCGTAGTTCAACTTGAGTGGTTTTGTTGCGTGAGAACGTACGGTCTGCGTGATGGCCCTTGTGAATGGTTCCCTTCTCTCTTCGAATCCCACGCCAGGCGGGTTGCGGGCCGCCCGTCTCTCAGCTTGTCTACCCTCGTAGTCAGGTTCACCACACTGTCCCGCATGGCCATCAGGCCGCTTCTACTCCCGTCATTTCCGACCTTCCATCCTCGACGGGTGTTGGAGGCGGTGGTGGGCCTTGTCTTTTCATAGCTTCTGGGAACAGGTTTGCCCCGACAACGACCGTCCTGCGGGTAACCATCGGCGGCGTTATCGGTGAGCCTCCTCCCTCGCTTTGCGCTTCGCGGGCAGTGGCGGCAGCCCGCTCAATCGCCTCGTCTCTCTCCAGTCTTCTCGATAACGCGTCCATTATCGTCGCGTTATATCTTTCCAGCTTTTTCTCCCGTGTGGCCGCGTCTAAGCGGTCCCGCGTCCTTTCTCTCTCCATTCGTGCCACATCCGCTCTCAACCTCTCTATCATGTCCTCCATTTCTTCCTGCGCGAGATCGCGCATCGTCCCGTCCGGGATCCTTTGCGCATCGTTCGTCGCCAGTGCGCATCCCAGTCTCTCACTCGTTCCTCCCGTCCTAGTATTGCTTCTCGGCGTTCCATCTCCACTGAGGCCACTGTGATCTCCCGTCATTATCCTGCTCCCGACTTCTGCTTCATTTGTCTCGGTCATTGAGACACTAGCTTTTCATAAGATTTCTCACAGACGGTGCCAATTGTTTCCGCTGGATCCCGTAGACCCTGAAGAAACTACTTTACTGGATCTATCTCTGGATATATTCCTTCTTGTCTGCAAAAGGAGACCGACCGGGACTTTCTGGACTTTCTCTCTCCGATGATAAAGTTAGTAATTGGTAGGGAAGTATTGAATGCTAGGAGATATTTCTTACCCTTTTGGTTAACTCCACCATTATATTTATAGCCTCGGGTTGACTTGTGCTTTTGATGTTCTTCAATGTGGGACAAGTATACCATGGCTGTGGAGTCTCCCCCTCCCGGTCGAGACTTCTATATCATCCGGGATCGGGCCGAGACTTCTATATCATCCGGGATCGGGCTTCGTAGCATCACGGACCGGGGGAGGTATTTATCGACTACCGACTACAGCACACATGGAATGACACTACCGGGCGAGCTGAAGAGCTCGTGTGCTTGCTGCGGAGTCTGCTTTGCACAGAAGGGCTGACACTAACGGGTGAGTTGAAGAGCTCGGGTGCTTGCGGTAGAGTCCGCTTCGCACACAAGAACTGACATTATCGGGCGAGCTGAGGGGCTCGCGTGCGAGCCGTGGAGTTCGCTCCGTACACAAGAACTGACATCATCGGGCGAGGTGAGCTCCGCGCAAAGGGATTGAAATTGTCAAGCGAGCTGAGGAGTGCTCCGCGCATAAGGACCACCACGCGAGCTAAGGATCTCGCATGCACAAGGTGTCAAGACTCACCCCGAATTTCATCCTGAAACCCGAAGTAAGTCTTACGGGAACCACCTCCAAGGAAAATTTACCGAAAAGCTAGGTAAACCTCCCTTGAAAATGGACAACCCTAACCTAGAAAACTAAAGAGTTACTTTCCTAAATATTATTAAGCATCCTCCAAATCAACCCACAATTATCCGAAAATGAGAGTATAACAATTACAAACTTCGTATATTCTATAACAAGTCTTAGCACACCACCAGAAAACTCATACGATAAACCTCAAAGAGTATTCAGAACTACTAAATACTAGAGAAGCCGAAAAATACCCTAGTAGGTTAAACAGGTAACCTACTGGTGAAATGTGGCTGAGAAATGGGTAACTATGCCTCGTCGTCTCCTACTCGTACTAACCCGAACTCTGCAGAGTGGGCATTTTTAAAACGAAGAGGACAGGGGAAAAACATTCGCAAAAATTAGAGTGAGTGGACAAAAATAAATAAAGAAAATATTTTTCAACATTTATGCTTTCTCAATTTTTAATTCAAAGAAAACGAATGCATGTCTCAAACGATAATTCTCTTATCTCATAAATATCGAGCCTTTACAGCTCAAAACTATATATCAAAATATGTATGTATTTACACTCGCCCATACTCCCTATATAAATTAATAATAATCTATATAGGGCTACTACGCTCGCGTCCAACGCTCACGTCACGCTTTATTGCGGTGATACACTACGCCATTAAGGTGGATAGACAGGTGTATAAATATGTGCCCATACCCCCTATATGAATTAAACACTCATATAAGGCTACTACGCTTGCGTCCAACGCTCATGTCACACCATAATGCAGTTATATACAATGTCATTAAGGTGGACAGACACATATCGCTAGCTAGCATTTATATACATACTCTCGTTAAAAATATATTATAATTTACCGAAAATCTCATTTTCGGTAACTCACCACAATGAGTAAAATCGTCAAATAAAAATGACGACCAATGCTCCAACCAAATAAACAATTGCATGCACATTATTTAAACCTAAGCCTGAAGTCGGTCTGAAACCTCTTCTGCTTGAGCTTCCTCACGTCCTGATCCAAGAACATAATTAAATCCTCAACTATATACCAACGCTTATAAAAAATTAGGCAAAATTAAATGTGGCCTTATCTACTCTCATTCTTGCCCAACTTTGCAAATCTTAAAATTGATACCGTCCAAACTTCACCAAAAATACCGGCGGCCTTAAATCCACCTTCTATGGCCGAAACAACAATAATCTAATGGCCGGATTCTATCCCAATTAACAGCCAAAATACCAAACTTTGAAAAATCCCAAACCTATCCAAAATTCCTCCAAAAATTCCTAAATTCACATCATTAACCTCCCCTTAATATTCCACATCTAAAACCATAAAAATTCCCAAAACAGCGGTGGCTCCGCCAACTCCGGCGACCTCCAATAGCTACCAAATTTTAACAGCATCTTCCTCTCAATCTCCTCTACAACTTTCCTAACCAGCATAAACACCAATTCCAAGCCTAACTATGCCAATCGAACGAAAACATCTAATAAGCCCTATAATTTCAACTCCATATTTTTCCTTACCTACCTCAAGAGGAAGGGAGTCCTTTGGAGGGGTTGCTGCATGGGAGGAGGGCTTTCCAACGAGCCAAATGGCTCCGGCTATGGTGGCCGGAGGAGGAAGTTCCGGCGAGAAAATCACCACGGTAGTCGGACCTTCTGGGGTTGATTTCTCCTTCACGGTGGCGCTAGGGTGATGGAGACTACATCGACTACAAAGTAAACAATGCAACCTCACACAATTATTACCCTGCAAATGTCATCGTTAGTATAGAATAAGTAGGGATCGTTCAGTCCGGGGATGTCAAAGGGTGAATTGAACTTATAAGTGCTAATACATATTCACATAATACACATAGAAATTTGGGGGGTTTTGGAAAGATTTATCTAACTAAAACTACTGCTGAAATAAAACCTAAACTAACTTATATACATGTGATCGAAAACTTCACACAAAACAAGAAACAAAAACACTCAAGAACATGTAACAAATTATGCAAGACATTTGGTACAGCAGTTTCAACACATCCTAGACTCTACTTCAATTCCGATTCTGATTTAGAGCCCTTCGCGGTTACTCCAATCGTTAAGACTTCATAAGTATTTAGAATCAACTTCGCGTGTAATCCTAAATTGTATGCTAACTCATTTAAAGACACTTCGCGTAGAAATTAAACAAGAAAACACATAAGCATAGTAAGCCGAATCAGAAACATGCACAAGGTATGGCGTCACTCATCCTATTAACATGCAAGTTTTCAGAATTATACTTAACCACTTTTAAGCAACAAAGACCTAGACAACTTCGCGTATGACTAAATCATATATCACTTTGGTAGATGAAATCGCAACCCACATAACAACCATGGTCTTAGGCTGTATGCAACCATTGATTTTGCCTGCTCGATTCAAAAAACTAATCGAATACAATCAAGAACACATTGAAACATGCTGCCCTAAATCTAACACAGAAAATATCACATGAACAAGTTTGTAACAATCGTCATACATAAGTTATAAATATCAGAAAATCTAAACATGTTACAAAACCAAATCGGCAACCATAAAAACATACAATCTTCATAGACAAAGTATTGTAAAATTACAGAAACATAAACAGCCATGAGAAGAATGGATCACACTTTGTAGAAACCTTGAATGGTGGCTGCAAAGGTGGTGGAATTGGTGATGGAATTATACAAAGCAAAAGGGAGATGGTGGTGGCTCGGCTAGTCTAGTTTCTGTATAGGGTTTATGGTGAAAATTTGGTAGAGTTCCGGCTTGTGTTTGTATGGAAGATGTGATGATCTTTTTGTCCTTGAAGTCGTGTTTTATATAGAGGAAAAACCCTAGAGAAGTCGGCCACAAAGCCTAAACCAAGTTGGTTTAGGATTCCTAGTTCTTCTCAATTTCGGCAGAATGACCTCCGTCTAATGATTACGTCATAACTCCCTCTAGAAAACAGATATTGAGGTGATTGGAATTGATTTGGAAACTAAACTCCTGTAGCTTTCTATCCATGTTTAGCACGTTTTCTGATTCATTGTGAGCTGTCCTGGAGAGTCCGTTGAAGTTGACAGACGTGCACAGGAATTCTCCCGATTTAATTCGGATTTTCAAAGCTTGGATATTCTTGAAATTCTGCCGAATTTAGATCTTCTTCTCCATATTGGACTTGGTTTGGACCTCTCTTTCATGGACTAGGCTTCGTGAATCAGCTGCTTTGCTTCCCTAGGTCCATCAAGAACACTCCTCTCGGCACTCTTCTACATGTCACCTAAGTATCAGAGAAGTTAAATCAATTTGTGACAATGTAAAAGCTTTATAGAATCATAAGAACATCTCTAAGACTCCACAAATCAGCTTTTGACAATTTTCTATATCAATCATCTATGTTTAACACGTTTTACGCATAACTCTACCAAAAACTTTCGACTCTACATTATGACTCTATTCTACAACAATAAGAGATAATCAAAGTACAAATGGAGGTAATAACATATTAAGAATGTCGCATTTTATGCTCCTATCATAGGGAGGCTGCCACCGGTCTAGGATGGAAGAGGAGGAGATGGCCGACCGTTTGGGACCAGTGCGGCGGCGAACGGTGGCCGGACGGCGGTGGGCGGTCGGAAAGAAATTCTGGCAGAGGGAGAGGGAATCTGGAGCGGGAGAGAAGAGAAGAGAGAGAGAGAGAGAGAGAGAGAGAGGAGAGAGAGAGAGAGAGAGAGAGAGAGAGAGAGAGAGAGAGAGAGAGAGAGAGAAATGATTTTTGGGCTTTGACTACAACAATGGCCCGGTCCAACTTAAACACCAACCAAAAACATAACCTAACTCCAAATTTTAACACCCCAAAATAATACCCCAATAAAACTTACCTTTTTAATTGATAACTTTGCCAAGCTAACTCCGATTTTAATGCATAGCATGTCTACGAACTCGTAACAACATCCTCTACGACTTTCATGAAGAAAGTTTTCCCAAATTCCAAACATAAGCAAAAGTCAACTTTTGGAGTCTTAAATTGTAAACGGTTACTTAAAACGATAAAAGACCAAAATAATAACAAAGTAAATAACCGTAAAATAACTTAAGAACCGGGGCGTGACAATTCTCCCCTCCTTATAAAAATTTCATCCTCGAAATTTACATAACTGTCAAACAAAAAGGTAGGGATACTGCTGCCTCATTTGTTCCTCTGATTCCCAAGTAGCTTCCTCTACTTGATGACTTCTCCAAAGCACCTTAACAAGTGGAATTGTCTTGTTCCTCAGTACTTGCTCCTTTCGGTCAAGAATCTGTATCGGTTCCTCTTCATAGGTCAAATCTCTCGTCAAACTAATTAGCTGCTCTTGCAACACATGAGAGGGATAGGCAATATACTTGCGGAGCATGGATACATGAAACACATTATGTATCCTGGATAATTCTGGAGGCAAAAGTAACCGATAAGCAAGTGAGCCAACTCGCTCTATTATCTCATAAGGTCCAATATACCTCGGACTAAGCTTCCCACGCTTACCAAAACGTACTATTCCTATCCAAGGAGATAGTTTCAAGAACACCCAATCACCCACTTGAAACTCAAGGTCTTTCCTGCGGACATCTGCATAACTCTTCTGCCTACTTTAATCTTCTCATTTGTATCATGGATTAACTCAGGACCACAAAGTTCTTTTTCTCCTATTTCATTCCAACATAAAGGTGTACGACTGTCACGCCTCGACTCTTAAATTTTACCTTAATTACTAGCATTGTGGTAATAAGAGTTTTACCGTCTTCGTCATTAAGTGAATAATTTAATTGGTCCCCAGAGAGGTTGTGGGGTACAATTATTTTGTAGGATTTATTCGAAGGAAGAAATTGTGACGACGGTAAAACTGGAAATTTTTGCTAATAAAAGGTAATTTTTATTGGGGTGTTATTTTGGGGTGTTAATTAGTTGTGTTGGGTTTGATTTTTGGAGTGGGTTTTAAGTAGTGGACCGGTTGGGCAAAAGGCCCAAGTCTTTTCTCTCTCTCTCCTCTCCCGCTCCCGCACCCGAACCTCTCCCTGCCGAAAATTTTCCAACCGCCGTCCGGCCGCCCCAGACCGCCGCGCCGGTCCCAATCGATCGGTCTCCAACCCAGCTTCCATTCTAGACCGGTGGGAGCCGCCCTAGTGCCGCCGTGTGAGAGAGAAGCCGCTCGAAAGCCCCGACTGCCGGAGTGGTTTTCTCGCCGGAACTCCCTCCTCCGGCCGCCATAGCCGGAGCCCCTTGGCTCAAAAGGAAGCCCTCCTCCCGTGCTCCAATCCCTCCAAAGGATTCGCTCCCTCTTGAGTTAGGTAAGGAGAAATCGGTAAAGGAAATTCTAGGGCTTTTATTGTTGTTTTCGTTCGATTGACATGGTTAGGCTTAGAATTGGAGTTTGTGCTAGCTAGGAATGTTGTAGAGGAGGTTGAGAGGAAGGTGCTGCCAAATTTTGGTGGGCATTGGAGGTCACCGGAGCTGGCCGCCGGCCGCCGCCGCTGAAAAAATGTTTTTAGTAGGAATTTTTATGAGGAGTTTAATGGAATGAGTTTTAGAATTTTTGGAGGAATTTTGGATAGGTTTGGAAATTGTTAAAGTTTGGTATTTTTGGCGGATTAATAAGTTAAAAATCCGGCCATTGGATTATTTATGGTTAGGAAGGTAGAAGGTGCTTTTGAGGATGTCGGAAAAATTGTGGAGCTTTATGGTTGGCAGTGAAGTAAACATTTATGGCGATAGGCATGGTTGAGCGCGAGAAGCTCATATTTAATTATGCCTATTTTCTTTAAGCGTCGGTGTTTTGTTTAAGGATTTATTTATGTTTTGGAACATGACGTGAGGAGGCCCGAGCGGAAGAAACCTCCGATCGACATCAGGCTTAGGCCTAATTTGTGAGTAGACATTTGTTTTCAATAATGTGCTTGAAATGTTTTATTGTTGAATAATTTCTTTTGTTGGAATTTAACCGGAAATTGAGAATTTCGGTGTTTATACTCATTTATTGACGTTTATGAGAATAATATGTATATAAGTAAACGCTAGCTAGCTATACGTCATTTCCCCCCATAATGAGGTAAAATACCATTATGGGGTGACGTGAGTGTTAGACGCCAGCGTCCTAGCCTTGTACGACTTTCTATTTTTCGTATTCATTCATAGAATTCGTACAAGGAGTCAGCACGTATATATATATTTATCCACTCGTGTGGTTCCCCCATAATGAGGAAAAATGTCATTATGGGGTGACGTGAGCGTTAGACGCGAGCGTAGTAGCCTTGTATGAATTTCCGTTTTCCTTATATCTCTTCAAAGAAATCATACAAGGAGTATAACGAGTGTATATACATATTGATATATTTATAATTCTAGCCTGAGAGGCCATTTTCTGAAGTTTAGGAGTCGAGACACTAGTCAAGAATTTTTGAGTTAAGCTTTTAAGCTGTCGCTTGCATAGCGCTTCCCTTTAAAGTTTTCTTGGGGAAATATTATTGTTTGTTGAAATTATTTTTGTCCACTCACTCTGACGTAATTAAATATTTTCCCCTGGGCATTTCCTTCATTTTTAAATGCCCAGTCTGCAGAGTTCGGGTGGGGTCTAGAAGAAGGCGACGAGGCATAGTCACCCATCTTTCCGCTACTGTTCGCCAGTAGGTTATCTGTTTAACCCACTAGGGATTTTATCAGCTTCCGTTGTCTTTCTGAATACTTTCGGAAAAATAATTGTGTATTATTTTATTCGGTTATTTGGATTGAGTTGAAGATTGATATTTTGGTTAAGAGGGTGTTCTATATTTTTTCGGGTTAGGGTTGTCCATTTTCAAGGGAGGTTTGCCGAGTTCTTCGGTAAATTTTCCTTGGAGGTGGTCTCCGCAGGATTTACCTCGGGTTTCAGGGTGAAATTCGGGGTGGGTCTTGACAACGACACTGCTTCCCATAAAGTGCCTCAAAGGGAGCCATACCAATACTAGAATGGTAGCTGTTATTATAAGCAAACTCTATCAAAGATAGGTTCTTATCCAAACTCCCCCTGAACTGCAAGGCACAAGATCTCAACATATCCTCCAAAGTCTGAATAGTCCTCTCTGATTGCCCATCAGTCTGAGGATGAAAAGCAGTGCTGAAGTGTAGCCGGGTACCTAAAACTAGGCAGGTAAGCTAGTAGGTGCATCCGTCCCACATCGCCCGGGGGAGACAAGTTGCTATGCTTATATGTGCAGAGCTAACACCTTACATTGAGACGTGTTTTGGGATGAAACCTCAAGAGCAAAACCATGAGGGTCGTTGGGCCCAAAGTGGACAATATCTCAATGGACTGGGTGCATTGTGGTGACCTAACTAGGCAGGCAAGCTAGTAGGTGCATTCGTCCCACATCTCCCGGGGGAGACAAGTTGCTATGCTTATATGTGCAGAGCTAGCACCTTACATTGAGACGCGTTTTGGGGTGAAACCTCAAGAGAAAAACCGTGAGGGTCGTTGGGCCCAAAGCGGACAATATCTTAATGGACTGGGCCGGACTGTTACATTGGTATCAGAGCCTGTCCCCGGCCGGAAGTGTGCCGACGCGGACGTCGGGCCCTAAGGGGGGTGGATTGTGGTGACCTAACTAGGCAGGCAAGCTAGTAGGTGCATCCGTCCCACATCGCTCGGGGGAGACAAGTTGCTATGCTTATATGTGCAGAGCTAGCACCTTACATTGAGACGCGTTTTGGGGTGAAACCTCAAGAGCAAAACCGTGAGAGTCGTTGGGCCCAAAGCAGACAATATCTCAATGGACTGGGCCGAACTGTTACACAAGGACTACCCGCGGGCTGAGGAGCACGCTCCGTGCACAATGACTACCGTGCGAGTTGTGGAGTCCGCTTCGCGTATAAAGACTAACGCGCGGGCTGTGGATTTCGCTCCGCGCAAAGGGACTACCGCGGGCTGAGGATTTGGAGTCCGCTTCGCGCACAAGGACTGCCGCACGGGCTGTGGATTTCGCTACGCGCATAGGGACTATCATGCAGGCTGAGGATCTCGCTCTGCGCACAAGGACTACCGCGTGAGCTGAGGAGCTCGCGTGAACAAAGACTACCCGCGAGCTGAGGAGCTCGCTCCGCACACAATGACTACCGCGGGAGCTGTGGAGTCCGCTCCGCGCAAAAAAACTATCTCGCGGGCCGTGGATTTCGCTCCGCGCAACGGGACTACCGCGTGGGCTGAGGAGCTCGCTCCACGCACAAGGACTACCGCGCGAGCTGAGGAGTTCGCGTGCGCGCAAGGACGATCTCGGCGACTCACCCGAGATGGATCTTGTTCCACGTGAGATGGGTCTTGTATCTCCGTGACACGCGAGATGGGTCTAGTAACTTGGTGATACAAGCGAGGTGGATCTTGTATCTGGCCAACTATGTGTTATGATCTCGATGACACGCGAGATGGGTCTCTAACCTCGGTGCCCCGCCAACTGAAACATTCTTTTACGACCATCCGAGTGTTACATTTTCTATGGATAAAGGTAGCGAGCTCTTTCCATATCCTGTGTTACTACTTGAGTGACGGGGTGTTAACGTTGTTTGTGGGTTATCAAGCCACTTGCTCTGTTTTTAAAGGGAAGATATAAGGTTTATGACTTTCGGTCGAATGCCAATCTCTCGGTCAAATGCCTATATCTCGGTCGAATGCCAATCTTGGTGGAATGCCTATCTCGGTCGAATGCCAATCTCTTGGTTGAATGCCACTCTCTCGGTGGAATGTCAATCTTGGTGGAATGCCTATCTCGGTCGAATGCCAATCTTGGTGGAATTCCTATCTTGGTCGAATGCCAATCTCTCGATGGAATGCCTCTCTCTCGGTGGAATGTCAATCTTGGTGGAATGCCTATCTCGGTCGAATGCCAATCTCTCGGTGGAATGCCTCTCTCTAGGTGGAATGTCAATCTTGGTGGAATGCCTATCTCGGTCGAATGACAATCTCTCGGTGGTTTCTCAGTCTAATCATGAAGACTTTCATATCCTGATTGTTTTTTTCAATCCAATGAAAGGCAATCAAATGAGGGACTTACCTGTGAAAATAGCTGCCGAATGGGTGCACACAGGAGGTGCAGATTCATGCCCGTACTACTCCCGGAGGATGAATCCTTATTGCCAGTACGGTCGGACTGCCTACAAGATTTGTTGACTTTTTCCAGGCAAATAGCTCCGGGTGTCCATAGCTTTTTTTTGTTTTTTTGTTTTTTTACTGAGACCCGTTGATCGCATGGGGTCAATTCTCTACCCTCCTCAATTGCTCTATCCCCAGTGGGTGACTATTTTCTTTTTTGCTTCCAGTGGCTGAAAATTTCTTTCTCTGCTCCCGGACCTTAATCAACTTCAAAAGAACTTATGATCATCACCAACTTTCCCGTTTTCTAAGACTTGGCATTGGCTGCAAACTGCCAACACCACTTCAATAGTCAACTTTGAATATCTAACTCCCAACACCAGCAAACACCAACAGGACAGTAGAACTATCGGGTGGCCAAATTTGATGTTTGGGTGTACAGAGCAAACTCCTTTTTTTTTGTTTTTTTTAGGGACTCCGGCGAGCTGCTGCCGAGCCGGGAACCCGATTGGTTGCTTCATCAACCTTCCCGGTGACTGCAAGAGAGCCTCTTGCCCTCTCTATTGCCATACCGGCTCGAGAACTATCGCCTCCCGGAGACTGCTTCACGCTGCCGGTGAGGCCACTGACTTTCCTACCCGGAGACTGAACGATGGAGCCACCGGGATAGGAAGATGATCCGGCTACGGGTTGAGTAGATCGTCTCCGGTGAAGCTCCCGGCTGACATGACTGAGCTTCGGGTCCCAGGAGCGACCTGACTGGAGGTGTCGCTGAACGCTAGCTGGCGAGGGATCGACTACTGGGAGCATGCTCTGATATTCAGGCAATCCTTTAGCGCGTGCCTACCGAGATGTTTCCATGCATCGGTGATGGTCGATTGATGAAATCGGTGACCAAGAAGGTGAGCAGGGAAGGGAAACTACCAGCGATCCATAAAGTGAGAGCTGGTCCGGTGATCCCGACTTCCACATGAACCCCCTCTCCTGATGAATTCGGCCAACCGGGATCATGAACTTAGCTTGAACTCAGATTCCGCCATCTCGAAGGCAAAGGGACTGCCGACGATCTATCAACGGGACCCCGAGTATGCTAGGCCGGGAAGACTACAAATATCGTTGAAGTCACCGGGGTAATAAGATGGTCGGGCACTGGGAGGAGTGGGTCTTCACTGGCAAAGCTGGAGGCGGGCGGTCTAGCTCTTGGTGCGTCCTGATGCTAAAAGGAACCCGGGCTGGTCGGGTCATGCCATTCTTTTTTGGTGGCATGGACCTGCATATGGCCTCCTGATGGGCTGGGCCCGAGATGGCTTAGGCCTGCATACTAGATACCTTGGGTTGACCTTCCTGCATGAGCTTGCTGGTGGAGCAACAAGACTTTTAGTACTGATTCCCACATACGGCGCCAAATGTTTCTGCATAATTTCGGAGACTATGTAGAATCACGGTGGAACACGAATAATAGAAGATTAACATCATGGGCAAGAGACAAGAACATATAGTGGTTCACCATGCCATCGGAGGACATGGCTACGTCCACTTACGAATCAACTATCATGGCCAATAGGCCTTTGGTGTTACAAGAGCTCTCCGAGATGGAGTGAGTAGGGATTGGGAGGGAGAGATTCAGTCAGCCAGACAGAGAGAGGTTCTACATATGGGAAGCATTCCTTTTATAGCTAAGGAAGGTTCCCTCACATATTATGTTTCCGATGTGGGACAAACTATACATAACTATTATCATGGTGTCTTCTTGTGGAGCTTGGAGGAACACCTTTCTGATGTGGTACCGATGATCTTTCACCATGGTGAGGTAGCCCGGATGTTGGTCTACCGGAAGTATGTCGGGAGCAGGACCCTTCATGGCCGGAGAACGGTCTACTCGGTCGTTGCTTATGCTTGCGGTATATATACCAACAACAGCCGGCAAACTCACACCATCTATCTGGGGCTCCGATCTGTGGATCACAATTTGCCATGGCGGCAGCGCGCTGTCTAAGCCTCAAAGTGTAATATTAATGTGGTGTAAAGCAGACATCTCTCAGCTCGATCAACACCTGGAAGAATTGAAGTAAGCTGACTAAGTGAACCGAAGCAAGTTCTGAAACTGCTCATACATAATCCTCGACGTGAAAGTTCTTCTAAAAGCTTTTGCAGAAGGTCTGGTTGGTTGTCAAGTTTAGGAGCACCTTCCTGAATCTTGTTCATAAATCCAGACTAGTCACCCATGCCTAGTAGATGTCTCACAAAAGGTTCAACACTTCAACATCGAAAACATCAAACTCATCCATGTGCTCTCTTATTCCGATAAATATATCAGGACTCTTTTGTTGCTACAACAACACTAAGAGCACCACCTCCCTTTGCATGTATGAACATCCATTTTAGTAACAACAGTTCCAACTTCATCAGCACTTTGCTTAAATGCTTGAGCTTGATCAAATGCACTAACCAGTGACCAATACTACCATCCATCCCAAATATAACAAGATCAGGTTTGGTAGCTTCAGCCACCTGACACATCTCTTTGAAAGGAGCAGCTTCCTGTTTGAGACGTTCACTAGTATCAAGTTATCTACTACTATAAGATCACAGTTCTCCTTAAAAGCCTCCACTCCTTCCACTGCAATCTTCACAGGGTCTGACTCCATGTAGCTGCTTCCATAACGGAATCTTTTCCTTGGTAGCATTCTGCTTCAACTGATCAAATGAACCGGCTCGAAAAGTATCGGCGCAAACTAGGGCAGGTTCCATCCTTTTATTTCTCTGATGATGATAAGCATAGTCACAGACAGAGGATCCTTTATTTTTTCTAATTGATTTACATGCAGATTATTTTTTTTTACAACGGGCATATTGTTGCTGGTTAAGAGAATACTAAGACGGATTGACAAGGCTTTAATCTCAGGCAATATGCAATGCACCTGGTTTCCCTAGCAAATATATAGTAACACCAAGGGTGGTGCTATTAACACACTTCTTTTTGCTATTAACACACCCCATCTATGATGATAACCAATCATGAAACAAATTTTTTATTTTTTTAAGCTAAAAGACTGAAATACAAAGAACCGCTCCGGGCAACCACCACCAAATAAATCAAAATTCACTGCTATCCTAACAGAGCTCGGCAAATTCAACTCCCAACAATTAATGCTGAGTATCCAGATTCTGCCCCAGATTTGCTAAGGCATTGGCTGCAAAGTTCACCTCACGAAGGACATGGTGGAAAGAGACCAAACTGAAGGAAGAGGCAATCGTTTTGATGTCTTAGACAATTTGGAGCAGCTTCCATGGACACTTGAAACGCCCAATAACACAATTAATAATGAGAGCAGATATGAGAGTAGTTTAACTCTTTGGCTTTAATAAGGTTGTCTTTAATCATGAAACAAATTCAAGTGATAAATTTGTAAATAAAATTGAAACATGTTGATAGGAAAATAAATAAGGTGTGTTAATAGCAAAAACACACCAAATAATATCAAAAGTTTTCTCTGTTTTGATTGTTTGTGTTGGTGGATCGTGGCGAAGAGTTGGTCCAACACTTAACCAATTTAGCTACTCCATAATCATTCCCAAAACAATTTGGACGGGAAAAGTTAGGATATAGGGTCGAGACCCGTATATACCCTATAAAATGAGCATATAACACAACAGGTAGCTCCTTTGACTAAATTAGTCTTTACAAGAAAAGCTCATCTCGATCGATCTAGGGTTTCATCATACGAAGAAGCTTGAATGAGATAGGGAGCCGAAGCAGATGAGCCTTACAAAGGATGCGGGTCACTGTGCTGTAGTCATCATAACTGAAATCAAGTTTGTTCAGTACCAGAGTTGATACCCGCGCCTTGGCGCGGTCTAGTATCCATATTATACATATTTCACATATGTCTAAGAGCTATCACAAAAACAACCTTTATATAACAAAACATCTAGTCTTGTGTTATACACTTCTACCAAAAATATAAATGCTCCAATTGTTTTGATTTGTACGTATACAAAGCAGAAGAGAAAATGACAGAAATAGTTTCGTGAAACAGCGGGGTAATAGATTAAAGGGTATTGCTATTAATACACTCATTTATTAACACACCCCATCTATTTTCCTATCCACACATTTTTATTTTATTTACAAACTTGTCACTTGAATTTAATTGATGATTGGTTGTCACTATATATTGGATGTGTTAATAGCAAAAATGAGTGTGTTAATAGCATTACATATAAATTATCGCGGTAATATATTAATATCTCTAGACTCTTCTGCTTTGTGAGAAATGTTGGAGCTATTTCGAGAAGAGTCTAGAGAGTGTGAGAAATGTTGGTCGAGAGAGAGAGCGAGAAGTGGCGGAAAAAAAATAAAATATTATACCTAGAGTTGAAACGAAAGGTAAATACAGAATTACACAGCTCATCAGCAAGGTAAAAAAGTCTGCACATTGTTCACATTGCTTATAAATAGTTAACCAAACAATAATATATAGGCACCAAATAGAACAATAGTGTAAGAGATGAAACGAAGCGGCGATATTCTCTGAAATGCAAAGACAGAGAGACGAAAGAAATAAAAATAAAGGAGGTCTGAAGAGGCAAGATCGATCCGGAAGATTCAGGAGGCAGAAGAAAAGTTAAAAATGGAGGGTAAAAAATTCTTTGCCGATAGAGAGCCTATCTAGCTAGAAAAATCTAAATTACCTGTTTCAGAACAAAACAAAAAAAAGGTTCACGGTTGTTAATGAACAGTGTTTTCACATTGTTCACATGCTTATGAACAGTCGACCAACAAATATATATAGTTAAAATAGTTAAATAGACACAAAACGAAACAATAATGAAAGAGATGAAATGAAGCGGTGATATTCTCTGAGATACAAAAACAGATAAACGGGAGAAATAAAAATAAATGAGGTTTAAAGAGGCAAGATCAATCCGGAAGATTCAGGAGGCAGAAGAAAAGTCAAAAATAGAGGGCAAAATTTTTTTTGCCGAGAGAGAGGCATCGAGAAAAATGTAAATTACATGTTTTAGAAAAAAAAAAAAAAAAAAGTTCACGGTTGTTAATGAACAATGTTTTCACATTGTTCACATGCTTATGAACAGTCGACCAACAAATGTATATAGTTAAATAGACACAAAACGGAACAACAGTGAAAGAGATGAAACGAAGCGGCGATATTCTCTAAGATGCAAAAACAGAGAAACAAGAGAAATAAAAATAAAGGAGGTCTGAAGAGGCAAGATTGATCCGGAAGATTCAGGAGACAGAAGAAAAGTCAAAAATAGAGGGCAAATTTTTTTTTTACCGAGAGAGAGCCTATCTAGAAAAATCTAAATTAACCTATTTCAGAACCAAAAAAAAAAAAAAAAAAAAAAGGTTCACTGTTGTTAATGAACAGTGTTTTCACGCTGTTCACATGCTTATGAACAGTCGACCAACAAATGTATATAGTTAAATAGGCACAAAACGGAACTATAGTGAAAGAGATGAACGAAGCGGCGATATTCTCTGAGATGCAAAGACAGAGAGACGGGAGAAATAAAAATAAATGAGGTCTGAAGAGAGAAGATCGATCCAGAAGATTCAGGAGGCAGTTTAAAAGTCAAAAATGGAGGACAAAAAATTCTTTGCTGAGAGAGAGCCTATCTAGAAAAATCTAAATTACTTATTTCAAAAACAAAAAAAAAAATCACTGTTCACTGTTCACTGTTCACTGTTCACATGCTTGTGAACAGTCGTAAAAATAAATGAGGTCTGAAGAGGCAAGATCAATCCAGAAGATTCAGGAGGCAGAAGAAAAGTCAAAAATAGAGGGCAAATTTTTTTTTTACCGAGAGAGAGCCTATCTAGAAAAATCTAAATTAACCTATTTCAGAACCAAAAAAAAAGAAAAAAACAAGGTTCACTGTTGTTAATGAATAGTGTTTTCACGCTGTTCACATGCTTATGAACAGTCGACCAACAAATGTATATAGTTAAATAGGCACAAAACGGAACTATAGTGAAAGAGATGAAATGAAGCGGCGATATTCTCTGAGATGCAAAGACAGAGAGACGGGAGAAATAAAAATAAATGAGGTCTGAAGAGAGAAGATCGATCCGGAAGATTCAGGAGGCAGAAGAAAAGTAAAAAATGGAGGACAAAAATTTTTTGCTGAGAGAGAGCCTATCTAGAAAAATCTAAATTACTTATTTCAAAAAAAAAAAAATCACTGTTCACTATTCACATGCTTGTGAACAGTCGTAAAAATAAATGAGGTTTGAAGAGGCAAGATCAATCCGGAAGATTCAGGAGGCAGAAGAAAAGTCAAAAATAGAGTACAAAAAATTCTTTGCCGAGAGAGAGCCTATCTAGAAATATCTACATTACCTATTTAAAAAAAAAAAAAAAAATCATTGTTCAATGTGAACAGTAAAAAAGTTCATGTGAACAGTCGACCATGCTATAGTATATAGGCAAATTTGGTATCGTTGGTAAAATATATATTGATCTGATTTCTCCACATAAATTCACTACAACTTTTTGCTTGAGATTATTCGTGTTGCATGTTGCATCATATGATCATATGAAAATTGGAACTATTTTCTCTTTCAATGCGCAAGAAATGTTTGGGGGAGCATTTGAATTGGTTTTGACTTGTATCTAAACTTCGATCACAAAATGCCCCACCAATTCCACACTATAGTTGAAGGCACTCTTTCACCAATGCACATTACTATAGACATGGTGATGATGATAGCTTCTTCACCAAACTAATAATTTATGCCTCAATAATACTGGAGGGAGGGAACACAAATTTATTACTTCAAAGGACAACTATTGTCAGGATTAATTGTGGCATGTGCATCTCTTCTCATCCCCAGCTGAATTAGGGTTTCATGTCTGCATGGTAATTTTCATGATCAATGGGAGATCCAAAATATTAATTTCTAAATTTTACTAGGAGGCAAATATGTGTGTGTTTCTAAAATAGGAATGGAGAACGAATTAAAGATGGAAAATAAGACTTCGATCATCAAGTAAAATAAATAAAATCACTTCATTTATACAACAAGAAGACACACTAGGTGTAATAATAATCATATATATGAATTTGATGGCTATAGGGGAGAAACATAACTTTCTCTGCTTCCATCCAGTACTAGCTGGCTACTTCTTCTAAATGAAAAACACACTCAAAACGAAAGCAAAAACCCATAGAAAACAACTAAGACAGGACGACGTAGCCTGGTTTGATGGTACTGGCTATATAAGATATGAGCGGACTAGATGCCCCATGTTACTATATCACAAGCATTTTTACTTAGGGTATGCCTATGATAGGGAAGAAAGGAACATAGAAGCTAGAAGGTGCCAAACCCCATTCTGGTGGAAGAGGCAGATTGAATGTCTTGGATGAACCGACCTCGTTCTTGGCTTTACAAGCCGCCTGATCTTCGATACTCAAGGGGCATGATGTGAAGAAACTAAGAGGAGTTGAAATGGTATAGGAATTAGAGTCATGAGTCTTCAGAATCTTTGATGCCACGACCTTCCTTGAGACATAGAGCTGCTCTGTACCTCCAAGAATCTTGGCAAGGCAGTGAAGAGATGCTGGAGATTTCGAGTCGTCAGATGGAAGCTTAACTTCGAAAGATCCATCAGCTTCTGTGGTTGCCGTAGCCAGCTTCTTCACTTGGTCACACTTCACTAAAACCTTAATTCCTGAAACATGAAACCACAAAACAGCACGTTAATATTGAAAAGCCCTAAAACTTCATTACTTGGATGTATAGTGTTTCCTTGAAATTCATAACCCAGAAAGCACTTTTAGCTATCACTTCTGTGGCTTCCAAAAGTGCTTTTATGTACATGAAATATATGTTGGCTAGGGAAAGTGGAAGAAAAATAATTAAGTAGATAAATAATTATATACAACGAACATTTGGACCTGAAAAATCATAATTCTTGTGGCAATCAAGGCAAGTGACTTTGGCTTTCAGAACTTGGCCATATGAGAGCTCAAACTTTGCAAGAAACAATGCAAAGAGAAGTGTTGAGACGACCCAGCCGGAAAGAGTAGCCATGGAAGCAGCAAATTACAGACACTGCAAAAACAAGTACTCCACAAACTTGATATGAACAGAAGATGACTCCAATGCAGCTAATATAAATAGATTATCAAAACAAGACCATCATAAATGGAAGGCCCAATAGTGAGATTTCTAGTTGGTATAATCAAATGCTTTCACCTATTTTCCAAACAGGGATTTATTACACCAGCTCAGATACTCTGGTTATTTTTTTCTTTTTTGTACATTTCTTTTTACCTTCTTCAGCAGTTTAGATATATGAGATGTAGCAATCTATGTACTATGACTTTGAGCCTTTGAGGTCAGACACAATAAGAAATGGGACTCTTCACTCCTCTAGTACACATTTGATCGTTTGGTCCTGATTGATATGCTTTAAATTTATTTTTCTTCAGTAGTCATATGCTCTACTTGGTCAGTTGTGTATTTTTCTTAGGTCATCCCTAGTTGTCCAGTTCATGACTTTGCTAGTTAATTAAGCTTACTTAAATATGCATCCAGAAGTATATATATGTGCTCTACTCTGGGGTGTAGTTCAGTCAAGTGGTAGCAGTATTTCATATGGAATTACAATTATAGCTAAACTCGAAGCCGGCCATGTTGAACGAACTAGCAGCAAGTAAAATCACAACAAGTAAGAGTTTGTTTCTCTTGATCTGAACTATTACCTTCTTAAAACATTGGTTAATTTCTTCGCTCCTTACAACATAGATGCATGATATATAGTGCATGATAGTGCATGGTTAATTATAATTTCCAAGTCTGTATACGTACAAACAATTTTTACATTAACAGACTACAAAACAAAAGGAAAGGCAAAAAGGGAACATGGCAAGTATGAAATGACAAATGTAAATCATGATTATCCTTTTGGTGGTCGCTGTGCCAATAACATCATCAGACGACACAAGAGGCACGACATATAAAGCAGTATTTCAAAAAAGTGTCGTCTGATGGTTTTTGTGGTTTTTTAGACGACATATAAAATCTAAAAGTCGTCACAATGACATGACACTTCAATACTTTTAGAGGTTGCTTCATTTTTTCTAGGTTTGTAAAAATCATACGACATATAGGTGTGGTGTCAACAAACCCATAAATTCTCACTTTTAGTTGAAAATTGAGACCTCATATATATGTTGTGCGAGGAAGGCTGTCCAAATTTGGTTTTCAGCTCTTTTAATGTATTTCTGGAGACGATAAATATATGTCGTTTGAAAAAAACTGAAATTTTCAATTCGAACTTCCCTGTGCGAGTTTTAATGTGCTCAACTTTGAGACGACATATTTATGTCGTCTAAAAAGAAACTTAAATTTTCAATTGCGCGCGGAAGCAGTTTTCTCACCCTTAGCGAATTCGAAATTTTCCCGCTCTTAACAAATTATGGCGCCACTTCTTTGTGTGACTCAGATGACATAAATATGTGGTATTAAGAGGTCCGAAATTGGTCAACAAACGATATGCCTATTATCCATACAGAAACGCTCTTATCTCCTTCGGCCGAACTTATTTTTTTGATTCGTGAATGCTAGAACTCTCATTGAGTACCCGCGAAACTTATCCATGAGAAAATTTAGACACGTTTATAAACCGATTATATAGGTCCCCATAGAAAAATTTAAACGTAAATAAAGTTGACTCATACGATCGAGATCCAAACTTTATCGAAAATTGGTAAGTTTTCTACCGTATCCATATTTTACTTATGTGATCACATCATACGGTCAAATTTTGCAAATTAGATTTTGTTCATACAGTTGGCTTATAAAGATACATGTTTAGGTGTAATGTAGTAAACGTCTTATAGCACATTAGTAGGCACGTTATGATTGAAATGACTAAAAATAAAAAATTCAAGTTTGAGTATTGGATATTATCATGATAGCGAAACCTAGCCATGGTACAAAATTTAGACACTTTCGATAATGTTCGGGTCTCGGTCAATGCAGCCAACGTTAGATCGATCATTCTTCAATAAACTCATACTACATATACATGTTGTATGATTAATACGTGAAAAAGTCAACACAATTATCAAAATGGAAACGCTCTTATCTACTCCGCCCAAAAATTATATATTCGATTCATCAAAACTCAAACTCTCCTTTGGTATTGGCGAAACTAATCCATATGAAACTTCGGTCACTTTTACAAATCGATAGTGTAGTTCCCCATAGAGAATCATAAGGAAGTATAGGCGTAAATAAAGTTGACCCATGCGATCGAGACCAAAACGTTATTGAAAATGTGTAAACTTTCTATCGTATCCATATTTAACTACTTTGATCACATCGTACGGTCAAATTTTACAAATTAGATTTATTTCATACATTTGGCTTATAAAGATGTACGTTTAGATATAATCTAGTAAACGTCTTATAGCAAATTAGTATGCACGTTGTGAATTAAATGACCAAAACTAAAAAATTAAAGTTTGAGTATTGGATATTATCATGATAGTGAAACATGACCATGGTACAAAATTCAGACATTTTCAATAATGTTCGGGTCTCGGTCGATGCAGTCAACATTAGTATAATCATTCTTCATTAAACTCAGACTACATATACATGTTGTGTACGAGCACTTAAAAAAATGAAATCACAAAAAGTTGGGTTTAGGGGTTGGGGGTTAGGGTTGACATTGGTACAAGTCAACTATTCCTTAGTCAAGGGTTAGGTCAGACACTTTTAATTAGTTGATCAACTTAGACAACATATTTTTGTTGTCAAATAAACATAGTCACCGATTAGGTTTGAGAAAATTTTTGTGCCGTTTTCATTAAGTCTAACACTCAACCTAATTTTTCACCAAGTCTCAGAACAGAAAGTCTCTCTCTTCCTCACCTTCTCTTTCTCTCTCGAGGTCGACCCAGTTTCTCTCTCTCGAGCTCAACCCAGTTTGTCACACCCCGGTTTTTAAGTTATTTTACGGTTATTTACTTTGGTAATATTTTGGTCTTTTACCGTTTTAAGTAACCGTTTACTATTTAAGACTCCAAAGTTGACTTTTGCTTCTGTTTGGAATTTGGGAAAACTTTCTTCATAAAAGTCGTAGAGGATGTTGTTATGAGTTCGTAGACATGCTATGCGTTAAAATCGGAGTTAGCATGGAAAAGTTATCAATTAAAAAAAGTAAGTTTTAAGTTTTATTGGGATATTATTTTTGTGGTGTTATTTTGGAGTTGGGTTTGTATTAGTGTGGGTATTAAGTTTGGACCGGGTCAATTCTATCAAAAACCCACTCTCACTCTCTCTCTTTCTCTTCTCTCCCTCTCCCCCGAGCTGTCCCCGACCCGCCGGATTCCTCAGCTCCCATCGCCGTCGTCCGGCCAAGAGGAGACACCGCACCGGTCTAGCTCAGTCTGCCGCCCTCTCCGCCGTCTTCATGGACTGGTGAGCGGTGCTACAACGCCGCCCAGCGAAGGAAGTTCTCCTTGGAAGCCCGTTGGTCTTCTCGCCGGAACTTTCTCCTCCGGCCGCCATAGCAGGAGCTGCTAGGCTCAAAAGGAAGACCTCCTCCCGTGCAGCAACCCCTCCAAAGGACTCCCTCCCTCTTGAGCTAGGTAAGGAGAAATCGGTGAAGGAAATTCTAGGGCTGATTAGATGTTTTCGTTCGATTGGCATAGTTAGGCTTGGAATTGGTGTTTGTGCTAGTTAGGAAAGTTGTAGAGGAGATTGAGAGGAAGATGCTGTTAAAATTTGGTAGCTATTGGAGGTCGCCGGAGTCGGCCGCCGGCCGCCGCCGTTTTGAGAAATTTTATGGTTTTTGATGTGGAATATTAAGGGGAGGTTAATGATGTGAATTTAGGAATTTTTGGAGGAATTTTGGATAGGTTTGAGATTTTTCGAAGTTTGGTATTTTAGCCGTTAATTTGGATAGAATCCGGCCGTTAGATTATTGTTGTTTCGACCGTAGAAGGTGGATTTAAGGCCGCCGATATTTGTGGTGAAGTTTGGACGGTATCAATTTTAAGATTTGCAACGTTGGGCAAGAATGAGAGTAGATAAGGCCACATTTAATTTTGCCTATTTTTATATAAGCGTTGGTATATAGTTGGGGATTTAATTATGTTCTTGGATCAGGACGTGAGGAAGCTTGAGCAGAAGAAGCTTCAGACCGACTTCAGGCTTAGGCCTAATTTGTGAGTGGACTTTTGGTTTAAATAATATGCATGCAATTGTTTATTTGGTTGGACCATTTGACGTCATTTTTATTTGACGATTTTACTCATTGTGGTGAGTTACCGGAAATGGGATTTTCGGTAAATTATAATATATTTTTAAGGAGAGTTTGTATATAAATGCTAGCTAGCGATATGTGTCTGTCCACCTTAATGACATAGTATATAACTGCATTATGATGTGACGTGAGCGTTGGACGCAAACGTAGTAGCCTTATATGAGTGTTTAATTCATATAAGGGGTATGGGCACATATTTATACACCTGTCTATCCACCTTAATGGCGTAGTGTATCACCGCAATAAAGCGTGACGTGAGCGTTGGACGCGAGCGTAGTAGCCTTACATAGATTATTATTAATTTATATAGGGAGTATGGGCGAGTGTAAATACATACATATTTTGATATATAGTTTTGAGCTGTAAAGGCTCGATATTTATGAGATAAGAGAATTATCGTTTGAGACATGCATTCGTTTTCTTTGAATTAAAAATTGAGAAAGCATAAATGTTGAAAAATATTTTCTTTATTTATTTTTGTCCACTCACTCTAATTTTTGCGAATGTTTTTCCCCTGTCCTCTTCGTTTTAAAAATGCCCACTCTGCAGAGTTCGGGTTAGTACGAGTAGGAGATTAAGTTAGTACTTTTTTTTCTTTGAACCCGTACTTTATTTAGCCCATTACAACCTTTATTTGAGATCTTTTCATGATTCTTAAGATAGGTGAACTTTGATTTGTGGAGATTTTCTCTAGAGTTAAGCATATGGTTTTGGTCCATTCCGCATATAGTTGTTAAATGAGGTTTTTCCAAAAGAGAATTCACAAAGTGCTTTTGTTTGATGAAATATGCAAGCTATTTGTTGCCTTACTATCTTTTCTCTTGCATATACTCATGAGTGAATACCATGATCGAGTGAAAAGAAGAGAGTATGCCATCGTGAGGAGGATCGGTTGACCTTGTGTGTTCATGTTATTTGTTCTCACTTCTTACTGTATAGGGTTTGGTAGAATTTCGGCTATGTAATTGCAAGAGTAGTGATGATCCTTTTTGTCCTTGAAGTCGTGCTTTATATAGAGGAAAAACCCTAGAAAAGTCGGCCACAAAGCCTAAACCAAGTTGGTTTAGGATTCCTAGTTCTTCCCAATTTCGGCAGAATGACCTCCGTCTAATGATTACATCATAACTCCCTCTAGAAAACAGATATTGAGGTGATTCTAATTGATTTGGAAACTAGACTCCTGTAGCTTTCTATCCATATTTAGCACGTTTTCTGATTCATTATGAGCTGTCCTGGAGAGTCCGTTGAAGTTGACAGACGTGCACAGAAATTCTCCCGATTTAATTCGGATTTTCAAAGCTTGGATATTCTTGAAATTCTGCCGAATTTAGATCTTCTTCTCCATATTGGACTTGGTTTGGACCTCTCCTTCATGGACTAGGTTTCGTGGATCAGCTGCTTTGCTTCCCTAGGTCCATCAAGAACACTCCTCTCGGCACTCTTCTACATGTCACCTAAGTATCAGAGAAGTTAAATCAATTTGTGACAATGTAAAAGCTTTATAGAATCATAAGAACATCTCTAAGACTCCACAAATCAGCTTTTGACAATTTTCTATATCAATCATCTATGTTTAACACGTTTTACGCATAACTCTACCAAAAACTTTCGACTCTACATTATGACTCTATTCTACAACAATAAGAGATAATCAAAGTACAAATGGAGGTAATAACATATTAAGAATGTCGCATTTTATGCTCCTATCAACTACCCCACACTTATCCTTTGCTAGTCCCTTAGCAAACTAAATACAAGACTCTACTACAAACATTACTAATGCCCTTAAACAAATGTCTCAGAATCTTTATTATGCATAGCTTTCAAATTTGAACATTTGAGTGTAAACACGTAAATTCCAAGTTTCATAAAACATGTATCATGGCATGAATAAGTAAGAAGTGAGAACAAATAGCATGAACACACAAGGTCAACCGATCCTCCTCACGATGGCATACTCTCTTCTTTTCACTCGATCATGGTATTCACTCATAAGTATATGCAAGAGAAAAGATAGTAAGGCAACAAATAGCTTGCATATTTCATCAAACAAAAGCACTTTGTGAATTCTCTTTTGGAAAAACCTCATTTAACAACTATATGCCGAATGGACCAAAACCATATGCTTAACTCTAGAGAAAATCTCCACAAATCAAAGTTCACCTATCTTAAGAATCATGAAAAGATCTCAAATAAAGGTTGTAATGGGGCTCGGCTGCATAAGGTAGGAATTTTTAGGATAAGTGGTGCTTTAAGGCATCACCAAGACTTTAGCAAAGCTCGATCCTCCTTATATCTTCACTCCAAGGGTCGGATTCCTTCATGTTGGACCCCAAATCGTCATTCTTCACTCCTCCAATATTGTGAAAACGAACAAAGGTCAAGTATAACAATGCTAGACCTTCCAATACATAGAAACTCCAAATTCACAAAATTTTTGGAAGGACTTAATCCTTGCTCATTTTTTTTTTCTTTTCTGCTGAACCTATATATATTTTTCCTTTTTTTTTTTTTTTTTTTTTTTTTTTTTTTTCGGGTTCGGCACACATAACATTTTTTAATACTTGGACAAGTCCACCCCACACTTATTTCATGCATCACTCCATCATATCTCCATATCGAATGTAAGCTTTGCCAAGTCTTGATAACAAGGTAAAGAATATAACTATTCTAAGCAAGGGAATTTTATGAAGGTGATGAAAGAAAAGGCTCAATGTAGGCTCAAAGGGGTTAAAACTAAGGAGTCCCACGACGGGCACAAATAGGGCACATGCTTTCTTTGGCTTTGATGGTCATCCTAAAGAGATCTTTTTCAATCCTTTTCGCAATCAAGGCATTTTATGATATAAAAGTGTCGAAAATCATCAAGAGTAAGTTCTAGTAAATTCTAGAGTCCATTAAAAAGCTATAGCACATAGTCATTGAATATGCAAAGAATGATGAGGTTTCAAAACTGACATTGCCGAAATTTTTTTTTTCTTAAGTCACTCATGAAGAAAGCATTTAGACTCAAAAGCTCACATAGGATGTTATGAACACAAATTAACCAAGACATGCATGCTTCCACAATCGATCAAATCTCAAATGTTCATACCGATCCACAATGTCCATGAAACTTACAATTGCTTTAAGTAAATGTCAAACCATCATCTATGCATTGAAAGACATAATCATCATTGACTTTAAGGGCATTCTAAGACTCAAAATAAAACAAAACACTCATCTTTTTGTTGGATCCGATTTTCTGTTTTTCTGAATTTTGTCTTTGGTTTTCTTTTTATGACTCAAAACTATAGTTAAATGACTCAAACAAACATGTTATTATGTAAACCTCTACCCCACACTTAGAAAATTACATTGTCCTCAATGTAATACCCGAAATTATGTCATAATTTCCTAAGCATGCGTCTAAGTCACACAACAAACACATATACAATTCGACCATAAGAAATGAAGGGATAAAAATGATGCAAACTCTCGGTGACGGCTCCTCCACTGCTATGGTTGAAATGAGTTGCCTCTCATGCAGCGCTTAATGTTTAAAGTCCTTTAGCCTAGACTCTTCATCTCCATAGTGGCGTCACTCTCCATGCCGTGGGTCTTTAACATTTTGCTCCTCAACGTTGTACTCCTTGAATGTCCCGTAATAAGGTTTAAGTCGATGACCATTCACCTTGAACGTATTTCCTGATGTACTGCTTTGAATCTCAACGGCGCCATGAGCAAACACATTAGTAATAACAAATGGACCTTGCCAACGTGAACGAAGCTTACCTGGAAAAAGTTTAAGTCTTGTGTTAAATAAAAGGACTTGCTGCCCTATTTCGAAACTCTTTCCCCTTATCATCTTGTCATGATAAGCCTTTGTTTTCTCCTTATAAATCATAGCCGAATTGTAAGCTTCGTTCCTAATCTCCTCAAGCTCACAAAGTTGTAGCTTCCTATGCAAATCAGCCGAATCTAGGTCCATGTTGAATTGCTTCACCGCCCACCATGCTCTATGTTCAAGCTCAACCGGCAAGTGACATGTTTTCCCATAGATGAGCCGAAAAGGGGACATCCCAATAGGTCATCGTAAAAATAAAAATATTTCAAGCTTTACAAAATCATACAATCGGTTATACAAGGGTTAGATATGAAATATTCAGTTTTTTATACAAGTATGTAAACAACTTTCAAGCATCGAAATCAACATTATGTTCAAATACATGGCGTCACAACCTAGTTCTTTCTAATTGATTTTATTCAAATTGGTTTGAAGAAAATAGATTACATATGCCAAGTTATTTTCTAGCGTCTAAAGTGAGGTGATGCTTCGGCCCAAGCTCTTGGCTAGTTCGAGCGTGTTCCGTGTTTTCAGAAGGCGGTGTCGTTAAGATTCACGGAGGGCGAACCCCCTACAGGAACCAGGCAGGACTCGTTTAGTGGTCACGGAGAGCGAACTCCCTATCGACCCCTTCACTGAGAAGAGATATCAGTCTATGACCTTGAGATCCAGTTAAACAAACCTGAGAACCATATCTATGAAAATAACTTGCCCCTTACTCAGTTGAGAACAAACTCGGGTCACTAGACCGGTCTACAAGTGTTAATCAAAGCCGCCCTCAGCCTCATGAGATCATAAGATAACATGAAGGGTTAAGGCTAAGATTAACAAAAGTGGCTTCCCCCTACATGTTTCACTTTAGAAACTACAATAAACTCAAGCATACATAAAACTATAAACTTCCTAGAAATTAAACTAAGTTATTACAACATGCATTCAAGCACACAAATCAAAACCGAAATTTTCAAAAAAAAAATAAAAAATAAAAAAATATAAATACAAATCGGCAAAAATTAATTACAAGCCGAAAACCAATAAATAAAAACTAAATAACATCTTCTTCGATTCTTCTTGGCGTCCCCGGCAACGGCGCCAAAAATTGACGTGTCGCGTAACCGGGGTCAAACAACTTCAATTTAATTACCCTGCAATCGTAGTAATATGGACAAGTAGGGATCGTTCTAGCCGGGGAAACCAAAGGGCAATCGAAAGAAGAGAAACCAAACAACTTATAAACAAGTATTCACATATATACATCGAAATATTGGGGATTTAAGATTGATTAATTCTAACGAATAACCTACTGAAAATTAAACCTAAGATTATTATATACAAGTGATCAACATACTCATGCAACACGTAACACGAAAAACTATCTAGAACACATAACAATTTCATGCAAGGCCGGGCAGCAACGTTCAAATTGTCCTTGACTCTAACCCATTCCGATTCTAATTAGAGCCTTTGCGGTTATCTAATTGTTAAGACTCCTCAGGTATTTAGAACCATCTTTGCGCTTGATCCTAAACATGAATGCTAGCTCATTTAAAAACACGTTGCGTAGAGATTAAACAAGAAAACACTTTAACACATGAATCAATCGGAAACATGATCTAAGGCATGGTGTCACTCATCCTATTAGCATGCAAATTATCAGAATTAAATCCGCCCTAAGTTAATAACCAAGACCAAGACAACTTTGCGTATGAATCGATCCAAAATTATTATGGTAGATGAAACCACACCTTAAGGACAACCATGGCCGAGGCAGCCTCAAGGATTGATTTAGATGCACGAATTCATGACAATAAATCAATTAGAAATCAAAAACACATAAGAACATGCTACTACCCCAAAACCTAAATCATGAAATCATCATATATTCAAGAAGTTACAAATCAAAACATAGAACAATCAAAGATCACAAAGAAATCCGAAAACCATGTTTGATAAATAAAACCAAAATCGAAAAGTATATTACAATAGAATAAGAAACTAAACAGAAAATAATACAAGAAGCCATGAGAAAATCACACTTTTACAACCTCTGAAGATTCGGCAAGTGTGGGGAAAATCGGTGGAAGGATGGAGTGATTCTTGTGGTTTGTGGTGGATGGATCGGCTAAGTAATTTTCTGTATAGGGTTTGGTAGAATTTCGGCTATGTAATTGCAAGAGTAGTGATCATCTTTTTGTCCTTGAAGTCGTGCTTTATATAGAGGAAAAACCCTAGAGAAGTCGGCCACAAAGCCTAAACCAAGTTGGTTTAGGATTCCTAGTTCTTCTCAATTTCGGCAGAATGACCTCCGTCTAATGATTACGTCATAACTCCCTCTAGAAAACAGATATTGAGGTGATTCCAATTGATTTGGAAACTAGACTCCTGTAGATTTCTATCCATATTTAGCACGTTTTCTGATTCATTGTGAGCTGTCCTGGAGAGTCCGTTGAAGTTGACAGACGTTCACAGGAATTCTCCCGATTTAATTCGGATTTTCAAAGCTTGGATATTCTTGAAATTCTGCCGAATTTAGATCTTCTTCTCCATATTGGACTTGGTTTGGACCTCTCCTTCATGGACTAGGCTTCGTGGATCAGCTGCTTTGCTTCCCTAGGTCCATCAAGAACACTCCTCTCGGCACTCTTCTACATGTCACCTAAGTATCAGAGAAGTTAAATCAATTTGTGACAATGTAAAAGCTTTATAGAATCATAAGAACATCTCTAAGACTCCACAAATCAGCTTTTGACAATTTTCTATATCAATCATCTATGTTTAACACGTTTTACGCATAACTCTACCAAAAACTTTCGACTCTACATTATGACTCTATTCTACAACAATAAGAGATAATCAAAGTACAAATGGAGGTAATAACATATTAAGAATGTCGCATTTTATGCTCCTATCATATATAACTGCATTATGGTGTGATGTGAGCGTTGGACGCAAGCGTAGTAGCCTTTTTTGAGTGTTTAATTCATATAAGGGGTATGGGCACATATTTATACACCCGTCTATCCACCTTAATGGCGTAGTGTATCACCGCATTAAAGCGTGACGTGAGCGTTGGACACGAGCGTAGTAGCCCTATATAGATTATTATTAATTTATATAGGGAGTATGGGCGAGTGTAAATACATACATATATATATTTTAGCCTGAGAGGCTGTATTTTGATATATAGTTTTGAGCTGTAGAGGCTCGATATTTATAACGATAAGAGAATTATCGTTTGAGACATGCATTCGTTTTCTTTGAATTAAAATTGGGAAAGCATAAATGTTGAAAAATATTTTCTTTACTTATTTTTGTTCACTCACTCTAATTGTTACGAATGTTTTTCCCCTGGGCTTTTCGTTTTAAAAATGCCCAGTCTGCAGAGTTCGGGTTAGTACGAGTAGGAGACGACGAGGCATAGTTACCCATTTCTTAGCCACCTTTCACCAGTAGGTTACTTGTTTAACCTACTAGGGTATTTTCATGCTCCTCTAGTGTATAGTAGCTCTGAATACTCTTTGGGGTTTATCGTATAATTTTTCTAGAGGTGTGCTAAGACTTATGTTGTATTTTAGAATATACGAAGTTTGTAATTGTTATATTCTCACTTTCGTATAATTGTGAGTTTGTTTTGGAGGATGCTCAATAATATTTAGGAAAATAACACTTTAGTTTTCTAGGTTAGGGTTGTCCATTTTCAAGGGAGATTCGCTTATCGGTAAATTTTTCTTGGAGGTGGTCCCCGCAAGACTTACTTCGGGTTTCAGGGTGAAATTCGGGATGGGTCTTGACAGTTGGTATCAGAGCTTTAGGTTTCATTTCCTACCTCCTTGGTACTACCATATTTGCCTAAGAAGCACGTGATTCCTATAGAGTGGTGATCCAACTGCGGCGGATTCACTAGCATTTTATGCTTTGGATGCTATGTGTTATTGGGTATGTGTGATAGTTCTGTTAGTCTTGTATACAGACTACTAAATATCTTTTTCTTCAGGTAATTATGCCTCCTAGACGTTGACCCCGTGAGGCTACCTCGACCAACGCAAATGAGGGTGATGAGATTAGGGGATTAGTTGGTTCCATTGGGGACATGTTGAGAGGTGTCTTGGAGAGGTGTCTTGGGGACAGTTCGCCACCCTCGATCTGTGAAAAAGAAAGATGTTTTTGATGCAGGGGCAATTGAGTTTAAGGGTGCCAAGGGACCCCTTGATGCATACACTTGGATAGATAAGATGGAAAAAGCTTTCAAGAGCATTGCTCTGCTGGAAGAAAAGAAAGTGAAGATGGCAGTGACTTTTCTGGATGATTCAGCTCATCATTGGTGGACTCTCGCTAGTAGAAATAGTGGTGGTGCTCAGAATATGACTTGGGAGTAGTTTAAGACGCTCTTCTTGGGTCAATATTTCAGTCATGCTCATCTTACTAGGATTCAGTCGGATTTTTTGAACATGAAGAAGAGGGATGATGAGGGTTTCATAGAGTTTAAGCAGAGGTTCACTACTTTGAGCTATCATGTGCCATATTTGGTTCCTGATGAGAGGACCAGGATTGACATGTTCATTGGGGCACTTGGTGGAGTGTATGCAGATAAGATGATAGGTGTTATGTCATGCCCCGACTCTTAAATTTTACCTTAATTACTAGCATTGTGGTAATAAGAGTTTTACCGTCTTCGTCATTAAGTGGATAATTTAATTGGTCCCCAGAGAGGTTGTGGGGTACAATTATTTTGTAGGATTTATTCGAAGGAAGAAATTGTGACGACGGTAAAAATGGTAATTTTTGCTAGTAAAATGTAATTTTTACCCGGGTATTATTTTTGGGGTGTTGAATTTTGGAATGGGTATATGGTGGTGTTGTGGGCCGGTTTGGGCCAAGCCCAATCTTTCATCTCTCTCTCCTTTCTCTCTCTTCCTCCCGATTCTCTCTCCCCGAGCCTCTCCCTGCCGGAACTTTCGGCCGCCCGTCCTCCACCGTCCGGCCGCCCCAGACCGCCGCGCCGGTCCCAATCGATCGGTCTCCAACCCAGCTTCCTTTCTAGACCGGTGCCAGCCTCCCTAGCGCCGTCGTGAGGGAGAGACGCCGCCTGGAAGTCCTGACTGCCCAAAGCTTCCCGTCGCCGGAACTTCCTCCTCTGGCCGCCATAGCCGGAGCCCCTTGGCTCAAAAGGAAGCCCTCCTCCCGTGCTCCAATCCCTCCAAAGGATTCACTTCCTCTTGAGCTAGGTAAGGAGAAATCGGTAAAGGAAATTCTAGGGCTTTTATTGTTGTTTTCGTTCGATTGACATGGTTAGGCTTAGAATTGGAGGTTGTGCTAGTTAGGAATGTTGTAGAGGAGGTTGAGAGGAAGGTGCTGCCAAATTTTGGTGAGCATTGGAGGTCGCCGGAGCTGGCTGCCGGCCGCCCCCGCTGAAAAATTGTTTTTAGTGGGGAATTTTGTGAGGAGTTTAATGGAATGAATTTTAGAATTTTTGGAGGAGTTTTGGTTAGGTTTGGGAATTGTTAAAGTTTGGTATTTTTGGCGGATTATTAAGTTAAAATCCGGCCATTGGATTATTTATGATTAGGACGGTGGAAGGTGATTTGTTGGGATGTCGGTTTTTATGGAGAATTATGGTTGGCAGTGAAGTTAAGATTTAGGACGATAGGCATGGTTGAGCGCGAAAAGCTCATATTTAATTATGCCTATTTTCTTTAAGAGTCGGTGTTTTATTTAAGGATTTATTTATGTTTTGGAACAAGACGTGAGGAGGCCCGAGCGGAGGAGACCTCCGACCGACATCAGGCTTAGGCCTAAGTTGTGAGTGGACCTTTGTTTTAAATAATGTGCTTGCAATGTTTTATGGTTGAATAATTTCTTTTGTGGAATTTAACCGGAAATTGAGAATTTCGGTGTTTATACTCATTTATTGACGTTTATGAGAATAGTATGTATATAAGTAAACGCTAGCTAGCAATACGTGATTTCCCCCCATAATGAGGAAAAATGCCATTATGGGGTGACGTGAGCGTTAGACGCAAGCGTCGTAGCCTTGTACGACTTTCTATTTTTTTTCGTATTCATTCCTAGAATTCGTACAAGCAGTAAGTACGTATATATATATATCCACTCGGGCGATTCCCCCATAATGAGGAAAAATGCCATTATGGGGTGACGTGAGCGTTAGACGCGAGCGTAGTAGGCTTGTATGAATTTCTGTTTTTCTTTTATCTCTTCAAAGAAATCATACAAGGAGTAGACGAGTGTATATATATACTGATATATTTATAATTTAGCCCGAGAGGCTGTATTTGTTTAAGTTTTGGAGACTAGCCGGGACTAGTCGTGTCCTTGCCAGTTTTTGAGCTGTCGCTTGCATAGCGCTTTCCTTGAAAGTTTTCTTGGGGAAATATTATTGTTTGTCGAGATTACTTTTGTCCACTCACTCTGACGTAATTAAATATGTTTCCCCTGGGCCTTTCCTTCGTTTTTAAATGCCCAGTCTGCAGAGTTCGGGTGGGGTCTAGAAGAAGGCAACGAGGCATAGTCACCCATCTTTCCGCTACTGTTCGCCAATAGGTTATCTGTTTAACCCACTAGGATTTTTATCAGCTTCCGTTGTCTTTCTTGTAGTAGCTCTGAATACTTTCGGAAAAATAATTGTGTATTATTTTTATTCGGTTATTTGGATTGAGTTGAAGATTGATATATTGGTTAAGAGGGTGTTCTATATTTTTCCGGGTTAGGGTTATCCATTTTAACGGGAGGTTTGCCGAGTTCTTCGGTAAATTTTCCTTGGAGGTGGTCCCCGCAGGACTTACCTCGGGTTTCCGGGTGAAATTCGGGGTGGGTCTTGACATGTTATTTACCCGACCTTTCTTGATGCGGTTAGTGCAGCTATGACCATTGAGACCATGAGGACGCATGGTGTACGATCCCGTGATTATAGTGGCCCCAGTCAGGGGCCATTTAAGAAGGCTACTTCATCATCCGCTTCAGGGTCTTCAACTGGTAGTGGCAGTAGTGGTGGATCGAGTTCTAGTTCTTGGTTCAGGGCTAGAGGACGTAACAAGAGACCTTTTCGGAGCTAGTTGGGTAGGCAACAGACTGGTCAGTTTGGTTCTGGTGGCAGTTTCCAGGGTGGGACATCGGGTGGTCAGACTTTTTCTTTTGGTCAGCAGCAGCAGTTTTCTGGGTGTTTTGAGTGTGGTAGTCTGGACCATTTTAAGAGAGATTGTCCCTTATTGGCTCAGAGGACCACCCCCACTCCTACTCAGCCAACCAGTCAGTCTGCAGCCAGAGGCTCCAGTGGTGGTACTCATGGCAGTTCAGCAGCCAGGGGTGGCTCTCAGCAGGGTAGTGGTCAACGTGGACGTCCCATGACTTGTGCTAGACTTCAAGCTATGACTCAGCAGGAGGGTCGTACTTCTCCAGATGTCATCATTGGTACGTTATTAAGTTTTGGTCAACTAGCTTGTATTTTAATTGATCCCGGAGCCACGCATTCATTTATGTCAAGTTGATTTGCCCTCCATGCGAATGTGCCATCATCGTCTCTTCCAGGCGAGTGGCATGTGTCTCTAGCCTCTGGTGAGGTGATGAGAATAAATTGGGTGTTTAGTGGTTGTGAAGTATTGGCGGAAGGGACTAAGTTTAAGGCGGATCTAATCCCTTTGGATATTGTGGAGTTTGATGTGATCTTGGGAATGGACTTTTTAGAGGCTTATAGAGCTATGGTAGATTGTTTCCGAAAAGAAGTGGTGCTTCGAAGTCCAGATGGATTTGAGGTTGTATTTCAAGGAGAAATAGATGTTATTTCAAGTTGCTTGATATCAGCTATTACTTCTAGGAAATTGTTAAATAAAAGTTGTCAGGCATATTTAGCTCACATTGTGGATACAAGTATGAGAGTGTTGGGAGTAGAGGATATTCCTGTAGTAAGAGAGTTTCCAGATGTTTTTCCCAAGGAGTTGCCTGGTTTGCCTCCTGTAAGGGAGATAGATTTTTCTATCGAGTTACTTCCCGAAAATATGCCTATCTCTCAGGCACCTTACAGAATGGCTCCAGCAGAATTGAAAGAGTTGAAGACTCAACTACAGGAGTTGGTAGATAAGGGTTTTATTCGGCCTAGCAGGTCTCCATGGGGTGCTTCGGTGTTGTTTGTTAAGAAGAAAGATGGCACCATGAGACTATGCCTTGATTATAGGAAGCTAAATCAAGTCACGGTGAAGAATAAATATTCATTACACCGTACTGATGATTTATTTGATCAGTTGAGGGGTGCTTCTGTTTTCTCAAAAATTGACTTGAGATCTGGTTATCATCAGTTGCGGATCCGAGAGAATGACAAAGCCAAGACTGCTTTTCGATCACGCTATGGTCATTATGAGTTTGTGGTGATGCCTTTTGGACTTACTAATGCACCTGCTACGTTCATGGATCTCATGAATAGGGAAATGATAGCTTTTGTAAGTAGATGTTTGATCTGTCAGCAAGTGAAAGCTGAAAGGCAGAAACCTTCAGGATTGCTTGAGCCGTTGCCTATTCCAGTGTGGAAGTGGGACCACATCACCATGGATTTTGTTTTCAGTTTACCTCGTACCCGTGAGGGGCATGACGGTATTTGGGTGATTGGGATAGACTCACCAAATCTGCACATTTCTTGCCGGTGGGAAAGAAGTATACACTGGATAAATTGGCTGAAATTTATGTGAATGAGATTGTGAGACTTCATGGTTTACCGAAATGAATAGTGTCGGATCGGGATCCTAGATTTGCTTCTAAATTCTGGGGAGCTGTTCAGGCAGCTTTAGGTACCCGACTACACTTCAGCACTGCTTTTCATCCTCACACTGATGGGCAATCAGAAAGGACTATTCAGACTTTAGAGGATATGTTGAGATCTTGTGCCTTGCAGTTCAGGGGGAGTTGGGATAAGAACCTATCTTTGATGCAGTTTGCTTATAATAACAGCTACCATTCTAGTATTGGTATGACTCCCTTTGAGGCACTTTATAGGAAACAATGTCGTACACCTTTATGTTGGAATGAAGTAGGAGAAAAAGAACTTTGTGGTCCTGAGTTAATTCATGATACTAATGAGAAGATTAAAGTGGTCAGAGATAGACTCAAAGCCGCTCAAAGTAGGCAGAAGAGTTATGCAGATGTCCGCAGAAAAGACCTTGAGTTTCAAGTGGGTGATTGGGTGTTCTTGAAACTATCTCCTTGGAAAGGGATAATACGTTTTGGTAAGCGTGAGAAGCTTAGTCCGAGGTATATTGGGCCTTATGAGATAATAGAGCGAGTGGGCTCACTTGCTTATCGGTTACTTTTGCCTCCATAATTATCCAGGATACATAATGTGTTTCATGTATCCATGCTTCGCAAGTATATTGCCGATCTCTCTCATGTGTTGCAAGAGCAGCCAATTAGTTTGACGAGAGATTTGACCTATGAAGAGGAACCGGTTTAGATTCTTGACCAAAAGGAGAGAGTACTGAGGAATAAAACAATTCCACTTGTCATGGTGCTTTGGAGAAGTCATCAAGTAGAGGAAGCTACTTGGGAATCAGAGGAACAAATGAGGCAGCAGTATCCCTACCTTTTTGTTTGACAGTTATGTTAATTTCGAGGACGAAATTTTTATAAGGAGGGAAGAATTGTCACACCCCGGTTCATAAGTTATTTTACAGTTATTTACTTTGGTAATATTTTGGTCTTTTACAGTTTTAAGTAACCGTTTACTATTTAAGACTCCAAAGTTAACTTTTGCTTCTGTTGGGAATTTGGGAAAACTTTCTTCATGAAAGTCGTAGAGGATGTTATTACGAGTTCGTAGACATGTTATGCGTTAAAATCGGAGTTAGCATGAAAAAGTTATTAATTAAAAAGGTAGGTTTTATTGGGGTGTAAAATTTTGGATTTGGGTTATGTTTAAGTTGGACCGGGCCCTTGTTTTTGGTCAAAGCCCAAAATCTTCTCTCTCTCTCTCTCTCTCTCTCTCTCTCTCTCTCTCTCTCTCTCTCTCTCTCTCTCTCTCTCTCTTTCTCTCTCTCTCTCTCCCGCTCCGCTCCAGATTCCCCTTCCCGACCCGAAAACTTTCCGGCCGCCGTCCGCCACCATCCGGCCGAGATAGGAGGCGTGCTTGGTATCGATTTGAAGCTTGGAGCATCCTCTACAAGTCTAGGTAGGTGGCAGTCGGTGTCATGCCGCCGTGAGGGAGCACGATCGCTAGGAAGGTGCAGCTGTGCCGCGGAGGTGTTCTCGCCGGAACTCCTTTTTCCGGCCATCAAAATGGAAGTTGCCGGTCTCGTCTTGAAGCTCTCCCTTCCAGCAGCAAACTCCTAAAAGGATACATCCTAACTCGAGCTAGGTAAGGAGAATCGGGTGTTTGAATTTCCTAGGGTTTTCTTGATATGTTCGGCTTCGATTACCCTATTTAGACTTGAAATTGGACTTAGTAATAGTTATGAAAGTTGTTTGGGATATTGAGAGGAAGATGCTGTTAAAATTTGGTAGCTACTGGAGGTCGCCGGAGTCGGCCGCCGGCCGCCGCTGTTTTGGGAAATTTTATGGTTTTTGATGTGGAATATTAAGAGGAGATTAATGATGTGAATTTAGAAATTTTTGGAGGAATTTTGGATAGGTTTGAGATTTTTTGAAGTTTGGTATTTTGGCCGTTAATTTGGATAGAGAATCCGGCCATTAGATTATTCTTGTTTCGGCCGTAGAATGTGGATTTAAGGCCGCCGATATTTGTGGTGAAGTTTGGACGGTATCAATTTTAAGATTTGCAAAGTTGGGGAAGAATGAGAGTAGATAAGGCCATATTTAATTTTGCCTATTTTTATATAAACGTTGGTATATAGTTGAGGATTTAATTATGTTCTTGGATCAGGACGTGAGGAAGCTCGAGCAGAAGAGGCTTCAGACCGACTTCAGGCTTAAGCCTAATTTTTTAGTGGACTTTTGGTTTAAATAATGTTAATGCAATTGTTTATTTGGTTAGACGAGTGCTAGACTTCATGCTATGACTCAGCAGGAGGGTCGTACTTCTCCAGATGTCATCATTGGTACGTTATTAATTTTTGGCCAGCCAGCTTTTATTTTAATTGATCCCAGAGCCACGCATTCATTTATGTCTAGTAGATTTGCCCTCCATGCAAATGTGCCATCATCGCCTCTTCCAGGCGAGTGGCATGTGTCTCTACCCTCCGGTGAGGTGATGAGAATAAATTGGGTGTTTAGTGGTTGTGAAGTATTGGGGGAAGGGACTAAGTTTAAGGCGGATCTAATCCCTTTAGATATTGTGGAGTTTGATGTGATCTTGGGAATAGACTTTTTAGAGGCTTATAGAGCTATGGTAGATTGTTTCCGAAAAGAAGTGGTGCTTCGAAGTCCAGATGGATTTGAGGTTGCGTTTCAAGGAGAAAGAGATGTTATTTCGAGTTGCTTGATATCAGCTATTACTGCTAGCAAATTGTTAAATAAAGCCTGTCAGGCATATTTAGCTCACATTGTGGATACAAGTATGGGAGTGTTGGGACTAGAGGATATTCCTGTAGTAAGAGAGTTTCCAGATGTTTTTACCGAGGAGTTGCCCAAAAGGTGGAAGGAGTGTCAAATTGGAGAAGATCCACCACTGTGGCAGAGATTCGTAGTTTCTTGGGATTAGCAGGCTATTATTGACGCTTTGTGCAAGGCTTTTCAAAGATTGCTGCTCCACTAACAAGATTGACAAAGAAGAGAGTTAAATTCGAATGGTCAGATCAGTGTGAGCAAAGTTGTCAAGAATTAAAGAATCGCCTGACTAGTGCTCCTGTTTTAGCACTTCCGGATGATAGTGGAGAATATGTGGTTTATTGGGATGCTTCTAAACGAGGTTTATGCGGGGTATTGATGCAGCATGATCGAGTTATTGCATACGCTTCTAGGCAATTGAAGCAGCATGAGGTGAATTATCCCACTCATGATTTAGAGCTTGCAGCAGTAGTTTTTACTCTCAAGTTGTGGAGTGATCTTTATGGAGCCAAGTGTCGATTTTTACCGATCACAAGAGTCTTCGGTATGTGTTTACTCAAAAAGAGTTAAATATGAGGCAGAGAAGATGGATGGAATTAATCAATGATTATGATTGCACTATTGAGTGTCATCCTGGAAAATCTAATGTGGTAGCTGACGCTCTTAGTCGAAATCCCACCATATCTTTCTCACTTGAGGATGGTTAGAGTTCCACTTCTTTTTGAGTTGCAAGCTACATGGGTGGATTTAGTGGTGGATGAAGTGGGTGCCTTGGTAGCTAGTTTCCATGTGAGGCCAATTTTGGGGTATGAAGTGCGAGAGGCGCAGTATCATGATCCTTCCATTATTCGGTTGATTGAAAGAGCAGCGAATGGAGCCGCCGTAGATTTTTCGGTAAGAAGAGATGGAACTTTATTGTTCAAAAATAGACTTTGTGTTCCAAAGAGAAATGAAGAGTTAAAGATAGAGATAATGGAGGAAGCTCATAGTTCTGCATATGCTGCTCATCCGGTTAGTACAAAAATGTATCGGACTTTGAAGGATTATTATTGGTGGCCAAACATGAAGAGGGAAATGGCAGCTTTTGTAAGTAGGTGTTTGATCTGTCAGCAAGTGAAAGCTGAAAGGCAGAAACCTTCAGGATTGCTTGAGCCGTTGCCTATTCCAGTGTGGAAGTGGGACCACATCACCATGGATTTTGTTTTCAGTTTACGTCGTACCCCTAAGGGGCATGACGGTATTTGGGTGATTGTGGATAGACTCACCAAATCTGCACATTTCTTGCCGGTGGGAAAGAAGTATACACTGGATAAATTGGCTGAACTTTATGTGAATGAGATTGTGAGACTTCATGGTTTACCGAAATGAATAGTGTCGGATCGGGATCCTAGATTTGCTTCTAAATTCTGGGGAGCTGTTCAGGCAGCTTTAGGTACCCGACTACACTTCAGCACTGTTTTTCATCCTCACACTGATGGGCAATCAGAAAGGACTATTCAGACTTTAGAGGATATGTTGAGATCTTGTGCCTTGCAGTTCAGGGGGAGTTGGGATAAGAACCTATCTTTGATGGAGTTTGCTTATAATAACAGCTACCATTCTAGTATTGGTATGACTCCCTTTGAGGCACTTTATAGGAAACAATGTCGTACACCTTTATGTTGGAATGAAGTAGTAGAAAAAGAACTTTGTGGTCCTAAGTTAATTCATGATACTAATGAGAAGATTAAAGTGATCAGATATAAACTCAAGGCCGCTCAAAGTAGGCAGAAGAGTTATGCAGATGTCCGCAGGAAAGACCTTGAGTTTCAAGTGGGTGATTGGGTGTTCTTGAAACTATCTCCTTGGAAAGGGATAGTACGTTTTGGTAAGCGTGAGAAGCTTAGTCCGAGGTATATTGGGCCTTATGAGATAATAGAGCGAGTTGGCTCACTTGCTTATCGGTTACTTTTGCCTCCAGAATTATCCAGGATACATAATGTGTTTCATGTATCCATGCTCCGCAAGTATATTGCCTATCCCTCTCATGTGTTGCAAGAGCAGCCAATTAGTTTGATGAGAGATTTGACCTATGAAGAGGAACCGGTACAGATTCTTGACCGAAATGAGCAAGTACTGAGGAACAAGACAATTTCACTTGTCAAGGTGCTTTGGAGAAGTCATCAAGTAGAGGAAGTTACTTGGGAATCAGAGGAATAAATGAGGCAGCAGTATCCCTACCTTTTTGGTTTGACAGTTATGTAAATTTCGAGGAAGAAATTTTTATAAGGAGGGGAGAATTGTCACGCCCCGGTTCTTAAGTTATTTTACGGTTATTTACTTTGGTATTATTTTGGTCTTTTACCGTTTTAAGTAACCGTTTACTATTTAAGACTCCAAAGTTGACTTTTGCTTCTGTTGGGAATTTGGGAAAACTTTCTTGATGAAAGTCGTAGAGGATGTTATTACGAGTTCGTAGACATGCTATGTGTTAAAATCGGAGTTAGCATGGAAAAGTTATCAATTAAAAAGGTAAGTTTTATTGGGGTATTATTTTGGGGTGTTAAATTTTGGAGTTGGGTTATGTTTAAGTTGGACCGGGCCCTTGTTTTTGGTCAAAGCCCAAAATCTTTTCTCTCTCTCTCTCTCTCTCTCCCGCTCCCGCTCCCGATTCCCCCTTCCGACCCGAAAACTTTCCGGCCGCCGTTTGGCCAAGATAGAAGGCGTGCTTGGTATAGATTTGAAGCTTGGAGCATCCTCTACAAGTCTAGGGAGGTGGCAGCCGGTGTCGCGCCGCCGTGAGGGAGCACGATCGCTGGGAAGGTGCGGCTGTGCCGCGGAGGTGTTCTCGCCGAAACTCCTTTTTCCGACCATCAAAATGGAAGCTGCCGGTCTCGTCTTGAAGCTCTCCGTTCCAGCAGCAAACTCCTAAAAGGATACATCCTAACTCGAGCTAGGTAATGAGTGAGTGGACAAAAATAAATAATAAAAATACTGCCTTAATGAAAGAGCCTTGAAATCAAAATTTATGCTTTTCCCATATTTTCCATTGAGAAAATAATTATGCATACCACTCTCGGAAATCTTTCCGAAAATAATTATAGATAAAAATAATGAACCAATCCCATTGGTTCTCAATAAATCAATAAAAATGGGGAAGAGGTTTCACCATAACGATGAGCCTCCCAGGCTATAATAGTGTCTCACGCTAAGCGCCCTACTCACCTATGGTGAGTAGCCGCTAATAATGATTAGCTAGCAATAATGAATATATATAAACCCTTTTATGGTGAAGTAAAATAACAAATATCAAGAATGTCACTTCCCAAAAAATAATATAAAATCCATTGAACTCAGTACAGTTCCCAACTGTACCTAGGAATATTGCGTAATAAAATAAATCACTTGACATGTCCCACATGTCAAATAAAATGCTCAAGAGAGTTCCCGAAAAATAAATGGAACTCATTACTCCAAGAAAATATTAAATCTCCAATATGGTTTTGAAAATTAAATAACCTCTAGTGCATGCATGACATTCAAATCAAAGGTCCACTCACAGTGCTCGGCTATGCCTGCCGACGACCCGAGACTTCTTCCAAATGATCCTCCTCACGTCCTGAACAATAAATAATTATTAAGCCTCCAAACTAGGATAATATTTTAATAACATTTCTGAAATAAAATGAAGCCTATAATTTCATCTCTCTTGCCCAACTTCTCCACTTTTAATTTAATAAGGCTCACAATACTCCGCACTTACCGAAAGCCATAATTTAACCTTTTTAGAATTTAAAACTTGCTAAACCAACTGCTGAACTTCCAATCTAATAACCGCCACAATTCTTAACCATTGAAAAATCTCAAACCTTATCAAAACCCTTCCAAAAATTCTAAATTATACTTCATTAAACTCCTCTCAGGAAAACAAACCCAGAAATATGAAAAACTGCCCCTAAGGGGCGGCGCCGCCGCCTGCTCCGCTGGAAGCCGTACTCCGGCGACCTCCAATGCTTCTCAAATTTTAGCACAACACTCCTCTCAACCCGCACAACAACTTCCTGAACTAGCACAAAAACCATTTCCAAGCCTAACTAGGTTAATTGAACCAAAACCTTAAATTGAGCCCTAGAACTTCAATTATACATTTCTCATTAACAAGATCGAATTAGACCAATTCCTTTTGAGGAACTACTCAGCTTGATGAGGGCTACAAGATGAGCCAAAAATCTCGAGCTATGGTGGCCGGACGAGGGAACTCCGACAAGAAGACAGCCGGCGTCTCCGGCAAAATTTCCTCTCGAACGGCGGCGTTATGGCGGCACTCACGGGTCTAGGGAGGGAGCTGGGTGGACAGCCGACAGTTTGAGACCGGTACGGCGGTCTATGACGGCTGGACGGCGTCGGACAATGGCTGGGTCTCTAGCGGATCGAGAGGAGCTCACGGGAGTGAGAGAGAAGAAAGAAGGAGAGAGAGAGAGAGAGTGTGTGGGTGGGTGTTGGGCTTCTCCACACCTACCCGGCCCAACTTAAACACACACCAAAAAATAAAACCCACTAAATTTTACCCCTCTTTTACCAACTCAAAATTTACCCTTTTATTTGACAACTTTTTCACACCAACTCCGATTTTAACGTATAACATGTCTATGAACTCGTATTAACGTCCTCTACAACTTCCTTAAAGAAATTTTTCCAAAATAACTTTCCCACAAAAAGTCAACTCTAGGGTCCTTAATGGTAAACGGTTACTCAACACGGTAAAAGATCAAAGTAATACCAAAAGTAAATGATGGTAATATAATTTAAGAACCTGGATGTGACAATTCTCCCCTCCTTATAAAAATTTCGTCCTCGAAATTTACATACATGTCAATCAAAGAGATAAGGATATTGCTGCCTCATTTGCTCTTCCGGTTCCCAAGTAGCTTCCTCTATATGATGACTCCTCCACAGAATTTTAACAAGTGGAATCATTTTTTTCCTAAGCACTTGCTCCTTCCGATCAAGAATCTGAACCGGTTCCTCTTCGTAGGTCAAATCTTTCTTCAAACTTATCGGCTGCTCTTGCAAGACATGAGAGGGATCGGCAATATACTTGCGAAGCATGGACACATGGAAAACATTATGTATCCTGGACAGCTATGAAGGTAGCTCCAATCGATAAGCAACTGAGCCAACCTGCTCTAAAATCTCATAAGTACCAATATACCTCGGGCTAAGCTCTTTCAATTCTGTTGGAGCCATTTTGTAAGGTGCCTGAGAGATAGGCGTAGTTCCAGGAAGTAACTCGATAGAAAAATCTATCTTCCTTACAGGAGGCAAACCAGGCAACTCGTCGAGAAACACATCCGGAAACTCTCTTGCTACAGAAATATCCTCTACTTCCAACACTCCCACACTTGTATCTACAATGTGAGCTAAGTATGCCTCACAACCTTTATTTAACAATTTCTTAGCAGTAACAGCTGATATCAAGCAACTCGAGATAACATCTTTTTCCCCTTGAAATGCAACCTCAAATCCATCTGGACTTCGAAACACCACTTCTTTTCGAAAACAATCTACCATAACTCTATAAACCTCTAAAAAGTCCATTCCCAAGATCACATCAAACTCCACAATATCTAAAGGGATTAGATCCACCTTAAACTTAGTCCCTTCAATCAACACTTCACAACCACTAAACACCCAATTTATTCTCATCACCTCACCGGAAGGTAGAGACACATGCCACTCGCCTGGAAGAGACGATGATGGCACATTGGCATGGAGGGCAAATCTACAAGACATAAATGAATGCGTGGCTCCGGGGTCAATTAAAGTTAAAGCTGGCTACCCAAAAATTAATAACGTACCAATGATGACATCTGGAGAAGTACCACCCTCATGCTGGGTCATAGCATGAAGTCTAGCGCGAGTCATGGGATGTCCACGCTGACCACTACCCTGGTGAGAACCACTCCTGGCTGCTGAACCGCCCTGAGAACCACCACTGGAGCCTCTGGCTGAAGATTGACCAGCTGGCTGAGTAGGGGCAAGGGTGGTCCTCTGGGCCAATAATGGACAATCCCTAATGAAATGATCCTGACCACTATACTCAAAGCACCTAGAAGACTGCTGCTGATCAAAAGAAAAAGTCTGATCACCAGATGTCCCACCATGGAAATTGCCACCAGCACCAAATTGACCAGTTTGCTGCCTACCCAACTGACTCCCGAAAGGTCTCCTGAAACGTCCTCTAGCCCTGTTCCAAGCACCAGAGCTCGATCCGCTGCTATAACCACTACCAGCTGATGATCCAAAAGCGGATGAGGAAGCAGCCTTCTTAGATGGACCCTGACTGGGACCACTGAAATCTCAGGGCCGAGCACTATATGTTCCCCTAGTCTCGATGGCCATGGCTGCACTAACCGCATCAAGAAAAGTCGGGTAAATAACACCTGTCATCCTATCTGCATACACTCCACCAAGTGCCCCAATATCAATCCTGGTCCTCTCATCAGGAACCAAATATGGCACATAATAGCTCAAGGTAGTGAACCTCTACTCAAACTCGATGACACCCTCACCAACCCTCTTCCTCATGTTCAGAAAATCCATCTGAATCCTACTACGATGAGCATGACTGAAATACTAACCCAAAACGAGCGCCTTAAACTACTCCCAAGTCATGTCCTGAGCACCACCATTATTCCTACAAGCAAGAGTCCACCAATGATGCGCTGAGTCATCTAGAAAAGTCACTGTCATCTTCACTTTCTTTTCTTCCGGCATATCAGTGCTCTCAAAAGCCTTTTCCATCTTGTCTACCCATGTGTATGCATCAAGGGGTCCCTTGGCACCCTTGAACTCAATTGCCCCAGCATCGAAGACATCCTTCTTCCTCACAGACCGAGGGTGCTGAACCCTATCTGAAACACCTCTCAGCATATTCCCAATGGAATCAACTAATCCTCTAACTTTATCACCCTCATTCGCGTTGGTCGAGGTAGCCACACGGGGTTGGCGTCTAGGAGGCATAGTACCTGAGGAAGGAGATATTTAGTAGTCTATTTACAAGACTAACAGAACTATCACACATACCCAATAACACCTAGCATCCAAAGCATAAAATGCTAGTGAATCGGCCGCGGTTGAATCACCACTCTATAGGAACTACGAGCTTCTTAGGCAAATATGATAGTACTAAGGAGGCAGGAAATGAAACCTAAAGCTCTGATACCAACTGTCAAGACCCACCCCGAATTTCACCCTGAAACCCGAAGTAAGTCTTGCGAGGTCCACCTCCAAGGAAAATTTACTGAAGCACTCGGTAAACCTCCCTTGAAAATGAACAACCCTAATCCGGAGAAGCAGGTAACCTACTGGTGAAAAATGGCTAATAGATGGGTAACTATGCCTCGTCTCCTCCAACTAGTACCGACCCGCACTCTGCAGACTGGGCATTTTAAAAACGAAGAGCCCAGGGGAAAACATTTGAAAGCGTTAGAGTGAGTGGACAAAAATAAATTTAATGAAAATATTTATGCTTCCCCAATTTAATTTCCATAGAAATTATGCTGCATGCGACAGCTCAAAAACTGGCAAGTATATGACTAGCTCCGGCTAGTCTCTAAAACTTAATAAAATACAGCCTCTCAGGCTAAAATATATATATGTATATATTTACACTCGTCATACCTTGTATGATTTCTTATGAAGAAATATAAGAAAATAGAAATTCATACAAGGCTACTACGCTTACGTCTAACGCTCACGTCACGCCATAATGAAATTTTACCTCGTTATGCGGAAAAGACGGGTGTATTTATATACGTGCATACTCCCTATATGAATCATTATTATATTCATATAGGGCTACTACGATTGCGTCTAACGCTCACGTCACACCATAATAGTATTTTACCTCATTATGGCGGAAAAGCACGTATAGCTAGGTAGCATTTACTTATATACATACTATCCTCATAAACATCCATATATAAATATATAATCACCGAAATTCTCAATTTCGGTTATTCTACAACAAAAGAAAATATTCATCAATAAGTCTTTTTGCTGGCATAATATTTAAAACAAAGGTCCACTCACAAATTAGGCCTAAGCCTGTTGTCGGTCCGAGGCCTCTTCTGCTCGAGCCTCCTCACGTCCTGTTCCAAATATATAATTAATTTCCCAACTTAAAAATCCAATATTTAATCAAAATAGGCAAAATTAACTGTGAGCCTTAACCACGCTCATCCTTGCCTAACTTCGCCATTTTTAACTCAATATTATCCAACCTCACCGGAAAAATAACGGCAGCCTTAACGCAACCTTCCACAGTCTAAACAACATCAAACCCAGGGCCGGATTCTACTCTATTAATCCGTCAAAATTACCAAACTTTAACAATTTCCAAACCTATCCAAAACTCTTCCGAAAATTCTAAAATTCACATCATTAACCTCCCCTTAATATTCCACATCTAAAACCATAAAAATCCCCCTAACAGCGGCCGGCGGCCGACTCTGGCGACCTCCAATGCCTACCAAATTTTGACAGCATCTTCCTCTCAACTCCCTCTACAACTTTCCTAACTAGCACAAACACTAATTCCAAGCCTAACTATGCCAATCGAACGAAAATAGTAATTAGAACCTTAGAATTTCAAACACCGATTTCTCCTTACCTAGTTCAAGAGGGAGCGAATCCTTTGGAGGGATGAATATACGGGAGGAGGGCTTCCTTTTGAGCCTAGCAGCTCCGGCTATGGCGGCCGGAGGAGGAAGTTCCGGCGACGGGAAGTTTTGGACAGTCGGACCTTTCGGGCCCGATACCTCTCTCACGGCGACGCTAGGAAGCCTCTCACCGGTCTAGGATGGAAGCTGGGTCGGAGGCCGACCGTTTGGGACCGGTGCGGCGGCGAACGGTGGCCGGACGGCGGCGGACGGCCAGGGAGAGGGCTCAGGAGGAAGAGAGAGAAGGACGAGAGGAGAGAAATGGTTTGGGCCTCCCCAAACCGGTCGAACACTAATAAACCTAACTTCAAAATTTAACACCCCAAAATAATACCCCAATAAAAATTACCTTTACTAGCTAAAATTTACCATTTTCTACCGTCATCATAATTTTCTCCTACGAATAATTCCACCGTAACAGTTGTCCCCAAAAACCCCTCTAGGGACCAGTTAAACTATAAACTCATTGACGAAGACGGTAAAACTCTTATTAACACCTTGTTAGTAAATAAGGTAAAAATTTAAGAGTCGGGGCATGACAAAGAGCCGAGGGGAAAACATTCGAAAACGTTAGAGTGAGTGGACAAAATAAAAAGATAAATAAAGAAAATAAATAACAATATTTCTGTTTTCCCAATTTAAATTTCCAATAAAGTCGAATGCGTGCTCCACGCGATAAATCTTTTATCTCAAAAATATATACCAATATATATATGTATTTACACACGTCCATACTGCCTATATAATTTATTTTATTGATTTAAAATAATTTATATAGGGCTACTACGCTCGCGTCGAACGCTCACGTTACGCCTTAATGCGGTGCTACACTACGCCATTAAGGTGGACGGACGGGTGTATAAATATGTGCCCATACCCCCGATATGAATTAAACACTCATATAGGGATACTACGCTTGCGTCTAACGCTCACGTCACACCATAATGCGGTTATATATTACGCCATTAAGGTGGACAGACACATATGGCTAGCTAGCATTTATATACATACTCTCCTTATAAAAATATTTATAATTTACCGAAAAATCTCCTTTTTAGTAATTCCTCAAAATAAATAAACCCCACAAAATAAAATGACCTCAACAGAAGAAATTGTTCAGCTCAGAACCATAGCAGATATATTAAAAAAAACAAAAGTCCACTCACAAATTAGGCCTAAGTCTGGTGTCGGTCTGATGCCTCTTCAGCTCGAGCCTCCTCACGTCATGTTTCAAAAACATAAATTAATCCCCACTATATACCAACGCTTATATAAAAATAGGCAACATTAAATGTAGCCTTATCTACTCTCATATTTACGCAACTTCGCCAATCTTAAAATCGATACGGCCCAAACTTCACCACAAATACCGGCAGCCTTAAACCAACCTTCTACATCCAAAACAACAATAATCTAACGGCCAGATTCTATCCAAATTAATGGCCAAAATACCAAACTTCCAAAAATCCAAAACCTATCCAAAATTCCTCCAAAAATTCCAAAATTCACATCATTAACCTCCCCTTAATATTCCACATCTAAAACCATAAAAATCCCCCAAACAGCGGCGGCCGGCGGCCGGCTCCGGCTACCTCCAATGCCTACCAAATTTTTACGGCAGCTTCCTCTCAACCTACTCTACAACTTTTCTAACTAGCACAAACACAAATTCCAAGCCTAGATAGGGTAATCGAACAAAAACATCAAATGAGCCCTAGAATTTCAACTTCATATTTCTCCTTACCTAGCTCAAGAGGGAGTGAAACCTTTGGAGGTATGAATGCACGGGAAGAGAGCTTCCTTTTGAGCCAAGTAGCTCCAGCTGTGGCGGCCAGAGGAGGGAGTTCCGGCGAGAGAACCACCACAGAAGTTGAACCTTTCGGGCGAGATAACTCCCTCACGGCGGAGCTAGGGCGGCTCTCACCGGTGTAGGAAGAAGGCTAGGTCGACGGCCAACCGATCGGGACTGGTACAGCGGTCTCAGGCGGCCGGACGGCGGCGGACGGGCGAGAAGAAAATCCGGCAGGGAGAGGGCTCAGGGAGAGAGTCGGGAGGAAGAGAGAGCAAAAAGAGAGGAGAGAAATGGTTTGGGCCTCCCCAAACCGGTCCAACACCAATATACCCACACCAAAATTAAAATAAACCCAACTCCAAAAATAACAGCACAAAATAATACCCCAATAAAAATTACCTTTTACTAGCCAAAATTTACCATTTTTACCGTCATCACATTTTTCTCCTACGAATAATTCCTTCGAAATAAACGTCCCCAAAAACCCCTCTAGGGACCATTTAAACTAATAACTCATTGACGAATACGGTAAAATTCTTATTATTATCAAGCTAGTAATTAAGGTAAAAATTTTAGAGTCGGGATGTGACACCACATGGGCTAAATAAGCCTGGCAACCGTTATTCAATAATTTCCTAGCAGCGACAGCTGAAATTAAGCAATTTGAAATAACATCTCGCTCACCTTGAAATGTAACCTCAGGCTTTCCAGGACTGCGTAACACCACTATTTTCCGGAAACAATCAATCATGGCTCTATGTGCCTCTAAAAAGTCCATACCCATAATTACATCAAACTCCACAATATCTAATGTAATTAAGTCAACTTCGAAATTAAGACCCTCCACCAACACTTAACAACCTCTAAATACCCAATCTATCTTCATCACATCACCGAAGGGCAAAGAAACCTGCCATTCGCCTGGAAGTGGCGACGATGGCACATTGGCGAGAAATGAAAATCTACTAGACATAAAAGAATGCGTCGCTCCAGGGTCTATCAATATAAGAGAAGGATGACCGAATATTAACAACATACCAATGATGACATCCGGGGAGGTACGTCTCTCTTGCTGCATCATAGCATGGAACCTAGCATGAGTAGTGGCACGACGACCTCTCTGTCCTCTGCCCTGCTAAAAGCCGCCTCTGGCTGGAGCCATGGCGCGAGTACCACTACTAGAACCACCAGCTGATGTCTGACCCATGGCCTGAGTAGGAGCATATGTAGCTCCCTGAGTCAGAAGAGGGCAATCCCTCTTGAAGTGATCCAACTAACCACACTGAAAACATCCCCCTGGCTGAAACTGACTCTACCCAGATTGAAAAGACTGACCACCAGAGATCCCACTCTAACTGCTCGATCCACTTCTAAATCACCCAAACTGACGCCCAAAAAAGTTCTTGAAGGATCTACCACCCTACCTCTTGAACCTCCCTCTGAAACCGGAGCCAGAACTCGAACTGCTACCATGTCCACTGCCAGAAGATGATCCAGAACCCGAGGTGGATGCCAATTTCTTTGATGAACCTTGGCTATGACAACCAGAATCACGAAGACGGCCAGCTGCCAACTCCTATGCCTCAATATTCAGAGCAAAAGTCACGGCCTGGTGAAATGACTGATATGGCACTGTTGTCATCCTGTTTGCATAAATACCACCAAGGCCCTTGGTGAACTGATAAATCTTCTCCTGCTCTGTCTTCACCAAATCCGGCACATAATAGGACAACTCCCAGAATCGCTACTCAAAACCCATCACTGTCATGTCATCACCCTTCTGCAGATTCAAGAACTCCTCCCTCATTCTGTTGACATGAGCATGACTAATATAGCGCTCTCTAAAAAGAGCTGTAAACTGATCCCAGGACATATGATTTGCAGCATCACTCATACCTCTACTCATATCAAGCCACCAATACCATACTTCCTTCTCCAAAAACTGGGTAGCCAAGCCCACTTTCCTATCCTCTGGGCATCTCACCTAAATTAACATTTTCGCAATGGTCTCTACCCAATTCTGAGCATCCAATGGCTCAACAGCGTGGCTAAACACTCTAGCTCCATTCTTGTAAGCTCTATCATAATTTATCTCAGGGACCATGCTAGTACCAAACCGCTGAAAGAACTGCTCCATGGAATTAGTCCAATCACCCTGTACATCCTCATCTTCCCCCCTTGGAGGATTTTGCCTAGGTGCTCGGCGAGGGGGTATACTACCTGAGAATAAAATATTTAGCACAAGAAACAAGAAAATGACAACTACCCACATACTTAATAAACACTTAGCATACAGGCATAAAATGTTAATGGATCCGCCGCGGTCGGACCATCACTCTCATGACACTACGTTTTACTAAGCATATGTGGTAGTGATAAAGAAAGATAGGAATCGGACAACCTAATGCTCTGATACCAATTGTCATGACCTACCCTGGATTTACCCTTGAAATCCGGGATAAACCCTGCGGGACCCACCTCAAGGGAAATTCTACCAAAATTTTAGCATAACCTCCCTTGAGAATGGGTAACCCTACCTGAAAGAAAAATCACCACAACCCAAACACTTCTGAAACAATTAAATCCACATCTTCTGGAGTCACCCGCTCCCCCAAATAAACATCCACAACCTCAACAAAAGTAATAATTCAAAATAATTTCATGAATTTAATCTCTCATACAAACAAACCAAATAACTCTTTTTCATCACTCCTAAGTGGAGTCATAAACTCTTAACACACCTTGACATAAATTCATTTAAAACACCCCATGGTTATCAGAGCAACTACTAGGAAAAGAGAAAATATACAAGTAGGTTAAACTAGTAACCTATGAGAGAAAACTGGATGAGGTGGGAAATATGACTCGTCTCCTACCCTCGCCAAACAGAACTCTGCAGACTGGGCATTTAAAACGAAAGGCCCATGGGAGAAGCATTTAAAACGTTAGAGTGAGTGGACAAAAATAAATAATAAAAATACTGACTTAATGAAAGAGCCTTGAAATCAAAATTTATGTTTTTCCCATATTTTCCATTGAGAAAATATTTATGCATGCCACTCTCAGAAATCTTTCCGAAAATAATTATAGATAAAAATAATGAACCAATCCCATTGGTTCTCAATAAATCAATAAAAATGGGGAAGAGGTTTCACCATAACGATGAGTCTCCCAGGCTAGGGTCGGATCCTCGCAGGCTATAATAACGTCACACGCTAAGCGCCCTACTCACCTATGGTGAGTAGCCACTAATAATGCTAGCTAACATATAAATATAAATACCGATCGGTTGCCTCCCAGGCTATAATAGCGTCCCACACTAAGCGCCCTACTCACCTATGGTGAGTAGCCGCTAATAATGATTAGCTAGCAATAATGAATATATATCAACCCTTTTATGGTGAAGTAAAATAACAAATATCAAGAATGTCACTTCCCCAAAAATAATATAAAATCCATTGAACTCAGTACAGTTCCCAACTGTACCTAAGAATATTATGTAGTAAAATAAATCACTTGACATGTCCCACATGTCAAATAAAATGCTCAAGAGAGTTCCCGAAAAATAAATGGAACTCATTACTCCAAGAAAATATTAAATCTCCAATATGCTTTTGAAAATTAAATAAACTCTTGTGCATGCATGACATTCAAATCAAAGGTCCACTCACAGTGCTCGGCTATGCCTGCCGACGACCCGAGACTTCCTCCAAATGATCATCCTCACATCCTGAACAATAATTAATTATTAAGCCTCCAAACTAGGATAATACTTTAATAACATTTCCGAAATAAGATGAAGCCTATAATTTCATCTCTCTTGCCCAACTTCTCCACTTTTAATCTAATAAGTCTCACAATACTCCGCACTTACCGAAAGCCATAATTTAACCTTTTTAGAATTTAAAACTTGCTAAATCAACTGCCGAACTTCCAATCTAATAACCGCCACAATTCTTAACCATTGAAAAATCCCAAACCTTATCAAAACCCCTCCAAAAATTTCAAACTATACTTCATTAAACTCCTCTCAGGAAAACAAACCCAGAAATATGAAAAACTGCCCCTAAGGGGCGCCGCTGCCGCCTACTCCGCCGGCAGCCGTACTACGGCGACCTCCAATGCTTCTCAAATTTTAGCACAACACTCCTCTCAACCCGCACAACAACTTCCTTAACTAGCACAAAAACCATTTTCAAGCCTAACTAGGTTAATCGAACCAAAACCTTAAATTGAGCCCTAGAACTTCAATTATACATTTCTCATTAACAAGATCGAATTAGACCAATTCCTTTTGAGGAATTACTCACCTTGATGAGGGCTACAAGATGAGCTAAAAATCCCGAGTTATGGTGGCCGGAGGAGGGAACTCCGACAAGAAGACAGCCGGCGTCTCTGGCGGAATTTCCTCTCGAACGGCGGCGTTATGGTGGCACTCACGGGTCCAGGGAGGGAGCTGGGTGGACAGCTGACAGTTTGAGACCGGTACGGCGGTCTATGGCGGCCGGACGGCGACGAACAATGGCTGGGTCTCTGGCGGGTCGGGAGGAGCTCACGGGAGAGAGAGAGAGAAGAAAGAGGGAGAGAGAGAGAGAGTGTGTGTGGGTGGGTGTTGGGCTTCTCCACACCTACCCGGTCCAACTTAAACACACACCAAAAAATAAAACCCACTAAATTTTACCCCCTTTTTACCAACTCAAAATTTACCCTTTTATTTGATAACTTTTTCATACTAACTCCGATTTTAACGTATAACATGTCTATGAACTCGTATTAACGTCCTCTACAATTTCCTTTAAAAAAAAATTTCCAAAATAACTTTCCCACAAAAAGTCAACTCTAGGGTCCTTAACGGTAAACGATCAAAGTAATACCAAAAGTAAATGACCGAAATTTAATTTAAAAACCGGGATGTGACCTATACAACTGATCATCGTGTTGTATTTCCTTGTTCCAGTGGGGAACAAGGCACTGGAACAAGGGATGCTCAGACTTACACAACCCAGCAACTTGGTGAAGTCCGAGAGGAATGGGCTAAGCATATGCTAACATTTCCAGATAACTAAATTAGGCCATCAGACTTTTGTTTATGGTAGGTTCATGGTAGTAGCTCGTATTTAGGAACTGCTTTTGTGCATTATGACTTTGGAAGGTGTTGAACAATTTAATGCATGCAGTTGGTATTATATATCCTGGGTTTGAAGCCAACTAGCTAGCTAGGTTGCTATGTTAAACAAACTATATCAATGCCCCAATGCTGTTTTTTGTTAAAGGCATTATGGTCTGCTGGTACATGGAATTGGAAGTTGAAGTTGGCTAGCTTGTTATATAAGTATGTTTTGAACTGAGGTTTGTGTCCTACAATTTGGTTTTGTTGTGGTTCAAAATATGAGGTTTTTCTTATTCATGATTTAGAATGTATGAGGTAGGATGAAGATATTGTACCAAATGAATAGTGCATTTCAGCAGGTTTTACCATATGAACAAGAAAATAAAACATCAGAAACGTGTTGTCTCCTTTTCCATCAGACGACATATAACCTAAAAAAATGAGGTTAACGTCCACAGAAAAATGTGGTGCAACATGGCCTAAGCGAACATATGTTTTCTCATCAAACTACAAAAGAATGTAGTGAAACATTACAATTAGTCGACATATGTTTCCTCATCAAACTACATAAAATAGACGTGTAGATAACATATTTGCTTTCGCTCAACCTACAGAAATATGTGGTCCAAAATCTCATCAAACCACATAAAAACATATGGTTGGTCGATGTAGATGAGCTAGCTCAACAGTTATATGTAGACTTAGCACAATTGAACGACAAAAAAGTTGACAAACCTATGTTATTCTTCTCTCAGTCAACATTTATCTGTGATTAGAACATGTACTAAAACTAGAAAACATAAAGATTAGTAGTTACAAAACAATTCAGACGAAAAGTAATTGTCGTTGGTAAAACATTCAGATGACAAAGAATCCAGTAGTTTTCCTAATTTGAAAACATCAAACGACAGAAAAATGTCTTCAGAAACCTCTTCTAACCACTATTTTTCACTATACTTGTCATTGTAAGTTCAGTAGATCAACGATTATATGCAGTCTAAGGTTGTATCACAAAACATATTCTGTGTCAAAACCTTTATTTTTCTTGATACAGTCGACATTTAAATGTTGTTGCTCATTCATCCAGACGACATAAAGTTCAGAAACTTTACAAACTTGTCAAATTTCAGACGACTTATTATCTGTCGTCTGACTAACATTCACGCGGCAGTGGAAAACTGTCGTCTGATAGCCTATCAGACGGCAGACCCTCAGACGACATATAATTTTTGGTCAGACGATAGTGCTCAACTGTCGTCTGATGTTGTTTTTGGCATAGCGCGCTACTCGCTACCCGCTCCCTATCTGCAGTGGGATCACCAAGGAAGCAATCATATTTGTATACTAAAACGAAAACATATATCCCAAATCCACCAAAGAATCGGATATTATTAGATGCCCTACTCAATTTTTCTTCTTCTTTTTCTTTGGTGGAGAGAAAATTAAATTCACTGGGGAGGCTGGTGGTTGATGTACCTTCAGACTTACGTAAACTGGACTGCATTGTCTAGCTCATAGTCTCACTAGAAATTTTGCAAGATTATAAGCGAAAAGAAACTAGCTGAAAGAAATAATAAGCGAAAGAAATTAGCTTACACCACGAGTGAATTGCATATAAGCAGTGCAGTTCGTACTGTCTGTACACCAGGGAATATGAAATGGTTGTTCAAGATGGATTTCCTTCAGTCCAGACATTCAATATCAAAATGACACCACAATGTTTCAACGTACGTAGTTTCAGTCTTTTAACTTGTCTCAACTAGAACACATCCTCGGTGATCCACCTCAATAACTCGATCAATATTATTGATCTTTTGACTTCAATCAGTTCAATGTTATAGCAGCTCTTACCTATCCATCTGTACAACACAGTTAAGGCCAGGGTACCCAACCATGTGGTGGATATATTCTACTGTATACTATAACTCGATCTCTATGCATCATCTGGTGTTAGCTAGCTAGGTCAAGTAATAAAGAAGGGGATCAGAGATAATAATCCTACCACCCAAAGTAATGAGAGATACCCAAAGTTGCAATGACTAGTTGAGGATATATATATATATATATACAGCCCTTCTCAGCTGCGGACGTCCGCACCAATGGTTTTGGTGCGGATTTTCATTTTTGCACCACTTTTCGATTGAATTTCCTCATCTCCACCGTCTAGTATCTAGATAATATTGTGTAGATCATCTCTGCAAAATTTCAGCCAATTTGGTAATAGTTAAGGCCCTCAAAATGGCGTCTTTCTGTTACAAACATGAACGGTTCATGTTTGACAGAATTCAGTCTGTCATTGGTTTTTCGAGTTTGAGGGCCTTAACGATTACCAAATTAGCTGAAATTTTGCTGAAATGATCTACACAATATTATCTAGATATTAGACAGTGGAGATGAAGAAATTTGATCGAAAAGTGGTGCAAAAATGAAAATACGCACCAAAACCATTGGTGCGAACGTCCGCAGCTGAGAAAAATCCTTTGTTTGTAAATGGAGCGTAATGGCTTATGGTATTTTATCACGCTCAAACGATGCTAGGAGGCTTGGAGTCGAGTAAATTTCAGTGACAATGTTGCCATACAGATCAAATCCTTACAATAGTAGATCAGCTCCCTTCGTACATTTTTAGACTAACTCAGTATTAGGATGAGCTAGTCTGTATACAAATGCATGAATCAGTCTACCACGGTATTCGATTTTTTCCTTGCAATGTAGCATGCATAAACAAACTACAGGATCAATTTCACTTTATATTTATAACTAATTCCATCGATAGCTCTCAAGATTTAAGCGCTCAGCTCAAACCTTACACAATGATGAGCCAATTATCGGCCGGAGACGAATTACACATGGTGCCTGGGAGACATATTACGCAGCATTCCGCTACACAATCGACCAAACAAACAAAATAACAGCAATGATGCTGCACCAACTGATGGATACGTCGAAAAAAATACATCAGAAGATGATGTACATATATATGGCATTCTACAAGATCAATCAAATCATTTCCATAGTACGTATTCAATTCCATGTATACTTGAAGCTGAAACGTTACCACCTGGAATGATATATATGATCGAGCTGTATGGGACGTAAAGGATAGTAAATGGAACCGCTACAGGGTTAGCAGCAGCAGCAGCAGCAGGGCACAACTAACTTGGGCAGGAATGAATGCGAGCTCCATTTTCTCGTTGTCCCGACCACTTTAATGGGGGAGGTTGAACGTCCTCGTCTATACGTCAAGGTGCTTAAGATCTCTCATGTGTTTGCTTCATTTGTTAGGACGATAGATCCATATGTCTGCCATTTATATATACATTACTGTCATTGTTTAGATATAATTAGCTCGTTGGAGTTGCTGGGGCAACTAAATCCAGTCCTAGAAAACATACTAAAACCATTTGGTATGTACTTTGTTTTGCATTTAGATTTTCTTTGATGAAACAACAGCTACTTGCTACCTAATACTTCCTTCAGTTATAATATATCAACATCATCGTCACCATCTAGAGATAAAATGAAGGTTGGCACCGTATGTAAGGGCGTCCGGAACCGAAAGAATAGCCTCATGTTCCAACGGTACGGTGTATCGCACATACCGTTGGAAACAACTTCCGAACCCCATTGAAGGCGACCATGATCTGACTAGCTTGAGTACGTGGTTCAAGCTTCAAATACAATGCTCGTAATACAGGAAGTAGTGTACAAAGTATACATACGACCAGTTAGAAAACAAAAGCAGTAAGATATCAACACTACGACATTTCAAAACGATTATCTAGAGGCTTAATTTTGTGTTGTATGGCTTCACAAAACTCATGTTAGAGCTCCATAGAGAAAGTTAATAAATCAAATGTATGTGGAGTTCTGGACAAGGTTATACGAAAAACAAACAAAAAAATATTTGTACTGCAAACAATATATAAGGAACTATATCCAGGCTTAGGCAGGCACTGAAGGTTACATTTTAGACCAAAAATAGACTACGTACAAATACTCAACATCAGTTATGACAATGCTCACAAATCCAGAAGAAAGAAAGAACAAATTACTTCAGGAGCAACAAAACAAGTCCTGTAAGAACAGAGGTAAAGACATGATATGTAACTTTTCCTCGACAAAATGATACACTATGTAGCGTCAGCGAATTATGGGTCAGTTGCACTTCGTATAAGTTTACGTTTGAATGCTTGTCGGCTTGTAGCTGTCAAGTTTTAGGTGCTCAAATCAAACTTGCAAGTCAAAGTGTAAACCTCAAACAATGATGATCCGATTATCGCAGACCAACAACAGATGATCGAGAGACATATTACAGTAAAGGGATCGTGACATTCCATTACGCCATCGACCATCAAACATACAGAAAATAAGAGCAATGATGCTGCACGAACAGATGGGTACGTATGTTAAAAAAAAAAATACATCTGAAGATTGATGATGTAAAAGAAGGCATTCTACAAGATCAGATCATCCTATATAATTCAAGTTCATGTTCATTTTGAAGCTGAAAAGTGGAACGCCTGGAATGAAGTGGATACGCAAAGGGTTAGCATCAGTAGCAGGGGGCAGCTGACTGCTGGGGGGAGAATGCATGTTCAATTGTTCATTGTGAGCAGGCCACTTTAATGATGGGAGTTGAACGTCCTGGTCTACACGTCAAAGTGCTTAAGATTTCATGTGTTTGCTTCATGTACGTGTTAAGATGATAGATCCATCATCCATGTGTGTGCCATTTATGATTTATGTATCACTGTTGAGCTTATTAAATCCAATCCTACAAAACACACTAGCGTATATACTTAGTTTAGCTGTTAGGATTCTGTGATACAGCGACTTGCTACCTAATACTGCCTTCAGATATAAAATCAATCCCATCAGGTCACCACCCAGAGATGAAGTTTAGTTTGGCACCGTAGTGACAGAGTTGGCACCGAAAGACCTCATTACAGCTTTATTTGCAGACGCTCAATTCTAATGTTCGCCTCCATATGTGTTGTGATGTACATTTCAGACGTTGTAACTAACGATATAGTAACAATTTCGGTAAGGTCAATTTCGGTGATGATCTTAGACGGCATTACACTGGTTTACCTGGGGAAGGAGTGCACCATATAAATGTGTACCATCTGACTAGCTTGAGTTGTTCAAGCTTATACTATTGTTCTTCCATAATCTTAGCTTGTAGTAGTAGTTAAGGTCAGTAGAGTAGGAAGATATTAGCCAGCTTTTATACAGCAAGTGACAATGTAAACCACCAGTTAGAAAACAAAAGCAAATACATAGGAACGATGCGACATTTCAAAACGAATATCCAGAGGTGTAATAGTGTAATACCGTGTTGTTGTCGTGATAAGACTTGTTATAGAGCTCTGTAGAGAACTAATATATCAGACAGAGTCTGAACAACATCAACATACCAAAACCAAAAACAAACAATATGTACAGCTGAAAACCATAAGGAAGAAGCACAAAGACCAGACTGTAATGAATCGATCTAAAACCAAGCTACAACCTAGTGAACCAACTGAATATCAGAGTAGGAGAGCACATGACAAGTAGATCAATTAGGACAATAACTTACAAGCCCGGATGAAAAAGAAAAAAAGAGCAGCAGCGACAAAATTAAAGTCATGGAGAAGAGACTGTAACAGGAGAGGGCTCCAATTCTAAGGTAGAGTTTCCCTGCATCCGACGGTGTTGGACATAGATCCACTTCATCACCTCAGAGAAAAATTTACTACTCATGACAACCTCGATCATTTACTGTAAAGTATTTCTTTACAGCTTCTAAAGTTCATGCATTTGACTGTCCCCATAGGTTACACTTACAACACACTTCAACTAATCATATACTTCAAAGGGTTCTGATTTAACTATTACCTTCAAACTTTAACAAAAGGAGAAACACCCGGACTCAATTCAACAGTCACAGTAATAGTTAGAACCTCTACCAATTCTATTATAAAGTTTGACTGATTGTCACTAAAGAATATTAGAATAAACAAATTGACATAGATAAAACAGCAACTAATTCTAATATCTCCCACTTAGCATGCTACTTCAATACCACTCATGCAATGCTCCAGAATCTTTTCACCTCCAAAATAATGATCATGTAATGTATTGTGACATCCTTGTCGAGTTACAATATGACAAAAATGTAGAAAAGGAACATACATACATTATTCAGCCAAAAAGATTGATAAAGATACCCACCACAACCTTTCCTCCCCATCAAGCGTAAAAATTTGGCAGCTGAGCTGGAATCCATCATTAGCTGGTGTTATTTTCAGAATCTGTGATAAGCATGCCTAACCAGGGCAAAACAAAAAAACACAAAAAACAAAAAAAGGACACACTAGTCCCAAAATTGTCCTTACTTTACACGGTTACACCACTTCTCCAGGAATCTCTGCTAAATCTTAAGCTACTGCTGAGCAACATTTTCATTTTCTTTTTCATTCTCAATTATTTACTTTGAGTTCACAGCCTTCTGAGGGAATTTAAAATGATCCTCCCTCTCTCTACTAAGGATATCCAAGGCACAAAACAATTATCTCCATCTAAAGCAATCTGAACACTCAGTTTAGACCAGTACTACTCTTACGAATTTTAGGACCCCCAAAAGGTCTAAGGCTCTAAGCCCTTGCAAGTTTGTCTCTAAATTGATATTTAATAGGTTCCAAGTCCAACCCACAATGCGAAAAATTAAAAAAGGGAGCCAAAGAGTAATACTCTGAATACTTGTTGTACCAGCCAGTTAACAGTACTATTCCCTATAAAAAAAATGTACCACAAATGATGTAATGACGAAAGATTAAAAATAGAATTTAAATGAAACTATAACTGCTTTGTCCACTAAGGCCCTTGTTTCTGGGTTCTTGGTGATATGCTAAGCACCCTCATGCATTTTAATAGACTTCTAATAGAAGTACAACTGACATATTTTTAGAGAAGCTAATAATAGATGATAATACAAGAGGTGACAAGGAATCCACAGTCATTAATAGAGAGAAAGAATCTGAAAAATCTCCGAAAGTCTAAGTATATTCAACAGAAAGACACACTGAACATGCAGGAAACTCAGCATCACTAACCAAATTCAACAATATTAAAAGAGTAGTCCTAAAGCCAACAGTAGCAGATCACCATAAACTAGAAAAAAAACCACATTCAACCCAGTTAACAGTACTATTCCCTATAAAAAAATGTACCACAAATGATGTAATGACGAAAGATTAAAAATAGAATTTAAATGAAACTATAACTGCTTTGTGCACTAAGGCCCTTGTTTCTGGGTTCTTGATGATATGCTAAGCACCCTCATGCATTTTAATAGACTTCTAATAGAAGTACAACTGACATATTTTTAGAGAAGCTAATAATAGATGATAATACAAGAGGTGACAAGGAATCCACAGTCATTAATAGAGAGAAAGAATCTGAAAAATCTCCGAAAGTCTAAGTATATTCAACAGAAAGACACACTGAACATGCAGGAAACTCAGCATCACTAACCAAATTCAACAATATTAAAAGAGTAGTCCTAAAGCCAACAGTAGCAGATCACCATAAACTAGAAAAAAACCACATTCAACCCGAAATTTTTATCATTTCCAACATATTGTACATCCGAGAAACTGAAGTGGTGATTTCTTAACTAACGCATCTACAAGACTGGTTTCTTTGAGAGAGAGAGCATAATGACCTAAATTTCAAATAAGAATTTGAACACACTGCAATATTAAAATAGATAACCAGCTTCTATTGTTTATAAATAAATGAATGACAATTCACATCGCCATTTGAGCTAAATCTTGTGCAAATTACAGTAAGATTGAATTTTCATGCAAATTTGTTATATCTCTCACACACTGATTTGGATTTTTCTTTTCCATTCCTTTTCTCTTATTACTAGATACAGCTGTCAAGTACCCCATCTGACATAGCAGGTGAGTGATAATTACTAAAACATAGTTGTAGCACCAATCTGAATTCGAACCCAGCACCTATAAAACTGACCAGTAACCTCAATCATGAATTGCAATCGTGTACCCAATAAATATTGGAACTGGTTTTTGAGTAGATTCCTTGAAAGCAATAAATTGTCACAAAGCAATTATGATAATTTTAGCCGTTTTTCATTTTAGATGATGAAAAAATAAAGATAAAAGAAACTGGAATCATCAATAAGCTTCTAATATCTAACTTCATGAGTTCAATGACCAATAAGGAAAAAAAATCTTGGACAAGTTTAGTCCTCGGATGAGTTCTATGTCAAGTAAAGAACAACCAGACAACTTAACTCCATGCAACACTTCATCTACTGAATCTTATGAATTTAAATTGGCAGAAGTTGCCTTTAACAACTACCAGCTTAATTGCATAATGCAGAAAGCTGCCAACATACAAAAAATATTTCCTAAGGTAGATCACATAACTTAGAGCAATAAAATTTTAAATCAAAACCAAAAAACATCTGTTTAGGAAATAAATAGTATTTAGCGAATTCTAAATCTTCAGAAAGAAACAAGTAAAATAGCTCATTGCTGACAAGCCACAGTAGCAGGCCAACACCATCAGACTTATTTCTTCAAACAATTCATAATACCATTTGATCATCCACAGTGACTAGTGTGTTTGGAATATGACTAGAACTACAAGTAAATCAGTCCAAGGAACTTGTGTCATGCAAAGATTTTCAGTTCATAATCATAACCATATACATGGCAAACCACAATTACTATTATTGCATTCATTAATGTTTGATTCAATGACTAACAAACACAAATACACAATAGCTAAACTATTGGGAAGTAAACAAGAAATAAGCGAAAACCGAAAAATCCTAACTCATCATCTATCCTTTCCCCAATATATACTAAAATCTCCCTAATGATGGTACTGGGGATAATCAAACACTTAAAAATATTGACTACTTTATAATGAAACAAACTCTGAATTCTTTTCCCAAATAAAATAGAGGAAAAAGTTGAAAAGAGTCAGTTCTAAATCAATCGAGAAAACCTGTCCGTCGCCACACGGCATTGCGAACCCGCCGGAGATCTCTTCCCTTCAAGGTCCTCCCCACGCCTTCCAGAACCGAGTACGCCACCATCGGCGAGTGAGCGGAGCTTCTGGCCACAATCTCGTGCGGCGGCAGCATCTCGCCGTCGTCGTCTTCCTCGTCGTCGACGGCTTCCAATTCGTACTTCTTCCTCATCAGAACCGGTATGTTCACCGGCGCCGACTGGTACTTGAACGACGAGGAAAACGAGCGGTGGTGGTGGTGGTCCTGCAGCGGCGGCGGCTTCGGAATCGTCGGAATCATCTGCGCGTACGACGGCGAAGACGAGGACGACGACGAGGCCGAGGCCTTGCGGTAGAAGTGCGAGTGGCTCCGGGAATTCGGAGAGGAGGCGTCTTCTCGATCGGGGAGAGCGGCGAGGATTCCGAAGCTCTCCGGCTGGGAGAAGCCTTTGTGGTGGCGGCGAGGGGTTGAGGAGGCGGAGAAGGGAGGGGTGGAGTGGTTGTTGTTGTTGTTGTGGTGGCTGTTTTGGTGGTGGTCATTCGATTCGGCGGCGAAGTCGTTGGTCCACAAGATATCGTCCTCGGTGAGCTCGTCGCCGACGTCGGGGGCGGAGGTAAGGTTGGTGATTGGGGGAGGAGCGTGGGGGTACGCGCCGAGGAAGCGTTCGGAGGGAGAGGGTTTCGTGAGGCGGTGGCGAGCCGGGTTGGGAATGTCCATGTGACGGGTTCGGGTCGGGTCAGGGGAATCCCGGTGTCATGTGAGGGAGAGAATGAGAGAGGGTTTGAAAAGGGTGAGGACGAGAGTGAGAGGAGGGAATGTAATGTAAAAAACTAAAAATGATAATGAAATAATAATTGGTGAGGGTGGAGGGAGTGACGTGGCTGTCAAAAGTTTTGGGATTATTGTCGTGTTTTTAGGGGTGGTTTTGGATAAGAGAGGGCCGTTCTGGGCAGTGAGATAAGCTGCGATATAAGCTGAGACGTTTAGGAATTTTTTTTTTCAGAAATAAGGTAAATAATACAAGCTTAGTAATAACTTAATCAATTTATATAAATCCATTTGTACAAAAACAAACCGTTAACTAAAAAGATAAATGTCTGGTCATATGAACTTAAACAAATCATACAATAGCTCATAAAGACAATAGTTTCTTAACACGAAGAATATTAAGAAAAAGTTAAAAGTTTGTGCCTCCTATGAGAAAGAAAAACAACTTCTCTTTAGGTGTTGGTGGCTTTAGTGTAAATATGCTTACTAGCATGGACATAAATCATCCTAATAGAACCCCTTATCATCAAATCATTAATGACACGATGTAATACTCCAAATTTTCATATCATTTTCCTTGTATTATTCTCATATTTAATGAAGGATTATTTATAGAAATTATTATTGAGTTATGAGTAGTTGAAGTTCGGGAGTTTATTTAAAGTGCTTTGACTTTTAAGAGACCAAAAGTTGACTTTATTTTCAGTAAATTATTTGCAAAAACTTCCTTCTTGTAAGTTGTAGATTTTGGCGATATGAGTTCGTAGACACATGGCATGCGTAAAACGGATGTCGTATGAGAAAGTTATGGTCAGCGGAAGTTCATGGCCTTATGGGATTTTGGGTTAAATAGAAAAGTTTGGGGGTAGAAAACCTAATTTCAGAAAACCCAACTCCCTCTCTCTCTTCTCTCTCCCCGAGCCGCACGCACAACCGAACCTTCACCGGAGCAGAAGTCCGCCGTCCGGCCACCAAAAGCGACGCTGCCGGTCCCATTCGTTTCACGCCGACCTCCTCTCCATTCCTGGGGTAGCGCCGCTTGTCGTCGCGCCGCCTGGACGCCGCTATGAGGTGGAGGAATTGCTACGGTCTCGCCGGCATTCTTCTTCTTTCGGCCACCAATTGAGACGTCGCCGGTCCCGTTCAACTCACACGGACGCCCTCTTCAATCCAAGGCTAGTGTAGCACGGCGTTGCAAGATAGAGATGGAGTTCTTGGCCGGAGAAGAGCTCGGTTGTGTCACCGATCGGAACCGCCGTTTGCGGCGGCGACAAGGGGCAGCAATAGGTGAGTTTTGGTCCTCTCCTCCTTCTGGTTGTGGCTAGGCTTAGTTTAAAGCAAGATATTGAGGTTTTGAGCCATGAATTGCAGATTGAAGTTTGAACCCGTTTTGGTGTTCAGAGCGTTTTCCGGCCGATCCCGGCCGAACGGGTTAAACCACCAAGTATTAAAGTTACTCACCTTACTTCAATCTACAAGTTTTATGTTGTGAGTTTCCCCAAATATTGAGGTTGGTGGTGGCGTGTGGGGCTCACTCGCCGCCTCCTGTGGCGGCGCGTGGGAGCGCATCCGGGCAGGGTAAAAGCTTTGGTTGCTGTGTTAGCTAGTCCTTGTTGTTGCTAGTGTGTTGTTGGTGTGTGAAGAATGAGTGTTGATTAGGTTTTTGCATCGTAGGTGCTAAGTTGGTTCTTGGTGTTCGTTAGGTTGGAAACTTGGAAAATTTGATCTTGGAGGTAGTGTGGTTGTTGTTGAGTGTCCAATGACCTTGGGAGGTCTTGGAGGAAGGATTGCCCTTCTTTGGGCAACCTTTAAGTTAAGGGTACTTTGATCCTTGTTGTGATTTTTACTAAGGATTTTAATTGTGTAATTTTAGGTGATTTGTGAAATTGTGGTTTCCTTGGCTCTTGTGTTGCGGAAGAACGCATCAGAATTTTTATGTAAGTAAATCTCACCAAGATTCACTTTTGAACCAAGTCTTATTATGGTCATTTGATGATGATAATGATTACGATGTTAGATTAAATAATGTGTTATTAATTGTTTTTAAATATATGAGGTTGATCGCCAACGGCTCATAGGTAAGATTAAAACCAATTTTCCTCATATGTCTATTTTGATGTTATTGTGATCATAATTTTATTGATTTTTGATAAGTTATTCTTGTGAAATAATAAATAATGTGCATATAATTATATCCTTGTGAAGGATCTAATTTATAATATGAATCATGTGTTGTTGTTGATGATGTGGTGAGATATTGATTTGTTGTTCAAAATAATCAAACTGGGTTCTAAGCCCCTAACTGGGTGATTGGTTACGGTTATGATGAAATTTTATTTTGTGATTTTTATTGAACAGTCAAACTGGGTTCCAAGCCTTTGGCCGGGTGATTGGTTACGGTTAGGAATAGAGCTCTAGTCCGTCTGTCGGTGTAGGTCATGGGAGATACTTGATGGTATCTGGGACCCATGGGTACACATAATTCTTGTTGTAGGTCATGAGGGGTATTTATTAAATATCTGGGACTCATGGGTACATTTCTTGGTAATGTGTGGTTTTTAATTATTGAGCCAATCTCTCTTGTGGTATGTTGGATGTGATATATGTTGCATGTGTTATTTTTGAGTTTACTCATATGGGCTTTTTAGCTTACCGGGTTTGTTATTTTACAATCCCGGTGCACCAATTCTTGGTGTAGGGGTTAGACCTGCAGGTGAGGATCAGCAGAGTTGAGGTGGAGGCGTAGTGGCAGGGTCCTCTTTAATTTTGTCGTACTCTGTGTAGTTTTAGAATTGAGTAGACAGTACTAAAATAATGAGATTGTTCTCATGTTCTTGTTTCGCAAGTTATGTAAACAAGGAAGTGTAATCTTTAACTCAGTGATGGATTGTGTGGCAATTACTGTTCTGCTATTGAGTTATTGTTGTTTGTTGAAACAGGTTGGGATGTTAATTTTTTAAGTTAGATCATGCCAAAAATTTTGAAAATTATCTTTCAAAAATTAGGGTGTGACACACGACGTGTCAATGATCCATTAATCTTCAGCCTGTCTGACAAGATAGAAGGAGTGATGAGCTTGAACTTGGGAGCTTCCGAGAGGAGCTTGTCATAAGTGGCCTAGTCGAACAGCACCATGTTGTTCACCTTCTCCTTTTGCTTTCTCTTGCTCCACTTCTTCTTCTTTTGCTTGCCTCCGCTAGATTTGGTAGGCTTCGAGGATGGTGGGGGAGCCTTTTCCTTCTTCGGTCTCGTTGCGATCGATGAGGGGGTTGGAGGGTCTGTCAAAGCAGAGAGTGCGGTCGTCAAGTAGGGTTTTGATAAGAGAGGCAAATAAAGGTTTGGGTAGAGACTATTGTAATATCCCAGATTTTCATATCAATTCCCTTATATTATTTCCAAAATTAATGAGGGATTATTTATGGAAATACTTATTTGGTTGTGCGAAGTTGAAATTTCGGGAGTTTTTTTTTTAAGGTGCTTTGACTTTTAAGAGGCCAAAAGTTGACTTTCTTTTCTGTAAGTTATTTATGAAAACTTCCTTCATGAAAGTTGTAGAGTTCGTTGATACGAGTTCGTAGGCATGTGGCACGCATAAAACAGATGTCGTATGAGAAAGTTTTGGTCAACGGAAATTCGTGACTTTACGGGAATGTGAGTTAAATAGGAGAGTTTTCTTTTGGGTCCTCATAATTTTCAAAATCCCTAATTCTTCCCCTCTCCTTTTCTCTCTCCGTCCCCAAGAGAGTCCCAAATCTCCAACCGACCCGACCTGGACTTTCCAGCGCCGTCCGACGTCGCCTGACCGTGCTACCGGCCCAAATCGATTCCTCTTCTCCTTGCCTTCGTCCTTATCCAGCCAGTTCACGTCATTTTGGTCCTGAAGTGGTGGATCGAAGCTTGGAAGTTCGGCTTGGAGACCGGTCGGGATTCTCACCTCCGGCGGCGGTGACGGGGCTTGAAACCGGTCGGGATAGAAGCTCCTTAGTGTCCTGGTTCGACTTGGGGTGGTCTTGAAGCTCGACGGTGTAGAGTGGCAGTGGTGGATTTAATTTTTCCGGTGACTTTTCCGGTCTCTTTCCGACCGAATTGGTTCAAACGTTAGGTATAAAAGATGCTTCCCTTGCTTCAATCTACAAGTTTGATGTTGGGAGTTTGTTCAGATTCTGAAGTTTTGGGGTGGCGCGTGGGGCCCACTCGCCGCTGCCTATGGCGGCGCGTGGCGGCCCGTCCATTAGTGTCTATGCTGTTTTGTGGTGCTGGTTAGGTGGTACTCTTCGATACGAACGTGTTGATATGTGGGTTGTAGGTTTTGGTTACCATTATTGCATGCTAGGGTTTCCCCATAGTGCTAAGTTTTGTTTGGTTCCGTTTTGGGTAAAACCGAACATGAAAATCTGGTTAGTAGTTCTATAGGATGTGTAGGACGTTTCGGCGACCTTTTAGAGGTCAAAGAGGAGGATTTGTCTCGAGTGACAAGCTCGTGGGTTAGGACTTGAGTTTCGGTTCGAGTCGGATATTGTTGTTTTTGATAGTTACTAAGGTTAACGTTTTGTTAATAGGTGACTCTTGGAGGGTGGTTTTAAGCTATATGTGTTTTGGCCACGATCCTCAGCGCGTGGAGCAGAGGTAAATAGCGAGCAAAGAGAAGGGAGAGTGCTGCGGGCGTGCCACCTCGCGGACGAGGAAAGGGTTTGTGTGTATGCACTTGACTTCTTGATCAAGCGAAAGGGGTTTCCAGGTGCCACCTCAGAGGAGGAATTTACAAGCACAAGGCGATCGATACTCACGGAGGACGCGAGCAGAGCAACAATAGGGAGGTAAGAGAGAAATCGGAGTAGAGTCCGGAGGGCTCTGAAGAAAAACCTAGGCGGCGGCGCTTAGGGTTAGGGTTTTCGAGTAGCTCGAAGGGTAACTGATTTGTAGTTTGTATTGTGTTTTTTGTGTTTGTTTAAGAGTTGTCCTTTTTCTGTAAGCCTTCGAGCCCTTTATATAGTGATTCGACTTGCGGCAGAAGAAAGATAGCTTAGAATTCAAGTAGGACTCTGAAACCCTAATAGCACAAGGGCACTGTTCCGTCCACGCGAACCAACCATCTTGTGACACATGTCCAGTTCGCATACTTCATTCCGCATAGGGCATTGCTTCCGCGCTGCCAACTGTAGACTCCTATGCGAACTGGAATTAGGAATATCCTCATCCTGCGGGCTGTCACAAGATGCTACGCGTGCTCCTGAAGCTCGCTTCTATTTCGCGGGCTATTGCAGCTTACGAGCCTTAAAAGGGCTTTTTATATTAAAAGGGCCACAGGGATTGGCCCGAAGCATGTCAAAGACTTTAAAAAGTCTTCAACGACTCAAGTGGTGCAAGCGGACTCTGCTTGTTGCTTCCTCGCGAGGTCTCCTATGCGAGCCAGCTCGCCAGCTCGCCTTGATATATTAAGCCTCGCCCAGGGCTTTAATGCGAAGTACATTCGGCTCGCGAACTATGTAGCCCGCGCGAAGTCCCGTTTGCACGCGAACTGCGTAGTCCGTGCGAAGTCATTCTACGTGCGAAGGGCATTAAGTGTGCGGGCCCTGTATTTCACGCTAACCGCGCGAGGCTCTCTACCCCGCGCGGAAGCCATTCCGCACGCGGACTCTGACGTTAGCTCGCGTGGTCTATTCCGCGCGCGAGCTAAGTGTTCCGCGGGAACTGTGTAGTCCGCCTATGTCCATTCCGCGCGCGAGCTGCGCGAAATCTAGTTCGCACGCGAACTCTGTAACTCAGCTCGCGTGGTCTTACTGGCAAGCCATCACTTGTAAACATAAAGAACTTGGGTTCGCCGGTATGACATGGACCAAGAGTTTAATTACTATTCATATGGACATTTACTGTCCAGTAAAATATTAATTTAGGCGTAAACAATATGCTTGTGTTGTGCGTGCGAAGACGCAGCTGGATTTGAGGTGAGTAAAATCTCACCGAGGTTCACCTTGTGACCTATTTATTTATGGATATTATGATGATGATGATGATTATTATTATTATTATTATTATAATGATGATTATGATGATAAATATTATGATGATGATTATGATGATAAATATTATAATGATGATTATGTGATGATGATGATGATGAATTAAAAATTTATACTTTTGTTGTTTTAAAATATATGTGTTTTGGCCACGATCCTCTAGCAGACAAAGGGAGGGGAGTGTTGCGGGCGTGCCACCTCGTGGACGAGGAAAAGGTTGATGGGGGGGGTGCGCTTGACTTCTTGATCAGGCATAAAGGGGGGTCACAGGTGCCACCTCAGAGGAGGATTTACGAGCACAAGCGGGTCGATACTCACGGCGGCGTGAGCAGAGCAATCACAGGCAGTTCGGAGAGAAACTGGAGAAAGACCTAGGCGGCGGCGCTTAGGGTTAGGTTTTCGAGGAAGGCTCGAAGGGAAACTGGGTTTCAGTTTGTGTTTGTCTGAGAGTTGTCTCTGAGTTGTTGTTTTAAAAGTTGTGTGTCCTTTTGAGAGAGCTTTCAAACCCTTTATATAGTGGAGCTTGACTTGTGGCAGAAGAGAGAGATAATCCTACTTCAAGTTGGATTCGGAAAACCTAATAGCACAAGGGCATTGTTTCGTCCATGCGAACCAACCATCTTGTGACACATGTCCAGTTCGCACACTTCATTTCGCGCTGCCAACTGTAGACTCCTATGCGAACTGGAATTAGGAGTATCCCCATCTCGCGGGCTGCTGCAAGGTGTTATCTCGCGTGCTTCTGTAGCTCATTTCCATTTCGCGGGCTATCGCAGCTCGCGAGCCTTAAAAGGGCTTTTTATATTTAATGGGCCACAGGGGTTGGCCCGAAGCATGTCAAAGACAAGTAAAAGTCTTCAACGTTTGTCGTGGTGCGTGCGGGTTCCGCATGTCGCTTCCTTGCGAAGTCCTCTACGCGAGCTAATTCGCCAGCTCGCCTCGCTTCGCCTACGCGGAGGGTTCATCTGGATTGGCAATCTCGCTTCGCATCGCGGACTGGCAATCTCGCTTCGCCTCGCGAAGTGTTGAATAGTAATTCCACGCGAAGGCTAAGTGTTTCAATTCGTATGCAGTTCGTTCCGCGCGAAGTCTAACTTGGCTCGCGTGGTCTGACTGGCGAGCTATCACTTGTAAACTTGGAGAAACTCCACCTCGCCGGTATGACATGGTCCAAGAAATAAATAAATAATTAATATTTACATAGACATTTACTGTCCAGTAAAATATTAATTCAGGCGTAAACATTGCCCCCTAGCCTCGAAGTTATGAAATGTCGAGAATGACTGAAGAGGTTTATGTTCATGTTCATGTTGCTCCAAAGCCAATAGTATTAGCTCGGATCATACATAAAAGGAGTATGAAGAAGTGTGAATCGTAGCGAACTGCTCTATTGCTCGCCTCGGTACCTTAGACTTGCACTTCGAATGTAATCGCCTGCCCTTAGCTCGCATTCGCCTGTTCCACTTTTGCGTTCGTGTGCTCTTAGTCCGCATTCGCCCGCTCTACATTGCTTGTACGGCGAGCAAATGTAGCTCACATGGATGTATCTAGAGTGGATGTTTGACTTGACTACACTCCAAAAAAGGCTCTTCGCGAAATCTTAGCAGTGGCGAATCAATCTGGTGATAAACAAGGAATGACGATGGCTAAGTACTTCGCTGCCCCCCAGTGCGAACCAAAGAGAGACAACCAAACAAAGTCGGCGAACTGAGAAGTACTTGAATGAAGTTGTTTTTATTTAGGGCCTCTGGAATAGGCCCCAATCTTGTACTGGTCTGCTAACTAGACCACGCACGTTTACAAAGGGAGAAACTGATGATATGAGAAACACTTGAATAAAAAAAAAAATTTAAAATATTTAGGGCCTCTGGAATAGGCCCCAATCTTGTACTGGTCTATTAATTAGACCACGCACGTTTTAAAACTAATTGCATGCGTCTTCCTGGTGTTGCCCCCTAGTGTGAGGCGATGGAGCATAAGCGCGACGGCGCGTTACACTAATGACAGTGGTCGCGGGATCAGAGGGGGGAGGAGGATCTGCGCGTTCCCAAACACTAGCGATATGGCGTTTTAAGAAACGACCATTAATAGGGTTAGGATGGAGCGAACCGTCGAGGTCATGCAAATGGTATGCACCCTTAGGTAATATGCGATGAATAATAAAGGGTCCCTCCCACCGCGCGGACCATTTCCCGCGGCCGTCGGTTTTCTCCCCAAGGGGAAGCACAGCACGCCATACCGTTTGGCCTTCAGCATAGCTCCGACCTTGAGTAAGTTTATCATAAGACCGTGCAACACGCTGCTTCTCAAGGATGAGATTGTTGAAAGCAGTGATGCGATGTTCGTCAAGGTCTTCAAGCTCCTGCCACATTGCCTGGACGTAATCGTCACCGAGCAACTGGTGCTGTTCTTGGACACGAAGCGAGGCGACGTGGACCTCTAGGGGAAGGACGGCATCATGGCCAAACATGAGAGCATAAGGGGTGGTATCGGTCGGACCGCGCTTGGAGGTACGGTAGGCCCACAAAGTATGGTGAAGTTCTAGATGCCAAACGCGGGGGTTCAACTCTAGCATCTTGCGCAGGATGCCGAGGATAACTTTGTTGCTCGCCTCCGCCTGACCATTGGACTGGGCATAATAAGTGGTTGAATGCAAGAGTTTGACGCCATAACCGGTGAGGAAAGTGACTACAGAATCCGCCATGAAAGCTGCCCCCCGGTCCGTCACGATGCACTCTGGAATACCAAAGCGGGAGATAATGTTGCTGAAAATAAAGTTAAGGACCGATGTCGCGGAGGCAACCTTGAGTGGCTCGGCCTCAACCCACTTGGTAAAGAAATCAGTGCCCACGATAAGGAACTTGTGCTGCTCGGAGGAATGGGGGTGAATGAGACCGATGAAGTCTATCGCCCAACCTCGACATGGCCAGGGTTTGATGATCGGCTGTAACGGAATGTTTGGAATGTGTTGCACTGGTCCGTGAGCCTGGCAATCCTGACATCCTTTGGTAAAAGTAACACAATCTTTGAGAATAGTAGGCCAGTAGTAACCGTGGCGGCGGATTAACCAACGCATCTTGGGTCCAGCCTAATGCGAGCCACAAACACCGGAATGCACCTCACGCATAAGCCGCTTAGCCTCATTGCCATACACGCAGCCGAAGTCGTTACCGTCCTCGCCGCGCCGGCGAAGCTCACCATTGCGAAGCACAAAGTTGAGGGCGAAAAACCTCATTTGCCTGGAATGGGTGGCGTCATGAGGGTGTTCGAGGTAAGCAATAAACGGTAACCGCCAATCCTCATCAATAGGATCTAAGGCGGCGACGTGGAGAGGCTCTGTGTCATATTGCCCCCTAGCAAGAAAAGAAGGAAGTGTACGTCGCTCGACTTTGAGGAGTCGTTCGCGCACTCCATCGCGCAGGCTAAGACCGGATGCGATCTGCGCGAGCTCGTTCGCCGCGAAGTTGAACTCGCGTGGGATGTGTTCAATGTGAACATCGTCGAAGCGGTCCAAGACATCAAAAGCTTTTCGTAGGTAAGGTTCAATGGATGAGCTTAAACACTTGAACTTCGCCACAAGTTGGTTGACCACCAGTAAGGAGTCGCCAAAGACTTGAACCTCGCGGACTCCTAAGTCCAACAAGATTTCCAGTCCGATGATGAACGCCTCGTATTCCGCCTGATTATTGGTACATTTAAAGCCCAGCTGGAAAGAGTAGGAAAAACGGTCTCCTGCAGGGTTCTCGATGGCGATCCCAGCACCGGCAGCGAGGTCAGTGCGTGACCCGTCGAAGTAGAGAGTCCATGGAGAAGGGGAAACTGCAACGACTTCCAACTCGCGGAATGCTGTCAGCTCAGTGGGCGGGTGATGCGCGAGGAAATCTGCTATGGCCTGTCCTTTAACTGCCTTCTGCGGAACATATTGCAACAAGAATTCAGACAAGGCCAATATCCATTTACCTATGCGTCCGCGTAGGATAGGGCGGGAAAGCATATATTTGACTAGGTCGGACTGGGCGATCACCACCGTGGTGAAGGCCAACATGTAATGGCGGAGCTTGCAACCTGCAAAGAAAAGGGCGAGACACAACTTTTCCATTGGGGAGTAGCGCGTCTCGCAATCGGTCAACACCCTGCTAAGATAGTAAACGGCGTGTTCCACTCCATCCTCATCGTCTTGTGCCAAGAGTCCGCCAATGGACAAGTCAGCAGCGGCAATGTAGAGTTTAAGCGGAACGCCCGGGCGAGGGGGAACCAAAACAGGTGGGGTTGCAAGATAATCCTTAATGCGATCGAAGGCCTCCTGGTGTTGTGGCTCCCAAACGAACTCGGTTGCCCCCTGGAGCTTTAGAAGAGGCGAAAAAGGCTGAATCTTCCCTGCCGCGTTGGAAATGAAACGGCGGAGGAAATTGATGCGCCCGATCAATTGTTGGAGCTCCTTTTTGGTCGTAGGAGGCGAGGCGTTGATGACCGCCTGCGCCTTGTCTTTGGGGATCTCGATACCTCTTTGATGGATGAGAAAACCAAGGAAGTCGCCTGCCTCCGCAAAGAAAACACATTTGGCGGGGTTCATCTTCAGGTGGTGTTTCCGCATCCGCGTGAAAACCTGCCGAAGGTCTTCAACATGTGTCGCCCGCGTCTTGGTTTTAACCACGACGTCGTCGATGTAGACTTCGATCAACTTGCCTAAGATGTCGTGGAAGATGAGGTTCATGGCGCGTTGATAAGTTGCCCCCGCGTTCTTGAGTCCGAATGGCATGACAAAATACTCGAACGCGCCCGCGAACCCTGGCGGAAAGCAGTCTTGTGGCGATCTTCTTCAGCGACGGGGATCTGATGGTAACCAGCGGTTCCATCCATAAAGGAGAGCACTTCATGCCCCGCGGCTGCGTCAATGAGGAGGTCAGCCACAGGCATGGGATATATATCCTTAGGCGTCGCATTGTTGAGGTCACGGTAGTCGACACAGACGCGCGTTTTGCCGTTCTTCTTGCGGACTGGAACGATGTTGGACAGCCACTCATTGTATTTGGCAACGCGAATGATCCCTGATCGGTGCATGTTCTCAATCTCTTCTTTGACCAAGATCTGGGTTTCAATTCGCATGAATCTGCCGTCCTGGCGAACTGGACGTCTGTCTGGGTGAGTAGGCAGACGGTGACAAACTAAATCCAGGGAGAGGCCAGGCATGTCTTCGTACTGCGCGGCGAAACAATCCCTGTATTCATGTAGTAAGGCGAGAAGGTCTTCCTTTTCTTGTCCCGCCAACCTGGCACTAATGGAAAGTAATAAGGGTTTCTCTGCAGTTCCCACGTCGACTTGTAATGTGGGATCGCGGACTTGAGGCGGTGTATCGTCCAAGGCAGCGGGAGCTAACTGAATAACTTCCTCCTCGGCATCGGTATAGTCCACTATCTCGTCTACGTACTCCATAGTGGCGACTCTGTCATAGGCTTCGCGTTCCGCCCAATATGAGAGTAGTCTCTCACACAAGGACTCGCCAGCCTCGCGCGCTTCTTCTGAGGATGTACTAATCATAAGATGGTTGGAGGGGGTCTGCAATGGTGTGGGGACGTTGTAAGTCGTCCCTCGCTTGAGTGAGTCCCCATCTTGTCAAGTTGGAGGCAGTAACCCCATATGGGCGGCCTTTAGAATCAACGCCCTGGACATCCAAAGGACCCAAATCAGTATTGTAGTAGCGGGCGTCGTTGAAGTTGGTGGAAATGGAGAAGGGACGCGGGTCCGCTTGGATGAGGACCGTCTCGCGTTTCTCTGTATCCCAAATCAGGAGCTCTTGGTGCATGGAGGAAGGCACACAGAAACTCCTATGTATCCAGTCGCGGCCTAGGATCATGCTGTAGGATGAAGCACACTCGGCTACGAAGAATGTGTAAACCCTTAAAGCCGGTCCGACCTTGACCCGTAAGAACAACAAACCTAAAGTCCGGGAGACTTGTCCGGTGAAGTTCTTGACTGTCAAGGACGTAGTCTGGATCATCGAGTGTGGGATACCAAGGAGTCCCATAGTGCGGGTGGTGACGACATTCACTGCCGCCCTCGTGTCGACCATGATTTTGTTTATCATGATCCCTTCAACTTCAGCCGTGATATACAATGGCCTCATGTGAGTGGCCATATCCAGAGTCGGAGTGGAGAAGGTCAGAGTCGGCATGCATGTGACGTTGCTCGTAGCTTCCACTGGTGGAGTGTTCACAGGTTCCGCCAGGACTGGACCCATCTCGCTGCTGCAAGGGGGCGATATGTCGCAGACACTCTCACTATTGTCTGAAATATCTGCCGTGTTGCATGTTGTATTTGGCGGGAGAGCGTATCTCTCAGATATGAAGAAAACCATTCCGACCTGAAAAGAAAATTGCTCGTGGACTAGGATTAGTGGAGTCTCAATGGGTCCATTGTCTCCTTCGAGCATAGCAAATGCGCTCTCCGCCAGGTTGACTTCTTCAGGTTCTGGCCATGCAGAGACCTCGAGCATATTGCAGGTGAATGACTCACCCTGCCCTTCCGCTTGGTCGTCACCCAAGTCGATTCGAGGCTCGGAATGAGTCTCGTCGTTCAGTGAATTCTCGCGGAAGCATTGGGCCATGAGCTCCGCGAGGTTAGGGCTGGAGGTGCTACTTTCGACCCCTGGCGAGACGTTGCCCTCTGGATGCCGTGGTCGCCATACGAGTCTGGTCGAAGGCTGTTTGTCCGCTGCTGAAAGCTTGTCCGCGGCTAGTGGGGCTCTGGCATTGTCCTCTGCCCTAGGCCGAAGGACTGAGACCTGAGGCTCCTCTGTGGGTTGAGGATGGGTCGGACCCGGTCGTGATAGCTCCTTTTTAACCTCAGTTTCCTGGCGAATAGGTTTCGGAGGATGTGATGACCGAGGCAGTTCGCGCCTTGGCTCTGGCCTTGATGGGGCGGACAGCCTTCGCTTCGCTGGGGAAGACGGTTCTCGTCTTCTCTCAGCCTCTAGCGACTGCCTTCGCCTTGGTGGCGGTGGCGGGCCTCTTCGTCGTTCGGCTTCCGGCGACTGCTTATGCCTTGGACGAGGTGAGACATCCCTTCTTTTCTCAGGTTCTGATGAAGGCTTGCGCCGGGAGAACTATGGCTCCCTCCTCCTTGCTGGCTCCGGAGATGATATGTACCTCGCGGGGAGCGGATCCTGTCTTGGTGGCACGGTGAGGCGGCAGAAGACATTTGCCTTTGGAGCGGGGTCATCTGCTGCCTGCGCACAGACACGTGGAGGCGTGACAGGTGGCCTTTGGAGTAGAGCGCGCAAGCCCTCAGCTTCTCTCCACATTCTCTCGGGTGTCTGCGCGAGCTGCGAGGGTCGGATGATGCCATCATCGGCCGCTCGCAAGGCACGCAGTATGCTACCATACTTCTTCTGTATCTTCCGCTTCTTGGATCTACTGATGGTAACCGGCTTTCCCCCTTGCTGGGTGTACCAAATCCCTTCCTTGATCGCTGATTTGGATGTCGGAGGAATATAGGGATCAGTCAAGATACCTCGCCTGGGGCTTGAAGCCTCGCTATCTTGGCGTTCACTGCCGGAGTCGGAGATATCCATCTCGCTTGAAGCTGGAGAGGAAGGCACATCTTTAGTCCAGTGTGTTTGAACGAAGGTTTCGAGGCGCTTGATCCTCTGTTCCAGCTCCTCCCGAGTCCTTGGACTCATGGGTTGATAGTTGTCAGCTGGAGACGGTATATCGTCCTGCATGGTAGCTTTGCCTTTATCCTTTCTTGAAAGGCGATCGGGCTGTGGTCTGGCGGCTACCTCCCTTGCCGGGTAGTGGTTCCCGCCTTGGTTCGCCAGAACGGTGTAGTTATTCGCCGGCCTCTTACGGTTTCGACCTGGCAGGTCGCATTGGCCCGCGTTTGGAGACAAGTCCAAAGTGATCGCGCGCTGGCCGACGCGAGGCCAGGCGATGTCAGCAACTGTGATCATGAAGCCGCCTTTGTCCTCGAAGCGAATATACTTGAGGTCTAACCAGTCCTGGACTTGCTCGCGGAGCTGGTAACAGTCGCGAGTTCTGTGTCCCCAACTGTCATGGAGCTTGCAGTGGACGCGGCCCTCCTTGTATTCAACATAGGGCAAGGCCCTCGACACATTGACGAGTCTGCCGTCAATAAGATCGTGTAGGACCTCGTGTGCGAGGTTGACGTTGTAAGTGTACCGGCGAGATGGCTGACGTGTGTCATCATTACCATCCTCTTGGTCTCGCTTAAGTACCCGGCGCGGACTATCATCCTTTGGATGTTCGGCTAGGTCTAAGGTAATTCGCCGCTCGCCTGGCTTTGGTGCGCGATGACGGCTGTTCTCCCTTGGCTGGTCGGCCCAATTCACCTCGACCATACCAACCATGGCGGGGAAAGGATCCACGTCCACCAGAGAAGCTGTGCTTCCTGGCGTCTTCATTTTCAGGGCGACCGAATTCAACCAAGTCTGCAGTTGGTCGCGGAGTTTGACACAGTCCTTGGTGTCGTGATTGTAAGCGTTGTGGAAGCTGCAATACTTCTTGTCCTTTAGTTCTTCTTTGGACAGGATCTTATGGTCCAAGCGCACGTAGCTCGCCTCGATCAAGTCATTAAAGACAAGATGGGCGTTTTTTGCATCATACGTGTAGGACTCGTATTCGGGCTTAGTCCATGCAAAGGACTGAATGGTGATTGGCTCGCGGGTCATCTTGAGATTCTTCAGTTTGTGAGCCAAAGGTTTCCCGGTCAGTTCGACTGCTCCGACGTCGTCAGCATACCCCTGCGCGGCCTCATTCTCATCCTGCCTTTGGTAGTAAGGGTCGAACGTGGAGGATTGGAGGTTTAACGCCCCGACTATCTTGTTCCTCCCCGGTACGTACGTCCCTTTGGAGGCATTCGCCTTTTCGTCCATCTCGTTGAGGATGAGTTCATAGCTACCGACCTTGTTGATGAGGTCGCCCATAGACATGAAGCGTTCCCCATGGTGCTTCAGCCGCTGGCGGTGCTCGAGACCACGGACAGCCAACTTAATGGCTTCCTGTTCGGGTAGGAGAAAGTCGCACTTGGCTTGTTGGATCTTGAACCGCTGGAGGAAGGAGACTCCTGACTCCATGCTCTGCTGACTCATCTGAGTGAGGGAGTCAAGGCCGACCTCTGGCTCAATGGTACCGTAGGTCTCCCGGAACAGCTTCTCCATGGTAGGCCAGTCCGCAATGGACCTTGGCTTCAACCTGGAGTACCAAGTAAATGCAACCCCGGACAGAGAGGTCCCGAAGAGCTTGAGCTTGAGAATGTCATTGTTCCCGTACTGGCCGCACTGGACTTTGAAGCGGGCCATGTGGGTTGCTGCGTCCTCCCTTGTTTCGCCAGAGAAGGTAGTGAATACTACGTTCTTGAACCCATGCGGGAAGGGGTATTGCGCCACGCTATCTGGATAGGGGTTGCGATACTGCAAGTTAGTATCACCGTGTCCGGTTTGCTCCTTGACAATGGAGGAGATAAGCTGGCGCCAGTCGGCTGTGGTCACGGGCGCGGACTCCGCCCCTTCCCCATGGTTTGGCCATGCAGAAAAACTAACAGCCTGTCCGCCGTTCCTGGGAGTAAGGCTGGAGTGAACGAGAAGCGGGTCATCTGGTGTCCCGGTTCCTTGACGTAGAGAACTATTTAGCCCTCCAGGGGAGGCAAACGAGCCATGCGGGAGCGGGCTCTTTGACGTTCCTGCCCCTGGCACGAACTGCGGGGACTTCGGAGTCCCGACCTTAGGGTTTCCCCTGGTGCGTTCATTGGGAGGAATATACTTGGCTGTCCCATCGCTCGCGCTTGGGCCAGTAGGGTTTAGAGCAGGGTTTTTTGGCTCCTGCGCCCTCATCCATTCTTCAACCTCAAGGACCCGTAGGTTCAGCCGGTCCTGTTTGTCTTTGAACTCGTCTAGCTTTTCTAGACTGTTCTTACTTCCAAAGAAGGAAGCATTATGCTGGTCATGCAGCTTGGTGTCGTGCTTGTCCAGGCGGCGGGTCTGCTCGTCTACTGTCGCGCGAGTGAGCGACAGGACCTCTGCATGTTGCTTCACGGTCTCCGCGCCTTATTTCACGGTCTCCGTGTTCTGATCCAGCTTCAATCGGATCTGTTGCAGGCTTCCTTCGACCAAGCCTTTGGTTTCCCTTGTTTCGCTGACAAACTGGTTAAAGTCTTCAGTGAGCACGGTAAGGTTGTGCTGGTCTGCTTCCCGAAGGGTTTTGTCCCTTTTGACTTGTTCAGCAAGGCCGTCGACCTTAGCAGCAAGGTCGGTGAGGCTTTGTTGAGTTTGGGTTGTCAAACCCTGGATCTGCCCCGTGAGTTGTGCGAACATCTGGACGACTTGCTCCATAGATGGAGCAGAGTCTGTATTTTGGGTCGGCTGAGAGCCTACCATGGCGGTCTCGCTGTAATTCGGATTACCGAACTGAGCAAGAACCTGCTCTTGGGTGAGGGATCGGCAAGCCGCACTATTATGGGGCTTGTACCGTAGCGATTTGTGCTTGAGACAAGAAAGCTGGGGCTTTCGGTACGGCGCTTCCTCCGGCTTCCCAATGATGTATTTGCTTGTACTCCTTGTCCCACTGGGCGTGCCAATGTTTTGGCCACGATCTCAAGAACGATCTGCAAGTTGATCTTCAGTAGGTACATGTGGCATGTTAATGATTCCTGACTCCAACTTCTCCTTGATGAAATGTCGATCAACTTCAACATGTTTTATTCTGTCATGTTGGACTGGATTGTGCGCTATATTGATGGCTGCTTTATTGTCAATATACAAATTCATGGCATACTCGGATTTAAATCCCAAGTCCTTCATCAAATGACGAAGCCATAACATTTCACATACTCTATGAGCCATTCCTCTGTACTCAGCTTCAGCACTGGATCTTGCAACCACTTTTTGCTTCTTTCTTCTCCATGTGACCAAGTTACCCCCCACAAAGGTAAAGTAACCTGAAGTGGACCTTCTATCAGTGATAGAACCGGCCCAATCTGCATCTGTGTATCCTGCTATCTTTGTATGGTTATCTTTGGAAAACATGATCCCTTTGCCTAGATTTGCCTTCAAGTACCTCAAAATTCTGTATACCGCTTCCGTGTGATCTTTACTTGGTGCATGCATGAATTGACTTACAACGCTTACAACATATGCAATATCAGGTCAGGTATGTGAGAGATAAATCAACTTGCCTACTAACCTTTGATATCTTTCTTTGTTAGTAGGCACTTGGTCTGGATATTCTGCTAACTTGTGATTTTGCTCTATCGGTGTATCAGCAGGTTTACATGCTAACAAGCCAGTCTCTACTAGCAAGTCAACCACATACTTCCTTTGAGATAGGCTAATGACTTCATTTGATCTAGCCACCTCAATCCCCAAGAAGTATTTCAATCCGCCAAGATCTTTCATCTCAAAAGCAGACGAAAGGTGTTCTTGGAGTCTCTTCACTTCTTTTGGGTCATTACCTGTCACAATCATATCATCAACATAAATGATAAGTGTAGTAAATTTATCTTTCCTTCGCTTCAGAAACAGTGTATGGTCAGAGTTACTTTGTTTGAAACCAAACTGCTTCATAGATTGGCTGAATCTTCCAAACCACACCATGGGGGACTGCTTTAGTCCATACAATGACTTTTTCAACTTGCACACCATTCCAGCTTATGATGGTAGAGACTAGCCTAGAGGTAGATCCATGTAGACTTCTTCCTTCAGGTCTCCATGTAGGAAAGTATTCTTTACATCAAACTGCTTAAGAGGCCAATCTAGGTTGGCTGCTAATGACAATAGCACTCAGACAGTATTCATCTTGGCCACTGGTGGAAAAGTCTCTTGATAGTCAATGCCATATGTCTGAGTATAACCTTTTGCGACCAATCTAGCTTTGTATCTATCCAGTGTACCATCAGCACCATACTTCAATGTATAGATCCATCTGCACCCAACTGTTCTCTTCCATGCGGGTCTTGGCAGTAGTTCCCATGTGTGATTTTTTTGCAAGGCTTCCATTTCATCCTCCATAGCTTTAGTCCACTTAGGATAAGCTAGAGCTTCCTGCACTTTACTTGGAATGACAATAGCAGAAAAATGAAATACAAAAGACGCATATGACTTGGATAACCTACGGGAGGACATGTAATTGCTTATGAGATATTTAGCCTTGGCTTTAGGATCTGGTTCATATTGAGCCTTTGGTTGACCTCGATTTTTTTGGAATGGTTACTTTTGAATCCCTATGATGTTACTTGGTTCTGTTTCAAGGTTAAGCTCAGAATTATCATGAGATTCAAACAAAGGATTATCAGTTACCTCCGGATCATCCTCAGGAAGCATTGGTGTTGATGGGGTAGTAGAAGGGGAAGAAGTATCTTTCTCTGCTGGTTTTGGAGTCGGCAACTGATTGCCATATTCACAGAGTATAGAATCTGTTTCTGATGCTAGTAGAGGGTTACTCCTTTCAGTTGATCCACGCTCAATGCTTCTCACTCGAGTAGATTCATATATCTGGTTATCCAAGGGACCCAAGAAATCCCCTAAACACTGCTCTTCCTCAGCATTACTCTCCCCCTGAAGAGGAGTCTTCGGGGAAAAATATAGCTCATGTTCACAAAATGTAACATCCATTGAAACATAGGAACGTTTAGTAGTGGGGTTATAACACCGATATCACTTCTGAGTGGAAGCAAAACTGATGAAGACACACTTTTCAGCACAAGCATCCAACTTAGTCCTCCGATTTCGATGGATATGAACATAAGCTACACAACCAAAAATCTTTGGATCAAGGGAATGGGTAGGTGGTAAATGTAAAGACCCACCCCGAATTACACCCTGAAACCGGAAGTAAGTCTTGCGGGGACCACCTCCAAGGAAAATTCACCGAAAATCTAGGTAAACCTCTCTTGAAAATGGACAACCCTAACCTAAGAAAACTAAAGAGTTACTTTCCTAAATATTATTGAGCATCCTCCAAATCAAACTCACAATTATACGAAAGTGAGAATATAACAATTACAAACTTCGTATATTCTAAAATACAACATAAGTCTTAGCACACCACCAGAAAAATTATACGATGAACCCCAAAGAGTATTCAGAGCTACTAAATACTAGAGGAGCAGGAAAATACCCTAGTAGGTTAAACATGTAACCTACTCATGAAATGTGGCTGAGAAATGGGTAACTATGCCTCGTCGTCTCCTACTCGTATTAACCCGAACTCTGCAGACTGGGCATTTTTAAAACGAAGAGCTCAGGGGAAAAACATTCGCAAAAATTAGAGTGACTGAACAAAAATAAATAAAGAAAATATTTATTAACATTTATGCTTTCTCAATTTTATTTCAAAGAAAACGAATGCATGTTTCAAACGATAATTCTCTTATCGTTATAAATATCGAGCCTCTACAGCTCAAAACTATATATCAAAATATGTATGTATTTACACTCGCCCATACTCCTTATATAAATTAATAATAATCTATATAGGGCTACTACGCTCGCGTCAAACGCTCACGTTACGCCTTAATGCGGTGATACACTACGCCATTAAGGTGGATAGACGGGTGTATAAATATGTGCCCATACCCCCTATATGAATTAAACACTCATATAAGGCTACTATGTCACACCATAATACAGTTATATACTATGTCATTAAGGTGGACAAACACATATTGCTAGCTAGCATTTATATACATACTCTCCTTAAAAATATATTATAATTTACCGAAAATCCTATTTTCGGTAACTTACCACAATGAGTAACATCGTCAAATAAAAATGACGTCAAATGGTCCAACCAAATAAACAATTGCATGCATATTATTTAAACCAAAAGTCCACTCACAAATTAGGCCTAAGCCTGAAGTCGGTCTAAAACCTCTTCTTCTCGAGCTTCCTCACGTCCTGATCCAAGAACATAATTAAATCCTCAACTATATACCAACGCTTATATAAAAATAGGCAAAATTAAATGTGGTCTTATCTACTCTCATTCTTGCCTAACTTTACAAATCTTAAAATTCATACCGTCCAAACTTCACCACAAATATCGACGGCCTTAAATCCACCTTCTACGGCCGAAACAATAATAATATAACGGCCGGATTCTATCTAAATTAACGGCCAAAATACTAAACTTCGAAAAATCCCAAAACTATCCAAAATTCCTCCAAAAATTCCTAAATTCACATCATTAACCTCCCCTTAATATTCCACATCTAAAACCATAAAATTTCCCAAAACAGCAGCGGCCGGCGGCCGACTCCAGCGACCTCCAATAGCTACCAAATTTTAACAGCATTTTCCTCTCAATATCCCAAACAACTTTCATAACTATCACTAAGTCCAATTTCAAGCCTAAATAGGGTAATCGAAGCCAAACATATCAAGAAAACCCTAGGAAATTCAAACACCCGATTCTCCTTACCTAGCTCGGGTTAGGATGTATCCTTTTAGGAGTTTGCTGCTGGAAGGGAGAGCTTCAAGACGAGACCGGCAGCTTCCATTTTGATGGCCGGAAAAAGGAGTTCCGGCGAGAACACCTCCGCGGCACAGCCGCACCTTCTTAGCGATCGTGCTCCCTCACGGCGGCGCGACACCGGCTGCCACCTACCTAGACTTGTAAAGGATGCCCCAAGCTTCAAATCGGTACCAAGCACGCCTCCTATCTCGGCCGGACGGCGGTGGACGGCGGCTGGAAAGTGTTCGGGTCGGGAGAGCTGCCGGGAGAGGAGAGAGAGAGAGAGAGAGAAATGAATTTGGGCTTTGACTAAACAACAAGGGCCCGGTCCAACTTAAACATAACCCAACTCCAAAATTTAACACCCCAAAATAATACCCTAATAAAACCTAGATTTTTAATTGATAACTTTTCCATGCTAACTCCGATTTAAACGCATAGCATGTCTACGAACTCGTAATAACATCCTCTACGACTTTCATGAAGAAAGTTTTCCCAAATTTCAAATAAAAGCAAAAGTCAACTTTGGAGTCTTAAATAGTAAACGGTTACTTAAAACGGTAAAAAACCAAAATAATACCAAAGTAAATAACCGTAAAATAACTTAAGAACCGGGACGTGACAGTAAAGGCAAATAACTTTCAAGAGCTTGGATCGGTGTTTTTGGTAGTGGATGATTTTTCTTGGCTGTGGACTGAAGGGCTTGTGTAGGAAGTCTGTTTATGAGGTAAGAAGTAGTTAACACAGCATCACCCTAAAAAAATTCAGGCATATTAGCTCCAATCAACAAGGAGCGAGCAACTTCAAGAATGTGGCGGTTCTTTCGTTTTGCCACACCATTTTGTTGAGGGGTTTGAGGACAGGTGGTCTGATGAATGATTCCATGGGTAGCTAGACATTGGTGAAGAAGATGGTTCACATATTCCCCGCCATTATCTGTACGAAGGACTTTGATGGGCTTTTGGAACGAAGTTTGGATCATCGCATGAAACGTCTGAAATACAGAAAGAACATCACTTTTAGCCGTATCAAGTAGATCCAACTCATCCGGGTACAATCATCAACAAAAATAACAAACCATTTCATTCCAATGTGCGTTGGTGGACACGGCCCCCAAACGTCAGAATGAACAAGATCAAATGGGGCATTACTTTTACTAGAGCTCAAAGGGTAGTTCACACGGTGACTTTTGCTCAAAATGCAAGTGTTGCATTTGAAGTCTGATGCTCTACAGTGCTTAAATAATTGAGGGAAAAGAGTTTGGAGATATCCAAATGATGGATATCCCAATCTCTTATGCCATAACCAGATTTGATCTTCATCTGTGGATACTTTTTTCTGAATCTGATGTGCTTCACTCGCACTAAGATTACCAACAGTTGTCATCTCAATGTAGTATAATCCCCCCTTCTTAATACTCTGTCCAATGATTTTCCCTGTTAGGATGTCCTGAAATACACAACACCAGGGGTAAAGAATTACACAACAATGCAATTATTGGGTTATCTGTTTGACTGACAAGAGATTATGAGACAAGGAAGGAACAAGCAACTCAGTGTCAAGGGTAATTGAGTCTGTAAGAGTGACAGACCCAGCACCAGTAATGGGGTAGGAATCACCATTTGCATTAGTTACGCCAGAGCGATGAACTGGAGTTAAATGGTAAATATTGCTAGAGTTATTAGTCATATGGTCAGTTGCACCCGAATCAATTATCCACATATCGTTCCAATTAAAGGCAGAGTTACTCGAGAGCAAAGTGACAGGTGTACCTGAAGTGGTCCTGAAAGTAAAAGTGGAGTTACCAGAGTGATCACCATGACTGGGTTCGACAATAGTTGTACTCGAACTTGAGTCTGGTGAAGTAATCTAGAGAGAGGCCTGAGGTTTGCCTTTGGGCTGGTAGCTCTTTGGGTTCTTGTTTCCATGGGGTTGGAATGATTTCGCTTTCTCTCATACTTCTTTTGCTTGGGTCTCCTTGCGATTGGCAATGTGATCATCCCACCAGTCAGGAAAGCCAATCAAGTAGAAACAAGTCTCTACCATATGACTAGTTGATTTGCAATGAGTGAATTTCATGGGTCCTTGAGAGAGTGATTTCAACGGAGGTGTAGATGAAGAAGGTTGGGAGCTACAAACATGTGGTGGCCAGTATTGAGCAATCATGGTTGATCCCTCATGCTTTGTGTCAGACATCATCTTTTGGAGTCTATTATGCTCAACACTGACTTGAGAATAAGCATCTTCTATAGAAGGCAACGTCTTTGTGTTTAGAATTCTACTCCGGACTCCATTAAGGTGAGGGTCTAGCCCGGCCAAAAATAAATAGACACGATGCTTGGTGACCCTATTAGCCATGTAGGTGATAGAATCTACATCCTTGAGTCTGAGAGGATCCAATATGTCAAGCTCTTACAATATTTTCTTCATATTGTTGTAGTAGCCATGAAGAGCAGCTCCATTTTGTTTGGTGGAAACCGAAGCTATTTGTAGCTCATAGTTTCGTGTATCATCTTGGGCTACTGAAAAAGTAGTTTTAACAGCATCCCAAAATTTCTTTAGCTGTCTCCAAAACCTTCATAATTTTCTTTGACCTCCTTGTGCATGGAACTAAGAAGCCATGCTTGAACAAGGCTGTCTTCTTCAACCCAAACTTCGTAACCCTCTTCATCTTCTTCTTCGGATGGTGCTTTCTTCTTGCCAGTGAGATAACCAAGTTTACCTCGGCCAGTGATGTTCAACTTGGCATGTTTAGATCAAGAAATAAAATTGGAGCTATCCAATTTTTCTAGAACAATAAGGCCATAATCATTAGGTGACTATCACCCTTTATGTTGAGAAGAAGATTCAGAGTTGATTGCTGATATCTGAGATGAACTTATCGGTACTTCATTGAGAACCATGGTTCAGAATTTACTAAGTAAAGAGAAGAGAAATTCGATCTTTGGGTGTTGCCTACCACGTTGTGTTAAACGAGTAAACTCGACGGTACAAGGATAAAATTTCTAATCTATTTTTTTTTTAAATAATTCTGACCACCGAAACAATGATTGGGCCATGGTATTATAACAACTACGGGCCCAAACTGGACTTGAGCCTGAGTAAATGGGATAGCCCAAATCAGTTGGGTATAATATAGCACTGCAATCGTCGAAACTGGCCCCGGACGACACTTCTCCTGTTGCTCGACGGCACTCCGGTCTGGCACTTGACGACGCTCCGATCTGGTCTAAGGGAGGGCACTGAGGTAGAGTGATGGAGGTCGAAGCAGCTGAGATTGGCTTCACAACAACTCTGAAATTTCAGAAAACAATGAAATTCCAAGGTAAGTTGGGTAAGACGAAGAAGAACAGAGTTCTCTTGGACTAGGTATGTATGGTAAATTTTCTGGGTATCTCTGGGAAAAAGGAAGAACAGAGTTCACTTGGATTAAGTGAAGAACAAAATTGTTCTTGGGATTTTCTGGGTAAGAGTTTTGCTCAATGTTTGAGCAAAATATTTGGTATGGGTAATAGGTAATCAGAATTGGATATGATCTTGGGTATATTGGTAGGAACTCGTGCTTGATATTCAAGCTAGAGTTTGGTATGATCAGGGTATTGGGTAAGGTGAAGAAAAATTCTTCTGGTACCGGTATAGAGGAAGAAACAGAGTTCTTCTCTTGGTATTCTTCTCTTGGTATTTCTGGCAGCGGAATGTGGGTATAGGTATCGGTCTCAAGAGCAGAATTGCTCTGATACCATGTCAAGAATAGAGGTATGGTATAATTCCCAGATGCATTCTTCTCCAAATTGGAGGATATTTATAGCAGTACAAATTACCTACAACTAAGTGTGAAAGGTAATACAATAGTAGAGCTAAGAGCAATGTATGAAAGATGATACAAAGGTCAAGTAATGCAACTACATTAATGTAATAGGTTTCATGTCTGTTGTAGTCCGGATTTGCTTCTTGAATGGAGCAGCTCACTCAACAACTGCATGCACCAAGCTAACTTTGCTAGTTAACTTCATATAGAAGGGTCTCTCGATGCACCCTCTCTACCTGCTAGATTAAACCTTTCACCATTATCCAGAGACCAAAATCCTTTCTTAGAGCCCAGAGACCTAACCCTTTCTTCTTTGACTTGGTTGGTTACCATGCATAGCAGAAGCATGATACTTTTGGCAGACACCAACATATATACATGATCTTCACTCTTCCACAAACTAACACATGTACTGAATGCTCATACAGGAAAGTTTAGTCCTGGGTCTGGGGGTTGCTCCGAGAAATCCCCCTCATGTGACTAATAGATTTGCTTGTGAATTTAGAAGTGAGAACTGACATTTTCACTCTCTTTATTGGAGCAACGACTTTTTTCTCTTGCAGTAAAGACTCAATTTTGATGAAACTTTTATGGCTTTGTTATGTATGTAGATGCGACTAGTCTTGTGTTGCAATACTTTTTGATGCACTTATTTTGATTCCATATTTCTTGTCATGCTTTGATTTATGTTTGTGATGAAAATTGAACTTTAGATTTCTCATTTTACAATCCACATTATAGTAGATAAAACTTAAGATTCTAAAAAAAAAAAACATGGCGGTTCAATTATAAACTAAATCAGGAGCGTGATTGAAATCCCCCAAATGAATTGTGACAGTGGATGCAAGCTAGTGACAATTCCCTTTATTTCAAGACATTGTAATGTAATTATTTAAATCAATTTTGGAATTGAAAACAAAAACAAGTAGAAACTAAAGTATCAACGAAACTATCCTCATGGTTTGGGGGCCAGGTTGCCCTTGAGCTTTTTAATGGTGGCTACATCAGTCTGAGATGCGCGTTGTATGATTCATGATGATTATGGTGTTGTTAATATGGCTATTTGAGACCCCTGTTGTACGTATTTTAGTGGTTGTCGTTATGGAGAGCTATTTGGTCCAGGGGTTGAATTGATTTGTTTGGCTTGTTGTGTTATTGTGGGGAGGGGATGACTCTAGGTGTGGAGGACGAACTTGTTGTAGTTGTATATAGAAGTGTTTCTATGAGTTTACTTGCATGTTTGGGTAGTCCAATTTTAAGAGAGGTTATGCGGAATTTTCGGATAGAATTTCTTTTATTCTAACATGGTGGACATGATCGAAACCCTAACAAATCTTTGTACAGAAAGATGAAATTTCAGAGAGAAGAGAGAAGAGAAGAGAACTTGTGGAGCAATTTTCACTCATCTTCAATTATGAAAAGCATAAGAGTTATTACAACACAACACAATTATATATAGTGTACTACTTATCACATCATAAAAGAAAGGAAATATCTTCTAAAGTCAAGTCAACATCATTCTAAGACTGACAGCTGGATACCACTGATAGTAATTAGCTTAAGAACTAATTTGGTTTATGCTTAATTAACACTTTAAAGGTGGGTCCTGCATGTTTTTCTTGGTTTCAAGGTGAAACTTGAGACATATCGACATTTAATTAAAAACAAACTTGACTTCTGTGACTTTTTAAACTTCTAGTATGTTAATATTAATCGACGTTTAAATAGAACTTTTGAAGTATATAATCTTAAATACAAAGAAGCTCGATCATAAGCTCATAACATGCACGTCCGATTAACAATAAATGATTTCTGGCAACAATGCTTTATGCAGTACTTTGACAACTTATCCTATGAACACCTTCAAGGATCATTATTCAAAGCATGTTTATTAGAGAACGAAAAACCAAAAAGACACTAAATAATGGAGAAAAAATTATTCTGTTAAAAGGTTTTGTTTATCATTCTTCTCTATGGTTTGGGAGCAAGACCAGCCTTGAGCTTTTGAATGGTGGCTACATCAGTCTTGAAGGACAAAGCCAACACATTGTCATCGATATTGGTGGCGAACAAAGTTGAAGGAAGTGACACAGTTCCTGCACTTGCACTTCCAAAAGCAGAAATTGCTAGAGCTGCGTTTTGTGAGTCAGCATTGTATTGGAAGTGCACAAGTCCCTTGGGAAACACAAACAGGTCACCTGACTGAAGAGTCTGAGTAAAGAGTTTGTTCTTTGAGTCGACAAAGCCAACTTCAAGGGTTCCGTCGACAAGGAAGAGGAGCTCAGCAGAGCGAGGATGAGTGTGTGGTGGGTTAGTAGTTCCAGCTGGAAATTCAAGAACTGCGTATGAAACACTCTGCCCATTGAGAGCAGGAAACTCTGCCATGGTTGCCTTCAATACTGTGAAGTTCTTAGGCTCGTCTCCACTAACAAGAACTCGCATTCCGGTGAATGTGAAGAAGTTTCCATCTACTGTTCCATTTGGAGGGGCAATGAAGTCGGTAAGAATGTCTGGGTCTGCAATTGCCATTTGAACAATGGCAAGTGAGGAAATCAGTAGTGAGAAGAATTTGAGGCTTGACGTTCTTGAAGCCATGATTGGAAACTAGATAAATATTAATCTGAAGACTTGTGATTTTGGGTAGTTGGATGAGGGTTCTTAGAGCTTCCGAAAGACGTTATTTATAGTTACAGAAAAAGGCAACAGAGTTTGTTTCTTGCTGCAAACATGTCTGGTGTCAAATGGAGATGAACATTCCAATGTACCTTGTTGTAGCCCTAGTGTCCTCCAGTTGTTTGCTTGTCATGTTCTGAAGAATGTACCGAAGAATATATGACCCTTTTCTCATCTTCTCCCAAAAGAACTTCCCCACTAAATTACAATAACTAAAGTATATAATTAAATTCGACGATCACGTACATCTCCAATAACCTTAATTGGACTTTGGTTATTCAGTTATGAACAAAAAAAATCATTCATCACAGAGAACACGCTCTAAAATGTTTAAGTTTAAACCGTCATCCATGTATTAAAAAAAAAAAAAAAAACAAAAAAACAAAAACACTCATCCATACTCTATAAAACAGAAGTTAAACATTTTGATATTCATGTTAAGGGATCCGACCCTTAGATTACAGAAGGACTCTGGATTTTATAAAATTTACTAAATTTACCATTTGTTCACTTTAGATGAACTGGATCCCATGTTAAGTTATGTAAATTAGAAAAGATGAACACAAGATTATTGAGGAAACAAAGCAGCAATCTATAGTTCTAAACACTATGTTATTACTCTAATTATTACAGAACAATTAACTTATATTAGTGTCCCCAGATAAGACTTCACTATTGTTCCATCATGTTAACAAAAAAGAACGGGTGATGCAGAATAATATCATTTCTAGCTGGAGGTCTTTTAGCTCTGTCTTCACTTGTTGTCTGATCTTCTGTGTTCGACTAATTTGTGTTGTAATTATCAACGGTACAATGTTTGGCTTTCTTTTTTCTTTTTGTATCATCATCTTTGATGAAGTCAGACACTTAACGCTAGCTATAGCTAGGTCATCTTTCATTCTGCTACATTTGTATCGACATAAGTATTGGCTACCTTGGAGCTCATATATAAAACTAAGTGAATTTAAGCTTTGCATGCCTGGAACATTGTGAACCAAGACCACATACGTACGCATCAATTAAATATAATTTATATCCAATGCCGTTTCAACATACCGTTTCAACATATGTAATTGTTAGTATATCGTAGAACATCGGTCATACTCGCCTAAGAAGACACGTATTACCGCATATAATGGACTTGGGCCTTAACTAAGCCCAAGAAACCTACACTATCCCTTGAGGGCATAATGGTAATACACTCTCTAATAAGGGCAAAGTTGTATTTTTATGGTGCATCCACCCTATATCTCTATAAATAGCACTCTCCACCCCTCATTTAGGGACTCTCCATTTTCCACCCTATTCACACCTCATTTCTACTCACATATGGCTAACTTAGGCATCGGAGGGTCGAAGGCCGGCAAACCCAGTCTTCTCTCCGACTCCCTTTATTCATGACTGACAAGTTATTGGTCTTGAAGATGGTGTTCCCGCATTTCGTGTGATTCATCCCCTCATCAATCACACTGAAACAATTGGCGTTAGAAGGAGGGGGACCTCAAGTGGAAACCCTCACATGGCTCACCATGAGCATATTCATGATCCGGCTGGAATTCCTTTTTCTGGAATTTTTCATTTCTTTCGCCTGACGCTTTTCTCTCTGCTTGCGCAACTCTCTTTGCTCACACTCAAGCACTTCAAAAGCTCACCTTTCACTTACCCATCTTGGTTCCAGCTGGTCGGCGTGAGATTCAAACCCACCAAGCTTCTGGTTTCAATTTATAGTGAAACATGAGGAGAGAGAAAGTACATCTGGGTTTTCTCTCTCCCCATCCACCACTGTTTACAGGTGCCACCGCCCCTCACCTCCGCCATCATCCGAGTCACCAGCCTCAGACAAGTCTCCTCTAGTCGCCGTGTTCAACGGTGACACCGGAGATGAACTCAACCGCCGTCCCAACGCGTACCTAGATTTACTCTGGGCACCCATGGCGCTTTCGGTCATTGATGAGCAAGCCAATTTCGAACCAGCAGCTATCTACCTCTCCCGGGGACGCCCGCCCATGTCTCGGTGTCTCTCTCCCTAGCTCCCCGCGGACTCCGCTGGTCTTGCCAGTCCCCGCGGACTCCCATGGTCTCGCGACCTCAATCTCGGAACCCCCTCGCGGACTCCCTTGGCGGACTCCCCTGGCAGACTCCCTTGGCGGACTCCCTTTGCGGACTCCCCTGGCAGACCCCTTTCGCGGACTACCCTCGCGGACTCCCCTAGCGGACCCCCTGGCGGACACCCTCGCGGACTCCCCTGGCGGACTCCCTTGGCGGACTCCCTTGGCGGACTCCCTTGGCGGACTCCCTTGGCGGACTCCCCTGGCAGACTCCCTTCGCGGACTCCCCTCGCAGACTCCCTTGGCGGACTACCCTCGCGAACTCCCTTGGCGGACTCCCCTGGCAGACTCCTCTGGTAGACTCCCCTGGCAGACTCCCCTGGCGGACTCCCATACATACACAGCTCTCCATCCCGATCTCCCGGGACTCCTCTCTCGCGGCAGTAGGATACAAAAAAAAAAAAAAACTGAATAAAAACTGATTTGGACACCCATTCCAGTAGCGAGACCAGCCACGCCAGTCACGGCGGCGACACAAGGTCCCGGCAGGGATATGCTCTCGTTCTTGCAACCCCAATCTTGACACCCACCCCCCGGGTCCCCGCCACCGGGACTTGCCTTCGCCTTTGGCACCCCCTCGGCACCCCTCTCCCGGGGACGGCCTCCCGGGTCTCGATGCCCCTTTCCCGAGACCAAACCTCTTCCCCCCGGGATTGGGCACTTCCCAAGAAAGTGCATACATGAGGTCAGAACCCACCTCGGCACCTCCCTTCCTCTGACTCGGTACCTCATTTCCATCCCGAGTTCCCGGAACTTCAACAACAAGGAAGAAGCGAGGGAGCTCCGAAAGCACGACACTCCTCTACTCTCCGTGTCCCCGTCCCGAGACCAATCCCTAGCCCTCTCGGCTCCCGGAACAGGTCATCTCTTGGTATCGGGACTCATCACTCTCGACACCTGTGGTCTCAGCAATCCAGCGACCTCTCTCTCGGCACCTCCCCTTCCTGGTTTCCGCCACAACAACTTAAACAAAGACAGAGTTGTGGTCTCGGAACCCTTGCAGCCTGCTCCCGGCACCTCCCCTTCCTGAGACAGTTACACGTCGCATGTAGAGCTCACAAGCAGACACCCCACACTATACTCCCATTATTTCTTTGAAGGTTAATCGATAGTCACATATATTTTATGCTACATGCATCGACACATACATAATGCATCTATCCCACTCTATGATTACTATCTATGCCTCTGGATGAATACTTCTCTCTGAGACCACGTGACTATAGGCGCTGTCCATTATTTGGTTCGTATGTCAACAAGTTCGTATCCAATCCAGCTCGCTACCTTGATAGTGATCAATTGCCACTTTACCATGCCCCCTCGGCACTATATGAATCATATCAAGCCAAGCTCCAACAACGAGTTGTCAACAACACTTCACCTACAATGCTACATACTTCTCTATGATCTATCTGTGGGCATTATGACACAAAGTTCTCATGAGTCATGCCCATATCAAATGGCCACACCCCGTCTACTTATCTACTTGTCAAATATGACAGGCACATGCTACAAACTCATACTTGGGCCATCACGGATTCTTTTCCCTACGTCGGTACACATACATTACTTCTTGCTCAAGCAATATTATCTTCAATGATGCACTCCAATATTATCTTCTTGGCCATCATGACTACTCTATTGGGATTCTTATACCAAGCTCTTTTGTCGACATCGAGACTTATATCGATAACTCTAATTTTTCTACAATATCTATTGCGGCTCTACACGGTTCCAGATAAGTCCTACTTTACACTATTTAATTGAGTTATTATCATACAAATAACATGCCTCATACATCATCATATCCTTGAGCATGCTTATTACATGGCATAGAGAGTTACCTAAAACAATCTTTTTTATATGCGCTACATGCTACATACTCATGCTGCAATCTCAGGCTACACACACAACATGTGTAAACAGCCAGCACCCAAAGGTGCAACCTCAGGCTCCACACAACATGTGTAAACAGCCAACACCCAAAGGTGCAATTTTCACGCCACACACACCACGAGTGTACGCCACCAGCTCGAACCATTCTGCCCGCTAGAGCGAACGGTTACGCCATTAGCGCGAACCGTCACACCACCAGCGTGGACCGTTACGCCATTAGCGTGAACCGTCACGCCACCAGAGCGAACCGTTATGCAGACGGTTACGCCATTAACGCGAACCGTCATGCCACTAGCGCGAACCATTCCGCCCGCTAACGCGAACGGTTACGCCATTAGCGCGAACTGTCATGCCACTAGCGCGGACCATTACGCCACCAGCGCGAACTATTCCGCCCGCTAGCGAGAATGGTTACGCCATTAGCGCGAACAGTCATGCCACTAGCGCGGACGGTTACGCCCGCTAGCGCGGACGGTTACGCCCGCTAGCGCGAACGGTTACGCCCGCTAGCGCGAACGGTTACGCCACTAGCGCGAACGGTTATGCCATTAACGTGAACCGTCATGCCACTAGCGCGAACCATTCCGCCCGCTAGCGCGAACCATTCCGCCCGCTAGCGCGAACCGTCATGCCACTAGCGCGGACCGTTACGCCACCAGCGCGAACTATTCCTCCCGCTAGCGAGAATGGTTACACCATTAGCGCGAACCGTCACGCCACCAGCGCGGACCGTTATGCCACTAGCGCAAACCGTCACGCCCCGCCACCATATTCTCTCCCGGCACTGGGGGACTTGGGCAACAGCCTTATATGCTAGCATTTACCACACCTCATGACGTGCTCTCGGTACACTTTGGCACCACCCGCCTTGCCCCATCGGCATCTTGGCTACGCTCCCTAGCGTGCTCTCGCTACGACACATCGATGGTCACCTTTTGACAGCTCTACACATGCCCTATCGGTAACATCATTATGCCCTAGCGGCACTCATCGTCATGCCTCAGCGGCACTGCTCGCCACACCTTGGTGGCACACTTGCCTCGATGGCGAAATGATGAACTACGTTTGGTTTGATCCTATAAACGGGTACGCAGGCCCTCTAGCACTCACCTTGAGGCAACCACAAAATATATCACCACAATCTCCTCTTGGAACGCATGCTGGAATAGCTCAGCTAGCTAGAGCATATAGCTGGTACAAATCAAAGGCTACTAAAACGCTTAAGGCATACAAACATGCCGGCACCCATTGCCCACACGAGATGCTAGCCAGCGATACCTCAACTTCGACCCCCGATCGCCCTGCAATCTCCAGACACTACATGGGAGCAACGACCCCAGTGTTTCAGTCATATGTAGCAACGCACGACATACCCCACTTAGAGGAAGCCGGTCCATCCTCTCCCTTGCGTGGGGACTTGGGGGACTGGGGACTGGTTACGTCGCCACTAGTAAGACTCGTACTCTCGATATCCTACCAGATAAAGTCCCCACCCAAGAGAGTCTCTTGACTGCGGACTTGGGGACTTGTTAGTACATCGTAGAACATCGGTCATACTCGCCTAAGAAGACACGTATTGCCGTATATAATGGGCTTGGGCCTTAACTAAGCCCAAGAAACCTACACTATCCCTTGAGGGCCTAATGGTAATACACTCTCTAATAAGGGCAAAGTGGTATTTTTAGGGTGTATCCACCCTATCTCTATAAATAGCACTCTCCACCCCTCATTTGAGGACTCTCCATTTTCCACCCTATTCACACCTCATTTCTACTCACATATGGCTAACTTAGGCATCGGAGGGTCAAAGGCCGGCAAACCCGGTCTTCTCTCTGACGCCCTTTATTCATGATTGACAAGTTATGGGTCTTGAAGATGGTGTTCCCGCATTCCGTGTGATTCATCCTCTCATCAATCACACTGAAACAGTAACAATGGTGACAATTAGAACTTGTCAAAGTTCATCGTACCTATTTCAAGAAAAATGAATAGTAAACAACTTTAAAACTCCTACTACAACAAGAAAGGCATTGTATTCGTCTCCAGTTGATATCAGAAAGGCCTGCAACAATAACATATCCTATTAAAACCCCCATTTTTCTTTTATATATATGACGCGGTTTCAACTGAACTGAAATCTTTATATAGAGCAGTGCCATATCCAGCAATACCACAAAACACTCAATAAATTAACAAACCAATGGCTTCAAGAACTTTCAGCCTCAAATATTTCTCACTACTAGTTCTTTCACTTGCCATTGTTCAAATGACATTGGCAGGAGACCCTGACATTCTTACCGACTTCATTGCCCCTCCAAATGGAACTGTGGACGGAAACTTCTTCACATTCACCGGAATGCGAGTTCTTGTTGGAGGAGGCCCTCCCAAAGCCTTCACCGTGTTGAAGGCAACCTTGACAGAGTTTCCTTCTCTTAATGGGCAGAGTGTTTCATATGCAGTCCTTGAATTCCCATCTGGCACTACTAACCCACCGCACACTCATCCTCGCTCCGCCGAGCTTCTTTTCCTTGTTGAGGGCACCCTGGAAGTTGGCTTTGTTGACACAAAGAATAACATCTTTACGCAGAGTCTTCAATCCGGTGATCTGTTTGTGTTTCCCAAGGGACTTGCCCACTTCCAGTACAATGCAGATTCATCAACACCAGCTCTAGCAATTTCTGCCTTTGGAAGTGCCAATGCAGGAACTGTATCACTTCCTTCAACTTTGTTCGCCACCAACATCGATGACAATTTATTGGCTTTGTCCTTCAAGACTGATGTAGCCACTATTCAGAAGCTCAAGGCCGGTCTTGCTCCCAAGCCATGAGGTTGGACAAAAATGATATAACAAGAAGCCTAGGGTTACAAGCCTGCAGATGCCATGGTCCTTCAATTCTAAATTTGTTATTATTTATTGAGTTATTTAAAATGAACTGAATAATCACCCTTAATGTATGGAATGAAGGGTATGCCAAAAATTTGTGCTACAAATTTAATATTACTATGATATTGATTGTCACATTTGTTATTATTTTGGCTAATTCTTTCTGAGATCATTGAACTCGATCACTTCTAACTTAATCGATGAAAACAGAAAACATATATCTTGGAAGCTAGAATTAGTACAAGGCTTTGAAAGTTTGGTTAACACGAATAACAAGAAAAAACAAATGTTGACATCTACATGTTCATATTGCTTTCAGTTTCTTCATCATTGTTCAAGGTCATGGCAGGAACATATATAATCTTCAATCCCACCGGTGGTAGGAATTAATGGATTGAATTAAGGAAGTTCTTAACTGTTGGAGAGTATATCTTGTAGCTTTGTATAGATATTATCTTGATATGCAAGAATATTGTATTAAGTAGTGTGATTCAGTTGTAATTGTGATAGATGTCTTGCCTTACTGGTATCCTAACTTGTAGGAAGAACCAAGACGATGCAGACTAGGTGCTTTGTATATATATCTCATAGTTGAATACAATTATTCATTCAGCCAAAACATCTTTTCCTTTATGGTATCAGAGCAGGTTTAACGACCTGACTCTTATTCCTTCTGCAACGAACCCTTTTGCAGCCTTAACCTTTCTTTGTCTTCACATATTCCTCCATGCCCGGAGACGATACTTTTTCTTCAAACCATGGGAGCGGTGGTTCATCCTCCTCGGATGAATTGTAGTTGTCACCTCTGCCATCTACCTCTTGTTTCCAAGAAATTGACAGGTGACAACTACAATTCCTGGTGTCGCGCTATGCGCATATCTCTGAGTGCCAAAAACAAAATTGGCTTCATCACCGGCAAAATCAAAGAGCCATCTGCAGTCCTAGACCCCAATGAACACGCACTATGGCAGAGGTGCAATGACATGGTGCTTTCATGGATGCTTAACTCTCTTGAACTTGAGCTTGCCGATTCAATTCTCTGTTGTACCACACCACATGCTGTTTGGGAAGATCTTCGAGAGAGATTCACGTTAGGCAACGCCCCTCGCATATTTCAAGTGCAAAGAGACATTTACCGCATTGAGCAAGGTCAATCATCCATTGCAGCATACTACACGAAGCTGAAAGGCCTTTGGGATGAGCTTAGTTCATACAATACTGTCACCTGCACCTGTGGAGCACAAAATGATCGCAGTAAGTTGATGTAATTTCTTATGGGATTAAATGAATCTTATGCTGCTACTCGTGGACAGATTTTGTTGATGAATCCTTTGCCTTCGGTGAGACAAGCTTATGCTTCCCTTGTTCAAGAAGAAAAGCAACGGGAACTTGGTTCCTCTCTTCTTGCTTCATCCAGCACTGCAGCAATGGCGGTGCGCAGCAACTTCAAATCACAATCTCAGCTGCAAGGGAATCGAGGCAACACTCAAGGAAATAACTTCCGTTCTCATGCCCCAATCAAGCATTGCACTTATTGTGATCGAGACTATCATACTGAAGCAACTTGCCATAAAAAGCATGGTTACCCTCCCGGTCATCGTCTCTACAAAGGTCCTAAAGAAGCTAATTCTGCAAGGCAACGTCAAGGAAATTCCTCTGTTAACCATGTCAATGTCGATAATCATGTCAATGCTGCCCCAATATTCAATGAACTCCAAGGAATGCTTCCTAACCTCACTGAGGATCAGTACACTCAAGTAATTACTGCCTTGACTCCTACACCACAAATTCCTCAAGCCAATGCTGCTTCTGCAACTGAATATGCTACAGGTTTGTTGCCTGTTGCTCAAAATCGCTGGATACTCGGCAGCAGAGCAACTCATCATATTACTTCTTCTCGTACATCATTGATAAATGTCAAGCATCATTCTTTGGCACCAGTTTCTTTACCTAGTGGAGATACGGCTGGAATTACTATGACAGGATCAATTCGCTTTAATGATTCTTTTCAGTTAAATGATGTTCTTTGTGTGCCAAGTTTTAGAGTTGATCTTATGTCTGTTGGCAAAACAACCAATGATTTACATTGTTCAGTGATATTTTTTTCCATCTTAGTGTATTTTACAGGACTTGGCTACGAGGACGATGATTGGTGTGGGTAAGCGATGTGGTAACCTCTACTACCTGGTGGCCTTGGCTTCAACTTTCCCTTCATCTCATTTCGCTTGCCATCTCATCATATCCTCTGATCTTTGGCATCGAAGATTGGGCCACCTCTCCTCTGCTCGTCTACAATTTTTAGCCAATAATTCTCTTAATTTTTCTTTTGATTCTAGTCATAAATGCGACGTTTGTCCATTGGCAAAACAAACTCGCCAACCTTTTCCTTTAAGTTCAATTTCAACTTCAAAGTGTTTTTCTCTTATTCATTGTGATATTTGGGGACGTTATAACACCCATTCTCTTTCTGGTGCTCATTATTTCTTAACTATTAGGGATGATTTTTCACGTTTTATATGGATTTTCTTAATGCGACACAACAGTGAAACACAACCTCTACTTCGTCGTTTTTTTAGTTATGTAAACACTCAATTCAACACAAGAGTCCAACAACTTCGTTCAGATAATGGGGCTGAATTCCTTTCATTACAAAAAAAATTTCTTGACGAAGGTGTTCTTTTTCAACGTTCTTGTGTTTATACACCGCAACAAAATGGTGTCGTCGAGCGGAAACATCGACACATCCTTGAAACAGCTCGTGCCCTTCGTTTTCAATCACATCTACCTATTGATTTTTGGGGTGAATGTGTCCTCACTGCCGTCTATATAATCAATCGTCTTCCCACTTTGTTGCTTCACAAGAAAACACCTTTTGAAATTCTTCACCACAAACTTCCTGATTATTCTTGGATGCGAGTGTTTGGGTGTATTGCTTTCGCAACCATACCCAATCCGTCTTCCAAATTTTCTCCTCGTGCTACTAAGTGCATTTTTTTGGGTTATCCCATGGGACAGAAGGCTTACAAGCTCTATGATATCGAGAAAAAAAAACTTTCACTAATAGAGATGTAATCTTTCTTGAGGACCAGTTTCACCATGCACCAAGTACAAGCCCAAGCCCAGACAAATACTCAACGGCCCAACCCATTCCTCTCCCTATTGAATGTGATCCATTCCTCGGTCCATCCTATTCCACGCATAACACATTCTCTTCATCTTCTTCTGAACATCGCCCGCCACTATCAACAACACCTAATTTGCCGTCGTCGCCCCCTCCGCCACCCAACCCGCCGCCTTCGCCCCCTCCACCAAATCCGCCATCGTTCCCTTCACCACCCAGTCCACCGCTGCCCTCTACCCTTAAAACCTATGTTCGCCGTCTTCGGGTTCCAGCGCCGACGTCTTCTTCTCTTCCTCCGCCGGCGTCGTCCTCTCTTCCTCCACCGGCGTCGTCTTCTCTTCCTCCCCCTGAGTCGATTGATATTCCTCCCGAGCAGCCATCAATTGATTCTGCTCTTCCTAACTCTCTTCCCATTGTTCCCGTTGAGCCACTTCGTCATTCTCAGCGCTCTCGAGAAGCCAATGTTCGCCTCAGAGACTATGTTTGCTCGCAGGTGGTTCTGCCACCACACCAATTTTCCTCGGCCTCGTCTTGTTCTACACCAGGTACGAAATATCCTCTTTGTCACTACATATCCTACCATCGGTATTCTCCTGCATATCTCCATTATATTGCAAATGTTAGTCGGGATGAGGAACCGACCTCTTATGAAATTGTTGCAGCTGATCCGAAATGGCAGGAGGCTATGGATTCTGAGCTTTAAGCTCTTGTTGATAATCAGACATCGAGTTTGGTTCCTTTACCTCCTAGAAAGCGGCCTATTAGTTGTAAATGGGTGTATCGAATCAAGCGTAAGGCTGATGGTTTAGTGGAGCGCTTTAAGGCCAGGCTTGTTGCTCAGGGCTTCACTCAAACTGCAGGTATCGATTATCACGATACTTTTTCCCCTACTGCCAAAATGATCACTATCCGATGCCTTCTTGTTGTTGCTGCTAATCTGAACTGGTCTTTACATCAATTAGATGTTAATAATGCTTTCTTGAATGGTGATTTATTGGAGGAAATTTACATGTCCCCTCCTCCTGGTCTTCGACAACAGAAGGAGAATCTAGTGTGTCGCCTTCACAAGTCGTTGTACGGACTGAAACAGGCCTCTCGTCAATGGTTTTCCAAGTTCACGGAGGCTATTCTTGCTGCTGGTTTCTCTCAATCCAAGGCCGACTATTCTTTGTTTGTCCGCAAGCATGGTACATCTCTCACTGTTTTGTTAATCTATGTGGATGACATTCTGATAACAGGAAACAATATGGAGTCTATTAATGCTCTGAAGCAATTCCTCCATACTCGTTTTCGCATCAAGGATCTTGGTGATCTAAAATTTTTCCTTGGCATTGAAGTAGCTCGTTCCAAGAAAGGGATTTACATATCCCAACGTAAATATACCTTGGAAATTATCAAAGATAGTGGCTACTTGGGTGCTAAGCCGGTTGAGTTTCCCATGGAAGAATCCAAGCTTTCAAATAAAGGAGAATTACTCAAAGACCCTGCTGCATATCGGCGTCTGGTTGGTCGGCTAATTTATTTGACCATTACTAGACCAGACATCACATACTCAGTACATATTCTTAGCCGGTTTATGCATGAACCTCGCTTACAACATATGGCTGCTGCTCTTCGAGTTGTTCGTTACATGAAGTCTTCTCCTGGTCAAGGTTTACTTCTCCATGCCAATAACTCTTTAAATCTGAAGGTTTTCTACGATTCTGATTAGGCGGGTTGTCCTATTACCCGCCGCTCTACTACGGGCTATTGTGTATTTCTGGGAAATTCTTTAATTTCATGGAGAGGCAAAAGACCGTATCTTTATCAAGTGCAGAAGCTGAGTACAGAGCAATGGCAGGTACTTGCTGTGAGCTTACTTGGCTACGTTATTTATTTGCAGATTTGCATATGCCTATTACAAGTCCTGCTGTTTTACATTGTGATAATCAAGCTGCTTTGCACATTGCTAAAAATCCTGTGTTTCATGAGAGAACTCGACATATTGAAATAGACTATCATTTTATTCGGGACAAAATTGTTAAAGGTGAAGTTATTACTCGATTTGTGATTTCTTCACAGCAATTGGCAGATGTTTTTACAAAAGCTTTGGGCAAAGAAAAGTTTAGACAACTCATGTGCAAGTTCGGAGTTATTGATATACATTCTCCAACTTGAGGGGGAGTGTTGGAAAGTATGTCTTGTAGCTTTGTATAGATATTATCTTGATATGCAAGAATATTGTATTAAGTAGTGTGATTCAGTTGTAATTGTGATAGATGTCTTGCCCTACTGGTATCCTAACTTGTAGGAAGAACCAAGACGATGCAGACTAGGTGCTTTGTATATATATCTCATAGTTGAATACAATTATTCATTCAGCTAAAACATCTTTTCCTTTGTTAACCAGGCAAAAGAAGTTTCTAATTAAAATAGTTGCAGGGCGACAACATCATGGAAATAAGGAAATTACAGCATAGAAATATGCATATGAATAAGCTTATATTGAAGTTCACAGAAACGAAATGGCTATGATCGACTGTACGTAAGAGTGTACGTGTTGACAGAAATTACAGCATAGCATTATGCATGAGAATTATAACCCTAATTAAAGCTCGAGTTACATCATCTTTTTATTCATGTTCCGTCGCCCTTGCCCTCTCTCGATCGATCGCAACACTTCTTGGATATACTTATCGACCACAAAATCTATATTACATGGTCTTTAATTTGTATCGATTCAAATAAGCATCCCTATCAAAAAAAAGATTCAAATAAGCATCTTTCTTTAGGTTTTTGGTTTTTCATGCGTGCTTGAAGCAAGCTGAAGGCTCCTACTTACTAACTTAAGTAAAAATAGAGTCAACTGGAGGTCTAGGAAAGTGCTTGATCGATGAAGTAGCAGTTAGCTGGCTTCAATGATCTTTGAAATTATTGTTAGCAAGCAATGAACATGGAAACAAGAAAACATTGTAACTATCATCACCTTATATGCTGGTTGACAGTATAGAAAGGCCTGCAGCAATACTATATGTATTTTAACTCCAATCGCACGATTGAAACTCTATAAGTAGCACTTCATCCATCTCAGAAGTCTCACATCCAACAATACAAATCCCATTTCAGTATAACTCAATCAAATTAATGGCCATGACCTCGAGAACTTCCATCCTCAAATTCTTGTCACTACTAATCTGTTCTCTTGCCATCGCCAAAATGGCAATAGCTGGAGATCCAGATATTCTTACCGACTTCATGGCGCCTCCAAATGGAACAGTAGATGGAAACTTCTTCACATACACCGGCATGCGTGTTATTCTGCAAGATGAGCCAAAAAACTTCACAGTATTGAAGGCAACATCGGCTGAGTTCCCTGCTCTTAATGGTCAAAGTGTTTCATATGCAGTACTTTTCTTCACACCCGGCACTACCAATCCGCCTCACACTCATCCTCGCTCCGCTGAGCTCCTCTTCCTTGTTGGCGGTACCCTTGAAGTCGGCTTTGTCGATACGAAGAACAATCTCTTTACTCAGACTCTTCAGGCAGGAGACATGTTTGTTTTTCCCAAGGGACTTGTGCACTTCCAATACAATGCTGACTCAGAAAACTTAGCTGTAGCAATTTCTGCTTTTGGAAGTGCAAGCGCAGGAACTGTGTCAATTCCCTCCACTTTGTTCGCTACGAACATCGATGACAATATCTTGGCTTTGTCCTTCAAGACTGATGTAGCTACCATTCAAAAGCTTAAGGCTAGTTTCGCTCCCAAGCCATGATCAGGAGAAGCTATAAGTAGTTAATATGGGTTGGTGGTTCTGGTATAAGCTGTGATGCATTATTTATTTGAATAAGTTGCATTGGAATGGTATGTTACTAACCTGTGCTACTGTTAGAAAGCATTTATCTCAATTCATTTAGTATCAACTATCCAAATTTTTATTTGATCTATTCGTGAGCCTTACTTTGTTCATTGTTTGTGATGAATCTTTTGAACTCCATAATAAGGATGTATGAACATGCATGAGTAACACAAACTTAAATTGCATGTTACTGGTAATTTTCTGATTTTTCTCTAAGATGATTTTTTACAGGGAAGAATATTCTCGAAATTTTTTTTTGAAAATTAAACTGCTTGTTATTCAAAGTTTTATCCCTGGTCCAAAGTTACTAGCTGAGAAATTCTCACCTGCAAAAGCTTCACTCCCATGCTTGATCACGCATTGGTGGAGGGGAGATTCAGAACCTGTACTGGCCAAGAAAAAATACCTATAATTAGTTTGTAGAGCTAAAGTCATTGATGAAACTTGTTTAGGAAGAAGGCCAAGTGTACGTGCATTTTTTCAATGAAAGCATACCATTGAAAGGTGTTCATCTGTATAAATTTCACCTTATCTACTATGAGCCTAATTCTGCTGATCAACAGAATTAATAACAGATAATGGTAGTTGCCTCCACTTGAATTTTGTATTATTTTTCTGAAGGCTATGTCTGCTTGGTCATCGTCTGTGTTTTCATGCGTCTGTAGATTAATGGAATGATATAATTTTAGTTTGATTATGCGAGTTTCTGCTCACCTAAGATGAACATCATCTTTTGGCTGACTAGTAGGAGCTATTGGACGGATTGGTTCATTACGCTGCAAGGCCTTATGCCAGTTTAATTGACACTGAAACACATTACACATCCCATTATTTATATCAGCAGCTCTTCTTTGCATTGTGTGTTGTGATGAATGTAATTTGAGTTCAACAGTTGAAAATATTTTGGGACTATTTATCTAAACTAACCAGAACTAGAGGAAACTATTTAGTGTATTATTGACAATAAATGAACTGTGACAAACAATGGAATTGCTACACATAATGCATAATTATTTAAAGCAACGTACATCAAAAACAACAAAACAATGAACAATCAATTTTGTGTATCTATTGTCATGGCTTCGGAGCAAGTCCAGCCTTGAGTTTCTGAACGGTGGCGACATCGATCTTGAGTGACAAAGCAAGGACATTATCATCAATATTGGTGGTGAACAAAGTGGAAGGAATTGATACAGTTCCAGCATTTGCACTTCCAAAGGCCGAAATGGCTAGAGCCGGGTTTTGTGCATCAGCATTGTACTGGTAGTGCACAAGTCCCTTGGGAAACACAAACAGGTCACCAGCTTGGATAGTCTGAGTAAAGAGGTTGTTCTTTGTGTCAACAAATCCCACTTCAAGGGTACCGTCAACAAGGAAGAGGAGCTCAGCAGATCGAGGATGAGTGTGTGGTGGGTTAACTGTGCCAGATGGGAATTGAAGGACAGCGTACGAAACACTCTGCCCGAAAAGAGCAGGGAACTCCGCCATGCTTGCCTTCAACACCGTGAAGGTTGCGGGAGGGGTTCCTCCAACAAGAACACGCATGCCTGTGAATGTGAAGTAGTTTTCATCTATTGTGGCATTTGGAGTAGGCTTAATGAAATCCGAAAGAATGTCCTCGTCAGCCATTGCCATTTGAATTATGGCGAATGAAGAAACTAGTACTAAGATGAATCTGAGTGTAGAGGCCATGGTTGGGACTTGATTAGTTTGTTGAAATAAATCTGATTTGCTAGTGGTACAATATGGAGTAGTCAGATGATATGCTATTTATAGAGTAAATGTTGTAATAAACTATTGCCTGCAGGCTTCTCTATTGGGACAAGGTGAAATTTACAAAGTCTTTCTTGTTGTAGTTGCAGTTTTACAGTTGTCTTTCTTGAAACTGAACAGGAATGTGACTACTTCATGTTTCTTTATTTTATGGTCTATATCGGCAGTTCATCACATCTTAAAATGGCAGATTATAGAAGTATATGCTTAAACGTAACTCGATCGGTGTCCATATGAAATGTAAGTTAGGCATTTACTTTAGCCCTTTCTTATTGTCATGGTAAAATATCAGATACCAAAATAGAATGGAAGGGAAAAAGAATACAAGAGAAACATGAAGACAAACAGAAACTTATAATTGAATAAAACAAACCAACAGATCGAATATAGAGATATGTCTCTTTCAACGAGTGTTAACTGCTTTGCATGATTGCCTGATCTCCCCTTCCGTGCCTGTAAGTACTCCAAGTGCTCCCAACTTAACCATGGCCTGACCAAATTTCTCGGAGAAGCTAGAACTACTGGCGATTGTTTTCACTGTGGACTGAGTTATGGAGTCAAAAGCTAGCTCTTGGTCGATTTGAAGAACTCCTTTCCGGGCTAGTATTTGCTTGAAGAATGAGTTATCAACAGTGAATGCACTTGTTACATTCTGGTCAAGATTAGCAGTTCTACTGCTCGCTGAATTTTGAGGGCAGATAGATCTCAGCTTTTGCAGCAACGATGAATCCATGCTCGGGTCAGGTCTGCCGGTGCTTTGGAAATTGTAAAGACGGTCTTGGAAGAGAGAACAATGTGCCACCCCAATTGTGTGACCGCCTGCATCATCAACAAACATGCTTATATAAATTTTCCGGGATTTTCTTAGGTACCTATATGTTTGTGATACCTACATGCATTTACATATATGACAACAAATTTGTTGTCGTTTTGGTAAAGCCCTGTATAGGTAAACTTACGTACACATAAATATTTGGGAAATGAATTGCCTAACATGTCATATTACTATCTATTGAGCAGCGAAAGGTATGCTTAAGTTTGTAACTAGATTAACAAGTCAGATACATCTGACAAGAGAAGATTTGCAAACAGCAACATATTTAAATTTTGAGATCTAAAACTTGGAGAATAAGAAAAAGAGGAGCTGATGAGTATCTATTGTTTAGTACCGAGAAGATAAACCATGTCAGTGACATCGAGGTTTTTACTCTTGAATGCTTCAACAGATTGATTCACTGAAATTGATGGAGATGGGAGACGAACATTTGTTGCAAGAGATACATTGCCATCTCTTCTCCCAGTTTGAACATCGTATCGCGCTCCTCCACTCTGAATTTAAGTACACAATCCAAACATGTATCACCACCATAAATTAGCCACCAAGTTAATGTAGTACTCCAGAAAAGAAATGAAGATCGCGTATTAATGCTTACCAGATATACAGCTTCTCTGGTTGCCATTACAATGATATCAGCGCAGGAGACCTGTCCTCGGCATACAAATTCTACAGCAGCTTTTACGGCATCAATAACATCATAACCCCGAACACTGAGATTCGGACCAGCTGTTTTCTCACTAGAGCTTCCATCTAGTAGAATGGACGCATCACATCCCTTATAAACAAAAAGTATAAGTATGCATTAATTAGTTCTAGCTAGCTTGCTTATGAGAAACACTACGAACACCGTTTTAAGTTGTGTTAAGCTAGGCTAACTATAACAATGTATACGAAACTAACACAATCTTCAAGTACTAGCTCTTGCCCCATCACGCTGGCGAGAAAAGGAAATATAGATAAGAAGAAAAAAGATGGAAATTAAGAAAGTTACATTGACAAAGCAATCGTGGAACTGCATGCGAACGAGGGCAGCAGCAATTGTCGGGTCCCTGAAGAACTTTTCCCTGACTACAGCAGCTACTACTCTTTCAACATCAACAAAGCATTTTCTCTTGTAGAACCCTACCTCCAGTGCCCCATAGCACTGCCCCGTGATGCTCACAAATATGAGTCCAAAGATCCCTACTGCCACTAGAGCTCTGCTAGTCATTTTCATCTTCTTTGATTTTCAAGCTACAAAACAACAATCTCTGTGTGAATCAAAAGCATACATATCACACGCATATTATAGGAAGACCAGGAACCATGCGTAAGTGGAAACTTTGTATGGTTTGCACGACTTCGTGTAATTGGTCACATCTTGATCCTTTGCATTTTGAGTCGGCTATAAACGTGAAGTCATGTAAGTGAAAGTATGTGTATATAAGCCTAGACTTTCTTAATAATAGATCTGAGAATGAGAATCTCCAAGGTCAAGGATTGGGTTTTCTGAGATACTGAAGTCTTCGAGATGTTTATTAATTAATAGCATAATTAGAAATCATAATGTTCTACATTGAGAGCGAGGACGGCCGATGAATCGATAGAAATTCTTTATTTTTATTTTATGAAGACGTGAAGTCATTTTATTAATAAAATAAAAATTATAAAATATATAAATATAACTTGAACACAATCCACTATCGCAAATTACATAAAATTTGAATTATACAATTAAAACAATCTAAACTTAAGCTTTATGATCAATAACTCTGCCAGAATCATCCGACTTATTTGAAGAATTTTGAAGCCTCTTCCTGCAAAGAAGAATGTATTCCCGAAAGAGAACCAGAGATTGTCTTCATTCCAAACATGAGACAAAGCCCTAAACAGTCAAGCCGACCCTCAGGATCCCAGATCTGAACCCAACAATGGGTAGACCTAAAAGTGGAAGCGCAACTCACTCAAATAAGGCCCACAGCAGCCAAGGCCTAAGATGGGAAACCCATAAACACTCTTGGCACCCAAATCAGTCTCGTCGCCGTCCTTAACCGTAGTAGTGACGGTGATCTTCGCCGGCCCCGCCAACTTCCACTAGAAGAAGTTCGTACCAGTTTCAGCCGACACCACTAGTTGGAAGCCTTCTCATCCCAACCTCACGGATTGGAAAAATCCCTTGCCCAACGACATCATCCCAACTTCGAATCCTTGTCCACAAATTCAAAGTGAAGGCACCACGCGAAGGCACCACAACAGCTTGATCGTGATCAAACCTGAACCTTTGCCGAAGCCGTGCTGGCCAGGACGCCGCCCACCAAATACTCCTTCGAATGCCTAAATTTGGGCAAGAAGTGCTCCACGAAACAAGAGGCAAACCTCCCCGATCGCTTGACATCCTCGACCCCTTGTTCCGATCCCAGAAGAGAAATCGTCGACCCCTTATATATATATCATTTCTTTTCCAGAGCAGGACACCGTTTTGAAATTAAAGTCTGGTATATATATATATAGGCCCGCTATGAAGCGGACGTCCGCACTGGGCTTAAAGTGCGGACGTCCCTCTGTTCTCCTCCGTCCGGCGCTGACAACGGCGCGCCTCCACCCGAGTGGATACCAGAGGCGTTCCCGACCACTTTCCCTTCCCGGCGAGATCGATTTGAAGGTCTGGGCAGCAACCTCCACCCAAAACTTCAGACATGATCGATCTCGCCAGAAAACTGGAATTCAGCGGACTCGCCGGGAAGGGAAAGTGGTCAGGGACACCTTTGGTGTCCGCTCAAGTGGAGGCGCGCCGTCGTCGGCGCCGGACGGAGGAGAACGGAGGGACATCCATACTTTAAGCCCAGTACGGACGTCCACTTCATATCGTTTTCGTTAAGCATGATAATACTCTAACTCTGATTGGAGATATCCATCTTTTTCAGTCTCCATTTAGAATAAGAGTTCGTGAATCCCAGCATCAAAGATTAGATATCTCGGTAATTGGTCTTAGTTCTTTTCTCATACAATAATCAAAACTTTTGAATAGAAACATATGCAAATGAAAGAGCATATCAGAAATATGAAAATCCAAACATCATTTTTTTTTCACAAGAGGTGACTTGTGTATGCGCACAATAGTATCCGAAGTGCAACAAAACTACGTACCCAATCCACCAAGGGAATCCTATGTTTGTCTTTAGGCTTTCTCAATTCACCATAAGTGCCCGGAATGAGGGATTTGATGATGGAGCCCATATGAGAATCCTAATAATCAGAGAGTCGATGTAGCGAGGATTAAAATCAACTGATTCTTGCTTCTATCAGAACTAATGAAGAAGTAAAATCCAAAATCAAAGACGAAACTATAAATTTCGTTTCTAGATTGATCACTCAATCGATGAAGTCTACAGCTAAAAAAACCAAGATAACAACGATTACAAGTTGAGAAAGTGAAACTTTTATTCACAAGAGATACAAGTACAAAGTACAAGTACGAGAGAGCCAAAATGACAATCCATGATCAAATGAAAGTCAGGAAACAAAAATGCGAATGCACGCGCTGCCTGCAATTTTCAAGAAACTACATACTTACAACTAAAGAGAGCGGAAGAAGTGAAAAAATTTCTTCACTTCTTCCCAAACCTAAAAGAGGTGGCCTTTTGGTACGAAGTTGACTCTCTCTTTTTGCTCCGAAGCCCTCGGAGGATTTTGAGAGACAGAGACCTAGGCGGCGGCGCTCCTTCTCAGGGGCGACGATCGCGGTGGCATCGAGAGGATTAGGCGCAGGCTTCGGTTCAGGGTAGCAGCTCGTGAGCGGAAGTTCTTGAGGTCGTCCTCTTTGATTGTGGTGGTGTTCGGAGGTCTAGGTGGTTTTTCCGGTGAGGTCGGGTGTTGAGGTTGCAGTGACGGTGATCTTCTTGTTTGGTAGGATATGAGGTTCTCTCTCCTGTTTGGATTAGGATCTTCAGCCCCGGCGGTGGTGAGTAGTCTAGTGACGGCTGTTTTGGCCACGATCCTCAGCGCGCGGAGCAGAAGTATATAGCGAGCAAAGAAGAGGGAGTCCTGCGGGCGTGCCACCTCGCGGACGAGGAAAAGGTTGATGGTGTGCGCTTGACTTCTTGATCAGACGAAGAGGTTTCCAGGTGCCACCTCAGAGGAGGAATTTACGAGCACAAGGCGATCGATACTCACGGAAGGACGCAAGCAAAGCAACAAAGGGAGGTAAGAGAGGAATCGAGGTAGAGTCCGGAGGCTCTGAAGAAGAACCTAGGTGGCGGCGCTTAGGGTTAGGGTTTTCGAGTAGCTCGAAGGGTAACTGGGTTTCAGTTTGTATTGTGTTTTTGTATTTGTTTGAGAGTCACTTCTGTTAGGGTTCGAGCCCCCTTATATAGTAGTTCGACTTGCGGCAGAAGAAAAGTAATTAGAATCCAAGTCGGACTCTGAAACCCTAATAGCACAAGGGCACTGTTCCGTCCATGCGAACCAACCATCTTGTGACACATGTCCAGTTCGCACACTTCATTCCGCATAGGGCATTGCTTCCGCGCTGCCAACTGTAGACTCCTATGCGAACTGAAATTCATCCCGCGGGCTGTCACAGGATGCTATCTCGCGTGCTCCGGAAGCTCGCTTGCATTTCGCGGGCTATTGCAGCTCGCGAGCCTTAAAAGGGCTTTTTATATTAAATGGGCCACAGGGATTGGCCCGAAGCATATCAAAGACTTGTAAAAGTCTTCAACGTTTATTGTGGTGCACACGGACTCCGCATGAACCAGTTCGCCAGCTCGCCTCGCCTACGCAGAGTGTCAATCTCGCCTCGCCTACGCGAAGTGTCAATCTCATCTCGCCTACGCAAAGTCAGCTAATCATTCCGCGCGCGAGCTATGTAGTTCGCGTGAAGTCCATTCCGCATGAAGTTCTTTAGGCGCTCGGACTATGTAACTCAGTCCGCGCGGCCTCACTGGCGGACCAAAACTTGCAAGATTAAAGAACTTGGGTTCGCCGATATGACATGGACCAAGAATTTAATTAATATTCACATAGACATTTACTGTCCAGTAAAATATTAATTTAGGCGTAAACAACGGCAGCGGGTTGAATTGGTTTTGGTGGTGTACTTTGATATGTTTTTTGTTGGTGGTCGATTTGGCTTGGTAGGCGGAGGAGGCGGCGAGGTCTTCTTGCGGCTTCGGATGGGCTTCGGATGGGGGTGGTGTGTGTTTTAGGCCATCTCCAGTAAGGAGGGGCTATATTGGGGTCAGGGCTAAAATTTAGCCCTTCTAAATAATATAATTTATTCATGAAATAGTGAACCATCTCCAACAAGGGAGGGTTATATTTAGCCCTTTTAAATATTTTATAGTTTTTCATTATATTTTTGAAACTTATAATTTAGTTTATTATAGTACCATTTAATTTATATCAAAAATGAATTTTTGGGGTGAAATTAATTTTTTAAGTTATTTTTTTTAAATGAAAAGAACAATGTGTACATTAAAAAACTAATATTTTCGACATGTAATTATGTGATTTGACGATGACATATTTAGATAGGATTTTCAAGTGCCATGTGCCCATCTGCAAACAAGTCTAGAGATTTCCGATTAGATATAGTGTTGACGTGGCACAATTAATCATTACGAGATCTTATCGAAATTTCGGATAGGATTTCTAAATGCCATATGTTGGGTTGAGATCAACTCTCTAGATTTCTGATTGGATTATCTGCATATCTGCAGCTTCCAACCTCAATAAAAAGGGTAGTTTCATATGCGTAACTCACTATCTCATCTATCTCTTCTCTATTTCTTTGTTTTGTTTATACCTTTTCATTACATTTAGCAATGAATTCCAACTGGTTTTCTTAGAGTAATGAGAGGCTACGTGAAGATGAGGAAGATGATGAAGAAGATGAAGAATATGATGCCCAGAGGAGAAGAAATACAACACAAATTATGGTGGAAGCATCTAGCTGGTTCGCTACAAATCCACTTCAGCAGCAACCTCAATGGGGTGGTTCTATTCCAGGCCGCGCTACCTGTCATCGATCTCATGAGGTAGCTAATCAAAAATTGTTAAATGATTATTTCGTAGCTGACCCTGTGTACCCTGTCGAAACTTTCAGACGACGTTACAGAATGAGACGTGAAGTTTTCCTCCGCATGTTAGAGCATGTCTAGACAGTCGACCCATACTTTAGGCAATCACAAGATTGTGCTGGGCGTCCGGGCTTCTCACCTCACCAAAAATTGACATGTGCACTCCGAATGTTAGCCACTGCATGCTCGGCTGATTCCTTAGATGAATCATTCCGTATGCCTGAATCCACCGCCATTGAGAACCTTGGTCGATTTTGTCGTACCATTGTCACCATTTATCAAGAACGCTACCTTCGGGCTCCTACAACAGAGGATCTTGACATGCTCCTACAAAGAGCCGAGCGACGAGGATTTCCTGGAATGATCGGCAGTGGAAGAACTGTCCAATTGGGTGGCAGGGGAGCTTTAGCGGCAAAACAAGGAAACCAACTATTGTTCTGGAAGCTGTGGCTGGTCTTGACACCTGGATCTGGCATGCTTTCTTTGGAATCCCGGGAGCGCAGAATGACCTCACTGTTCTCAGACGTTCCCCACTATTTGATGTTGTCACAGCAGGTCAGTCACCATAACTTAACTATCATGTCAACGGGACTCCTTATGAGTTTGGGTACTACCTTGCTGATGGTATTTACCCTAAATGGGTGATATTAGTGCAATCTATCAGACAACCTGAGAATGAACAGGAGGAGTATTTCTCCACTAAACAAGAGGCATATCGCAAGGATGTTGAAAGGGCATTTGGAATTCTACAAGCACGATTTGCAATAATTAGGCAACCTGCAAGAGGTTGGGATAAAGATTCATTATCTACAATTATGTTGGCTTGTATTATACTGCATAACATGATTGTGGAGGACGAACGAGATGACTACTATCATGGTGAGTCTGATGATGATGAACCGAACCCAAATAGGTCAAGAAGAGCTCGGGCAAGAATATATGATGGCCCAAACTTACCTGTTAATCCAAGAACCAGGAAAATTACAATGGCCGAATACATGTCTCGTTACCGTATGGTACGCTCTCATATCGGAAACAATAATCTACAAAAAGATCTTGTCAAACATGTTTGGTCAACCAAAGGATGATGAGAACAAGTGATGTGACAATATATTGTCATCTTAATAAGTTCTACTTGTATGTTTTCTTTAAATGTATATGTGACTAGTTTTCATATGCTTTCAATTGTAAGGAATAAATTGTAAGAGTTGTGTTTGCTTTCAATTTTAATGAATAAAAGTTTTAGTTTGTTTTACTTAAACTTTATAGAAATTTAAACATTGCATTTCATAAATTAAAATTACATAACTAACATGAAACAAACTCAATAATTTAAAGATTACATAAACTTAACTAACATTAATTTAAATCCTTATATCAACTAAAATTCATCTTCATCGGATTGCATTTGTGGACGATAGTAATTTGATGTTGAGTCGGTGTCGGTATTTGGGAACAACTCTCATGCCCGAAGCCTTTGAATTGTTTTCCTCTTTTGATCATCAAAATATTCCTTGCTCACCGGAGAGTAATCAACGGTTTGCAACATTAAAGTTGCTTCATCTCTATCTCTCTCTCGTCGATCCTCCTTCATCTTCTCTCTTATTGCTTTTGTCTCTTCCGCCTTTGCATTATCTTCCGCCAATCGATCCATGCGAGCTAGTAGTTTATCTTCAAAGGCTTTCCTATCCTTTTCTTGATCCTTGATTTGTTTCCTTTTTGAGGCATTTCTTCCCATCGGCCTAGGAATCGGATCTCTACTTGAAGTTGGTGTGGAGTTGTTATCGGTAGCAATCGGATCATCATCATCTTCCAAGGACACCGGGAGGTTTCTTTGCACCGGTGGTGGACCAAAAATTTCTTGTGGGGGTTGGTCAAATGTCACCCAACCTTTGCATAAACCATAGCAACTATGAAAATCAAACGATTTTCCTTTCATGTCTTCCCTAAACATATCTTCGGCTAAGTATTGCTATGACAATAATTACAAAAAGATAAATAAGAATAATATTTCAAGAAACAACATTAAAGAAAATACATATAAAATATGGAAGAAAAAAAATCTTACTTCATCTATGTGATTCCCTCCACTATGAAGTCTCCTCTCGGCGCGTGTAATGCATGAATGCCACTTATTCATGTATGGGAAGAGAAATTTTTGCCATCGAGACTTACAACTTTCAAACGATTTACATTTGGTGGATTGCCGTTGAAGCCTTCAATATATTTTCGCTCCACTTATTTCCAAATGCCGTCTCCTTTTTGACTAATACCTTTCGTACAATTTTCGGAGACCTTCATATATGCAACACAAAGAACTTCATTCTCTTTTCTTGTCCAATTCACACCTTTTTGAGAAGGAGTGGACATGTTTCAAACAAGTAGAAATGATAGAAGAGAAGGAAGAAAATGTGAGAAAATTTGAAGATAAAATGTATGTAAATATAGAAGAGAGGGAGCCAAAATAACAAGTAGAAATGATAGAAGAGAAGGAAGAAAGTGTGAAAAAAATTTGGAGTTAAAATGTGTGTATGTATATATAGAAGATTGTCAACGGTAATGGAATAGTTACTATGGGATTTTGTTTTCAAAAAATTGCATCAAGTGGGAAAGCCCACAATTTGAATTTGTGGCTGATTTTTGTGGGCCCGAAAGAAGGGCTCTAGGGTCACCTTGAGGGCCAAGTTTGGACCTCTCCACTCCCCTCTACCCCTCTTGCTCTCTAGCCCTTTATTATTGGAGCCCATTTTTTGAAAATTAGGGCCCTAGAGTTCACTTGGCCCTCCTTATTGGAGATGGCCTTAGATCTGAGGACTTAGCTCAGATCTAAGGCTCTTCATGGGCGGCTAGACAGGGGTTCGGCGACTCTCAGGTACCGGGTATGGCGGAGGGACAAGGGAGGCCACCGGAACGGTGACAGAGGGGTTATCTCGCCGGCGATTGGTGTGACCAGTGTTTGGTGAAGAGATGGGCAGGCGGGCTCTTGGGCCTAATTTTGCTGGGTTGTAATCTATGGTCCATTGGGCTCTTGGGCCTAATTTTGCCTTCGGCCTAATTCATTTTTCCCATCTTCATTGGTTGGATCGATCTCTGCTTGGTAGGCCCGTTGTCATCCTCTTCCTAATTTTCAGTTTCTTGGATGGAGTTATCTCATTGTTTGACTTCTCGAAATGTACACTTATGGATATTGCAATGGTTGCATTTTTGGGACTTAGTAGGGTAGTCAATAATACAAGGTGCTGCTAAATGTACCCAGCAAAGTTGTAACTATACCCATCAATTAACACTAGCCTTCCTGCACACGCGATGCGCGTGCGGAAGGGTCACGCTCGCGCGTGCGTATGTTTTTTTTTGTCATGAATAACGTTTTGCATATGTATATTCATTCAGTCATTCATTTTTAGCTCGTTCTGTGTCATACGGGAAATAAGAATGTTACACGTTCATAAACTCTTATAACATGCAAATATATACAATTTCAATTTCAATGACTGAACAGGAGGGTAGGCCATCACGCGTTTAACTCTACTGATTATCGGTACTACTACGGGAAAGAAGACACACTGTTTAAAAAGAAATTGTTGTACATGCATGTATACATAATGTACAATAAAGTTCACATGCTCCAATTAACTCCATCTCAGCCATCCATTTGACAACCGTCGTCGCTCAAACTACAAATTAGTAGCAGTAAACAAAAACATAAGACACTGATTTTGATCCTTAATTTTGTATATTGAAATGTATCTATTAAGTATAACACGGATACCTTGTAATATGATAACTCTCTTACTGCATCACCCTTGCTCCAATTATCAAAAGAAATCTGTAAAAACATCCAATTTAATATATGTCTGATTTAACCAAGTACAGTTTATGAATAATTACCTCGACATTACGCTTCAACTCCTCTAGAAGTTTGATGTTGTAGAACTGTTAGCAGTAACATACAATCAGCACAGGATACTTTATATTAATAGAAGTTTCAAACAAAAACCAGTTAGACTTAAGAGTACCAGATCTAAAACACTAACGTTGTCACAGTGAATTTTTGTCCTGTTTAAAGAGATAACAATTTTAGTATTCAAAATGTATGAAGAACAATGAACAAATTCTATATCACAATGTATACCTAATCCGCATGACTTTTTTCCATGTTCGATTGATGTGAGATATCGAATGAGTCATCAACTCCTTGTGTGCATTTTTGTACTGCAAGCTGTAGTATTTTCACGAAAATACATCTAAATAATTTGTAAATTAACTATTTTATCTTGAACCACTAGTAGAAATAAAGGCTTAAGCGACGGGAACAAATCGTCGGCTAAGTGCTCATTTTTCTCGCCTTACGACTTAAGCGACGAAACCGGCGTCGCTTAAGATTCGTCGCATATGACGCGTCTCATAGGTACTTAAGCGACAAATACATGTAATCCGTCGCTTAAGAAAACGAACCAAGCGACAGGGATTGTTTATGTCGCCACAGACCTAAGCGACAAATAAATCACTTAAGCGACGAACTTTTTTCGTCACTTAAGATGTTAAGCGACATATGTTTTCCTGTCGTTTTACTGTTAATCGACGAAACTTTTTAATTTAGCGACGATCATTTTTTCGTCTCTAGATTTAATGCGACGAATAATTAACTGAGGCAACGAAAAGTGTACTCCTGTCGTTTTACTGTTAAGCGACGAATCTTTTTAGTTTAGCGATGAGCTTGTTTTCGTCGTTATATCTAATGCGACGACAGTTTCCGTCGCTATAGCCTTATGCGAGAAAAGTCTTTTTTGGCCTGTCAACTTTTGGCGCCTAATTTTTACCCTTAAGCGACAAAAATAAGCATCTTAAGAGACAAAATTTTCGGGTTTTAGTTTTTTTGAAAAAAAAATAAAAAATTATTTTTAAGAGATATAATAACTCAAAAATATATTCCTGTAAGTAAATAATTAATTCCTGTATAACCAAAATAAATTAACCAAAATATTTATATTACTAATAATAATAAAGTTATCATACCGACCAAATAAATACTAGCTAATATTGTTTGTACAATTATTTAAACTAGAAAAATCTACTTATTTCCTAGACTAATTTGAGAAGTGTCAAGGCTCCTATCATCCTCGTCATCTCGAGGTTGTTGACTTGGGACCGAGGGTGAACACATAGGCTGTAGCCCTATTCGAGCCATGATTTGATCCATTTGCAACTTCAACAGTTGATAATCTGCAGCAGACTGCTCAGCGATCTTCTGGGCTTTTTCGGCCCTCTCTTGTGCCTCAGCCGCCTCCTTTCTAGCAGCCACTATCTCTACCATCGCCTCATTATTCGGTCTAGAGTGTGAAGGGAAAGATGTTGACCTTCTGCTCTTCTCTAGGACGCATGCTTGTCCAATACCACGAAGGTAAGACCCTTTTGTTTCTCCCATATCGTTTTGGACAACACTAAGTTGAGTTGGCCAGTCCAAAGGAGGTAGCTGATCCGATGGGATGTCCAGTTGTTGAGTGCTCTACAAAGTCTTGGCAATAGCAGCTTGTTCCTTCAATTTTTCCTACAATTATAAAATAATATACACAACTCAAATTATAATGCTGATATACCAAATGCATGCTCACAACCTTGTTATTTTCAATATTATACACTTGTATAGACAATATAATAGTAGAAAGAACATAGCAAAATAGAGTCAAGTATTCATCAAATCTCATTAGAAACTTTAGCAGAACAAGTGAAGATAATCCATGCTTAAAAAAGCAGTAAGACTAGGAAGAAGATAGTCTGTTTGAAAGCAAAGCAGGCTCAACAGAAGCTAAAGGCAACCAAAAAATGAAAGCAAGTCTGTTCAGAATAAGCCTAAATTCCAATTAAGGGACAATGCAACTGTAAGAGGGAAGAGATGATAAGAGGGATGATAGCAGCAGAGTGACGAAGCCACTAAAAGAGAAGACAAGCACTGAATCAAAATATGGCAGTCCTTAACTTCTTATGGAAGAGTAAGTATGAATCAATGCCTTGGAAGCATCTGATATTCCTAAGCTACAACTAATTTACTTCAGCTCACTGGTTTCCTTAGGCAGCCAAAACTATCAATTCAATTTTCACAACACACACAATAGCAAATAGCAAACGACTAACCCTCAGGAGAAGCAAATACAACAGGTACACTAATCAGTAACTTATGCATAAACAACCAACTGGAAAGCAATAAACCCAAACCATTGTTATTTGTCATTAAATCCACAAATACACAAAACTACTGCAAGTAGAAGAAAAAACATTATTCAGATTTTTTGCCTTGTTTTTCTTCAAATAATGGGCATAGAATACATCATATGTTCTAAAAGCTTACTGTCAAGATGTGGACTGAAGATCAAATTGACACTACGTAACACTAGTGCCAACCAATTATGAACCAACATCCTCAAGTGTCAAGAAAAGAAAATGTTTCGGATCTGTCTTCACTCTACAGTACAGGTACAATAATTTCAGAAATGCACATTGGTTTGGTGGCTACTGCTGTGTCACACATATATTGAAGACATCAATCCTAAAGTAAACTAACATTAACAAAGTCATCCATCATCCAGATTTCCAAACCAAATATCATGAAACCAATAAATGCAGATTTCCATTTGTACTATATTTCAATGAAGCTATTAAAGTGCAAACTTCCACAATCACCATGGATAAAACAGTATCTGGAGAAGGCAGAGAGCCTCAACAAAGTAGCATATGCATTCTTAATTCAGTAAAATCTGTTTAGCTATTCACATTGAGAGGATTGTTACTGATCACCCAACTAGAATATAGATTAGAAGAAAATGCAAGGCTTATAAATTTGAACAACAAATAGCAAATACACCAAAACCCAAACCATTGTTATTTGTCATTGAATCCAAACCATTTATATTTAAACACTAAACCATATCTTAAGGCATTAGGTACTGATACTTACATAATGCTCAGCAGCTTTAGGCTGGTTGATGTCGTATGTCACCGGGTACACCTCAACCACCGGTAATGAAGCACCCTTGTCCCTAAGCTCGGCCACCCGGTAAATGATAGGTTTCCTCCCTGAGTGGTGCTCCAACTCCTTCTTACCACGGTTGCTGGAGTTGGCAACCGATCACCTCTGCACAAGACCAAGTAGGTAGTCAAAACATGGTGTACAAATACCAACTTCACTGCCACAAACACAAGGCCAAAACTGAACAATCATATCTAATTTTTTAGAAATGAAGTTGAGAAGTAATGATATACAGAAAAAATGGCAAGTGCAACCCAATGAAGCATGTAATAACTGATAAGCAACTCCAATGTTTTGGCCAAGTGCTAAGAGTTATTCAATCTAGACCAAAATGAACACTATAATCTAGATAGCATATATGTTATGCTGCAAACAAATAAACAATGTATACCAAATCAGAGTAAGATACAAGGCATACAACAACAGTTTTCAATAATGCAATGTTAGAGCAATAACAATTATCTTTTAACAAGTGGCTTCTACCATATTCCCTTTACTAACATACTGAGCAAAGAATATTAGTTACAAGATAATGAGATGCAATGCACTTTGCAGTTCTCACTTTGTAGTTACCACTAGTAAATTTACTCTGTATATAGAACCAGCCAGTTATGCTTTTATAATCCAAACGGGTTTAATGCTAGTTAAGAGATCCACCATCCCAGTATACATCTTTATCAACCAAACCACATGTTCCAACCAATCTAAGAGATCTCCCTGAAGCATTCATCTACATGCATATGCATAATTTCCTACTAGGATACAATCAAACATCCTCCCCCACAAAATCACTGCCCTAACTTAACAGCACAGCTGTGACAATACCCAGCCACATAACGGGTTAAAAAAAAAAAAAAAAAAAAGGTATCCAGATTATGGTTTGGAAAATTTAGTCCAAACTTTGGTGAAAACATAAATCAAGAATCTCCACCATAAACATAGAGCCGTCCAGTATCTTCATCTTTCTAAATATCTGAATTAGATACCATAAAGTCAAAAACAGTAATAAGTAGGTTATGAAACAACAATATATAAGAGAAGGAATAAATCTGCTCAGTCCACACTCAAGTTCTAGTCATACAATGCAAAACATGTAACCAGATACGCAAGATCCTCAAAATCTTAAAGTTTTCATTACTCAATTTCATCTATGATATTAAACTATGTGTGCAAACAATGCATCCAAATGAGCACCTATTCTCCACCCCCATTGATGAGGTCTCCTTTGAAGAAAAAATAGAGAGAGAGAGAGAGAGAGAGAGAGAGAGAGAGAGAGAGAGAGAGAGAGACTGTGGAACGCTTGAGTGAGATGGCAAGAACACCTTCTATATTATGGTGTGGTAGAGATGAACTGGTAGCTTTGATTACGTTGTTGTGTGCATAAAATTTTTCTCAAGTTTTTAGAAATGAAGTTGAGAAGTAATGATATACAGAAAAAATGGCAAGTGCAACCCAAGGAAGCATGTGATAACTGATAAGCAACTCTAATGTTTTGGCCCAGTGCTAAGAGTTATTCAATCTAGACCAAAATGAATACTATAATCTAGATAGCATATATGTTATGCTGCAAACAAATACACATTGTATACCAAATCAAGGTAAGATAAAAGGCATACAACAACAGTTTTCAATAATGCAATGTTAGAGCAATAACAATTATCTTTTAACAAGTGGCTTCTACCATATTCCCTTTACTAACATACTGAGCAAAGAATAGTAGTTACAAGATAATGAGATGCAATGCACTTTGCAGTTCTCACTTTGCAGTTACCACATACCACATAATCATACCATATATACCACTAAGATACCTACATACCACATAATCATACCACATACTCAAATACCACATGATCATACCACATACTCAAATACCACATACCACATGATCATACCACATACTCAAATACCACATACCACATAATCATACCACATACTTAAATACCACATACCACATAATCATACCACATATACCACTAAGATACCTATATAACACATAATCATACCTATATACCACATAATCATACCAAAACTCAATTTATTATATGTACTTGTCCTTCTATCTCATAACCAAAACTGATTTTATACCTTGTACTTGTCCGAATCAAAATGCGTGCAAAGCCACTCCCACTCATCCCGCCTGTGCAGAAGCTCTTCCGGAATCACGTCTCTCCCCCCGAGCTTGTGAATCTCTGACAAGTCATGCTTCCATTCACGGAATACACTTGCCGCCCTTTTGTTAATCCATTTAATGGCTTTTATATCATTAAAATCAATGATAAAAAAACATTGCAAGACATAGAAAATAAGTTATAATTAAGTAATTGCAATGATGCAGGGAATCAAAATACCAACAAAAAAAGTGAAAGTTATGATGAGTTAACTTACAGTGAGACCGTCAAAAAGATTCTTCCTCTCCTCCTTGTCTAAATCATACCACGATTCCTTCTTCATTGCCACTTTTTTCCGTATAATGCTTCCAATACTATTAACAAACAGGCTGCATACATCAGAATTACGAGGTCCATCAATGACGTCTCAATCAAAGTCCAACTCGATCTTCTTCCCCGTGCTTTTCACAATATCAGACACCTTTGCGTTGTTCACCACACCATGGTTGCCTTTTTGGGGAGGTCCTCCGCTTTTCTTCGGTTTCTGGCGAGTGCTGACAACCCTGGGTGCACCCTTAGACGATGTTTCTGCTCCTTGGTTCGTTGACTCGTCATCGTCTGTTAGAGGGGGAGCCGATTCAGCAAGCGATCTTGGAGGCGCCGTTGTCGTCGGAGTGGCTGTGTTAGATCCGGCAGAAGAGGAGCCATATTGCTGCGCACACTCTAGTCGCAAATGCTCCTCCGCCTCCTCTCGAGCTTTCCTTTTCCTGAGCGCCGACGACATCTAGGTAGTGAGAGGAGGATGTGGCTGGGTTTTGTGAGCGGTGGAAGAGGTGGAGGTGATAGGGATTCCGATCGAGAGTTAGGGATTTCGACTGGAGTGTGGACGGAATCGAGCTTAGAGATTGGAGGAATCGGGCTGAAGTCAAATGCGAAGTGGGATTTAGGGATTGAGCTCAGTAGAGACGCTGTTGCACTACTGAGGAGGAAGAGGGAGTTTGGCCGGGATTTGGACCGGTAAGGAGGAATGTTAGGGATTGAGTTTTAATGATGTGCGCTGAAACAATATACATAGTGAGGCTTAAGCGACGAAAAAATTTAATGCTTCTGTCGCTTAAGTTCGTTCAAATTTGGGCCAAAATTTGGGAATGAAAAGCAGCCCGCCAAGTATTTGGGACTTAGGCGACGATATGTTTCTTTTTCGTCGCCTAAGTGACTTAAATTTTTGACTTTCCGCCAAAGAATATACGTTTTAAAGCGACGAAAATGACAAATTTCGTCGCTTAAGTTGGAAAATCATTTATATTTCACTTTCTGCTAATTAATACTCCTAAAATGTGATATAGAACAGATGGCGATAGAGATTGAATAACAGATCAATCAAAACAAGTCCAAACCCGGGTTGCTGTAGATTTGGCGTTCGGTGTCCGATTGACTATTATGATACATTTCTGGAAGCGGAACGACCCAACAAACCAAACTTGTCGCTTCGCCACGACATATGGGCTTTTTAGGCCATCCGAGTCCGTTTAGGCCTTTAAAAAACAAATTTACTTGTTTTCAGCAATTATTTTTAATTGTTTGTTTTGGATTTGGTTTTATTTTAATCCATGGGCTTTTAGGCTTTGATGTTCGTTGCCCTAGGGTTTATTTGCTCCTATATAAGGAGTCTTTTTCAGTTATAGTCGTCAGCTTTCATATGAATAAAAATGACAAATTTCGTCGCTTAAGTTGGAAAATCATATATAATAAATTCATGACATAATTAAATCAAAAATTTGACGTTTTAACACATCATGAGTTTTCAATCGCTATCAACATAGTCTCTGTCTTCTAAATCATCCTCAATCACTTCATATGAATGATCATCTGAGTCTTCCTCTTCGTCGTCATTGAAGTCCTCAGTTGGTGGGATGAATGGAAGTGAACCGAAGTCAAACTCTAAATTAGAAATGGGAACATACTCGCGGGGTTGGAAATGGATGTCGTTGTTGATGCGAATAGTCTCCGTGTCGGAGATATTAGATGTCGAGGCTTCTTGATATGGTTCAAGAGTCACATTCTCAATATCTCTATTTGCAATACCCATCTCAAGTGTAGTTGCAGTGTAAATACCTCTATGTGGCATCACGTTAACAACTTTCCAATCCCCACCCTCTTTTGAATCATCAAGATAAAAAACTTGTCTTGCCATTGTGGCAACAATAAACGGTTGATTCTGTTTTGGCCACGATCCTCAGCACGCGGAGCAGAGGTCTCTAGCAGACAAAGAGATAGGAGTGTTGCGGGCGTGCCACCTCGCGGACGAGGAAAAGGTTGATGGGGGGTGCGCTTGACTTCTTGATCAGGCAGAAAGGGGGGTCACAGGTGCCACCTCAGAGGAGGAATTACAAGCACAAGCGGGTCGATACTCACGGCGGCGCGAGCAGAGCAATCAACGGGGAGTTCGGAGAGAAGCGGGGATGCAGAGTCCGTAGAACTCTGGGGAAAAGCCTAAGCGGCGGCGCTTAGGGCTAGGGTTTCGAGGAAGGCTCGAAGGGAACTGGGTTTCAGTTTTGTTTGTTTGAGAGTTGTCTCTGAGTTGTTCTTGTAAAAGTTGTGTGTGTTTGTTGTTTGTATTGATTCTTGAAAGAGGCCTTTCTGTTAGGGTTCGACCCCCCTTATATAGTAGTTCGGTAGAAGCAAAGTGATTAGAATCCAAGTCGGACTCTGAAACACTATTTCACAAGGACACTGTTTCGTCCATGCGAACCAACCAATTGATGACACTTGTCCAGTTCGCATACTTCATTCCGCGCTGCCAACTGTAGACTCCTATGCGAACTGGAATTTAGAAGCATCCTCATCTCGCGGGCTGCTACAGGGTGCTATGTCGCGTGCTTCTGTAGCTCGCGTCCGTTTCGCGGGCTATTGCAGCTCGCGAGCCTTAAAAGGGCTTTTTATATTTAATGGGCCACAGGGATTGGCCCGAAGCATGTCAAAGACTTGTAAAAGTCTTCAACGTTTGTCGTGGTGCGCGCGGGCTCCGCATGTCGCTTCCTCGCGAAGTCCTCTACGCGAGCTAGTTCGCCAGCTCGCCTCGCTTCGCCTACGCGGAGGGTTCATCTGGATTGGCAATCTCGCTTCGCCTCGCGGAGTGTTGAATAGTAATTCCGCGCGAAGGCATTCCGCGCGCGAGCTAATTAATGAAGAACTGCGTAGTCCGCCTATGTCCATTCCGCGCGAAAGCTAAGTGTTTCAATTCGCATGCAATTCGTTCCGCGCGAAGTCTAACTTGGCTCGCGTGGTCTCATTGGCGAGCTATCACTTGTAAACTTGGAGAAACTCCACCTCACCGGTATGACCTGGTCCAAGCAATAAATAAATAATTAATATTTACATAGACATTTACTGTCCAGTAAAATATTAATTCAGGCGTAAACATTGCCCCCTAGCCTCGAAGTTATGAAATGTCGAGAATGACTGAAGAGGTTTATGTTCATGTTCATGTTGCTCCAAAGCCAATAGTATTAGCTCGGATCAGTGTGAATCGTAGCGAACTGCTCTATTGCTCGCCTCGGTACCTTAGACTTGCACTTCGAATGTGATTGCCAACCCTTAGCTCGCATTCGCCTGTTCCACTTTTGCGTTCGTGTGCTCTTAGTCCGCATTCGCCCGCTCTACATTGCTTGTACAGCGAGCAAATGTAGCTCACATGGATGTATCTAGAGTGGATGTTTGACTTGACTACACTCCAAAAAAGGCTCTTCGCGAAATCTTAGTAGTGGTGAATCAACCTGGTGATAAACAAGGAATGACAATGGCTAAGTACTTCGCTGCCCCCCGGTGCGAACCAAAGAGAGACAACCAAACAAAGTCGGCGAACTGAGAAGTATTTGAATGAAGTTGTTTTTATTTAGGGCATCTGGAATAGGCCCCAATCTTGTACTGGTCTGTTAATTAGACCTCGCACGTTTACAAAGGGAGAAACTGATGACATGAGAAACACTTGAATAAAAAATGTTAAAATATTTAGGGCCTCTGGAATAGGCCCCAATCTTGTACTGGTCTGTTAATTAGACCACGCACGTTTTAAAAATTAATTGCATGCTTCTTCCTGGTGTTGCCCCCTAGTGTGAGGGGATGGAGCGTAAGCGCGACGACGCGTTACACTAATGACAGTGGTCGTGGGATCAGAGGGGGGAGGAGGATCTGCGCGTTCCCAAACACTGGCGATATGGCGTTTTAAGAAACGACCATTAATAGGGTTAGGATGGAGCGAACCGTCGAGGTCACGCAAATGGTATGCCCCCTTAGGTAAGATGCGATGAATAATAAAGGGTCCCTCCCACCGCGCGGACCATTTCCCGCGGCCGTCGGTTTTCTCCCCAAGGGGGAGCACAACCCGCCAGACCGTTTGGCCTTCAGCATAGCTCCGACCTTGAGTGATTTTATCATAAGACCGTGCAACACGCTGCTTCTCGAGGATGAGATTGTTGAAAGCAGTGATGCGATGTTCGTCAAGGTCTTCAAGCTCCTGCCACATTGCCTGGACGTAATCGTCACCGAGCAACTGGTGCTGTTCTTGGACACGAAGCGAGGCGACGTGGACCTCCAGGGGAAGGACGGCATCATGGCCAAACATGAGAGCATAAGGGGTGGTATCGGTCGGACCGCGCTTGGAGGTACGGTAGGCCCACAAAGTATGGTGAAGTTCTAGATGCCAAACGCGGGGGTTCAACTCTAGCATCTTGCGCAGGATGCCGAGGATAACTTTGTTGCTCGCCTCCGCCTGACCATTGGACTGGGCATAATAAGGGGTTGAATGCAGCAGTTTGACGCCATAACCGGTGAGGAAAGTGACTACAGAATCCGCCATGAAAGCTGCCCCCCGGTCCGTCACGATGCACTCTGGAATACCAAAGCGGGAGATAATGTTGCTGAAAATAAAGTTACGGACCGATGTCGCGGAGGCAACCTTGAGTGGCTCGGCCTCAACCCACTTGGTAAAGAAATCAGTGGCCACGATAAGGAACTTGTGCTGCTCGGAGGAATGGGGGTGAATGAGACCGATGAAGTCTATCGCCCAACCTCGACATGGCCAGGGTTTGATGATCGGCTGTAACGGAATGTTTGGGATGTGTTGCACTGGTCCGTGAGCCTGGCAATCCTGACATCCTTTGGCAAAAGTAATACAATCTTTGAGAATAGTAGGCCAGTAGTAACCGTGGCGGCGGATTAACCAACTCATCTTGGGTCCAGCCTGATGCGAGCCACAAACACCGTAATGCACTTCACACATAAGCCGCTTAGCCTCATTGCCATACACGCAGCGGAAGTCGTTACCATCCTCACCGCGCCGGCGAAGCTCACCATTGCGAAGCACAAAGTTAAGGGCAAGGAACCGCATTTGCCTGGAATGGGTGGCGTCATGAGGGTGTTCGAGGTAAGCAATAACCGGTAACCGCCAATCCTCATCAATAGGATCTAGGGCGGCGACGTGGAGAGGTTCTGTGTCATATTGCCCCCTAGCAAGAAAAGAAGGAAGTGTACGTCGCTCGACTTTGAGGAGTCGTTCGCGCACTCCATCGCGTAGGCTAAGACCGGATGCGATCTGCGCGAGCTCGTTTGCCGCGAAGTTGAACTCGCGTGGGATGTGTTCAATGTGAACATCGTCGAAGCGGTCCAAGACATCAAAAGCTTTTCGTAGGTAAGGTTCAATGGATGAGCTTAAACACTTGAACTTTGCCATGAGCTGGTTGACCACCAGTAAGGAGTCGCCAAAGACTTGAACCTCGCGGACTCCTAAGTCCAACAAGATTTCCAGTCCGATAATGAGCGCCTCATATTCCGCCTGATTATTGGTACATTTGAAGTCCAGCTGGAAAGAGTAAGAAAAACGGTCTCCTGCAGGGTTCTCGATGGCGATCCCAGCACCGGCAGCGAGTTCAGTGCGCGAGCCATCGAAGTAGAGAGTCCATGGAGAAGGGGAGACTGCAACGACTTCCAACTCGCGGAATGTTGTCAGCTCAGTGGGCGGGTGATGCGCGAGGAAATCTGCTATGGCTTGGCCTTTAACTGCCTTCTGCGGAACATATTGCAACGAGAATTCAGACAAGGCCAATATCCATTTACCTCTGCGTCCGCGTAGAATAGGGCGGGAAAGCATATATTTGACTAGGTCGGACTGAGCAATCACCACCGTGGTAAAGGCTAACATGTAGTGGCGAAGCTTGCAACCTGCAAAGAAAAGGGCGAGACACAACTTTTCCATTGGGGAGTAACGCGTCTCGCAATCGGTCAACACCCTGCTAAGATAGTAAACGGCGTGTTCCACCCCATTCTCATCGTCTTGTGCCAAGAGTCCACCAATGGACAAGTCAGCAACGGCAATGTAGAGTTTAAGCGGAACGCCCGGGCGAGGGGGAACCAAAACAGGTGGGGTGGCAAGATAATCCTTAATGCGATCGAAGGCCTCCTGGTGTTGTGCCTCCCAAACGAACTTGGTTGCCCCCTGGAGCTTTAGAAGAGGCGAAAAAGGCTGAACCTTCCCTGCCGCGTTGGAAATGAAACGACAGAGGAAGTTGATTCGCCAGATCAATTGTTGGAGCTCCTTTTTGGTCGTAGGAGGGGAGGCGTTGATGACCGCCTGCGCCTTGTCTTTGGGGATCTCAATACCTCTTTGATGGATGAGAAAACCAAGGAAGTCGCCTGCCTCCGCGAAGAAAACACATTTGGCGGGGTTCATCTTCAGGTGGTGTTTCCGCATCCGCGTGAAAACCTGCCGAAGGTCTTCAACGTGTGTCGCCCGCGTCTTGGTTTTAACCATGACGTCGTCGATGTAGACTTCGATCAACTTGCCTAAGATGTCATGGAAGATGAGGTTCATGGCGCGTTGATAAGTTGCCCCCACGTTCTTGAGTCCGAATGGCATGACAACATACTCGAACACGCCCGCGAACCCCGGGCAGCGGAAAGCAGTCTTGTGGTGATCTTCTTCAGCGACGGGAATCTGATGGTAACCAGCGGTTCCATCCATAAAGGAGAGCACCTCATGCCTCGCGGCTGCATCAATGAGGAGGTCAGCAACAGGCATGGGATATATGTCCTTAGGCGTCGCATTGTTAAGGTCACGGTAGTCAACACAGACGCGCGTTTTGCTGTTCTTCTTGCGGACTGGAACGATGTTGGACAGCCACTCATTGTATTTGGCCACGCGAATGATCCTTGATCGGTGCATGTTCTCAATCTCTTCTTTGACCAAAATCTGGGTCTCAGTTCGCATGAATCTGCCGTCTTGGCGAACTGGTCGTCTGTCGGGGTGAGTAGGCAGACGGTGACAAACTAAATCCGGGGAAAGGCCAGGCATGTCCTCGTACTGCGCGGCAAAACAGTCCCTATATTCATGTAGTAAGGCGAGAAGGTCTTCCTTTTATTGTCCCGCCAACTTGGCACTGATGGAAAGTAATAAGGGTTTCTCTGCAGTTCCCACGTCGACTTGTAATGTGGGGTCGCGGACTTGAGGCGGTGTGTCGTCCAAGGCAGCGGGAGCTAACTGAATAACTTCCTCCTCAGCATTGGTATAGTCCACTATCTCGTCTACGGACTCCATAGTCGCGACTCTATCATAGGCTTCGCGTTCCGCCCAATATGAGAGTAGTCTCTCACACAAGGACTCGCCAGCCTCGCGCGCTTCTTCTGAGGATGTACTAATCATAAGATGGTTGGAGGGGGTCTGCAATGGTGTGGGGACGTTGTAAGTCGTCCCTCGCCTGAGTGAGTCCCCATCTTGTCAAGTTGGAGGCGGTAACCCCATATGGGCGGCCTTTAGAATCAACGCCTTGGACATCCAAAGGACCCAAATCAGTATTGTAGTAGCGGGCGTCGTTGAAGTTGGCGGAAATGGAGAAGGGACGCGGGTCCGCTTGGATGAGGACCGTCTCGCGTTTCTCTGTATCCCAAATCAGGAGTTCTTGGTGCATGGAGGAAGGCACACAGAAACTTCTATGTATCCAGTCGCGGCCTAGGATCATGCTGTAGGATGAAGCACACTCGGCGACGAAGAATGTGTAAACCCTTGAAGCCGGACCCACCTTGACCCGTAAGAACAACAAACCTAAAGTCCTGGAGACTTGTCCGGTGAAGTTCTTGACTGTCAAGGACGTAGTCTGGATCATTGAGCGTGGGATGCCAAGGAGTCCCATAGTAGGGGTGGTGACGACATTCACTGCCGCCCCCGTGTCGACCATGATTTTGTTTATCATGATCCCGTCAACTTCAGCCGTGATATACAATGGCCTCATGTGAGTGGCCATATCCAGAGTCGGAGTGGAGAAGGTCAGAGTCGGCATGCGTGTGACGGTGCTCGTAGCTTCCATTGGTGGAGCGTTCACAGGTTCCGCCAGGACTGGACCCGTCTCGCTGCTGCAAGGGGGCGATATGTCGCAGACACTCTCACTATTGTCTGGAATATCTGCCGCGTTGCATGTTGTATTTGGCGGGAGGGCGTATCTCTCAGATATGAAGAAAACCATTCCGACCTGAAAAGAGAATTGCTCGTGGACTGGGATTAGTGGAGTCTCAATGGGTCCATTGTCTCCTTCGAGCAAAGCAAATGCGCTTTCCGCTGGGTTGACTTCTTCATGTTCTGGCCATGCAGAGACCTCGAGCATATTACAGGTGAATGATTCACCCTGCCCTTCCGCTTGGTCGTCACCCAAGTCGATTCAAGGTTCGGAATGAGTCTCCTCGTTCAGTGAATTCTCGCGGAAGCATTGGGCCATGAGCTCCGCGAGGTTAGGGCTGGAGGTGCTACTTTCGACCCCTAGCGAGACATTGCCCTCTGGCTGCCGTGGTCGCCATACGAGTTTGGTCGAAGGCTGTTTGTCCGCGGTTGAAAGTGTATCCGCGGCTAGTGGGGCTCTGGCATTGTCCTCTGCCCTAGGAGGAAGGACTGAGACCTGAGGCTCCTGTGTGGGTTGAGGATGGGTCGGACCCGGTCGTGATAGCTCCTTTTTAACCTCAGGTTCCTGGCGAATAGGCTTCGAAGGATGTGATGACCGAGGCGGCTCGCGCCTTGGCTCTGGCCTGGATGCGGCGGACAGCCTTCGCTTCGCTGGGGAGGACGGTTCTCGTCTTCTCTCAGCCTCTGGCGACTGCCTTCGCCTTGGTGGAGGTGGCGGGCCTCTTCGTCGTTCGGCTTCCGGCGACTGCTTGCGCCTTGGAGGAGGTGAGACATCCCTTCTTTTCTCAGGTTCTGATGAAGGCTTGTGCCGGGAGAACTGTGGCTCCCTCCTCCTTGCTGGCTCCGAAGATGATCTGTACCTCGTGGGGCGCGGATCCTGTGTTGGTGGTACGGTGAGGCGACAGAAGACATTCGCCTTTGGAGCGGGGTCGTCTGCTGCCCGCACACAGACACGTGGAGGCGTGACAGGTGGCCTTTGGAGTAGAGCGCGCAAGCCCTCAGCTTCTCTCCACATTCTTTCGGGTGTCTGCGCGAGCTGCGAGGGTCGGATGATACCATCATCGGCCGCTCGCAAGGCACGCAGTATGCTGCCATACTTCTTCTGTATCTTCCGCTTCTTGGATCTGCTGATAGTAAACGACTTTCCTCCTTGCTGCGTGTACCAGATCCCTTCCTTGATCGCTGATTTGGATGTCGGAGGGATATAGGGGTCAGTTAAAATACCCCGCCTGGGGCTTGAAGCCTCGCTATCTTGGCGTTTGCTACCGGAGTCGGAGATATCCATCGCGCTTGAAACTGGAGAGGAAGGCACATCTTTAGTCCAGTGTGTTTGAACGAAGGTCTCGAGGCGCTTGATCCTCTGTTCCAGCTCCTCGCGAGTCCTGGGACTCATGGGTTGATAGTTGTCAGCTGGAGACGGTATATCATCCTGCATGGTAGCTTTGCCTTTATCCTTTCTTGAAAGGTGATCGGGCTGTGGTCTGGCGGCTACCTCCCTTGCCAGGTAGTGGTTCCCCCCTTGGTTGGCCAGAACGGTGTAGTCATTTGCCGGCCTCTTACGGTCTCGACCTGGCGGGTCGCGTTGGCCCGCGTTTGGAGACAAGTCCAAAGTGATCGCGCGCTGGCCGACGCGAGGCCAGGCGATGTCAGCAACTGTGATCATGAAGCCGCCTTTGTCCTCGAAGCGAATATACTTGAGGTCTAACCAGTCCTGGACTTGCTCGCGGAGCTGGTAACAGTCGCGAGTTCGGTAGCCCCAACTGTCGTGGAGTTTGCAGTGGACACGGCCCTCCTTGTATTCAACATAGGGCAAGGCCCTTGACACAGTAACTAGTCCGCCGTCAATAAGATCGTCTAGGACCTCATGCGCGAGGTTGACGTTGTAGGTGTACCGGCGAGATGGCTGACGTGTGTCATCATTACCATCCTCTCGGTCTCGCTTAAGCACTCGGCGCGGACTATCACCTTCTGGATGCTCGGCTAGGTCTAAGGTAATTCGCCGCTCGCCTGACTTTGGTGCGCGGTGACGGCTGTTCACCCTTGGCTGGTCGGCCCAGTTCACCTCGACCATACCAACCATGGCGGGGAAAGGATCCACGTCCACCAGAGAAGCTGTGCTTCCTGGCGTCTTCATTTTCAAGGCGCCCGAATTCAACCAAGTCTGCAATTGGTCGCGGAGTTTGACACAGTCCTTGGTGTCGTGATTGTAAGCATTGTGGAAACTGCAATACTTTTTGTCCTTTAGTTCTTCCTTGGACGGGATCTTATGGTCCAAGCGCACGTAGCTCGCCTCGATCAAGTCATTAAAGACAAGATGGGCGTTTTTCGCATCATACGTGTAGGACTCGTATTCGGGCTTAGTCCATGCAAAGAACTGAATGGTGATTGGCTCGCGGGTCATCTTGAGATTCTTCAGTTTGTGAGCCAAAGGCTTCCCGGTCAGTTCGACTGCTCCGACGTCGTCGACATATCCCTGCGCGGCCTCATTCTCCTCCTGCCTTTGGTAGTAAGGGTCGAACGTGGAGGATTGGAGGTTTAATGCCCCGACTATCCTGTTCCTCCCCGGTACGTACGTCCCTTTGGAGGCATTCGCCTTTTCGTCCATCTCATTGAGGATGAGTTCATAACTGCCGACCTTGTTGATGAGGTCGCCCATAGACATGAAGCGTTCCCCATGGTGCTTCAGCCGCTGGCGGTGTTCGAGACCACGAACAGCCAACTTAATGGCTTCCTGTTCGGGTAGGAGAAAGTCGCACTTGGCTTGTTGGATCTTGAACCGCTGGAGGAAGGAGACTCCTGACTCCATGCTCTGCTGACTCATCTAAGTGAGGGAGTCAAGGCCGACCTCTAGCTCAATGGTACCGTAGGTCTCCCGGAACAGCTTCTCCATGGTAGGCCAGTCCGCAATGGATCCTGGCTTCAACCTGGAGTACCAAGTAAATGCAGCTCCGGACAAAGAGGTCCCAAAGAGCTTGAGCTTGAGGATGTCGTTGTTCCCGTACTGGCCGCACTGAACTTTGAAGCGGGCCATGTGGGTTGCTGCGTCCTCCCTTGTTTCGCCAGAGAAGGTAGTGAACACTACGTTCTTGAACCCATGCGGGAAGGGGTATTGCGCCACGCTATCTGGATAGGGGTCGCGATACTGCAAGTTAGCATCACCGTGTCCGGTTTGCTCCTTGACAATGGAGGAGATAAGCTGGCGCCAGTCGGCTGTGGTCACGGGCGCGGACTCCGCCCCTTCCCCATGGTTTGGCCATGCAGAAAAACTGACAGCCTGTCCGCCGTTCCAGGGAGTAAGGCTGGAGTGAACGAGAAGCGGGTCATCTGGTGTCCCGGTTCCTTGACGCAGAGAGCTATTCAACCCCCTAGGGGAGGCAAACGAGCCATGCGGGAGCGGACTCTTTGACGTTCCTGCCCCTGGCACGAACTGCGGGGACTTCGGAGTCCCGACCTTAGGGTTTCCCCTGGTACGTTCATTGGGAGGAATATACTTGGCTGTCCCATCGCTCGCGCTAGGGCCGGTAGGGTTCAGAGCAGGGTTTTTGGCGCCTGCGCCCTCATCCAGTCCTCAACTTCAAGGACCCATAGATTCAGCCGGTCCTGTTTGTCTTTGAACTCGTCTAGCTTTTCTAGACTGTTCTTACTTCCAAAGAAGGAAGCATTCTGCTGGTCATGCAGCTTGGTGTCGTGCTGGTCCAGGCGGCGGGTCTGCTCGTCTACTGTCGCGCGAGTGAGCGACAGGACCTCTGCATGTTGCTTCACGGTCTCCGCGCCTTTTTTCACGGTCTCCGTGTTCTGATCCAGCTCCAAGCGGATCTGTTGCAGGCTTCCTTCGACCAAGCCTTTGGTTTCCCTTGTCTCACTGACAAACTGGTTGAAGTCCTCAGTGAGCACGGTAAGGTTGTGCTGGTCCGCTTCCCAAAGGGTTTTGTCCCTTTTGACTTGGTCAGCGAGGCCTTCGACCTTAGTAGCAAGGTCAGCGAGGCTTTGTTGAGTTTGGGTCGTCAAACCCTAGATCTGCCCCGTGAGTTGTGCGAACATCTGGGCGACTTGCTCCATAGATGGAGCAGAGTCCGTATTTTGGGTCGGCTGAGAGCCTACCATGGCGGTCTCGCTGTAATCCGGGTTACCGAACTAAGCAAGAACCTGCTCTTGGGTGAGGGATCGGCAAGCCGCACTATTATGGGGCTTGTACCGTAGCGATTTGTGCTTGAGACAAGAAAGCTGGGGCTTTCGGTACGGCGCTTCCTCCGGCTTCCCAATGATGTATTTGCTTGTACTCCCTGTCCCACTGGGCGTGCCAATGTTTTGGCCACGATCCTCAGCGCGCGGAGCAGAGGTCTCTAGCAGACAAAGAGATAGGAGTGTTGCGGGCGTGCCACCTCGAGGACGAGGAAAAGGTTGATGGGGGGTGCGCTTGACTTCTTGATCAGGCAGAAAGGGGGGTCACAGGTGCCACCTCAGAGGAGGAATTACGAGCACAAGCGGGTCGATACTCACGGGGGCGCGAGCAGAGCAATCAACGGGGAGTTCGGAGAGAAGCGGGGATGCAGAGTCCGGAGAGCTCTGGGGAAAAGCCTAAGCGGCGGCGCTTAGGGCTAGGGTTTCGAGGAAGGCTCGAAGGGAACTGGGTTTCAGTTTTGTTTGTTTGAGAGTTGTCTCTGAGTTGTTCTTGTAAAAGTTGTGTGTGTTTGTTGTTTGTATTGATTCTTGAGAGAGGCCTTTCTGTTAGGGTTCGACCCCCTTATATAGTAGTTCGGCAGAAGCAAAGTGATTAGAATCCAAGTCGGACTCTGAAACGCTATTTCACAAGGACACTGTTTCGTCCATGCGAACCAACCAATTGATGACACCTGTCCAGTTCGCATACTTCATTTCGCGCTGCCAACTGTAGACTCCTATGCGAACTGGAATTTAGGAGCATCCTCATCTCGCGGGCTGCTACAGGGTGCTATCTCGCGTGCTTCTGTAGCTCGCGTCCGTTTCGCGGGCTATTGCAGCTCGCGAGCCTTAAAAGGGCTTTTTATATTTAATGGGCCACAGGGATTGGCCCGAAGCATGTCAAAGACTTGTAAAAGTCTTCAACGTTTGTCGTGGTGCGCGCGGGCTCCATATGTCGCTTCCTCGCGAAGTCCTCTACGCGAGCTAGTTCGCCAGCTCGCCTCGCTTCGCCTACGCGGAGGGTTCATCTGGATTGGCAATCTCGCTTCGCCTCGCGGAGTGTTGAATAGTAATTCTGCGCGAAGGCATTCCCCGCGCGAGCTAATTAATGAAGAACTGCGTAGTACGCCTATGTCCATTCCGCGCGAAAGCTAAGTGTTTCAATTCGCATGCAGTTCGTTCCGCGTGAAGTCTAACTTGGCTCGCGTGGTCTCACTGGCGAGCTATCACTTGTAAACTTGGAGAAACTCCACCTCGCCGGTATGACCTGGTCCAAGCAATAAATAAATAATTAATATTGACATAGACATTTACTGTCCAGTAAAATATTAATTCAGGCGTAAACAGATTCTCATACCAGCTTGTGCATGTATTCACTGATAACAGACCATGATCCATCCTGGTACTCCTCGGTATATTTTGGTCGTTGAACCTTCTACACTTCAATAACACAACTGGCATACCAGTTGCGTAGACTAGCTCGACAACAGATATAACGACCCCGTAATATTCAGCTCTGTCTTCCATACCCACACACATCACGCCACTGTTTTGTGTCTTTCGACCATAATCTCGATGCAATGTCAAAAACTTAATGTCGTTCACTACACAAGCAGCATATCTTTCACATGTTGCGGCTTACCAGCCAAATACGACAACTCGGGTTTGTAGTGTACACTATTTTCTTCTTGCAACTTTGCAACCTGAAAAAACATCAAAACATGTTAATTTTTGGAATCACAAACACATGAAATTCTCGTGTAAAAACATGAAACTTAAACGCACCCATTTTGTGAAGTATTTAGGAAATGTCTTCTTTTGCATCTCTTACCATATGTCACCATATTTAATTTTGCAAAGTTGTTCATGTGGATGTCTAAACATGTCGACTTGGTCACAGTGTCGCAGTACCCACCAATGAGCCTCAACAATCTCATCATCGGTTAATCTTTCAGAAATTGGTAATTTCCCAACAAACGGATATCATCAGAAACAACTGAAAGGTTGAACCTAGGTGTATTCAAACTGCTGACATGCTCTGTTTCTTGATGGAGATAATTTTCACTATAGGTTACACACTCATGTGCCTTGTATGCCTCTGCTATTGACCCCTCCAGACGATATTTATTTTTAACGTTCCCTTTATATCCGCCGAGTTGTCTGAAAGAAAATAAAAAGTCGGAGTTAGTTTATTGAGCTCGTCAATAATATATAAATCAAAGATATAAAGTGCTAGGAAACAGTAAATTTTTACCTTTCCATGGGAAACATCCAGGTATTGTGTACTGGACCGGTAAGCAACACTTGTTCAGGCAGGTGGATTATGAGGTGAACCATAATAGAAAAAAAAGGGGGGGGGCAAATCCTCTCCAGTTTGCAAAGGATGTAGACGATGTCTTCTTTTAATGTAAGGACATCTGACTTCTTCAACTCCCGAGCACATAACTTCTGGCAGAACCGAGAAAAGGCTACTAATGGCTCCACAACATCACGATGCAACACTGGTCTGATTACGACTGGAAGTAGCCGCTCCAGCAAAACATGACAGTCATGCGTCTTCATTCCAATTATCTTCTCTTCTCCCACTTTAACACATCGAGATATATTTGCTGCATACCCTTGAGGATACTTAACATCTTGAATCCAGCTGAAAACTTTAGGCCTCAAAGCCGGCTTCACCTGGTAAGGTGCAATAGGCATAACAACTTTAGAGCCGGTCCGTTTTACCCACAAGTGTGGGCGTAAACCCATATTTTGTAAATCGCACCGCACTTTGATAATGTCCTTAGTTTTTTCTTTTATATCCAGAATTGTTCCAACGATGTTGTCACAAACATTCTTCTCTATGTGCATGACATCTAGGTTGTGCCTTATTCTTAACTTTGACCAGTAAGGCAACTCAAAGAATATACTCTTGTGTGTCCAATTGTCATGATACGAAGGACGTTTAGGATTTCGAGCCAATACTTCACGATCACTGCTCAGAGTTCCGAAGTCAAAGGAGTTCAACAAATCTAAAATTTCATCGCCACTCCATTCTCGGGGTTTCAGACCAAACTCTTGTTTCCCATCGAATTTAATTGCATCAAGTCTCCATTCATGATCATCTAGAAGCCATCTACGAGCTCCCATATAACACACCCTATTAGCGTGCCAACTAGAATTGATGTCGGTTAAGCAGAGTGGACAAGCTTTGTACCCTTTAGTGGTATGAGAGGACAACATCCCGTAACCAGAAAAATCGCTAATAGTCCACATCAGTGATGCTCTCATCATGAATGAAGTACCGGTAAGCTTGTCAAAAGTCAATGCTCCATTTTCCCATAACTCATTCAACTCATCAATCAGTGGTCTCAAATACACATCGAGACACTTACCTGGAGACTTTGGTCCTGAAATTAACAAAGTCAACATGTTATATTCCTTCTTCATTAACATCCAGGGAGACAAGTTGTAACAAACAACAATAACATGCCAGATACTGTAAGACAAGTTCATGTTTCCATAAGGATTAAACCCATATGTTGAGAGTCAGAGCCTTACATTTCGAACGTCTGCAGCGAAATCAGGAAATGATAAGTCAAAGGATTTCCATGCTTCCCCTTCTGCGGGGTGTATCAGTGCATCGTCATCTTCCCTCGGAATACCGTGCCATCTCATATCCTCAGCAGTTTTTCCACACATGTAGAGACGCTGCAGCCTAGGAGTCAACGGGAAATAACGAAGCACCTTCATAGGAATCTTTTTCCCTTTAGGGGAAAGAGTATCTTCCCACCTCGACGCATTACACTTAGGACATTTAAATGCGTCTTTGTAATCTCCGTAAAACATAACACAATTATTCTTACAAGCTTCAATTTTCACATAACCAAGACCGAGGTCATTCAAGATCTTTTTTACCTTGTAATGATTCGATGGTAGTTTGTTTGCAAGAGGAAGCAAACGTCTGATAAATGATGATACGTCATCAAAATGTTCGTTCGAGGTCATGTGCTTCTTTTTCAGACTCATATGTTCCATGAGAGAACTCAATACAATTTCTGAACATCCCTCGTACACTGAGGTCTGCGCTTCTTTGAGCATCTTGTTGTACTTATCGTAATCACCAGTGTTTAGGTTCGAGAAAGTAGAATATGTTTCCTGGGGTGCATCAAAATTCTCTTCCTGATGATATCTTGAAGCGTATGGAAAAGCATCATGTAGCATGTTCAACGTGGGATCCATATAAGGGCTGGCGGAAGCACTAGATGAGCCAGCCTCATGCAAGTTATTTGGTAGGAAATAGGGCATTATAGGATCATTAACAAGCACTTCACCGTGTTCAGTCCATGTAGTATAATACGGATCCATGCCGTAATGTGACAAATGCTTTTCTATACCCTCAATTGTCTCCCAACTACTGCAACAACATCTTTTACACGGATACTTATGTCATTCCTTTCCACCACCGTATTGTTGTACAAATTGCAGAAAATCTACGATCCCCTGTATATATAAAGGGTGTCCCCTATTGTACTACATCCAGCTCTTGTCCATTTTTTCCGCATGCCTATCATAATAGAAAAAAAATGCACATTGTTAGCAACAAATAAGCACATATATCTATTCAATTCTTCTTCTTCATCACCTTATGCCTCCGGTTAGGGTCCTAATCCCATTTGGGAGAACATGACTTTGTTTCGCACTGATTTATGTTATGGTGGTTTCGAATCCGACGTGGGAAAATTTCGACAGCATCTCCCTACAGTTCCCCAAGTGCATCAATTTCTATACCTAATGTGCACTCGAGGAACAGTAACGGGAGACCATGTCGAAATTACCCACTATCGAAAACTGAACCACAACATCATAAATAAGTGCGAATCAAAGTCATGTTCTCCCAAACTGTTCAAAAATGAGACAATTCAAGAATCATTTTGTCAAACAAAGTTGTAACAAAATAATTCTTGAACGGGATTTCTAAGGCTAAACATGTAAGTAGCTGGAATGCAAGAATATAATCATTCTTACATTCATCGCACAAATAAACACACATATAATCATTTGCATACAGAAAAAATGAAATATATATGAAAAAATATATTACCAAAATATTCTCATAAATATATATTACCAAATGTTCTCATAAATATTCAACATAAACCTAAATATTCTCATAAATATATATTACCAAAATTCTCAAAATTCTCATATATATTACCAGTATTCTCACAAAGGTGTACAGTCAACCTAAATATTCTCATAAATATATATCACCAAAATTCAACATTTAGCAATATGAAAAAATGTAATATATAAACAAGAAAACCAATAGGCCGGTAACCAAGATTCATCATAAAACTAACACATTTAAAAAATTAGTAACAAAGAATAACAATAATTGACCGGAATACTTCACCGGAAAACTCATCGGAAAAAATGGTAGAAAAGAGGGAGAAAGAGCATGTACCAAACTACAAACTAGTGGATGAAGATGATGAACAATGCATTAGCTAGAAGAACACGGATGACGATCATGCATAAAATAAGCCAGAGATTTGCGAGATTGATCTGTGCAAATTATTTTTTCACTGTAGCTCGATCTGTTTTCCTCCAGTTTTTCGATCTGGAAGTGATGCAGAGGATATAAAGAAGATTTCACTTAAGCGACGAAATATTTCGTCGCTAAAGTCAAAAAGTTTCGTCGCTTAAGCGAATGATATCATGCGACAAACACTTTCGTCGCTCTAAACTCAAATTTCCGTCACTTTAGTCTTAACCTAACACGACGAAAATCAATTCGTCGGTTAGGTGAAGGAAATAATGCGACAAACAATTTCGTCGTTCTAAGGTCAAAAGTTTCGTTGCTTTAGTGTTAACCTAAGACGACGAACTTTAAATTTGTCGGTTAGGTGAAGGATATCATGCGACAAAAATGTTCGTCGCTCAAGAGTCAAAGGTCCTGTTGCTTTAGTTTTAGACTAAAGCGACGAACATTAAATTTGTTGGTTAGGTGAAGGATATAATGCGACAAAAATGTTCGTCGCTTAAGTGTTAACTTTTTCGTTGCTACATAAATAATTTGCGACAAAATCCTTGTTGTCGCCTTAGTAGGACTTGTGGCGACGAATTTTAGGCGACAAAAATATTTCGTCGCCCCAGAAAATTCTAGCGACGAAAAATGTATCTTCAGCGACGATATTTGTTGTCGTCGCTTAGGAAGTGCTTAAGCGACGAAATGTGAAAGTACCAGTCGCTTAAGCCTTTTTTTCTACTAGTGAACGGAGAGAGAGGTTAAAATACATACAACTCATCTTTTTTCCGGTTTCACTCTTTCAAAATCAACTTGCTTAGATCAACAGTGTTCACTTTTATCCATATCCTCTTGCGGGAACCAGGTGAATGTAATGTAACACTATCAACAGTGTTCTTCTTTTTTTTTTCAATTTTTCCTTGTGCCAACTTGAAAAATACAGTGGAACATGTCTTTTGACGCTTTCATTCCCCCTCATTGTTCCTATGAATAAGAAGTGTATCCAACTTAAAGGGGCAACTCCATTGAAAATATAAATCAAAAACCCAAAATTGAAAAAAAAAAAGAAAAAAAAGTTGAATGGTTATTTTATAAAGCTATAGCTGCAAACCAATGTTCCATACTTTTTATTCGCATATGATAGTGTGCATATCTTCGAGCTGAACTTTGTACTTGTTGCGAGTATCTCATTGGTTGTTTCCTGAATTTGTATTTGGCTTTGTTCCAACCTCAGCCGAATTTGTATCTGGTTTTAGCAGTTGCTTTCTACAAAACCAAAGGAAAATACATGGAGATGAATGTCAACAGTTTCCCATCCCATTCCAAATAGAGATCCCCAATTTGTGGAACTCAGAAAAAGAAAAAAAAAAAAACCCATAAACCAATTTGGTACAACAATCAATATTACTCACCAGAATCGGTACTGAATTACAACAAATCTGATCGCTCCCACCTCTGCCGATACGGTTTCAATTTACTCCTCCTTTTGGATTTTATTTTTCTCTGCTCTTCTTTGCTTCTTTTTTTTTTCTTTTGGTTTCTTGTTCATTTGCTTCTTCTATTCCATTTGTACCCAACGTTGTTCTGGCAGTTCTTTTCAAGTTGGGAGATGGAGCGAATGCATTCGTGAGTCTGCTTTTTTTTTTTTTTTTCTTCTTCCTTTTTTCTCTCTTCCTCTCTTCCGTAGAATACTCCCTCTTTCTTTCTTCCTCTCTTCATTTTTTTTCTCTCTCTTTCTTCCTCTCTTCCTCATATCCTGTTTCTTTTTTTCTCTCGTCCTATCATCCCGTATTGTTCTCTTCAAGCTTTGTTTTGTAAAGTTACAATTGTATCCTTGCATGATTTTTACACATAGATGTAGATTAATAAAACTTGGGTTTTTTAGGAAGTTTAAAAATTTAACCTTTAACAAAGTCAAACTTTCCTTCTGGCTTTATTAATAACATATTTTGTTCCTTATTTTCCAATTTTACCCTTATTTCAAAAACAAGCAAACAAATAAAAAGATTTGCAGCAAATCGTTATTGCTGGCAGTTATCAATTCTCATAATTAATATTACAGTTATCAATTCTCATAGATAACTTGATCATAACATATAAGAACCTCTCCAATTTTGTTGGGTACATTTAGCAGCACCCATAATACAATTGCATTCGGCAGTTGTTGATTGTTGTTTTTTCAATTCGTAATTTGTAGTTGTTTATAGGGTCTTCGAACTATTAATGCTTTACCGTTTTGATTGTTATAATTTGATCAATGAAATTTCTCTACCCTTGAAAGTAGGGCTGGGCACTTAGTACCGGAATCCCGATCCCGTACCTATTTCGTACCGAAAGTTAGTGGGACGGGACGGGATAGGTTTTGAAAATGTCAATCCCGTCCCGTCCCATCCCGCTATGGTAATGTTGAAACGGGACGGGACGGGATCGGGACTATCCCGAAAAATCCCGGCCCGTCCCATAATATTAGAATACTTGATTTTAATCATTTTATATACAAAACCATCACCCCCCCCCCACTGCAGCACACACAATGCTCTTCTCTTCTCTCCCACGCAGATCCACCCAAAAACAAAAAAAACACAAACAGAAACCCCCAAACCAAAAAAGAAACGTTTCGCCGGTAAAGAAATGAGCGACCACCACCACCCGCGTCTCCACCACCTCAAATTGACGCCGCAGCTCCTCCGGCAAGCCTCCTCCTCCTCCGCCTCCAACCTCCTCACCTTCCTCTTCCTCTCCCTCCACATCTTCTCCTTCTGCACCGTCGTCGAAAATGTCACCCACCTCCTCACCGCCTGCATCGACCACGACCCCTCCCTCAAGTCCCTCCTCTCCCGCCTCAAGCTCGCCGCCTCCCGATCTTCCCCCACCCCCACCGACTCCTCCCCCTCTCCCCTCACCCTCCGCCGCCGCCACCGCCCCTTCCTCCACCTCACCCGCTTCAGAACCCTCGACGACTACTTCTTTTATGGCGACGACGACGATTCCCGCTCCGGCAACAATCTCTTCGGCTCCCACCGCAACACCCCCATCTTCATCTTCTCCCACTTCTCCTCCTCTAAATTAGGGTTTAACGGCTCTAGGGTTTCCGACATGGCCCGCTCCAGCCTCTCCTTCAAAGCCGAGCAATTCAGAGATACAGACACTGCTAGCGAGGAAGAAGCAAGCCGATGCCGAAATTGATGAGAAAGATGGATATTTTCAGGTTTTTTTTTTTTTTTTTTTCTGTGGGTTAATTTTTCAGGATCCCGATCCCATCCTGGTCCCAAACGAGATCGGGACGTACGGGACAGATTTCTAAAAACGCTTTCCCGTCCCGTCCTGTTCTTTTATTTTCAGGACGGGACGAGATTCATCAAATCCCGGCTCATCCCGTCCCGTGCCCGGCTCTACTTGAAAGTGGTGGCCTTTTTATTAAAAAAACAGAGAGGACAAATCCGTAATACACCACTACCCTGTATATAATTGAAGGTGCAGGACACTCTCAATCTTCTTCTTCATCGTCTTCAATTTCGAACCGCAGGCGCGCATCGTCTTCAATTTCGAACCACAGGCGCTACGCGCCTGCGCCTACTTTCAGTTCACTTGGTTACTCTCACCCCAAGCCCACCCATCTCTTCTTGTCCAGTCATATTTACTCTCATCTATCTCCAGAAAGTTACAAACTCACATTTGAATGTTGCTCTTCATCTCAGGTTTGTGGGATTCGAACTTGAAATTCACCCCTGAGAATTGTATTTGAGAAAATTACAAATCAATACTAGTACCCATTGCTGTTTTGATATATGCAATCATTTGAATGATGTTGTTTTTGTTGAAAGTTGAAAAATGAAGATGCTGTTCATTTCTTATGCATATGGTTATCAAATTGATTATGTTTATATTGAGCAGAGTGGTGAAGTAGAATGAGGTCAATGATGAGTATAGGCAGATGAGTAGGTGTGGGTGTCTCAGGTCCTTGATGGTCACTCTAAACCAATGCCACAAACCCATGTTCTTGCATCGCTACCGCCTTGATTTCAGAACCAAACCCACTTCAGTTATCAATCTTGGCAAGGTAATCACTCTTTCTTTCGTAATGGGAGGGAAGGAATAGAGTTTTTCTTTTGATTTTGTTTTCGGTTTTCTTGTTTGTTGTTTTGATTTATTGATTATCTGCAGCACTTTCGTGGGAGTGTGATTAGTTTGAGCTTGGCGGAGTATAGTAATGCAGCCAATGCCCATGTCTTGGATGAGGATATAAATCATCAAAATGAAGGTGGTCCAAAGGGGATTGATTTATTGCATTCTATGGAATCACGTTGCATTCGTGCTAATTCTCAGACATATATTTGGCTTTTGAAAGGGTGCTTGAGTTCTGGGTCTCTGTTAGAGGCTAGGAATCTTCACTCTAGAGTATTGAAGTTGGGTTTTGGTGGAGATATTGAAATAAGTAACTTGTTTGTTGGTGTTTACCTTGCAAATGGTGATGCATGCAGTGCAGTTAAGGTTTTTGATGATCTACCATATAGAAGTTTGTTTTCATGGAATAACATAATTCATGGGTTTCTTGCAAAGAAGTTGACTGGTCAAGTATTAGGTTTCTTTTCGCGAATGATGGCAGAAAATGTGCATCCTGATGAGACTACCTTTGCAGGAGTTTTAAGGGCATGTGGTGGTGGTAATGCCAGTATTCAATATGTGGAACAGATTCATGCTAGGATTATCCGTCATGGTTTTGCTACTAGATTACTTGTATGTAATCCTTTGATCGATTTGTATGCCAAGAACGGCTCTGTGGATTCTGCTAAAAAAGTCTTTGATAGATTGTATTTTAGGGATAGTGTTTCCTGGGTGGCTATAATTTCTGGCTTATCTCGGAATGGACTCGAAGAAGAAGCTGTTCTCTTATTCATCCAGATGCATACTTCAGGAATTTTCCCAACTCCTTATGTTTTCTCGAGCGTGATTAGTGCCTGTGCAAAAATAGAGTTATTTGAGCTGGGTGAGCAGCTGCAATGCCTTGTTCTCAAGGGAGGCTTTTCTTTTGAAACGTACGTATGCAATGCTCTGGTAACATTATATTCCCGTTCAGGGAACTTCATATCTGCTGAACAAGTTTTCAATACAATGTGGTACAGGGATGGTGTATCATATAACTCATTGATATCTGGGTTAGCTCAGTGTGGATTTAGTGATAGAGCTTTGGAATTGTTCAAGAAAATGCAGAGGGAATGTATGGAACCTGACTGTGTAACAATTGCTAGTCTTTTGAGTGCGTGTGCATCACTTGGTTATCTGTATAAGGGGAAACAATTGCACTCATATGCAATTAAAGCCGGAATGTCATCAGATATTATCCTCGAAGGGGCTCTGCTTGATCTTTATGTGAAATGCTCAGATTTGCAGACTGCCTATGAATTTTTTCTTACAACAGAGACAGAAAATGTTGTCCTGTGGAATGTGATGCTAGTTGCTTATGGGCAGCTAGATGACCTGCAAGAATCGTTTCATATTTTTAAACAAATGCATGTTGAGGGTATGATTCCTAATCAATATACTTACCCGAGTATTTTGAGAACCTGCACTTCTGTTGGAGCTCTTAATTTAGGAGAACAAGTTCATACTCAAGCCATAAAAACTGGTTTTCAGTTTAATGCATATGTCTGTAGCGTGCTCATTGATATGTATGCTAAGCATGGAAAACTGGATACTGCCCTTGGAATACTCAGAAGACTCACTGAAGATGATGCTGTCTCGTGGACAGCTATGATTGCAGGGTATGCACAGCATGATTTGTTTGCTGAAGCTCTTTTACTTTTCGAAGAAATGCTAAACCGAGGAATTCGATCTGACACCATAGTTTTGTCAAGTGCAATTAGTTCATGTGCTGGAATTCAAGCACTCAATCAAGGTAGACAGATTCATGCTCAGTCATGCATCTCTGGTTATTCGAATGATCTTTCTGTTGGCAATGCACTTGTTACCCTTTATGCTAGATGTGGTAGAATATGGGAAGCCTACCAAGCATTTGAGAAAATTGATACAAAAGATAATATATCATGGAATGGATTGATATCAGGGTTTGGACAGAGTGGGTACTGTGAGGAAGCACTGCAGGTATTTTCTCAGATGCATCGAGCTGGAGTAGAAGCTAATTTGTTCACATTTGGCTCTGCAGTCAGCGCTGCTGCTAATTTAGCAAATATAAAACAAGGAGAGCAGATTCATGCCTTGGTGATAAAAACTGGGAACAATTCAGAAGCTGAGGTTTCCAATGCTTTGATCACATTATACTCAAAGTGTGGCAGCGTTGATGACGCGAAGAGAGAGTTTATTGAAATGCCTGTTAAAAATGAGATTTCTTGGAATGCCATGATCACTGGCTATTCTCAGCATGGGCATGGTATTGAAGCACTACATCTATTTGAGCAGATGAAACAACTTGGTGTGGTGCCAAGCCATGTCACATTTGTGGGAGTACTTTCAGCTTGTAGCCATGTAGGCTTGGTAAGTGAAGGGCTTGCATACTTTGAATCCATGAGCAAAGAGCATGGACTAGTTCCTAAGCCTGAGCATTATGCTTGTGTTGTGGATCTTCTTAGTCGAGCTGGTTCTTTGAACTGTGCAAGAAAATTCATAACCGAGATGCCAATAAAACCAGATTCAACAATTTGGAGAACTCTCTTAAGTGCTTGTATAGCTAAGAAGAACACAGAAATTGGGGAGGTTGCTGCCCGTCATCTTCTAAAACTAGAACCTGAAGACTCAGCAACTTATGTTCTCATATCAAACATGTATGCAGTGGCTGGATTGTGGGGTTATAGGGATCAGGCAAGGCAATTAATGAAGGAAAGGGGTGTGAAGAAAGAGCCTGGCCGCAGTTGGATTGAGGTAAAGAATTCTGTTCATGCATTCTATGTTGGCGACCGGCTGCATCCACTTGCCAATAAGATATATGAATTCTTAGGGGATTTGAATGAGCGGGCAGCCGAAATTGGCTATGTGGAGGACCGTAACAACCTTTGGAATGATATGGAACAACAGCATAAAGATTCAACAGTGTACATTCATAGTGAGAAACTGGCAATTACTTTTGGCCTGATTAGCCTATCTAGTACAATTCCGATACGTGTAATTAAGAATCTTCGTGTTTGCAATGATTGCCATAATTGGATCAAGCATACGTCAAAGATCTCAAAAAGAACTATCATAGTACGAGATGCTTATCGATTTCATCATTTCAAAGATGGAGTTTGCTCCTGTAAAGATTTCTGGTAAGAATGTTGAAAAGGTTAGTTAAAAGAAGTCTTGGCAATGGGCATTTGGAATCACTTCATTGTAAAGGATTGTTGCCCCTATTTGACTTTCCTCTTATAGAAGACCATGGACACCGGTATGAATTCTAACTGTCATTTTTTTAATGCTTTTCTGTACAGAATTCTAGGGAGTTACCTTATTTAATCTATCTTACATAGGAAATGCTTCTTAAACTTGGGGTTTCCTAATGTGTGTAATGGCTATGTTGTACATTATCATATTGATCCAGATTTGAGTCTTATCAATTCAAGCTACCATGGTAAGACTCAGGTTCTGATATGTAAAATTTGATTTGATAAGGATTATTCACTTCTGTGCTTTTATTTGTTTGAAAATAGTGATGATCAAGTATATTTTATTGAAAATAAGTATACACTATTGTGGACTTGGAACTCATCCTGACAGTCCTGACTGCAGTTTGGAACTTTAAAGTTGTCATCTGATCTATTTATTATCTTAAAAGTTCTGCCAACATGTTGATACGCTCTCTGTCATAGTTATAAAGATTCGGAATGTAATGCAGATACTTCGTCCCATTTGTTGATTCCATGCAGATTAGGTGGATGAGGGGAGACCTTGACGTCCTTATAGGGTCCAAATGGCAAACGTGTAGTGCATCATGCTCAGTCAGGAATGATTACTCGTTTTCTTCAAGGTGTGGTGTCAAACCTGTCTTCAAAGTCCTATCATTATTATTCAGTTGAGGTACGTTTTCATGCTTATAATTGAAATAAAGATTGATCTATCCTCAAACTCCCCACCCTAGAGTTTAATTAACGGCACACTGTTTATATCTTTAGCTTTGCCATAGTTTCAGACTAGATTTTATGGTCATTGCTTGGCATTACTGCAGTGGACTTCTTACAACTTTGATTAGACACTCCAGACCTTTGCTGAGTGACTAGGATCCCAACATTCAGATTTCATCTCATCAGACCATTTATAGTGCTTCAGAATAGTATGCAGTGTATTTGTGTTAAGTTCATTAGTATTGATCTACACAATGTCTCAAAGTATAAGTAATTGGAAGAACTGGAAGTGAACCAGTTGTCCAGTTCTCCTAATGCAATGACCAATGACCTAGTTCTTTAGACGTAAAATAAGTCTTTGCCTGTGGAACATACCTCGTGGTCGCAACTTCCACATAGAGCAAATGGTTACTGTTCTTACAATGATTCAGACCAGTTACTCTGGTGATCATGTTTCTTTTGCTTTGCCTCTAAGATCTGTTTTATTTGTACTCTTAAAGTTTGGTATATTGGCATTCTGGATTCACCTTGCTTTTTAATTGATAATCACGATCCATTTCCATCATCATTATCTTCTAGAACTGGAACCCGGATACTCGGCAACTTACTTTCTCCTATCAAATATGTATGCAGCGGTAGGAATGCGGGGTTTTGAGGGATCAGTCAAGGCAACTTAGGAAGGAAACATGTACGAAGAAAGAGCCTGGCTGCATTCGGATTTGAGGTCAAGAATTCAGAATTCAGTATTTCCGTTCCATGTCGGCGAACAACCACGTCTGTACATGAATTATTTGCGGATGAGCATCTGAAGTTGGTTGTGTTCAGGACCAGACAACCTTTGGAAGGAAACAGAACAAACAATTGCCTTCCTTGGAAAGATCTCAAATGGCACTCTGCTGATACTTTTCATAATCTCAAATGTGGTGTAAAAATATGACTGGTAATATCTCGAATCAGCACCATCACAAAATATAATGTGCTTCATATGTTTTTTATTCCTATAATGACGACAACGTAGTCTTGTCTGTGCCAAAATAACTTTATCATTATTAGTATTTTGACGAGTATTTGGGCTCTAGCAGGACATAATTAGAGCCGCTTTGTTTAGTTAGCATGGACTCACTTGTGGTTGAGCCTTAATTCAAGTTCGATCCCGTTGTAAGCAGTCGAGCCTTAATTCAAGTTCGATCCTGTTGTAAGCAGTCGTGCAATCTGTAAATCTCTTGCGGACAATTTATACATGCAGGCTGTTGTGACAGGTAAGTCTCGCAGTCGTGCAATCTGATGTTTCACGGTGGGGCAGATTTTTTGTAACAAAAGAAGGGTAGATGTGTCAATTTAACTAAACCGGCAGAAGATATTCTGAGAGGGAAGTGAAGCACATTTGCCAAAACATGTGGCACAGCTTGTTTGCGTGGACTCCCTTTTATTTCCATTTTCTGCTTCATTACTCAAAATGACACAAGAAAAGTAAGCATTTGATCATGGCACGCTTAGCTGCACAAGCCAATGTGAAGTCGCTCTTCAATGGTGAAGGAGTCCCAAGTACCGGATCCGGGTCGGACCCAAAAGACCCATTTAGCTGCATGTTCACTTTCTCATCCTTGAAGCCCCAGAAGCGCAGGCTCACCTCATTTGATTCCACCAGGCTTTACTCTTCGTCTTCTGCTTCGAACAAGACCAAGCGCCTCAATGCCGAGGTTCGTTTGTTTTTCGGGGACGAGGTGGCTGACAAGAAGGGTGGACTTGGTGATAGTGAATATGATGATGTTGATGATGATGATGAGTTTGAGAGGGATGACCTGTCCTGTTTCAGAGGTCTGGTTTTGGATATCTCGTACAGGTCGGTGGTCAGGACTACCCCACTTGTTCTGTTTGGTGTTTTTTTTTTTTTTTTTTTTTTTTTTGGCTTTGCTGGTTTTTGATACCATGATTGTTGGTCCATGTGGTGAAGTAAAATTGTGTCTTGAATGGAACATCTAGTGTTACAGTTCAACTGAGGATATTGCAGGAGTTAAAAGTAATGTGTTTTCTTTCTTGATTTGTGAACTGGGTATGTTTGGTTTTCATGCTTTCAGTTAAAAAAGAATGAAAATTTGGCATTATAGAGAACAATGGGACTAATGGGAGTCAACATTTTCGCCAAACCAGTTGTCTAGCCTTGTGATCAAATAATCAAATGGAGTAAGCGTGTTTAAATTAGGTCGTTTCGAAAAGAAGTGAAGTTGATGGATCTATTATGAGAATTTGACTATTGGATAAGTATAGTAGTGATACTTCATATTTCTCTATTTCAATTTCTTATCTAGCTGATAATGCTGATCTGAAAACATGAGGTATGTTATATGATTCTTAGTTTCTTACTATCCAGTAATTTAGGTGGTCTTGTAACAAGTTTTTCTGTACAATTAGTAGTGTTTTTTTATTTTCTTTTTTTCTTTTTCCTAGTTATCCCAAGGGTGTAGTTTCATGGAGGACCATAAAGTTACACAATTTGCATCTGATTTCCTAGTACTTTGAGTTGTGAGGGAAATCCAGGAGCAGTTTTTTTTTTTTTTTTTTTTTTTTTTTTTTTTTTTTTTTTTACTTTTGTGGGAATTTCTCAATTTCAAATCATGAGCAGTTTTTTTTGGATGCTACGTTCTTGAGTATTCTTCCCCATCTTTCCTTTGAACTATTTTAAGTCACTTAAAATTTGCTAGCTCGTATTAATTACCACACTGTTTCTTCTGCTATTTTATCCACATGCTTCTTTTCTTTTCTCTTCATAATTTTGTTTGGTGTACTGTGCCAGGCCAATTAATGTGGTCTGCTGGAAACGTGCTATTTGTTTGGAATTCATGGATAAGGTGGGATTTCCGTGTCTCACTTGCTCATTTTAGATACTCTTAAAATCCTAAAGCACCTGAAAAGGATAATGTTATGTGTAGAAATTAGTTGTAATGTCAACTACAGTAAAATTATAAAAACATATCATAAACCTCAAAACTATAATTACCTGGAGGGGTTAGAACTCAGAAGTTATGGTTGTATCATGCCTTTCTGAAATATCTGTTTAATTTGGGTTCAATTATTCTGTTGTACAAGGCGGATGTTCTAGAATACTATGATCAGACTGTTAATTCCCCAAGCGGATCCTTCTACATACCGGCTGTTTTAAGGGTACGTATCATGATTTTTACGATGGTTTTTCTTGACATTGACATCTTCCTGGATCCTTAATTTTTAGTAGTTTTATACTGTACCCTGTTCTCTCTAACCACAGTCTTCACTTATCCATTTAGTCCACTTGGACTGATGACATTCAAATTTTGTTCCAGGTTCCCCATCTACTGCAGGTTGTCAAGAGAAGAAGAATTAAGTGCAATCTCAGTCGTAAAAATATACTTTGTCGGGACAGTTTCACTTGTCAGTAAGTATATTACCCTTTAGTTAAAAATATTTGTGACTACGTTGATTGTGTACCCTGTTATAAGATGGGAGTAGGTTAAGTACTTGCATCTCAGGGAAAATTAGCAAACAAGCAGCTTATTGTAGCTCATAAAGTCTCGTGTGGTCATACGGAACACCTGGGACTGAACTTCACCTTTTCCAGGGGTGGGAATTTAGGTGGAATTGAGAGGTTATTTCTATGTAGCCACCGGAAAACTAAAAAGACATAAGAAAACTGTAAAAACAGCATAAAATGATGTCAAGGATGCTAGCTATAGCAAGTGAGATTTGCTATATGATGTGAAAACTTGAATGTTAAGAGTTTTAAACTTCTGAAAATAGCTTACAAAAGAACAGCACACAACATCTCATGACAATATAGGTCTTTTTGATTATGTTCACACAGTGGGCATTTTCCTGTTGTTTATTGTGGCGGTATAGGTTGGTCAGCACATTCATGAGGACTCCGACTCGCAAGGCATAGGGTTACTTTCTGATTGAATAACAGTGGAGAGCATAGGCAGAGAACCTGGTTGATAAATGCCTTGATAGTTATGATGGAAATGAGCATGATTCTCAAGGTATAGGATTAAGGGAATAGCCAAACATTTTTCAATGAAGAAGGGTCCATTGAGTTTTAAAGATGATGGATAGATCAATGTATGTATGGAAGCATTCTTGCTAAATACTTTCCCTTGAGGTAGTCAGCACAACGGTATCTATGAACCAGTGAACATCTGCAGCTACTGTTTTTTCTCTTTAGAGTTCTAGAGGAGATATAGACGATATAAACAATATTATAATTTAATAATACGCATATGAATAGTACATTGGTGAATGGTGTTTAGACTGTTGATATACGTTTCTCAATTGCTTTCAAGTCATCTGCTTTCCACATAATGTATTCTGCATTCGAATTTGCAAGTGTCTTCAGACTGTTGATACTTGGACAGAGGAATGCAATACATTTTTGAATTGCCTTTAAATGAAATCTTCTTTTTAGATAATGAATTCTATTATTCAAAGTTTTAAGTGGAACCAAAGGTCAAACTAGTTTTATATTGGACTCTAAGGTTCCAATAAAGGCCAGGCTATTAGGCTGTATGGTTGATGGCTCTTGGTGAGGTGAAACTTGTGACATGCTTCAAAGAAGATTGCATGTTTGCTGTGTCGCATGAAATTGAAGGGAGAGAGCTTCTTTGTGTATCGTGAAGCTGCTTCACTTACTAGGCATGACCTATTTAGGGAGGATGGGGGAATTGGGGGACTCTAGGAGCAAGTCCTGCTCAACCAACCAACTCCCTTAAAGGACTTCTAATAAAATTGGAACCAAACTTTAGATTTGTTTTGTGTGCATTTTCACAATGCAATCATCAACAAACAGATTGAAACCATAAATGGACATTCGCTACTGGTTTAACAATGAATACACCTAGATAACTGATTGGGACCTTCACTGTTGTAAGACAGGAAGTCCATAGCTTAGATTCAGTGATCTGTTAAATAGGCGGTCACCAATAAAGAAACTTCATTAGCCATGAAGTTCTGAATATACATTCAGATTTTCAATACTTTTTTTTTTTTTTTGTCTTTTGTGGACAGGTACTGTTCTTCCCGTGAAAACTTGACTATTGACCATGTTATACCAATTGCACGAGGTGGAGAATGGAAGTGGGATAATCTGGTAAGAGTGTAAAACAACCAATTACATTTAAGATTAAATCTTTGATGCATTAATGGTTACCTCATGCATCATGGTTTAGGGTACTGTGCCAGACAAAAATACTTGTTTCGATCAACTTATATAACAAAGTCCCCATAATCCTTCAGATAAAAAAGCAATCTTAGTGGGATCCTCTTGTCCATCTGCTTCTGTTAAAATGGATGCTTCTTAAGCTCTGAACTAGATTTTTTGGTTTTCTTTTCTCCTCCCAACTTCTCTGAATCCCCTAATTTGGAAAGGTGGTGAAGTTGTAAATTTATGGTCATTAGATTAAGCATTGAAAATACGATGTCTACTTAGGGAAGTTGTAAATTTATTCCAACTTGTTGCTCAACTGCTACTAACATAAATTATGAATCTGGGACGGCACATTAAAATATAATGAGGAACATGAAAAAGTTCAGTAAGACAGATTCCAACCGAGTATTAGTTCAGTTAAGAGATAGAATTCCCACTTGGGTATGGTGCCTGAATCTTTTTTCCCATTGTTCAGCTATATTAAGACTATGTTCTACATCAGATGTGATAGGGAAAAAGAATTGGATGGTGTAAACATGCTTTATGTTTCAAATTCCCTTCTCTGAGAAGATCAATTTTCAAAGAGAAGTTTTGCAATACAATATGGGTTATGAAATATGGTAAATTGGATTCTCAAGAAAACCAAGTCTAATAGATTTGGTTCCTATGAAAATAGCATTCTCTGCAAATACTTGCTTAATGGTTTTTGATAATGCAGTTTTCCTGTTAATATAATAGGTTACTGCATGTGCTAAATGCAACTCAAAAAAAGGGCAGAAGACAGTGGAGGAAGCATGTATGAAGCTGATGAAAATTCCCAAGGTATGTAACGTATGCTAATAACTAATGATCAGAAACAAAGAAGACGATATGTTATTCTCCCTCTCTAATCACTATTGACACAATGACATACACTTGATCTTTGCAGGCTCCAAAAGACTATGACATACTTGCCATACCCCTAACAAATGCAGCAGTAAGAATGCTGAGAATGAGAAAGGGAACTCCAGAAGAGTGGCTCCAATACCTATCAAACTCTTCTTCAATGCCATGACATCAATAGATTGTTTTCTCCCTGTACATATGTGCTTGCTCACTCTTGGTGCTGAAGTCTCCTAAAAGCACTTTAGCATTCCATTGATGGCATTGCCTAATGAATAGTAAAACATTATGTATAGTAATTGCATGTCTGACTTTTTATTAACAGCCATCATACTATTCGGGTATAGTAACGTGCTGCATCTTGTTGATGAAGGCATTAAAAGTTGTACATTTGCAGATATTTCTCTCTTTTTGTTTGTTGATATACCGAATTTGATGCAAGAGGGAAGAATAGCTGCCTTGTATGAATCAAAGATTTCTGGTCCACAGGATTAATACAACTAAAGTAGATAAGTTAATGAGCTCCTAATATCAGATGCGTTCTTAAGATTGAAACTCTAGGTGCTTTTGGGCTCGTATCAGGTCGGGATCTTGGAGGTGTGATTCCCCATAATCATCTTTTACCAATTTCAGTATGTATATCTCTACCTTTGATATCAGCAAGCACAAAATTATCATTCCTTAACCAGTTGCCCACACCATGGAAACAATAACATTTGCATATAGGTTTCTATTGATCTGTAAGAGATTAGGCGTGCTTACTGAATTAGGGAACTTCTTATATTATACTCTCAAAAAATTAAGGCAGAACCAAACCGAAATGGTTCATTCGAGTCCTCTTTTTTTTTTTTTGGTCAGAATAATTCGAGTCATCTAGATAGACTAGATGCATATCTATGAATTACACTACATGCCAAACCTCAGCAACCAGAGACACGTTTCGTTTCGGGTCAGAGTTACGTAAAACGAAAGTTCTGAAACTACATCATCACATTCAGATATGAGACCTTGTTACACGACCCTTAAAACAAAATTTTCGAATCAGAGCTACACTAAAAGACTACCATTATTCCATCTTTATGTGCTTTCACATTATTACTTCAAGATAAGAGCCTACTGTAAGGGTAAATATGAAAATTATCTAGAAATTAAAAGCTCTGCAACATACCTACGTATGGTTGGTTCAAAAGGAACATGAGGAATAATACATATTAATATATAGATTTATTTTATCCTAATTCTTAAAAGGTCATGACAATATTTGTACCACCTCCGAGGGGGTTAAACCTCAGAGCCTTAACACTACACCAATAAGAAACCGACAAATATCAGTTTATCAAGCTTTGGAGTTTTACGTAAATTTCTGAATGTTTTTCTTGATTTCCATTTTGTTTTCGACATATTAGTTTTGTTAAATTAGTTGTCATGTTTCATGATGTCTTGTAGCTGAATTTTAAGTCATGTCAAAGTTGATATTTTGGTCAAATTTGATATTATTGTACCCTTGTAGGTGGTTTCACTATATGTACTCTCAAATAAAAGCTTTGTAGCTTGTTACTTTGCATTACCTTCTCTTAGTGCATTGTATCTTGCTCCAATTGAGAACAAGAGCAAAGATACTGATAAAATGAACTTCCTTTGTAGATAGAATTTGTTAAGACCCACCCCGAATTTCACCCTAAAACCCGAGGTAAGTCCTGCGGGGACCACTTCTAAGGAAAATTCACCGAAAAGCTAGGTAAACCTCCCTTGAAAATGGACAACCCTAACCTAGAAAACTAAAATGTTACTTTCCTAAATAATATTGAGCATCCTCCAAATCAACCCACAATATACGAAAGTGAGAATATCAATTACAACTTCGTATATTCTAAAATACAACAAAAGTCTTAGCACACCACCAGAAAAATTATACGATAAACCCCAAAGAGTACTCAGATCTACTATACACTAGAGGAGTAGGAAAATACCCTAGTAGGTTAAATAGGTAACCTACTGGTGAAAGGTGGCTAAGAAATGGGTAACTATGCCTCGTCGTCTCCTACTCGTACTAACCCGAACTCTGCAGACTGAACATTTTTAAAATGAAGAGCCCAGGGGAAAAACATTCGCAATAATTAGAGTGAGTGGACAAAAATAAATAAAGAAAATATTTATTAACATTTATGCTTTCCCAATTTAATTTCCATAAAAATTATGCTGCATGCGACAGTTCAAAAACTGTCAAGTATCTGACTAGCTCCGGCTAGTCTTTAAAACTTAATAAAATACAGCCTCTCAGGCTAAAATATATATATGTATGTATTTACACTCGCCCATACTCCCTATATAAATTAATAATAATCTATATAGGGCTACTACGCTCGCGTCCAACGCTCACGTCAAGCCTTAATGCGGTGATACACTACTCCATTAAGATGGACAGACGGGTGTATAAATATGTGCTCATACCCCTTATATGAATTAAACACTCATATAAGGCTACTACGCTTGTGTCCAACGCTCACGTCACACCATAATGCAGTTATATACTATGTCATTAAGGTGGACAGACACATATCGCTACCTAGCATTTATGTACATACTCTCCTTAAAAATATATTATAATTTACCGAAAATCCCATTTTCGGTAACTCACAACAATGAGTAAAATCGTCAAATAAAAATGACGTCAAATGGTCCAACCAAATAAACAATTGCATGCACATTATTTAAACCAAAAGTCCACTCACAAATTAGGCCTAAGCCTGATGTCGGTCTGAAGCCTCTTTTGTTCGAGCTTCCTCACGTCCTGATCCAAGAACATAATTAAATCCTCAACTATAAACCAACGTTTATAAATAAAAATAGGCAAAATTAAATGTGGCCTTATCTACTCTCATTCTTGCCCAATTTTGTAAATCTTAAAATCGATACCGTCCAAACTTCACCACAAATACCGGTGGCCTTAAATCCACCTTCTACGGCCGAAACAACAATAATCTAACGGCCGGATTCTATCCAAATTAACTGCCAAAATACCAAACTTCGAAAAATCCCAAACCTATCCAAAATTTCTCCAAAAATTCCTAAGTTCACATCATAAACATCCCCTTAATATTCCACATCAAAAACTACAAAATTTCTCAAAACAGCGGCGGCGCCCGGCTCCGGCGACCTGCAATGGCTACCAAATTTTAATAACATCTTCCTCTCAATCCCCTCTACAACTTTTCTAACTAGCACAAACACCAATTCCAAGCCTAACTATGTTAATCGAACGAAAACACCTAAAAAACCCTAGAATTTCTGTAATACCCCGGAAATTAGATATTAATTCTAATTTTATTTGGGAATTTTTGAATTAGATGTTAGTGTGGTTTTGAGGTTCGAAGAAAGAGCGGAAGTGTTCGGAAGCACATATTACCGAAACGGTTTTACTTTCTTTAAGGGTCATAGAGTTGACTTTTTATTCGTTGTGTTTCTTGAGAAACTTCCTTCACAAAAGTTGTAGAGAACGACAATACGAGTTCGTAGACACATGACACACGTAAAGCGGACTTCGTATGAGAAAGTTATGGTCAGCGGAAGTTCATGGCTTTATGAGAAATTTTTGGTTAAATTGAAGTTTAGGGTTCCATTTTCTCCGGAACCCATTTTTCCTCCTCTCTTCCTTCTCTCTCTCGCGATACCTTCGGTATCAAAGTCCTCCAGCCAACCCGACCCGGACCCGGTCGACCCGACTCGATTTTTCCAGCCAACTCCGGCCAACCCAGACGACGGCACCGGTCGGAAAATCTTCCTCTCCTCGGCGCAATCCTTCCTGTGTTGGTGAGTGACGACGACTCGGGCGGATCGGCGCTATTCGAGCGCCACAGTGAGGGTGATGACTCGGTTTGCAACCCGACCGGAATTCTCACCTCCGGCGGCGGCGACGTGGTCTGCAACCGGTCGGGATAGAAGCTCCTTGGCGTCCTGGTTCGACTTGCGGTGGCCTTGAAGCTCAACTCACGGTGTAGAGTTGCGGTGGTGGATTCCAAAGTTCCGGCGAGTTTTCCGGTGTGCTCCGACCGAATTGGCGGTTACCTTAGGTATAAAAGATGCTTCTCTCTCTTCATTCTACAAGTTTGATGTTGGGGGTTTGTTCAGAATCTAAGGTTGGAAGGGTGGCGCGTGGGGCCACTCGCCGCCGCCTGTGGTGGCGCGTGGCAGCGAGTTTGGTGGTGTCGTTGGTGTTTGGTGTGTTGGTTAGGTAGTGCTCGTTGATACTAACTTGTTGATTTGTGGTTTGTAAGTTTTGGTTACCGATAATGCATGGTAGGGTTCCCCCTCAGTGCTAGGTTTTGTTCGGTCTCCATTGTTGAGTATATCAGGTTTTAGAAAACCTGGTTAGTTGTTTTGTAGGTTGTGTAGGATGTTTAGGCGACCTTTTTATGGTATAGGGAGAAGTTTTGTCTCGAGTGACAAGTTTGTAGGTTAGGACTTGAGTTTTGTTTTGAGGCGGATTATGTTGGTTTTGTTGTTACTAAGTAGAGATTCTATTCTAGGTGGTTGACGTTACGTGTTCGCATCTCGCCTATTACTAAGAGAAGACGCAGCGGGAGTTTTGTTTAAGGTGAGTAACATTTCTTAGGTTCAAGTAGGAACCGATTTCCTTACTTATTTTGTTGATTTTGCTAAATTGGGGAATTATACTCTCGAAAGTGAAATGTTTTGTTTTAAAATCATGTGAACTTGATCGTCCACGGTTCACAGGTAAGTAAAAAGGGTTCTTTTGATATTTATAAATTTTCTTGAGCCATTCCTGATTGTAGCTATATTGATGTTAATGGTATATATATATATGTTCATGGAAGTTGTTGTGCTTGGTGAAATTATGTGATAGGTCCGCATTTGTCGTAAAATGTTTTGTTCATTTTAAGAATTGGTTTGGGGAGGATTCATGGCTATGGGCTTGTTTTTAGCGCGTGTCTTTTGTTGAGAATTGGTGGACTGTTAGAACACGTAATTTGGGAATGTTTATGATTAAGACCTTGAGTTTATTGGAGAAGAGTCGTTTGTTTGGGGACGATATGTGTGATGACTTGTGTGGTGATCTGTGTGATGAATCCGTGTGATAAATCTGCGTGATGACCTGTGTGGTGACTTGTGTGGTGATCTGTGTGATGAATCTGTGTAGATGATCTTGTGATAATGTGTGTGGTGACCTGTGTGGTGATCTGTGTGATGAATCTGTGTAGATGATCTTGTGATGACTGTGTTGTGACTTGTGTGATGAATCCGTGTAGATGATCTATGTGATGATCTTGACTAGATGTTGTGGTTTGATGTTGAGATTTTAGTCAAACAATTGGTATTACTAATGGTCTTTTGTTAATGGTGTGTTTCGTATTTAATTATTGTGATTCTAAATTGTTTATCTTAGTATTTCTAATGATCTCCTGAACTAAGTTTCATGCAGGAATCACTTTTTTATATTTGTTTGGTCTCAATGTAATCACCTGAACTAAGCTATGCGCATGGATTATTATACTTTCAATTGTTTGTTATAACGTAATTTCCTGATTTTTTTATATGTCTTAATTTCATTGATTGTTTATGTGCCCTTTACTGGATTAAATAAATGCAAGGATTCTAGTTATAGTTGGTTAAGAGTGCATGTGAAATTTAAGGTTACTCATACAGGCTTGCAAAGCTTACCGGGTTTGTTCTTTCAACCCAGTGCACCATTTCATGGTGTAGGGGTTTGATCTTGCAGGTGAGGACTAAACATGGTTGGGATGTAGAAGCTTTTGAGTTGCCTCCTAGGAGTCGGACTCTTTTGTTTATTATAAATTGTCGGGTTGTTTTAAGCTCCAAGTGAGCGGTTCATTTACTTGACATTACAAGTTTGATGTAAACATGGATATGAAATATTTGACTCCGTGTTGAGCTTATATTGACATTCATTTATCCAGTATTTGTGTTTGGTATTTGGGATTTAATGTTAAGAGTATTGAGGATATTTTTAGGATTTATCATGCCCAAGTTTTTGAAATTTATCCTTCGAAAATTGGGGCGTGACAATTTCCTTTACCGATTTCTCCTTACCTAGCTCAAGAGGGAGCAAATCCTTTGGAGGGATTGCTGCACGGGAGGAGGGCTTCCTTTTGAGCCTAGCAGCTCTGGCTATGGCGGCTGGAGGAGAGAGTTCCGGCGACGGGAAGTTCCGGGCAGTCGGAACTTCTAGGCTTGGCCGCGGCTTCTCGGCGGCGCTAAGGGGGCTGCCACTGGTCTAGAATGGAAGCTGGGTCGGAGGCCGACCGTTTGGGACATGTGCAGCGGCGAACGATGGCCGGACGGCGGCCGGAAAGTTTCCGGGCGGAGGGAGAAGAAAATCGAGAGGAAGGAGAGAGAATCAGAGGGAGGAGAAATGTTTTTGGGCCTTTGACCAAAAAAAGGGCCCGGTCCAACTTAATAAACATAACCAAACTCCAAAATTTAACACCCCAAAATAATACCCCAATAAAACTTACATTTTTAATTGATAACTTTTCCATGCTAACTCCGATTTAAACGCATAGCATGTCTACGAACTCGTAACAACATCCTCTACGACTTTCATGAAGAAAGTTTTCCCAAATTCCATACAGAAGCAAAAGTCAACTTTGGAGTCTTAAATAGTAAACGGTTACTTAAAACGGTAAAAGACCAAAATATTACCAAAATAAATAACCGTAAAATAACTTAAGAACCGGGACGTGACACAATTAACCACTCTAGAAGACTAACTTCATACCCATTTGCACATAAGCAAAAGTGCAAAACTTGGGTTGTCACATTATAGTTCATTTTGTCTCATTGAAAGTGCACTGCAGTAAAAAAATACACCCACGACCAAAAATGAAAATACAATGAACTGCAAACTGCGAAACAAAATCTTGTTCTCCCAAACTATCTAAAAATGGAACAATTCAAGAATAATTTTGTCAAACACATTTCTGACAAGATGATTCTCGAATAATTTGTAAGGCTATCTAAACATCGGTGAATGAAGGTATATAATCGTTCTTACATTCATCGCGGTAAGATTCATTTGAATACACAAAACCAACAAAACCAACAACTAATTAAGTACATAACAATATAGTATCATCAATTAACCAAAATTATCCAATATGGTTCACAAAAACAAACAAATAACTATATAATCAACATAAGTAACATCAATTAATAACAAAAATTCAAATGATTGGCACTAAAACAAACAAAACATGTATATAATCAACACAAATAATATCAGTTAATCAACACAAATTCAAATGATATTTTTTTTTTTTAAAAGGAAACAAATTCAAATGATTATCACAAAAACTAATAATTTATTTATTTTTTTTAAATAAAGGATTAGGCGAAATACACATCTCAAACACAAGAAAACTTCTCAAACAAAATTTTATTGTGCAAAATCAATCAAATCCAGGACTTGATTGACTATTTGACTTTTATGACCGTTACACTAAACCGCGTTAGAACAGTGTAATCACCCTGGAATAATCCAATTCCGATTAGGATTAAGATCAGGATTACTCTCTCTCTCTTTCTCTACCTTTATAAAACCCATTCCCCACTCTCCCCTCTTTATTCAACCGAGGCTAACTGTCACACCCCAATTTTCGAAGGATGAATTTTCAAAAATCTGGGCGTGATATAACTCAAAAATCTTAATATCCAAAAACCTGTTTAACAACTTCTAAGCTAAAAACAATATTAGAAGTGTACAAATCAACAAACTCGTAATTCGAGTTGAACATTAATCCTACTTAATTATATGAACTTCAAAAGTCTAGTAATAAGTAAGTCGATCACATGAGCTTAAACAACTGTCACGATAAAATACAATAAAGTGCACATAAACTAAAATCCTGTCACTATGCTTCCGCCTCAACCCTGCTGATCAACACCTACAGGTCTAACCCCTACACTAGGAAATGGTGCACCGGGTTGTAAACAACAAACCCGGTAAGCTAAAAAGCCCGTATGAGTAAATCCCAAAATAACTAAATACTTCTACCAACAAAGTAAAACACATGAACAAAAGATAAAACTGATAATTCCTGCATTAGCAGCTTAGTTCAGGAATCACCGAAAAGCAAGAGAATTCAAAAGAAATAGTTAAGGAAACACAACAAATCACAATCGCTCAAATCATAAATGAAATCCTGCAAAAAAACGTAGTTCAGGAATTCCACTAAAAATCATACAATTAAGATTAAAGAATCTCCTGCGGACAAGCATAGTTCAGGAGATACTCAAAGCAAGGAATATAAATGACAACACATAAGAACATCACACAATCATTTCTCTACTCATACTTATGAGTTCGCCAACACTTATTCATCCCCCATAAGTAACCAAACAAACGCGGACTCATGGGTTCGTCAACACTTAGTCATCCCCCATGAAGTACCTACAGACATACTAGAGCTCTATACTGACCGTAACCAATCACCCGACCAAGGCTTGGTTCCCGGTCCACCACGAAGGCTCCTAATCTAATACACATAATCACCACTAAGGCACACACATCCACAACTAATGCATACAATCACCACTAAGGCACCACATCCACAACTAATGCAATACAATCACCACTAAGGCACCATTCAACAACGAATGCACACAATCACCACTCAGGCACACATTCACAACTAAGACACATTATCACCACTAAGGCACCAATTCACAACAAAAGCACACATTCACCACTAAGGCACCAATTCACAATAAATGCACACATTCACCACTAAGGCACCAACATGAACAAAAGTCCATTTGAAAAATTATATTTTTAAAAGAAAACTTGTTTTCACTTACCATGAGCAGTTGGCGATCAAGCTCATATATTTTAAAACAAACAAAAGATAAACATAATTTTTAAATCAAAACATCATCGTCATCATTTAATCATCATAATCATCATCATAAAATCACCATAATCATCATTTAATCATCATCATATAATTACCATGATCATCATCTAATCATCATCATATAATTACCAGGATCATAATCATCATCACATAATCACCAACATTTTCATCAACATTATCATCACTAAAATCATCATTTAATCATCATCATATAATTATCATGATCATCATCTAACCATCATCATATAATTACCATGATCATTATCATCATCACATGATCACCAACATTTTCATCAACATTATCATCACTAAAATCATCAACATTATAATCATCATCATCATCATCATCATCATCATCATCATCATCATATAATCATCATAACCACCATAAGTAAAAAGGTCACAAAGTGAACATTGGTGAGATTTTACTTACCTAAATACTCCCGCTGCGTCTTCACAAAAACACAAGAGCCAAGCTTACTAACAACTCCACAAGCTACCTAATCAACACAAATTATAACCTTATTAATCACACAAAAAGAAACAATGTACCCTTAACCAACCCTTAGCCTGAAGGTTGCCCAAAGGAGGCAATCCTTCCTCCGAGACCTCCCAAGGTCATTGGACACTCAACAACAAATAATACTACCTCCAAGATCAACCTTTTCAAGGTTTAAGACCTAATAACACCAAGAACAAAATATCACCTTAAATGCCAAAATCAAAACAACACTTAGCCTTCACACACAACAACAAACTAGTAACTACAAGGACTAGCTAACACTGCATCCAAAGCTCCCACACTGCCTGGACGCGCTCCCACAGGCCGCGGCGAGTGAGCCCCATGCGCCACCACCAACTTCTGAATTTGAGAAAACTCAAAACATGAAACTTGTAGATTGAAGCATGGTGAACAACTTTAATACCTGAGGTTTTGACTGGTTCGGCCGGGATCGGCCGGAAAACACCCCGCAATACCAACCCGGAAAAATCAAAATCCACACCTACAAAACCGGCCCCAAAACTTGATTTCTAAATCACCAAAGGGTAGAAACATCTCTAGAAGAGAGAGGAGAGCAAGACTCACCTAAGCTTGGCCGGAATCAGCGTCGAAATAGCCGGTTTTCCGGCGGAACAGCAGCAGCTCCGCCGCTTCGTCGCGGCTTCCAGGCGGCGCGACGGCGAGCAAGACTACCCCAGTAGTGGAGAGGAGACCCGTGCCGACCCAACGAGACCGACGACGTCCAATTTGGTGGCCGGATGAGGGAGAACCAAGCCGGAGAAGATGGGAGAGCCGGAGGAGGTCGGGAGAGAGGAGAGAGAACTGAAAATAGGTTTCCAAAAAATAACTCCCCACATTTTTCTACTTATACACTTTCCAAACCCGGAAACTAACTTCCTCTGACCATAACTTCTTCATACGACGTCTGTTTCACGCGTGCCACATCTCTACGAACTCGTATTGACGAGTTCTACAACTTTCAAGAAGGAAGTTTTCGAAGATAACTTACGGAAAATAAAGTCAACTTTTTGACCCTTCAAAACCATAATACCGCTTCGGTAAATTATGCAACCGAACTCTTCCGCTCTTCCTTCGAATCTCAAAACACACGAACTTCTAACTCAAAAAATCCCAAATAATATTAAAAACTAATATTAAATTTCCGGGGTATTACACTAACTCTTAATCCTGACCATAGTTTAGAAGTTGAGATATATGATTGGGTAGTGAGAAGAAGATGTGAGGAATAAAGATAACAAATAAATAAATAAATAAAATAAAATAAAACTTGTGTTTTTTATTATTATTTGAAAAAGAAGGGAAAAAAAGCAAAGGGTAAATTAATCATTTTATATCAAAAGTATGTATGCCGTCAGTCTCCTTAACGGAATTAACGGTTCCAGATACCATTCTTCAGTCGGGATAAGAACGTGAGATACCGTTTTGAAGTTTTTGAAAGGTGAGATACCAAAAGTTTGTTTCTTTAAAAGGTGAGACACTATTTGGATTAGGGGTGGAATTTTGAAGCCGAAAACCGAAAAAAACCGAGCCGAAAACCAAACCGAAACCGGAAAAAACCAAACTGAAAAAAAACCAAACCGAATTAAGAAAAACTAAACCGAACTGAATTAGTTAGGTTTGGTTTTTGGTTTCAGCTCTTGAAAAACCAAACCGAACCGAAAAACCGAATCCCTCTAAAACGACGTTGTTTTTTGTCTTTATTTTCTTATTAAATATTTGATTTAAAGAATATGATTTTTAGTTTTATGTTCTATATAATTATATGTTTATCTTTTCTAATATTTTGCTTTTTATTTTTATTTTATGTACATATAGAAATGTTCTAGGTGTTGTGTATGCAAAGTATAGAGAGTGATATGTTACCTCTAAAATCGAAGACCTCATTCTTGCAAGGTTTAGATGATGGACTATAATATTTAATCAATTTTTTTTATTCAAATTTATGATTTTTAAACTTTAAAATTCAGAATTTATTTGGATGGACTTTAAACTATGGAGTCTATATTTTGTGTTCAAGATGAACTTAGAAGTTTTAAATTATGGTTTCATGGTGTGCTAGCATGGTCAATTCCCAATACTTTCGAAATTATTGAGTATTAAACTTTCAAATTATATATTTGGTTTATAGATTGTTGATTTATTGGAGAATCATTGTTATAAATTTTATTGATATATTATATGTCCTTATAAAAACAAATAATGGAAGAAAAAAAAGACCTAAAGTACGATAATTTTTACTAAGCTAAAAGCATACAAATTATAAGAAAAATTATTTTAAAGAAGAAGAAGAAAAACCGAGAAAAACCGAAATCGGACCGAACTACGGTTTGGTTTGGTTTTCGGTTCAAGGTCTCAAAACATGCCAAACCGAACCGAACCAAACCGAATCTTTTATTCGGTTTGGTTTCCGGTTTTAGGTAAAAACCGAACTGAACAAAACCGAACCCACCCCTAATTTGGATCATTAATAAATAAAACTCTACCAAAACACAAACAATAAATTAAAAAAATGAATTGAAATGAAATATTCTTATACAATGACATGTGCAACTACTTTTGAATCAAAATAGTTGTTCAAGTCTGTAATATTCTTATATGAAATCTTCTTATCAAATGCTATGTACTCTATTTCACCCTCATTATCATCATAAACCTCTTGAATCCATCATCCATGTGTTTCTTGTGATTCTCATTGCTATGGTTTTGATCCTCATTGTTATCCTCTTCATTTTCATTATCATCATTCCACCCTTTCTTCTTGTTAGCTTTGTGAAGACTAATCAATACTTGTGAACTGTAACAAATAAATATATGTCATAAAGCTAGCTGTGTATCATGGAACCAACATTCATATAAAGATAAACAACACTTCAGAACCATCATATATATAACAAGTAGAAGAGTTCTAAAAACAAAACAAAAAACAAAAAGGCAACAAAGTAAAAGCAACATTGCCAAAGACAAACAATTGTTTTGGTTCCAAATTCATGGAATTGCAACATACCTTTTAGTAAGATCTCAATCTCATGAATGAACCATGTGATTTCAAGTATTTTGAAGCTTTGCAATGGTACCAACCTGACCTCTGGCCATTTAGGGGCCAATACGGAAATACTCATCACAATAGAAATTGACTATTAAAGTAAATTAATTACCAAGGTATTGATTAAAAATTGTCATGGCCTCCAAGACCAAAGCATTTTCTCAAAAGTCTCCAGTAACAAGAGCAGTAAACATCTAGGGGAAAATGAATAGACTTCAACTGAGAAATTTGTTTCCTTAATTAGTTCTTTAACTAAAAACATAAGCAACTGAACTAGAACTGTGTATTGCAATTTCATTTGGTCAGAGAAGCTAAGTATGTAACTAGAAGGATCCAATTAAACCAAGTGAATAGCAGCAACATTGCCATTGTCCTAATAAGTTACCTCAATGAAGATGACTTTAATTACTTTGAATTGCAGGATAGTAACTTCTCATTACCATATCATAAAAGAAGACATAAGCTTTATATAGCAAACATAGAGCAGCATTTATGTGGTTGCTGTAACAACTAATGTACTGGGTGGTTGCGATATAACCCACAAAAAAAGCCAGACACTACAATTTAAGAAGACTTCGAATATGTGGAAAATCTGATCATTGAACTTGGCAATGAGATTAAACCTTGATAGGAGAAAGATTGTCCAAATCTTAACACACCAAATACCACAATAGATAAAATCATACGACTATTAAGAGTTCCATTTTATGCTTCTTAGTGATATTTCAGTTCTACTGCTCTCTTGAAGGTTTGGAGCTAAATAAAAACAAGTAGAGGGATCTAGACACAACATGAAGAATCAAAATTGTTTTCTACTTTTGAAACCCTTGCATTACTTGTAATACCCCAGATTTTCATATCAATTTTCCTTGTATTATTTTCGAAATTAATGAAGGTTTAATTGTGGAAATTCTATAGTTAGTGCGAAGCTGAAGTTTCGGGAGTAAATTTTAAGGTGTTTTGACTTTTAAGAGGCCAAAAGTTGACTTTTTTTTTCTGTAAGTTATTTGTGAAAACTTCCTTCATGAAACTTGTAGAGTTTGGCGATACGAGTTTGTAGACATATGACACGCATAAATTGGATGTCGTATGAGAAAGTTATGGTCAGAGGAAGTTAGTTTCCGGTTTTGGAAAGTTTTTAAATAGGAAGTGTTGGGTTTTATTTTTGGAAACCTAGCAGCCTCACTTTCTCTCTCCTCTCTCCGGACCCTCCTCCCGCACTCTCTCTTCTCCGGCTCGGTTCTCCTCCGTCCTACCACCAAATTGGATGTTGCCGGTCTCGTTGGGTTCGCACGGACACCCTCTCCACGCATGGGGCAGTGTCGCTCGCCGTCTCGCCATTTAGATGCCGCCATGAAGCAGCAGAGCTGCTGCGGTCTCGCCGGAGTTTCTTCTTTTCCGGCCACCAATCGAAACGCCGCCGGTCCCGTTCGACTCACACGGACACCCCTTTCAATTCTGGACTGGTGTGGTACAGCGTTGCAGGCTGGAAACAGAGTTCTTGACCGGAGAAGAGCACGACTGTGTCACCAATCTGAACCGCTGTTTGCAGCGGCGACGAGGGGTAACCATAGGTGAGTTTTGGTCATCTCCTCCTTCTGGTTGTGGCTAGGCATAGTTTGAAGCAAGATATTGAGGTTTTGAGCCCTGAAATTATAGATTGAAGTTTGAACCCGTTTTGGTGTTTCGGGGCATTTTTTGGCCGAACTGGTTGAACCTCCAGGTATTAAAGTTGTTCACCATGCTTTAATATACAAGTTTCATGTTGTGAGTTTTTTCTAATTTGGAAGTTTTGGGGTGGCGCATGGGGCTCACTCACCGCCGCCTGTGGCAGCGCGTTCGGCTGTGTTACGGCCTTAGTTTTTGTGTTAGCTAGCTTTTGCTGTTGTGAGCTTGTTGAGAGTTAGAATTGCTAGGTTTTGAGCAAGGTTTTCATGTTAAGACCTTAGGTTTAATATTTGGCTTAGTTGAGGGTTGAGTTTAGGTTTTGAGGAGTAGAGGCAGCTTTATTGTGTCGTTGAGTTCAACAACTTTGGAAAGTTGTCCTCCCTTGAGCTAATGATTAGTTTAAGGGTATTGTGATATCCTATAGTACTTCGGTTACTAAGGTTATTAATTGTGAGATTTTAGGTGATTTGTGAAGTTGTGTTGTGAAAAATTGCAGCGGGATTTTTAGGTGAGTAAATCTCACCATGGTTCACTTTTGGACCAAATTTTATTATGGTCATTTGATGTTGATGTTGGATTTAATAATATGCTATTAATTGTTTTTAAATATATGAGTTTGATCGCCAACGACTCATAGGTAAGATAAAACAAGTTTTCCTTATATGTTTTTTTTTGAGGTTCTTGTGTTCATAATTTTATTGATTATTGATAAGTTATTCTTGTGGAATAATAGATATTGTTCATATAATTATATCTTTGTGAAGGATATAATTTTATGTTGTGAATCATGTGTTGTTGATGATGATGTGGTGATATAGTGAATTGTTGTTCAAAATAGTCAAACCGGGTTCCAAGCATTTAATCGGGTGATTGGTTACGGTTATGATGCAATTATTATTTTGTGATTTTTATTGGACAGTCAAACTGGGTTCCAAGTCTTTGGCCGGGTGATTGGTTACGGTTAGGAATAGAGTTTTAGTCCGTCTGTCGTTGTAGGTCATGGGAGATACTTTATGGTATCTGGGACCCATGGGTACACAAATTGTTGTTGTAGGTTATGAGATGTATTTATTAATATCTAGGACTCATGGGTACATGTTTTTGGTAAATGTGTTGGATGTGTGGATTTTAATTATCGATCTAATTTGCTCTTGTGGTATAATTGGATGTGAGAAGTATTGTGTTATTTTTGAGATTACTCATATGAGCTTTTTCGCTTACCGGATTTGTTATTTTACAACCCGGTGCACCAATTCTTGGTGTAGGGGTTAGATCTGCAGGTGAGGATCAGCAGGGTTGAGGCGGAGGCTTAGTGGCAGGGTTCTTTTTGGTTTTGTTGTACTTTGTATAGTTTTATATTTGGGTAGACAATATTAAACTCTTGAGATTGTGTTCATTTTCTTGATTTTCAAGTTTATGTAAACAAGGAAATGTAATATTTAACTCAGTATTGGATTGTGTGATATTTACATTTCTGCAAATGAGTTTTAGTTGCTTGAGAAAGTTTGTTGAAACAGGTTTTGGGATTATAATATTTTAAGATACATCATGCCAAAATTTTTGAAAATTATCTTTCGAAAATTGGGGTGTGACATTACTGTTTGGCATAATTGCCAATTTGCTACTCTAACTTTTCTAAACTAGCTAAATTGCTACCCTAGGTTTTATTTCAGCCAATTTGCTACCCTTTCATCAAATTTGCTACTTTAAAGTTTCAAGATTAATTAACCAATTTGTTTATCCAAATTTCAATATCGACCAACTTTAAACTTCGATTTTCAGAATTAATTCTTATTTAGATGAAGAAATGAAGAAATTAAAATGGCAACCCAAATCAGAATGAGAAAGTAGTTATGTTATCAGAGAACAGAGAAACGTTGAGGACGTTGAGGTAGTGATTCGTCATTGCCAGTTAGTCATCTTCAATCTTATGTGAGAAAATCTCACCTGTACGTGGAGGTCGGATTTCTTTTGAGGTTTGGTATTTATACCAAGCACCCTAGAATCCTACAAAATCTAGCATATCAAAGAATCATTGAAAATCGACTAACATTTGAATAACACCAAATTTAGGCCAATATTTTAGAGTCATGATTAAATACCAACAAATTTTGAAGGACTTTTTAAAATCTGAATTGAAGGGAGTGGTTATAATGAGGGCCACTAAGTTAAGGACTAATTGAGGACTTTCTCATTAATCGTTTATTGCATCCATTTTTTGATCACATTTTTCTATCTCGACTGTTCAGTTTTAAAGTCTATATAAGTAGATCACTTATATAAATTTTCGGCCAAATTGGTGATCGTTAATGAATCAAACTAAGTCAAATTAATGGACGATCTAAATCTGTCAAACAAGAGCCGTCCAAGTTTATGATTGGTAAATTACATTTATGAATGTCTTAACGATTTTCTATTTGGTTGAAAATTTGTAGAGACTATCTACTAATATATATCTACAACCTAGACGGTCGAGATGTGAATATGCAATCGAAAAATGGACAAAATGAAGAAGTCTTCAACTTAGTGATCCTCATTATAATTATAACCACTCCCCTGAATTGAATACCCATAGAGTTATGAAATACAAAAAAATCCCGCTGTTTCTTAATTGAATACACCCCTATAAGCCTTATCCCATGTTTGGTGAACTAGGGACTCATTTAAATGGGCATATTGAGTCCTCACGTCCTCCTTCACACCTCCTTATGGAATGACTTCAATATTGGGCGAACTCTATAAGGAGATGTTAGAGAATGACTGAAGACGCTCACGTGAAACATTCGTCTCTCTCTCTCTCTCTCCCTCATCTTCAATCCGTCTTTGCCTTATTTTTTTTTATTTTTTTCGATCTAAAATTAAGTAAAGATAGATTACATAGGATATTGTTTATGTGTTGAATGTATTTGATTGATTGATTAAAGATTCGGTGTCTGGGTAGCTTGATCAACTGTGAATTGATCAATTTCACGATTGGGTCTTCTTCTGTTTTTTTTTGTGAGTAGTTCATTGATTTTTATGTTCCTGTGAATATTAGATATGGATCGAAGACGAATTATATAATGTTATTGTTATTGGTGGTATTGTGGCACCTAGAGACCATGTGTTCTTGCATTATACTTGTGCTACTGATGCTTAACTTTAGAAGAAGATGTGCTGAACACGCCTAAATAATCATTCATTCATTAGACGACAAACTTGTTTGAGTTATCTAAATAGTATCATAGGCAATAGTGACACCAACTGTGTAAACGAACTGAGAATGGATAGAAGGTGTTTTACCTCGTATGGATAAATAGGATAAAATGATGGTTTGGTATCTGTGGAAGAACAATTATGTATGTTTTTACATATACTTGCACATCATTTGAAAAATCATACAATTAGAGGTAGATTTTTTAGATTTGTAGAGACAGTTAGTAGGTACAAAAAAAAAATCTGGTATTTAAAATTAATTTAATCCAGTACATCATCAAACATGAGATCAAACTATTGTGATTATTTCGTTCTGTAGTCCTAAGCTGTACCAAACATAGGTCAAGTATTATTATAGCATAAGCCAAGCTAAAAGAGCCCATGACTATGACAAAAATCTGGATGGAGACTAACGGAATGGAACTATTGGTTCAAAATTGAGAGTTGGAGAAGTAAACATGTCAAATTAAAAGGCAAGGTAGTGAATTGTTTTTTTTTTCAGCAAAAGTTTAATGAGTAAGTAGTATTTAACCCTATAAAGAATAAACATGTCTAAGACAGTCCTGTGTAACAAACATTGCCTGTAAGATCTTATGTGATAAAATAATTACCAACGTTTTTGGTGGCCTGGAAAGAGGTCAATAAAGTGAAAAGGAGTCATGACATGCGCTTCATGTGCCTTAATCTTTATCGCTCCAATAGGACTGGTAAGAATCAGGTTCAAAGCAACCACATATATATACTGGGTGGTGGTTGTCGTGGCCGAACTTAGGTCTAGCCATCTTGCATCTCCTCTTCCCTAGCAACAACCAAATCGATGACATATTCGATCTTTCAGTAAACCCTCGATCAGATTAGTTTCTATCTGGCCAAAACACCCATTGACCCAATCTGTTTTAGACCGACTTTGATTCGATTGATTACCAATAACTCCCACAAATGGTATCTCGGCTCCACGCTTCTCAAAATATGTTTTGGATGTTTTGATAAAAGCCTCGTGACGATGTCATTAAAACCAAATGTTTTGTTAGCAAAAGTGAACAAATATGGATTGTTTGTGAAGATTACATTGTAAACACGAAAATATCCGCAACAAATAACAGAACAACACGTGTACAAAGAATAATTTAATTTAATCAAATGCGAATGCGGGTTACAATCTTTGTGAACTCCTCTGATTCTATCTCCGAAATATATGTTTAACTCAAGGGGGTGACAAGCGATTGTTCTTGAGGGTTACGCGGGGTTAATCACGTAACAGGTATTTGAGATTTGGATTTAGGTTTAATGAAGAACTGGCTATCTGGGGAGCTTGATAGTTCTTCAAGGATCTAGCGAAGAACTGGCTGTTTAAGGAGCTTGATAGTTCTTCGAGGATCTAGTGAAGAACTGGCTGTTTAAGGAGCTTGATAGTTCTTCAAGGGTTTAGGGGAGACTTCTAAGCTCGCGGAGGGATTTCTCTCTCTCTAGTTCGCTGCTTCTCTTCTATGCTCTTCTTGGTTTTGCTCCCCTCCTCTTGGTATGAGAGGGGGTATTTATAGTGTTAACATGCCTCCACTTAAGGCAAGTAATCAAGATTCTGAATCAATAATATTTCCTTAATCAAATCAATGAATCTTGACTGATTGATCTACTTGCCGATTTTAACATAATCAAATCAATCAAATCTTGAGATTTAGATATGCCCAGATCGCTTTTGGATTGAATGTCCCGTTTTGGACAAGATCTTTAGTAAGGGGCGAGCTATCTCACGAACATGGAAAGTATCCCGCGATGAGGCTTGATCTCCAAGCGAACCGTGATTTCCAATCCCTGCATGCATGCGAACTCTGTCGTCTGGCTACTTCGCGATTTTCCCAACGCGGAGCCAACACGCCTCGCCTTCGCGTGAAACTACGCGCGCGGAGTCAATCCACCTCGTTCCACCTCGCCTTCACGTATATGCGCGCGGAGTCATTCCGCCTCACCACTGTTTAAGTCTACGCGAAGTGAAGTCCAGTTCGCCTCGCCTTCATTTATCTCTACACGAAGTCATTTTACCTCGCCACTGTTTAAGTCTACGCGAAGTGAAGTCCAGTTCGCCTCGCCTTCATTTATCTCTACACGAAGTCATTTTACCTCGCCACTGTTTAGGTCTACGCGAAGTGAAATCTAGTTCGCCTCGCCAAGCTTAGCTCGCCTCGTGAAGTCAAAGTCACCTCGCGGAGTCAATTTCATCTCGCCAAGCCTAGCTCGCCTCGCGAAGTCAAAGTCACCTTGCGGAGTCAATTTCATCTCGCCAAGCCTAGCTTGCCTCGCGAAGTCCATTTTGCTTGCGAAGTCAAAGTCACCTTGCGGAGTCTATTTTGCCTGGCGAAGTCTTGTTCGTCTGGCAAAGTCTATTTTGCATGGCGAAGTTTTGTTCGCCTGGCGAAGTCACATCGTCAATCCACACTTGATAATTGATTTCAATTGGGGGTTTAAGGTTTTGTTGTAGGCCGATTATTTCCACGTTGCCACGTGTTATTTCTGGCGGCTTTCCAATGTTGTTGACTCACATGCCACATATTTACTTGGATTATCCAACGACTATTATTATCGTTAAATTTTATTTCAATCCTGACGATGAGTCCTTAACCGCAATTTTCTTGGCGAAGTCCCGGGTCCCTCGCAACAAACTCCCAATCGTGTTGAGGTATGTTCGCCACCATCACCACGCATCTTTTTTTTTTTTCTTAACATTATATGCATGATCTGAACTCATTTTCTTTACCTTCAGATAGAAAGACTCCCACCTTTTGAAGATGAAGCTTGTTCGAGGGAGGTTTGCGTCCTCTCAACAGAACCAATGAAGACTGACTCGTTTCACGAAGATGATGCATGCGAACCAAATGAATCGCAACAAGTTAATCGTGAGGATATTTTGGTGAATCCTCCGAGGCTTTTAAGCAATATGGCACTCTCTGATGTCACCCGCGGTGAAGTTGATGTCATGGATACTAACCAAGGGCTCCGACAGATTCGTATGCAGGCCGCTACTCTAATTTGTGGACAAATTGAAGACATCATCACGAAGCACTCATCAAAAACCATTCTTTCTAAAAAGAAAGACCTTGGCGAGATGGTGGCCGAACTTCAGTGTTATGGGTTTGATCCTTCACCAGTGAAAGACAAGGTAGAAAACTTGATGACTTGTGCTACTCAATACAATGCGGCGAAACTTGTATGCATGCATAAAGCTACCCCAGGCACATGTGATCAACGTTTGCCTCATATGGAGGTTGAAATTGCCAAGTCGATCGAGCTTCGTCAAACTGATCTTGGTCAACGTCAAGCTGTGATTGAGTCATTGGAGAATTGGAAGGAGAAGCAGCAGAGGTTGGAGCAGGAGATAGCCTCCCTAGATGCGAGTCTTCTACTTCAAGACAAAAGGCTTGCCGATTTAGAGAAGCAGAAAGTCCAAATCAAGGAAACTCCTGAGTTGACTGTTGAAGAACTTGAGGAAGCAAAGAGGTTCCGAGATGACTTTGAAAAGCAACGCAACAGCTTCAAAGGCCTATCTTGGATGTGAAGGGCTCATTATCTTTAGTAACTTATGATTTATTCTCCTTTTTTTTTTTTGCGCATGAAATAAGTCATTTTGACAATAGAACTCATTATGCAATAAAAAAAAAGAGATTTTTTTTTGATGTGACTGAACTTAAGAATATAATTCTCAAGTTGCCTACGTATCCTTCCAAAGAAAGAATCAAGTCATAACGTAGTTCAAGGATGAGGATTTAGAACTCTTTTTTTTTTTTTTAGATTGTACCTTGTGTAGTTTAGGCTCATGCAGGCTAAGAGCATTTTTGTCATTTGCAGTTTAAGCTCGTGCAGACAAGGAGTCTTTATTTGTCATTCGCAGTTTATGCTCGTGCGGACAAGGAGCCTTTATTTGTCATTCGCAGTTTATGCTCGTGCGGACAAGGAGCAATCTTTACTTGTTTCAGGCATAGTATTTCTTTAAGAACTTGCCGTTGATTGGACCAATTCTCAAACCGTCTTTAGCCACGATTTTATAAGCTCCATTGGTGTAGACTTCGCTGATGACATAAGGGCCATCCCACTTTGATTTGAACTTGGGACCGGTTTTGTGTGTCATGATGATGCAACGTGGCACACCATATCGCTGGATGATGCATGTCTTGATGAAGTCTACAACGGTTTCTTTCTTTATCTCTTTGAGTGGTACCGCCTCTGACCTCTTTGAGAAGGAATCCGTGGCTGCCAAAATGTACATGTGGCCTCCGGAAGATTTCTGGTTTATGGGTCCCACAGCGTCTATCCCCCAGACATCAAACGGGTGAGAAGCGATCGTAGGATGCAATAGCTCAGGCGGTTGATGGATAAAGTTCGCGTGGAATTGACAAGCTTGACATTTCCGTGCGTTCTCCATGCAATCCTTGACCATTGTGGGCCAGTAGTAACCCATTCGCCTTACTTGAAAATGTAATTTAGGGCCTGATTGATGAGCTCCACATATTCCGGAATGAACTTCTTCCATGGCTTTCGACGCCTGTTCTTTTCCCAAACACCTGAGGAGTAACCCGTCAAACGATCGTCAATAAAGAGTCTCCTTGTAGTAGAAAAAGCGCGGGGCTCTTCGTTTGATATCCGTCCGCTGTTTTAGATCGTCAGGCAATTTGTGATGCTCAATGTAGTCGATCAACGGATGTCTCCAATCTTCGACGTCAATAACATAGACAGAGACCACATTGGAATTTTCGCACAATGGGACGATCCCTGTTGAGACAACCCATTGTTGGCAAATTGAAAGGTCCACAATCTCATCATTTGATAATGCCAAAGTTGCTGCTAGGTTAGCCAAGGCATCCGCCATCTGGTTTTCTTTCCTTAGCACATGTTCTAGTGTAACAGCATCGAAACCCGTTAAGAGTTGTGTAGCGAGACGGAAATAAGGAACTAAATCCTCCTTCCTGACTTCGTAATTAGTTAGTAGTTGATCAATTACTAACTTTGAATCCCCGTACACTTCTAGATTTGCAATTTGCATTTCTAAGGCCGTTTGCAATCCCATGATGAGAGCTTGGTATTCCGCAACATTGTTGGAACACAATTCACCGAGAGTGAAGGCATATGGCAATATTTTCTTTTGTGGGGTGACGAAGACAACGCCGGCCCCTGCTCCATCTATTCTTGAAGATCCATCAAAGAACATCTTCCAAGTGGGGAGAATTTCTGCAAGAAAGACTTCTTCATCTAGCAAGTCATCTAAAATTTCCCAATCTGTGGGGATTGGGTGATCCGCTAGAAAGTCAGCCATAGCTTGGCCTTTGACCGCCTTGGCAGGTACATAGACGATGTCATGATGATTGAGGAGCAGAGCCCATTTTGCCATTCGTCCTGATAGGACCGATTTAGACATGACAAACTTGACTGGGTCAGCTCGGGCTACCAAATGCACCGTGTAAGCTTGCATATAATGCCTCAACTTTTGGATGGAAAAGATGAGAGCGAGACATGTCTTCTCTATTGGAGAATAACTTAATTCTGCTCCTGTGAGAGTTCGACTTAAATAATATAAGGCAATCTCCCTTTTTTCCTCATTTTCTTGGGCTAGAAGCGCTCCAAGTGATGTTTCTTGAGCTGCGATGTAAAGAGTAAGAGGTTTCCCAGGAATGGGTGCACCCAACACCGGAGCGTTAGCCAGGTACTTTTTAATGCTTTCGAAAGCATTGTGACATGCTTCATCCCACACGAAAGGCACATTCTTCTTCATGAGTCGACTAAAAGGTTGACATCGACCTGCGAGGTTGGAGATGAACCGCCTGATAAACGCGAGTTTTCCTTGAAGGCTTCTCAATTCTTTTAAGCTTGTTGGCTTCGGCATTTCTTGAATGGCCATAATCTTCGATTGATCTACTTCAATGCCCCGATGCTTCACAATGAATCCAAGGAACTTGCCTGAACTCACACCAAAAGCGCACTTCAATGGGTTCATTTTGAGTTGGTACTCGCGTAACCTATCGAACACTTTTCGTAAGTCTTGCAAGTGATCACTCCTTTTTCTTGACTTGACAACCAAATCATCAACATAGCATTCAACATACTTGTGAAGCATGTCTCCAAAGACTTTCTGCATGGCACGTTGGTATGTTGCACCGGCATTCTTTAATCCAAACGGCATGACTTTGTAACAGTAAATGCCTTTGGGAGTGCGAAATGCAGTTAACTCCTCGTCTTCTTGCGCCATCTTTATTTGGTTGTGGCCAGACGATCCATCCATGAAAGACAAAGCTTCATGACCTGTGGTTGCATCCACCATGAGTTCGATGATAGGGAAAGGAAAATCATCTTTCGGACATGCATCATTCAAGTCGCGAAAGTCTACGCACACACGCATTTGTCCATTCTTCTTTTCAACTGGGACAATGTTTGTGATCCACTTGGGATATTGGACTTCTCTGATGAAGCCTGCAGCGATCAACTTGTCAACCTCTTCTTCAATTTGAGTTTGAACCTCCGTTCGAAAACGTCGTGTCAGCTGTTTGATGGGTCGAGCCTCCGGTTTAACAGCTAATCGATGAACTTCTACTTTAGGGTCAAGATCGGGCATTTCTGTGTAGGTCCAAGCGAAGACATCCCTGTATTCAAGCAACAAGTCATAGTACTTTTTCTCCTCTTGGGGACTTAGTGATGCGCTTATAAATATCGGTCTTGGGTCTTCCTCCGTCCCCAGATTGATTTTCTTAATTTCATCGACCGTAGATTTCACCCCATCTTCAAGTTCTGGAGGAGCTGCCTCTACTTCATATTCAAAGCCTTCATGGTCATCCTCTTCATAAGCTTCTACCTCTGCTACGGTGATGTGATAAGCACATTGAATAACATCATCCTCATCGCCGCTAGCCTCGTTGCCTTCTTTATCTTGACCAGTGAGTATGAAGGTATGTTGCCTCACTTTAAGTTGGTCAGTTGAATTCACCTCTAGCACACAACGTCTTTTCATGCGTGATGGGATGAGACTTTGGATTTCTTTATTTTCCGATTGGCCAACTTCTTTTCTTTTTCTATCTTGTTGGTCTTTAGGAGCTTGGATCCTTTCAAGTGCCGACTTTCGAGGAGTTGGCTTTATTTGTTTATTCGATGATGACAACCTCTTGAATACAGAAGTTCTTGTAACTACGGTGTCAAGACGATCGAAGATGGAGCTTCGACTTGTTGACTTTTCAACACGTTCAAACACCGAAACTCTACCTGTTGATTTAGTAGAAGTACTTTGAGAACTTGGGCAGATGCGATCGAACGCTGAAGTGCGAGGAACATATTGGGTTTGGGGAATCTCATCTTCTATTTCTTCGATGCTTATGTACTGCATGCTTGCCTTCTCCGCCTTTCTTCTGCCTGAGATTTTGACTGGCTTGCTTGGGACAAAACCAAGACCCGTTTTAACCGAATCACTTGTTTTTCCCTGTTCTCTCAACTTCTTTTGAGACTCATTGAGCTCATGTGCTTTCTTGCTGACAACTTGATTATCGTCTTTACTTGACGAACCGAAGTCGAATCCAGCCTTTGCCAACAATTTGTAAGCATTGGGGTCAAACCCTTCATTTGTTCTTTTCTCGGGTAAAGGTCCGTGCTCTACCCTTCCTCAGATTGGTTTGACAAATCCCTTCAATGGTTGCTTGTTAGGAGTTTGGTCGTTTAAATTTGTCAATGGCAATATTGATGCTTCCTTCAATAATTTTATGTCCTCTTCACTCAACTTCCGGGGACTCACTTGCCGCTTTGTTCCCGCAAATGGAGACTCTCCTTCCTTGCGCTTGGACTTTGGCACATATCGAAGAATTGAGACAATTGGACTAGACTTGTCTAATGTCGCAGTTTTGGATGGAAGCTTATGTGACTCTTCATTTCCCTTGCCTTTTGCTCCAACTTCTTTCCTTGTTGCCGTCGTAGCCTTCCCTGTTGAGGGTACTTTGACTGGAAGAACTTCTATTACCGATTCCTCATCTGAATAGAACTTGGAATCTGCGTAGTAAGACTCAGCTTCGGTCAATGGCTTGGTATCACCTATCACTGTTTTCACGCCTCCGGGGTAGAATTTGAAGCATTGATGCAAAGTTGAAGGTACGACATCATTTTCATGAATCCATGGTCGCCCCAACAATATGTTGTATGAAGTCTTTGCATCGATCACATGGAACAAAGTGTGTGACTCCAATTCGCCAATAACCATGTCTAGTCGAATCATGCCTATCGCTCTTTGCTCTCCTTGGTTAAAACCCTGGATCATGAGACGACTTTTAGATAACTTGTCGATATTGATGCCGAGTCGAGACATTGTTGATTTTGGCATAATGTTCACAGTAGACCCTCCATCTACAAGCATGCGGTTTAACTTTTGCTCTCGCATGTAACCTGTCACAAAAAGAGGTCGATTGTGTGGTTTTGAACCCAATTGCAGATCTTCATCCATGAAATGAATGGCGTCACAACATGCTACGCATGCCGCACACTCATTGATGTTTGAAGAATGCTGGTCCTCATCAAGCAACAACTAGATTAACGCACGTCTTGCCGATTTGGAAAGCCGTGATAGATTGGGGAGGCAAGATTTCGGAGGTAAGTCTTGTAATTGTCTTAACACCTCGGTTTCTTCAACCTTCTCAGCATCTTTGGAATCACCTTCAAAGCTTGTCGTCATTGAGCTAGCTTTTAGACTCGGTCGCGCTTTAGACATGCACTTTGTTGGCGGATTTTGATTGAGGGACCTTTGTACGCAGGGAGCGAATTTCTCCTTTATACACCTTGTCTCATTCCTTGCGAGGCATTGACGACTCCCATGTGGTCATTTATGATCTGGCTGCAAGAGTGGTGGACTTGACAACACACCTTTGCGCGCTTTTCGTCGAGTGACAAGTATCCATCCCTCGCCATCATCGCATGGAGCGGCTTTAGGAGCGAGGTCTATTTGCTGGATTGGCTTTACTCCTAACTTTTTATCATTGCCCGTCTCGTTCGAGTAATGGCATGGCGCTATTATTGGCATGGAAGGTACTTGAACCGGCTCAAAAGACCCAAACGAAATGGTAGTGCAATTGACCGCAGCAACCTCGTCGACATCTAACTCGATTCTTCCTTGTTTGGCAAGCTTCATGATCAAATCCTTCAAAACAAAACACTTCTCAACTGGGTGGCTGATGAGGCGATGAAACTTGCAATACTTCGGATCATTGACCCGATGCATTTCTTCTGGACGTTTGCACTCTGGAAGTTCTATCACTTTGTTCTCAAGCAAATCCTCCAACATGCCTGCCACGTCGGAATCTGGGAATGGATAACTCTTTTGTTCCCACTCAGTCAATGGATGCTTCCTCCTCCCGTAGGCTTGAGTTGGTTCTACTCTCTTAATCTCCTTCTTGTCTCGTGTGGAGATTTTGATTGGAGCAATACTTACAGTCATCGACTCTTTTGTAGATCTTTTCACGACTTTGTCAACTTTGCTGCTGAAAGCTTTATCTTTTCGTTGATCATTGACAAACTCCTTCTTACTCTTGTGGCTAGCTATGCTTAACTCCATATCATGGGCTCGCGTAGCTAGTTCTTCAAAGGATCGAGGCTTGATACCTTGGAGAATGTACAACAAATCAAAATGCATGCCTTGGATGCACATATCTACCGCAGACGTCTCCGACAAGCGGTCTTTACAATCGAGGCTGAGCGAGCGCCACCTGTTGATGAAGTCAATCGCTGGTTCGTCTCTCCATTGTTTTGTGTTGGTGAGTTCCATCATGCCCACAGTTCGCCTTGTACTGTAGAAGCGGTTTAAGAATTCACGTTCCATTTGGTCCCAACTGTCGATGGACTCGGGCTCTAAGTCCGTGTACCATTCAAAGGCATTGCCTTTCAACGAGCGAACGAATTGCTTGACAAGGTGGTCACCTTCTGTCCCAGCGTTATTGCAGGTTTCGATGAAGTGAGCAACATGTTGCTTTGGATTGCCCTTCCCTTCGAATTATTAGAACTTTGGCGGCTGGTATCCCAACGGCATCCTTAGTCCATTAATTCTTTTGGTGTAGGGTTTGGAGTAGGTGAGAGAATCACGAGAAGGACCTCCATATTGAGCTCTGATGGAGTTGGTGATGATGTCTTGCAATTGCTGAAAGGACATAGATCCAAGCGAGCCATCATCGTCTTTGTCAACGTTCTTGGAGCTCTCGCCTACTTTGTACTTCTTTTCTTCATCTTGACTTTCAAGCCTGCTGTAGAGCTCGGCGATCTGCATGTCTTTTTCTTCCACCGTTTTGGTGAGCTTCTCAACCGCTCCCATCAGATTGGCTATCTGCTCTTCAATGGTGGATGCCCCTGTCACCATGACTTGCATGGGGATAGGTTGTGATGAATAGTCCGCTGGTATGCCATGCGTGTTGTCTTCATCACCATTTGGGTTTCCATCATGTGAAGCCGTGCTTGATTCATCATCCGTGGTAGGTGAGAATGATCGCTCCCTTGATTTGTTTGGAGTTTCCTTCTCTTCACTTCGCGAGGCACGCTTGCTCGCGAGATTCGCCAAGGTGATGACTGGTTCGCGAGGGTTGGAAGGCAAAGCCACAAATGTTGTGGGTTGATTCCTCGCCATGCTACGGGTGACATGACCAGAGGGCTCGCTGTTTGACCTCGCGGTCATTGGTTTAGACTTCTTCGTCGAGATGGCTTGAGTGCTCTTGGAGGCCATTACTTCGAGCGGATTTGGGAATCTTGCGGAGAAGGAAATGAGAGCCAAAGTGGTCCCACTGGGCGTGCCAATTTTGTAAACACGAAAATATCTGCAACAAATAACAGAACAACACGTGTACAAAGAATAATTTAATTTAATCAAATGCGAATGCGGGTTACAATATTTGTGAACTCCTCTGATTCTATCTCCGAAATATATGTTTAACTCAAGGGGGTGACAAGCACTTGTTCTTGAGGGTTACGCGGGGTTAATCACGTAACAGATATTTGGGATTTGGATTTAGGTTTAGTGAAGAACTGGCTATCTGGGGAGCTTGATAGTTCTTCAAGGATCTAGCGAAGAACTGGCTGTTTAAGGAGCTTGATAGTTCTTCGAGGATCTAGTGAAGAACTGGCTGTTTAAGGAGCTTGATAGTTCTTCAAGGGTTTAGGGGAGACTTTTGAGCTCGCGGAGGGATTTCTCTCTCTCTAGTTCGCTGCTTCTCTTCTATGCTCTTCTTGGTTTTGCTCCCCTCCTCTTGGTATGAGAGGGGGTATTTATAGTGTTAACATGCCTCCACTTAAGGCAAGTAATCAAGATTCTGAATCAATAATATTTCCTTAATCGAATCAATGAATCTTGACTGATTGATCTACTTGCCGATTTTAACATAATCAAATCAATCAAATCTTGAGATTTAGATATGCCCAGATCGCTTTTGGATTGAATGTCCCGTTTTAGACAAGATCTTTAGTAAGGGGCGAGCTATCTCACGGACATGGAAAGTATCACGCGATGAGGCTTGATGTCCAAGCGAACCGTGATTCCAATCCCTGCATGCATGCGAACTCTGTCGTCTAGCTACTTCGTGATTTTCCCAACGCGGAGCGAACTCGCCTCGCCATCGCGTGAAACTACGCGAGCGAAGTCAATCCACCTCGTTCCACCTCGCCTTCACGTATATGCGCGCGGAGTCATTCCGCCTCACCACTGTTTAAGTCTACGCGAAGTGAAGTCCAGTTCGCCTCGCCTTCATTTATCTCTACACGAAGTCATTTTACCTCGCCACTGTTTAGGTCTACGCGAAGTGAAATCTAGTTCGCCTCGCCAAGCTTAGCTCGCCTCGCCAAGTCAAAGTCACCTCGCGGAGTCAATTTCATCTCGCCAAGCCTAGCTCGCCTCGCGAAGTCAAAGTCACCTTGCGGAGTCAATTTCATCTCGCCAAGCCTAGCTTGCCTCGCGAAGTCCATTTTGCTTGTGAAGTCAAAGTCACCTTGCGGAGTCTATTTTGCCTGGCGAAGTCTTGTTCGTCTGGCAAAGTCTATTTTGCATGGCGAAGTCTTGTTTGCCTGGCGAAGTCACATCGTCAATCCACACTTGATAATTGATTTCAATTGGGGGTTTAAGGTTTTGTTGTAGGCCGATCATTTCCACGTGTTATTTCTGGCGGCTTTCCAATGTTGTTGACTCACATGCCACATATTTACTTGGATTATCCAACGACTATTATTATCGTTAAATTTTATATGTCTACATACATGCTTCCCATCCACTTCATTCAAACCATATTTTGAATTTAGATGATTACTTGTTATGTGAAAAGTGTCACAAGTAATTGATTAAGGCTACAAAATTATTTGTTGTTGTTTCATGGTTACAAGTGAATTATTGGTTTTGTGGTATCCGTAATCACTGATGGTGCATTACACACTACAGGAAATATCCTGTTAGCCGACACAAAAAATAAATTTCGTCGGCTAAGTTTGTCTTCGTCGACGGAAACATAACCGTTCTATAGGACACCACAACCGTCGCCTAAGATCTATTTATGCGACGGAAAATGACTGTCGAGGACGTCCATCGATTGAGATATTCCTATCCGACGAAAAAACATTCGTTGTCTAAGTTCCGTCAACTTAGTAAATCCTAGGTGACGAATATTTTCCGTCAGTAAGTTTTCGTCGGCTTAGTAACTCTTAGGCGACGAAAACTGACTTTGGACACCCTCCGTCGACTAAGATCTTCCTAGACGACGACACATTTCCGTCGGTAAGGCTGGTCTTGGGTGACGAACCATTTTCCGTCGGCTTAGTGACTCCTGGGCGACGAACCCTGTGCCGTCGGCTAAGTAAATCTTGGGTGACGAATATGTCTTTCTTAGCCGACGCTTTATTCCGTCGACTAAGAAATTCCATTATGGTCTGACACAACGCAGAACGAATATATTTTTTGCCGACGCCTTTTGTCTTAGGTGACAGAATATTCCGTCGGCTAAGTAAACACATCATTTATACAACTTCTGCCCAGAAGAGAACACAGATGAAGGCCATAGTTTCTCTCCCCCCCCTCCTTACAGAATTCATCCGATCCAAATCTAGTTTTGGAAGCTTTTCTTCATGAATTTGATCGATCTTCAAGAGCTGCTTCTCTCCTAATTGGTATGTAACTACTTTAATTCATCTACTTTCTTCATTTAACCATATTTTCTGACGACTTTGCCGGTCCAATTACTGGATTGCTTGATGCATGCATGATATATGTAACTTTGATAGTGTATATACATGTTGAATATGTTTGTGCGTATATGTTTTTGTGTGTATAATATGTTTGTACGTATAATCTGTGTGTATATGTATAATATATGTTTGTATATATGTGTGTATAATATGTTTGTACGTATAATATGTGTATAATATTATGTTTTTGTATATATATATATATATATATGCCATTGCAGACAAACTACTATTCATCAACAGTCACACACACACACTTATATATATCTTTAGCTTTTGTGTGTATGATTAATAATTATGTGAATAATTTGTTTATCAAAATTTTGTTTTCATGCAAATCATTTGTGTATTCAAATGATAAAAAATAAAATGATGAATCATGTCACTACGTCAATTTTGTAATCAGACGGCAAGAATCAGACGACAGAAGTCGTTTTTACTGTCATTAGATATATTTTTACGATAGACATTTAAAAATCTGTCGTTTGAATGTAGCAACGCACTACTCTTAAAAAGTAGTTAAAATTAGTATGTTGTTCAGATGACAGATATCTGTCGTCCTTAAAAACAAGGGAAAATAAGTAAAATAAAGATTCGTTTAAGACGGTAGTTTTCTGTCATCTGTACAAACTAACTAATCCAAACTAATTTTTTTTTTGGAACAACGTAAAAATCTTTTTGGACACTTGATAAACTTTATCTCCCCGACAAATTCTTCAAACTCTCAATTTCCTCTTTCTCAACACACACCGAATCCTCTCTTCTAGTCAACACCCTCAAACCAAATTCTCTCCTCTTAATTTAAAAACCCAGATCAGAAAACCCAAATCCTAAACAACTCTGCTAGCTTCGATTTCACCTCTAGGTCTTCAACGATGGCACATCTTTTCCCCTCAGATCTGGCGAACCCTAGCTTTCTGGTATCTCCGTTCTTGCTTAATCGCTATGGGCATTTCTGAAATTGTGAAATTGCTCAACTTGGAAGAGCAGATGACTTGTGGCAGATCTCTGCCGTCGTCTCCGTCGCTTCTCCTTCCGATTCAGTGTTATCTAATCATCTATGTTTTCACCGACTTTCAAGGGCAGGAATGGCGGTTGCAACAAGCACGGCCGTGGCCACACCAACTTCATCCGCTGCTCCAATTGCGGCAAGTGCTGCCCCAAGGTAAGGGTTAGGGTTTGGGATTTATAGCTATGCATCTATATATATAACATATTTAGCTATAAGCATGTGAAATTGAGGCGGATTGGATTTTGAATCGACTATTTTGGATTGGAATATGACAAGGCTATTAAGAGGTTCTTGGTGAGGAACATCATGGAGCAAGCTTTTTCATTTTCGCATGAGAGCTGTGCAGGAGGCTTGTATCTATGAGCGTAACCTTTTTCATTTTCATATGATTTGTATCTGAAATTGTGATTTGGATGTTGAATTTGGGTGTGTGAATGAGTAGCTAAGTGGTTTTTGTGTTTTTGTGATGTGTAGAGTACACTGCCAAAGCTGTATGCTAAGATGCAGTATTGTGTGTCATGTGCTATTCACTCTTACATTGGGAGCTAGGGTGAGGTCTCGCACAAATAGGGGGAACTATGAGCCACCACAGAGATTCATCAGATGCAAGGTAAGCTTCTATTTTGGATTTTGAAAACCTATCTTAGCATGTTGATTGATTTTATTAGTTTTGGGTTTGTAGATGGTAATGTCGTATTGGATGCTTATTGATTGAACCAAAAGCAACTTTTGTATAGATATAAGCTGTTCATTGATCCCTTAAGACGAACCAAAATTGATGCATTAGGCCCAAAAGGAAAAAACTAGAAATAAAAAAACTGTGGAGCATGTTACTGGACAGGCATTACTCTACGATGCTTCACCAGTTCCCCCTCATTCCTATTTACAGAACATGGTTGGTGCACTCTTCAAAATGTGAGGGTAGCTGGTCAGCTAGTGATAAGAACAGCCAAGTTGAGGTTGATTTTTGTATACATGTTTTGTTTTCAGTATATAGCCTTGTGAAATGTGAACCATCTTGAGAAGTAAGGTAAGAAAACCTTCTAGAATGATTGATGAGTATCCATTTTCTGTGAAAGTAAATTTTGCTGTATGTAACAGAGAAACTGCTTATTTAAGCATTACTTTCATTTAAACTGTGTAAATTTTGCAGTAGGTTATGTCTGTTTAATTCAGGGCTTATGTCTGTTTAGTAGGATGGAGTGCTACATGCTGTAAGTTGTTTCTTCCCCTACAATTTCAATTCCTCTATTATTCTCTTCTTTGCAACTTTATATGATTTCTCGTATCAAAAAAAAACTTTATATGATTTCTGAATGTTTTATGTTCATTGCTCACATTTCCAGACTTTTGGAACCAAAAGAAGAGAGTTTGATACATGAGAAGGTAGAAATACATCATATCAGTGAGTTTTATAGTTTTTACTGAGTAACAACTAAAACTAATTTTATGAGTCAAATTACAGTGAGTTTTATGTTTTCGAGGAAATTAGGTCTTACAGTGACTGACTTTATGCTTGAATATTCATCCAAATGGGTTTACATTCAAATACATCCCTTGCTAGTTGTGCTTATGTTCTTTTCTCAGTAGATTAGTATATGATTGCAGGAAGTTGAAGAGAGTCTGTTGCTATAAGGTTTAGATAGGGCTGGAAAGTTCCAAGTCACTGAATCTATTGTGGTTTTAAATTTATATCTCTGAAACTGAAAAGGTTAGAAACTTTATATCTCATATACCATATCAATTTTGATAGATATACATGGATTATATGTACTGGTATTTCATTAGCTTTTGAATATATGTACATGGATTATATGTACTTCAATTTGTCAACATGCCATACGCAATGAAGCAAATAAGCTTCTCAGAATCAGAGACTACCTTTTTACTGAGTTGGCAGAGAAAATCGGCCAGCCAATTGAAAAGATTAGCTAGTTTGACAACTACAACTTAGAATTGCGTCTGGTTAGTTGGTTTAATGACCTCATTAAGCATGGTTGCATGCTTTATCTAAAATATTTATCATGTTATGATGAATGCTCATTCTGAAATGTGTATATGCAGATTAACAAAGACCTAAGTCAAATGATGCGCTTCAATGAACATGAGGCTTTTGAGTATGGGCTCATTGATCGTGTACTCTTGTAGTTAGGCTACCTTGTATTAAGGCTGACTCACCTAGTAGAAAAGCGGGAATAGGTCTTGGTTAGTACATATCTTGGCTTCTCAGTGGCCAAATTGGCTAACAATACCTATAGTATTCAAAATGTTTTTGCAGTTCCATTTTTTAGTTGTAAGAATTACTTTGCATGTTCCATGTTATCTTAATTGAAAATTGCTAGATTATACTCACTATAGTCATGGTATATGTAATGTACTAGCTTTTCATTCCTATAATCTATATGCAAGATTGATGATGGACAGCTATAATCTATAATTTTGCAGGTTGATAAGGTGAGCAATCTTGACAGCATTAGAATAGATGCAGAAAAGAGAGATGATGTTGTTTGCATATCTTCTCATAATATTGGAATGGTTGAAGCATTGACCCCTTTTTATAAAGGAGAGCTTCTTAGTACTATACATAAGGTTTGAATATGATTTCCCTTCATCTTTCTTTGTTGTTTTATTTTTGTTGAATGACATCTTTCTTTGTCGCTAATATAATGCTTATTGTTATATACTTTGTGATAATTTAAATTTTGATACTTTACAGTTAGAGGTAATAATGAAACATGTGGAGTATGATGAGGAGTTCTCCCCTGTGTTTGAGAAGGTGCGCTTGCCTACATAAAGGATACGTTGTAATGCAGTCATTTTAAATTGCTGGAACGTAAATGAATGTGGATAGCTTCTGTTTATGTCGGAATTTGGTTCTTGAGCAATGAGTTAAAGAGTTTCCCTTGTAAATTGCAGGTCAAGAACCTACTAAAGACTTTCTAGCACATCAGTCTCTGGAATGCAGGTCCCTGAGTGTATCAACAAGCTTGCTGGGTGGGATTAAAATATGGGTATCAACTGGTGATATGAAGCGGACTGTCATCGGTCTTGATTCACCAGATATAAATGCCTTGGAAAAACAAGGAAACAAAGACTTAATTCTGAAGGTATGAATCCTAAAGCAAAATCCATGACATTGTTTGTTTGAACAAAAATGATTCTACCAATGTGTTCTGTTTTTCTGTGCTCTTGGTATACCTGGCCATGTTTCCCTGATTAAGAAAAGCATAAAGAATGTAGTTGATAGTCAAATGTCTTGGTTTTGCATCTGTTCTTTTAAAGAATGTAGCAATATTCATGTCATTATTATCATTCTTTTCTTGGCTATTTTCTTAGCAAGTGAATTTAGATATGAATTACTACTAGTTCCTTCTCTCATTCTTGGTGTTTTTATTTCTTGAAGGGTTCCAATGTATAGCGAGGCTAAGGGTTCCATCATATATATGTGCCAAGGAGAGAATATGTCAAGGAGGGCAGAAATGTATGCTTACTGCATTTATGCTGGGAATTGTTTAGTAATGGATTAGTACATGTGTATAAATGTGTTGCGATGTCTCTTATTAGTATATGTATAGGTATTTCTGGAAATAATAACTCTTTGTAAAAGATCTGGGTTTGTCAATATGAAGGTCAATATGAATGAATTTGTGTTTCTTAAATGTGTTCTGCAAATGCTGTTGGCATGAGTGAATAGAATATTAAATTTGACATCCAAATCAACATCAAACGACATAATATCGTCATCCATGATAAATTCAGACGACACAAAACTGTGAATCTACACAAAACTAAACATTCAGACGATAGAAATGTGACGTCTGAGCAAATTTGAAATGAGAGACAGGTGCATTCAGACGTTAAACATGTGATGTTAGAATATATTTGAGACGAGAGATAGATGCAAACATTTGTAGCTTTACTGTCTTCCAATGACAGTTCACCGTTGTTGTAACATTTTCTAATGACAATTTTTTTTTTTTGTATTACGAATCTGGATTCATATAGAAGACATTTTGTATGTCGTGTAACCTTTATCAGACGACAGATTATGCATATCGACTGAATGCGTATCAGATGACAGCTCGATCGACGACACGAAAAAAAATAATGCCCGTCGTCTGAAGGCAAAATTGGCGTTGTATAATTAAGAATTATAATATTCTTATACATTCATCAATATATTGTTACCCTTAGAAATGCCGTTCGAGAATCACTATGTTACGACTGTGTCTAACAAAATGGTTTTTGAATTGTCCCATATTTGGACAGTTTGGGAGCATATGACATTGAGATTCCGTTTGTTATTGGTGCGTTTCGTTTTCGGTTGTGGGTATATATATTTTGACAGGATCTTCCTTTATTGTTCCTCGAGTGGATATTAGGTATAGATATTCGTGCACTTGGGGAACTGCCGAAATTTTCGCACATATGCGAATTTGAAACGCCCCAACAACAAACGAAATCACAATGTCATGTGCTCTCAAACGAGATTAGGGCCCTAACCGGAGGCATAAGGTGAAGATTAAGCGATATGAACAACGTACATTAATATATCTTATATATATAATAGTTAAGTATATATATATACATATATTTCCCATTTATTATTCATGAATTTTTGATTATATATTTTTGTTTCCTGTTATTATAGTGTACAACATGGACAAGAGCTGGATGTAATTAGGGAGGGGGTCCCCTCTTTATATGAGAGACATTTTTGATTTTCTTGAGTTCGTGTGTCTACATAGTCCTCAAGACAAAGTTATTCACCTATGTCCGTGCAACAAATGTCTCAATCGGAAACCAGTAACATATGAAGACATGTATTCTCACTCGGCACTAAACGGTATTTGTCCTAGTTATACCACATGGACATGGCACGGCGAAAATCAAGTTCAAATGCATACACATGCAGAAATTCAAGCAAACCATAATCAGCAGGCAGGATCTTCCAATGCTAGTTACGGGGAGCCTGCTGTGATGAACATCTTAAACGATGCCTTCCCATTCGCCGGCTTAGGATATCAAGAAAATGTTGTTTATGACAACGCCCCTGACACCTTCCCTAATGTCTCCCACGCTGACTACAATAGTGATTATGATAAGTACACCAGGCTTCTACGGCAAGTACAAACCCCATTGTATCCTGGCAGTGAGCATACTATGTTAGGTACGAAGATCAAAAACAAGTGGGGAAAGACTAACGTATGTTTTGATGAGGATATTGAACTTATGAAGGAAGTGCTTCCCAAAGGTAACAGTTGTTCGGAAAATTTCGATCAGGTAAAAAGCATGTTGGCTCGGTCTTGATCATCAGAAGATAGACGCTTGCGTCAATAACTGCATCTTGTATTACAAAGAAAACAAGGATGAAGTTGAGTGCCCGCACTGCTACGAGCCAAGGTATAAAGTTTCCACTTCATCTAAATAGAAAAACCCGCCCATTCCTAGGAAGGTTCTTCATTACTTCCCGTTGGATCCTCGTCTGCAGCGTCTGTACATGTCTTCACATACGGCCAAGCATATGAGATGGCACCAAGCAAGGCACCAGGGAGAGGAGAGGATAGATCCGGATAATCTCACACACCCCGCAGACGGGGAGGCTTAGAAGCACTTTGACTGTTCTTTTCCCGAATTTGCTGGAGACTGTCGAAATGTCAAACTCAGACTTGCAACAGACGGATTCAATCCTACTAGAAACATGACTTTGTCTTATAGCATTTGGTCTGTGATAGTATTTCTGTATAATCTACCTCCCAATATGTATATGAGGAAGAAGTACAATTTTCTTACGCTTATTGTTCCAGGGCCGTATTCTCCAGGAAAGTGTTTGGATGTGTACATGAGACCATTAATTGACGAGCTGCAGGAGTTATGGGAAAATGGACTCCCTACTTTTGACAGGCATGGTCAAACTTCATTTATGATGAAAGCAGCTGTTATTTTTACCATCAGTGATTTTCCAGCTTACGGGATGTTGTCTGGCCAACAAACTAAGGGGTACAAGGCTTGCCCGGTATGCTTAGATGACATCAATTCTAGTCGCCACGCTGACAAAATTTGTTTCTAGAGATCTCGTAGATGGCTTGACGAGGATCACGAGTGGCAGTGGGATACTAAGGCATTTGATGGGACTGAGGAGCATAATCTGAAACCCCCAGGGAGGTCTGGTGAGTGGATTTTGGAGAGGCTTAACGAGCACTAGTTCAGATATTTGAGCACCAGTAAAGAAGTAACTGACTTGAATCCTCCCACGCCTGATGAGTTTAAGTATTAGACGCACAAAAGTGTATTCATTGAATTGCCTTACTGATCGACGTTGAAAATCAGACACAACTTGGACGTCATGCACATAGAGAAGAATGTTTGTGACAACGTTCTTGGAACAATTCTGAATCTCAAAGATAAGATCAAGGACACCCCCAAAACTAGTGTTGATCTTAAGAAAATAGGTGTACGCCCTAAGCTATGGCTAGTATTGAACAAAAAAACAAAAAAACCATAATGCCTCAAGCAGGCTACACAGTCCATCCTCAGAAGAAGGCGGAAGTGTTTCAGTGGCTTCATGATGTTAAGTATCCTCATAGGTATGCAGGGAATATCACTCGATATGTTAAGACGGGGGAAGAGTCATGAATGTCATACCTTACTGCAACGTCTTCTTCCCGTGGTCATTAGACCATATTTGCAGAGTGATGTGGTTGACACGTTAGTGGTTGACACGTTAGTGGCTTTGTCCAAGTTCTTTAAGAGGATTGCGCTAAAGAGCTTAAAAAGTCTGATGTTCGGTCATTGCAAGAAGACATTGTGTACATCATGTGCAAGTTGGAAATGATCTTTCCCCCAACTTTCTTTGACATCATGATTCACCTCATGATCCACCTTCCCAAACAAGTGTTGCTTACTGGTCCGATGCAGTATACCTGGTGCTATCCAAATGAGAGGTATGCACTCATTTTATAATTAATCATCCTTTCAAATTAAGATAATTTTTTTTAAATATTTATTGTAAAAGAATAAATATCTGTTTTGCAGGCAACTGGGGGAGTTCAAGAAGTAGAACAGAAACAAACGTTTCCCTGAAGGGTTGATCACGGCGGCATACATTCAGGCTGAGTGCGTAACTTACTGCAGCACAGATCTGAATGATGAAGACACAGAGGGGGAATCATCAGGATCGCGTAATCAATTCAATCTATCAGTTGTTTCCAACGATGTTCAACCGTATGGCAGGTTAAGTAATTATGAAAGATTAAGTAATTCTGAGATCAAAGAGGCTCATTGGTCTGTCCTTCGACATTGCGACGAAGCCGAGCAGTACTTGAAATCCCATTTGGAAAGGCAGGATGGTAACGAAGCCATTCACAAGAGAGATTTTCTTGATTACTTCCCTATTTGGGTACCTTCTATCTCTATGATGTTACATAAATTGAATATATGTTGCTTTTTGATGTTACATAATGTAACAACATTGCTCTTAAAATTGTTACAGATGATGCACATTCAACAACATTTTTCTGCTTCTTACGACCCGGAGTTGCACTTGTTGGCTGGAGGACCCCAAAGCCACAGAGTTAGTGCTGGATGTTTTGTGAACGGTGTTAAGTTTGTGACGTCAGAACGAGATGAAGGCCATGTCACCCAAAAAAATGGAGACATGGTTGAGGGTCTGGATTTCAACTACTATGGGGTTCTTGTCAGTGTCATCGAACTAATCTACGACATGGGTATGCGAGTCGTGTTGTTCAAGTGCAAATGATTTAATACTAACCCAACCAGATAAAGGAGTACAATTCTGGATTGTGGCTTGTTATCAGTGGACTCAAACAATGTATGGTATGAGAATGAGCCGTTTATTCTTGCCCTCATGGCGAAACAAGTGTTTTATCTTGATGATCCGGCTATAGGTGAGGGTTGGAAAGTGGTGCAGGTGATGTCACATAGGAGTATTTGGAGTGCAGCTACATTGGGAGAGGATGATGAGAGTGGGCCCAATGAACCAACAACTGATCAACCGAATGAACCATATCAAGAGGAATCTCCATATGTAGTCCTCGATATTGAGGATATTCGTGTCAACAACCAACACGTTTCGGCTATCATAGGTTACATTCCAATTACACAATCTGAACTGAACTCGCTACAACGCAACCCCAATCATGATGACGACGGCTTCATAGATGACGAATACATAGAGGATGATGAGTATTCTGACCAAATTGAGGAGGATGATGATTCAGACGACTCAGGTTATCATGAGTACGATTAATAATATAACCATTATTATGGATTTCGATCGGTCTAATTTACTTGTATTAATTTGGCATAACTTAGGATATGTATTTTTAAATTTGTAACCACGTCCAACCATTTATTATTCATGCAAATTTGAATTTGTCTACATGTAATTTTCGGTTGCAAATTAAGTGTTTTTTGTTTTTCGATGCGTATTTGGAGTTATGGTTGAAATTTCAGTTGGGTTTACATTGGAAATCTACACAAAAATGCTTGGATTCTTCATTAATAAAATGCCCTAAATTTTTAAACATCTACTTAGGCGACGGAAATTGAAGTAGTCGTCGCCTTAGTACTGCTAAGGCGATGAAACTTTTCATCGCCTAGGGTCCCGAAATATTGGGCCAAAATTTAATTTGTTTTAGGCGACGAATATTTGTCTTAGCCGTCAAAACATTTCCGTCGGCTAAGATAAAATCGATAAACACTCACTCTTAGTCTGATACACACTAAACCGATCCCTAAAACCCAATTTCCTTCTCCCAGAGCTGCGCGACCGCCGGAATCCACTGCCTCCACCCATCGGAGACCCCGCCATCCACCGATCAGCAACCGCATCGACCCGAGCAGTCATCGCAACCGCATCGACACCACCCACCTCCTCCACTCATCATCTCCGCTCCAATCTCGCTTCTCACACCTTCTCACCGCCTCCACTCTCGCCACCTCATCAATCCTAAATCCCCGATACTGAGGTCTGTATTCTCTCGCAATAGTTATTCTAATTGCTTCATTCTGTACCCTTGTCTAATCTATGAGTATTATATGAAAGTTAAGTGTGAGTTCATATAAGTCTTCATTTCCAGCTTGTTCCGAATAGAGGGGGTTGAGGGATATTTATATACCTGTTTCTTTTAGGATTAGTTCTAGATAAGATGTCACTAGGACTCGATTTAGCAGTTATGCTTTCGAAATAATATGGACCTAATAATAATGCGTATTCCCTGGACCATAGGTAAGTCTGTCAGTAGTTAAGTTGAGCATGTAATTATTTCCATAGCCATTTTAAAGACTGGTATAGTATGGAGATAGAGATATTTATATGTTTTGATTATATGTATGATTTGTTGCTCCAACAAATTAATTGGATGCCTCGTCTATGATGTTCTAGTAGTTGTGGACCAGTAGGTTTTGAACAAGTGAAACAACACAGTACAACAACATCTAATTAGCAATTTTGTTGTTTCCAATCTATGAAACTTTAGATTTAGTACTATTGTTGGTAAACAGGTTAGCTGCAAGGATTAGTGGATCTATCTTGTTCAAAGATTCTTAAGAAGCATGGTTTATGAATGTGGAGACTGATGAACTTATATGTCATGTAGGAATTGAATGAACATGTAATTGGGAAGTTTTCACACATACCTTGATCATTTAGTTAAATTTTGAGAAGTTATAACATGTTATCTAAACATTCATATTTGAATCCATTTGCATACGTTGAAGGCATATACATTAAGTCTCAAATCTGTATGGTTTCAAGACCATTAATTTAGACAACATTGATCAAGTTTAAAGCTAGAAACATAGGTATGCACATAAATCAATTTTTCTAAGTATTGAACCTAGTTCTCTATATGCTGAAAACTGTATACTTTTGTTTGAAATTCGAAGTTAGTGTCTTCATAAGTGTCAGGACCCACCCCGAATTTCACCCTGAAACCCGAGGTAAGTCCTGCGGGGACCACCTCCAAGGAAAATTTACCGAAGAACTCCGCAAACCTCCCTTGAAAATGGACAACCCTAACCCGGAAAAATATAGAACACCCTCTTAACCAAAATATCAAGATTCAACTCAATCCAAATAACCGAATAAAATAATACACAATTATTTTTCTGAAAGTATTCAGATCTACTACAAGAAAGACAACGGAAGCTGATAAAAATCCTAGTGGGTTAAACGGATAACCTATTGGCGAACAGTAGCGGAAATGTGGGTGACTATGCCTCGTCGCCTCCTTCTAGACCCCACCCGAACTCTGCAGACTGGGCATTTGAAAACGAAGAAAAAGCCCAGGGGAAAATATTTAATTACGTCAGAGTGAGTGGACAAAAGTAATCTCGCCAAACAAATATTTCCCCAAGAAAACTTTCAAGGACACGACTAGTTCCGGCTAGTCTCCAAAACTTAAACAAATACAGCCTCTCAGGCTAAAATTAAATATCTACTCCTTGTATGATTTCTTTGAAGGAATAAAAGAAAAACAGAAATTCATACAAGGCTACTACGCTCGCGTCTACCGCTCACGTCACCCCATAATGACATTTTTCCTCATTATGGGGGAATAGTACGAGTGGATATATATATATATATATATATATATATATATATATATATACGTGCTTACTCCTTGTACGAGTCTATGAATGAATACAAAAAATAGAAAGTCGTACAAGGCTACGACGCTGGCGTCTAACGCCCACGTCACCCCATAATGACATTTTTCCTCATTATGGGAGGAAATCACGTATTGCTACCTAGCGTTTACTTATATACATACTATTCTCATAAATGTCAATAAATGAGTATAAACACCGAAATTCTCAATTTCCAGTTAAATCCCAACAAAATGAATTATTCAACAATAAAAAATTATTTAAAAACAAAGGTCCACTCACAACTTAGGCCTAAGCCTGATGTCGGTCAGAGGTCTCCTCCGCTCGAGCCTCCTCACGTCCTGTTCCAAAACATAAATAAATCCTTAAATAAAACACCGACGCTTAAAGATAATAGGCATAATTAAATATGAGTTTTTCACGCTCAACCATGCCTATCGCCCTAAATCTTAACTTCACTGCCAACCATAAATCTCCATAAAAACCGACATCTAAAAACATCACCTTCCACCATCCTAATCATAAATAATCCAATGGCCGGATTTTAACTTAATAATCCGCCAAAAATACCAAACTTTAACAATTTCCAAACCTATCCAAAACTCCTCCAAAAATTCTAAAACTCATTCCATTAAATTCCTCATAAAATTCTCCACTGAAAACAATTTTTCAGCGGCGGCCTGCGGCTAGCTCCGGCGACCTCCAATGATCACCAAAATTTGACAGCACCTTCCTCTCAACCTCCTCTACAACATTCCTAACTAGCACAAACTCCAATTCTAAGCCTAACCATGTCAATCGAACGAAAACAACAATAAAAACCCTAGAATTTCCTTTACTGATTTCTCCTTACCTAGCTCAAGAGGGAGCGAATGCTTTGGAGGGATTAGAGCACGGGAGGAGGGCTTCCTTTTGAGCCAAGGGGCTCCGGCTATGGCGACTGGAGGAGGGAGTTCCGGCGAGAAAACCAATCAGGCAGTCGGAGCTTTCGGGGTTGTTTTCTCCTTCACGGCGGCGCTAGGGAGGTTGCCATCGGTCTAGAACGAAAGCTGGGTCGGAGACCGATCGATTGGGACCGGCGCGGCGGTCTGGGGCGGCCGGACGGCGGCGGTCGGGCTTGGGAAACTTTTCCGGCAGGGAGGTTCGGGGAGAGAGAATCGGGAGGAAGAGAGAAAAAGTAAAGAGAAACTGATTTGGGCCTTTAGCTCACCCGGTCCACCAACTCCACCATATACCCAATCCAAAATTCAACACCCCAAAATAATACCCCAATAAAAATTACCTTTTACTAGCTAAAATTTACCATTTTTACCATCGTCACATTTTCTTCCTTCGAATAATTCTTTCGAAATATTCGTCCCTCAACACACCTCTAGGGACTTTAGGACTATAAGCTCAATGACGAAGACGGTAAAATTCTTATTACAACAATGCTAGTAATTAAGGTAAAATTTAAGAGTCGGGGCGTGACAATAAGAATTGTAAGAGATATCTAAATGTTCATTCTAGAATTTGCACCACATGAAAAGGATTTTTCCAGATTAAGCTATGATTTTTCAAACTTTAGGGTCTGCATCAGGAAATTCTGCAAATCACTGTTTTTTGAGATTTTGAACCAGTTAGCTTCTTTATGAACACTGTATAATTCGGTTGATTTTTTGAACTTGGTATCTTCATAAAAGTTACAGTAGACATGTTAAAGATCGTCTTAGAATTAGAATTTCTTGAAAACGATTTTCCTATATTTAGTTATGATTTTTGAAAGTTAATAGTTTGCATCAAGAAATTCTGAAATCTTCACTAAAACCTTGTTTGTTCTATCATATATGTATGCATGCACATTTCTCTCATGCCTGTGCTTTCCTTGTTATCTATAGTAGAGCTCATAAGTTTTGTCTTGTTCGTGCTTGACTACGTGATGTTTTTGTATTCGAACTTTTCTTAGAGTTATCTATCAAGTAATAATGCTCTTAGCACTTGAACTAAAAGTTGAAGTTAGAATTTAGGGGTAGTGCTTATTTGAGTTGTTTTCCTGCATTTCATGGTGTAAGTTTCTTGCTCTATTTTAGTATACCAATATACACTTCACATCAGACTTACCTCAGTCCTCAGAGCCCTTTTTTTTTTTTAATTATCCAAAAAAAAAAGTGTTTGTTCATACCAGTATCACATTGTATCTTTTGCTTAAGTGACTCACAACTTTTGTTAGTGTACCAATATACACTTCACATCAGACTTGCCTAAGTCCTTGGTTTTTTTTTTTAATTATCCAAAAAAAATTAAAAAAAATACCAATATCACATTGTATCTTCTGCTTAAGTGGCTCACAACTTTTGTTACTGTTTTCTGTATCCCCAATGCATCAAGTCTAAAAAAAAAAAAATAAGTGAAGAAAGACAAGTGGTTTGATCAACCTGTATGCTTTTCTATGGACTAGTTTTCATAATCTTTATCTATTACTCACTCATTTACTAACAATTGTACGTGTGTTATTCATGTGCAAGATGGTGACCATGGGGAAGAAGAAGGACCGAGCCACTAAGGCCAATGCTTTGATGGAGTGAATACGGCAGAGCGTTGGCTCATCTAATAGTAGCAGCCACCCTACCCCCATGTCGGTTGGGACATTACCACCAGGGGCTCCCCCCTTGATCGTGCAGCCCCCTATAGTTGACAGTAGTTCAACGGGATCTTCATCGGCATATGAAACCCCACCCGAATCTGCAAGACGCATCGTCGGTAGCGCTCGAATCAAAGTTAGAAGCCCAACAGGTTACTTATTAATTCATCTTATACTTGTATTAATTTATTAGAATCCTCTTGTCCTAATGTTTTCTCACATATTAATTGTAGCTCTGGCCCCGAAAAAGAAGCAGGGTTTATGTTCTGGAAAGAAGACGGATGATATCGTTTAACAAACGGGGAAGAAGATCAAGCTGGAGTATTTCCCCCGTGTAAAAGGCCCTAGCGTGAGGGGGATAAACAGCTTGGTGGTACATGATATCGGTTGCGCCATGCGGAGTTTGGTGCGAATGAGGGCAAGGACGTTCTACGACCTTGATCAGACCGAGAAGTGGAAGGTGTGGAATGCAATGTCGGTAAGTAACTAAAAAGTATATGAAAAGTAAATTTACTTAATTACATTTGTTTGATAACATATATATGATTGCTTATGTAATTGGAAGGCATGAACTGACTGAATGGACATCTCTCTATTAAAAATTTCATGTCTAAGGATATGTTTGCATAAGACTGAGTTTTCTTATAAAGTGAAAATGTTATGGATATGTGTAAAGTATGATTGAATGTGTGTAAAGTATTGTGTGTTGATATGAATTGAAAGATGTGTTTTGTGATAGTAATTGGGTGTATTAATTTTTTTTATTTTATTTTTCGGTGCTTAACATGTGATGTTTTTTTTATTTCTTACTTAGCCGAAGTACGAGTGGGATGAAAATGATGAGCCAATGTTCAATTGGATACTGAAGAGGGCACATGAGAGGTACAAGGACTGGAAGTACCAGTGTCACAAAAGTTATCAATTGGAAGGGCCCTCTTGCATGCCTTCAGATTTCATTGGGAGAGAGGACCAGTGGGAGTTTCTATGCGAGCACTTCGAGTCAGATGCGTTTAAGGTGATTTTTCTTAGAATTGAAATTTGTTTAGTCCTTGTGGTTTGAAGTCGATATATGTTTAGTCCTTGTGGTTTTATTTTAATCTGAATAGTCCTTAAAGTCACAATTTTTCATCCAAATAGTCCTTAAAGTTATGATGTTTCATCCAAATAGTCTTTCCGACAATTTTCTCAGTTAAAGACCATAAGGACTATTTGGATGAAAAATCATGACTTTAAGGACTATTCAGATTAAAATAAAACCATAAGGACTATTTGGATGAAAAAATCGTGACTTTAAGGACTATTTAGATTAAAATACAACCATAAGTACTAAACAAATATCGACTTTAAACAATTAGGACTATACAATATTTTACCTTTTTTTTAATTACCTTCATTGTTTCCCTTGTATTTTATCATTAGCTTATTCAATACCATAGTATATTTGTATTACATAATTGACTATGTCTTATACTACCTTGTTTGATTGACTGATCAAGACCATATTTGGTATTACTATGGATATTAATTGGCTTTGAGAACAGTGGCTTAGCTAGACACTTTGTTAACAGGGGTAGTATTTACATGTATAATTATGTATTTATAACATGTATAGTTATGTATTTATAACTTGAAATGTGAAATGTGCAAGATGTTAGAACTAATCTATTTAATATTTTTTCGTGTATTAGAGACTCTCCTTAGCAAACAAGCAGAACCGTGGGCAGAAAACTATGCACCACCACACGGGGTCTTTTCCTATCATCTACACAATGGAGGAACTCAGAATATAAGACGAGCAACTTCCAATAATCAAAGGTTTTGAGAAGACCTATGTCAAGGAGGGTGATGTAGTTACAACCAAGCATTATGTAAGTGTCTCTCCTTTTACTATTATGTAACCTTATCAGTGATTAGTCAAGCATGTGTAAATCCGGCTATTCATATATGAACATAAGTTGAATGAATGTCATGTTTTCCTGCTTCTTCCAAAATTAAAAAAAAAGTGTTATTATCATTATCATTATCATTAATTAAGATGTATAGTTTTAGGGTGAGAAGCTGAGTTTTCCTGTGATGGGATTGGCGTGAAGCCTAGTTTTAGGGTGAGATGTAATACCCTAGATTTTCATATCATTTTTTCTTGTATTATTCTCATATTTAATGAAGGATTATTTATGAAAATTTATTATTGGGTTATGCGTATTTGAAGTCGGGAGGTTATTTAAGGTGCCTTGACTTTTAAGAGACCAAAAAGTTGACTTTATTTTCCGTAAGTTATCTTCAAAAACTTCTTTCATGAAAGTTGTAGAGCTCGTCAATACGAGTTCGTAGACATGTGGCACACGTGAAACGGACGTCGTATAAAGAAGTTATGGTCAGGGGAAATTAGTTTCCGGGTTTGGAAAGTTTATAAGTAGAAAAGTGTGGGGGAAGTTATTTGGAAACCCAAATTTCAGCTTTTCTCCTCTCTCTCCCGAGCTCCCCCACACTCTCTCTTCTCCAACTGATTTCTCTCTCATCCGGCCACCAAATTGGACACCGCCGGTTCCGTTGGGTCGGCACGGGTCTCCTCTCCACTGCTAGGGCAACCTTGCTCGCCGTCGCGCCGCCTGGAGGCCGCCACGAAGCGGCGGAGCTGGTGCTGTTCCGCCAGAAAGTCGGCAATTTTGATGCCGATTCCGGCCAAGTTTAGGTGAGTCTTGCTCTCCTCTCTCTTCTAGAGATGTTTCTACCCCTTTGGTGATCTAGAAATCAAGTTTTGGGGCCGGTTTTGTAGGTTTGAAATTTGATTTCCGGGTTGGTTTTGCGTGGTGTTTTTCGGGCGATCCCGACCGAACGGGTTGAAGCACCAGGTATTAAAGTTACTCACCTTGCTTCAATCTACAAGTTTCATGTTTTGAGTTTCCCCAAATTTTGAAGTTTGGTGGAGGCGCGTGAAGCTAACTCGCCGCCGCCTGTGGCGGCGCGTGGGAGCACGTTAGGGCAGGGTAGAGGCCTTGACTGTTGCGTTAGCTAGTCCTTGTAGTTGCTAGGGTGTTGTTGTGTGTGAAGAATGAGTGTTGATTAGGTTTTTGCTTTGTAGGTGCTAAGTTGGTTCTAGGTGTTTGTTAGGTCGGAAACTTGGGAAAAAATGGTCTTGGAGGTAGTGTGATTGTTGTTGAGTGTCTGATGACCTTGGGAGGTCTTGGAGGAAGAATTGCCCTTCTTTGGGCAACCTTTAAGTTAAGGGTATTTTAATCTTTGTGGTGTTTTTACTAAGGGTTTTAATTGTATAATTTTAAGTGATTTGTGAGTTTGTTGGGTTCCTTGGCTCTTGTGTTGAGGAAGAACGCAGCAGGATTTTTAGGTGAGTAAATCTCACCAAGGTTCACTTTTGAACCACGTTTAATTATGGTTATTTGAGAAGGATAATTATTATGATGTGATTTTAATATTCTGCTATTATTGGTTTTAAAATATATGAGCTTGATCGACAATGGCTCATAGGTAAGATAAAACAAGTTTTCCTTATGTGTTATTTGAAGGTGCGTATGATCATAATTGTATTGATTTGTGATAAGCTATTCTTGTGGAATAATTTATATTGTTCATATAATTATATCCTTGTGAAGGATATAATCTTATGATATGGATCTTGTGTTGTTGATAATGATGTTGTGATATAATGATTGTTGGATAAATAGCATAACCTGGTTCCAAGCCTTTAATTGGGTGATTGGTTACGGTTAAGATGCTATTTATTATTTTGTGTTTTGGTTTTGGACAGTCAAACCGAGTTCCAAGTCTTTGGCCAGGTGATTGGTTACGGTTAGGAATTAGAGCTCTAGTCTGTCTGTCGGTGTAGGTCATGGGAGATACTTGATGGTATCTGGGACCCATGGGTACACATATTGTTGTTGTAGGTCATGAGGGGTATTTATTAAATATCTGGGACTTATGGGTACATTTCTTGTTAATGTGTAGTTTTTAATTATTGATCAAATTTCACATTTTGATATGTTGGATGTGTTAAATGTGGAGTTATTTTTAAGTTTACTCATACGGGCTATTTAGCTTACCGGGTTTGTTATTCTACAATCCCGGTGCACCAATTCTTGGTGTAGGGGTTAGACCTGCACGTGAGGATCAGCAGGGTTGAGGCGGAGGCGTAGTGGCAGGGTTCTCCCTATTTTTGTCAGACTCTGTATAGTTTTAGATTTGAGTAGACAGTATTAAAATCATGAGATTGTTCTCATGTTCTTATTTTGCACGTTATGTAAACAAGGAAGTGTAATCTTAATTCAGTTATAGATTTTGTGGAAATTTCTATTATGTAATTGAGTTTTGTTATTGTTGAAAACAAGTTGGGATGTTAATATTTTAAGTTAGATCATGCCAAAAATTTTGAAAATTCTATTCGAAAATTGGGGTGTGACATGAGAAGCCTAGATTTGGTGAGAAACCAGGGAGTGATTCCCAAATCAAAGTGTTTTGTGTGTTTTGGTACTTGGACGAGTTTAATTTCCTATGACACTCGTGGTTTTATAAATAAATTTGGATCTTCTGTTAAATATCTGGGTTTATATTCATGTCTGCTTTGATTGCATGATATTTTGTTATTCAGGTCCTTTGCGATAGTAGACGTTTTGGTTTGATTTTGGACCATGCTCTTGTGCTATTGTGGTCTGAATGCTTTTTTGTTCATTTCTTGTTCATTACTTTGTTTGAGAAACACTATTTGGGATGTCTCTAGCTTTAGGTTGTTCTCTTTATGCAGTTCAAGATTTCAGTGAACAAAACCCAGAATTGAATGTTGTTCCAGTTGTGTTTTAGATGCATTGGAAGTTTGATCATGTGCATGGTTGATCAAGTGTACATAAGTGCATGATTGATCAGGTCTATTAATAAATATCAAGTTTATTAAGCTTTCTTGTATTGTTTGATCAGGTGTACCTAATAAGTGAAGTTTCCTTGTTTATTATGCAAAATGTCAAGTTTATTATGGAAATGTTGAGCTGCATGGTTGATGAGGTCAATAAACGAAATGATGCATTTAAGGAGCAATACCCTGACGCGACGGAGGAGCAGATTATGGAAAGTGTTCAGTCCCAACAAATTGAGGTGTTAGGTACGGTGCTCAAAACTCGCAAAGGAAAGGAGATCAGAGGGATGGGATGAGGAGGCCGAGACTTGAGCCATTCTTCAAATGATTCGACTTCACGTAGTCGTCCTCCTAGAGTTGATGAGCAGCAACTCCAAGAGGTGCAGGAGCACTATGAGCATAGACTAAAGAAATCAGAGGAGCGCCCAACAACAAATCCAAGAGGTCCAGCAGCGTGCCCTGTGTGCCGAGTCTATATATAATGCTGTGCAATCCCAAGTTGTAGCCATATATAAGCACCTAGGTATGCCACCTCCTCCTCCTGAACAATTCCTCCTCCTCCTCCACAATTTTCTCCTCCTCCACAAGTTTCCCCACAGAACAATGATGATAGAGGCGACAACATCGGATTGGACGAGAATGACAATTGACATTATTGATTTTGTAGTACTTCATTCATAGTTTAGCTAGATTGTAAGAACAATTTTCTAGCTAGTTCATTATTTGGCACTAAACATGAATGATTAATAGACATGCAAGTTAATTTGTATATATGAACAATATTTGTCCATCTAGTTATCATGATCAATATATGAATATGTTTTCCAAATCCAGTGCTTCCTGCCTGCTATATATGTATGTGTTTCATTATTGTTACTGATTTGTAATATTTGAAAACAGTGAATAAGGTAAAAAAAAATATTACAATTTTTTTACCCTAAATAAAATCTCTTAGACGACGGAAACAGTAACATTCGTCGCCTAAGATAAACCACATATTCGACAAATACAAAGATCGATCGTCGACTAAGAACTGTTATGAATTCGTCGGTTTAAAACTCTGCCGACGAATATTCCGTCGCTTAAGTACGATGCAATATTCGTCGATAAACATACATACCGACGACAATTTCGTCGGCTAAGAAAAATTTTATATTCGTCGGCTAAGAATCGTTCCGACACAAACATTCCGTCGACAGAGGTTATTATCGACGAACCTGTTTGTCTACAAGGCAGGAAAAGGTCCGTCGGTTAGGATCCCTCTTAGTCGACGACTAACTTTAGTTCCGTCGCCTAAGTGTCTACCTCACGACACTTAGGCGACGGAACTTAGTCAATGGATAATTCGTCTGCCAATATCCTAGGCGACGAGTTGATTCCGTCGCTTAAGACGAGATTTCCTGTAGTGACATGTGTATAATTTGTTCATTAGGCGGCACTTTCTGTCCAGAATTTTTCCCATTGAGATTTGAGAAAATTTTATTTACACGTACAACTCTAAATATTTTTTTGAAACAAGTAGTCAACCAGATTTATAGCTCAGCAAACAATACAATGAATAAAACACCCATCAGGACCGACATATAGAGTTACTCCCTATGAGTACTAAAACCCTAGTTGCACCTAGGACCATAATAACCAAAGGTACATCCACCTTCTAAAAGCAGCTTATAACACCTTTATTGAAACATCTCTAAATATTAAACACACATATCTTTTTTAATATATAAAATATCAAAAAAATTTAGTACATCAAATTACCAAAAGAGGTACGTATATATATTAATCATATAAAATTTCTCATATCTAGAACAATGAAGCTGCAAACTCTTAGAACTTGACTAAATAAACTCACTAAGGATTAATCATAGTCACAAGAGCTTAATAATCTTTATAATGAAATGCCCAAGCAAGCAAAGGTTTTCGGGGCGACCGCCGTGTCTATCTCAACCTTTTATTGAGGCACCAAACAAATCCTTTTTGGTACTCAATTCAATGACAAGAACAAAACAATAACATGTTTACTAGGGGTCAGCAATACCGGCGACCGGATTCTGACGATAATTCTGGTGACCAGTGACCGGTGATCGGAATCCGGCAGCCGGTGACAGAATTTCGATGACGGATGATCAGAGTCCGTCGGCCAGCGATTGGAGTCTGTGAGGTTCCGACCTAGTTTTCTCTCTCTTTTATTTTTTCTCTCTAAGCATGTTTAAGGGGTGATGGTATAATGATATTAAAATGGGCACAATTTCTCTTATTAAAAGTTCAAATAGTCACTTTTAAAAAAAAAAAATGTTGGAATGGGAATGGTGCTAAATTTTGGAGTGAATGGACATTATCTAAGAAATAAAATAATTCTTTCTCAAAAAAAAAAGTTATGCGTAGATCTATGACACCATTATCCAACGGTCATATTAGGATCACACATGGCTGAAGCAAAATCAATCTACGAAGTCAATGATTGATTGACTTCTTTTTGTGACCGTTACGAAACCGTGTGGGTCTGGAAGCCAATTCCAATTGTGTTTAGGATTTAGTCTCTCTGCTTCATGAACCCAATTCCGATTAGGATTTGGATATCTCTCTCTGCCTTTATAAATAAACCACATTCCCCACTCTCCCCTCTTCACTCTCACGTTTCCAATCTCGCCCCATTCTCCAATCTCTCTTCCCTGATCGAAACCCTAATTCTTTCCTCTCTGAAACTATTCCGTTTCTGCAATTATGGTGACACTAAGACCCAGGCAAGGTTCCAAGAATAACAAGCAACCTTCCTCCGTTTCTGAAACCACGGGGACACCCAGATCGAGGCAAGGTTCCCAGAACAAGAAACAAGATTCCAAGAAACCATCGTCATCAACAAACGAATCGGGTCTCCCGGTGGGTCTGAGGTTCAATCCTACAGACCATGAACTCGTGGATTACTATCTCCAGTCCCGGATCGCTCTTGGTGACAACTTCCACTCCGATTTCGTCTCCGAATGTCCGGATTTTTACGGCGAAAATGAGCCCTGGGTTGTTTGGCAAATGTACGGCGGCGGTGAGTCCAAGAAAGAAGAGAATAAGACTCTCTATTTCTTCACCCACCGGAAAAGGTTGAATCCCACTTCCACGCGCTTTGATCGGAAGGTCGGTTCCGGCACTTGGAGCGGCCAGTATCCCCGAGATGTTTTTGACGAGGAGGATGGCAGTGTTGTTATTGGGATCAAAAGGGAGTTTCGGTATGAGGAAGGTTGCGACGATCGTCACAACAAGGCTTGGTTGATGCAAGAATACCAGATTGTCGATGATGATTCCGATATTGTGTTATGTGCTTTGAGGAAGAACCATAGAACGCCACAACCTGCTCAGAGCTCCTCTGTTGTTGGAAAGACCAGAGTTGATGTAAAAAAGAGGAAGACCATTGTGGATAAGCCTAAAGCGAAAAGGCACAAAAAGAAAGAGATTTATGATGAGGAAGAAGATGGCAGCAGTGTTGATGACCTGAGTATGGAACCACAAGGCACCAGTGTTGATATTGATCAGCCCAAAATGGAACAGATACTCGATTTCGAGTTGGATCAAGATCATCCCATGCTGCAAGAAGTGTTGCCCTATGAGCATCATCAGCTTCATGATAATCAAGATTGTTATTATCCTGAACTGCTTGTTGATGATAACCCTGATACCTCTACTATTGATGACTTGCTTGCACAAACTCCAACTTGCTATGACAACAACAACTTCAACTTGGTATCAGGTGGTTCAGTTCAGGATGAGAGTGATAAGTTTTTGGATCTGCTGCTCAATAGTTGAATACCAGTGATCCAAGTGAAGATATCTGCTGGTGAAATCAGATGAATGAATTATTGGAAACTTGGAGCAAGACTTCTTGCATAATCTGTTTATAGAAGCTAGCTAAGACTTTTAGATAGTTTAGTCTCTTCTACTCCTACATGTATGTAGTTATGTACAATTCTTACATTCTTAAACCACATAGTTGGTTACACACTTCTATGTGTATCAATTTATTCTTATTGATGAAATCAACACTGCATTGGTCCTTCTCTCTTTAGATGTGCATTTGCTTTTCAAGATCAAATTTTTTAACTTGGTTATAACTCAATTGACTAAATTCTGTTTCTGTCACACATCAAAGTTTGGTTACTTTAGTTTCTTGTTCTGTTAAACTGCATATATAAATGAGAATCCCACTTAACTGGAACGTTTTGCACATATATAGCAATCTATAATGAGAATTACCTTCTGGTTTCATGAGTAACTGTGTGTTCCGTATGGTGCTTAAGGTTTTAACTCACAATTTTCCCTTGTTAGGATCATAGAGGTGCATATCCAATGAAATAGCTTTTATATGTTGGATCACAAAATTAAAATCACAATTAACAGACATATCTAGGTGACAGGTGAGCAAAACACACAGAGAACTGCAGATTCATCAAAATCAAGTACAAACTTTGTAAAAAAAAAAAACAGTAAAGAAAACAAAAGAATCATCAAGTTTTCAACATATAAATTTCTGCATTCATCCAATTTCTTATCATTTTCTTCTTGGAGGCCAGCATCCACAGCACAAGCTGAGTGTTATAATATCCAGACCAAAATAAATAAAATAGTAATGAAAATAATATGAAAGGTTTCATGAGTTACATAGGTTACATGAGTTACACAAATGTTACATGAGTTACACAAGGTTACATGGATGGTTTTGGAGTTATAGTCAAGGCATGAGTTACAGGAAGATTCATGAAGTACCATTTATTGGGAGAACACTAATGAGAGGTCTAGATGGTTCCTCCTTAGCCTATAAAAGGAGAGTCATTTGCTCATTCCAAGCATCTCATCCATCTCAAGCATTTCTTCCAAGAGAGAAACATCCATCTTCCAAGTAGAGAAGAGTGTCCACTCCAAGTTGAGAGTATAGAGTAGTTGATAGCAAAACAAGTGTGAGAGAGGGTTTCCTTCAAGTACTGTTCTTGAAGTTGTGTATCTCGTGTACCCATTATTTCATAGTGGAAGTTCTTGTTATTGCTGCCCCGTGGACGTAGGCACATCGCCGAACCACGTTATATCCGGTGTTCCCTTTCCTCTATCTTTTACATCTTTGCATATTTATCCTTTGTGTGGTTTTGAGTTGTTACTTCCATTATATTATTTTCCCAACAGTGGTATCAGAGCCCTTGGTTCGTAGGGCGTGGGTGTTACAATGGAAGGTTCAAGGAGTACCATGGTGTGTGACTCAACCACTCAAATTGGATTACATGAAAACCACGAATGGAGGACATCCTCTATTGCAAAGATTTGCATGAGCCCATCGAAGGAGTCGAGGCTAAGCCAGAAGGGACTTCGGATGCTAATTGGAAGAAGATGAACCGCAAGGCGATCGGTCATATTCGGGAGTGGGTGGACGATAGTGTGTTCCACCATGTAGCCAACGAAACCGATGCGCACGAGTTATGGAAGAAGTTGGAGTCCTTGTTCTAGAAGAAGACCGCCGCCAAGAAAGCCTTTTTAATCAAAGAGCTTGTCAACATGAAGTATAGTGATGGCGTGAGGGTCACCGAGTATCTAAACAACTTCCAAAGTACAATTAATCAATTGACAACCATGGGGATGGCGATCGATGATGAATTACAAGCACTGTTGTTGTTGGGGTCGTTGCCGGACAATTGGGAGACTTTTGTCATCACTATGGTAAATTGAATTACAAGCACTGATGGTAAATTGACTATGGATAATGTCAAAAGTAACTTGTTGAATGAAGAGACAAGGAGAAAAGCCTCAAGCTCCCACAGTAGCTAAGTCTTCGTGGCGGAGAACAGAGAAGGAGCAAGAGTAGAGGACCCAAAGGTCATGGAAGGAGTGTAAGCCGATCCAGAACGAGGTTCAACGGAATGTGCCATCATTATGGCATTTTTGGGCACATGAAGAAAAATTGTCACAACTTGAAAAAGGATCCAAGGGAGGTGCGAGAAGGCAGTTCTCAACCAAAGGATGACACAAGGAACACAACCGCTGTCGTGTGCAATGATGTGTATGAGTTCCTTTGCCGTGAAGGAGAATGCCTACATGTTCATGATGATACTCCCGGTGTTTCATGGGTCGTTGATTCCGGAGCCTCTTTCCATGCCACTCCATATAAGGAGTTCTTCTCTACATATAGAGGTGGAGAATTTGGGATTGTAAAGATGGGCAACAAAGGCTACTCCAAGATTGTAGGAGTTGTAGATGTTTGCCTTGAGACTGATTTGGGGAACAAGCTTATGTTGAAAGATGTTCGACATGTTCCCGGCTTACGTCTCAATTTGATGTCAACCGGCATGCATGATCGGGAAGGATATCATCATCATGGAGGAGACCAAAAGTGGAAGCTTACGAGAGGATCACTAGTGGTGGTTAGAGGGAAGTTGTGTTGCACCCTCTACAAGACATATGGCAAGATATGCAAAGGGGAGTTGAATGTCACGGATTACTCTTCTCCAAGTCTATGGTAGAAGCGGTTAGGCCACGTAAGTGAGAAGGGATTGCAAGTTCTGGCAAAAAAGTCTCTTATTCCCTTTCCCAAAGGTACCTCACTTGAATCTTGTGATCATTGTTTATTTGGTAAGCAACATAGGTTAGTTTTGCTAATACATTTACAAAGAAAGAGAATGTTTTAGATCTAGTACACTCGGATGTATATGGTCCTATGGAAGTTGATTCACTAGGTCATAGCAAATATTTTATCACTTTTATTGATGATGCTTCATGAAAGGTTTGGGTGTATTTGTTGAAATCAAAAGACCAGGTGTTCCAAACCATCAAGGAGTTCCATGCCATGGTTGAGAGGGAGATGAGACGAACCCTCAAGTGTCTCCGCAGTGATAATGGTGGAGAGTACACTTCGAACGAGTTTAGAGGTTATTGTTCGAAGCATGGCATTAGACACATAAAGACAGTTCCTGGCACCCCACAAC